>LR990530.1:15398824-16748530 GCA_905147745.2 Phlogophora meticulosa | reverse complement strand
AGCCTTCAAAACATTATCTGTGTTTTATATCAAGTAAAAAAAAAATATCTGTCAAACTATCAAGCGACTATGACGCGTTTGAAAGAGATTGGCCAGGTAAAACCGCAAGAAGGGAAGACTGGAAGGCTATAATGGCTATGCTGGAAGGCCTTTGCCAGCAGTGGCACAGTATAAATGTGGGCTAAGGAAAAAAACCAATACATAGTCTATATTTTTATTTCATCATCATCATCATCATCATCAGGCTATACTAGTCCACTGCTAGACATAGCCCTCTCCTAATGAGCGCCATAGCCTGTCTTCAGTTTGCCGCATCCAGCATCTGCCTGCAGTCTTTCGCAGATCGATCGATCTTTTATTTTTATTTATTTATCTTTAATTCAGGTAGAACCCATAACTGTGTTAGTATTCCTTAACCTATGTTAGTAAAATAGACAAAAAACACACACACACTAACTAATAATACTTAATTATATATCGAACAGCTAGAAACTCATCTTACGCCATATGAATAACTACACTGATGTGCCTAAGTAACTAACATTAGCTATGTACATCGGTGTAGGCAGTTGCGTGGCCCTGTGATCTAAAGTTTCGAAAACATGATCGTTGATCAAGTGTTCGTAAACGCGACTGCTAAGCATGAGGTCTTAGGTGCCATTCCCGGGTCGGCGGTATTGAGATTTTTGATAAGGAATTTCTCAGTAGCAGTCCGAAGTCTGGATATGTGCCTGATTGATGGCAATAGGCTCATCGCCTATTACATGGAACTTAAAAACATATTTTTTGAAATGTGGGTGTACTGTAGGCTCACGTGTACAGAGGTCAGCACGTTACCCCAATGTTAAATTTCTTTGATAGATTTTCGACTTTATTGCAAAAGAAATAAGGTTCATGTTGAATTGGGAAATCTGACAGTTTGGGGTAGTTTGACGTGCTGGCGTCTGTACCTTTCCCTTCGGGGAAAATCAGGCGTGATGTTATGTTATGTAAATGTATGTAATGTTAAAGTAACAAGTTTTAGAACATTTGACCGTACTCCTGTAAAGTTGTGTTTGTGCACTTGCGCCACTTTGCTTAGGCGTCGTTGATAAGAGGATATGCCATTAAATACCATAATATTCAATAAAGGGGTTGCGCAGAATGCGTGTTATTTATGAAACTTCACTTTTATTGATAGCTTGTTTCCTTTCCAGAAAAAGCAACCTATTGGAACTATCGTTATCCTAACTTGTTATATTATAAATGCGAAAGTAAGTTTGTTTGTTACCTTTTCACGCCTAAACCATTGAATGGATTTCGATAATATTTGGCAGAGAGATAGATTTTACCCCGGAGAAGGACATAGGCTTCTTTTTACCAAAAAGAACCGCGGGCGGAAGCTAGCAATATTATAAAAAAGAAAATTTTTATTTTGTATCTTTGTAAGTGAAAAACGAAAAAACTACTGCACCGATTAAAAAACTATTTCACTTGAATTAAGCTACATTATCAGCAAATAACATAGGCTATATATTATTTTCAAAACTACGCTTTTAAGGGGGTGAAGGGGAAGTTAAAGTTCGAAGGGAAAAGTACAAAATCCACGCGGATAAAGTCGCTGTTGTACTGCTTGTAAATAATACGAATAATATTCTTTTATAGACCAGTTTCTCGAGTGCCTTGTAAATAAGACTAGCACTTCACCCGCGATTTCGCCGTGTGGTTTTCGTACTTTTCCTTACGAACTTCAACATCCCCACCAACCCCTTTCAAGCCTATTTAAAAAACTAGAATATATGTTTCTCAGGGATAGTGGAGCTTTCCAATGGTGAAAGAATTTTTGAAATCGGCTCAGTAGTTTTTGAGTTTATTAAATACAAACATACACACATACAAAAGTACAATTTTTTCCTCTTTATAATATTAGTGTAGATGAAACGAGAATGAAACAAAATAATTGTTACCTAATACTTGCTTTAACTGGTAAGTCTGCGTTTAAATGATAAAGATTAATGTCTAAGTAAAATACACAACTAACTACTTAAACTAAGACTGAATGTTCCTAACACGAAATTTGTAGTTATTTTTACAAAATATTGACACAAAATTGTATTTAGTACTTTAAATAAAGGTATATTTTAAGCTTATTTTAGTTATTGTATTTGTTTATTTTAATATCTTATCTTTGTCGTGAATGAGTTTAATAATTATTTGAAATATTTAATTTCATTTTAAGTCTAACTGTAAGAACCGTTTAACTACTTCTTACATCGAAACCAAGTTAGAAAGTTTAGAAGTGAGTAGGTCTGCGTTTTCTGATACTCATTTAAAGATTTTTTCTAATGTTATCACTACTGAGTTTGATAAGTGAGGAACTGAAAGTTTCTTATTAAAAACATTCAGTTACAGTTAACTGAATGTTTTCAATAAGTAACTTTGTATAATTTTTATAAAACATTTAAATAAATTTATGTCCATTATAAATTATAAATGGGAAAGTGTGTGTGTCTGTTAGTCCGTCCTTCACGGCAAAACGGAGCGATGAATTAACGTGATTTTTTAACTTGAGATAGTTGAAAGGATGGAGAGTGACATAGGCTACGTTTTGTCTCTTTCTAACCCCCCAGTTTCTAACGCGAGTGAAGTCATGGGCTAGTAATTTATAATTTTCACGAATATTTTCACAAATTATTTCAATTTCCCAAATAAACTCTGAAGTGCAGAACGAAGATATTATCGTTAGGAAACTTGCACGTTTCTAATAAAATAAAATGGCGTCGCCCATTAAATTTTATCGCTAACCTGTGAATGTAGACGAGATCGACCCAACGTGGCGGTGAAGTGGAAATAATTTCATGTTAATGGAATGCTCTTGAAGTCTTGAAAGACACACAGGCTGGAGGGTACATCGACGCCAAACTGATACCATGAGTTCAGTACATGATTTTGGACCCCCAGTGCTGAAATATTTCGTTGGCTTTTCGATGTTCCTACGATTTTTTCTGATATTCTTTTTACGTTTTATTGAAAAAAAAAGTGCTAGTCAGATACGCCCTTTGAGGGTTCCGTACAAAGTAGGTTATAAAAAAGATAGGCACATGTTCAAATATAGGTATGATGATATGGGCAAATTTTGATTTTCGCGAAAACTTGTGAGTAGGTAGCAAAATTTACCTTATTTTTTATTTCGGAATTTTCCCATAAATTTTTCCATTTGCCCATATATTTTTATCGTATTGACTCCGGAACTTGATTTTTAGACATTTACTAATGACTATACACCTCAGTATCTGGTATAAATTTTAACTTGCTAGGTCCACCTGTTCCTGAGAAAATTGGTGGTGACTCAAGGACGGACAGACGGACAAGAGAGTAATCTTATAAGGGTTCCTATTTTACCTTTTGAGGTACGGAACCCTAAAACTATGATTTCTACGGAACCCATTAAGATTTTTAATGAAACTTACATCGGGAAAAAACGTATAAATTAGGAAAACATCACGTATTAAATAAAAACAAGCAACATTTATTTCAGGTAATTGACCCATATTACATTCAAAACGTTTAGATACACAACTTGAACTCATTGTATAGGTTTGTGCGTCAATGTAAGGGACCACCCTGTATAAAGATTCAAATTCAAGTCATTTATTGTTTTTCACATGTAGATAAAGATGTCATAGTCATAATAATTATAGGAGCAATGTAACATACCTATACGGTGTACAATATTTTTGGCGCTTTGTTTTTGACTTACGTTAATATAATATAATATCTCACCGTTGGTTTACACTTTATCCCCACTTTATCACTCTTTGCATTAGTATAAAATTGTACCGTAAGAGGATACAAGACTTTTTTAAAACGTACAGGTACTTAATCTGTCTTCACCCGCCTTAAAATACGACCATTGCTAAATATTTGTTCCGGGTGTTCTGGGTATTTGCTATGTATAATAAAAAAATATTTATCTATGTAATGTATTGTATTAAGTATATCAGTCATCTAGTACCCATAATACAAGCTCTGCTTAGATTGGGGCTAGATGATGCTGTGTGGATTGTCCAGCATTATTTATTTATTTTATTTATTGCTCCCTTACTAATGTCTAATAACGTATGAGGTTAGCGAGAAAGAAAACATAAGTACTTACCACTGATGATATACTTGCATTTTGTAAGAAAACGAAAATGTAATACAAAGAATTTCAAATGATAGTGGCAGTAGATGCTTATGAGGAGCCCGTTGCTAAAATACGATCGATCGAAGGTTAAGCTACGCTTGTCGAGGTCAGTCTGATGTTGGATGATGGTTCAATAAATATCAAGACTCCTCCGTGCCTTGAACGCTGTTTAGAAGCCCGAAAGACTCGACACGGTTTGACGACACGGTTGGCGCAGTGGTTGAGCCATCGTCTGCTGCGCCGCATGTTGTGGGTTCGATCCCCGCACGGAACAAATATTTGTATGACCTACAGGTAGTTATTCCGGGTCTGGCTGTTTGTGCATGTGAGTTTAAATGTTTGTAAACGCACCCACGATACAGGAGAAATTCCTAGTGTGGGGCAAGGTTTAAAAAAAAAAAAAGAAAAAGACTCACAAGCAGTCCTACCAAGGGGTATCATGTTGTCCAGTAACTGGGTTGTGGAGGTCAGATAGGCAGTCGCTCCATATAAAATACTGGTATTCAGCTGCATCCGGTTAGATTGGAAGCCGACCCCAATATAGTTGGGAATAGGCTATATGGATGTTGAGTGGTAGTAGATATTTCTACTGTTTAATCGAATTTATTTTTAATTACTTCAATAATGAATGTGGAGGGTTACAAGAGTAGAGGGAGAACAAAGAAAAGATGGATGGATAGTGTGCAAGATTATTTGGCTAGAAAAGAGGTGACTATTGAGATGACGGCAAGTAGAGATGTTTCCATACATCTCTACTTGCCGTCATCTAAGAAAACATGCTGCGCCGACCCCTAATAAATTGGTACAAGGGCAGGAGGATGAAATGAAATGAATTACGTAACTGAAGACAAAACATGAAAAATATCGGCAGACCAGGAAGATGACCAGCATGATATCTGCGTCATGTGTGGCCCAGCATAACCTGGTTCTCAGTAGTCTCTTACATTAAGCAAAAACTGTCGAATATTAATTTTAACAGTAACTGCCGGTCCCGTATTGCAAATATTTTTAATGGATAGGCTTAAAAGATTAATATTTATGCAATGATTGAACGTATGTTTGTTTTGATTCTTCCCGGAAGGTAAATATTAACGTAAATTTAAACAGCACAAACCGTCGTCATGAATATTGCCAGTCGTTACTGTCCCACTTCAGGACAAAGGCCTCTTCTCATACAGAAACGGCACAAGCATTAATCAACACGGTTGTTAATAGGATTTGAAATTTTATACAAATTTTGATTCTAAGTCCAGGTTTACTCTCGACGCTTTCTTTCGCCGATGTAAAATATGACTGTAAGATAAACGTATAATCATAAGCTGCTCTGATCAATAACGCTGGACAATTCACACAGCGTCATCTAGCCCTAGCTAGCCTAGCTAAGCAGAGTTTGTGTTATGGGTACTTAATGACTGATATACTTAATACAATACATTACATCATCATTCATCATTTCAGCCGAAAGACGTCCACTGCTGGACAAAGGCCTCCCCCAAGGATTTCCACAATGACCTATCCTGCGCCTCCGCATCCGTGCCCTTCCCGCGACCTTCACCAGGTCGTCGGTCCACCGTGTGGGAGGCCTGCCTACACTGCGTGTTCCGGCGCACGGTCGCCACTCGAGAACTTACATACATAAATACATTACATAGATAGATATTTTTATTATTATACATAACAAATACCCAGAACACCCGGAACCAATCTTTGTATAAACATTTGTCCCAAAGCGGGAATCGAACTCGCAACCTCCTGCGTCGCAGGCGGACCTTTGCCCGCCGCACCACTTCGGTCATCGTATGGACCACCTACATGGCTAAAAACCGCACACCTTCACGATTTTGTGTCCTCTTTATCAACGTATAAACTGCGAATGTTTATTTTTTATTTATTTTTGAAAAAAGCTAAAGATACAGGAGAACTTCCTAGTGTGGGCAAACACTAGGAAGTTCTCCTGTATCGAGGGTGCGTTAACAAACATACAAATTCACATACACAAACCGCCAGACCCGGAACAACGATCTGTAGGCAATACAAATAATTGTACCAATTGGCAGCAGCCAATCTCTCAGCCACTGCGCCAATCGTGCTGTCTAAGATAAACGTATAATCATAAGTTAATGAACCACCTACATGGCTAAAAACCGTACACCTTCACGATTTAAGTCCTTTTTATCAGCCTATAAACTCCGAATCACAGCAACCCTTACCTTGGCGGAATTATATGGTAAGTATCAACAAACGCCACGCAAGCCGTGGCTTAGCGGCGCACCTGACCTTACGCTCTTATGCAAAACACTTTCACGTTTATTATGCTAGCCGGAAACACCCCTGAGTATGGGGTCGTGAAGTTAAGGGAAGGATTTTGAGGCGAGTTTATTTTATGTAGCTAAAATGGGCATATTTTTGCTTCGTTTTTCTAGTCGTTGCAAGCGGTACTACTTGGCGTCAGGCCTTGGGTTTTATTTCCAAGTCAAATGAATGGCAATAGGCTTGCACCTTATTACTTGGGACTTTAACATAACTGGAAAAATGTACGTGTATCTAATGTAGGTACACCCCTTCGAGGTATGTAAAAAACAAAGTTAAGTTACAAGTAATGATGGGTAACTGTTATGTTTATTGACAGTAAATTAGTCTGGACTATCTTGAAGAAACTATAGATACCTATGTTATTTTTCCTATTTACTTACTTACTTATTTACTTATCTTTTTTATTTAGTTCTACCAAAGTCTTCTGGCAGTTTTTTTTTTCAATAATAATAATAATTTATTAAATAAGTCGTTTGTACATGGTATACACAGTTGTCTTATATAATTATATGGTACAATAGAATTTCTATTATCTGAAGTACTATTATACCAATAATATTAAACAGATTGATTGCATTGATTGTTTGTATAAAACATACAAACAATCAAATCGTTCTTATTTTATAATGGATAAACTCAAAACTCTATCAAATCAATTTTTTAAACATTTGACCCATACATAATCATTTAATTTCAAAACTATGCTTTAAAGAGGGGATGTTATAGTTCCAAGGGAAAAGCACGAAATTCACGTGGACAAAGTCGCGGGCTAAGTGCTGGTAAATAATAATACTACCAGCTTGTTACCAAGCCACTGCTGTGCAAAAGCCTCTTCTTAAACAGAGAAGTCACGAGCATTCATCATCTCGCCTTCTCAAGGAGGTGGGTTGGAGATTTCAGACTAATGTATAAGTCCAGGTTTCCTCACGACGTTTTACTCACCAGTGTCAGCAATGTCTAAGCTAAAGTTGAAAATTACATATTAATTGAAAAAGTCACCGGATTGGACCCATGAATTAGAGGCGATTTTCGTCTAAACTTGAATGATTTACAACTTAAAGGTAGAATTATCAATATTAAATTTGGAACCTCACATGTAAAAGTACACGATGGTATAATGTCTCCTGGGATCGAACCCCAGACGTCACGATGACGGTGAAGTTTTAACGAGACGGTTATTATATATTATTATACCAATAATATTAAACAGATTGATTGCATTGATTGTTTGTATAAAACATACAAACAATCAAATCGTTCTTATTTTATAATGGATAAACTCAAAACTCTATCAAATCAATTTTTTAAACATTTGACCCATACATAATCATTTAATTTCAAAACTATGCTTTAAAGAGGGGATGTTATAGTTCCAAGGGAAAAGCACGAAATTCACGTGGACAAAGTCGCGGGCTAAGTGCTGGTAAATAATAATACTACCAGCTTGTTACCAAGCCACTGCTGTGCAAAAGCCTCTTCTTAAACAGAGAAGTCACGAGCATTCATCATCTCGCCTTCTCAAGGAGGTGGGTTGGAGATTTCAGACTAATGTATAAGTCCAGGTTTCCTCACGACGTTTTACTCACCAGTGTCAGCAATGTCTAAGCTAAAGTTGAAAATTACATATTAATTGAAAAAGTCACCGGATTGGACCCATGAATTAGAGGCGATTTTCGTCTAAACTTGAATGATTTACAACTTAAAGGTAGAATTATCAATATTAAATTTGGAACCTCACATGTAAAAGTACACGATGGTATAATGTCTCCTGGGATCGAACCCCAGACGTCACGATGACGGTGAAGTTTTAACGAGACGGTTATTAATAATGTAGGACGGATCGGTTTACGAGATAACGTTTCAATGCAGTAAACCGTTGTTTTTACCGGAGAGGAAAGATCAGATGCGTGGTGGACTGGTGGCCTGGAAGGTGAGACACAGTTGCTTTCTGAGAGCTAGATCGTGCATTCTAGACTTCTCGTTTAATGTGTCTTAATAACTAAGCCTCGTATTTTTCTACCTCGTTTCTGAATTATCGGGATCCAAGACAGTTGAATCGTTTCTCCGGAACTCGTTGGGCTTCATTGTTTTGATTCTGGTTTTCAGAAGTTGCAGTAGTTTGAGAATAGTGTCGCAGTTGCCCGCTCTGTAAATATAAATTCTTTGTCTCCCACAAACCCTTAATTTGCCTACATCAAAATGGTCTCGTCCTTCCTAGCCACATCATCTATCACACAATCCATCCTTTTTTGAACATTTTTTTAAGTTAGGGTCTTTTATATAAAATACATGGCAGTCCCATACAACCCATCCTTTTTTTTGTTTTTTTTTCTACTCTTATAACCCTCCACATTAATACTCAGAACTCTCCGCATACTCTCACTGCCATCTAGTGAGAAACAAAAAAGGCCAAATTGATGCTGTGCATTGTTTTTTTTGCTGCTTAATTAGCAAAGAATTTGGTTTATAGGGGCATATAAATCATCATCCCGCGTTGCCTTTTCCCAACTAGTTAGGGTCGGGTTCCAATGTAACCGGATGCATCTAAATACCAGTATTTTACATGGAGCAACTGCCTATCTGACCTCCACAACCCAGTTACCGGGCAAAACTATACCAAACTACTTCAAATAATTACCGAAGCACCCAGCCAACAAAAACTAAAATAATCCATACCTTTAGCAAGAAAACTCCAACTATTTGTCTTCCTTTAAAACAATTTGCGGTAATATATGAAGTACTCTCTAAACAATAAGACTTTCAACTAGTTGTTGCGTGTTTCCACCACGTTTATTACCCACAGCTAATAAGGAGTACAAGGTCGGACCTACCCAGGAATGCTGGAGAACACGCGACGTTCAAACTTAATTTAGTCATCGTTATGTGTGACTGAGGAATGGTAAGTGGGTGTGGCGGCTTTGATCCCGTGTCCAGTCTTTAATCTCTATAATTAACGGCACGGTTGGCACAGTAGCTGAGCGATTGACTGCTGCGCCGCGTGTCGTGAGTTCGATTGTCGCACGGAACAATTATTTGTATGGCTTATAGGTAGTTGTTACGAGATGGTTGTTTGTGTATGTGAGTTTGGATGTTTTTAAACGCACCCACAATACAGGATACAATCCTTGTGTGGGGCAACGTTTAAAATAAATCTTAATTTTATTTCCCAATTACACAAATTACATCCGCGTGGATTTCGTACTTTTCCATTCGAATTGTAACATCCCCCCACCTCCTTTAAAACGAAGGTTTGGAAATAAAAATAGCCCATATCACGCAGGAATAATATAGCTTTCTATCAGTGAAGACATTTCTAGAATTGGATCATTAGTTCCGGAGATTAACCCCTACACACAAACTTACTAACGAATTTACCTCTTTATAATATTATATAGATAGATATTCAGTGCATACATAAGTTTTTTTACAACTAACTATTCATACTTAAACTAACTACATACAAATTTCTTGTTCGTCAAGCGCTACTGCTACTGTTGAACGTTCTGTCCGAACGTTGTATTCCCGAGTCGGGCAACGTATTGGGGCTTTCCGTCTGGGATTTCTCAGTAGTAGTCTGGATTTGTGCCCGGTTGATGGCAAAACTCTCGCCTCCTATTACTGACTATACAATTATTATGAAATTGGACAATAACCGCGAAGAATTACAAACCTGAATGCCAGTGTTTTCAAATGAATTGATTATCTTTTAAGCGTAAACTACAGGTACTATTGACCAAAATGGCGCCGACTCCCTGGTTAAAAAAAAAAAACAAAACTAAAATAAGTTAATTGAAATCTCTTTGATTCTCAATTCTTTATTGCGTACCACAATGTATATATGTAGTTGGTAGGGAAATAATATATGTCAGTCACAATTATGGACCCTATCGGGCACAGCAGATCAGGTAGGAGAGAGGAGGTAGAATACTGAGTGTTTAATGTGATACATTTTATTATTAGTTAAGTAGTTAGTAAGACTAGCTTACTTTAGGTACTCTAACTGCTATAACTAGTGTTTTAGAGAAGGACCTTGGAGATTTCTGGACAATGATATCGACAAGAGAAGAATGAGACCAAAGAAAGATGGATGGATTGTGTGAAAGATGATATGGCTAGAAAAGACTATTAAAATGACGGAAAATACAAATGTATGGAAGAAGAAAACATGCTGCGCCGGCCCCAAATAAATTGTAATGAGGGCAGGTGGATGATGATGATGATAGACACATTACAAAATTGCTGGTTATCAAGTAATTCTTCCCGAACAAACTCCCTCACATATGGGCCATGTGGGTAGTCTAACTTAATTCAAGGCAAAAGTGTCCAAGCATCAACGTCTGACCCCAATCCTTTGGGAAACGACATTTTCACATTACATAATCCCTTGTGCTGGTACAAGCTTCCCATTCACAAATGATATAAACCCTCTGTTCCCCCCTAATGTTGCCTTGACTGCACTCCAGGGGGGAGTAAACTAGGTTATTCCTAGCTGGGAACAGATAAAACTGTGAGTTCATAAATCAGAAGATTTTGTTTATTAAAGACTAGCTTTTACCTTTGAACGTCGGTGATCGCGTATGAAGGAAAAACGGATTGAAACTATCCTACGTCCTTCCCCAGGACATAATCTATCTCCTTGCTAAATTTCATTACGATCAGATCAGCCATTTAGTCGTGAAGGTAACAAACAAACAAACAGAAACAGACTTTTGTAAATAAAAAAAAAACTTTTGCCGGTGATTTTATCCGCATGAATGTCGGTTATCGAGAATACAGACAAAGTCGCGGATTAAAAGCTACCCTATGTCCTTTCCTAGGACATAATATATCTCCTTATTAAATTTCATTACGATCCGTTCTGCCGTTTAGTCATGAATAGGTTACAAACAAACAGTACCGTATATAATATTAAAAAGTATGGATGAAAGAATTAGGTACTTAGGGATGCACTCTATCAAATACATGGTTAGAACTTAACAGTCATATATAATTAACGCTGCATCATCATGTGCAAGCGATCATTTTTCTGGGATCATTTTTCTGGGCTCATTACTGAGTGTGCAAGGCACCTCCTGCCATTTTATCGGTGCATGTATTATAATAATGTTGGTCAGCAAGGGACCATAGTCTTTCTATAGTTCTAGGTAATCAGTCTGATATAACCACTCATAGCAGAATACATTTTGTTTTGATGTTCTGCATGAGCCTTTTTTTTGGGCTGAGGGGTATGTCTGACTATTACTGACTAAAAACCACCCCGGTGTTCCATCTCACACCTACTCAGGGGGTTGTGGGAACGTACGACCCTTCTGGTCTTCCTTAAGCCTGCGCCAACCGAGAGTGGTCAAAGCTAAAAAAAACGACGTTGTAAAACCGTCAAAAGGCGTACGAAATAACTAAATACCAAAAAACAGGCCCTCGACACTTTTGACGGGACAAACATACACACACACACACCTTGTTGTTGATACCTGGAATTTTTTATCAAACCCTTTTTCTTTGAACTTTTTGTATTTATAAAAAAAACCTCTTAAACACTTTTAACTATAAAAGTGAACATAGATAGATACTACATTATAGGTACCTTTTTTAAAGTAATAACTTAAATTTATCACCTATGTTTCTAAATCATTATATTTCTGCCCTTATTCCGATTTATTTAAAGTCAGCGCAGAATAATATATTTCTTGTATTACCTGAACAAATACATTCACAAAATACATTTGACAGTAAATTAACTATGTGAATATAAATCACAGGTAACCCGAGCACATGATACGGCCACTAAATAACGTGGGCAGGTCATAATAATTTAATAAAAAGACATCACCATGAATATATTTATGAAATTAAGAAACTTCTAAAGTATGCAAATTTCATTATAATTAAGGGCTCGGTAAAAGTATGAGTATGAACCACAGATGTAGAAAAAGATGGATCGTGCATGCTATCTGTGAATGCGTGATAGACTTGTGACCCAGGAGGTCTGGCGCATAAAACCTGCATACTAGGCTCTTCGAACGGCTATAAATAAAATAATTAATGCTGGACAATCCACACAGCATCATCTAGCCCCAAGCTAAGCAGAGCTTGTGTTATGGGTACTAGATGACTGATATACTTAATACAATACATTACATAGATAGATATTTTTTATTATACATAGCAAATACCCAGAACACCCGGAACAATTATTTATAGATCGTACAAACATTTGTCCCAAGGCGGGAATCGAACCCGCAACCTCCTGCGTCGCAGGCGGACCTTCGCCCGCCGCGCCACATCGGTCGTCATAAAAAGCTCATTTGCGTTGCAAATGCAACGCAAATGAGCTTTTTTTTTGGAATGGGCATCTCGCAGTTTATCCTTCAGGGATATCTACTGCTCGGTTGAGCAGTAGATAATGTTTGCGAAAGCATCCATACGTTGGTGCTTATCATCCTCTAGAGCGTGTCCCAAGTTATCTCGGGTATCATGCCATCTTCTTTTTCAATAAAATTATGTAACTTTTCGGTCTAAGATTTCTTAGCTGATAAGTAAGTTATAAGTTTGTATTTTAAACCAACTGTTTAAAAAGTTACATGCTTAAAATAAGGCAGAATGTAGGTACTTGGAAACGCTAAAAAGTTGTATCACCATTGTAAATACATATACCTATCTATTCTATTCTTCCAAACATCTCTACATGCCGTTGTCTCAATAGTGTTACCTCCTGCATCATCTTTCTCACAATCCATTCATCGTTTCTTTGTTCCTTGTCTACTCTCGTAACCCTAAACATTCATACTCAAAACTTTCCTCACAACATGATCCTCATTCATCCACATTACATGCCCACACCACGACAGTCGATTTCCACACAACTCGTGCGGAAGTTCGTGCTCACTCATGTAACGACGAATATGTGCACAAAGTGAATATTATATCTTACACGCGAATCACCCGGTCGCAAACATTTCCAAACGTGTCGATAACATGTTCCTAAGTAGCACTAAGAGGAACGGCGGAACGGCTAAGCTGTGGAACTCACTGTCAGAGTCCATGTTCCCCACACACTACAATATAATGGTCTTCAAGGCAAGAGTGAATCGGTCTTTTCTAGGTAAGCCTGGTCGATCCTAGGCGAGTTTGACTACAGTCAAGCATTGCAAAGTGAAACAAAAAAAGCACGCAAACCGCACTGTTCCTACACGTTTGATGGGGAGGTTTGTAGAGCAAAAACACAGGAAAGCATATATTAAGAAGGTAAAAGAAATATCTAGGAGAACAATGTACAATCTGGTGAGTCGTTCAATATAGTTATATGTCAACTGTATATATCCAGTTTCTTTAAAGCCAGTGCTAGTAAGTATATAGATGTGACATATATTCAACAACGTTGTCTCATCTGGATTCATCTACAAGTCTGCTAGCCGTACACGCCTTCTGGTGCCCAACTGACAAAGATTTTCACCCGATCTAGAATTTTTGTAATAGCTAGTAACATGGTGTCTTCAAAACACGTAGGAAAGGTTTTTATGCCAAAATATAATAATTTGTAGACGACAAAGATAAAACAAAAAAAAATGTCATAAAAACGCTGACACTTTATCAACCAATGGGACAATTAAACGATGCTTATAGACTATGTAACGACGCTTTTTCTGCATTTTTACACAGTCGTCTTGGCTTGTCTTGGTAAGATCGCGGACGGATGACTATCCATTACATACCGAGACCCTTGAGTGTTTCGGAAAGCCCGGTAAGCCGTTGATCTCGGCTGTCAGTTGTAGATCTTTGACAGTAGCTGCTGGTAGTCAGAAACCCGAAATTCCGACCACCAGTTTTACCAAGGGGAATCGTGGTACTCATCAACTGGGTTATGAAGGTTAGGTAGGCAGTCACTCCAATTCAAATGCTGGTATTCATGCATTCGGTTAGACTTGAAGCTAACCCCAACATAGTTGGTAAAAGGATAGGCAGATGCAGTCAGTTTTGGCATTTCATGTTTATAGTCTTTAAGAAGGAAGGTGACCACTGAGATGATGGCAATTGGAGATGTATGGAAGAAGAAAAAGAAGACGAAGACCCTTAATAAATTGGCACAATCCAGGAGGATACTATCTACTGCTGAGCACGAGGCTCTGAGTTCTATTCTCGGGTCGGGTTAAGTAGTGTTATTGGGTTTTTTCATCTGGAATTTCTAGGTAGCAACCCGTATTCTGGATTTGTGCCTGTTTGATGGCAATAGGCTATCATCTAATCATAACTGGCGAAATGTGGGTGTACTCTAAGTATGCCACTGTCTAAAACTTTGGGGATTACTGGCATAAAATTATTTTAATCCAGGAGGATGATGATGAGTCTCCACTAAAAATAAGGGCGTACCTACTGAACTCCCTTGCTTGTCACATCTATATTTCCTCAGATCTATGGTCAGACTTTCGAGGTCGCTCTTGAATATTTTTCAAGCCACTTTTTGCAGGATTTTTTCAAAGTTGAATTGCAAAGATTGTTAGGAAGTTTTTAATGTGCGTTAAAATATTAATTACTCAAGTAATGAGGAACATTGTGAACTGTTTCTGGATTTAACATTAACAATTTTGCGGTAAACAGAACCTTTTATTTCTTTAAGCGTTGGAAACTTTAGTTATGCTAAACTTTTTTTTGGGGATTTTATTTTCACAACTTTTTTTATATTTTTTTAGATTGGCGTAAGCAAACTCGTATAATTTAATAGGAATGGTTTACCTTCCGATGTTCAAACTTCAGAGAAAACTTTGAAATTGTAATGTTGGTAACATATTACGTTACGTAATATCACCCCTGTATTCTGGGAAGGGTTAAACAGAGATTTACCTACAGTGCTCCCATTGCTTCAGTTATGTTCAAGTCCCTTGTGAGGACGAGTTTAGTGTTGTTAAACGGGTAGATTTAACTCTGATGGGGGCAAGCAGGACTGCTGAGCGTGAGGTCCTGGGTTCAATGCCCGGGACGGACAAAGTGTTATTAGGTTTTTCACCTCTAAAAACCCCAGTAGCAGCTCGGAAGCAGGATTTGTGCTGTTGATGGCAGTAAGGTCACGCCTTATTACATGAGGCTTGAAGCATAACTGGCGTAATGTGGAGGAATTAAGGTACCTCTGCCTTACCCTAATACTAGTATATAGTAATATAGTCTTACACCCTAGAGTAATTAATGTTAATAGACGTTTGTTGTTTGACGGCACTGTTGGCGCAGTGGCTGAGCCAACAGTGCCGTCTCGATCGTCTGCTGCGCTGCGTGTCGTGGGTTCGATTTCTGCACGGAAAAAATATTTGTATGGCCTACAGATAGTTGTTCCGGGTCTAGCTGTTCGTGTATGTGAGTTTAAATGTTTGTAAACGCACCCACGACACAAGAGAAATTCTTGGGGCACGTTTTGTTATAAAAAAAAGTAGTACCGGTTATAATCGGTATTTAATTATAAGCTAACTGTTATTTAGGTTCTAATGACAAATAAGGTTCTATAAACCTACTACTCTTCAGGGAACACAGTGGTGATGTAGTATTTAATAAAATCTTGATCTGTCGATACTAACTAAACATTACCAAAAAAAAAAAAAAATATTTAACCTAAATTACTGCTGTGTTTGTTTTAACCTCAGCACGCGAGAAGATAATTAATTCGCTGCAAAGGTTTCGTGATCTGGATCAAGCGCGGTCCTTTGACCTTGACCTTCGGTTAATTATACGTACCAAAAATAAAGTATGTTTTAAAAATATTGTCGCAAATCTGAGGCTCCCCGGGATAGTAGACATAACATCACGCCTGGATTCCCCGCGGGTTAGACAGAGGTGCACTTATAACACCTACATTTCGCTACATATGTTTAAGTTCCATGTTATAAGGAGCTAGCTTATTGCCATCAATTTGGAACAAATCCCTGAACGAATGAAAAAAAATCGTACTGGAAAAACTCAATAAAATTTGGCCCGACCTGAGAATCAGACCCAGGACCTCACGCTTAACAGTCGCGCTTGGGACCACTAGACCAAGGAGACAGTCAAGGATTGCTTTGATGAGGATTTTTTTTGTTTTTTTCTGAACTACATTGTGCTTCAGCATTTTGATACAGTAGTCAACTTTGGCTTTGGTTTGATCCAGGTTGTTGGCTAAAATCTGAATGTACCAATGTGACTTTTGAATTCATATGCAAGTTAGTGACATCCGAGAACATCAGAGATGAAGGAATATCGTCGAAAGAAATCTGAACTTATAATAAAAATGAATTTAAGCTTGTAATCGCCAACCAGCCTTGAGCAAGCTGGTGATAAATACGTACGTAGTGGAGACCCTTGCCATGGCAAAAGCCATCTGCCTGGCCTCCACTGCATGCACGGACCAGTAGGGAGGGTGTTTTTTTTTATTCATATATTTTGTTTCCCTGTATTTTCGCAACTGCCCTACCACTGTTTGTCTCTGCATAAACGAAAGACTGACTGATAGAAAATGTTATGGCGTTAGGTCTGCCTCAGTACAGGGGTAAGAAAGATGTAGTTTTAACTGTAAACTAACAGTAGTTTATAATGATCACGTGGATAGTAAAGAGAGGAAAGTTGGTACCAAGCTTGCCCCTTTTATTAAGTACTTATTAAGAAAAAACAAGAAACTTAGGAATCCCAATTCCATCGCACCTCGAAAACTCTAAGAAAGAACATCAATTACTAACCTAGGTACCTAATAACATAATGAAATTACTCCAACAGACAGACACTGTGATCAAAAGTAATTAAATAAGTATCAATTACTGAGTAAAGGAACTGTGTCCATTTTATTTCTCATTGCGAACTAATTTACTGGCGGCTGAAGTAAGGACGCTAGGAATTTATTGACGTGTCTTGGTTGGTTTAATTTTCATACATTTTTGATGGTTGCTCGAGTGTCATACTGAATTTCGACAGTTAATTATATCGACACGGTCCTAATTTCTAATAACAATAGTTCGACAACTCATTGCTTCGATAGAACATATATTAGACTAGAATTAGTCCGACAGAACATACTTCTATAACACATACCTTCGAAAAACACTACTTCGACAGAACCCTTCTTCGATATGCACTTGTTAGGCGAATCTCTATTTCTACGGGACATACCTTCGTCATTAAAAATAAATATATATTTGTAATACAAATACAGAAATAAAAGAATACAAATTTTGTCTTCTTTTATTTCTAGAATTACACCTACCGGCTACCAGTGTTTATTTCTACATTACCCAAAGTTTGACTGGTAGAAAATGCCTGAGGTATTAAGGCGGCCTCTTTACATTTTTGTTTGCTTCATCATCTGCCTAGCTTTTTGCCAACTATGTTGGTATCAGCTTCCAGTCTATCCGAATGCAGCTGAGTATCACTATTTTACATGAAGCTATTGCCTATTGGACCTCCAAAATCCAGTTACTGAACAACACGATTCATGATTTCACTTTTATTTGCTTAAAGTATTTAATAAATAGATAATTGAGAATTGCTTGGCAGCACACAATAAACTCAAATTTTCTTTCAGACAATACAATTTTCCCGCTGCCCGTATTTAACTAGGCACATTTAGGTATCATTAATAATCATTAAGCATAGATTATTTCAAAGCACAGCTAACTACGATACGCCAGTCATTAACTATCATTGTTTGCTACAAAATTAATATTTTAACGTTAATTGATAATGTCAAATGTGGCGTAATTTAATATTGTTCGTATTTGCATAATGATTTGAATATAGTTTTGAGATATCACGCTCTGTTTTAACAATGAATTGATTGTCAATTGTTATTGGTTTACTCGCGACTTCGTCCGCGTAGATTTCGTACTTTCCCTTTTAGTTTAAACATCCCCCCAAAGCGTAGTTTTGATAATAAAATATACCCTATTTTAGTAGCTGATAATGTAGCTTTCTATTCCCTAATATTATCTTTAAACACTGGTTAGAAATAGCGCATTCAACAAAAATATAAATTCAATTGATTTCATCATTTTTAATGTATCATTGTGTATGTAATTTTAATGTCTGTTATTTGTAATATTTTATTTGGTTTTATTTTAATTTTGTGTACATATGGACAATGTCTGAATTAAATGAATTAATTTAATTTATATCTCCCCCTCCGTATGATGTATCGTGTCTGTTTCCGGTTTAGTAAGTAGATAGTTTGAGACCCTTGAAAGGAGTTCGGATAGTATTTAAATCCGCAACTTTCTCTGCATCCACGATAACTGACATTCAAGTCGAAGTCTCGGGCTAAAGCTTATAAGTTATAAGTATATCTGATACCTTTACCAACTAATAATTTAATTGACCAACAAGTCCTCGAAGACCGACCACTCCACTAGGATGATAATTGATCAAAAGTTTGTCCTACTACCTGTTCCCTCAATCCCGGAAATTGGCCAAACAAACTTTTACAAACTTTACGTCCAATTTGAGACAGGAAAGTTTAAGCCAAGTTGATGTATGACTGATAAAGTAATACAACTTTATGTAGCTACCCTTTGCTTTCATTATTGTAAATGACGTGGGTATACAACCCTGCCTAACACTTCGCGGAATATAAGCGCGATGTTTTGAGATTCTAGAAGAACTAACTATGTTAATAAAAGTATGCTATATGCGGGAGCTTAACTATGTTATGAAATACCTGATGATTTAACCAGCAGTAAAAGCTTATAAAAGCTTTTACTGCTGGTTTAAAAAAAATAAGGTACTTTAAAAAAAAGCCTGAAAGATTACGTTGTACAGAAAAACTAACACCGCATGTCGCCTTTAATATCATAATCTTCGCTTTTTTATCATAGATATTTTCACTTATTTAATGAGATTATATTGTACTTTTCTCATTATGTAAGCAAACTGTGACGTTCTTTTTATTTTTGAGAAAAAAATCTTTGGCGTTTTTTACAGGTAGTCGAAACCCCAACCGAAACTCTGACAACCGTACGAACTACCGTTCCACTCATTAACTGGGTTGTTTGTTCAGATTAGTAGTAGCTCTATGTAAAATACTACATTCAGATGAATCCGGTTAGACTGGAAGCTGGCCCCAAAATTTATAACTGGGCGAAGGTTGGGTAGATCCTTGTACATTTATATTTTAGCTAATAAAAAAAATTAAAAAATAATAGATTTACCAAATCGAATAAAAGTTAAAACAACATAGAAGAACATAGAAGAACATAAAGCTTTAAAAAAGCGTGTAAAAGTCTCCTCATATCTTGCACACCCCATAATTTATTACCGTCTTAGGCCAATTTGTTAAAAGCGTCCAAATCGTATCCTTGGCCCACTTAGGTAAGGCGGTGAGATCCTTCATAGAGGTCCCTCCTGTGTCATTTAGAAAAGCTACTTTTCCGCTTGCATTTTAATAGTATTACCCACCGAGTAGATGTTTTGACTGAAAGAAAATAAAGAAGGAAAGAAAAGTGCATTTTAGCAGTGCGTGGAACGAAATAAATACACTTTAAAACTATATAACAGAAAACAAATATTAAAATGTCAAAAGGGATTCAGTTGAGCATCGTTGTGACAATTGCCTCGTTGGTCTAGTGGTCGCAAACGTGATTAATAAGTATGAGGTCTTGTGTTCGATTCCCGGGTCAGGCATTGCAGTATTGGGATTTCTCATTTTGAATTTATCTTTGGCAGCCTGGAGTCTGGATCTCTGTTCTATGCCCGGTTGATGACAATACCAAGCTCACCATTGCCATCATCCAAATATTTTATATTGGACAAAGGCATTACTGATGAAATGTAGGTGTACTGTAGGTACACCTCTGCCCAGCCTTTATGGGAATACAGGCATGATATTACGTTTACCACGTAGTTACATTTTGAACAAAGCTTTACGTGAAATAAGAACTTGTAATATAATAAAACAACAATAATAATACCATCCCGTTACTGCCCCACTGCAGGGCAAAGGCCTCTTCTCATACAGAGAAGGCACGAGCATTAATCACCACGCTTGCTCAAGACGGGTTGGCGATTTTAGACTTATATTAATTATGAGTCCAGGTTTCGTCACGATTTTTTTCTTCACCGATGTCAGTGATGTCCAAGATAAACACAGAAAGTACATATGAGGTGAAAAAGTCACATTTGGTACTTGCCCAGGTTTGAACACATAATCTCGTGCAGAAGAGGAGAACTGTACTGTACTGGCCTAAACCACTTGGCCATCATGACATTTATATATGTAATAATTAAATAGTAATACCAACTAAACTAACATAAAATGGTTCCTGCAGGGCAAAACCCTCTTGTCATACAAGGCATAAGCATTGATCTCCATGCTTACTTTGCAAGACAGGTTTGCAATTTCAGACTGATGCTATAATTAGAAGTCTTATGATATATGATGATATGGCTACGAAGGAGGATTTGTATTTGCCGTCATCTCAGTGGTCACCACTGAGATGACGACAAATACAAATATATGGAATAAGAAGACATGATGCACCGATTCTGAATAAATAGGGATAAGGGCAGGAGTATGATGTTATTATAAGAAGCACAGTTTTCCTTTTGTTGTTTTCCTTAATAACTTTAAAACATTTCAAATATATATAGAGCGCCAAAATGCAACAGTTGTTAGATACTGGCCTAATGAACTATTAAATTTTCTCACTTTTTCTTAAAAAGAGTCTCCAAACATGTCTTGGTATAATAATTTTGCTTATTGTGACACTAATCTATTTTGTATTTTGTACCTTTAAGCTACGCCTATTTCAGATACGTAAATATTTGTTTCAGTCCATAAGTTTCCTCTTACGAAATAATTTAATCTACAACAATATTTTACACATGTTTAAACTACCGTAAAACATCGTAAATACTATCTCCTATCGTCCACCCAACGTATGTATCAGTGCGCGCGTGCGTTACGAGCTTGCAATAGAGCCTTCAGGCTTCAGTCGGTTTCAGGAGTCGCGCGAATCAGGCGCGCCGCCCCAGCCGCCCGCCCAAAAAGTTCGCGCTGAAAACAACTGTTGTTCCAAGTTTTATTCAGTGGTTCTAAAGTGTTGTTTGTGGTTCTGTTGTTGTGTTGTGTGAAGTTGTTTGGTGGAAGGTACGTTATTTGTTGTATTTATATATTATAGAATTTATTTGAAAGTTTTGCGGAGTATTTCGTGTAGATTTTTTTAAGTCTATGACGAGAAGAATTACTGTAAAATATTTATACAAAAACGGTTTCATTTTGTCAAGTTCGACGGTAAAATACATTGCTTTTTTTAAAAGATGAATTGATATTATTTAATAATGGGTAACAAAACTTACGTGTATTGTATGTGACATTAATCACAATAAAAAAAACTATTGTTAACGCGAGTTAACTCGTATAATCGTATTCTGTTACTGATCGTGATAATAGAGCATAAGAAGCTCTATATTACATACGTTATTAGTTAGTCTGTTAGTTACAGGACACTTAGTATATTTTTCTAATTGTTACAATTGATGTATTGAACAATGACACGCTAGTCATTAATTACAGCTTATGACTCAACTATAACACTCAACACACACATGAAATTGTTTACTTAAACTTCGTATTTTTTTTACCAAGTCTATGAAACACCTCTAAAGGCTTATAATTTTATTAAAAGATTATTCGATTACTCTGCTCATCGGCAGAGTTTATTTTGAGCGGTAATTCGATTATAATAACTAGGCGTGCTTTGATACTTTAATTTAATTTCAAAATTGATCACAGGTTTAGTCGACAAATATTTACATTTCAGGAAGCAGATAGTTTAATGTTATTCTACAGTTACTTTATAGAATGAATGTCATGATGGCCCAGTGGTTTAGGCCTCGCCTCTTGTCCACGAGGTTGTGGGTTCAAACCTGGGCAAGTACCAATGTGAGTTTTTCAATTCATATGTACTTTCTAAATTTATCTTAGACATTACTGGCATCGGTGAAGGAAAACATCGTGAGGAAACCTGGACTTATATAATTAATATAAGTCTGAAAAGGCCAACCCGTCTTGAGCAAGCGTGGTGATTAATGCTCATGCCTTCTCTGTATGAGAAGAGGCCTTTGCCCTGCAGTGGGACAGTAATAGGCTGGTACTTTTCCTTTTTTTTACTATATAGAATACTCAATTATTTATTGCATTCCATGTTTATGGTGGTAGGTGTGTGGTTAATACAAAAAATTAAAAGAAAAAAAGTAATCAAAGCGAATAGGATAACTTTATTTGTTTCAAGAACTATTTAAATTATATTATAACTAGCTTCCGCCCGAGTGGTTTGTTGATAAAAAGTAGCCTTTGCCCTCCCACGGGATGCTATCTATCCCTCTGCCGAATTTTGTCGAAATCCGTTCGGTGGTTTAGGCGTGAAAAGGTAACAAACAAACTTACTTTCGCATTTATAATATTAAATATAGTTAGGATAGTTAGGATATTACGACCGATGTGGCGCGGCGGGCGATGGTCCGCCTGCGATGCAGGAGATTGCGGGTTCAATTCCCGCCCTGGGACAAATGTTTGTACGATCTACAAAGATTTGTTCTGGGTGTTCTGGGTATTTGCTATGTATAATAAAAATTATCTATCTATGTAATGTATTGTATTAAGTATATCAGTCATCACACAAGCTCTGCTTAGTTTGGGGCTAGATGATGCTGTGTGGATTGTCCAGCATTATTTATTTATTATTATTTATTTTTTAATTAAAATTATGTTTTGAATAAAAAAATCCTTCCATTTAATTTTAATTAACTTTCGAAAATAATAAATAAGTTTGACGTAAGCTTAGTACCGCATGTACCATAAATCGGTGAATGCCAATAGTGGTAAAAATGTTAAGATAAAACATCATTATGTCTCTGTTATCTTTGAGTGATTGCCGTAAGTAGAACGATGTTTGGAGCTCGTATAGCGCTAAACGTATTATCAGACTTTTGGGGTATGTGCGCCTAAGTAGAGATCTAGTTGGGGATAAATTAGATAACTGACAAATGCGTGCACTGACGGGACAGGTCCATTTAAATCTGTGCTGTGGTTATTACCCCAAAAGATCATCTCAGACACAAATTTGCATGGTCCTCAAAATATTTTTATAATAGACCGATATAATGTCTGGACTTTAAAAAAGATAGAGTTTGAGTTTGTTTCGGTATCTCTTCTCAGCATTTCCTATCTCCTACTTTTAAATCCTCTTCTAGTTTTAAATTCATTTTGCAGGAATAATTAATAATTTGACATACAAATAAATTATAGTACAGGAATATGTAAATTTCAACAAGACAAAGGCTATTAAGTTGTTTTCTGAAGGTGACGTAAAAGGCAATTTTAGATAACATTAAGAGTTAAGGTAACATCTGATTTTTATCTGCTTACAATCTGCAATCTTCTCCTGCAATCTAAGATAATTTTTAAATTTTTGTCACTTACTGGCCATTAATTGCTGTCAACAGATAAGCTGACGTTGATAAGAAGGGCGTGATAGCCACAAAGTTCAACAATGCTTGCCGAGGTCAGTCCAACGATGGGTGACCATCCATTTCATACCGAAAACTTCCCCGCCTTGGAAAGTTCGTTATGCTATTGGTCCTAGTTTAATTTGTAGATCTTTGACACTCTTTGGGTAGTCTGCAGCCCGAAAGTCTAACAACCAGTCTTCCGAAGGGGCATTCAGTTACTGGGTTGTGGAGGTCAGATAGGCAGTAACTCTATGTGAAATACTGATATATAACTGCAACCATTTAGACTGGAAGCCGACTTGTTAAAAAGTTAGGAAAGGGCTAGGATGATGATAAGGAGTAAGTTGGTGTTAATAGGCTGTTACATTATGTTCATAAATGTGTAAACAGACTGTGTGTGACAGTTTTTCTTAGTCAAAGTTTCTTAGTCAAGTCAAGTAAAATAAGTTTGATTTACCTAAATTTGTATCAAGATTTTGACATTGATTGTCGCTGAGATACTCAATGCTCAATTCTTTATTGCATTCAACAATGTAGGCTTAGATGGTAAACATTTTGTTAGAAATAATCGCGGACCCCGTTGAGCACAGCTTAAGTAAGATATTTGGAGAGGACTTATCATTTAAGTATTTTATAATGTAACTTATTCTAAAAATATAGCCATTAACATGACTAAAAGCATTATTTTTCAAGTTCTTTAAAACTTGAAATATAATGTGTTGATCAGATGAGATTGCTACTAAATTTTGAACGTTTTTAATTGCGAGAACTCGCCTTCTGGGTATGAGCTAATGAAGGCGAAAACCACGTCTGATAAAAGTCCCGTTCACGTCAAATGATAATTAGTAGTTTAGGAACGTTACCACGAAAACGGGTTAAAGTTTTCCGATCAGACCCTTTTAACGAGTTTCCAAAAGCTTCTAAACTTTACAACCACTTCAAACCAGTTATCGCTGAACCTGACCTTTAAACTAAATGGAATTAATAATGCACATACATATATTGTACTAGGTTTTCCCCGTGGCTTTGCCCACGTGGAGGACGGTAATCATCACATGGGAACTTAAATTTAATAATAGAATTTAATAATAAAATTTAATAAACTTTTCTGTAACTTTTTCTTGGATTTTTGTTTCATTATTTGCTTTTATTTTCTTGAATATTTGTACGCCTTTACGGCAAAACATAGCGCATAATATTCAACTAACCTACGACCTTTATGTAAATACCTATGTTCCACAAATAAATATTCCAATATATTCAGCCTAACCCAGGCCATGGTCTATTCGTGAGAAAAAAAAAGAGAAGAAAAATTTCATCAAAATCCTTTAAGTCGTTAAGGTGTGAAAGCGTAACAAACAAAATCATACTCCCATTTATAATATTAGGTATGATACACAACATCACGCCTGTATTTTACGAAGGGTTGGGCAGTAATGTACCTATGGTAACACTTCTTTTCAAAGTGATAAGGAACGAGGCCTGAATATCGCATGGGCGGGTAGAAACCATCAAGTCTTACTTTCCTTACGTGGTTTTTTCACCATAAGTCTGTGAAAAGAAAAGAAAGAAAGAAAACCCATTTTTGTTTTTTTTTGTGGTGTTTTAGATATCTTAATAAATATACTATTATGATAGGAGTCCAGAATTAGGTTAATATTAATACTGGTGGTTGCTTAGTGGTCTAAATGTGACCGTATTAGTTTTTTGCACTACTTATCCATATGCCAAATCTCGCACTACTCTGTGAGCGCAATATTCTTCAAAAATCCGAAGTTTTTGAGTAAAGCATTATTAATAATACCTAGTCGGTTTAAAGAATATGTAGCTTTTTAAGTTTTTATGTATTATATCAAGAGAATTGTATTCTTTTCTTCACATCATTATTAAAAAATATTGTCAGTTATTCCCAAAACTGCTTTCAATTTTCTCTCGTCTTTTGTCTCTCAAATATAAACTTTTCAAAGGTACCAACTTCTTAGTTTTCTTTGAATTATGGTATTCTTGGAACACCTAAATGAAATTATGAATGAATGATTTAATTAAATGCAATCAAAGCGGGAGGTCCAGTGGCTCAGAGGCTTCATCATGGTAGAAACTAACCTGGTGAAGAATTGATGTGCTACAAATAATACAGGCTGTACGTCAGTGGACAAACGTAAGAAAAGGAAAAAGCAGACAAACAATTTCAACGCTGGGGGATCCAAA
The DNA here is from genome assembly GCA_905147745.2 of Phlogophora meticulosa. Taxonomy (NCBI): domain Eukaryota; kingdom Metazoa; phylum Arthropoda; class Insecta; order Lepidoptera; family Noctuidae; genus Phlogophora; species Phlogophora meticulosa. The sequence goes on along the minus strand of LR990530.1, from coordinate 16,722,396 downwards.
AAAATGTACTGAACCCGTGCTAACAGTTTGTTAGTCGTGTTTGTGTATTCCCCGTATGGTCATCGCTTAAAAGTTGATGAGCAGATGCTAACTATTGTTCTCTGAGTGAATTCACAAGGAATGCATTGTTTAGCATTAGTACAACTAAAGCAAGCGTAGCACAACCTACGATCAACCCTTGTAGCTGTTTTTATTTAGCCACGTGCTCTTCTAAGGAGTCTATGGTTTACGTCCGTAACGTATCGATACTCTACCGTGCTTCGGAAAGCACGTTAAGCCGTTGGTCCCGGCTGTCATTTGTAGATCTTTGACAGTCGTTACAGGTAGTTAGTAGCCTGTCAACGAAAGTCTGGCAACCAGTCTTACCAATGGGTATCGTGCTGCCCTGTAACTGGGTTGTGGAGGTCAGATAGGAAGTTGCTTTATGTAAAATACTAGTATTCAGCTGCATACAGATATACAGGAAGCCGACCTCAACAGAGTTGGGAAAAAGGCAGATGATGAGATGATGATTATTTATTAAGGCGCATTTATCGGTTAGCCTGTAATGGTAGATGTATGTGGATGAATAAATAAATAACACTGGTATCTATTATACAATAATCTGTTGTTCACACAAGAAATGCTGTTTTAAACCCTGTTTAAATTAACCTTCAACTACCATGAATTGAACTCGTTACTTGAAACATAAATGTGTTAGGGAAGTTACATCACTACTACCTACATTTTAACAGCTGTGCTTTGCAGTTTCAGTCTCCTGAGAATCAAGGCGTGATAAACGCTCCACAAGAAATGGGCGATAAAATACAAAAAGCTTTTTTTCAAATCCGATTATCTCTTTCAAACAAAAAACCATAGTTTTATTATATGTTGATGTAGTTATAGTATAGATAGCTCAGAACAACACAACTAGTTTTTTTTTTAAACGTTGCCCGACTCTAGGATTCTTACCTGTATTGTGCCTGCGTTTACAAACATATAAACTCACATACAGAAACAGCCAGACCCGGAACAACTACCTGCAGGCAATACAATTGTTTCGTGTGGGAATCGAACCCAAGATATTCAGCGCAGTAGCGTACCCTCATTACTGAAACGTGTTTATGAATTACTGAAAAGTCACATTAAAGATATTCTGTACATTTTCGACATAAATATGCATAACACAGCCAACTCTACACACCGCCACAAGACAAATATTTGAAACTCTACGTCACCTTTTGAACTATTTCGTACTGTTTATTGTCATACGTCCTACCCAAGGTAGATTCAACCATGTGGTCTTATGGAAAAGGTTCAATTTCAGTTACATTGAATATCCTATGTTATGAAAATTGAAGTTTTACATGATACTCCTCCTCATCACGGTAATGTGAATCCCTTTGCACAGGGAAGCGAAAAAACCGAATAGCGGAAAACTCGACTATTATGAATTATAAGGAAATATTTCTACAGTTCAGAAAATTTCGGATTTTTCTCTCAAATCTTGTTATTTTCCTGTTTTCCTTGTTCTAATGCCATGTTTTTGGGAGGATTTTTTTATCTACTTATATTTTTTCTGCAAACATTTTATACCTATGGTTCTTTTTTACGGTGTCGTGGCTAAATAAACAGCCGCATGGGTCGATCGAAGGTTAAGCTACGCTTACTGAGGTCAGTCTGTGGATGGCTGACCATTATCGAAACTCCTCGGTCGTCCGTGCCTCGAAAAGAACGTTGAACTTAAGAAGCACGAAAGCTTGACGACCAGTCTAACCAAACGTGTTGCCCAGTAATAAGGTTGTGAAGATCAGATAGACAGTCGCTCCATTTAAAATACTGGTATTCAGCTGTATCCGGTTAGACTGGAAGATGACGCGGGTATAGTTTGGAAAAGGCAGGGAGATATAATGATGACAATATACCTAACCCGTGTTAAGCAAGCGTCCGTGATTAATGCTAGTGGCTTCTTCTCATAAGAATAGGCCTTTGCCCTCCAGTGGGACAGTACTTATAACAACACCACGCGTTTATAGATTGTGAATAAAATATATCAGATAGTTAGGAAGAAATAAAATAAAATAAATAATCATAGGACATCATAAAATTCATCCGCATCGTTGTCAACGGGAAAAGTGCCCAGAAGGCTGGCAGCATTGCCACGTTGAATGGCAATGCTGATTCTTTGGCCAAAAAAAAGGCCAGCCCTCTGATCACGTGAAGAGTCGACCAAACGTCTCGCGATTTCTCGAAAAACTAAATGGGCACACGGACCCCATGGCCCTAGTGTTTCAACCCCAAACGGCTCAAACATATAACTTCCAGTTAGGTTGTTGTATTTTCGCCGTTTGATAGTTAGTTAGTTAATAGTTATATAATGTAGTTAGGTAATGTTTCCACGCAGGTAAATGTAGTGTTAAACCAAATACCTCCAGGGAATATAACATATCCCAGTATTCCATTTTCTAACGTTTTCGGCAGCTAGTTCGACTCGCAGTCCATTCAATGGATATTATGACCCCCGTGGGAAAAAAACCTGATCGAAACAAAAATATACTGTGGTCTAATAAACCGGTGGAAATATTTAGCTGATCTACAAACATTTTGTTAGTAACTCAAATCATCGTCATGGTAGGTTATAAGGTTAGTAAGGTGGTAGGCAGTTATCGTAATAAATGGGTCTGTTTTTAACCTTTTTTTTAACCTGATTTTAACAGTTGTTCTTTTTGAAAACTATTCGTCACATCACACCACTCCTGTATTCCCCGAAGGGTTGGACAAGTTGGGCAGAGGAGCACCTATAGTAGAACCAGCCTATTACTATCCCACTGCAGGGCAAAGGCCTCTTCTCACACAGAGAAGGCACGAGCATTAATCACCACGCTTGCTCAAGACGGGTTAGAAATTTCAGACTTATATTAATTATTTAAGTCCAGGTTTCCTCACGATATTTTACTTCACCGATATCAGTGATGTCCAAGATAGACTTAGAAAGTACATTTATGAATTGAAAAACTCACATTGGTACTTGCCCAGGTTTGAACCCACAACCTCGTGCACAAGAGGCGAGGCCTAAACCACTGGGCCATCATGACTACACCTATAGTAACACCCACATTTCGCCAGTTAAGTTCCATGTAATAGGGGAGAGCCTATTGCCATCAAACGGGCACAAATCCAGACTCCCGGCTGCTACTAACTGACTAAATTACTATCTGTAGGTAACGGTAATATTTCCCTTTGTGATATTTTTATTACATCTATTAATGTTATTGATACTTTTGATTTTCGATTGATACTCTAATAAACTGCGTACGTTTCTTTGAATCTGTTTTGATCCTTTTTATATCTAATCAAATTTGAATAGATATAAAACATTTTATTCGTACACGTATAGCTCAAATTTAATGTCAGACTGGTTATAAACGAGAAACGTGAAAAGAGTGTGTTGAAAATGGTACATAAATAAATAATGCTGGACAATCCACACAGCATCATCTAGCCCCAAGCTAAGCAGATCTTGTGTTATGGGTACTAGATGATTGATATACTTTATACACTACAATAAATAGATCGATACTTTTTATTATACATAGCAAATACCCAGAACACCCGGAACAAATCTTTGTAGATCGTACAAACATTTGTCCCAAGGCGGGAATCGAACCCGCAACCTCCTGTGTCGCAGGCGGATCTTCGCCCGCTGCGCCACATAGGTTGTCAAAATATACGTAATCAAAAATAAAGCTGTTTTTAGGTTTCATTAAGTTCCCACAAAAAGCTAGAGGGTAGGAGAGGACGCCTTAGAAGGATATACACTGCCCTCATCGGTGATGTTCTTGAAAAAGGTCAGGTGCGTAGTACTCGCTACCTCGCGAGTATGACCGTGAGATGTATGAACGTGAGAAAAGCAAAAGGAGTATGTAAGGATCGTAGCGGGTGGCGTTCTGTGGTTTCTACCTACCCCCATGGGATAAATTAGTGAGTTTATGTATGTATTAAATAATAAACATTGATTAACACAACATTGTTCGGCTTTCAGTCTTAATCAAATGCAGCTGAATATCAGTATTTAATATGGAGCGGCTACCTTTCTGACCTCAACAATCCAGGTAACACGATACCCCGTTGGTGAGACTGATTGTATGACTTGCTAGCTCCTGACTTAACCTACTTTTCGCAATACGGACGGGTCTCGACATGAATGGATGGTTACCCATCCACGGACTGGCATTGGAAAGCGTAGTTTAACCTTTGGTCGGACCTTTGTTATTACTTAGCTACAAGCCTTTCGTTGGCTGGAACTGAAAGCAAAATAAATGTAATAGAACCATCCGTTGTCTTTTGTTTTAAATCTTGAAAGTGTTTTGTCATATTTCAAGTCAAGCCTTTTTTAATGCAAGGAATGAGGAAATGAAAAGCATCTGCATTCTATTCAAAGATTTTTTCTCATATTTTATATTATTTCTTCAGTTCTCATGCTTGACGTTTCCAGGATCACATTTAAATCAATTATCCGTCAAAAAACCACATAAAAATAACAAAAAATACAATATTTCACTTACCTTTTAGGAAGCTGACTAGACATAGGCTGCATTGCCACTGTGGCATGAATAAAACAATTGAAATACAAGAAATCTCCTCTCCACTTCAGATAAGACGTTGTGATTAGTTAATTCATGCACCACTAAGCACCGCTCCGCGCAGTTCTGCCTTAGATAAAATGCAGCCTTAAATTGATATACGAGTATTTCGACTGAAATATTATAATTAAGTAGTTTTTGTCATCGCTAAACAGATCTACAAGCGGCGACCTGTAGATAACAGCTGCTATTTGAAAATGAAGTCCTTTGTATTATTTTTTTCTTTTTTAAAAACTTGCCCCACACTAGGAATTTCTCCTGTGTCGTGGGCGCTTTTTAAAACATTTAAAGACACATACACAAACAGCGAGACCCAGAACAACTACCTGTAGACCATCCAAATATTTGACGGTGCGTGAATCGAACCCACGACACGCGGCGCAGCACTCAATCACTCAGCCACTGGCGCCATCCTTGCCGTCAGCGGTAACGTCAATAATACCTAATACTTTCTAATCATTACCTTTCCACTAACGAAATGTATAATCCAGAAACCTCCTGTATAGTGACTGTACGATCCTGTATAACCCTTTCGTACCTAAAAACAACAAAGCGCATCCTCCCGTGGTCCATGGCATTCCGTCGCGCGCCGTGATTGATGTCCTCAATATTGGTTTTCTATGTATTGTCCGATGTATGAAAAATTATCAACGGAGGGGTTATTGATCGGTTAGATAGGTTTCCGAAATGTTTGTACAAGGGAGAAAATGGCGGAGATACATCCAACTGTGAATCGACACTGCTTCACAAAGGTTCTAAACGAAGGAAAATCTTTATAAATATAATAAAATTAAATAAATAAAATAGTGTTCGATGTACCTTGTGAGAGAAAATTATATATATAAAATACCTAATAATAAATTAATATTTTTTTTTTTTTTGGGTAGAGCCACTCGCAATTCAGTACTATAACGCTGTTTACTGCTTAATCGGTCGATCCTGTGGTGACCTTACAAGAAGGCCCCCAGCCAGGGCTAACTTACAAGTGTATACATCAGTGTACTCAGCACGAACGCATAGCGTAAAGTCAATTCGAACGATTCTATAATTGAAATACATCTATCCTGTAGCATTTAGATTTAAATTTCAAAGGCAAGCACAATAAGTATCACAATAGATAAGAGCAAAGTCTTAAAAATAAATTCGTATTATATTTGGACCGAATATTTTGAATTTTAAAATCGTTCGAATTGCCCGTCAATTCGAATGATTTTAAAATTTGAAATATTGGTTGGTTTTACATGTTATAGGTTATGACCTTTCTGAATTATACCACCAATGAGGTCAGTGTATGGCGGAAAAAGGCGGCAATATTATGTAGTAATTGCTCTCTCAATTTGTCAGCCCTTGGAACATAAATGTCTCTACACATAAGTAACTATGAACAATATTATTACCGCCGGCGGCAATACAAGCTACAATATTTCAAATAACCGACAACTTGATACCCTACTTTGCCTGGTACATTTATTTATTTACTAGCCGTGACTTTTCCTCATTTATATTGCATAGCTATAATACACGATGGAAGAGATATCGACGCGCAAACTATAAACTACTGGTTAGTAGTCTGTTGACTACTATCCAGTCCAGTAGGCATCATTTACTGAGCTCATGGTATTCGAAACCAGGTCCTCAAGTGCAGCAGTAACGCTTGCAGCCACAAAACCAAACGAAACTGTCTTCAGTGTACTTATAATGCTTCAAATTCTAGAATCTTTATTTTAATCTCATTTCTCACTGGCCAGTCTGTTCCCGCGTCCAAATGACGTGCGTACACACTCGATCCCGGCTCTTCATGTGTCTGACGGATCACTGCACCAGACGTGCCGAGCTGGGAGGTCATGTCACATCACTATAATAGCACTACTTTATAAGTCATTATATGTCGCCACTAATGTTCGGTATGCTGGCGTGAATAATGCCAATGTTAGTATATGTTTATTTCAGTTCATTAAAGATTAAGTGAAGTATAAATATTTAACATAGTAATTCCAGGAAAGAGAGAGTCCACGAAAGAGTGAATACACACTTCACATCACGTCTGATTTTCCTTCAAGGGTAAGTAGAAATGTACCTACTGTGATTGATGTTAAAGCCTTATGTAATACGGGGCATGAATATTGCTCTATCGGGCTCAAATGTAAACGCCGCGAGAAATTGCTTATGGAAAAACCTATTAACGGCAATTAAACCCAGGACATCATGCTCAGTAGTTATAGCATTTCCAACCACTATACCAACGAGGTAAACATAACATCACGCCCGTATTCCTCGGAGAATTAAGCAGAGGCGTACACATACTAGCTCACCCACATTTCTCCAGTTATGTTTAAGTCCCATGTAATAGAGGGTGAGCATATTGCCATCAACCGGGCACAAATCCAGACTCCGATCTGCTATTGACAAATTATATTTGGAAAAACTCAATATGACTGTGCCCGACCCGGGGATCGTACCCAGGACCTCATGATCAGCAGTTATAGCGTTTCCGGCCACTATACCGGCCGGGCGTAGTAAAATATATTATCCGTAAAGTTGACGTTTTAATGTTATTATCTCTGTCTGTAATGTTTTTATATTACCTGTAGTAAAAGGACTCGGCTTTGCACCCTTTAGTACGAACCCGAGTTCTTCATCTCATCATAATAAAACTATTACTCGTACATTGACAGTAGAATCCTTTTAAAACTTGTTTATGGTTTAAAGTTTTTGAGGGTAGTTAAAGTGTCATCATATCGCTAGTGTCAACGTCAAAATCAAATCATTTATTTCTGTTAGACCATTAAAAAGGCACTTTTAAACGTCAACTTTGAAATATAAATAAAACACTAAAATTATTCTATTTGCCTCTTCCAAAAGGTAGTCTCCTGTGGAGAAGAATGGGCAAGAAACTCCACACTTTTTTAAAATAGCTTTTATACAAGATTTATAAGATAATTATATGTTACGATAATTATATGTTAATTATACCTTTTGTGGTATAGTGGTTTTTATGAAAGGTACAAACTATTACAATTGAGCAAAGCAGCGAATAGGAAACATATAGTCTGAATTTAAGTTACTTTTAGAGTTTAATATTAAAGTTTATGAAGTGTCTGTTGTTAGTATGATTTTACAAGTTATGCTTGCGGCTATGTCCATGAAAGAGAGTGTACAAGTTTTCCAAGATGTCTCAACTAAAATTGACGTCTTGCCACTGCTCAGTATATTATTTATTTGGTTCGTTCAGTAATTTTATTGAGATTAAGTACCTAACCAGCTGAGGATTCTGGCTAAATTATCACAGGTTGATCAAAGGTTAAAATTCGCTTGATAATGTAGTTCCATGGATGGGTGATATTAAATCCCGAGAACCTTCCGTGCCTCGAAACAGAGTGTTATTGAGTTTTTCTTCTGGAATTGTCAGTAGCAGTCTGGAGACTGGTTTTGTGGTCGGTAAGTGGCAATATTCTCGAACCCTGACTGAAACATAATTGGCGAAATGTGAGTGAACTATAGGTACCTACATATCTGCATAACCCTTTCGGAGAACACAGGCGTGTTGTTATGTTACCTAAAAAAAGTTACATTCTAGTTAATAAATTAGCCCGTTTTTAAATATAGAAACATGGACATATATGTATAACTGCCAGTAATAATTGGATATTCGAATACAGAGTAAAAAAATAAAATTTAGTCTATATTCATTTTTATTAACAAAGAATAGAACTACATGGTAGAAAAAATACAGCGACACACAAAAAAAAAGAAACAAGATTTTTAAATTCTGTCCACGTTCGTAGGCAGACCGGGGTCACTCCACTGTGCAATATCAAATTTTACGCATCAGCTGTTGGAGAAGGCACATAAATCATTCCTGAGAACTCTTTTGGGGGTGAATTTATATTGTGAGTTTGTTTTGTTGTGAAGGGGTAAGAAGAACTTGAAGATTATATAAAGCTGCACCCGGTACATAATTATAAAACGAAATTTAGATAAGGCGAGGCAGATAATGATGACGTCAACGTTTGAAAGATTGATAAACTTCTGCGCTGCAAACGCGAATTTGAAAGTCCTTTGGGGACAACATTTTTAATCTTTATGACAGCACGGTTGGCGCGGTGGCTGGGTATTTGACTGCGGCGCGGCGTGCCGCGGGTACGATTCCCGCACGGAACAAATATTTTTATGGCTTACAGTTACTTGTTCCGGGTCTGGCTGTTTATGTATGTAGGTTTCAATGTTTGTAAACGCACAAAAGAAAAAACGAAAGCATCCTATCCCAAAAGAAAACTTAAAAAAAATTGATTACTTTTGGGAGATTTAGGTATATGTAAGTATGGAGTAGTGGTTACCCAGTGGTCATCGACCGACTCTAGCGTTTCAGCTCCCTGCAGTTCTTCGCCATATAAACTTTTATCATGCCAAATCTCACACTCCTCGTAAAAAAGGGTATGCCTCCAGAATACCCTTTTTTACAGAAGCGGATAGTGATAATTATATTAATCATCATCATCATCTTCTTGCCTTTTCCTAATTTTGTCGGGGTCATCTTCCAGTCTAACCGAATGCATCTGAATACCAGTATTTATATGCAGTGACTGACTATCTGACCTCCACAAACTAACTAGATTGTGGAGGCAGACCAGAAAGTCTTACCAAGGGGTTATCGTATTACCCAGTAACTACTGGGTAACACGATAACCCCTTGGTAAGACTGGTTATCAGACTCTTGGGCTTCTGACTACCCGTAACGACTATCAAAGATCTACAAATGACAGCCGGGACCAACTGGTAAACGTACTTCCCGCAGGAGCACGAGGGACAATCGATATGTTACGAACGGTCGCCCATCCGCAAACTGACCTCAGCTCTTGTTAGCTAAACTTTCAATCGATCCGTGCGGCTGTTTTTATTCAACCACGAGCTCCTTTTTTATTTTTGTTATTTATTTTTTAACACCTTATCTGCCAGACAACGAAACACAATAGAAAATGTATTGTTTGTCGGTCACTTGGCGTTTAACGTGTTAATACTAATAGAATATTCACTAATCCGCGTCTGTCAAAGAAACTATGACGTTTAAATAAACTTCCGCATGCCTCTTAGCTTTTATGAATAAGCCACTTAGAGATAAAAGAGTAGATAGGTGGATATTTCCTGGAGTCAAGTATCTTGGCTTGCCTCGAGGCTCTTCATCGAGCCATGATCATTATAACTAGAAATATGATCCACTTAACTTGAGAGCAAGCAAAGGCTTTTAAGGCTTCCTATTTTTATAAGTTAAGTGGTTCCAACTATAATCTATTTTTATAAAAATGGGGCTGTGAATACGGGGTACGCGTTACTACTCATTATTTCATAACATCACGCTTGTATTCCCCGAAGAGTTGGGCAGAGGTGTATCTGCAGTACACCCACATTTCACCAGTTATATTTAAGTCCTAAGTAATAAGGGGTGAACCTATTGCCATCAACCGGGGACACATCCAGACACCGGACTGTTACAGAGAAATTCCTAAAGGAAAAATACTTATTTCTCATTTCTGTTCCCATTACTAATAATTATTCTTAGGATAAATTATGTATTTTTCTAACTCCTCCGCTGTTATTTTATGATTAACTTTTATTTTTTTTAAACGTTACCCTACACTAGGGTAATCTCCTGAATCGTGGGTGCGTTTACAAACATTTAAAGTCACATACACAAACAGCCAGACCTGGAACAACTAGACACCTGTAGGCCATACAAATATTTGTGGATCGAACCCGCAACACGCAGCGCAGCAGTCATCATAAATCCACATAATTCCGTAGCGGGATCCAAGACAGTTGAATCGTTTCTGCGGGACTCGTCGGGCTTCATTGTCTCGACGCTTTTCTGCAGGTCGCCACTGTTGATTCTGGTTTTCGAGTTTTGCAGTGGTTTGGGAATTTGGGGACGGCTTGTACCAAAAAATAATCTTAGAATAAATAAGTTAGCAATAGAAGTGAGTTGCCGACGTTAATAGTTCAACAAGTGGCAGTCGAACTCATGACCTCTCACTTGATATTGACGCTTTTGATCTTTGGAATTCGAATATATACATTTCTTTTTTATTTGGCGGTTTAAGTATTAGCGGCCTACCCAAATATCCTTTCCTTGGGATTGTTGAGCTTCTTAAGTTTTAAGTCGAGCTTTAGCTATAAATGCGTACATTTCCTAGACAGGTCCATTCAAATCTGTGTGTTTTTTTACTCGACTGCGCGATGCATAGGAGGGTGTTGTGTTAATCAGACTTTATTTGTATGTGCGTTGTTTTGAAGCGTTCTGGAGACCAAACATGTGGGCTGATTTCAATGATTCTTTCGTCAATCAATTTGTCTTAATCATGCGAGTGTCACTTAATATGGAAATAATCAAAATTAATTATGACGGCAAACAGACGTCTTATTGCGAAAAGAAAAAGAAATCAGAAACTAAACTGTGTAAAAAAAGAACTTAAAATAAACCAAAAAGACAAAAAGTTGCAGTTTTCTAGACTACTGGACTAGTCTAGTAGTCTAGAAAACTGCAACTTTTGCAGTCGGGAGCCATTAAAAATCGAGACCAACTCAAATATTCTCGAAAGACCAGCTCATTCACTAATCAATCTGACCAAGATAATATCTGGAATATAAAAGAGACTGCGACTTCTGAGTTTGTTTCGGTGTTTTTTCTCCAAATAGTGTTGAATAGAAAGCACCTACCTCCCCTACCTAGTTCTTTTTTTAGGACTTGTAAAAAAAAATATCTCTTTTAGTATCCAAATCTGTAACCGTAGAATTCTACTACTCTCCATCATCTGCCTAGCCTTTTCCCAACTATGCTGGGGTCGGCTACCAGTCTAACCGAATGCAGCTGAATACCAGTATTTTACATGGAGCGACTGCCTATCTGACCTCCACAACCCAGTGACTGGGCAACACGATACCCCTTGGTAAGACTGGTTGTCAGACTTTCAGGTTTCTGACTACCCGTAACGACTGTCAAAGATCTACAGATGCCAACCGGGACCAACGGCTTAGCGTGCTTTCCGAGGCACGGAGGAGTCTCGATATGTTACGAACGGTAACCCATCCACAGACTGACCTCGGCAAGCGTACCTTCGATCAACCCGTGCGGCTGTTTTTATTTAGCCACGAGAATTCTACTACTCTATCTTACATAAATTCAAGATTCCGCAAACTACTATATTTCCAAGGAATACACGTAGTAATAACATACGCGTAAATTAGTATTCAAGTAAGCATTTCAAGTATAAATTTCGGCAGCTACATTTGCCGTCAGACATTGGTTGCTATGCCTAAGTCAATTATGTAGATACTTTGCCTAGGCAGAACGCGCTCGACATCCGTGTGAGCCTGATTTGATTTGCCTGAAGACTTGGTTGCAACATGACGTGCCTACGCTTAGATGTACATAGGCAGATAGATAGGTACTACATTTTGCATAATTTATATAGAGGGATTTTTTAAGTTTATCTTTTGTCTTTTCCTTTCTTTCAGTACTTTCTAAGTTTATCTTGGACATCTAGGATTCATCTAGGATATCAGTATATGAGGAAACCTGGACTTATATAATTAATATAAGTCTGAAATCGCCAACCCCTCTTGAGCAAGCGTGGTGATTAATGCTCATGCCTTCTCTATGTGAAGAGGCCTTTGCCCTGCAGTGGGACAATAATAGGCTGATACTATATAGAGTTTTTTTGAGCTTGTGCAGATATATTGTTAACTAGACTAGACTATATATAGAGGGTAATACGCTGAAAGTGTATAAAGGGACATAAATAAGGTTTTTTTAATTCATTTTTTGTTTGATTTTTCTTTGACCCGAAAAGAAGAGATTTAGACCAGCTAGACAAAAGAAACACCCTGTTAAAATATAGTAGGTATACTAGCTTTTGCAGTGAATGTCCGTGTCTGTGTCCTTCCCAGCTATTTCCATACCAAATTTCTTTATAATATTAGTTACAGATGAAATACAGGCCAAAAGAAGATTTTAAAGATGTTGTTCGAGTGGCTTGGCGGGTAAAAGAGATTTTTGTCCGTCTGTCTCTGTGTTTTAGGTCGATAATCTTTGAAACGGCTAGACCGCTTTTGACGGGACATATTGGAGGAAGGAATTGGGGAAGTATTGGAGTAGAGGTAAAATAAATAAAATAAAATAAAATACGTTTAATTCAGACTAATAAAATTTCCATAATTTGTTAGTAACATTATCTTAAAACTATGTTAGTCACAATATTGCTCACACCACATGCAGCCTGATCAGCCTTCCTACAACTACAGATTCAGGTCTCTCTGCAATCATCCTTAGGATTCCGTTGCCAAGTGGCAACGGAATCCTCGAATTCGTCGAATTAGTGAGGCTGACTTTTTGCGCATTATAGCGTAAAAGTCATCCACCCTCGCGTCGGCAAACATGCCCAAGGCGCTGCAAAACCGAGGCAGCCACACCAGAATCCTAAAGGCGTTGTTGTACTGCACTCTAAGAGCATTGTAGGCCCGCTGCGTGTTGTTGGTCCACAGGGCGCTAGTGTAGAAGCTTTGGCAATACGCTCTGAACAAAGTTACCTTAACTAAAGTAAAGTAAGATTACTTTTATTTTAGAAAAATAATAATAGTACCGCACTGAAAAATAAAACCCATGTCATTTTGTCAAATTACTCGTGGAAGCAGTTGCGGCCACAGCCAGCCACAGTATTGTTGTGGTACTCGTAGCTCAAACTTCAGAATAACACATTGGCTAATATATTATTAATAAACACACACACGCAGACGAAGCCATCCAGCTACTAGTACTACATAAACTACATAGTATATCATATCAAACACGTGTACTAAATGCCATGCGTCCGGTTCAATGCGTTATGTGTACTAAACGTATTATCTACTAACCGATTGGTTAGTTAGCAAATATCGATCTGCAGTGGTACGTGAAACGAAATGCCGTGGGCGCCTACAGTTATACATAGAAGTAGTTGCTTCATCTATTTACTTGCTATAATCTCGTTTGAGATGATGGCAAATAGAGATGTAAAGACCGGAGAATAATTTCTCACAGGCCAATGTGGCAACATTAAAAGTTGTTTTTTTTTCAATATTTTCCATCACCTTTGTGTAAATGTTCTACATCAGACTGTGAATACGAACAATCTGCTCATCATGTCTTATGGTAGTGTACTCTTTGGCAGAATGATCGCAATATAATGTTAGTTAGTGTGCACGTTGCATCCGGAGTTGTTTACTATACGGACCTTGTAGATCAAATGTCCGTGCGTTCAAGCGCTTTTGCCATTCCTACTATTGGAATCAAATGTAACAAAAAAGCTGGAGAAGAACACGTGCTTGGTTGACCACATATAAATTGGGGTAGGTTAGGGTGATGATGATGAATCTTGTTTTAGATGGCGTCTTCATCTTAGTGCTTCAGAAAGAATAATAAAGCGAGGGTCTTCATCTGTTTTGTCATGTTCTGAAATGTTGTCACCCAACGCTTGGTTAGGAGAGAATGTTGGGTGATCGATGAAAAATCGTGGGCATAAAGTAGTTTTCAGGATTTTGAAAAATACTTTATACCCACGATTTTTAAACATTATGTCACCAATTCAATGTCACGTTACTCAATAGTTAAGGCTTCGTGACGACAGATGAAGCCTGAGGTTGTTTCAATAACAGGCATTCCAAGCAACTTCAGAAGTGAACAAGATCTACATAGAACTATTGACAACGACAATAGCCTGAATCAATACATAAGTATTTTATTTTGATGTAGCTCACATACAACATAACATCACGGCTAAATTCCGTAAGGTTAGACAGAGATATACCTATCTATTAGTACACCTATATTTCTCTGGTGATGTTTAAGTTCAATATGGTAGGGAGAGCCTATTGCCATCAAAACACCACAGGCTACTACTGAGAAACTCAATAACACTCAGCTTGACATGGGAGTCGAAACTAGAACCTTATGCTTGCTACCACCAGACCAACGGTGCAGTCAAAGCTCCCAGACAAGTAATTACGATACACGTATATCATTGGGACATAGGAACGTCGAAAGATCATCAATCATGATAAGGGACCGTCGCCGGACGGTACATACTCCGGCTAAGACGTGGGACGCCATGATGTGAGGCTGCTAGCCTGATAACATTATTGATAGATTACTTCCTTCTTCCTTGTTTAAAAGATTATTTCTTCACACGACGTTGTTTCTTATGGTGACAGTTAAAGACTGGTCACGCGCGTGTTGGACTACGCACGGTGAAGGGTCCCGTAGCCAGGAAGAATATTTATGCAAAAACAATTTGTTTCTTTTTTGTTTTTAAGTTTCTACAAAAAGCTAAGAAATTCTTGCAGTTGTAACTTAAGAAGCGCATATCTCTATTTACGAAAACAAAAATTTCGTTTAGTAACATCATGGATTCTTTTTTATTATTGTATCCATCGATACTCACACACTAATGTGCACTATATTTTTATTGCGCAGTTGCATTTAGAGGTAGCTTTCATTTTTTTCGTAATTTGTCTACACCATTGATTCATGTGAATTGTAATAACTTATTCTTTAGAACGGTTGGCGCAGTGGTTTGAGCGATTGGCTGCTGCTTTTCACGAAACACAAGAAATTCCTTATTAGAAAAAAAATAATTTATACAAAACTTAAAGAAAGATACAAAGTTCATTTTACGGATCCCCATTTATACATACCTTTTTTTATATTTGCGATCATTATTCAGTGCAAAAGTACTTTTACACAAACATCTATTATTAAAACGTTAACCTCAACTCAGTGACTGTCACCTGTTTACCTAATACATTAGCGGTTAGTCGTGTGTAATGGTAAATATCGCAAATTTACACACCAATGGAGCGCGTTCATATTTTGGATAAAATGTCGCCTAAAATATTGAAAGTTTACATCATGAGGGCTCTGATCTTCTCTATTTTACTTTAAGGCTCGGAATCATGGACCATTAAATCAGACAGACGCCATAACGACAGGTTTGAGATAAATATATGCAGCGCATACTCTTTTGTTTTGTACCGAGGTGGAAAATCCTCATGGATGTCCTCCCCCTTGGGGCGGATGGAGGGGTCTATCAGACTCTTATTAGCTAAAAACCACCCCAGTCTTCCCATCCTGCATTTGCACCGGGGATCATGGGAAATAGTGCTTCTTCCACGATCCCCGGCTAGTGCGGGGGGAGTGAGGTATAAGACTCCCCCGCTATACCAAAAATCAGCGCGCGTGGCACTCAACGCGCAGCTGCCTCGTACCCAGCTATGTGGGGGCGGCAGAACGAACGCATACCCTAGACCTATGCTGCACGATCGAAGATTAAGCAATGATTCCGAGTTCGGTCTGTAGGCCATGCATTACATACCAAAACCCATCCACGCATGCACGTTAGCCCATTAATCACTGGCTGTATATTTAAAGAGTTTTGATAATCTTAAGGGGTAGTCAAAAGCCCGGGAGTCTGACTATAAGACTCACCAAGGGGTATTGGTACCTAGAACGTGGAGGTTAAACAGGCAGTCGCTCCATGTAAAGTACCGGTGCATCCGGTTAAACTGGCAGCTGACCCCAACATAGTTAGAAAGAAAGAAAGAGAGAAAACATATTTTATTCAGCACAGGCTCAGGCACACAACGACACAATACTAAACATACAAAGCATTATAAAAATGTATAAAACAGAGTAACATAATATATATATAATAATAAATCCTTTATTTTCAGGCTACTTTGGCCCATAGATAAATACCTTACAGACTAACATATATATCATAATAGTACAAAGTGTGTTAGTGTATAAACTTAAAACTATGTTAGTAAAACACACTTCACTCAAGCACTGTCTTTGTGCGATCGTGTGGCACTTGTCCGCGGAAACGACGGAACATAACACCTTGCGGCCAAAAGTCCTCTGCCATGACGAGGTGCAGGTAGCAAGTAGGTACTCGCACCACGAACGCCTTGAAGTTGACATTGCGGCGCGATTCAAGCAACTGCACTCTCGGCCTGTATTTGGTCCTTTGGCATACGTACTCCACAATGTCCTCGGCCTTAGTGGTATAGTGTAGGCGGGAAATATACACGGGAGTGTTCGGCTGGGCGGCTCGAACAGGGATGTCGGGCTTGATAGGAGCTGTGCCGCAGCGGTTCTTGTTGGTTCTTTGTCGGCGCTTCTTCCTCTGCACCGTCACAAAACCATCATCATCAGCCCGGTTCGATGCCTTTTCAGGCACGGGCTTCTTTGCGGGAGCGTTGGCGAAGTCGTTAACTCTCACAGGCGCTTTAGACACAGAAATTGTGTCAGCGGGTCCGGTAACTCGAGCGGCGACACGAGGAGCAGCCGCAGGGGCGAGTGCAGGGTTGCGGGGCGCGCATGACGCACGCTCTGCACGCTCAGCATTGTTCGGCGACGACGAAGACATAACTGCTGACGCGAAACTTGCCCCCGATAAATTGAGGCACGCTCCGCGACGCATGTTGATATTAGATGCACTCGATGGTGACCCAGATACCGCTACAGTTTTACGAAACTCTGTTAATTCATTACGCAAATCAGCAATGGTGTTTTGGGATGCATCCAATCTCTTTTGCACATCCGCTAGGCTGGCCTTAAGAAAAACGATGTCTTTCAATAGGCTCGTAACGTCGACATGGTCGAAAGTGACGGGAGGAAGCTTGTTCAAGTCCTTCGCCACAAACGTCGGCACGTCGT
Organism: Phlogophora meticulosa; assembly: GCA_905147745.2. Lineage (NCBI taxonomy): Eukaryota > Metazoa > Arthropoda > Insecta > Lepidoptera > Noctuidae > Phlogophora > Phlogophora meticulosa. The sequence continues at coordinate 16,705,029 of LR990530.1, read as the reverse complement.
CAGGGTCGGTCTCTTTCAACAGCGTGATAATATCTTGCAGGCTTTTCTTAGTCCCGTCACGCCGGCGGGACACCATCTGGTCAGCATCTGGTAACAAGAAATACATTTAAAAATATATATACCTATGTATATATTATTAAGTATGTGCCTTACGGCTGCGCTAAAAGGGTCCAGTTCATCAAAAATACCAGACAACTAGTGCCTGACGCTGGTTTTCAACTGGACCTCAGGTTATGCGTATGTCACGGACGTAAAAATGGTGTGAGTATTTGAACTTGGGAAACGGCTGGGTAGATGGTGATGTTTTCAGTGTTTTGATGTGGTTTACATCTACTCTGTCAGCCACAAAAACCGCATGAAGTTCTATTTGAGTTCGATTAAAATTAATGTATATTCAGGATATATCCCGCTAATGTACTTTCGTATTGAATATTTGTTTGTTTTGAACCATCATGTTTTTGGTCATTAGGGTTCATTTCTTGTCCAATAGATATTAAAGTTGTATGACATAACTAAACTACATTAGGGTGACAGATAAAAACTAAATTAGAGACGTCAAATTACGTTATGCCCTGTACTTCGTTATTTTTTTAGTCTATGACTGGCTGAAAGCTTTATTTTAACTAAAATTGACAGCTCTTGAAAATATTTTCCCCTGTATTATTATATATATATATACTAGCCAGGACCAGTGGCTCTACCAGCTCTTAAAAGTCGCAGCGTGATGTTAATGCCATGGTTAAAATAGCTATTGGCGCAAAGGACATTTTAGCTACAATCCCAAACCCTTTCACCTACCTCAAGAAACCTATGAAATGCCAAAATATATTTTTTTAATTCTGACTCAAATTCCAAAGACTTGCAGATTAAAAAAAACTTTTCAGCTTTGTAAGGTAGCATAGATAAGAGATAAAAAGATGGAAATAGCCCTAATTAAGTTTAACTTGTAAACAAAGGGAATCAGAACTAGGAATTATAAATTCTAATTCAATCCCGGTTCCCGTTATATATTAATTCAATTAGCGGTGAACCACTGTTCCCGCTACGTAGCCGAGTACAACACTATCTATAACTAATAGTAATGTGTCAATGCACTTTGAACCCGCCTACACCGAAATAAACCGCACATTTCCGGAATGAAGCGGTTAGTATTCCCGTTTGGGCTGAAACTGATAAATAGGTAATTTCAGTCGACAAGGGCGCTTGATGAAAGCGTATGTAACATACACACACACACTTTACCGATATCACACCACACCTTCGTTTTGATAACATACATCATCATTATCATCATCGTCCTCCTGCCTTTATGCCAATTTATTTGGGGTCGGCGTAGCATGTTTTCTTCTTCCATACATATCTATTTGCCATTATCTCAAGAGTCACTTCAATCTTTCACACAATCCATCCATCTTTCGTTCGTTCGTACGTTCGTACGTTCATACTCCAAACTTTCCTCACAACATGGTCCTCAGTCCTTCGCATCACTTGCCCATACCATGACAACCGATTTCCACACAACTTCTCGGTCACAGGCGCCACGTTCAAACTTCCTCTTGCATACTCATTTCTTATTCTATCCATTTGCGTAACACCACACATCCCCCTCAGCATGCTGCTGCGCCCAAAGCGGGCCCATCCGGACAAGTCAGGCGCGACGCCGTGACGTCGGAGCCTGCAAAGCCAGCCCCGGCGGCCAAGCAGCAGCAGCGGCGTGGGAAGCCTGCTCCTTCCACGAAGGTCAAGGCAACATCTGCCGCTAAAGCGACGAAGGCTCTTGCCGTGGCATCGGCTAGGCCCCTCCTGCCACCTCCCCCGTCTGTAGAGCCTTCAGCTGAGGCCGGATGGACGGTCGTCGGCGACAAGAAGATGGCAGGCAGGACGTCAAGGGCGGCCAAAAAGCGCGAGAGACAACTGCAGCGCAAAAAGCGGGCCATGGCGGCTAGACTTCGTGCCCCGAATTCCGAGGCTGTAGTTATCACACTACAGCCAGATGCGGTAAAAAAGGGCGTGACGTATGACGCCGTCATGGAAAAGGCAAAGCAGGCGGTGTTGCCCCACCTTGGCGAGCTCGGAGCCTCTAGGGGCTTCCGCATGAGGCGCACCGTAACTGGGGCCCGAATACTGGAGGTCCCTGGTGCGGCCAGTGGCCCTGCCGCGGATGCCCTGGCGGCAAGGATCAAGGCGTCCTTGGACGCGGAAGAGGCCCGAGTGTCCAGGCCCACCAAGTGCATTGATATGCGCATCATGGGCTTGGACGACTCCGTCAAGGTGGATGAGGTGGTGGCTGCCATCGTCGGAGCGGGATGTTGCACTGCCGAGCAGGTTCGGGCGGGCACCATCCGCGCTGACAGCACGGGCATGCGAGCCGTGACGGTTAGCTGCCCAGTGTCTGCGGCCAAGATCATCACCGGGGAAGGCCGACGGCTTCTGGTAGGCTGGGTCTCCGCGCAGGTGAAACTGCTGGAGCCCAGACCTCTGCGGTGCTACCGTTGCCACGTGGGGCACCACGTAGGGGCCTATTGCGCCGCGGAGGTGGACCGCAGCGACCGCTGCTTCCAGTGCGGTCAGCCCGGTCACAAGGCGGTTGAATGCCGTGCATCGCCGTACTGCTACGCATGTGCGGCTTCAGGCAAGCCGGCCCACCACCGGGCTGGGAGCAGGCCCTGTGACCCTCCCGCCAAAGCCAAGGGCAAAGTCCAGAGGCCCATTCACCCCAATGCCCTCACCGCCGCAGCCTCGTCTTTGGCTGCCGCCGCTGTCGCCGCTGCGACCCCCGCAGGGGGTCTGCGGGCTCGGGAGGAGACTGTAATGGACTGTCAATAACGGCTCCATTGCGACTCCTCCAGGCGAACATCAACCACTGCGCCTCCGCTCAGGATTTGTTGCTCCAGAGCATGGCGCAGTGCTCGATCAACATCGCCGTGGTCTCCGAGCCGTACTATGTCCTGCCCAGGGGAGACTGGGTCCAGGACCTGAACGGCTCGGTGACCTTAATCTCGTCGGTCGCCGCTGGTACCCCGTCCCTCGAGGCTCTCACGAGGGGACGGGGCTGCGTGGCAGCACGGTTCGGGGATATTGCTGTGGTAGGCGTCTACCTGTCCCCGAACAGAACTCTCGCCGATCTCCACATCTCCCTTATGGAGCTGAATGCCGTCGTCGCTGGGTTTGGTTCCCTCCCCGTGGTCGTTTGCGGGGACTTCAATGCCAAGAACTTGGCTTGGGGTTCCCGGTACACAGACCAGCGGGGTCGGATGGTGGAGGACTGGGCTCTGGAGTCAGGCCTGGTCGTCCTAAACCGGGGTTCTGTCCCCACGTGTGTTCGGATGCAGGGCGAGTCAGTGGTGGACATATCGTTCGCCAGCCCTGCTCTGTCACGGCGTGTCGTCGACTGGCGCGTCATGGAGGGGGTGGAGACGTACTCAGACCACCAGTACATTCGGTTTGATATCTCCCCCCAGACCTCGATAGCGCCGGTCCAACAGACCCCGTGTGGTCCGCGTTGGGCGCTGAAGCAGCTGGACCGGGAGCTCCTCCTGGAAGCCGCGATGGTACAGGCCTGGGTGCAAGCACCTGACAGGCTTGTCGACATAGACGTCGAGGCAGAGTGGTTCCGGGAGGCCATGTCGCAAATCTGCGACGCGGCAATGCCCCGAGTCCGGCCAGGACGTGCCCGGCGCCAGGTGTACTGGTGGTCGCCGGAGATCGCGGCACTGCGCAATGCGTGCAATGCCGCGCGGCGCCGGTACGCCAGACACTGCAGTCGCCGCATCCGCCCGCCAGATGCGGAAGCCAGGGAGGCGGAGCTGTATGAGGGATACAGAGTGGCGAAGCGCACCCTCCGAGCGGAAATAAAGCGGGCCAAGTTGGAGGCCCGCAACGTGTGGCTGGGGACTCTGAACGGAGACCCGTGGGGACGCCCCTACAAGGTGGTGCGGGACAAACTCCGACCCTGGGCTCCCCCACTCACGCAGAGTCTCCGGCCCCAGATTGTGGAGGGTGTGGTGAGCACTTTGTTCCCTGCACGATGGGAACACTCTCCCCCGCTCATGGCTCCGCCACCAGCGGTGTCTAGCACGGATCACGATGACGACGACGATGACAATGCTCCAGAGGTGACAGAGGTGGAGATGAGTGTTGCGGTACGAAGGCTGAGTGCCAAAAATGCCGCCCCAGGACCCGATGGCTTGCCTGGTAAAGCCTGGGTCCTGGCCATGGGGGCTCTCGGGTCTCGATTGAGAGAGCTCTTCAGCGCATGCATGGAGAGGGGCCAGTTCCCACTTCGCTGGAAGACAGGGAAACTGGTCCTTATCGCGAAGCCGGGGCGCCCAGCTGACTCTCCATCCGCGTACCGGCCCATTGTGCTGCTCGACGAGGTGGGCAAGCTCTTTGAAAGAGTAATTGCAGACCGCCTTGTCGCGCACCTAACACGGTTGGGGCCGGACCTGGCGGACGGCCAGTTCGGCTTTCGCAGGAGGCGCTCCACAGTGGACGCCATCATGCGCGTGCGAGCTCTCACGACGGGGGATGCGGTGTCCCAGGGCAGGTGCGTCGTGGCGGTGTCGTTGGACATCGCCAACGCCTTCAACTCCCTGCCCTGGAGTAGCATTAGGAGGGCATTCCGGTATCACCGGGTGCCTGACTACCTCTGTCGCGTGATCGAGGCCTACCTGTCGGACAGGTACATCATCTACCCTGGTCACCAGGGAGAGTGGAAACGGCGAGAGATGTCGTGCGGTGTTCCGCAGGGATCGGTACTAGGGCCGCCCTTGTGGAACATCGGCTACGACTACGTGCTGCGCGGCGACCTCCCTGACGGAGTTAGCGTGGTCTGCTACGCAGACGACACGCTGGTACTAGCACAGGGGGAGTCGTACCAGGTGGCGGTCGAATTAGCGACACGTGGGGTTGCGATAGTAGTTGATAGGGTCCAGCAGTTGGGACTCGAGGTGGCGCTGCACAAGTCTGAGGCCATGTGTTTTCACGGCCCTCAGAGCGCAGCGCCTCGGCGTTCCCAATTAACGGTAGGAGGAGTTCACATCGGTGTCGGGTCGACGATGAAGTACCTGGGACTCGTCCTCGATAGCCGGTGGAATTTCGAGGAGCACTTCCGACGCCTGGCTCCCAAACTAAATCGAACTGGGGCTGCCCTCAAGCGGCTCTTGCCCAACCTCGGGGGTCCAGGCGCCTCCTGCCGGAGGCTCTACGCAGGCATCGTCCGGTCCATGGCCCTTTATGGGGCGCCGGTGTGGGCGCCGTCACTGCGAAAGCGACCGGCGGCCCAGCTGAACGCGTGCCAGAGGGTCATGGCCATACGGATGGTGCGGGGATACCGCACGGTTTCCCGCGAAGCGGCGAGCCTCCTTGCTGGCCAGCCACCATGGGATCTGGAAGCAACTTGCCTTGCACACATGCACGATCTGCGCGTGGAGATGCAACGGCGGGGCGAAACTCCGCTGCCGCGACAAGTCGCGGCATGGCGGGCGGAGTTCCGGCGGGGTCTCATGTTGGAATGGCGACAGCGACTGTCGCAACCCAGTGCTGGGCACGCCATAATTATGGCGGTAAGTCCCCTCTTTGAGGAGTGGCTGGAAAGGCAACACGGCGTCCTTACCTTCCGCATGACGCAGGTCCTCACCGGACATGGTAAGTTCGGGAAGTTCCTGCACCGGATTCGTGCGGAAGAAACGCCCGGGTGTCACCATTGCGTAGACCGCCCGGAGGACACGGTGGAGCATACAGTAGAAGTGTGCCCCGCTTGGGAAGAGCATCGCCGTGTCCTCGTTGGGGCAATCGGCGGCGGCAATCTCTCGCGCCGGGCCTTGGTACAGGCCATGGTCCGGAGCGAGGAGGAGTGGCAGGCGGTCGCCTCCTTCTGCGAAGCAGTAATGCTAGCAAAGGAGGCGGCCGATCGCGTCAGGCAACGGTCCTCACGCCCCAACCGCCGCCGAAATCCCGATCCCGATTACCGGCCACCGTAGGCGCGGGCTTGCGGACGGCGAGCAATGGGTGGCTCGTCGTCCGCCCGTCCGGTAACCATCCGGACCGAGCCCAAGTCGTCGACGGCGCGTATTGTTCCACGCGCGCCTCAAGGAGATGTCAGCAACTGTAGGGACCCAGCAGGGTCGAAGCCTACCAGGGCCAAGGGTCTGATTCTGAAAGGAAGACTCGGCCCTGGTACGAAAGGCAACGAAGGAACAGGAGTGGGTTTTTAGTCAGTAAAAGTCTGACACTATCTCCCGCCCCGCCCAAGAGCGGGGGATGTCATAAGATGATTTTCCCACCACAAAAAAAAAAAAAAAAAAAAAAAAAAAAAAAAAAAAACAAAAAACCATTGTTTTGTAAATCTTCGCCTTAAGTTTAAGGGGAATATCATATTAATTATTTCACGTACACACTCACACACTGTTGAAAACCAGCATCAAACACGAGATGTCTGCCATTTTTGCTGAACTGGACCCCATTGGCGCAGCCGTAAGGCACATAAATGTTTTGTTTTTTGTAGCTACTTCTGTCATCATTATTTTTATTTCTTTCATTATTTTTGATATTCAGTGTTGTCATTGTGTGCATAGACTCACTGCTAAATAAATGTATTTTCTTTCTTTCTATGTGTCTGCGTATTTTGGCTAAAATAATGATGTTCAACGCACCGTTTGTTGTTTGTAAACGCACCCAAGATTGAGGACAAATTCCTAGTGTAGGGCAACGTTTAAAAAAAAATTACATTATTTTTAATTTTTTTTTTTTTCTTAAAACGTTGCCCCACACTAGGAATTATTATTAAATTATTTTTCACTTTGATTTTCATGGTACAACAATAAAGAGTATTGTTTTATATTCTATGTTTTGTAAAATGTTTGCTATTTTAAATATTTGTGCTAGTTTAAATCAACACTAGTACCAAAGTAACCGTTTTTCTTATCAAAGATGAATAGTGTAGCGACATCGTTACTGTGACATACGAAATAAATCTGAGTACACTGTTTTGTCTTCTACTTTAGAAATTAGTTAAGATATTGTTCCGCTACCGAGGTGCCAACATTGAAACTCACGTCTCAATTTATCTAACAATTCCGCCAACATGACGGTAAATTGAAAACAGTACATACAGCGTGTTTAATACCCGCCGATCCAGATCAAATGGCTGTTCACTCTGCCATCAGTTCCAATGGCTATGGACTATACGCAACATTCACACCTGAGGGAGGTACAGTCAAAGACTAAAATCTCAATAATACTCGTATTATATATTAGGTCTTTACCTATGAAATTGCCGTTCTGCAGTACTGGCCATTTCAAATCAAAATATTTTTTGTTTGGCTAAGAATTCTAATTTCAAATTAATTTTATTTTAAAAACATGGTTTTTTTTTTCCAAAAGTAGTCATTTGTTTATTGATTAGTGTTACATTTTCATCGCATTTAAATCTTTTTCGTCATCATGGATACGTTAAAAATTCGAGTAATTATGGAATATGAGTACCGTCGTGGCAGCAACGCGGCACAAGCGGCACGCAACATCAACGACGTTTACGGAGCTAACACTACAAACCAACGCACTACCTGTTATTGGTTTGCTCGCTTCCGTTCTGGAAATTTCGACCTGAAAAATGAAGCTGGCACATCTCCAACCAGCATTGGTCAATCGCTTCGGTCGACCTCATACTGCACAGCAGACGGTCTCAAAGTTGCAAGAACTGGGGTTGGAAGCTCTCCGTCATCCGCCCTACTCACCAGACCTTGCGCCTACAGACTACTACTTTTTCCAGAATTTGGATAACTTCTTGGCGGGAAAAAAATTCAATACCCGAGAGGCAGTACAAAATGCCTTTGAAGAATTTGTTGCCTCCCGTCCAGCTGATTTCTTTAAGAAGGGCATCAATAAACTGCCACTGCGTTGGCAAAGATGCATTGATTGCATGGGTGCTTACTTCGATTAATACAAATAAAAAATACATGAAAAAAATTCATTTAAATTTTTTCATACAAAACGGCAATTTCATAGGTAAAGACCTATTATAAATTACGTGTCACGTTGTTTGTCCGCTATGGACTTCTAAAGTGCTGAACCGATTTTAATAAAATTTTGCGAACAATGTGTGTTTTGGTAAAACTTAAAAGATAGGATAGTTTTTATTTCGATTATTGACCTCAATATATTGTTTATTGCAAATTAAATGTTTTCCATACATTTCTAACAGATGGCAGTGTTACTTAACTTTTGCGACGGTACAAAGTTCGCCGGTACGGCTAGTAGTAAATAAATAATTAGTACAGGATAGGTTTATTGGGTTTTTCCATATTTGTGCCCAACAATGACAGCAATATGGTCACCCCTACTACATGGGACCTGAACATAGCTGGCGAAATATAGGTATACTAAAGGTACATATCTCTTCAACCCTTTGGGGAATATAGGCTTGTTTTTATGTTTATAAGTATCACATTTTGAACTGAATTAGTGCCTTGAAACAAAGATATGAGGCCACGAGGAGATGGCGAGACCTGGATGTCTACCTTAAGAATTGGAAAGAGATAGCGCAGAATTGTGACTGATTGGAGGACTGGAGGAAGACCTTGGCACAGCAGTGGAACAATTCAAGCTAGGAATAATAAATAGCCAAGAGCCTCGACCAACATCTAAGGAGGCAGTTGGATCTTGATCCAGAGTACTCTTGGATTCGGTGAGGACGTTTCTCTCTCAAGAGCCGTCACCACTGTGCACTGGTAGTTTGGACCCTGTTACCATTTCCGGTGGGCTATATTTTTATATTTAAAATTAATTATTATTTCCTTTATTCTTTTATAAAGGGAATCCATTATTCACACGCTTTTAAATATTCATTGTGCAAATCGTTTCTGCTTGACTGTACTGACCGTACTTGCATGCCTGTTCGTTGTACCAGAGTTGTTCAAATTGATGGGTGCTTTAAAACAATAGAGTAGACTAGACTGGTAGCTGGTAGTGCATTGGGTTTTATTAGGTCAGTGAACTTGGTTTTATTGAATAGTGTTATTAGGTGTTACGTATTAAAATCACAGGTTGCTACCACTATGCATTTTGTTTCGCATATTGTGATACTGCAATTCTAAACTATATGCTTTTGCTCGTATTAAGGTAGATTTTAATAGGTCGTGCAGTGTCATTTTTGTTTAATTGCAGATAAAGTTATACCAGCACAGATCTTGAGCGCTGACAATGAGTTGCGCAGTTTTCGGTTTTAGTATACAGTTCCTATGCTTGAACTTATCCCCACTACTGCATCCACCACTCAAGATCCGTGCCGGTGACTATAACTTTCACACTGGACTTTCCATGCCATGGGTATAGGTCAATTGCGTCTCCTCCAACATGAGACTTGCTATTGTTGAACATAGTTTTGATACTATTTATCTCTGCTGACCCCTACTGGACAAGAGTCATGGGGTGTGGTGTGTGGCGCTCCCAATTTTAGATATTAAAGGTCCGATTGGCGCATTGATTGCTATTTTGTTACGGGTCACAGATTTAATTCCCACACCGAACAAATATTTGTGTGACACACAGATTATTAATGTGTTCCCAGTTCGATGTTTATTTGAAATAATAATTTATATACCTACTCGAAATATTCAGCGTATTTAACTTCACCGTTCAAAGCGGAGCACAATAATTTTACTACACTAAAGCATGATTAATTTATGCAAAACATGTGTAACACAAAACACTGACTATTCAGACATGCGGGGTATTTAAATTATAAGGGGTTGTATTTTAATTCGTAAAAATAATATAAATAGAAGAAAAAATTGTTAAAATATGTTTTAATTTTTAGTAAAATGTTTTAAAATCATTATTATAAAACATGTTACTATTTATTATTAAACGACAGTAAAACGCTTTCATTTTTAACTCTACATGGTGGAGCGTAAACATAATTTTAATTAGATGATATTTCGAAAACGTGAAATCAGTTAATGCGTAAGCATAACTGATTTCACGTTTCTAAAAAATTCGTAAAAATATTCATAAAAGGCTGGAAACCATAAGATTTATCATAAACAGTGCAGCTCACTATTTCCTAGCAGACATTTTCTTTCAAAATGTCCTCCGCTGTGGATACCACCACCTGCTTTTAAAGTGGAGGACAATTTGTAGAGAAAAGAAATGTCTAAGAGTGTGGTGAATTATTAATACTTTTTAATGTACGGTGTTTTATTTCTACGTGGCTACATAAAAGCAGCCGCATGGGTAGATGGAATGTTAAGATACGCTTGCCGAGGTCAGTATGAGGATGGGTGACCGAGGTGGGACGTGGGTTAGGAGTCCAGGTAATTGAGTTAGCTATTCATTTATATATGTAATGTATGTATATACCTATGGCAAAACGTGAAGTGCCATTTTCTAAAACACAATAACTTACACTAAAAACTCCAATTTGTACTGTATACTCATTTTTCTCAACCCTTCTGCTTACCGCATTTGAAATACAGGCGTTATAGGAAATTCTGACATCACATAAGCGTTTTGGTTCAAACTGTAAGCTTAAATAAATAAATAAATTTGTAAAATGTATCAATTAATTTTTGCATACTGATGTCTGATTAAGTATACTTATTATTTATTTATTTATTTAAAACTCTTATACTATCATTACAGGTTACAAACCTAATGCGATGCTAAGACTACTTGTCATAATTATTAACTGTTTAAAATAATATTATATTACTAACAATTACATAACAGGTACATTAATACAAAATTACTGATAACTAAAACGATACAACCTAACTATATAACCTATATGATATTACATAATTAACCTTGGACTCACGCACCCTTAGAGAGACCAGACTAAACCGCAACCACGCGGCAAAGGGGACCTATTGCATATTTAATTAAGAACGCCATTAGATCCTTGCAGTCTGGAATGGATATTATTTATAAGCTTCTTAGACTGTTAATTTAGGTTTATGTAAATTATTTCCTAGCGTTGATAGATCTGAGTCGTCAGAAGCCTGAAAGTCTGACAACCAGTCATACCAAGGGTTATTTTGTTGCCCAGTAACTGGGTTGTAAAGGTTAGATAGGTTGTCGCTCCATCCATACTAATATTATAAAGAGGTAAAATTATATGTTGGGGGTAATAAAAAAAAGTAAAGTACCAGCCTATTACTGTCCCACTGCAGGGCAAAGGCCTCTTCTCATTCAGAGAAGGCATGAGCATTAATCACCACGCTTGCTCAAGACGGGTTGGCGATTTCAGACTTATATTAATTATATAAAGTCCAGGTTTCCTCACGATGTTTTCCTTCACCGATGTCAGTAATGTCCAGGATAAACTTAGAAAGTACATATGAATTGAAAAACTCACATTGGTACTTGCCCAGTTTTGAACCCACAACCTCGTGCACAAGGGGCGAGGCCTAAACCACTGGGCCATCATGACATTTTTGTTGGGGGTAATCTCCAGAACGAATGATCCAATTCTAAAATTTTTTTCACTGTTACAAAGCTTCAATATTCCTGAGGATTTTATTATTTTTAAAACTATGATTTAAGGGGAGTGGAAGGGATGATAAAGTTCGAAGAAAAAAATAGGAAAAAATAAGAAATCCACTCGGACGAAGTCACGGGCGAAGTTCAAGTGTAGAAAAGGCTAGGCAGAAGAAAAAGGGAGGTAGCTTCATATTTATTTTAAACATCGGTAGACTTACAAAAACAGTTTCACAATGAGTACTAGTGAAAATTACATTTTATTATCCTATATCTACCATTGGGAACGCCAATAAATGCCAATCGGTGCAGGCTTCTGTAGTGGATTACTTCATCCAGTTCCCCATCATGGGTTACTAGCTAGTCAGCGTCTCTGCTCATCTACCCGTTGCCATGCAGCGGCTCATCAGTTGGCCGGCAGATACGTCTGCGAGTTGCTCCTCATCTGCTTTGTCTGTTTCTAGGATTTTCCATCTTTGCAAGGCTTACATAGGGCATTCTGCCACCAGATGGACACTTCTTTTCCTCTGCCTCCGCGCATGCTGGATATATGGGGTGAAAATGTCATGAAAATTGATGAAGATATAACGCAAACTGAACTTTATGTATGGAAGTTAAAGTTACTTTTCCAAAAACACATTATTTGTTTACATTTTCGGAAGCTGAACTGCAAACACAGAATACCTGTTTATAAATACAAATTACCGAAAATCCAATTACCACCCCATCATGTTTGTAAATAATTAAATTAACGGTTTTAATACAATTTACAACAAATTATTGCGTCGGACATTCGGAGACCGCAGTCCGTTTGAGGCTTGAATGGCGGACCACAAATAGTCACAACTATGCTAGTTTAATAGGGCAAATAATTTCAACGTCCTCATTGGTCTAGTGGTCCCAAGCGTGACTGCTGAGCGTGAGGTCCTGGGTTCGAGTCCCAGGTCGGGCAAAGTGATGTTGAGTTTTTCCAATACGAATTTTCTCATTAGAAGAAAGGAATCTGGATTTGTGCCCCGTTGTTGGTAATAGACTCGCCCTCAATAGTACTATTTGCAAGTGCCACTGCCAAGCATGAGGTTCTGGGTTCGTAACGGAGGTCAGCAAGAGTTATTAGGTTTTCCAACTGGAATTTCTTAGTAATGCCTGGATTTGTACCCGAAAGATAAAAAAAATAAAAATAAAATACATTTATTTCTCTTCCACAAATAAATAAAAAAAATAAACACTTAAAAATACTAAAAATTATTTATTTGTGGGAGACTGCCTGTTTTTTTTAAGTGAAAACTTCTTTAGCGGCTTTGTACACTTTTTTGTAATGGGTAAAAAATGTTAAACTCGCGTCAGGACACGTGACCTGATCGAAAATTCGTAAGACGGATGGAGAGTAGACAGCCGGCGCGGCGTAGGAGAGGAATTATCCCCCTCTCTTTCTATCTTCTTTATTTTTTTCTTACTCTATATTTTTCTGAGAGATAAACTTTTTAATGTAATATAAATTGTCATGTTTGTGTACGATAGTGCAATAAATAAATATTGTATTCTACCACATAAATGATAGTACTTTTATACTGATAATTAAAGCAATTCGTGCAAAATTATTCCCTAACCATTCCAAAATATCAAAACTGCACAGCTAATAACACTAATAACACAGTTAATATTCAAGTTTTCACTTCTGTCGGCACTCCCGGAGTGCAACTCGTCGTTTTTTTTGTATTTTAATTGATGCCCATAGGCTCGCCCATATTATAGGGGACTTAAACTTAACTGGCGGTTCTGTACGTACCCCTCTGCCTTACCCTTTGGCGGATCTATATCCACCGCGTGATGTTCTGTTGTAAAATACAGCGGAAAGAAACCCTTTCACATTCATGAGAAATACTTTTTGTTAATGTTGTTTCAAAACGAATATTCAAAGGTCTGGTTCAAATGATCAGAGAATAAAGAACTGGATAAGTACGAGTCGGTCTCGCGCACCGAGGGTCCGTACAAACGTTGGTTATTTGTTCAGATACTTTCACAAAAAATAATTAACTTTGCCTTCTGAAGTTTATAAACTATGAAGCACTGAACATTACTCTGACGAAAAGATAAGTAGGATTGAAGGAGAAATTTAACGTTGTGGTAAAAAAAATATAAAAAATACTTCGGTTATACATCACATGACGACACGGTTGGCGCGGTGGTTGAGCCATCGGCTGCTGCGCCGCGTGTTGTGGGTTCGATCCCCGCACGGAACAAATATTTGTATGACCTACAGGTAGTTGTTCCGGGTCTGGCTGTTTGTGTATGTGAGTTTAAATGTTTGTAAACGCACCCACGATACAGGAGAAATTCCTAGTGTGGGGCAACGTTTTTTTAAAAGAAAGAAAAGAAAGAAAGAAATTTAACGTTGTGGTAAAAAAAATATAAAAAATACTTCGGTTATACATCACAATTGTCAATTCTCAAACTACAAAATGTAAGTTTGTAATCACAAAATATATATTTGTTTATGTGATACAGCTATCTAGAGCTATATATATTATATAGATACAATAGAAAAATCATTGTTACAACTGACTAATTTAAGGGACATTAGTCAGTTGTAACAATTATTTTTCTATTGTCCTTTTCTTCGTCCCTTAATTTTTCAAGCTGCTAGGGATCGTAGACCGACAGTAGTACCAGCCTATTACTGGCCCACTGCAGGGCAAAGGCCTCTTCTCATATAGAGAAGGCACGAGCATTAATCACCACGCTTGCTCAAGACGGGTTGGCGATTTCAGACTTATATTAATTATATAAGTCCAGGTTTCCTCACGATGTTTTCCTTCACCGATGTCAGTGATGTCCAAGATAAACTTATAAAGTACATATGAATTGAAAAACTCACATTGGTACTTGCCCAGTTTTGGACCCACAACCTCGTGCACAAGAGGCGAGGCCTAAACCACTGGCCAATCATGACATTTTAGACCGACATACTTGAGTTTGTTGGATTTCAACTTGCGCGTTCCTGAGAAAAAGAGTCTTGACAGACAAACAGACGGACAATTAAGTCATCAGTAAATTAATTAAGTGAGGGTTTAATTTTTTCTTTAGAGGTACGGTACCCTAAAAACAATTCGTTGTACGTGAGTGATAAATCAACTCATCTCCAGAAAAAGATGACTTTCCAATATTTTACTTTACTGAATACCGAGTTAATATAAGGTTTTATTTACTGAATTTCATGATAATCAATCATCTAGTTATTTGATGGATGTTCAGACACAAACTGGAACAAAACTTTTAAACTTATTAATTTAAAATATTGCGTAAAGTTTGATGATTTTCAAATTTCACCGATTAATTTGTAAGGCTTAAGTTAGCACTATGGTTTATACAGGATCACAAGCCTTTCAAAAGTTTAAACTGGTTTTTTATTCAAATAAAGGTGAAATAGTAATAAATTACTTATTTATTTCTAAATTAAATGGACCTGGAGAAAAAAATCCTTTAATATATCGAATTATTAGCTCTTCAAGTACACGCGCAATCACAATCCCCACAATTCTTTTCACCCTAACCCCTATTTAAATATTCTTTACATAATACTTCCGCCATCTTGGATTTAGACTTTTAAATGCCATTTATCATGTAACGCCCCCGTAAGTGTTTTACAAAAAGACTTCATAATTTTAAATATAAATGCGTTGTTCTTCCAACCTTGAAGTGGTGTAACATAATTCACGAGAATAAATTTTATATTGACGAACTATGTGGCGCAGGAGATTGCGGGTTCGATTCCCATATTAGATATCATCAGTTTCTGTATCCCAGAGAAATTCATTTATCGAATAATATAAGTTTTTCATCAAAAATATTTTCATTTCTTAAAAACGTAACTGGTGAAATGTGGGTGAATTAGGTACACCTCTGCCTACCCTGCGGGGAACACAGGCGTGATGTTATGTTATTTTTTAAATAGCCTCATCATTCTTGTATACAGTATTACATGCACTTTGCTCACACAACCATATATCTAATCCGTATGCTCCACTACATTTTGATAATACGTCACACCTGGTTAAATACGCTTGTATTCAATGTACCTGGTGATAAAGCCAGAGAGCTTTGATAATAGAGCCGGAAAATTGGACAGCTGCATCTCCAATTTGCGTCAAAATCTCGTCGATTACCTTTCGTCGTCATGTTCATTAACTAAGCATTGAGGAGCTCGTGGCTAAGTAAAAACAGCCGCAAGGGTTGATCGAAGGTTAAGCTACGCTTGCCGAGGTCAATCTGTGGATGGGTGACCGTTCGTAACATATCGAGACTCGTCCGTGCCTCGGCAAGCACGTTAAGCCGTTGGTCCCGGCTGTCTTTTGTAAATCTTTGACAGTCGTTACGGGTAGTCAGAAGCCCGAAAGTCTGACAACCAGTTTAACAAAGGGGTATCGTATTGCCCAGTAACTGGGTTGTGGAGGTCTGATAGGCAGCCGCTCCATGTAAAATACTGGTTAGACTGGTAGCCGACCTCGACATAGTTAGGAAAAGGCTAGGCAGATGATGATGATGATTTTCATTAACTAAGCTGTCGTCAATAGATAGGGCTGTATGATAGCAACGTTACCAGTTTAATTACCTATTGATTAATGTAAACTGTATGCAACAAATGTACAAATACTTATAATCAACAAAAGGATGCATGTAAAATATGCGCGGATAACATTAGGAATACATAAAAGTATCATAAATTTGGTATAAATTTGGCATTTACTGGCAGTATTGCCATCCAACGTGGCAATGCTGCCAGTCTTTTGGGCACGTTTCCAGATGACAGCGATGCGGAGGAGTACTTTGAGGCCTGAGTGTCTTGGTCGGCTTTTAATTTTATTTTGTTTTTCGTAAATATGTATATAGTTAGTTTTATTTGTTAATTTATTTATTTGATGTAATGGGTGGCTTGTTTTTTGTCGGAATATAATTAATAAAGTAGATACATCATTTAGATTGAAATAGACACACATAATAACATACTTTACACATATTTTTTTTTTTTTTTTTTTTTTTAAAAACGTTGCCCCACACTAGGAATTTCTCCTGAATCGTGGGTGCGTTTACAAACATTTAAACTCACATACACAAACAGCCAGACCCGGAACAACTACCTGTAGGTCATACAAATATTTGTTCCGTGCGGGGATCGAACCCACAACACGCGGCGCAGCAGCCGATGGCTCAACCACTGCGCCAATCGTGTCGTCAAATAATTATATAATAATACCAGCCTGTTACTATCCCACTGCAGGGCAAAGGCCTCTTCTCATATAGAGAAGACACGAACATTAATCACCACGCTTGCTCCAAGTCCAGGTTTCCTCACGATGTTTTCCTTCACCGATGTCAGTGATGTCCACGATAAACTTAGAAAGTACAGATGAATTGAAAATGTTACATTGGTACTTGCCGAGGTTTGAACCCATAACCTCGTGCACAAGAGGCGACCCCTAAACCACTGGGCCATCATGCCAATTTATTTATTTTATTATATAATTGTGGTGGGTAGTAAGTAAGAGTAATATAAATTTAGCCGTTGTGAACAGTGACGAGTGCTCAGTTGAAAAAAATATTATCTTTGGTGACTAGTGTAGTTGATGAAACTGCAGTACATAATACCTTAATTATTTGCGTAGTGCAACACAATATAAACTTATACCACCACCAAAAATGGGGACAACTTTTGGTGCTAACTTTAAAATGAATCCACCCACTACCATCCACCATAATTTGACGCTTTTTGACGGATATTTTTTCATATACAGAGATTTTTTTCTTTACCTCCCCACCCATGAAGGGTGGAGGTAAGGAGGAACTATCACCAACTCATTAAAGTTAAGATGAATTGATGTCATTGCACTGGAACCATGGTTAAATCATTCGTTGTACAAATCACTTCTTATATATTACCATAGTTAGAACTACACATCACCTAACCGAGAACATTTCAATCTTCAATTGATTTTCGCCTCTACCTTAATAAACCCAAGGTTGACAGTTGTACCACAGAAAAGCTCCTTACAAAAGGATTCTCATACATCAGGTATTTCACGAAGTTTCCCGAAGTTCGACGAACTCACACGATGTTCTGAAGTTTGCGTCCTATTAGAAGTAAGTTTCGCTATCAACGTGTTTCGTACAAACTAGTTCCTTAAGGGTTGGGGAAGTATACTGAATATAGTTCTCAGACTTAGAATGGTAGGTAGGTACTCTGTGAATAGTACTAAGTACCTAAAGTACGACTTTTAATTCAACTTAATGTGACGACGACCGATGTGGCGCGGGGACGAAGGTCCGCCTGCGACGCAGGAGGTTGCGGGTTCGATTCCCGCCTCGAGACAAATGTTTGTACGATCTACAAAGATTTGTTCCGGGTGTTCTGGGTATTTGGTATGTATAATAAAAAATATCTATCCACGTAATGTATAGGTTTAGGTTTAAAGAATTTTATTATCAAAAAAGACACAAAAAAGTCACTTGCTTGAGAACAATATTATCTTAAAATAAGTTTAATTCATCACTACACCAATTACAACTTCATTAATTCAATTCAATTCAATTCAATTCAAATGATTTATTGCAATCCATAATGTACATACAGGTGGTAAAGATACAATTAGAGAAACAATTATGGACCCTGTCGGGCACTGCAAAGTTTGGATATGGTTGGAGAGAGGAAGAGCGTTTTTATCGATATTTCCGTAACACTAAAACAATAAAATTAGGTAGATGTCATTAATTTATATAGAAATTTTATATTTTATCATGTTTGATTGTAATTATAATTCATAATGATTATTTATTGTTTTCCAGTTATATTTTATTTATTTATTTATATTTTATTTATTTCTGTATTAATATATACCCACATCCATCCAGTGCATTCGGTGTTGATGAAAGGTGCTATTTCCAATCAAATATTGTGCTAACTTAGTCTTAAATGCATTAAATGATTCTTGTACAAGAGGGTATTTTGTTATAAAACTGTGCTCCTTCATTATGTTACATTTGTTTTGCCCAACTTTGTTCTTGTTTTGGGTAAAATTAAAAAAAAAAACTATTGTGAAATGTATTGTATTAAGTATATCAGTCATCTAGTACCCAAAACACAAGCTCTGCTTAGACTGAGGCTAGATGATGCTGTGTGGATTGTCCAGCATTATTATCATTTATTATTAATGCAGGAAGTTGACAGACCTAATGTCACATAAAACATTGTAAAATTCACTATGGTGGTGCATAAATAAAGTAACCAGCAAGGTACTGTACTAAAGTATATTACTAATAATAGTATGCCGAAAATAAAAAAACCTACCTAGTGTAGGTTTTTTTATTTTCGGCACACCAGGTTTTCTAATGTTTTAGTGTCTCAGGTAACATGTCATGTTACCGCAGCTGAATAAAGTAGGACTTTAGTTGACAGGACACCCCCTGTGGGGTACGAACCTCGGTTTAAGGCAACGCTGCGCGCTAAGGGCACTCCTGAAAGGAAGGCCCACTTTGGTGGATCCTCACTTGGCAGAAAAGGCACAGGCCGAACAGGATTAATATTGAATGAGAGCCGACTAACAAAAGGTGTTATAAGCTAGTAATTCGTGGAAACACCAGGTCGGTAGACCCTAAGGATATACATACACAAGACAGGTTGGTGATTTTAGGCTTTTGTTTTTATTCCAAGTCCAGATTTCTTCCGAGTTAGTCATGCCTTATAGAAAAAAATTTGAAAGAAATTTAGAAAGTATATTTATGTATTGAATACGTCACATTGCTACCTACTTGCCCTGATTTAGACCCACAACCTCGCGCTTGAGAGGGGTAGGTCTTAAGCACTGGGCCATCACGACATTTGCAGTTAAATCCATACTAATTCATATTATTTAATGCGAAAGTAACTCTGTTTGTTTATTAGTTAGTTACCGTTTCATAACTAAACGGCGGCGGGTCAGATCGTTATGAAACTTAGAAAGGGGAGAGATTATATCCTGGGGAAGACAAGAACAAGTCTTGAAAAGATTGAAATAGGGGAATTAATAAATTAACTAAAATGCAAGTTTTCCTTGTCGTAGAACAGTGTAGCAACTTAAACCTCCATATTTTTATACCTGCACAATTCTCCTTTCAAGTTTCATTTCTGCGCATTTTGTATCTAAAATACCGCTGCGTTCATTCCATTACCGTCTCGGAAGCAAAGACTTTAATTTCCCTCGCAATGCAAAGAGTTTTTGCTGTGTTTCGCCGACAAGCTTCCGATACAAAAACCGTTAATTACAAGCCTGGCTTGCATAATTAGCGCTCTGTAGTTACTATCCATTAACAACAAAGAAAATAATAATTACTTTGAATGAATTGGTTTTTGTTTCGCCTATCGATTATAATTATTACGGCCATTGTGATCCTTCTGCCCTTAAACTAATCTATGTATTTATCATCACGACTTATAGCTCTTATTTCCCATCCATCTCTATCATCTTAGTTTTTGTTCTATCCCGGTTAAGTAGGCAAAGGTATTGTTATTGTACACCCATGTTTCTCCAGATATCTGTAAGTCCAATTGGTGGTGAGCCCATTGCTATCAGTTGGGCACTAATCAGGGCTGCTGCTGAGATATTCCAGATGGGAAAACTTCCTAGAACTTTGCCCAACTCGGAAATCAATCCCGGAATTTCATGTCCAGCAAACGCACTTGCAACTACTATGCCAATGAGATGCGCCAATGCGCTACAGTAAAATCGTTCTTCAGCTATTTAAGAATTTTAACATAATTTTGAATTCTTCTTTTTCTTCTTTTTAAAAAACGTTGCCCCGCACTAGGAATTTCTCTTGTATCGTGGGTGCATTTACAAACATTCAAACTCACATACACAAACTGCCAGACCCGGAATAACTACCTGTAGGCTATACAAATAAATAAATAATAATAAAATAATAAAAAGTATTTATTTCACGAAAAACATAGCACTTTGCACTGTATACATTGTTTGAAAATAATATTTACATTATAATGCAATAGTAGACACTATCTTTTAAACTAGGACTAGCCTGTATCTTAAAAGATAGGGTTCAGCCAAATGGACTCAGTTAATATTCACAATCAGAACAAGTGAAAACAGTGTCAATGATTTGTACCGACAACTGTACAGAAAAAAAGGACAAAATAAAAACAAAAAATAAGACAAAAAATAAACTAATCCTAGGTGACACAAAAGAAAATAATAATAATAAAATTAAATAAATAGCGAATGACAGCAGATGTGCATGTGTATGTATATAGGTGTGTGGGTGAAAGTGTTTGTGGGTGGGTGTGGGTGTGAGGGGAAGTGGGTGGGAGTGTGTGTGTGTCTGGGGGTGTGGGTGGGTGTGTGTGTGTGACTGTGTGTAAGTTGGATATAAAGTACGTGATGTGATCTGTGAGTATGTATATGACATTATATTATATTAAGAGATGTAAGTTAGGATATTCTCTGTAGCCGCATAGTCCTGCTGTAATAGCCATTGACTTAGTTTTTTCTTTAACATATATCTATTTAAATCTAGTATGTCTAGTTTTTTATGCAGATTTTTATACACATGTTTACTTAAAACGTAAAATTGGTGTTGGGCAAAAGAAGTTTTATGTTTAACGCCTGACGGGATGTTTGTGCGCTTTTTAGGGTCTGATTTGGGCATGGATCGGTGAGTCCTAAGGACTGACTGCAGAATGAACAGTTGTCTTACAGTTAAGACCTCACAGTCCTCATAGAGTTGTTTGGTTGGGTATCTGTATGGCTTTTTGCACATTACCTTTAGCACAGCTCTTTGAGCTCTCTCCGCTCTCAGCAAGTTGGTTTTAGATGCTCCACCCCACGCAGTAATACAGTATCCAATTATTGACTGGCACAGAGCAAAGTATACCATCCTCAGTGTGCCCATATCAGCGGGATCTCTTAACGATTTAAAGATGTAAATAAGACGCAATATTCTGGATGTTATCATATCGAGCTGTTTGTCCCATCTAAGGCATTCGTCAATTTGCAAACCTAGATATTTGACACTATCGGATCTGCTTAGTGTAGGGCATGTACATGTGCTAGATGTGCTAGTTGATCTCTGGCATGAGTGAGCAATTATTGAAAACTGTTTAGGGGGCATAGTATTACGTCTGATTGCGAAAGGGATGTAACATGTTTTATCTAAGTTGAGAGTTAGAAGGCTATGGTGAAACCAGCTCATAATCTGACTTAGAGCGTCTTCTGCCATAGTTTTTACCATATCCCAAGAAGGTCCATAGATGACGATTGCTGTGTCATCGGCATAAGCGTAAATCTTACAGTTAGGAAGCATCATTCTACAGAGGTCATTTACATAAATTAGGAACAAAGTTGGCCCTAATATGCTTCCCTGGGGCACGCCATAGGTCACAGTTTCCTCATCACTGAGGTAGTCACCTATTTTAACTAGCTGAGTGCGATTTTTGAGATAGTCCTTAAACATATCTAATGCTGTGCCTCGTACACCCAGACTCTCCATCCTTTCTATGAGTTTGGGAACAGAAACTGTGTCGAAGGCCTTAGACAGGTCCAGAAATATGCCTAAACATTTAGACCCATCATCAAGTTCCTTTGCCACAAATTGTGTAAGGTCCAACACAGCATCCTCTGTCGATACGCCAGCTTTGAAACCATACTGGTTTTCCGCGATAATGCAGTGTCTATTCAAGAAACCTTTGAGCTGCTTGTTGAGGATCTTCTCCATTATTTTTGAAATCGATGGTAGGATCGAGATTGGCCGGTAGTTATTGACACAGTCTCTGTTCCCGGATTTATATATTGGAAGGATGACAGCCTTCTTTAGTGCGTCAGGAAAAGTTCCTGTCTGAATGCAGCGGTTGCAGATATAGGTTAAGGGAGGCACCAGTTGCTGGCGACATTTCTTTAACAGCGTTGACGATATCCCATCCCACCCTGTATAAATAAATTGTTCCATGCGGGAATCGAATCAACTACACGCGGCGCAGCAGTCAATCGCTCATCCACTGCGCCAACCGTGCCGTCAACTACAAAAACGTTTGCATAAACTCATATCATACTAATTAACTATATATTATCGAAACAAACAAAATACCTAAGACCACTAGGTTTAAAGTTTGGGCTAAGAGACAAAATGTATCAAGGCCTCAGCCTCCTGGAATGTTTTGTCTTCCCTTGTTCGGTCTCTAGAGTCTAATCGTTTAGCCAATATTGTCACTACTAGCGTGTCTCCTTCGATTATATTCTCTCCAAGACATTAAGGATCCCTTTTTGTTTTTTCTTTCGTTTTTCTGAGGAAAACTTTAACATAGTAGAGTTTTAAAATAGTCCTGGTTCTATTTTCAAAATCTACTAGGTTGAAGTTTGGTGGGGGATTCTTAACACCCTGACACCACCCCAGTGGTCACCACACGAAAGAAAACTCATTATATTGACTGCCTCTTTGGTCTAGTGGTCGTAAACGCGACTGCTGAACGTGAAATCGGTCGGGCGCTGTTATTGTATTACTGAGAAATCCCAAATGATTTATCAACAATAGCAACCCGGAATTTGGATACCGGAAAAAGGGGCGAATAGAAACGTTGATTCAATAGTATTCATTACTGACAAGGTATCCAAATGGTTTATTTCAATTTGTTAAAAAATATGAGTCCTTGTAGTAACAAACAATTCTATTCCTGGATCCGGTACTAATATTGGGTTTTTGAATTTAGTATTTTTCGGTAGCAACCTAGATTTTTGATATGTTCCCAGTGGACGCTAATAGGGTCGCCCCATATTACGTGGGACCTAAACATAACTAAAGGTAAACTATCAAGGTAAAAATTCGGGTAATGTCGGCGCCTTAAATATGACGACAGCGGGAAGGCCGGTGGGGTGTTGAGGAACGGACCCGCGGCTGCGCAAGCGCCGGTGATGGCCAACGCACTCGGCTTCCACACCTGACACTTCGTTATTACCATTATAATTACCAATTGATTGTATACAGCTACAATTAGTAACCTATACTTATACAGTCCACTATTTTATTCTGAAGTCCCATTCGAGCCTAATCAGCTAGCGTGATGTTATGATATTATGTTGATTTCTCATGCTCAGCGCTTGTGACTTCTAGACCAACAACGAGGCAGTTTTTATTTACTTAGAAATATACAGATACTAGCGGACCGAACAGACGTTGTCCTGCCCGTACAGCGCCACCTACTGGGTCCAATTGTAAATCTAAACCATTCTCGAATCTCCACGAACACACACAAAAAATTTAATCAAAATTGGTCCAGTCGTTTAGGAGGAGTTCAGTCACATACACACGCACACAAGAAATATATATATTAAGATATTCATTTCTAGTTTTTCCTCCTGTTTTATAGTCTGTCGACGGACTCTAAACGGCATTCTTTATCAAACAAGTTCTTTTAAATAACTGTTCTGATCAATTCCGCAACAGCATTGTTAGTTCAAAGGGAGGATTTGCAAGTCTTTGTTCTTGAAAGTGAACGCAGTGTAGCTGTTAATCTGAGGACTGAGAAAAACGACAGCTGCATTATACTGGTCTTAAGCTATTACTAGTAAATCCTAGATTTTCTTTCGTTTTACCGGCTTTTCTATACTAATATTACAAAGAGGTAAAAGAGTTAAATTTGTATGTAGGGGGTAATTTCCAGAATAAATGACACAATTCTAAAAAAAAATTTCACTGTTAGAAAGCCACATTATTCCTGAGTGTTATAGGCTATTATTATATTCAAAACTACGCTTTAATAAGATTATTAAGTTTTGTCATTACTAACAATTATGGACCACGGTCTGAAATAAAGTTTTTTTTTTTTTTTTTTAAGTTTGTGGAGGGTATGTTAAAGTTCGAAGGGAACAGTAGGAAAACTACGCGGACGAAGTCGCGGGCGAAGTGCTAGTCTGTTATATTTACTTTGCTTAAATAAAGGTGGTGATCCATTCAAAATACAATAATCTTTCAATATGTCGTCCTATTAGGATATCCCTTTTTATAAAATATTGTTTCCATCGATATACTTTTGTATCAATATTCTCATAACAACAATTTCGCCAGTTATGTTTAAGTCCAGTGTAATAGGGGGTGGGCCTACTGCCATCGACCGGGTACAAATCTAGACTCCTTTTTTTTTAAACTTTGCCCTACACTAGGAATTTATCCTGTATCGTGGGTGAGTTTACAAACATTTAAACTCACATAGACAAACAGCCAGACCCGGAACAACTACCTGTAGGTCATATAAATATTTGTTCCGTGCGGGGATCGAACCCACAACACGCGGCGCAGCAGCCGATGGCTCAACCACTGCGCCAACCGTGCCGTCAAATTCAAATCCGAGCTGCTAATGAGAAATTCCTGATGGGAGATCCAAATATCACTTTGCCTGTCCCGGGTATCGTACCCGGGGCCTCAAGCTCAGCAGTAGCGCTTGCGACCACACTGCAGTCTACTACATTACTGGTACTTTATCTTGAACTGTAATCAACACTCATTACAAAAGTATAAGCACTTTTCTCAAACTAATAAGTAATCCTTCATCTGTAGCCAGACATTCCTACCCCATCCAACCACCCTAGTTTTCGACGAGAACTTTCTTCCATGATCGATTCGGCTCGAATGTCAGAACAAAAGAATGTCGAATACGGAACATGGCGTGTTCCCCATCGGTTCTCATTAATCATTACATTAATTTGTGCTTCAGACATAAGTATTATGATATGTTACAACGATTTCTCATTTGTGTTGGTAGGGCGTTTGGCAAGTTACTGTTTAGTCGGTAATCGATAATGTTTAACTATCTTTACATTTATATAAAATGCTTTTTTATTTCCCATGGGGGGTAGGCAGAAACTACAGAACGGCACCTAGTACGATCCTTACAATATACAGGGTGTTAGCTAGAACGAGGGACATACTTTAAAGGCGTGTAGTACTCATGAAAATGAACAACTTTGACAATAAAAAAATCCCTAAAATCGCGAAATAATAATCAGCTACTTCATACATTTATGTTGGTATAACGTAACAAAAGGTGAGAAACAGCTATTTTTTTTCGCGATTTCAGTGTCGATCCTACAGTAAAATTGGTACGTTTTGATGACTACTAGCTTCCTTTAAAGTATGTCCCTCGTTCTGCCTAACACCCTGTATTATTTTTGCTTCTTTTACGTTTATACGTTCCGTCCGTTTTGACGACCGATGTGGCGCGGCGGGCGAAGGTCCGCCTGCGACGCAAGAGGTTGCGGGTTCGATTCCCGCCTTGGGACAAATGTTTGTACGATCTACAAATATTTGTTCCGGGTGTTCTGGGTATTTGCTATATATAATAAAAATATCTATCTATGTAATGTATTGTATTAAGTATATCAGTCATCTAGTACCCATAACACAAGCTCTGCTTAGCTTGGGGCTAGATGATGCTGTGTGGATTGTCCAGCAATATATTTTTTTTTTTTTTTTTTTTTTTTATTCATCTAGTCATGACCTTTCTGAAGAAATTCACCAATAAGGTAAGTGTATGTAGTTCTGGGACGTTTTCACATCTACCTCATAAAATACTTTCGTTAGTCCTTTACTCATACTGTTAACGTGACCAAACCATCTGAATAACACGGTAAGTCTGATGGTTAGACTTTCAGGCAGCCAGTATCCCGAAAGTCTAACAACCGGTCTAATGGTAACGATTATTAATTATCTACAAGTAACAGTCGTCACCAACGGTTTATGGTGCCTTCTGAAGCACGGAGGTGTCCAGATGTGTAATAAATAGTCACCCATCCTTGGACCAACCTCAACAAGCGTTGCTTATTCTACTTATTACTTAGCCAGGAGCCCTCACTTTGCTTGAATCGTCACAAATTATGCACGAAGTCGAATACTTACGAACATCAACACCGGATTTATTAAATCAGTTCTTAAGTTACAATGGAAACCGTTTTGACGAAGCAATCCCGTCCATCTGCCTCGTTGGTACGAAAATTACTAAACGAATTGAGCGAAATTTCAACATAATCTCCCCCTTTTTACGGAAAATTTGATGCAAATAGGACTCGAAGATTTGCGGCCTTTCTGATGGGGGAACTTTTGTTCGGAAGACAGGTAGCTTAAATGGGTTTTTGTGGTACGAGTTATATGAGACAATCAAGGCATGAAACTGGATATTATAAATTGGATATTTTTACATTAGAAAGAGGTTTATTTTACTTAAAAGTATGTGTGTCCATTTCTTTAACTAAACCTGCATTTTAAATGTAGTGAATTCTTTACCTGAAACCAAAATAATGTTTCAACATAGATGTATCTCGTCAACTCGTGCTTTTTCACGAAAACTACCTGCTACGATGCTTACATATTTCATTTGACGACACGGTTGGCGCATTGGTTGAGCCATCGGCTGATGCGCCGCGTGTTGTGGGTTCGATCCCCGCACGGAACAAATATTTGTATGACCTACAGGTGGTTGTTCCGGGTCTGGCTGTTTGTGTATGTGAGTTTAAATGTCTGTAAACGCACCCACGATACAGGAGAAATTCCTAGTGTGGGGCAACGTTTTTTAACAAAAATAAATAAATAAAAATAATTTATTTTATTTACGTTCATACATCGTTTATTTACGTTTTTGATCGTCTTATTGAATAATTTATAATAACAAAACTATTTAGCGCTCTTCCTCTCTCCAAAATGTTTGCGTGCCCGACAGGGTCCATCTTGTATATCTAACTTGTTTTTTTTTTACCATCTTTGTAACATTTGGAATGCAATAACAAATTGAGTATTGAGTATCTCGTTGCTCGCCCGGGTTGCGAGTACTACCCACCTGACCTTTCTGATGAACATTACCAATATGGTCAGTATCTGTCCTTCTAGAGCGTGCCCGGCGTTTCTACTTAAATATAGGTGCCATCCAAATAATGTCTCTATTTTATAAATATAACCTTAAACTTTAAATACAGATAAATAATTAAATCAGACAGTGGGCGCCCAGTGGTTGAAATTCGAACAGCTTAGCACTCCTTCTTAATTCTATATGAAAACGTCAACTATGACAAATCTCACACTCCGCCGTAGACGCAATAAGAACTAAAAGTTTCTTTTCAAGTATTAATTAATACCATTGGTTGTTATGTGGTCGAAATTCGACTGTTACTTATAGTTTTCTGCACTTTTTCTATATATACTTTCAGTATGCCAGATCACACCCCCCTCTGTGCGCGCAATATTCTTCAAAAGGGATCCAAAGCTTTCTTCTCACGTATAAATTAATACATTAAAGCTGTAAATCCTTTAAACGAAACTTTAACAAGAAAAAACTCGATTCTTAAAATATTTTCCTCTTGCGAATGACTTCAGACTACATAATAAGCCGATTTTAATTAAAAGTCACCATTTTCATAAAAAAAAAATTATCGGAATCGATTTGAACTAGCTTCCGACTCGATAATAGTCATTCAATATTCATGATTGGACGAGTCGATTGGGTATAGTTAGTCCTATGAATTTTGATGTCCAAAATGGCAGAGGAACTGAGGACTTTTGGCACACTGTGATATAATTATTAATTACTCCTGCCAATGGCCATAAGGAACGGTTTTGTTAAAATTGTGAGAAACTTCAGTCTGAAACAGCTGTTCTTTTAATTGGAAGGATGTAATTTTTACTTTGATTATAATTTATAGGCTTCTTCATTTAGATCCAGGCTGGAATATTTTTTACTTGTAATAAAAAATTGCTTAACGTTCCTGAGGTACCGGGGTTGCAAATGATAGGTATATAGGATATTTTTTTTTTAAACTTTGCCCCACACTAGGAAATTCTCCTTTGTCGTGGGTACAAATATTTAAAGTCACATACACGAACAGCCAGACCCGCAACAAATACCTGTACGCCATACAAATATACACGGCACGTTTGGCGCAGTGGTTGAGCGATTGACTGCTGCGCTGCGTGTCATGGGTTCGATTCCCGCACGGAACAAATATTTGTTTGGCCGATAGGTAGTTGTTCCGGGTCTGGCTGTTTGTGTATGTGACTTTGAATGTTTGTAAACACACCCACGACACAGGAGAAATTCCTAGTGAGAGGCAACGTTTTTTAAAAAAAATAAAAAAATGTGGCGGGTTACAAGAGTAAAGGAAGACCACAGAAACGAATATTTGACTGTGTGAAAGATGATGTAGCTAGAAAGGTGGTAGTTATTGAGATTACGGCAAATAGAGATGCATGTATGGAAGAAGTTATGATTCGGCGACTGTTGCCTGATTCAAGTTTTGCCGCCAACTTCCGAAATTTTTATTTTTGTATAAAAGTTTTTCTTTTTCGAACTGAGATCTCCTATTATTTCGTCGGCTGAAAAGGCTTTATTAGTTAACTAAGATGAACTTCCAAAGATAACACAAGCGATTCTTCCCTTACACCTAATTTCATCCTCCCTTACTTAATCGTGTCATCGAAGTTTAAAACCAGAGTCGTTAATCATCATCATACAACGATAATACAGAAGTTTGACACAACCTCCCTCTGCGCCGTCGGCTAAATTATGAAGACGTTACTTACCAACACTGTCATAGTAAAGTTAAAGGGTTAAAAGTTAAGTTAAGTTGCGTTGTTTACGCCTTTGATAACTTGATCCTTGGATACTGTCAACTGCTTGTCTATCGTTACAATTTGACATTCATAGCGCCTTTATTTCGTAGCAGTAAGGGTGGTTGTCGTAGTTTAAATCTATTGACGGGCGGTTGACGGTACCTGGTTTGGTTATTTCTTCATTGTCGGTTTATGAACTTAGTTGTACAAGTAACATGTCTCTTAATTATGCTTGATAGATTGATAGTTTCACAATTATTTACCCTTTTTACATTACCATAAATTTTAACTACGAATGCATAACATAACTCTTGTAATCCCCAAAGGGTAAGACAGAGGTGTACCATATAGTACACCCACATTTCGCGAGTTATGTTCAAATTGTTGTTTAAGCCATGTAATAGGGGCGAGCCTATTGCCATCAATCGGGCAAAAATCCAAATTAAACTGAGACTGCTACTCAGAAATTCCAGATGGGAAAACTCAATAACACTTCGCCCAACCTGGGAATCAAACCCGGGACCATGTTCATGTGATTAAAATTTTCTAAAGATCGTATTTTTATTAAATTTGTGTGCCTGATAATTATTATAAGTATTTTGTAACTCGAGAATTAATAAATAATTGTTAATTATGCGCGAAAGACTATGTAATCCTTAATGCAGCGAAGGGTTCAAGCTAGCCCAAGATAAATACACTTTTATTCCCAAGGAGGATACTCTACTTTCCACACCTTCTATGGATTAAAATTAAAATAAAAGAGAAGACAACCGTATAAAAGTTTCTATAAACAAAGGACCATAAAATCCTCGCAGAACAAGACACACAACGACATGAAAACAAACTACCTACCTTTCTTCCTTAAAAATTTACAACCATGCACATTTACCGAGGAAATATCTCCATGTGATGCATGGAATATACTTAACATCGTATGTTTCCTCCTGTATGGCGTTCCTTTACATGAATTTACTATACAATCGAGTTTATTAAGGACTAGCTTTTGTCCACGGATTCGCCTGCGTGTAGGTTGGAAAATATCCCACAGGATCGCACTACCGGGATGAAAAGCATTCAATGTCTTAGACCAGTCTTGTCTATATGTGTGCCAAGTTTAATCCATCTCCGTTTAGCCGTAGTGGTGAGGAAAGGTATTGTAACGAAGAAACTCACATTGGCATTTATAGGAATTCGTGGTTATAAAGGAATTTGCGACTTAAGAGTAAGAATAGCCGCATGGGTCGCTCGACGCTGGCCGAAGTCAGTCTGTGGATGGGTGAGCGTTCATTACATATCGAGAATGCTCCATGTCTCGGGCGGGAAGCAGTTGGTCGTCAATACTCAATACGTTTATTACATTCCATAATGTGAACTTAGGTGGTAGGTTGTTGTGTAAAGATACATACAAAAGTTTTGGAGCATTGTAGGCCCTGTCGGGCATAACAATTGTAGATCTTTGACAGTTGTTACGGGTAGTCAGAAGCTCCAAGAACTGATAACCAGTCTTACCAAGGGGTAAAGTTGCCTAGTAGCTGGGTTTTTGAAGTAAGATAGACAGTCACTCCATTAAAAAAAAATGTTATTCAGCTGGTCAGACTGTAAGCTTACCCCAACATGGTTGGGAAAAGGCTAGGCAGATGAGTAAGAATAAGGATTTTCGAGAATGAAGCTGAATGAAAATTTACGAGTATCCAAATCCCATATCGAACTATCATTCAAGAACAGGATGTACGTACTATTTCACTGGCTCATAAAAACAAACTACCATGTATCTTCCTGTTATACGTCCTGACTTTACCCGTTCCACCGCAATTTGAACTCTATTTGAGAAAGTTAAGGTACGTTTTCCAGTGTTACAGACGTATTTAATTTATGGGTTGTGTCCAACTTTCAAACAAGTCTAGATTGTAAGGACAAGGAAATTACAAAGATTTGTTTTCAACTCTTAAAGGTTTTTTTTGGTTTCGGGCAAAGTTTTCTAATTGATAAACTGGGAGAAGAAACAGATTCATTACTTATTTTTTTTATGACTGTATTTTGAATGGTGCTGCTTTTTGGTATAGTGGTCCCAAGCGTTAATGCAAATGATGTCCTGAGTTCATTTCCCGGTTCGAGAAAAGTGTTTTTGGATTTTTCCAAATAGAATTGCACAGTAACAGCCTGCTTAATCTGGATTTGTGCCCGGTAGGCTTAAATAGATAACCCATTATTACATGAGAATTAAACATAACTGGCGCAATGTAGTTGTTGTATAGGCACATCTCTGCCTACCTAACGTCATGTAGGTATATACGAACGGTAATCTAAAGCTGGGTACTGACCGGCGTTACGATTTTTTCCTTCACGAATGTCAGTGATGTCCAAGATAAACTTTAAAATTACATATGAATTTATTGAAAAAGTCTCAATGGTACTTGCCCGGGTTTGAACCCACAACCGCACTCACAAGAGGCGAGTCCTAAACCATCACGACACACAAATACTTATTCAGTACAAAAATCAAACTTGTGTAGCCCAGAAGCCACTCAAACTCACAATGATAACATACATTTCAATATTCACATGAAAATGTAATTTCAACTATCAATCGTCCAATTTTCTGGTCACAAGTAACTTCGAATAAGCTTATTCGACAATATTTATGTGGCTATAGGAAAATAGATGACTGAAGAAACTGTTAGGTACAGTCACGAGCATAAATACATTACATTTACGAGATACAAGATTCAAAAGCGATTTACAGTCATAGTTTTTATAGAAATGTTATTTCGTAGTAGAAATAGACTGCCTCATTGGTCTGGTGGTCGCAAGCGCGACTACCTAGCTTTTAGTTGTGGGTTCGATTCCCAGGTCGAGAAAGAACTATTGGGTTTTTCCATCTAGAATTTATCAGTAGTAACTTGGAGTCTGGATTTGTGCCCGTTTGTTTGCAATAGTCTCGCCCCTTATTACATGGGACTTAAACTAAACATAGCTGTCAAAGTGTGGGTATCCCATAGGTACACTTCTACTTAACCCTATGGGGAATACAGGAGTGACAATGATTATGAAATAGAATATTCACAACCGTCATCATTTTAGCTAAAAGACGTACACTACTGTACATAGGCCTCTCCCAAAGATTTCTACAACGATCCTAAGCTGTCGGGCTCATTCATCAGCTTCCTGCGATCTTCACCAGATCGTCGGTCCATCTTGTGAGGGGCCTACCCACGCTGAGTCTTCCAGTACGCGGTTGCCGCATGGGTAAAATATATTTCACAACAAAAGCCGTTTTGCGAATATTTCACCTTCGAGACGATTTCATAGTCGATCATAAAATAAACCTACAGAACCAAACTGTTGCTCGCTTACTATATATAGCGGGGCGGTGGCAGTGGTTACATGGGAGCAAAACTTAAAACTCCAAGTTATATCTCCAACACATTAGAGGATCTTCGCTTAATAGGAGCCGATTTTCTTTAAAGACAAACCGAGGCAAATGTGGATGATGGGGGTGTTTTCTGGAGTAATTAATGCTTTCAAGAAGGTGGAGGTGAGTTTCCATTACAACCCTGGATAGTATCACTCAACGTCAACACCTACATTTATTAAATATACCTACTCGTTTCCGTAAAATTAGTATTTGTAATATTCGTAACATTCTTCCGTATTTTATTCTTAATGTGACAGTTGACGATTTTTCCCACCTGTCAAATGCGTCTACTGTCATTTGACGTTTCGTTACATATACTACATAAAGCATGACCTGTTAAAGTTTGTGGTTCAGGGTGGCGCTGCTTGTCAAACAAAAATGCAACATGGTGAAACAATCGGCGTATTTTATTATAGTTCTGTGTTCTCCTGCCCACATGGTAGATAATAATGTTGGTCGTGCTGTACACCACACAGTTTTCATCTGATATTCTGTTTTAACGCAAGCAAAATATTGACATCCTAAATCTCTCGTTTAGGTGCTTACCTATCGCCATTTACCTCTCCAGCCCAATAACTTAGCAGTACCAAAAGAAAGTAATAAATCACGCGGTTCCGTGCGCACATTAACCAACCCATATACTACACTGATCCTGTGATTTACACGCAATGTACCAAAGAGGTGGTTAAGAATTATCGTGGTGGTAAGAAAGAGTCTGGTGAATAGGGTAAAACGTATGGTAAAAGAGAAGAAAGACCATTCGCTCTCTTTTTAACGGGGTTCATGAAAGACAGGAGAATAAATGGATGTCTGACGATTAGGTATAATATTTGTAAAGGTTGGTTTAGAC
Organism: Phlogophora meticulosa; assembly: GCA_905147745.2. NCBI lineage: Eukaryota > Metazoa > Arthropoda > Insecta > Lepidoptera > Noctuidae > Phlogophora > Phlogophora meticulosa. The sequence goes on along the minus strand of LR990530.1, from coordinate 16,671,658 downwards.
GAAACAAGCGAACGCGAAAATGCGTACGCGAAAAAAAAACGACGAAATGATCAAAGGTATATATATTTATATATATAGCTTAAATCAAGCCTGAGTTCCCTGAAGATAGTCAGACGTCTACCTAATACAACTAGTGTATGTATATTATAACAGTGGTATGTAGTACCAACTGTAAACTGATGGTACGGTTGGCGCAGTAACTGAACGATTGTCTGCCGCGCTGCCAGTCGCGTATTCGATTCCCGTACGGAACATGTATGGCCTGCGGGTAGCTTTTCCGGGCCTGGCTGTTTGTGTGAGTGAATTTAAATGTTGTTCGTATATTAAAGTCACGCGAAAATTATCATTTCTAACTAACTAAATGAGAATTTAAATTAAAGAGTTAGTAATGTATGAGATTATCATATAAAAATGAGATTCTTAACTAGATCCGCAAGATCTAATTAAGAATCTCATTTGCTTAGGTTGAAATCACGATTTATTACAATGAAAAAAAAACCATCTGAAAAATACGTAGAATATAGGAAAAACTAACGAATAATTTCAGTTCCAGAATCATATGCTGAACATGGATGTAAAAAAAAACATCAGAAAAAAAGGGGAAAAATCTACGAAAAATTTCCAAGCCAGCGGGGTCCAGATACACTTCCTGAACACGTAGTATCAGTTTGTTCATCAACGTGTCTTGCACCCTGTATATCATTTTAAATACACCCCTTCATGGCACACAGACGTAGAGATATGTAAATGTGTTGATTAATAAACTTTGACTACAGGAATTAAAAACAGTTCGACGTATCAGCACTTTTCAATGTGAAGTTTTAAAAACAAATGAACGTGCACTCAGCGCCCCACAATGGGAACTCGATATTTCAATACCTATCAGTTCTGCCCGCATTCGTTCGTTCATTCATTCATTCAGAGTAGTTCACCCGGCATTCGTTCATTCATTACGGGATGGAAAGTTTCGTTACGGTTTTCCGATAAGGTACGATGACGTCCTGTTTTAAAGTTCCTTTTGAGAGCTTATCTATACGAATCAATGAAACTGAAGTGCCTGTTTTTAATGTGAAAATAACAGCTTTATACTAAAAGCTGAAGTTTATACGGTAGTTATACCAAAAAAAACGATGTCTCTCTGTTTGTGTAATCTTCGAAACCGCAAGACCGATTTTGATAACTTTCACCGGTAGATAGCTGATGTGATAAGGAGTATCTAAGCTACTTTTATTTTATGAGGTAAATAATAAATAATGAGGGTTCCGTGAAAAATATGTCTTGTGAATTTCCACGTGTTCAAACTCTAACAGCAAGTTCTAGAATAAAAATGTCGTTCTGGAATTATGGAAATAAAACAATTTTAGGGAATGCATTTCTAATAGATACTGTAGAAGCTAGACTTCTATAGTACCGGATCAGAAGCTTATTGCTACAAATAATAAGGCTCCACAGATTTATATATGTATGTTTTTTAGAAGTAGATCTTCGCATTAGCACATCTCGTACAGAAGAATCCCTCTACACTTGACAAACGGTCGTTCTAAATTTACTTGTAAGTTTAAAACTATTTAAAATGGTATAAAAAAATACTTTAATTCAAAAGTACTCATATTTCATTGGGGATATTGAAAACTAGAAGGCTACTTTAAAGAAACATATGGCTATCGAAAGCCTATAATAAATAATTATTTATAATACCTAAATTTTTGATCTTAAAGTGTGTATGTGCGAAAATATCTTATTCCATAAAGTGAGTTTGAGAGGCGCCAACGTCAGTTCTGCACCATGCAGTTTAGAAATTTTCTTTAATATTACTTCAGAGGAGTTAATGTAAAGAGAGAATAGTTTGATTTTTGAGGAGTCATTGGTTCAACTGCCTTTTTCACTGTTAATAGGTACCCACTGCTCAAGCTTTTTTGTATATACACGTATGTGTAATTATTGTATGTGTTCAATGTAAAATAAGATAAAAATATTATTATTTAATTTGTCTAAGCTCCACAATACTTTCAAAGTTACAAACACATTCATACAAGCCAATTAAGGCCAGTGCCACAAATAAGTCACCAATTAATTGGAACAATCTCTCCCTTATGCAACTTTGACACTTCTAATTCCGGTATAAATGGAACGCGACGCATATTTGGCGCCGCTGCGACTAATTCTGGAAATTCTGTTGGAGGCTTGGAGCCAGAAAGTTAGTGGGTAGAACCGCTTACAGCGGGTAAAGTTGCCATGAGACAAGCTAATATAGCGCAATCATGTAGCACGAGGATTAATTAACATGGAGGCTTTAGAAATGAGAATGTAATTACATTTTTCTAGGAAAGTCCTAGAGTGCTACTGCGTTTTGTACAGAGGCCAGCACACCAACTGTCCAAAATCTTTGATAGTTTTCAAATTTTCGATTTGGGACTTGGGACAAATGTTTGTACGATGTACAAATAATTTTTCCGGGTGTTCTGGGTATTTGATATGTATAATAAAAATATCTATCTATGTAATGTATTGTATTAAGTATATCAGTCAGCTAGTACCCATAACACAAGTTCTGCTTAGCTTGGGGATGCTGTGTAAATTGTCCAGCAATATTTATTTAATATCTATTTATTATTATAACTATATTACAGGAGAATAAGGTACATGTTCAAATGAGTAAGTTTCAGTCAGATAGTTTTGGGATAGCTTGATGTGCTAGCGTTTGTACAAATTTTAAGTTCTACAGTTGCCTTATTTGGCATAAATTAAATAAAATAAAATGACCCATGTTATAAATCCAAATTAATATTAATTTGACTGACTAGTAATGTCAACATGAGATTTCACTACTAAAATAATAGGTCTTTACCTATGAAATTGCCGTTTTGTATGAAAAAAATTAAATGAATTTTTTTCATGTATTTTTTATTTGTATTAATCGAAGTAATCACCCATGCAATCAATGCATCTTTGCCAACGCAGTGGCAGTTTATTGATGCCCTTCTTAAAGAAATCAGCTGGACGGGAGGCAACAAATTCTTCAAAGGCATTTTGTACTGCCTCTCGGGTATTGAATTTTTTTTCCGCCAAGAAGTTATCCAAATTCTGGAAAAAGTAGTAGTCTGTAGGTGCAAGGTCTGGTGAGTAGGGCGGATGACGGAGAGCTTCCAACCCCAGTTCTTGCAACTTGGAGACCGTCTGCTGTGCAGTATGAGGTCGCGCGTTGTCGTGCAGGAGCAGCGGAGACGAGCGATTGACCAATGCTGGTTGGAGATGTGCCAGCTTCTCCATCATTGTGTTCAATTCTTCACAGTACACATCTGCAGTAATGCTCACCCCGTTTGGTAAGAAGCTGTGTTGAATCACACCGGCGCTAGACCACCAAACAGTGACCATCACTTTTCCTGGGGTAAGTTTTCGTTTAGGGCATTGTTTAGGTGCTGAACCAGGATCCAACCAACTTGCTGAGCGCTTGCGGTTATCAAACAGAATCCATTTTTCATCGCAAATAACAATGCGGTTCAAAATTCCTTCATTTGTGTGTCTGTTGAGCAGTGCAAGGCACGTCTCGACGCGTACTTCGCGCTGGCGATCATTGAGTTCGTGGGGCACCCATTTGTCAAGCTTTTTTACCTTGCCAATTTGACGCAAATGGACCAATATTGTTTTGACGCTAACGTCGAAAGCTGCTGCTAATTCAGCCGTAGATTGTGTATCATCAGCTTCCACAATCGCCTTTAATTCGTCATTGTCGACCAAAGTCTTCGGACGACCGCGAGGTTCATTTTTCAGGTCGAAATTTCCAGAACGGAAGCGAGCAAACCAATAACAGGTAGTGCGTTGGTTTGTAGTGTTAGCTCCGTAAACGTCGTTGATGTTGCGTGCCGCTTGTCCCGCTTTGCTGCCACGACGGTACTCATATTCCATAATTACTCGAATTTTTAACGTATCCATGATGACGAAAAAGATTTAAATGCGATGAAAATGTAACACTAATCAATAAACAAATGACTACTTTTGGAAAAAAAAAAACATGTTTTTTAAATAAAATTAATTTGAAATTAGAATTCTTAGCCAAACAAAAAATATTTTGATTTGAAATGGCCAGTACTGCAGAACGGCAATTTCATAGGTAAAGACCTAATATAAGCTGAAGGAAGAACTTATGGCTGTGCGGAAACCCATACAAAACTGTCTAAAACGAGACTATTGCTCTGTGAAAATAATAGTGATGCACCCCACATCAAAACACCTTGAAAACCCTTGAATACTTTGTAATTTTGATCCAAAAACAACAAAATTGACAATATTAAAATGTCGACCGCCAAAAAGAATGTCTTATCCCACTGTTTTGTATAGTGCAAGGTTCACAGTAGTGCATGCACAGTTACAAAGAGGCTTAACAACCTCATAGAATAACTCTATAGACACTTGAATAAAAGGCATTTTCTTAGCAGAACAAAAGTAAAACAAACAGCAAATAAACTACATAAACAGCTTTGTTTACAATTCCCATGGGAATCCAATGTAACGCTCTGAGTTATAACGAACAGGTCTCGCGTACCGAATCCGAATCCCGATATAATTTAATTAATTTCAAACAATAAATCAGGTTTACCGACTACACGCTGTTTCTATAAATTAATATAAACGCAAGGAAACGTGAATAATTTTGTAGGTTTAAATTTCCGTAGCTTTTAGCATATTTCAAAGTGCAGCCCCATTTTTAAGAAAATCCCATTTTTGAGTCCTGTACTGTTTTTGAAGTGATAACTTCTAATGGGTTTACCCTAACCGCTTCGTTACGTAACGCGTTACGGCGCCAGTATGCCTTTGGTAGGCAGGCTCCTCCTCTCTCACTCTAACCCACAGTGCTAGCCGTATTTTGGACAGACGCTTCCTCCGCTACTCAGTGTTTAGTGTGCGATAGACATATACTGTTGACAGTGTCCACATAACCTACAACTATCACCGATTTTGAAAGTGATTATAAAATATATTATGAAACAAACAGAAGATGATCCTCGGAACATTACAGAATCTAGTTCAACTAAGATTAGTTTAAGTTATCAATCCTATCAGGCGTTCCGAGACGCACGTTTTTTTTTTAAGAATTGCCCAATTTTTTTCATACACGATTTTTAATGCCCCGATCAGAAAACCAATATCTTTTAATATAAATTAATTGGCCATAAATCAGATTTACCCGCAAACACCTGATAAGAATATATAGTAACGTTGGTAACACAATTTATTAAGGAGCTTATATTCGATCGATGTTTCGGCTTCATACGTAATGTATCCTTATTTTATGCGAGATTATAAGGAAACGGTGGGTCATAGCTTTTGAATATTTATCATCATAGTAAGTAATGTACGGGTATGTTTTACTTCCTACCCAACCGCCATATAAAATGAATGTAGTTATTCCATGTAGCTATATTAATTGTATTTTTACTGCGATATTTTTGTTAATCTGACCTAAAATTATAAAGAGACCTAGAATTTGATTTTTTGTATGTGTGTTTGTACTGGATAAGCTCAAAAACTCCTTCAGCGAGTTAAATATTCTTTCACCAAACAGAAAACTACTTTTTTTAATAAAAAAACGTTGGCTGACACTAGGAATGTCTTCTGTATCGTGGGTTTTAACTGAAACATTTACCTGTAGGCCATACAATGATCGAACCCGCGACACACAGCTCAGCAGCCAATTGCTCAGACACTGCGCCAACCGTGTCGTCACATTACACATTTTTAAAGAAAAACAAAGATCCCCGCGAAAATTGCAATAATGTACCCCAAGGTACACCATCTTGAATTAAAACTTTGTAGAGATTCAGTTTCAAACTTGTTTTCTTAAAATAACGAAAACATTTAATGCAAAATTACTTAGAATTTATAAAGTTTCAACTTGGAATTCAAGTTAGTTCTTAAATATTTAATTTTGCAGTACAATTTTATTGGAATAATTAGGTAGACAGTAAAAGGTATGTCTTCGGTATACGTACCACCCTGGGCTTTATTTGTCCAAAAGGCCATCTCGCATACTAATCTGCATGGTGATCACATGACCAAGATAATGTCTAAGCTTCATAAGAGACGGTGATATCTAAGTTTCTTTCGGAGTTTTTTCTCAGCGCAATCATATAGCGAAACACCAACCTAGATTAAAAAATATTTTACTTGTTGACATGAAAAAGTGTCTGTCTGCCTATTTACAGAAACAAATATCATTTATCATGGTTTAAGCACGAAGACAACTAAGAGCCAGTGAGAGTCACCATTTACACACACAAACTGACCCGTGTCTATTCTAACAATACCAGTGACAGGTAAAACTTGCGCGGACACGCATTATATTAGTAACTAGCAGTACCCGCGACTTTGTCCGCCTGGAATTTAACTAGATATGCATTGACAGTTCTATTTTTTTAGCGTAACCCTAAGGTCGTCTATAAAAAAAGAAGCCTAAGATACTCCTTATAACATTAGCTATTTGCTTGTGAAGTCGGTTCAGGTGTTTCAAAAATTAGTACAAACAAACAGACAGGCAGAAAAAAAATGTGTTCCGCATACTTTTTGACGACCTATGTGGCGCAGCGGGCGAAGGTCCGCCTGCGACGCAGGAGGTTGCGGGTTCGATTCCCGCCTTGGGACAAATGTTTGTACGATCTACAAATATTTGTTCCAGGTATTCTGGCTATTTGCTATGTATAAAAAAATCTCTATCTATGTTATATATTGTATTAAGTATATCAGTCATCTAGTACCCATAACACAAGCTCTGCTTACCTTGGGGCTAGATGATGCTGTGTGGATCGTCTAGCAATATTTATTTATTATTTATTTTATAACAATTATGCATTCACACACTTCTATTTTATTTTTATATATATAACGATGTACGATGGTGCCTCTAGTAGCTGTCAGATTTCGTGGAATCCGTGGTCCCTGTTCCTAGAAAGAAAGAAAGATATAAAAAGATTTATTTGGTACTAGCAAACTCGTGCGAGCCAAAAAGCAAATTTCAGCATAATTCTGCAATACAACAATTTTTTTTTTGAACATGGATGGTTACGGCAGTAGAGGGAGACTAAAGAAACGATGGATGGATTGTGTGATGATAAGGTTAGGAAGGAGGTGACTATTGAGACAAATGATAAAATGATAAATAGAGATGTGTGGAATAAGAAAACTTGTTTGTGGGCAGGAGGATGATGATGACAGAATATTGATTTGATTTTACTACTTTATTAATATCTATGAGTTATACTTACAGTACTTGCATATACAAATTTTGCCTATAAATTTAAATCAGAAAGAAGCAGAATTTTCGATAAAAAAATCGGTCAAATTTACGTTACGTTTACGCCTTAAGTTAATGTAAAAGCGGTTGTATTTACGTTGCCTTTTCGCTAGCCTCTTGGATGGTCCTTTAGGCGACGGTAACCATTTTGCATCACGTTAATAATTCCTATATTATTCAGACGAACATCAAGCATGTAGATTGCCACTAGATCATTTATGGTTCTAGTAAGTAATTAAACATACACAAATACACCACCTTCTACCTACTAATTCATATTTAAACTTAACGATTATCGAAAGGAGTTATAGTTATATATAAATCAATGGATAAAATGGATAAATTTAGAGGCCTTATGTCTGGAAATTTTATCCATTGATTTCTACAATTATTCTACAATTTTTATATATAAAGTTGCGATGGACCAGTGGTCTAAGGCTCGCGTCAGAATACGAGGATGTGAGATCAAAGCCGAGCCACTACCGATGTGACTTTTTATTTCCATTTTTACTTTCTAAGACATCACTCAAATTGGTGAAAGAAAGTAGTGTGAGGAACCTGGACTCATAAGTATACATAAGAAAATAAAGAAAGAAAAATATTTATTTAGCACAGACCTGAGTCTAAGTATTGGTATTGTGTGCTCAGTCACGTATTGATCATTTTCTGAACTGGATACAATCAAGTCACACAATTAAAATGTAGATTTATTACCTCTGGCATTTTTTTCGTGTTTTTTCTCTTTTTTCTATGCTTATTATATATGTCACTGTATGCATGAGCCTGTTTTAAATAAGTGTCTTTCTTTCTTTCTATCTTTTCTTTTCTTTCTTTTTTTACTTTCTTTAATTTCTTTCTTTGAATCCCATCATTAAAATACACTAATCTGTCAACTACACACTAACCTTCAAACACAGTTCTGAATAATCCACGGCGAGTGAAGCGATCAAACGATGCGTATTTGCTCGACACTCAGCGTCGGGATTAGCCGCCTGTCCGTGTGTCCACAGTGGGCGTTTGGACAACGCGGGCAAACGAAGGCATTAGTCTATTGCTGGTTTAATTGGTTAAAGTGTAGCATAATGATGTTTGAGGAGTTACACTGATCTGTGTAGTATGTATATGTGTGTGATGTAACTATGAATGGGTGAATGGGTGAATTGAGGAATGGTGTGATAAAACGGCATTTTGGTTTAAGAGATGTAGTGACAGAAAATGAAAAGAGTATGCTTAGATGGTTTGATCACGTTGAGAGGATGAATAAAAATTGGGTAGCGAAAGTGTTTTGTAATGCAATCGTTCTATGTCCTGTGTGATGTTTGTACGATCTACAAAGATTTGATCCAGGTGTTCTGGGTGTTTGCTATGTATAATAAAACATATCTATCTATGTAATGTATTGTATTAAGTATATCAGTCATCTAGTACCCATAACACAAGCTCTGCTTAGCTTGGGGCTAGATGATGCTGTGTGGATTGTCCAGCATTATTTATTTATTTATTATAACTCCAGGTTTCATCACGATATTGTCATTCACCGAGTTCAGTGACGTCTAAGATGAAGTTGCTTACATATAAATTGAAAAAGTCACATTGATACTTCCTTTGATTTGAGCCCAAAACCTCATGCATATAAGAAGCAAGGCCTAAGCCACTAATCCATCACGACGTGCATACACATTCGCAAAAAAATACATAAAGCAAACAGCGATGTTTGCCTCTAGGTAGTACATTTTAATAGAATACCTATATACAATTTCTGACAACCATTAGTACGCATCATCATTTGCCTACTATGTATGGGTCGACTTCAAATCTAACAAAATGCAGTTGAGCACCAGTATTTTTAACACGCTTTTATTAGTTTCACCTGTATGTATGTATGTTTGTATGTTTGTAACCGACTCCTTTGGACGCTATTTTGACCCACTTTAAACGGTCAGATTTCATTCAAATTTTGCACACCTGTCAAAGACCGCTGACAATGCAATAATTCGATAAAAAATACATACCTAGTTAAAAAAAAACACGCTTTTATAAAAAATTCAACTAAAAATTGAAAAATACATTATAGTTTAAAAAAACTAAAAAAACACGCTTTTATAGAAAATCCAACTAAAAAATAGAAAATAAAATTTAATAAATTTGGATTAAGAAAAGTGTAAATTAGAAAAAAAATGTATACTAATGGAAAAAAGCGTGGGGTGCATAGTGTCAATAGTTATAAACATTTTCTATTTTTCCATGGTTACTGTCATTCACAGCGGGCTCCATGTATCGGCGTGTATTCTTCAATATTAACACTATGCACCCCACGCTTTTTTCCATTAATATACATTTTTTTCTAATTTACACTTACCTTAATCCAAATTCATTAAATTTTATTTTTTACTTTTTAGTTGGATTTTCTATAAAAGCGTGTTTTTTTTTTAGTTTTTTTAAACTATAATTTTTACATAGAGCGACTGCCTATCTGACCTCCACAACTCAGTAACTGGGTTATCACGATACTCTTTCGTAAGACTTGTCTACCTGTAATGACTGCCAAAAATATATTAATGTAAAACAGCCAGGACCTATTGCTTAACATACTTTCCGATCTACAGAAGGGTCTTGGTATGTTATTAATGTAATTGGCCACCCATCCACGGAACAACTTCGGTAAGCGAACCTTCGATCGACCAATGCGGCTTTTATTATTTATCCTCTCAACAAACAGAATTACTTCCAATAAAAATGATAATAACAGAGCTTATAAGCAATGTGTTCCCAACATTCCTTACGGAGATATTTCGCTCATTTTACATCCACATAAACCCCAAAGCACAGTCAAGTTAAACAAGATATGAGCAAGGTTCTAACCCTTGTTCATTTTGCGAACTAATTAGGGTCAATAAATGACCTACTTAAGGCCGTTAACAAAGGTAAGCTACAAATATTGTGTAGCTACAGAAATATATTTTGTGGGGCCCATTGTACGTGCATTTTGTGTTCAGGTCAAGATGGGGTCTGCGGTAAAAAATTGGTCCATTTTGTTTCCTTTTACTGGGAGAGGAAAGGTAAAATATTTGGTTAAAAATATCTCGCTCGTTTCTAACGATTGCCTTAATTGATCGATGTTGTTATTTATTTAATATATTATTATTATTAATTTAAATCATCAAATAAAACATCACAAAAATAGACATCAAAATTACATACACAATGTTACATACAATTAAATTAAATACACAATACATAATTACAATTTGATTGCCGATTGCCAATTAGAAAATTATAATAATTATAATTTTCTAATTGGCATTGAAGGAGCAACATGCCTGCCACAGCAATGCCGGATATAAGGGCAGTCCAGCCTGTTGGAGATCATCGCCAAGATGGCATTGGGGCTGGCCCGCACCCGCCGCAGCAGAGACGCACACCGCTTGCGCAAGGAAGCATGAAAACAATCAGTGCGTGCCATCGCGAACATCCCCGATGCAAAGGAATATAGCAAGCGGTAATTTACAGTCTGAAAGGGACATCAACACACATTATGATACCATTGTGTACATGATTCTGGAAACCTAACCAGCGTTGAAATTTTTCGTCGATTTTTTCCTAATTTTAATAAATAATAAGACAATAAATCATTATTTTTACACTTCAAATCATTGTTGAAGGAAAAAAACATATACGTAAAAATTAGGTATAAGCAACAGAACATATCTTGAACGCACTAGTGGGGGTAAGTTCGCGCATTGACACTTCATTCTAAAATCTTTTGCTGCGCAACTTAAGGTCAGCGCTTAATATGCGTTCCGGTAACCGGTAACGATAAAAGACACCGAAATATATCAACGCTGTGGGATCCAGAACGATGTAAAAAGGCCAGCACATCAAGCTACCCCAATCTGTCAAATTTCTTAGATAGTTTTTCAAGTTTTCTACACGACGACTAGGTATGTAAATAAATAAATAAATAATGCTGGACAATCCACACAGCATCATCTGGCCCCAAGCTAAGCAGAGCTTGTGTTATGGGTACTAGATGACTGATATACTTAATACAACACATTACATACATAAATATTTTTTATTATACATAGCAAATACCCAGAACACCTGGAACAAATCTTTGTAGATCGTACAAAGATTTGTCCCAGGGCGGGAATCGAACCCGCAACCTCCTGCATCGCAGGCGGACCTTCGCCCGCCGCGCCACATCGGTCGTCAAAATATATATGTGTACCTTTCTATTTTGTTTTTCAGCTGTAAGTCTCCCAAGTTTTATTAAATAAATAAATAAACTTTAATACAAAAGAATTAGGTTCATGTTCAATTGGCAAAATTTGTCAGTTTGGGGTAGCTTGATGTGCTAGTGTACTGAACGCATGATATCAGTTTGTTCATCAATGTCTCTTCCACTCTGTGTGATGATAAAACACTGTCTAATCACAGTTTTCAAACTTTATCTTATATTTGCATAAGCTTAACTGTGGCTTGATATCTGAACGAGAGTCCGGATACAAATACAGGAATAGATGGAATTCAAATAAAACCAGCTCAGCACAAGCACCCGCCTGCTGCCATAGAGCCAGACTCTACTGACAGGCATTTGCACACAGATCGCAGTATTGAAAACCCGACTTAAATAAATGGTGGTGGCCTGCTAAGCAAGAACATAGTGCCGAGTGGGTTTTCAAAACTGACTGGCTTATAGAAATTTTGGTAGAAAAGTTTTTGCTGTTATTTCTGGATACCGAAAGCAACTCACAGCCATAGGGAAACACCAACCTAAAAAAAAAAATATTGACATATTTATATATTGTTGATTGATGTAATGTTGTCGTGTAATAGAATTAATAAAAACATATTTTTCTTTTACCTTTTATAATGTATTCAAACCATAATATCACCACGCTGCTGTCCCCCGAATGGTAAAGCAGAGGTGTCTATAGTACAGCCACATTTAAAAATCAGTTCGCAATTAACGGAAAAATCAGTGAACATACACAAAAAGAACACAGTCGAACTTAGAACATCCTCCATTTTTGAAATCAGTAAACACAAAATAATCGTTGACATGTGTGCTCTGTATCTTTGGCTGAAAACTCATGACCTGTCGACGGATGTCCACATGGCATTCCTTTGTTCCAAAGAGTATTACAAACAAAGGAGACCGCGGAAATGCCCGCCCTTCGGCTTAGGATTCATACAAAATGTGCGTCCGTTCCTTTAAATTCGAACTACCTTTCTCACCACAAGCCAGGTTTTATTTGATTGTACACCTGTCTTTTACACAGTGAGTATATTTACGTACAAAAGCAAAGTTATTAAATTTAAGGACACGAAACGAAAGGAAAGGAAAATGTATATGTTTTTGTGTTTTTTATAAGGTACCGTAGTAATATGAAAACAGAGGAGTAGGTAGGTATTTTTGGAACTGTAGTGTCTTGGACCTTAATGGTAATGTCAACTTTAGGATAAGAAGAGATTAAAGCATTTTTGACCGATTGGCGGTTTACCAAAAAACATTTTTTTTTAGTAAAGGAATCAATCTTTGCTTAACTAATTTCTTTAGTTAAACAAATCAGCTGTCTGTACGTGAGTGTCACTGTTTGTAAAGTTACAAACAATACAGGAGAAATTCCTAGTGTGGGGCAACATTTTCTTGAAAAAAAATCTTATATTTACTTATTTATTAAACAAAAATAGTACCTACCTTTCATTTGCAAACCTGACATCTCAAGAACGTAAGTTACCTATAGTAGTTAACTATTTACCAATTTTACTTGCTTAACAGTACTTAAACAGTACTTAAACAGTTTTTAATTAAAGTAAGATCACAACAAAACAAAACCTTTTGGCTACAAAAACTAGTTTTAAAACGAAGTTGACCCGCCATGTTCACAGAATTCCTTTCGTTACAAAGGACTGAAAAATAATACAAAAAATGATTTAAATACTTTACTTCACAATCTCCAGGAATGATCAGCCTAAAAGGAATCCTGTGCACTGCCATACAATACGGATGTCGGTTTCACAAGCCTTACGAGGAAACACAATCCCTTTGTGAATGGGACAGGGAAGCTGAAAAATATTGCCGTATAGCGCTTTAAATCGCTTTATGGCGCTGCAGCTGTGTGCTGTAACTTTTACAAGCGTGGAATTTTTGTCTTTTGTCGTGTCGGATGTGGGTGAGATGTGTTTTTAATATAAAGGAATGTGGTTGTGTAAATGTGTTCTGTTGGTGGACATATTAAGTCAATATTTTTATATTACTTTCTACGGTTTTGCACGGGTGCAAACCTTTTTTTTAGATTTTTGTATAATAATAGACTTTTCTGGTGGTTAGTCCAAAAATAATCTTTCAAACCTTCTCCACATAAGTATTTTTTTTACAAATGAACACTTTTCTTACTTTTTCCCTTACTTGTGGTGAGAGATCTTGCTTCTTGTCGAATTTCATAATTCCAGGTCTACGGTCGTATGCGTTGATGTAGAAGCTTGATGTTTTTAGAGGTTCAATAGACCTTAAGCTACCTAAGGTTTTTGATATTAAATTAAAATTTATACCTCCACACATTTCTGAGAAAAAAAGGACTTGACAAACAGACGGATAACGGAGTGATCCTGTAAAGAATCCGTTTTTTCTGTAGAGGTAACAAAACACCGCCTTATCCTACCTTTTTAAGGTTCTCTACCTCAAAAGATAAAAAAAGGAACCCTTATTAGATCACTCTCTTGTCCGTTTGTCTGTCCGTGTGTCACCACCGATTTTTTCAGAAACGGATGGACCTAGCAAGTTGAAATGAATACCAGACACTGAGGTCTATAGTCCCTATCTGGTGTATAAAAATGAAGGTCCTGAGTCTGCACGATAAAAAGATATGGGCAAATTAAGATTCCGCGCCAGAAAACGAGGCACAATAGAAAATGTATTATTTGTGCATCCCTTGGCGTTTAACGTGTTCAAAGATCGAAGCAAGGATGTCACCACCATAAGTACAGCTAGTATCAACAGCCACAGTTGTACCGAATTATTCTCGATTCAGGCACGTACTTGTAAAGGATCGCGCGCGTGACAACCCTAACAAACTAGCCTCAGCCGATAGTTGGAAATAGTTTTGGGGTACCCATATTGACACTTTGTTATTTATTTTCCTTAAAGTTGTTCTACATTAAGTTTGAACAGTTTCTTTTTAGATAAACTGTTTTTTTGCAAGTGTGCTAAACGAGTTTACCTCCTATATACAATCTTATTTTTTATTGTGACTAAACATATGAACTCATAACCGGTATTTGACATAGAGCGATTGCCTATTTGACGTCTTCAGCCCAGTTACCAGTTACTTACGACGGTATGGTTGGCGCAGTGGCGGAGCGATTGCCTGCTGCACTGCGTGTCGCGGGATCAATTCCCGCACGGAACAAATATTTGTATGGTCTACAGGTAGTTTTTCTGGCTGTTTGTGTATGTAAGCTTATAATATATATTTGTAAATAGACCCGCGGAAAAAATCCTGGTGAGGAGCAGTCTAAAAAACAAAAACTTTACCTAACTACACGGTACCTCTTGGCTAGACCGTGGTGTTCTGACTTCCAGGCTTTTGACGCCAATTTTCAATACAATTATCAAGTTGAAGAGTAACCTTAAAGGCTGTTCATCGAAGAATGAAATATCATAAATGTCACTAAACACTACTAGGAACTAACTTAAGATGTTTTCCTTTCCCAATCGTATATCCTATAAACTAAGAAAGTTTATAAACCAGATTTTGAAACCGCAAACTCTGTGCCTAAGACCTAACTTCGTATACCACGTGCCTGTGTTTCGTGCTAACCACAGCCTCCTTGGGACCGAATAATTCCCGAATCTCACGTAACACGTACGTACCTAGTACAGTAAGTACTTGGGTATGTTCCTGAACGTGACAGCACTAATACTGTTAGTTCTACTTCTAACAGTATACCTACATCTAATAGTTTGAGGAAGTTAGTTGTTAGGTTACGTCTAGAAGGTATTGGCTCATGAAAGGGCCTTTAATCCTTCAAAAACATTTCACTACACCTGTATTCAATTAAGGATAGGCAGAGGTTTACCTATAATATACCCGTATTTCGCCATTTATGACCCCAGAAATAGGGGTGAGTATATTAAGACACTAACCGGGCACAAATCCAGACTCCGGACTGCAACTGAATTGCGAAATACTCGAAAGAGTTAACGTATTCCTGGAACGTAAAAGGCAAGGACGAAACACGGATGGTTATAAGTCAGTAAAAGTCTGACACGCCCTCCCGAACAAGAGAAGTCTTTGGATGATTTCCCAACCAAAAAAAAAGGCTGCTACTGAGAAATTAAAGATGGTAATAATTAACTGTTCAACTAATGCCTTAATATCGAATCATTTTGGAATTATCCCCACATGCGGTCAGCACGTACTAGTCAATATGCTTTGTCTATACTAATATTATAGAAGTAAAATTTGTTTGTAAGTTTGTATGTAGGGGTAATCTCCGGAACTCATGCTTCAATTCTAGAAATGTTTTCACTGTTACAAAGCTACATTATTTTAGAGTGCTATAGGATATTATTATTTCAAAACTGCGCTTTAAAGAGGGATGGGAAGTTGATGATTGAAGGGAAAAGTATAAAATCCAAGCGGGCGAAGTCGCGGGTGAAGTTTCGTATACAGTTCCATCTATATCCGATAGTTTTGAAAGTTTTAATTTAGTTTTTTTTTTTTTAAACTTTGCCCCACACTAGGAATTTCTCCTGTATCGTGGATGCGTTTACAAACATTTAAACTCACATACACAAACAGCCAGAACCGGAACAATTACCTGTAGGTCATACAAATATTTGTTCCGTGCGGGGACTGCGCCAACCGTGTCGTCAAAATGTTCCTTTTTGGGGTTTGTTACCTCCTTACAAACACTATTTAAGGGTTATAATGATAGGTACTTTAGTTAGTTCTTTTATTTGATCGTTTCCTAATGAAAAACCCGATAAAAGCTTAGCTTAGCAAACAACTAGCTAGAGTGATCATTTACCCTACTCAATGTAGACTGCTCTTAAAAAACCTCTCTACGCAAAATTAGTCTCACAGGACGAATTCTTTTACTAAGTCTAAGTTTTCTTTTTTCAAAACAAGGCCACAACTATTTTTTCTTTTTCTTTTTAAACACTATCTCCAGTACAGCACGTACACTGCTGTCACAGAGCCAATTCCCACACATTTTCTTCTCAAACGTGATACTATTAAGATTGTCTCGATAACGGCTCATGGCTAGTCTTATGAGCGATGTCTTATGGCCTTAAGCTATGTGGATGAACCCTAGGGAATCTTCCGGATAATTTAATCTTGGCCCGTGTAATGAGGCTTAAAATGGTAGGTCGATAAATCATTTTGTCTTCACTGAGAGAGGAAAGTAAGTAACATTAAGAAAAGGTAATTCACTATGAATCTTAGATGTTTCTCATTGTAGCCCCAGGTTTATATACATCGTTTTAGGCGGTGAACATTTCCGTTGTATGTTTTTGTCCTACAATGTACAGTCTTTTGTATAGACGCCAGCACATCAAGCTACCTCAATCTGTCAGATTTTCCCAATTGAACATGAACCTTATTTCTTTTGCGATAAAATTGAAAAACTATCAAATAAATTTGACACATTGGGGTAGCTTGATGTGCTGGCCTCTGTACTTTCAACAGTTTTCAAATACTTTTACTCACCCAGCCAGGTCCCATAATGTCTTTTGAAGCTACGGCACTAAACAGACTGCATACAAAACCATATTTCTCGTATATGTCTAGTCACTAAAAAACCAAAATGTAAAATACTGGTATTCAGCTGCATCCCTTTAGACTGCAAGCCGACCCCAACATAGCTTGGAAAAGGCTAGGCAGATGATGATGAGTCATTAAAACATAGTTGACATCACACCTAAACCTTTTTTTTATAAAATATTAGGACTGGCCTTTTTATAAAATATTTATTAAGTACTTGACACACTGTTAATCATCATTCTGTGACTTTGATATTTTGACAGTATGTGTTGGTAAAACAGTAAAGCACATTATATAGTACAAGAAGCAAAAAAAATAGACTTTGAGGTAACGAATGTAATTTTGCTAATGACCATGATATGGGAGGAGTTTATTGCTCTGTAGATGTTTCTAACAGACTTAGTACAAAATAGAAACATATACATAACATGAAAATAGATTAAAACTTCTATTATCGCTTGCTTGTTAAGCCACGAGACACTTATGGCCAGTGAGTGCAAAACTTTTAATTGTTCAAAATAGCAATTTTCCACGACACATTATGTATTAAACCCAGGTGTTTTGGAATTTCGACTCAAACTTTTCAATACATTTTAACTGGCAGAAGTTTTGGAAAATTACAAAAGTTATGAACTATTTCGGTGTGAAATATTGTAGTAATAAACAAACAAAAAAAACATAGGTATATGCAGTCTTTATTTTTATTCAGAATTAGCACTTCACCCACGACTTAATTAAGGGTAGTTTTGAAAGTGATACATACGAGTACCTTACTTTACTCGCTGTTATAAGATTTCTTTGAATTGTTTAAGCAGTTTATGAGTTTATCCATTACAAACCAATAATATTTTTTTTCTTATTATTATTATAAGTTTTAATGATAAATAAATTATATAAATAACTTTGAATGAAACGCAAAAGCCGACTAAACTCACGGTAAAGGTCGTAATGTTTTACGTGCCAGTAATTTCAAACCAAGACGCAGGAATGCTGATTAGTGGGAAAAAACATTAGAACAAGCATCCATTGACTGAATACGACACAACGAAACTTACAACTTACCTATTATTATCCCAATGCAGGACAAAGAAAGGCATCTTCTCTCACTTTGGAGGCACAAAATTGTTCAACCCGCTTGCTCAAGGTGAAATAGCTATTTCAGACCTATATTAATTGTAAGTCCAGAGCGCTTACTCTAAGTTTTAATTCCGATCGATTGACATTGGAATTTAGACGTTTCGTACTCTTGAGTTCGAGTTTCATTTTGACAGCTATGTTTTTCGCCAAATAATATAAATACCTAATATAGGTATATACCTTATTGGCTTTAGGTCTAAATTAAAATTAGTTTGAATGTTCGCTACGATGTTTTCGTTCACCGACGTCAGTGAAAATAAATAAATAATGCTGGACAATCCTGACAGCATCATCTAGCCCCAAGCTAAGCAGAGCTTGTGTTATGGATACTAGATAACTGGTCTACTTAATACAATACATTACATGGATAGATTTTTTTTTATTATACATAGCAAATACCCAAAGCACCCGGTACAAATCTTTGTTGATCGTACAAACATTGGTCCCAAGGCGGGAATTTAACCCGCTACCTCCTGCGTCGCAGGCGGACCTTCGCCCGCAGCGCCACATAGGTCGTCAGACAATCGATGACAAAACAATGATCATACATTACTTTCGTGCCCAAAACGAACATCGAACTGCCAAAACATTTGCAAACATTCGTAAGCATCTTCCAATGGCTGTCAAACTTTCCACTTACGGCATCCACACGAGATAACTTGAACACACAAGTGTTTTGTTTGTTGCAATACCAAACAAAATGTTTAGGAAACTTGTTTTAAACTTTTAGTCAAACGTTAACATTTCTCAGTAATATAAGTGAAACATTCTTGTATGATTTCTTGGTGTAGACTAACTAAGTTTGGTCGTTATTCTGGATTGGATTTGTTTCACGAAATGTGTGATGTGTCCTGAAATATTTTAATGTAGGTATTATTTAATTGCAAGTTGGTTGCGATCTTCCTTTGTTTAGCTACCCATAAAAGTTGACAGTGGAATGTAGATCGTTGCCCCTGGTAAGATAATTCACTACCTACTCGATAAGCCGATTAGTAGTTTTCTTGTAACCTAAAATTTATGTTTAATGGACAACACTCCAAAATGGTATCGAAGATACGGATTGGCCTAGTTTGGTGCCAAATGTTGCGATATTTTTATTGCATGGTTTTGTTCATTTTCTTTTACATGATCGTAGAAAAATATGTTCATATCTATTATCTATGCAGTTATAAGAACGACGCTACCGCCTGTCACTGATATAGTGACCTTAGCAGCAGGTATATACGCCAACAGTCCCAACAGTCTGACAACTAAACATACCAAAGGGTATCGTGTTACCCAGTAACTAGGGTGTAGAGGCCAGACAGTCGCTCTATGTAAAATGTTAGTGTTATATTTAGCTGCATCCGGTTGGACTAGAACACGACCTCAGCATAAAAAGAAAAAGGTTAGGCAGTAGGCATAGACTATCTTCCGGAAGTAACTTATACTAAGTAGGTAGATAGATGAATCACACAGATGATCACAAAAAATTAACAGTTTTGTAAGAGACATAACATAAAATCACGCTTGCAACTCCAAAGGGTTAGGTGTAGGTGTATATTTAGCATACCCACACTTTTTTAGCTACGTTTGCCTCCCATGCAATAGGGGGCGATCCTATCGCGAGCAACTGGGCATTAATCAAGATTCCAGGCTGCTATCAGAAAATTAATGATCGAAAAACCCAATAACACTAAGACCTGGCCTCAAGCTCAGACCGACAAAGCAGTCTAAAATATCTATTGAGATCGGTTTAAAGATTCTCAAAGAGAACTCAAATAGTTCATACTGACGACCGATGTGGCGCGGCGGGCGAAGGTCCGCCTGCGACGCAGGAGGTTGCGGGTTCGATTCCCGCATTGGGACAAATGTTTGTACGATGTACAAAGATTTGTTGATGGTCGGTGTTCTGGGTATTTGCTATGTATAATAAAAAATATTTATCTATTTAATGTAATGTATTAAGTATTTCAGTCATCTAGTTCCCATAACACAAGCTCTGCCTAAGCAGAGCTTGTGTTATGGGAACTAGATGACTATGTTATGGCTATGAGATGGCTATGTTATGGGAACTAGATGAACACAGCATCATCTAGCCCCAAGCTAACTTGGGGCTAGATGATGCTGTGTGGGTTGTTCAGCATTATTTATTTATTTATACACTTATATTATTACATCATGACTCTGTGAGTCGACAATATATAAACTGAGAGCGATAAAAAAAAATGCTTAGAGGGTTCTAGAGAAATATACATACACGGTTAGTAAATAAAGATCCGACCCGCTACTACGGCACTAGCCATGCTCTGCAGAGTTCAATTAATCAGCATATTTTTTCACCGTTTCAATACAGCCGTCTGCATACTGCCCAATTGAATTTTTAACTTTTAATTCAACTTTAGTTTGATTAAAAATTGTACGCGTACCTGAACTGAGTTCAAATTCATACACGAACGTATAACTTCTGTAATAAAGGAGATTAGATAGGAGTTCTTATATTAATTGTAACACATGAAACATGTTAAGGGGGCCAAGTAATTTTTTTTTTTTTAAACGTTGCCCCACACTAGGAATTTCTCCTGTGTCGTGGGTGCTTTGACAAACATTTAAAGTCACATACACAAACAGCCAGACCCGGAACAATTACCTGCAGGCCATACAAATAATTGTTCCGTGTGGGAATCGAACCCACGGCACGCGGCGCAGCAGTCGATCGTTCAGCCACTGCGCCAACCGTGTCGTCAAAATTATCTAACTAGCACTTTGCCCGCGACTTCTTTCGCGTGGATTTCGTATTTTCCCCTTCGAATTTTAACAGCCCATCCACTCTTAATTCAAAGTTTAATCGTAAAAATTCAATAAACTACATATTAGTAGGCAAGAATTTTTCAAGTAGTTTTCGAGATCATCACAAATAAACATACAAACAATCAAATCGTGTCTCCTCATTTATAAATTAAAATAAGTTTGGAAATTAAAAACTCGTGTTAATTTTGTCGAAATCCAGGTCTAGGTCATCCTATATCAATTTTTATATTACCTCTGGTATACACTTCATGCCAGATGAAATGAAGAGTATGTAGGTAAGTCACGATAAAGCTAAAACAAATAATGTAGTTGAGAATAATAAAAACTCTCTACGGTATTATATTATACCTTATATTTTGCTATCAGAATATTATATTCATACACGTAACATAAAACGTATTCTCCTTGTACTAATATTTTAAAGTAAAATATCTGTTAAATGTTCTCTTGAAGATATTTTAGATATGGATATTATTATAAGTTCATCCTTCGTACATGTTTGACCGTTAAATTCATTATCAGACTTTGGGGCTTCTGACTACCCCAGAAGCTCGAATGTCTGATAACCAGTTTAGCCACGGGGTATCGCGACACCTAGAAACTAGTTTGTGAAGGTCAGATTAAGTAGTCGCTCCATCTAACATATCCGTACTTAGCTGCATCCGGTCAGACTGGAAGCCAACCCAAACATGGTGGGGAAAAGGCAGATGATATATCGCACTGCTAGATTAAAACTGAGACAACTCAAAATACGAGATTGTTTAGTTACAATTACAAAATACTAATTTATCAATAGAAAGTACTGATTCCCAGCCCCATTTAATATGCTGAACATTCTACAACATGTTAATGACCTACTATAAAATTACGTTCAACTTGTCTTACAAAATCTAGAAAAATGGGTATTTTTCATCTGAGTACTGAAAAAAACAGTTTTTGGAGTTGTGTCAGTTTTGATCTAGGTGTGCGATATGTAAAACTGAAAAAGGTATGACATATTACGTACACAGGTTTTTTTACAGACACACACAATAAACTGATTGCTTTCTTAAAACTTTTAAAACTATTCTACAAGATTCATATCTAAACATCGAAAATTTCCATCGCATTTTCTTGCAACCTGTACTTACAACGTATCAAACTTCGTCCTAACTACGTTGGACTCGACCGTCGTGTTCCGATGTAATGCACCTAAATTGTAGTATTACTCCAACGACTGCATCCTGACCTCTACTAATTAACTAGAGGGGTATTTTGAAGCTAGACTGGACAGAATTCTAGACTTACAGACTTCAAACTATATGAAATGACAGGAACTTGGAATACCGTGTGCGTTATATGAAATGTGCTGTGGGTTTGAAATTAAAATTAAATTGGTTACAAAATTGTGTTAGATTTTCTTTATGACTTTCGTTGACAAAATCAGTTTCTTTTCACAGACATTATAGGTGTGTGCCAAAAAAGGAATGATCTCTATACCTTATCGTAACATCACGCTAGTTTACCCCCAAGGGTGAGAGTGTCAGAGGTGTATCTAGAGTACAGATTTCACCTGTTATGTTAAAGTCTTATGTAATAGGGGACGAGTCTACTACCATCAGCCGGGCACAAATCCAGACTCCGGGCTGCGACTGAGAAAATCCTGATAGAAAATCCAATGTCACTTTATCCGATCCGGGAATCGAACCCAAGTCTTCATACGCAACTGTAGCACATGTGACCACTGGACTAACGAGGCAGTTATAGGTATCTATTATCTAATGGTTAAATTGATTTTGGGCATATTAATAATAATAATAATCTTTATTACGATACACATAAGATTCATACACAAAAACAGATGTACAAAATAAGATGGTATATCTACATAAATCTACACAGATTAAGAAACCCTGTCCCCTAAACTAGGTAGTCCTGTACCTTAGGAGACAGAATATATAAGCGCAATCTATTACTTATTCATCACTATCAATATATAATAGTGCTAGACAATCCACACAGCATCATCTAGCCCCAAGCTAAGCAGACCTTGTGTTATGGGTACTAGATGACTGATATACTTAATACAATAACATTACATAGATAGATATTTTTTATTTTACATAGCAAATACCCAGAACACCCGGAACAAATCTTGTTTCGACAATCTATGAACTAAGTATATAGTAAGTCTGAAAAAAAGATATTTCATTGTTCTTTTAACTTCGTGAGTGTTTAAACTATCTAGGTGATACTATCAGCTTCCATAAGGAAGTCCATCAATCGTTTAACTATCCAGTACTTCAATTTTCGTCTCAAAATCCCATCTCTTCATGTATGCACCAGTGTGTATACTAGATGAATATTATTATGAAGGAAACCCGGACCTCTCAGCGGAGTTATGGTCCATTTGACCCCGATCCACTCCCCTTATCTGTGAGATTATAAATCTGAATGAGGATGCCGCGATGCATAGAAATGTTATTATGGAATATTTATATGGAATCAGATATAATTATTACTCTCTATCAAGCCGAAAAACAATTGAAGTGACTTCAATATTTAGGTCGGACTAACCTACACCCTGTATTGTTTATACATAATATCACGCCTATATTCCCCAAAGGGTCAGGCAGAGGTGCACCTATAGTAACACCCACATTTCGCCTGTTTCATTTAAGTCCCATGTAATAGGGAGCGAGGCTATTACCATCAACTGGGCATAACTCTACATTCAGGGCTGCTAATAAGAAAACAACGATTGGGAAAAACTCAATAACACACACTTTGCCTGACCTGGGGATTGAACCCATTACCTCACGCCCAACAGTCGTGCTTGAAAATGCAATGCTTATAAAATTAAATTTATTTATGTGAGTAGAAATTTTGAAACACTTATATACATGCATTTCCTAGCTAATTTATCCCTAAGAAGACAAGTCTGACCAATACACAAAGGTCAAGGTCTCTTTTAAAAGCCAAAACATGATAATCCTGCTTAACCCATCAATCAAACAAAAGCGTGACGTATCTACCATTCCACATAGTTCAAGATTTTGATCTAAAAGCATTACCGGTCATACCCCAATTTGTATGGACTCAAGGGTCAATTCAGTTCAATCACAAATACCCATTACTAAACCAGCCAAAGATTATGCTACAAGATGAGACAAGATTCTATCGCAAAGCAGTTTATTGCCTACTCGCTCTTATTAATGTGTTTTTGTGAGAAAACACGTGATAAATCTTACCGTTTGACAGTGTTTTTGTGAATTTGGTTTTCGAGTTAGTTTTTGTTAGTAGGCGGCAGAAATTATTGTATATTGTACTGTTTTGTTTTCCTACTATGTAGTGTTTAAGTAAAATGTTGTAATGTTATTGTTAAGTAGGTTGTGGTAGATGGTGGTGATTTTTCATTAGGAATTTCTCAGCCCGGAACTCGATGTGTGTCCGGTTGCTGGCAATAGGCTTACTCCCTATTACATGGGACTTAAACATAACTGCTAAATTTATTATTTATTTATTTCTTTAATACTTTAAACACACAAAAGTACAGAAGCGGGCTTAATGCCATAGGCATTTTCTATCAGTCATCCTTTTGGTGATGCAGAGACAAACAGTGGTAGGTGCAATTTCTTTAATTTATTGTGGATTTGCTGCACGTACACTCTGCCCAACCCTTCAGGGAATACAGGTGTGATATAAAAAATCCCAATTGCAATCGTGGTGTTAAAATATCGCAGTATGCTGAGATAAGAGCCTCGCACAGATCCTTTTAGTTTTTTTTTTTTATGTTTTATTGTTCAGTTTTTAGTTCCTCTTTTCTTTTGTTGTTTTTTATTATCTGTGCGTGTCAAAAATAAATGTATTTTCTTTCTTTGTTTCTTTCTGATGCTATGTAATGTAATGTAGGTGGTCGTTTGTTAGTCAATGTATTTAACATTTAGTTGCTAAACTCACCTTTGAAACTAACTATTGCGGTTTGAAATAGACGGTATTGCCATAGCTAAAACATGTTTTAGATACCATGAATTTGCATTTTAGAAGAAGTCTAGAAGTCTTAGAAGTGAATAGAATTAACAAAACATAACGAATTTATGCTGCCATTCATCAGACTTGATTCTGCAGGTTGCTCAAAAACATAATAATTAAAAAAAAAAACTAAAAACAAATGAACTCTGTAATTATTATTGAAGCATTTACCACAATGACATTCGAACCTAACCCAACGTTACATACATAACCATTTTTTTTTAATTACAACCTAGTTTATCATCATGCGTTAGTCTAAAATCATTTTTTCTACGGAAAAAATGTAACGTCAGATGCAATGCTAATATGCTTAAAAATACACTTTGATCGTAATTGTCCATTTTACATTTTTGTGCAAAATGTCTGAAACAACAGTTGTGATAAAATCTTATCTGTTAAACTACCAAATAGGCAGCGAGAATAAAGAATAACAATTTTGTCCTGTCTGTGGCTACTCTTTGACGACATTATCGCGTGTGTAGACGCGACGATCCTTTCAAGTGGCGCTATTAGGTGTCATTTCCTCATCGTATTAAAATATTGAGCGGTCACGCTACAGTTTTGTACATGGAAGGAGCTTTTGGGGGACTTTGATGGTATTAATGGGTAGTAATATCAACAGACAGACATTACGTAATGATATAAAATTACTTTTGATCGTATTAAGCTTACCATAATAATGAAAATTGACAGTGAATTTTTACTGTTTAAGGGGCTCGTGGTTAAGTAAGAATAGCTGGACAGGTTGATTTTCAAGGTTTAGCAACGCCTACCAAGGTCAGTCAGTGGATGGGTGACCATCCATAACATACCGAGACCCCTCCGTGCTTCACAAAGCACACATAAGTGTCTATGATCCCGGCTGTCATTTGTAGATCTTTGACAGTCGCTAAGGGTAGTCAGAAGTACGAAAGTCTGACAACAAGTCTTGGTTCCAAGGTGTATCGTGTCGTGTTACCTAGGAACAAGGAGGTGGAGGTCATATTATAGGCAGTGACTCCATGTAAAATACTAATATTCTTATCCGGTTAGGCTAGAAGATGACCCTAAAGTAGTAGGCAGGATTGTAAGCATAAACTATTTGGTTTGAAGGGACATTAATGCTTGTAAGCGTAAGTTTTCATAACTTTTGTACATACTCGTAATTATTTTTAATATATTAAGGTATGTAGGTCTAAGAAGAATAACTACTCTCTTGTGTTACGGGAAAAGCTGATGATGTTAAATAACTTTACCCGCTATTTCAATTTCAAAACGAGTATTTTACTGTTCCGCACATCGAAACTAACGAATGAACGGAAATTAAAATAACATCAAACAACTGTCACCTATTTTTGTTTCAGTACACAGACAATATGTACAGCAAAAACTAATACAATATCGTTTTTGGTACCGTCTGTAACTAAACTTGCAATACATAATGTTTACCATACTCAGCCTTTTTTTTGGCCAAAGAATCAGCATTGCCATTCAACGTGGCAATGCTGCCAGCCTGGGCACTTTTCCCGTTGACAGCGATGCGGATGAATTTTTCGATGCCCTGTGATTATTCATTTTATTTTATTTCTTCATATCTTATTGTATCATTTTAAAGAAATAAATCACATAGGTAATTAAAAATCACCAGATTCGTCATCCTCTTGCCCTTCTCCGAATAATTAGGGATGCAGGCCTAGATAACTAGAAAACTTATACCTACCTTACTTATAGCATAAAACGCCAGGCGCTAATGTCAAAGTGTATGGCGATGACGTTACAAATGAAAATTGGAGTCACGTGACAGCTCTAAAACAAATGTCACCTTCGTGTAATTTGATCTTTACGTTGGCGTAATGCTTACAAAAAAGAGATTTTGTCTAGGCCCCATGTGCAGTATATCTTCTTTCATACATCTTACCATTAGCTGCGCCCCGGTTTAAATTCACATTCATCAAACGCGCGGAATGTCTAACGCGCGAAGTTAAAATAGTCGTTAAATTTTCTTTCTGCGCAACGATCTTAATTTTTCTTTCCGTAAGAACCTTTTACAAAATAACGGAAAACTTTTAAAAAAATATATGAAATCGGTAAAGTCGTTCTCAAGTTATGGCGGGACCAAGGGAAACAGGGATTCATTTTTATAAATATAGATTAGATTATCACTAAAGTCATTCAATAATTTGTAAACAAAGATATCGTGTCAAATATTCTATTATTACCGTATTTAAAATAAAGTTTTTTTTTTTTGAAAAAAAGTTGCCCCACACTAGGAATTTCTCCTGTATCGTGGGTGCGTTTACAAACATTTAAACTCACATACACAAACAGCCAGACCCGGAACAACTACCTGTAGGTCATACAAATATTTGTTCCGTGCGGGGATCGAACCCACAACACGCGGCGCAGCAGCCGATGGCTCAACCACTGCGCCAACCGTGTCGTCTGTGTAGTTTGATGACGTTGTGCTTTAGAATCTCAAATGACGTCACAAGACAGTTAACAAACAACGATTCAGTATGTTTGACTGCCTGTTTATTACCGTGATACACATGGACTATTTCACGCGGTAGTTTAATCATTTGAATGTACTCGTATGTATTTATTACGGAAAACATTAACTAGGAAAGGATTCGTATTCAAAAAACAGTCAAATTATCCTAACTAAAAATAAGTTTCTTTGTTACCTTTTCACGCCTAAACCATAGAACCGATTTCGATGAAATTTGGCAGAGAGATAGAGTGCACCCCGAGAAAAGACATAGGCTACTTTTTATCAACAAACTAAGCGGGTGAAGCCGCGGTTGGAAGCTAGTGGTTAAATAAAGCAGTATTATAATGCTAACCGTATGTCAGTTTTATACGGGTGTCAGTAAAATTATCTATAAAATGCATGGGAGAAGCTTTTAGTTTTAGTTCGTGATGCAATAATGTGACCAGCGGGATAATAGCGTTACACATACAGTGGAAATGCAATTTACTTTGACAGTTCAACAATATTCATTGCGACATTAAAATAGATGATACATAAAAAGACTCTTTGCAATCACTTCTTTGACAAAACCTAAAATAGTATTTTCTTTTTATTTCTTCAAGTAATTAACAATCATCATAAGTTTATTGTGTCTACTTCCTATATAATTATATCTATGTCTACTTTTAAACTTGTGAAAACTTGTAACTTTTTAATGTTAATTAGAAACGATATATTAATTTTCAATTAATAAATAGTAAAATAAACCTATATAAAACGCTCATAAAACTGAAAGATTTCATGGGTGCTCAATACTTTTGGTCAAGGCTGTATTGTACTTGATCAGCTGTAAGTTTTCCAAAAAAATCGTAAATAAAATGAAATAGATGTGTGACATCCCATACCAAACCGAAACTCCTCCGTGCTTTGGAAACCACATTAATACGTTGGTCCCGGCTGTTACGTGTAGATCTTTGACAGTCCTTACGGGGAGTCAGAAGCTCGAACGTCTGCGCAGGACCGATCGTTGAGGAAATCTTTAGGGGAGGCCTATTTTTATATGGGACAAGCCCACCACACCACACCCAAACCACTGCAACTCCTGAAAACCAGAATTAACAGTGGCGACCACCAAAAACGCATCGAGACAATGAAGCCCGACGAGGCCCAGAGAAACGATTCAACTGTCTTGGATCAATGGAGTTACAAAAATACAAGGGGAAGTTTTTGTCCAGCAGTGGACATCTCTTGGTTTAAGTGGTGATGATGATGAACCTTTCATATAGACTTGGGACAAGGCCGCCAAACTATTCCCAAACCACTGCAACTCCTGAAAACTAGAATCAACAGTGGCGACTACTGACAATGAAGCCCGACGAATCCCGGAGAAACGATTCAACTTTCTCTTGGATCCGCATGGAATTTTATTGATCTCTATCAAGTCCATGCGAAAGGTTCATCATCATCATCATCAACACAACAACAAGAATAGCAGGAGAACATATATTAGGTAGCCTGCAGTTTTTATCTGTCTAGTGCCTAAGTGGTTCAAACAGAGGCTTAAAGTTTGAACGGAAAAACTCAAGCAACAGTTAGATGTTCAAACTAACGGTAATGGCATAGCGCATGCGGTAAAAATAACGTGTTTGCGATAAGTAGAGCCTAATTTCCGCAGCCACTTTTGTGGGGTGTTAAAAGCTTTTCTAGAAAACAAATGGCTTCTCGCTTTTGTTTGTAGTAAACATTTATTCGTTCGTTTCTTTGTATTTTTTATTCGAATTTTGGAATAAAATTGCCTGATGACTCATAAACGTACCTGACACTAACTGCTGCCCGCGACTTTAACAAAAATAAAAGTAGTTACTTCTTACTACATTAACTATCTGCCAGTAAAAGTCCCGTCAAAATCTGTCCAGCCGTTTAGGGCACTTGTCCCGTTGACCGCGTGCGGATGAATGTTTTGATGCATTTGATAGTTTATGTACATCATCATCATCAGGCTATACTAGTCCACTGCTGGGCATAGCCCTCTCCTAATGAGCGCCATAGCGCCCTGTCTTCAGCTTGCCGCATCCAGCATCTGCCTGCAGTCTTTCACAGATCGTCATCCCACCTGGTCAGAGGGCGTCCTACACTACGTTTGCCGAGTCGCGGTCTCCACTCAAGAACACGTTTATGTACATAAGACTTACTAAATGTTTACTAATTGTAAACTCGGGAAAAAAAAAGCGAAAATAAAGCGTTCGGGAAGCTTCGTAATATCTTCTCGTCCAAAATACCGCAGTGTCTCAAGACTAAAGTCTATGACCAGTGTGTGTTGCCAGCGATGACCTACGGAACTGAGACTTGGTCCCTTACTATGGGCCTCATAAGAAGGCTCAAGGTCACCCAAAGGGCGATGGAGCGTGCTATGCTCGGAGTTTCCCTGCGTGATCGAATCAGAAATGAGAAGATCCGCAGGAGAACTAAAGTAACCGACATAGCACACAGAATCGCCAAACTTAAGTGGCAGTGGGCGGGGCACATAGCTCGTAGAACAGATGGCCGTTGTGGCCGAGTGGCGACCGCGCGCCGGAAGACGCAGTGTAGGCAGGCCTCCCACACGGTGGACCGACGACCTGGTGAAAGTCGCGGGAAGGGCATGGATGCGGAAGGCGCAGGACCGGTCATTGTGGAAATCCTTGGGGGAGGCCTTTGTCCAGCAGTGGACGTCTTTCGGCTGAAATGATGAATTGTAAACTATAGGTATATAAAAATATATGATTAGATACTCCAATCTCGATTATGGTTATAATAATGTAGTTTTTAAATTATCCCTTGAAGTCTTTTTACAGAATAACACTGCAAAATAGAAAATTTGATAGAACTTCTTAGTCAATTAACAAAAAAGAAACAAAAGCAAGAGTCATCTATCTTCTGCATTGTTTTAAGAGTAAAAATATACACAATGCTAAGTCATCATTTTATTTTTAATGAGTAAGTTGTTAAACAAAAGAATCTAAGAAAACAGCTGATGACCGCTGGAAGACTAAAAGCGAACAATCTTTCTTTATGGCCCAGTGGTTACAGCTTCGCCTTCAATGCTGGAGGTTGCGTGTTCAAATCTCAGCAAGGACCAACGTGACTTTTTCAATTCACATGTTCTTAGTTGATCTGAGACATCTTCTACAACTGTGAAAGAAAAAACATCGTGAAGAGATTTGGACTTATGATACCAAACAAAATTGCCAACCCACCTTGAAAAATCGTGGTGATTAGTGCTCGTGCCTTCAGTGTGAGAGAAGAGTCCTTTGCCCTGCAGTAGAAAAGTAACAGGCTGGTATTATAAAAGCGAACCATAGTAAACAAACATCATCATCTAAGTAGCCTTTTCCCATTTACAGCTCGGGGTCGGCTACCAGTCTAACCGGATGCAGCTGAATCCCTGTATTTTACATGGAGCGACTGCCTACCTGACCTCTACAACCCAGTTACTGGGCAACACGATACCCCTTGGTAAGGCTGGTTGTCAGACTTTCGGGTTTCTGACTACCCGTAACGACTCGACTGTCAGAGATCTACAAATGGCAGCCCAGACCAACGGTTTAACGTGCTTTCCTAGGCACGGAGGAGTCTCAAAATGTTACGAACGGTCAACCATCCACAGACTGACCTCGGCAACCGTATCTTAACCTTCCATCAACCCGTGCGGCTGTTTTTATTTAGCCACGAGCATAGTAAACAAACATAAAATATTTAATTCATTCAAAATCCGCATTAAGTAAACAAAAGTGCAAACTGACCAATTGATTTAACATAACATCAAACCTGTATTTCTCGAAGAGAGATGCCTACATGTGACTGTTCTTAAAATACCCCAGGCTGATAAAATTTTCGTTTTTCCTTAATTAGTGTGAACGTTGGTTTCCCTCTTAGCGGAAACGGCACGGCCCTTTATAATAACACCCACATTACACCAGTTATGTTTAAGACCCATGTAATAGGGTGCGAGCCTATTACCGTCTGCCAGGCAAAAATCCAGGCTAAGGGCTCTTATTGAGAAAATTCTTTGTGGAGATATTTAACAATACTTTTCCCAACTTAGGAGTAGAATCGAAGCCCTCACGTTTGGTAAAACAATTGAATAAACTCAATTCAATTAATTAATGTTCCGATCATAAATCAGTGAATGCCAACTTTTAGAATTAAAAGTTTGGTTCTTGAATTTGAGCTCAGACATTTTAAAAATTAGAGACCATTCATTTTAAATTATCTTTAATAATTTATGGTTTTGTGAGGCCCTGGCGTGACCTATGACCTCGCAAGGCAATGATAACTTGACCTGACCTCGGTTATCTTGCCTACAACGGGTGTGCATAATGTGGGGCAGCTAATGCAAAGGGTACGGAGGGTATTAATGAAATATTTCGGACAATGAGGTCAACATTTTGCCTTCAATATTGTGTTTTTGTTATGAAATTGCTATCAGAACTCGTAGTAGCTTAGCAAAATATTCAAAATTAAATATTGTACTTACTTATTTGCTCCTCCGTGCCTCGGAAAGCATGTTAAGGCGTTGGTCCCGGTTGTCATTTGTAGATCTTTGACAGTCGTTACGGGTAGCCAGAAACCCGAAAGTCTGACAACCAGTCCTACCAAGGGGTATCGTATTGCCCAGTAACTGTGTTTGTGTGTGTGTGGTTGTGGAGGTCAGACAGGCAGTCGCTCTATGTAAAACACTGGTATTCAGCTGCATCGGGTAAGCCGACCACAACATAGTTGGGAAAAGGCTAGGCAGATGATGATGATATGACTTACTTATTTGCTTCAGAATTTAGTTTATCATTTATAATATTGGTATTAGACTGCATCCAGTTATACTGGAAGACGACCGCAACACAGTTGGAAAAAGGCTGATTGAGTCAGATGATTTTATTTGTCCTTTTTAAATGATGATGACGTAAATCCTCATCATCATATAAAACCAACCTTGGAGCCTACAAATTACCCTACCGATGCTATAATATAGAAAGACTGTCATGAAGAGAACCTTAGCCATAACTATTTTATACTCATATTAACCCTAGTTGCAATAGTCAATCTTATTTTAGAAAGTGTGTGATGTGGTGAAATGAAACTAATGATGAAGACCACAAATGGCCACTGAAACTATCTACTCAATACTGAGTATTTCACGAGTTGCGATGCGTTTAGTAGTTTGATATGATTGCTAAGCAAATGATTCTCGTCACAATGCATGTGGTGAAGTGGAGCTGATGGTGACGTACCAGGAGAATTCGTCAACGATTAATGTACATGCATATGGAAAACCAATGTTTTGTAAAAGGTGATGAGCAGTGGATATATGTGTGGCTGTTGTTTCTTAGATAAATTACAAACCGACGAATAAACATTATAATATATAACAAAAATTCAACAGACTCCAAAATAACACTAAAGAGTGTAAAATAATTATAGTTACGGAAGTTCATTTTATGTCACCGACTTCCGAAAGAAAGAAAGAAAGAAAGATCATTTATTTGTCAAACATGCGTATACATAAACTGACAAGGCAGACATGCAAGGTATTGAGTTAATATTTTGTTGTGAGCGTCCATGTTTTGCCAATAGCGAAAGTAAAGTTATTTTATACATCTTAGTGTTATTTTGAAGTCGGTTAATTTTTCTCCCTCTGGAGATGCCCAGTAGCAGTCCTAAGTCTAGATTTGTGCCCGGTTGCTAGCCAAAGACTCGCCCCCTATTTATTTCATGGGACTTAAACATAACTGGCGAAATGTGGGTGAACCATAGGTACACCTCTGCTCATCCCTTCAGAAAATAAAGCCGTAATGTTTAGGATTCTCCTGTTAAAAAATATTCAAATGCTTAAAAGACAAGAACCTTTTAAAGTCGGTACCTACTCATGATTGAATCATTAAAATTAATAGGATCTTCATAAAGTTGACTCAGCCATCTTGAAAAAACGTAACAAAACAAAAGAGGGTTTTAGAGTTTTTATATCTAGAAATAGAACAAAATTAAGCTTAGACATTTTGCTAAGGGTTTACTGGTCCGTTCCTTTGAATAGCTCGTTTGTCTTTGTGTCCGTCTCAGGCATGAATCAAAATCGAGGCTAGGTTTGGGTAAATAAAGTTTTGTGTCACTAGATCTGTTTGTATTCTAGGTCACAAAAATCAGCTTTTCTTAAATTCCCGTTTTCGATACTTTTTTGTCGCATTTACAAATGAAGTTTCCAGGTCAAAATGAACTTTTTTATAGTAACCTCTGTATGGTGATCATTCTTCTTCTTTTGTGAAGGTCAGGTGTGTACCTGCGTGTGTACTCCAACGTGGATGTATGACCAATTTGAACTATTTTAATATTAGGTGCCCGCGAGTGCGCGTGAGTTATGCATAAATTTACTCCGGTATATTAAAATGTTTGTATTCTTGTATGTCATTCACTGAAACATAGTATGAACCTTGATAGGAAGATTATTCTAATCTTCCGCTAAAAGGAATGAAATACTTAACTCATCAATCAAGCACTTTGTAACACTGACACACCTTCCCGTATTATTTTAAATCACTCTTTGATATGCCAATCACTACAGGAAGATCATCTAAATCCTTACTCCATCTTACATAACTATACAGCTAAACCTACAAGCTCATCCACTCAATATAATACCTCAGACATTTCTCAAGTCTCCACTTGAAAGAGATGAGATGGATTATATTCTTGAGAGGTTACCTGGAGAGAAACTTAGCGGTCTTAGCTGGCATCTTCGACTAGATAGAGGATTAAATTGCTTCACAATACTGCTGGATGCGTGGGTCACGCATATTGTTTGTTTTTTTTTTATATTAGCCTGCCTTTGACGTAGTTGGGTAAAAAGGAATATAAGTTTGTGTGTTCAAGAAGAGTTTTGTGCCCGGTGAAACTCGAATGAGTTTATGTTGGCATCAGTTCAATGTTTACGTATCAGTTGAATGTTTAAAATTTTTCAATCACTTAATAAATATTTTGATTATTTTGATACTTTGAATGAAAGAAGAAAGAAAAAACATTTATTTGGGACACGCACAGATAAGAAAAAACACAAAAGAGAAAAGGAACTAAATCTAAACAATAAAATAAAATGTATAAACTAAAAGGACCAGTACGAGGTCAAAAAGGCTGCTATCTCAGCATATGCTGCGATATTTCAACAAAACGAAATGCAAAAGTGGATCAAACTCAAG
Source organism: Phlogophora meticulosa (assembly GCA_905147745.2). NCBI lineage: Eukaryota > Metazoa > Arthropoda > Insecta > Lepidoptera > Noctuidae > Phlogophora > Phlogophora meticulosa. The sequence continues at coordinate 16,636,984 of LR990530.1, read as the reverse complement.
GGAAAAGTTGAAATGTGTCAAAGAGTAGGTATGTGCAAGTAATTTCAAAACCAAAAGAGATCAATGCTGGGGCTGATTAGTGGCGAAAATCATAATTATGTAAGAGCAAGTATTTTTAGTCGATTTTTTTTTATACTTTCTTTTTTGTTTTGAAAACGTTGCCCCACACTAGCAATTTCTACTGTATCGCGGGTGCGTTTATTCTGTTCAGGAATAGAATCCACGACACGCAGGGCAGCAGCCGATCGCTCAGCCACTGCGCCAACCGTGCCGTCAACATACGTAATATTTTTAACATGTCTACAAGTACATTACATTACATACATACATAAACTAACCTTACCTTACACATAACAAACGAACGTGGGTGTACGAATAAGTATCTCTGCCTATCCCGTCGGGTAATATAGGTACGTTATGTTTATATGAATTCATTAGAAATTTAATCATGCAACTGCATCTCAAGTTTCTAATAAGAATTACAACAACTCGACTACCAGTAACAAAATTAAAATTCCTAGAATTTATGCTTGTATTTACCCTGTCCGCCATTACTTACAGCAAGCTGCTTATTCACAACGAAATCTTAGTCGAAGGCGAAACGTTCCAAAGCACAGACAGAAACAGGATTTAATCAGAAGCTATTTCTGTAATACTCTGGGAATTTTGATCAAGAATTTCATTCATTTTCGTACCTTCGAATAGGGGTGTGAGACCGACGTTTACAAATGTTATTGGAACGAAAAATTTGAAGATCTGAGGTAAGAGAAATTGGTGGTATTCATTACAGCTTGCATTTGAATGTTTGTAAGTACAGTTTCAATTTAACTCCGGTTGCGGAGTGATTTATTTACAGACTAGCTTTTGGCCTCGACTTAGTCCGCGTCGCGCAAAGTCGAAAAATTTCAAAAAAGTCACGAATACAAAAAATAAAAATAAAATGCTTTTCCTGAAGATATAATCCTTGCCAAATTTCAGTAAGATTTGACCAGACATTTAGACGTGAAAAGGTAACAAACAAACATACAGAGCTACTGTACGTAATAATTAAGTATGAATATATTGTTTTTTTTTAAACGATCGACATTTTATCGTTGTCATTTCTATTTTTTTTTTTAATAAAACAAAACGTTCTGAGAGTGTTAATCTCAACGACCAAAGTTTTGCCATATTCGTTCCAGGGAGTCAGCGCCCTTAGGGAACCATACCAATCAAGTCTCTGCTGCTGATACCAGAAGGCACCGTAATTAAAAACGTTCAAAGTCTAGTCGCAATCTCTTCTGAGCGATAATCAATGTACAAAAATTTTGGTAAATTAGACGTATTTTTTACAGCTTTGGACTACTGAGAGATAAGAATGGTCGTAAAATACGAGAATTACTGTTATGCTATTTTGTTGTGTAGCAGCCTGGAGTCTGGATTTGTGCCTGGTTGATGGCATTAGGCTCGCCCCCTATTACATGGGACTTAAAACATAACAGCACCTCTGCCTAACTCTTCGGGGAATACGATGTTATGTTATGTTGTGCTATTCTGTAAAAAGCTTCCTCTTGACAACTTAATTGAAGTGAGCGTATTTGATGTACCTTAGATACAATATTGTGTAGGATGCATAATCATTTTATATTAAATAAATAAAATAAATAATGCTGGACAATCCACACAGCATCATCTAGCCCCAAGTTAAGCAGAGATTGTATTATGGGTACTAGATGACTGATAGACTTAATACAATACATTACACAGATCAATATTTTTTATAATACATAGCAAATACCCAGAACACCCGATCCCAAGACGGGAATCGAACCCGCAACCTCCTGCGTCGCAGGCGGATCTGCACCCACCGCGCCAAATCGGTCGACATATCATTTTAAAGCTAGTAGGTATTTAAGTGTCTATACATTCCTGCTTAACCTAGCTGACAGTGATAGCTCCATTCACCGCTAATTACCTAACTAAGGTGTGAAGTTTTCACAAGGATAGAGTCACAGAATCGACCTGAAGTTCTTATTTTAAATTTGACAATTTAAAATAAGAACTTTTGAAATAAGAACATTTTAATGTCACATTTATATTGATACGATGTCGTTATGACAAGATTTGTGCTTGCACCGCTGGCTTTATAATAGGTCTTTACCTATGAAATTGCCGTTTTGTATGAAAAAATTTAAATGAATTTTCTTCATGTATTTTTTATTTGTATTAATCGAAGTAATCACCCATGCAATCAATGCATCTTTGCCAACGCAGTGGCAGTTTATTGATGCCCTTCTTAAAGAAATCAGCTGGACGGGAGGCAACAAATTCTTCAAAGGCATTTTGTACTGCCTCTCGGGTATTGAATTTTTTTCCCGCCAAGAAGTTATCCAAATTCTGGAAAAAGTAGTAGTCTGTAGGCGCAAGGTCTGGTGAGTAGGGCGGATGACGGAGAGCTTCCAACCCCAGTTCTTGCAACTTGGAGACCGTCTGCTGTGCAGTATGAGGTCGCGCGTTGTCGTGCAGGAGCAGCGGAGACGAGCGATTGACCAATGCTGGTTGGAGATGTGCCAGCTTCTCCATCATTGTGTTCAATTCTTCACAGTACACATCTGCAGTAATGCTCACCCCGTTTGGTAAGAAGCTGTGTTGAATCACACCGGCGCTAGACCACCAAACAGTGACCATCACTTTTCTTGGGGTAAGTTTTCGTTTAGGGCATTGTTTAGGTGCTGAACCAGGATCCAACCAACTTGCTGAGCGCTTGCGGTTATCAAACAGAATCCATTTTTCATCGCAGGTAACAATGCGGTTCAAAATTCCTTAATTTGTGTGTCTGTTGAGCAGTGCAAGGCACGTCTCGACGCGTACTTCGCGCTGGCGATCATTGAGTTCGTGGGGCACCCATTTGTCAAGCTTTTTTACCTTGCCAATTTGACGCAAATGGACCAATATTGTTTTGACGCTAACGTCGAAAGCTGCTGCTAATTCAGCCGTAGATTGTGTATCATCAGCTTCCACAATCGCCTTTAATTCGTCATTGTCGACCAAAGTCTTCGGACGACCGCGAGGTTCATTTTTCAGGTCGAAATTTCCAGAACGGAAGCGAGCAAACCAATAACAGGTAGTGCGTTGGTTTGTAGTGTTAGCTCCGTAAACGTCGTTGATGTTGCGTGCCGCTTGTGCCGCGTTGCTGCCACGACGGTACTCATATTCCATAATTACTCGAATTTTTAACGTATCCATGATGACGAAAAAGATTTAAATGCGATGAAAATGTAACACTAATCAATAAACAAATGACTACTTTTGGAAAAAAAAATCCATGTTTTTAAAATAAAATTAATTTGAAATTAGAATTCTTAGCCAAACAAAAAATATTTTGATTTGAAATGGCCAGTACTGCAGAACGGCAATTTCATAGGTAAAGACCTAATAGAATTCTATTTTATAGCCTTCGTTATGTGATTATTGCAATTTTATGAAACTTTCCATAGTAAGAACAGAGTAAATAAACCTTAAAATGACAATATACTATTGTGGTTGCAAGCACGACTGCTGATCGTGAGGCAGGACCTGAGTTCGACTCCCGGGTCAGACAGTGTTGTTGAAATTCTCAGCAGCAATCCACCTAGAGTCTGGATTTGTGCCCGGCTGTTAGCAAAAGGCTCGTCCCCTAAACTTTACGTGGGAGTCAAACATACATAACATAACATCTGTGACAAAATCATGACTTAAAAAGAGTGGCCAAAGAGTGGCCAAAGAGTGGCCATAGAGTTTCTTGCCCGTTCTTCTCCATAGGTACCTACGCTTTGAAATGGGCGACTAGCTTCATTTTTCCGATTCTTTGACAATTCAAAAGTACCTGTAATTGGTTTATTTGAAATAAATGCTTTGACTTTGACTTGACCGTGGTTGTACTATAGGTACACCAGTGCCTAACTCTTCAGGGAGTATACGCGTGATGTGCTCTTGTTATTAATACCGTACGAAGCAACAAGTTGAAGTTATTTGCCTCAAAAATTTCTCTTGTAATATTTGTTACGGACAGATTTATCGTTTAATTTTGGTTAAAGAAAACCAGAGTTAAGGATTATCTTTGGATCGGGGTCTGATTACCTTTAGCCCAGTTTCGGAGTGCTGATGTCAGCTGAAAATTATTATCTGCCTAGGTTTGTTCCACCTATGCTAGGGTCGGCTTCCAGTGCTTGAACAGATGCAGCTGAATAAAATAAAAATAAAATAAAGTTTATTTGAAGACGAAGGTAGCTACATAAGTAAAGTATTGTGAAATATTTGAATACTAGTGTAATGTGCAGCCTCAAAATAGCTATTTATTTTAAATTTACATCTTAGACATGTCTTTCTCACTTTTCATCTGTCGCCATTCCCCTCGTTATAAATCACTGCTCCAATCAATCATTCAAAAACAGACTTTTGATATACTTAGCTATATAGCCTATTAATACAGAAACCTTAAATGAAATCTATATTAGTATTTTATACAGAGCGACTGCCTATTTGACCCCAAGAACCTAGTTACTGGGTAAGTCGACACCAAGCTGACCAGTAAAAATAATAAAACCAGCCTATTATTGCCCCACATGACAAAAGCCTCTTCTTACACAAAGAAGGCATGAGCATTCACCACGATTGTTCAAGGCGGGTTGGCGATTTCTGACTTAGATTAAGTATGTCCAGGTTACCTCACGATGTTTTCCTTTACCGATTAGAGTGATGTTAAAGATGGCACGGCTGGCGCAGTGGTTGAGCGATTAGCTGCGGGGCTGCGAGTCGTAGGTTCGAATCCCGCACGGAACATATTTGTTTGGCTTACTAACAGGTATTTTATGATACAGGAGAGGTTCCTCACGTGGGGCAAGGTTATTTTTTTTACAAATAATTAGAAAAATCATTTGGTTACTTGCCCAAACTTCAAATCACAGCCTTGTGCATATGAGGCCTAAACACTATTCATCACGGAACTTTAAGCAGTAAATAGGTTATCAAAATCCTACCATCAAGCATTTCCATGTCTCAGAAATAAAGGTTCCTGACAGTTCCAGTTCAAAGTTTTCCTGTACAAAAGGATCTCGCGTAAGCGACACGGCGATAACTTTCACAAAGGGTTTGCATTCAATTTAGTGCTTAAGGGATGATGGAGGGGGTGTTATGTTCCAGGAATACGATTCTTCATAGCTTTTGTGTTTTAAAAATGGCTGAAGCTTGTACGTGTCTGGGACCAAACACGTGTAGGGATTAGTTGTTGTTTTGAAGTAAATACTCGTGTTTTTATTGACAGATGTGAGACTAATATTAGACATTTTCTACTCTTTTATAGTTTATTTTATTTCCTTTCTTTCTTTATATCATATTAATTACATTTTTAAATATTACAAAACAAAAAAAAACATTTAAACATATAAAAAATAGTAGCCCACCGGCAATGGGAACAGGGTCCAAGCTACCGGTGGTCAGGGCTCTTGAGAAAGGAACCTTCTGACGATACGCGCCGTGTCCAGGAGCACCGCTTTTTGTATCAAGCCTTTGATCCAGCTGCCTAACGAGAGCCTCCTTAGGTGTTGGGCGAGGCTCTTGGCTATTATACCATTGACCGTCACAACTATCGGCACAATGACTGCTGTATTCACATCCCACATGTCGACCACTTCGCGGGCCAGATCAAGATACTTGATAGTTTAGTACCTATTGTTATTAACAGAAGGCGGTAAGCAGAAACTACAGAACGCCACCTGCTACGGTCCTTACACAATTATTTTGCATCCTTTACGTCCAAATGAGTGCGAGTACTACGCACCAGACCTTTCTGAAGAATATCACCAAAACTTTCAGTGTACTAGGGCGTCTCGTCCCAGCGTTTCCACTTATATTGATAGTCGCCTTTCATTCATCATCTCAAAGCGACCAAACCATCTGAGCATACTCTTTTCAATTTATCTATACTACATCGTCTTTTAAACCACAAAGTGGTTGTAGGGGCTAAGAGTAATTGGTTCTCCAAGTTTCTCGAGAAACTGTATAGGTGTAGGTAACTACTTAAAATACATAAAATACAAACTTATTTTTGCAATCGATAAAATTAATACTTTACATGCGTAAATATTTACCCCGACTACGGAACCCTTCTTTGTGCGTGATCCAACATGCACTTGGCCGGTTTTTTCAATTTTAATGTAGGTACTTTCGCAGTTTATTTTAGATGTAACTGACATCAGTGAAGGCAAATATTAAGTCTTAAATTAGTGTTAAAAGTAAAGGTCGTCATTTGAGAATGGCTTGACAGATTATATTATTATTGATTGCTTTTTTTTTGTTACGTTCGTAGGTATTTGTTAGGACAAAAGTTGGAAAGAACATCGGGCATTTTTGTATGGGACACTTACCTACGGCGAACAAAAATAAAATTAGGTACGGTGGATAGGCAATTAAATCTAGTTTACAATGGTATAGTTCCCATATCTGTGGGTCGTGGCAATAAGGAGAAAATGGATATTTAAAAAATATTTATAAATGTTTTTGGGCAATAATTGAAGAGGAAAAAGGGAATCAAAAATAATTAAAACAACATATTTTTCTCTTAACTTTTATTCTGCTGCATCTAAATCTAAAATAGTTTCGTCTAAAAACGCCGCAGGTGTGTGAAATTCGTCTTGATATACAGCCCAAGATAAAAAGTATACCACACTGGCGATGTGCGCGCAACTCCCAACAGTGCGGCGGATTTGATTTAGTCTGATTGGGTTTACAAAAATACCACGGAGTGATATTTTAACTTACTGAGCGGTCGTTTAGTAATTAGGAAAAATAGTCAACTTAAAATATGATTTTCATTTTACTAATTATTTCCATTTTCCCATTATTGTGAATCAAAATAACTACACAATATTAAATATGATTGCAAACACTATCATTTAAAAATGTTTTGGTTTATGTTCGCGACTTTTAAAAAATCGGGTAAAAAACGCCCGATGTTCTTTGCATGGTATTTTTGTATGATATTGTTTTTTTGCATCTTTGCGAAGGGTGAGTCGGTCGAAAAATGTGTATTAATGCAGTTATAACTTCACGCTACGCATCACTTTTAGTACAAAGTTTTTGCCAAGTTCAACTACCATCATACCATCTACAACCAAATAAAAACAGTTTTTGTGAAGCTATTGACACTAATAGGGCATAAAAGTTTATTCCCTCGCCGTAAACTAGGGTATAAAGTTAACAAGACGACGTAATAAATCTATTTGATTTATACCCACGATTTACTTCGTAGTTACTGCTGATTTGAAGGTTAATAATATGTAAAGCTTTTTTCCTAGGCTAGATATTAAGTATTACGCTTATTCTAGACTAGCTCTGCCCACGAATTTTTACGCGTAAAATTTAACAATACATGGGTTTTCATTTTTAGCGCGAAACCATAATTCTTTTTTTAAAATTAAAGTAGCCTAAGTTACTCCTTATTACAATAGTTATCTGCCAGTTATAGTCCTGTCAAAATCGGTCCAGGCATTTTGGAGATTCCTCAAAGAAACAGATGGATAGACTTGAATTTTTAGGTAGGTATAACTTATAAACGCAACATGCGAAATACAGACGGTTTGCTCGTTTATCAGCAAGCCTGAAGAGCTGTGGGGCCTCGTAGCCAATATCATGGCGGCCATGGTACGATTCCGTCGATCAGTATTTTAGATGTACCGGTCCTGTCTGCGAGTGGTGATGCAAGAGTGTCCTCCATGTCACTCGGCCACGACGCCTGTAATACATGCAAGTAGCTTAACCTTTGATCGACCCGTGCAGCTATTTTTATTTAGCCACGAGCTCCTTCACCCAATATGCATGGAAAATTTTGACGACCGATGTGGCGCGGCGGGCGAAGGTCAGCCTGCGATGCAGGAGATTGCGGGCTCGATTCCCACCTTGGAAACAAATGTTTGTACGATCTACAAACATTTGTTCCGGGTGCTCTGGGTATTTGTTATAAATAATAAAATATATCTAAATATGTAATGTATTGTAATAAGTATATCAGTCATCTAGTACCCATAACACAAGCTCTGCTTACCTTGGGGCTAGATGATGCTGTGTGGATTGTCCAGCATTATTTATTTATTTACTTAAAATAAACAAAGGAACTGGATTGAAGTAAACTTCCGCTCTGAACACTAGCAAAGTTCTGCCAAAATCAAGTTTAGGGGCGTATAGTGCACCCAGTTTCTCTAAAAGGCCTTGAGACTTTAGCTGATTCTGTTAGCAATTTATTAGTACTATATTCGGTGCCAACTTTGGCACAGTCTGTCTTAGAGCGGATTCCTATTTGTGACATTCCAATTTGTCAATAATATAAATAAATTTTGGCTCATAATGTGACAGATACTTCCCGCCTACATCCATTTCAATTTGGCGGCAAAAAGCAAGCTACAGCGCCATCTATACAAATAAATAAAATTGAAGTGTCTGTTTGTAATGTTCAAATAACAGCTTTTTACTAAATGCTTTTGAAATGATATACGATACCATTTTTTTTTGTCATTTTGTCTGTTTGTTTGTTTGGGCTAATCTACGAAACCGCTGAACCAATTTAGACCGAGCTTTCACTGACATATAGCTATTGTTATAAGGAGTAACTTTAGCTTAGCTTTTATTTTAGGTTTCCGCGAAATATATAAAAACCCTTTTTTTATTTCCACGTAGACAGTATCGCGGGCTCATCTAGTTAAGTATACGTCATTCTTTTAATACAAATGCAATAGAAATAAAAACTGGTAATAGCACCATCTTACATATTTTCATGGATGATATTATTGTTCTACGCTATTATGATATTTTTTTACGATATCCGTCTAACAATTACTTTTTAAACAGGAAAGGAAAAACACTATTCCTTTTATTCATAAGTACCTCGCTTCCAGTCGGATATAGGTACGTACCTACATTTAGTTTTCATTTATTCACGAAGTAAATGTACTCAAAGGCGATCTTTATCAGATTACGGTAATATTATGGGGAAATAACAGGACTGGTGCATTTTATTAAATAAATAAATAAATAATGCTGGACAATCCACACAGCATTATCTAGCCCCAAGCTAAGCTTGTGTTATGGGTACTAGATGACTGATAGACTTAATACGATACATGACATAGATAGATATTTTTTATTATACATAGCAAATACCCAGAACACCCGGAACAAATGTTTGTAGATCGTACAAACATTTTTCCCAAGGCGGGAATTGAACCCGCAACCTCCTGCATTGAAGGCGGACCTTTTCCCGCTGCGCTACATAGGTCGTCTAGTATGAATCATCATACTAGACTTTTGTGTAACCACTGGTATCAACCAGTGGTTACACAAAAGTATTATCTGTCATACATAGGTCGTACATAGTCATGTCATACATAGTCTGTTTATACACTTACGGGTGAGCACTCGTACTGCGAAAGATCTAGAAATGTCAGCCGGGACTAACGGCTTAACGTGCTTTCCGAGGCACGTAGAGATTTCGAGATGTAAGCGATAGTCACCCATCCACAGGCCGACCTCAAAAACAAAAACTTTTTGAAGTCAACGTTAGACTGGAAGACGACCCCAACGTAATTGGAAAAAGGCTAAGCAGATGATAATGACATGTCGAATTTGGAACTTATTTTTTTCTTGAATTAAAAATACAATTTTCGGTTTGCCACACATAAAACACCGTACAATACCAATGTGACTTTTTCACAGAACCAATGTGACTTTTTCAATTCATATGTACTTTCTAAGTTTATCTTGGAAATCACTGACATCGGTGAAGGAAAACATCGTGAGGAAACCTGGACTTGTAATTAATATAAGTAAGTCTGAAATCGCCAACCCGTCTTGAGCAAGCGTGGTGATTACTGCTCGTACCTTCTCTATATGAGAAGAGACCATTGCCCTGCAGTGGGACAGTGGGAAATTAACAGGCTGGTTTTTTTATATTACACATAAAACAAAGGGTTACCGCCGAACATTAATAACTAATAGACTTACAAACACGATAACTTATTCAATAAAGTAAAGTTCAAGGTATTTGCGCTAGTTTATTGTTTTGATTATAATCTTGCTTCGACTTTCCGCTAGGCTTTCATGTACCGAAGGCTGACGTGAATTATACCGGCTGGGTAAGGCTTAAGGTATAAGACATGGCCAATGTAAGGGGAACAGATTATCATCAAACTTGAAAAGAAATATTAGGCGATGCCCAGACAGAAAGGATGTACGGCGTGGACGGGGCGCGGACGTGGTGTCTTTGAAATTGACTTTTTATAAAATCTATGGAAGTCTTGCAAAGCAAAACATTTATAGAGAGGATGGGGTGCAGAAACCGAAAGGTTGCTTCCTTGTCATTGTCCTTTTGCAAGACACAGACAAGCCATGAGGCGTAAACAGGGCACAGACGTAGCGGGGGTGCATACCACGTGTTGCAGACGTTGCTTATGTCACGTGAAATGCGTAATCGTGCTCGCCTGTCGTATATACTATGTATTTAAGAAATAGCGTCCGTGCCCCGTCTCTGCGCTGTTTGCGACGCGTCCGCGTCTCACGTCTCTTCTGTCTGGCTACGACCTTAAATTGCTGAAACGGTAACTGTTTCTTATCTCTTAATTTATTGGTGAAAAGAGATGGTCGCCGAAAGTCCAGTAGAGGAAAAAAATCGTATTTAACTTATTCCAAGCGCTCCTTTTTTTGGGACAACGACTGTTTGTTGTGGATTTATTGTTCCTTTAGCTAATACTTGCGGTCCCAGTACCAAGAGGGCACATAGTTATTTAACCTCTCAACTTTTTCCCAGCCAATGAAATAAATAATAATAAATAAATAAATATTGCTGGACAATCCACACAGCATCATCTAGCCCCAAGCTAAGCAGAGCTTGTGTTATGGGTACTAGATGACTGATATACTTAATACAATACATTACATAGATAGATATTTTTATTATACATACTAAATACCCAGAACACCCGGAACAAATATTTGTAGATCGTACAAACATTTGTCCCAAGGCGGGAATCGAACCCGCAACCTCTTGCGTCGCAGGCGGACCTTCGCCCACCGCGCCACATCGGTCGTCAAATACTTCCGGGATTTTATACTTTAAGTGCCAGTTAGATACAATTTTCTATTGATAGCAAGACTTACCTCACCTCGTTGGTCTAGTGCTCGCAAGCGCTACTGCTCCGCATAAGTTCCTATTCTCCGGCCGGGAAGTGTTAAATTTTAATATGTATTTGATTTTTCCATCTAGAGTTTCTAAGTGCTCGTTAATGGCAATAGGATTGCTATCTATTATTAGCGCACTTAATCTTATCTAATACTACAAATACTGAATGAAGCGCTATTATGTAACAAAATAAAACAAAAAAAATGTTTTTTTTTTATGTTTTTATTACTCTTTAATACGATATATGAAATATTGGTACACCAACCTTTCGGTTAATACAGGCGTAATTTCATGAATGTATATTTTACGCTCGGCATTTCCACTAAAACATTAACAATAATTAATCCGCCATTCCATTGGCGGATTATTGTTTCCTAGATTATCGATAAACACGAAACAGATGGCTCTTTCGTGTTACTTGTACCACGCTTAGTTGCAAGTAAAAGCTTCCGAAGGCACACGGAAGGCTGCAATTATTGTTCGTTAGTCTTTAAAACTAGTGAAACCAAGTTTCGTATACATTACCTGTGCACTGTACACTTGGCGAAATAATTAATATACCAGTCCAGTTAATCCCGCACGGCACCTGGACTTACAATGATGGTCTAAAATCGCTGACCTGAACTAAGTGGTGGTGTATAGTGATCAATGCGATTCACTACTTGTGTGAGATTGCGTCTTTGTCCTACATTGATATATGGAGTATTTGACTGTAGTAATATAGATATCACGTATAGATATGTATGTACGTATTCATACATGAGAACGGCGGCCACGAAACCGGCGATACATAACACCTTTCGGCCAGAACTCTTCCTTGAGGAACTTCTCGAGATTGTGTGTCGGAACTCGCACCACGAACGACTTAAAGTTCGTGTTATGACGCGGCTCCAACCTCTCGACCCTCATAGTCCAGTTGGTCTTGACGCGCACGTACTCCACGATCTCCTCAACCTTCGTAGAGTGGTGCAATCTAGACACGTAGAGCAGCGTTGTCGGTACTGCTGGTTTTAGCAGCATGTTAGGTCCTGCCAGTGCAGCACCGCACTGGTTCCGACAAGGAGGCTTCTTCTTCTTCCTCTTCTCAACCTTGATGAAACCATCCTTGTCGCTCATGTATTGTATATATATGTCATTATTGTTGTTAACTTTCAATTAACAACTTTTATTGATTTATTTAGAATACGACCATTTAAAATGGTTTCACAAATACAAATCTGTCTCAGAATGCCAAAAATTCCTGTTATTTACCTTCATTATTTTTGAGATTGATTGTCGCTGAAAAGAGACTGCGAATATATAATATTTAAAAAGTTCTTAATTACGGGAATCAACCTACGGCATTACACTGATAATAAAACAATGCTGGTAATTGTCCTCCCTGTCCACTGTCCTATTTCTTTCGCGCACAGTAACCGACATGTTACCGTGACGTCTGATATATTCGTACGTCACAACTTTGAGGATTGAGTTGTTGCCATTAGTGATTGGAGTTGGAGTTCGTTTGGTGAATAATGAGTCCTAAATACGAGGAAGGGGATAATCAGATGGCCGTTAAAAGTGTTAATAGTTTCACAAACTTACTAAGAGTTTGTATTGTATACTACCTGTTCACAGTTAATAGCTTCATCCACGTGGAATTCGACAAAAAAATATGGGATTCAATTTATTACCCTAATACTTTACTCTTTAAGACATCAGCTATTTGCCAGTGAGTTTATCAGTTTGAGAGATTATCTCAAACAAACAGACAGTCAGATAAAAAAAAGGTTTGTTTTGTGCCTTAACTACCGTATAAACTTTCATATGCATTTAGTAAAAAGCTGTGCTTTTGAAATTACAAACAGGCACTTAAACTTTATTTGAATGACACTAAATTCTAATAGCTAAGCTACTGTTTCAACACTACCACACTAGTTTCCCACAAAGTAATCCTCAGGGACAAACAACATACTTAACATTCTAAGAATAGTTAAATGGGCCCCTGGAGGACGCTTTCATAATAGTAGAGGCGTGATCTAAGCATGAATTTAGACAGAACATGAATGGAAACTACACATGACGTCACGGCCTGCTAGAATTCCCTGAACAGTCTGAGAGAAAACGTTTATTTCGTCAGTTCAGTGTTTATAATCTCTAGTAGCTTTTTGATTTGACAATATTCGCACGTGATTATTCAGTAAATAGTAGTATTGTTGTAATATTGGTTTATATATTATACTAGCTTACGTTCGCGGTTTTGCCCGCGTGGTTTGCTGATAAAAAGTAGCTTATGTGCTTCTTCGGGATGCTATCTATCTCTCTGCCAAATTTTATCGAAATCCTTTCAGTGGTTTTGCCGTGAAAGGCGAACAAACACACACTTTTCCATTTATAATATTAAAAAAATATTATAGTATATTAGTATTACCAAATAATTATACCAATAATTATTTAAATTACTATTTGTGCCAAGTGGATTCATCTGCCCCTAAACATCCGCAAAACTAATGTGACAAATTGTCAAGCGCATGTTACGTCCCTAGTGACAAAGGGACCGCCATCTGAGCATTACTAGCAGTCATTGAGGTAATATGTACTACCTCCTAGAGGAGATACCACTCATCATGCATTCCGTTCAAAAGAATCGTGTCCTTAAAAAAATTGTTTGGTCTAATAGTTGGATTATTCAAAAATACTAGACACGTATTTTTTCTTTTGTCACGTAAACTAAAAATGACGACGATATAGAGCGTTGAAATTCCGCGTGACGTCACGCCTTGTTACACTTTTCATGTAGAAGTGACGTCACAAGCACCTTCTCCTGAATTTTGATGTGCTATATCTTTGTGAATTTTTATTGATTTGAGTAAGCAAAAAATACGTGTCCAATATTTTTTGGTAATCTAACTGATAGACGAAATAGACTTATAATATTTTTTACCTAGTACTCATCCCTATTGTATTATATACTACTTATTTATTTATTTATTTATTTATTTATTTATTTATCGCATTTGGTTAGACATCTTATTTTTTCAGCGATGCAGCGAACTTTTGCCAAAATGGAGCATGAATTTTGTTTCAGATGGTCTCTCTTGTACGTAGTACATATAAATAATGCTGGACAATCCACACAGGATCATCTAGCCCCAAGCTAAGCAGAGCTTGTGTTATCGGTACTAGATGACTGATATACTTAATAGAATACATTATATAGATAGATATTTTTATTATACGAGTACGTAGCAAGTACCCAAAACTCCCGGAACAAATCTTTGTAGATCGTACAAACATTTGTCCCAGGCGGGAATCGGACCCGCAACCTCCTGCGTCCAGGCGGACCTTCGCCCGCTGCGCCACTTAGGTCGTCAATACCTCAATACCCATAACGATATTACCTCAATGTTACCTGTATGGATATTGTAGACAGACAGATAAAGTAGCTCTCCATAAAACAAATAGGTACACTAGTTTCTTTTAATTAAAACCTCTGTCTGCGGCTTTCCCGGGACGGGGCGACATGTGACAAGTGCTGTAATTGGTTGAATGAATTGTCAATAGTCAATCGCATCACTTCACTTTCGATTTATTTCTGACGCGTCGATAATTTCGTTCTAGAAACCGGGTGTTAGTGAATCATGTTATTACAGTTATTTGTGTGTATTTATGTGTGTGTGTAATGTTTGTAAAGCTCACGCTGAAACAGCTTTACGGATTTGGATTAAATTTGATACGAAGGCAGCTCATAGCTTGGATTAGCACATGAGCTACTATTTATCCCGAAAATATGAAGTATTCCAGTGGTAATTGATAATCGTATCAAGTTGACAAATTTACCGCAGGTAACACACAGCGGGACGCATCTAGAATAAAATACATATTCATTTTGACACTGATTGTGCAGTCTACCAAATTAAATAAACTCGTTTACTAAAATCCTTATTTAATTAAAATCCTTCTAAATCGGGATTACCATAATAATTATTATTTACTTCTAATAAACCCAGCAAATAAAGGATCCTGGTTAATCTCCCAAAAGTAATTTGCGAAATGCTTTTGTTAAAGGAAAAAATGTCTATTTGTGATCATGAGGCTGAAAGATAAAGGAAAAAAGAAAAAGATAAACCGGTACAAATGTCGGGAGGATAAAATTTTAAACAAAATCCGCTGTCCCAAAAGGTCTTTTGGTACAAAACGGGAATAAAGAAAAACATGAAGTGTCGTACTGAAAAAGGGTGTAAAGGAAAACTTAACGTCATCCAGATTCTTTGAAGGCCAATGTTTCCCAGGGTCAAGGTTTATACTATGGAACAACAGTTAATCTGCTTAGCCTTAAAGGGCGGCTTCCAGTCTAACTGGATGCAGCTTGAGCGACTGCCTATCTGACCTCTGCTACCCAGTAACTGGACACCGATACCCTTTGATAAATCTACTAGTCAGACATTCAGCCTTCTGGCTACCCGTAACGACAACAGTCAAAAATATGACGAATGATGTGGCGCGACGCAGGAGGCTGCGGATTCGATTCCGGCTTGGAACAAATGTTTGTACGATCTACAAATATTTGTTCCGGGTGTTCTGGGTATTTGCTATATATAATAAAAAAATATATCTATGTTTTTTATGTATTGTATTAAGTATATCAGTCATCTAGTACCCTAACAAAAGATCTGCTTAGCTTGGGGCTAGATGATGCTACGTGGATTGTCCAGCATTATTTATTTATTTATACAAGATTGACTACCTGGACCAGCGGTTTAACCTGCTTATTAAAACGCTCCGTAGCGTCTTGCTATGATATGGATGGGCAGTCATCCCCAGACGGTTAGTACGTGTAATAATCCCCTTCTTTCCTGTGACTTTGTCTGTTCGGCTCAGCTGCTTATTTCAGGACCTACTAATGCTACTATATACTACCTATAAAGCTAGAGGAAGACATTTTAACATATTACTGTTGCAATAGGAGCCGATAAAATCTTTTATTTACCGAACTTTTTGGCTGGTAAAAAAATATTTTGGAATTGTTAAAACAAATCCTACCAGGGTAATGAACTCTTAGCTAACTCGCTATGTACCGTATTTTTGAAGAGAATATTCCTGTAAATTATACCTAGGTTCTGTATACATTTACTCCAATTAACTTCCTTTTATTTGTTTTTACATACCGTTGTAATGTTATTAAGACTATATTTCAGTCTTCGTTTGCTAAAATTAATTCAAACTCTAAGGTTTTTCATTAAATGAATTTAATTAAAAGGTAAGGGGACACTGTCCTCAGCTTGCTGATTCTTTACTAATTATGTGAAATTTCTCTTGGGGGATCTGTCTTGGGGGAGCTGTATAGAATGAACAAGTATTTAGTTTAGTTAGCTACATTTAACAGAGGTCATTGATCTTGGATTGCGTAATGAAAAGTTGTAGTAAGCCCACGTTCGCACGGGCGCCTTCTTTTGTAATACATTGCTCCATATTCGGAATTTCCCCTGTTTTAAGTACTGTAGGCCATACAAATATTTTTTCCGCACGGGAATCGAACCCACGACACTGCGCCAACCGGGTCGTCATTTATCTTGATTTAAAATGTTCGGTATAGCGCCGAGAGTTTAAAATCTATATTATATAAATATCGTAGCAGGTGGCCTTCTGTGGTTTCTGCCTACTACCATGGGAAAAAGCGTGAGTTTATGTATGTATAAATACCCTTGCGGTCTGGTGGTATTGACGTTACGTTTATATCAAGACTTTTTGCTAGGCATACAGGTCGGTCACGCCGGTTGCGAGTACTACGCACCTGACCTTTCTGAAGAACATCACCAATCACCACTCTCTAATACAAACCGTATTAATTAAGGATTAGAGAAATCCGTCTTCATCTTTCCAACTGCATTCCGTACAACATATTCCCAGTAATGTATTGGCCATTGGTTCTAATGCTCTTAATGGCCGCATTGCACTAACATACTTCAACAACAAATTGATTACTCGTACGTTGTCCTAATGCGAATACTGCAATGATCTTTTATCTTAATGAACTATTAATCTGTGTATTCAACTAACTTATCTTCACCTGGCTTTTAACTACTATCTTGTGTAATTAGATGCAGCCGAATACCAGTATTTTACATAGAGTGGCCAACTTAACAACCCATTTACTGGGTAATACGATACCAAAAGGATAGACTGTCTGTCAGACTTTCAGACTTCTGACTACCCGTAACTTCTATTAAAAATCTAAGAAAGACAGCTTTATCCAATTTACGTAAATGGTATTTATTTATGTGAATACGTTTTTTAACCTGCCTACGAGATGTTTTTCTGCTTGAACTACGTCGTGTTTTCCGAGTCTGACTACTCTCAGAAAGAACACCGAAGATGTCACTGTATTTTTTAAAGTCCAGACATTATCTTGGTCAGATCGTGTGAGGACCATGCAGATTAGTGTCTAAGATGGTCTTATATGGAAACGACCACACAGATAATGAGTGGACCTGTCTAGTCAGTAGCAATGCTTTTACCATTTTAGCGTTGGTACTTGCTCTTGTTGAACGGAAAGATAATTAAAGTAAAGATTAAGGGGATTTAGTATTATTGTCATACTGTTCCTTGCACTGGGACAATAGTACTACTATACAACAACAACAGTACCGTCACCTCACCACCACCAATACTAATAAAACCTGGTATTATTATTAATACGTCCATTTTAAGACCTTTCAATATTTCGCACTTATTTCAGCCATTACCACCTTAACGGCCAGACAACGAGACACAATAGAAAATGTATTGTTTGTCGGTCATCTGGCGTTTAAGGTGTTAACAAAGTTTTCACTACTCCAATTTAAAGAACACGGGTGCCACAAAAGTGTCAGGATGATGTCAGTTTTTAATTTTGCCTGGAAAATGCAACGCACACGCCCTGCTACACAAAAGGGATTATACCCCTTTGATCTTGCAGATTTCAAAGGCAGCTAGCTGTAACTAGTTTCGAACAGGTACGTGGTTGTTTTGCCTTAAAACAGAGTGAATCTAGCAAGAAAATATGAGTTGAGCGTGGTAACAGATAGGATTTAAGAAAAATAGTATGTTCTAGCATCTAGTGTCTCGGTAAGCATGTTAAGCCGTTGGTTCCGACTGACATTTATTTTTACATCTTTGACAGTCGCCGATAGGCTGAAAACCAGTCTAGCCAAGTGTTACCCAGTAACTGGGTTGTTGAGACATCGAACCACTGCCTGATAGGCAGTCGCTCGATGGAAAATCCGGTAATCAGCTGGACATACTCGTATGAAGTAAGAGTGGTAGCCGATCCCGACATTAAGAAAAGATAAGGTAGACGAGGATTTCAAACAAACTAAAGGTTTCGTACCACAAAAACTATTACAGTTATGACAAATCGTATATATTCCTTCAGTAAGTAACACGTATTCTGTAATAAATTCAACTGACTACTTTTCTTTCCTTTTTAAGCAAAGCGTTGCCTCGCATTCGGAATTTCTCCTGTATCGTGGATGCGTTTACAAACATTTAAACTAACATGCACAAACAACCTACCTACCACACTACTACCTATTACCATTAATAAGAAACAGTCTAATGACAGACAGGTAGATAAGCGTAGGCTTTGGGTCCAGATTTCCCCCTTGGGATAACCCCAAAAAATCACCCAAGACGAACGGACATCGTCTCAATGTGTAGTATAGTCCTAGTCTCCAGATTTATAATCCCACTTGCTATTTTCGGAGCCTACAAGGGTAGTGACGTGAATATTTCTTCTTTCCTCGCCCATAAATTCCGCCATTCTATCGCCGATATAAAAACAGTGATAACCCAAGTTTTGCGAAAAATAAATCTTATATAGGAGAAAGCTTTTACGATAGTTCGCGATTTATGCTTAGTGTCACGTGTTTAAGACACTTGTATACGCAAATAAACCATTCTGTTTGCTTTAGGGACCCTAAAGTTATAAGTGTTATTGGTATATTATGTTTAACTTTATGTCTGTCAGGGATGGGGGAGGAAATGTGTACCCTATGGTTCATAAAAACTGGACAATGGACAGTTAGGTTTCGTAACCACGACATTACCTTGAGCTTTCATGTGGACAGAATATAAAGTAATAAATTAGACTATAACGAAATACATAGCATTATGCCTGTATTTTTGGAGCGGTTGGGCAGAGTTGTACTCATAGTAGGTATACCTTTTTAATAGGAGGCGAGCTCATTGTGCCCCAGTATGAATTAAGCCTCCTTGCTCCTGCTGAGTAATTTCTGATAGAAAAACCAAGTAATACACTGATAAGCAATATAAAAAAGGGAATTGTCAAATGCCTAAAGAAATCTATAATGTCCTTATTAAATGTTGTATATACACATACCATACTTATGATTGACTAGTCTATAAAGAAACGAGTGAACAAGCGAAAAGGTACAATTTTAAAATTGTCTTGCTTTAAAAAATGAACTCTGGACAGGCAGGAAAAATGAACACAGCTTACTAATAAGCAGGATACTTTTTAAAAATAAACCGGACACTATCAATTGTACCTATGTACCTTTACTGCAGGTACATTCGTTTGGCTCCAGCCCGAAGCTCAGAGTTACAGCACAATTTGTAACAAGCACGATTCTTATCGAAAAGCATTCCGAGCAAACAGGTGTTTCAAATATCCTGCATTCTCTTCTAAATAAAACCGTTTCAAGAAAATCTCTTGTTTAAAATTGGTCATAACATCTGGAGCACCCTGTACACAAGAAATATGGGTATTGTTGTGCTAAGATCGTATCTGCTGTATACTTAGTACTAAGCATTATAACTTCAATCCATTGTATCGATAAAACTATTAAAACATGTAAAATAAATAATTTATAATCACTGGGCATCGAAAAATTCATCCGCATCACTGTCAACGGGAAAAGTGCCCAGAAGGCTGGCAGCATTGCCACATTGAATGGCAATGCTGATTCTTCTATCTACTGTTAAATTTAATCTACAGTATATACTCTTTTAACCTTTAATGTCAGGATACGAATCCTTTAGACAAATATCATAAATACCCAGAACACCCGGAACAAAACTCTGTAGATCGTACAAACATTTGTCCCAAGGCGGGAATCAAACCCAAAACGTCCTGCATCGCAGGCGGACCATCGCCCGCCGCGCCACATCGGCAATCTATCATTTGCTGGTGAAATTGTCGCATTCTCCAATGACCCAAAACACTAAACCAAGATAATAACAGAACTCAATCTACATAACCGTGTGTACACGAAACTTTACAGTATAACTGATACGTATTGCCAAACTTACCAACTGTATGTACCACAGTTACATAAGTTTGGCTATAACGAATAGATTCTGCCCAAATTTTGACTTTATGGTTACTTCCCTACTGCATGGGATTTTCAGCGCTAAGAGAGTCCGTAATCATGTACTAAATTCATAGGATCAGGTCGGGCTTCGAAATCCCTTCCACTCTGTATAGAAAGTTCTATAAGAAGAACAATAGGAATGAAATATCTCTCGGAAATATTTCACCAATATTTCTAGATATCATTATCTTCGTCTAGGCTTCGGTTATTAATTATGGACTTATGAGCTAGTCTCTTTTGTGAATGTGGATAACATGTATTATGGCGTGGACTGTATGTTGGGGTTGTTCGTGAAATAAAAACTCTTCTTGGTCGTAATTCTTGCTTTATTTGATCTTCCTTTAGACTAGTTAACATTTCTTGGCTTAGTTGGCGTACTACACCTAACCGAGAGCCGTGCCCTTATATGTGCACGGCTACGTGTGTACAAGTTGTGGACACGTCCAAACAATCCTAGGGCGGTCCACTAATAAAATCCCCGAAATCCCAGTTCGGCTCCCGACAGGTTCATACGTGTTTCGACCTGTCGGTGCCGGACCCTATTCCCTGAGATTGACGTCATACTTGGGGAAATTATTTTATTTACTTGGTTAGGTGTAAGTACTTTTCTCTATACAAAACTACGTTGTGCTCGCTTTTACACAATGTTTCCTTATAAGCTATGGTGAGTGCTTATATATAATAAACTTTATTTGTTTTTAATACTTTACAGGCTGCGGTACACGCTTATATGTCATACTTTAATAATCTTTGCGGCCTGCGCTACAATAATAAATTAACGATCTCTTTACAAGCTGCGGCATGCGCTTATACATAACAAATTATCTAACAATCTTTCTACAAGCTGCGGCGTCCGCTACAACATGGGAACATAGTGGCCCTGTAATACCTCGTTTCGCTAGTGGTCACAAGAGTACTGCTGAACGTGAGGTCCTGGGTTTGATTAACGGACCGGGCTGTCTTGTTGGTTTTTTTTTATTTATAATAGGGTAGTGTCCTTAAAAAATCTGATTGGTCCGAAAGTTGGATTACTCAAAAATACTGGACACGTATTTTTTCTTTTGTCACGTAAACCAAAAATGACAACGGTATAGTGCGTTGAAATTGCGCGTGACGTCACGCCGTGCTACACTTTTAACGTAACAGTGACGTCGCAAGCCTCTTCTCCTGAACTTTGATGTGCTATATCATTGTCACTTTTTATTGAATTACGAGTAAGTAAGCAAAAAATACGTGTTCAATATTTTTTGGTAATCTTACTGACGGACTATTTTTACCTAGGACACATCCCTATTGCTCAGTCTGTAGCCTGAAGTTTGGATTTGTGCCTTGGTGATGGCAAAAGGCTGACCCACTATTACATGGGTCTTAAACATTACTGGCAAAATATGGGTTTACTCTGTAGTAAACCCATATTTTACCACCTGGTGGTGGGAGGTGTACCTGTGTACACCTCTGCTTTACCCTGAGAGAGATACAGGCGTGATTTTACAATGTTCACCTTCAGTTAAATGTGTCAGTCCGCGTTACCCATCCACTGACTGACCTCGGCTAACGTTGCTTAATACCTTAACTGCAAACTGAAAACGAGACAAAAAAAAAAAGTATAAATGTTAAACTTAAAGATCAACCCTTGTGTCTGTTATTCTTGAGTCCCAATTAAAATATGTAAAGCTAATTTTTATATTCCGATAGACCATTTTGCGTTAAAGCCTACAAGTTTAAGATTCCCTATTATTTGCAGAATACGGAGAACCTCTTTTCATAAAAGCCAGCTGTATTCCTTTTAAAAATAAAAAGAAGATATCCTGAACATTTACCTTAGAGAACATAATTTATCTGGAAAGACGAAATTAAAGAAAAACAGAAGCTCTTCTACATGAAATATGACTTATATGAAATCCCTGTGGGTTGGGTAAATCATTATCTTGATATTTGTATGTTTGCAATATTATATTCTTGCGTCGCAGTTTCCAGTCTCTAAATCAGTGGTTCCCAACTTTGACCTGGGATCACTTTTAATCCTGTATATTGTTACCAGAAATAAAAATAAACAGTGTCATAAAAATCGGTGAAGAAAAAAATCGTTAGGAAATCTGGACTTACGAGTATAATTAATAATATTAGTGTGAAATCGCTGTCCCAACTAGAGCAAGCGTGATGATTTATGATCGTGCCTTCGCAGCATTTGAAGAAGCCTTGCTTTGCAAGTGACACAGTAACATGTTGGTATTATTACAATATAAAAAAATAAACATTAATCAAAACTTTTAGTTCCCCCGACCCTTTGCTAGAGCCAACTCCTCGAAGCTGTGCCGGTAAATGTTTAAAAAGTCCCTAAATAATATATCTATTTGATCCAGCCTGTCCCTTGCTGTCCTCTCTCACCGACGTCCTAAGCCGAGGTTCGTACCCCGCAGGGGGGCCCTTAGTGATTGGTCGCTTGGTTTTTAAGTTTTTACGCCTGGCTGCAGGCCTTAATTTTAATTAAGCCCCCCACAGGAAAGTCCGGTTAAGCAGTAGATATCCCTAAAGGATAAACTGCGAGATGCCCATTCCAAAAACAAAAAAAGACTTTTAGTGAGTATATTTGTTTGATTCATCAGTAAAAAGAATAACGCTACTTGTGTTTTTTACAACCATAGTAGGTACGTTTTTTATAAAAATACACAATTATTGTAACAAAAGTTAAAAGAAAACTAAATGAGGTTTGCATCAACGTGATTTTTGATTTTAAAATGTTAAAAAATGAAAACTTTTCGCGGAATAAAAATTAGTTATGAAAGTTTATAATCTGTATAAATAAAAATGAATGTCTAAATGTGTTCCTAAGCGCATAACTCGAAAACGGCAGAACCAATTCGGCTCAACCTATTTTTGTTGTTTTTGTTATTGTAAAGGAAAGGTTTTTATGAAAAAAAAATCTAGTAACACCGCGGCTAACACCACGGGTGGACTATATAATATAATTTCCTTGACGTTGGTTCTAGGAAATTTCGTGGTTAGTACTTGCAGGAACCCTCATATCAACGTTACACGTGTATTAGTTATTCTTTTAAGAAAAGAAGATATGCTTAGTATCATGCCATTTGCCGTGCGTGTTTCAAAACTAGTTGAAAATTTAAGTTTATCTTTTTAAGGTCCCGTACCTCGTAAAAGAAAAAAATGGAACCCTTATCCGTCCTTCGCTGTCTGTCTGTCTGTGTGTTAACACCTGTCAAGACACATGTCAAGTCTCTTTGCAGACCGCGGGTTGAGAACCAATGTTCTCAAAATAATGTTTAGGAATAAATAAAGCCTTAGAATAAATAGCAATTGAAATAAAGTACGAAACTTACCCTATTCGTAGAGGCAAATTAATTACAAGTCAAGTGACACGAATGGTTGTTGAAAATTCACTCAACCAATCACATCTGTAAAAGCGCGTTTGACAGTTAGTCAGTTTGCGATAATTTTCGTTCGAGAAACAGGTCCTTAATTAGTGTTCTTTACAAATTTGGGTATAATAAGGTTAATTTTTAATGAGTTCAAAGAAAAACTCTGAAGATAATTTTATTTAAGAAAAGGATTTTTTGATTATATAGGCAGAAACACAAAAGAACTTTGAACAATAACTGGTTTTTAAAGCTCACTTTTATATATGTATACAATTGAAAACAGAAGGTATATATAAACTGTACATGTTTTTGAGAACTTTTCGTCGGCTGCTATCCATACTATACTTATATATATATATATAACAGTTTTTTTTTATTTTTTATTAGGAACATTAAGTAGAAATTTATATTTATTCTTTGCTGTAACCTCTATCTTCCGCTACCTTTTTAATTACACTGTAGCTATGCCTAAATGCAACCGCACACCCCCGCCTACACCAACTGTAGAGGTACATCGTGCATCATCTAACCCCAACATCACCGAAACCCCTAAGGATTCTGAGTTCGTCAATCTCATGCAACGATCCAAACGCCCTCGATCTGAGTCTAGCCCTCTGAATGAACTCAATAACTTTAAAGAAGAAATTAGGGCAATGCTTCTTAAGTGGCAAACCGATCAAGAAACTATTTTAAATACCTTCACAAGTAAAATAACATCAGAATTGACTGAGATAAGGGTACAGCACGAAAAATTACTAAATATGAAATCCGAAATTGAGGAATCGGCAAGTCTCATGAACTTTAAGTATGAAGAAATAAAGTCGAGAATGGAAAAACTGGAAAGCGAGCGAGCTGATCAGCGCAAATATATTGATAACTTGGAGAAACAAGTAAATGACATGCAGGATAGTCGTCGGTCGGCAGCGATTGAGATAAGAAATCTGTCGCCCAAGGAACAGGAATCTACTAGCGATTTATCTAAACTCGTCATCGACATCTCCAACTCCCTCCAAGTACCCGTCGAACCTGCTGGCATACGCGATGTGTACCGAGTACATAACAAACAAGGCCCATCCAAACAAATTGTAGTGGAATTTCAATCTGTCACATTGAAGAATAACATATTACAGGCCTCCAGAGACTTCAACAAGGGAAAACCTGTCACGCAAAAGCTAAATAGCGGTCACATTGGCTTGACAAACGACATAATTCCAATCTACATCGCAGAACGTCTCCCTCCCAGCTCTAGACAACTCTTTTTTGAAGCTCGTAAATTTGCGACTGTAAATGATTTCCAATACTGTTGTACATCAAATGGGAAAATCTTTTTGCGGAAAAAAGAAGGTGAAAAACCCGTCCGAATTTTCTCAAGTACTTGTTTTCAAAACATACTTCAACCTCCCACTAATTAAATTATTATTGTTACTGTCTTCTAAATCGACAGCTTTTGTAGTATACTTTATAATTACGCTTAAGATTTGTTACGCCTCCTATACACATACATGTAACACACACATAAATAAAATACATACAGGTCACAAACAAGCACACAAGCTACACCATACATTCACACACAATCTTACGTTAGGGATTTATTATGTTTTACTACTGTATTATTACACTGATTTATTAAAATTGTATGCTGACCTTATGCACTTATCCAAGACAGACATTCTCATAATATCCAGATTATTTTTTGTATATCCGCCCAGAGTCTACTGTGGTATCGTATTGGTGTTTAAGGCGAAATGCAATCGTGGTAGCGTAGGTTTTGAGGGGGTGAAGCAGACGCGGCGGGCGAGCGGCGCGCGGCGCCCCCCTCACGCTACTCGCGCGCTCTGTCGCCCGGCTAAGCGGGAAGCTATTCATACGGTCTGCTTATAAATACATTTTCGCAAATGTATTTTTTATAGAATGCACCTAGGTAGGCATGCATGTGGTTTATTTTTGCATTTTATTGTAATTATTGTATTTTTAGGAGATCACTATCACATCTAAATCTTTATCCAAAAGCTACCTGGATATTTTCGCTTTTAGGGATAAGGCTGCTACATATTATACTGGTTTTAAAATCTTTTTAACAATGTGAATTCTTATAATATGAGGTGTCTTATTAATATTTACCTTTTTATAATTATCTATCTACTAATTATGAGTACTCGTACCTGCCTACTAATAAAACTACATAACAATATAATACGATCAGTACAAAAAATAGTACGTATTTTTTACTAGAATAAGAGATGGAAAATTATGGAATACAGTAAAACCGGTTATACTGTTATCCGGTTTCTTTCAAAATTAAAAACAAGTATATCCGTTTTTTATATTTATTTAAAATCAAAAATGGGGTATCATATTATTAGCTGCGTTGTGTAAAATGTCCACCATCGACCTGCAACTATTTTTCAGATCCTCTCAAAGGCATACCCCGGTTTCGGCGGGAATCTACCAACTCAGGAAGAACTTGTGTTTGGTAAAAGTTAATAAGTTTTGACTCCATTTTATTTTTCCAAAAGTCGTCATCTTTTTGGATATATATGACTTCCATTTTTTCATCTTCTCCTCCCCATATCCCGAAAATGCATCTCTGCTTGCCAGTCACTCTTAGTTGCCCTTGGGCCTGATAGTACCAGTTACTATTTTTGTTTATTGTAACTTCCCCAGTCTTTTTATTATATTTTAGAATTTGGATCTTGTTTTGTTTGATAGCATTTTCCATGCCATTTCTAAAAGCAGCTACAGGGCATTTAACCTCGACGATTGTATTTTCTGCAACGACTCCATCTGGTGTGGCACCGATAAAAGGAAACTCCTGGTCCACAAACAGCCCACAATCCTCAATCCGTAACTTTTCTTGGCTACTCATTTGTTGAAGCGCGAATTTTTCGCTATTGAGTCCATGTGCAACAGATGCGACGGATGAAATATTGGATTTGTACAAAATATTGTTAACCAGGGCAGAAATTTTTTTTTGTCTCTTTATTGTAGCTCCAAAATTTGAGGCAGTTATCATCAATCTCCTGATTTGAAGCCATTCAGTGCTTTCGCGTTGTTGTGTGGTTCGTTTCTGAATTCCCTAACGGTCATTTACCATAGCCTTCAAATTTTTCATAAACTCTGCAGACGCTGCGCTGTACTCCTCCACCGTCATGTCTGGTGCAGCAACTCGTGAGCCGTAATCGTTTTGTTTCCCAAATAGTTTACCTCTATTTTTTTTTCGTTTTACAGCATTGGCTTGCTTTCTTTTTTGCTCTCTCCTTTCTTCTACCTTCTTTAGGATACCCCTTGGGCTCTTTCCTAATATTTTTTTATGTAGTGTGTAAAGAGGTCTTTTGGTGTTGTAGGAAACAACAGCAGCAGAGCATCTCGCCTGATATGATCGTCGAGAGGCAAAATTGATTCTTTTGCCTCCAACGAACTTGGCAACTATACTGTTGAATCTCTCAACAGCATTGGTGTCAACGTCTTCCAGTAAACTCCGAGATTTTGCAGCTACGGCATTTAAAATAACTTTTAGTCGAAACCAAAAATTTGACTGTTCAAGCTCTGCCACAGTTGAACACAATATGGCTTTCTCTTTATTGCAGCAATAATCTTTGTTCGTATATATATAATAATCGTGGTTCAAAGAATTTGTGATGTCATCGTGAATTTGTTTCATAGCGATATCCCTGGGATTATTTTTATTGTGCTTGATTGAAGTCGTGACGACTTTTCTCATGCTCATAATTTTTTCGTCGGTAATATATTTTTTTTGTATTTTTGGGTATTTCGTGTCTTTGCCTAGTGAACGGAGCTTGTTACACATATTTCTTAGAACGTGGTTTCGGCATTCTATTTTCGAAACGACGTATCCTGAATACGGATTTGATGCTAATATTTTAGCATAGGTTGCAGAATCACCATCAGCCACAATATTGGCGTAAATAAGCCCATACATGTTGATGGATTCCTTGAAACCCTCGCATACGATCGTCGCTTCCATTCCGCTAGACGGGCCTTCATAGTTTTTATAGCAAACATGAGCTTTGGGGTTTTCGTGCCGTTTCTCTGCTCTTGCACATATTAAACAATATTTATTTTTTACGCCAATGAAGAGAACTTCTCCAAATTTTCGTCCCACGATTGCAGCAACACGGGACAGTGCTTTGTAGTTATTGCCGTAAGAACGTTTGCACCATGCACCATCCGCAAAGACGTCAATCACAGGTATTCCATTTACAACCTTACCTTCTTGAATTGCTGCTTCGCGTTCAATTGCAGCAAGCTCGTTCCATACTTTCCACTGCTGTAGCCTCCCATTCATTAAACACCTGGTCTTGAATTTTGGCGTAATATTTTTCGCTAAAAATGGGAATATCCATGGCAGCCATAGTTTCTTGGAATTGAGAGTATCCAATCCCAGTTGATACTATGCCTGAAACTGCTGCAGTGTTAACATCTACACTATTAACACTGCCCAGATCGTCAGTACATACCTTGAAAGTTTTCATGCACATCTTACATTTGAAACTAAAATATGAAACGAGACCGGTGCGCTTTTCGGTTTCTAAAACCAAGCAACTAAAATCACACTTAAATAGGGGGTTGTGCTTTTGCTGTTGTAATTGATTTAAAAAATATGCGATATCAACAATTCTGCGACCGGTGATTTCTTTGATCTGGTTTGTCGCGCTCTCGTGTTCCACTAGATAAGGCAAGTCTTCTGGGGCGCTGAAACATTGGAAATAAATGCTTGTTAAGTTGTATTTTATAGGAAAATGCTACATGTAACGAATACCGATTACAGGTACTATAAAATAAATGCCTGGTTTTTTAGACTACACGAAAAAAAACTAAAAATTGTTGTATCACTGAATGTAACTATTTGCAGTTCCCCACAAAATAAACTGGAATAAATTGCAATATAGCTGATGAACTAGGTATGAAATTACTGAGAAAAATGACACATAGGAACGTAAATCTCAGGGGGAAGAGCACAAACTTACTCGGCAACTCGTGGAGGTGGTGTGGTTGACGCTGACTGAAGGTTCACTATTGCTACATCAGATAATTCTGGTATTTGTCGTGAATCTGTTTCTGTTGTTCCGTCAGTATCAATTATTTTTTCAGTGGTGCTGAAACAATCAAAATAAGTAATCTCTGTTTTCGGGAAACTGGAAGCATCTCCAACAGGAGAGTGAATAGGTAACTTATAGGCAAACGCGGCTAGCGTTAGATAGAAATCGTACTTATGTAAAAAAGTACGAGTGTCATCGGTAGCAATCGTGCTAAAGCCGGTTTTTTTGTTAATCTTGGACCACTTTTTATTTATCTTAAATCGGTTTTTTAATTCTTAGTACAGCAAATAATACCCGGTTTCTGGTAAAACCGGTTTCTGGTAAAACCGGTTTCTGGTAAAACCGGTTTCTGGTAAAACCGGTTTGTGGTAAAACCGGTTTATCAACTCTAATCATGACCTTCTGTATGTGCGTAAGTTCGGAGCGCTCAGTTTCATAGAAAAGGAGTACATAACGCACACGGAAACAATGTGCCGCACGTGAGATACAAGTACACGCATACAACTAAGACCAACCCGCCTTCGTGAAATAGAATACCTATACCCAAACAATATGAATCGTTTGTCATTACTAAAAAATATAAAGGATCGCGATAAATGCACATTCAGGATTGCTTTTATGTCTTTACTTCCATAGATTACAAATTCAACTGGCGCCTACCACAGCAGTACATGTGCGTAGGTAGGTATGTAAGCTTACTCAAAAAACCTGGGTGTCACGGATTGAAGTACCACTAGTGCCCCATCAGATGTTTCTGGGAATTGTGGTGAGTGTTGCGGTGTTTTTTCCAGTGGCTGCTCAGCTGGTGGCTCCGCAATATCAGACTCAGCCTTACTTAGATTTCTATAGAAACATTATAAACCATAAGTACTTAGTAATCAAGCTTGTGGTGTAAATGGAAGTCTAAGGCTCGCTTGCTCCGCGTGAGTAGATAAATGCAGAACCCATAATGGCCACCACAGACAAAATACTTTTTATGCGGGAAAATAAATATTTCGTGAATTTTTCTGTGTAAAATAATGAACAAAAATCCATAACAACCCGTCTCCGCTGATTTTTGGTTTTCACGTACAAAAAGTCCGTCGTCTATGGTGGCCCTAAAGCAGGATATAAATGAATTGGTATGATAAATAACTTACCTATTCAGGTTCAATAATTTTAGCTTCTTGAATTTCTGTCGAGATATTTTTTTTGTTTTGTTGCGTTTATTCGCCTTTTTTGTCACTTTGTACTGGCACAATATTTTCGTAGGCGCCGACAACGCGCGCGCTAATGTTATACACAGGTGCTCTGTACGACGCGTTGCGGACGACTGACGGGAGCCGGGAGCGGCGGTATGACCCGGCCCGCGCGCAATTCTATTGCACTATGTTTACAAATATTTAATTTTAAAATTTTAATTGCTTTTATATAGAAAAATAAGTCCATAATCCCTTAGTGAACACGTAGACAAAATTTTATTACAATTGCTTTGATAACAATCGAATGTAATAGGTTTTTCTCTTAATGGTTGTAACAAAAAAAGCAGATTTTAAGGTAACTTTGCGATTTTTTTGTATCGAGGAAAGTTTTGTTAATCGTGTTTTGGGCCTCATACTTCACTAGGGACACTCTTCAATTATCGTGATCATAAAAAAAATACGCAGATTCGTTGTTTTTTTAAGAGAAAATTTGATTTTGCGTGATGTCGATACGCGTCAAAACATCTGCTTTGGAACCCATTTCGCCTTAATCGCTTTACATATTATATCATCTTTTTGAATAGTTATTCTTACAAAAATGAATAATGTTAATGATATCTTTGAAGACCTAGACTCTATAGGTAATAATGAATTTTATCACTGTTCCCCAGCAAAATGCACTCAATTATTAATAGATAAAAACATTGAACATTCCTTAAAAATACTACAATTAAATATACGTAGCATTAACAAAAATTTTAACAACGTTTTAGTCCTCCTAACTTCCCTACAAACTAGATGTGACGTCCTAATATTCTCAGAATGTTGGCTTAACAAATTACATAATATTCCTTATCTCCAGGGTTATTCCTCCTATTATACTACCAATACGTTTAATCAAAATGATGGTCTTGTCTTATATATAAATTCAAATCGTACTCATAACGTCACAGAACCCAAATTTATGGATGCAAATTGCCTTGTTTGTATACTGAGCCCTGATACCGTCATTATCGCTATTTATCGGCCGCCATCTTTCCGTCACATAAATAACTTTCTAAATAGCCTGAACAACCTGTTAGAGTCAATGTCTAATTATAAAAATATTCTCTTGATTGGCGACATTAACATAAATATCTGCCCTGCCAGTAGTGATCCTCACTATAATGAGTATATGAACCTCACCGCTACATACGGACTGTTACCGGGTTATACCTTCCCAACTAGAGAGAATAACTGTCTGGATCACACAATGCTAAGGGCCACAGGTACGGTAACTTTTTTCATATTAGACAGCCATATTACTGATCATGCTCCCGTGTTAGTTTGCTTAAATAAGGTCTCTACTTCACAAAAAAATACTAAAACTATTTCTAAAATTAATTATGGAAAAGTAGCCTTAGACATCGCAGATACAGACTTTAATTTGATACTACTAAATAACAATCCTAATCAGGCAACAGAACTTTTCATAAACAAAATTTCATTCATAATTCATAGTAATACTACAATTCGCATCATTCCGTCAAAGCTTAGAATTCTCAAGCCCTGGATTACCCCTGGCTTATTAAAGTGTATAAGGAATAGAGACGACTTGCATAAAAAACACAAAAAATCGCCGGAAAATTACACTTTGAAAATAACTTACATTAGATATCGTAACTTCTGTAATAAATTATTATCCCGGTTAAAACACAATTATGAGAAAAACGAACTCACTAAAGCTAAAAATAATCCCAAAGTTACCTGGAAGGTGATTAATGACATTATCCATAAAAAAAAAACAAAATCCGTTCCCTTGGAACTATTATCTATTGCTGGCGACTCTTTATCCTCAATTAACTACATTAACGAATATTTTGCAAACGTTGGACAAAATCTTGCGAATCAGCACTCCATTTCTCCCAGTCACCACTTACCTTACACTAAAGAAGACAGACAACTCAACTCACTTGTCCTGCTAACACCCGATCAAGCCGAGGTAAAGACCATAATACTAAACCTCCGTAAAGACTCTGCTGCGGGGTGGGATGGTATAACCGCGGGCATTTTAATTAACAGCAGCCAGATATTGGTCCCCGTTATTTCTCATATCACTGATCTGTGCCTCACTCAAGGTATATTCCCCCGTGTCCTCAAAAAGGCTGTTGTACACCCCGTCCACAAGAGTGGTGACAGGGACAGTGTCAATAATTTTAGACCCATTTCTGTTCTTCCTGCAGTGTCGAAAATTTTAGAAAGAGTTATTAACAACCGTCTCATCAACTTCCTAGATGCACAAAACATATTATCGCCAAATCAATATGGTTTCCGTATTGGGAAGTCTTGCGAAGATGCCGCTGCTGCTCTTATAGACGACGCCGTTAAGACACTTGACAGGAAGTCTAAATGCCTGGGCATATTTTTAGACTTATCTAAGGCGTTTGACACTGTCTCTGTCCCTGTCTTATTATCCAAGTTGGAAAGAATCGGATTGAGGGGCACGGCGTTAGCGTTATTTCAAAGCTACCTATCAGAACGAACACAATGTGTCAAAATTGGTTCTGTAATAAGTGATGAACACTCTATATCCTTCGGAGTTCCACAGGGCTCAATTTTAGGCCCTACATTGTTCCTTATTTATGTAAACGGTCTATGCAGCTTATCCCTACCTCACTGTAATATATATACTTACGCAGACGATACGGCTCTTCTTGTACATGGACGAGACTGGGCAGAAGTGCGCGAGCGTGCAGATTTCGCGTTAAACATAGTCTTGGCGTGGCTTTCTCACAACCTTTTAACACTTAATGTGGACAAAACAACTTATTTGACGTTTTCACATAAATTATCCTCTCAACCAGATAACCACTTTACGTTTAGAGCACATACCTGCAACGGTCATTTCGACACTTGTGTTTGCCGCCCCTTGGCAAAGTCAAGCAACGTCAAATACCTGGGTATCATTATAGATAGCTTCATCTCGTGGAACGTCCAGTTGAGAACGCTGGCTGGCAGGGTGAGGAAACTTATCGCGGTGTTTAGAAGTCTCCGTCATAGTGCAGATTTGCATACACTGCGTATGGTCTACTACTCGCTCTGCCAGTCAGTGCTGTCTTTTGGTATAACGGTCTGGGGTGGAGCTCCTAAGTCAAACTTACTGCAATTAGAGAGAGCGCAGAGAGCTGTTCTTAACAACTTCGCTGCCAGCTCCGCAAATTAGCGGAGTGCGGGGTGAGCGCGGGGTGCCGGCCCCGCTAATATGCGGAGTAGCGCCGCTCGATTTCTATGAATTAGTACGCGCCCGGCACTGCGCTTGGCAACACGTTTGTAGGGTGGCTCTGCGCTTGAATAATACAAAATACCGTTAAAAGTTGCGGTTTTTTAAAATTGACTTTTATTTTCAAGTAAATAAGGTTCAAATATGGATGACGAAGCCGGGCCGTCCAGGCCAAAACGAAGCAAATTGCCACTAACTTTTTCTTACCAAAAACTCCTAAAAATATTTAAATATTTCCAAAATAAAAATATTGAAACGTCCCTCATGCATATTTTACAAAAAAAATACATTGGATTTTCTCATGACGTCACCAAATTTCAGTTGGCAGTGAAGCTGTTAAGGTCATGACCTTCAAACACTTTCGGTACAGTACTACACAATTATACAAAGACTGCCAAGTTCTGACCGTGAGAAAGCTCTTCGTGCTCTACACAGTACTGCGCAAACATAGGTATCTGTCTTATGACCCACTCCTTACATTAAGACGTCGTAATACAAACGTTTGTACGGTTGAAAGCCGCAAAACAAAAATGGCGGAAAGACATTTCCTCTTTTTGGGTAGCAAATTATATAATTTAGCAAACAACTTTTGCAAAATATATGGAACCAATCTCCATCTTTGTAAAAGAAATCTGATTGACTGGCTTATGACCCTTACATATGACGACGTTGAAAATTTCTTCTCAAACTCTTTAAGTTAATATTTCCAGTCGCAGTTCACCACCTCACACACATTCAAATACACCCTCACTCACCCTCACACACCCTCTCACACACCCTTACACACACAATTATAAGCATAGAGGCTTTATTGTAATATTAATTAGTTTATACATATGTAAAAATCTTGTATTAATTTATAAATATTAATTTCACTTCTTCTAAAAACACTCATAACAAATTGATTATTCCTAAATTCGTAGACACCTAATTAATCATAATTGTATTCATTAGGAAATTGTGTTAAGAGAGAGCCCTGGCACCCATAACACAAGTTTAATCTTAGCTTGGGTGTCAGAGGATCACAACCTGCGTAGCGTACAATTTTTATTGATTAGAAATAACCAAATGTATGGATTTAGTCTTAAGTCTTGCTGTGAAATTGTACTTTCTGGAAATAAAGTTATATATATATTATATATATATTATATATATATATATTATTATATTAATATTATAAATGGGAAAGTTTGTGTGTCTGTTTGTCCGTCTTTCACGGCAAAACGGAGCGACGAATTGACGTGATATTTTAAGTGGAGCTAGGTGAACGGATGGAGAGTGACATAGGCTACTTTTTGTCTCTTTCTAACCCCGCACTTCCTAATTCGAGCAAAGCCGCGTGCAAAATCTAGTAAGAAATGAGCAACAAAAATGTAGTATTATTCCTATTCTGCGGCTAGCTTAGACTTTTCATGAATAACGATACAATTCATCTCTGAACCACTACCATGAATATTTGAACTAAACCTAGTAGATAAAAGTTATGGTAAATATAATAGGAAAAATAATACGATATCATTTAACTAGTACCTACAGTTTTTTTTAGAAATTAACAAGATTTTTACTTGATTTTGAAGATTTGGTCTTATTCAAGCAGTTGCAAACTATGAAAATGGAAATAATGTTTTAATATCAATGACGGAACCCGCGGTATGCGGGCAGAATCTCTCATTGCCGGTTCTGAGTTTTATAGTGGCCTGCCACTACAAAAAAAATCAGTTGTTTCTTTCATAAACGAGTTACAAAAATTCTTCACATCTCTTTTAAAAAAACCTTGCCCCACACTATGAATTTATTCTGTATCGCACGTGCGTTTACAAACATTTAAAGTCACATACACAAACAGCCAGACCCGGAGCAATTACCTGTAGGCCATACAAATATTTGTTCCGTGTGGGAATCGAACCCACGACACGCAGCGCAGCAGTCAATCGCTTAGCCACTGCGCCAACCGTGCTGTCAAATCTCTATCTATGTAATGTATTGTATTAAGTACATATATCAGTCATCAAGTATCCATAAAACAAGCTCTGCTTAGCTTGGGGCTAGATGATGCTGTGTGGCTTGTACAGCATTATTTATTTCTTTCTTTCTTCATCTATCACTCCAAAATTCTTAACTTCTAATTATCATACGATCAATCCGACGATACGAATCCCGTCTTCAGAGAAAAGAAGACGGTACAATACAGTGGGTAAATTATCTTTGCATAAATTGTGAACCGTTTTGTCTTATGACAGCAAGGAAATGGTTTCGTAAAACGGAACGTAATCGTCTCTTCCTTTTTAGGGGAAGTATTTTATGGAAGCATATTTTTCTCTTGTATTTTCGTGGGTAACTAAGCAGAATCTTTTGTGGTTTTAACTTAGGTACGTTTCGATTAACTGAAAGCCACCAGACTCGTTTTTAATTTATGTCAAAAACAAAAGAAGGATGTTTTAGACTGCTATCGAAGGCTTATCTAGAAATCCATTTCGGCTTTATATACCAACTACAAAAAAAAGGAAGAGGTTATGCATTCAGTGAGTCCTTTAAATTTGGTAGAAATAGCCTACCATGTGTTCCCATATACATTTCATTAACTTCCCTTGTCTTCAATGTAATAGGTTTTCAGTTCAGTACATATAAAGCTAACAGTCTATAAGTATTGTCATCGGTGAAGTTGGTACTTACATAAATTTGTGTGGGATAATACAAAAAAAAAACAAAACACGCACTATTTGCCTAACGTCCAGTCTAACCGAATGCAGCTGAGTAACAGTATTTTTCGTTCACTAAGTAGGGATACCATCGCTGTTCCTTCTTCAGTAGTCTGCTAGAAATTTTTTATGAAAGACTAATAAGACAATTTCCTCGACGTCGGTTCTAGGAAATTTTGTGGTTACTAATTACAGGAACACTCATTTCGACGTACCACGTTTATATTAATTATGCCTTTAAGAATGGAACATACGGTTCATGTCATGCTATTAATAAACAATATACGGGTTCCGTACCTTAAAAACGGAGCCCTTATCCGTCCTTCATTGTCTGTCTATCAGTCCGGCTGTTAAGACCTGTCAACCAATGCTCTAAATATTTTTTAGATTTAAAATATGGCCTTTGAATAAATATCAGTTAAAAAGAGTACGCAACTTACTATACTCCTGTAGGAAAACTCATTTTACAGACCCCTGAAATTTCTCCTGTGTCGTGAGTGCGTTCACAAACATTTAAAGTGTTTCGGGTCTGGCTGACGGGAAAAAACCCAAATGAAAATGAAGACCATACAAATATTAGATCCGTGCGGGATAGAACCCACGCCACGCAGCACAGAAGCCGATCGCTCAGTCACTTCGCCAACCAACCTGCGCCTTACTTTCTTTTGGATGTCCTCCATACGTCAATCCTTTTTCGTCCAACACAAATCTATACTCATATTATATATATACTTCACGCTCCTTAATCCTAACAAAACTCGCCTTACTCAACTCATAAAACACATAAACTTCAAAGATACAACGAAACCTCAGCAATAAAGACATCTGCCACAGCAATAAAGCTACACTAATTACTGTCTCCTCATCCCAAGACATGGTTGAAGCTGAAATTTTGTCAATTAATTCACAAGGAGACACTTGGAGGATTCTGTGGGCTATAAACTCGTACTTTCAACGTTCAGAGAGATTTTTTTATTAATCTCAGATCTGCAAATTACTTTGGTGACTTTTTGGTGAACAATGTTGGTATCACATTAAGGTTTTGTGGCTTTGTTTTGATGTATTTGATTGATGACAGCTACTTTTGTTGTTTGTGAAGGTAGTTGTTAAAGAAAACATGTAAAGTCGTGACGTAGGTAAGAGAGTCTAGGTAGGTTGATTTATGAGTCTCTATTCGGATTAACATTTTGTGTTTGTATTTTAGTATAGTTGTGGCTTCTACTTTTTTTTTAAAGAAATTCCTAGTTTGGGGTGACGCCCACACTAGAAGTTTCTCCTGAATCGTGGATTACAAACATTTATAGTCACATTAACAAATGCCCACACCCGGAACAACTATCTGTGGGCCATACAAATATTTGTTTCGTGCTGGCATCGAACTTGTTGAAATATCGCAGTATATGCTGAGATATGATCCTTTTTGGCCTCGTACAGGTCCTTTTATTTTATTCTATGTTTTTTTTAGTTTCTTTTTTCTTTTGCGTTTTTTTTATTATCTGTGCGTGTCCCAAATATTTTTTTATTTTTTTTTCTTTCTTCAAAACAACAAAACATTGCAAACAACCCCCTTAAACACTATAAAGGGTAGCGCCCTCAAAGAAATATCTACGAAGGCAAGACAAGACCTTACCGGCTAGTTTAACATTGTAAACTAAATGCAATTCCTGTGAAATAAAGTGCAGCGTTCAGCAGAAACTAAACGATGTTGTCGACGTTTAGTATGCTGGCGATACCGCCTTTATTGGAGAATTTCAAAGGGGAGACTTGTTCTAGGTTATTGGATGTTATAGATAGCGTCGTTGGTCTCGAGGTCCCTAGTCTATGTTCCCAGAAAGGTCAGGCAGATGCGTACTGATATAACACCCGCGTATTACCAGTTATGTTATGTTTTAGTTTTAAATAATAGGGAGCGGGCCTATTGCCATCAATCGGCCACATTTATTTATTTATTTATGGTTAATTAAAACGGCACAGGTCCAATTACATTAATTAACATAGAATTAGAAAAAATAAAAACTGACACATACAAATAGAATTAAATGATTAAATAAACTTATCCAGACTCCAGGCTGCCACTGAGGAAATAAATCCTGGTGGAAAAACCCAATAACACTGCCTGGCCCGGGAATCGAACCCAAGACCTCATGCTCAGTGATAGCGTTATCGACCTTACACCATCAAGGCAGTCAAAGTCCAAAATTTAAATCCAGCAAAATACTGTCAGTCATTTGTCTAATTTAAAACCTTATTTTATATTTAGAAATAACACAAAACAGCTTGCTAAGATGTCTTAAAAACGGTCAAGTGAGAGTCGGGGTCACACATGAAGGATTCCGTACCATCGTACAAGATTATATACACAGAGATTGCGGTTGGTAAGATCCAATAGATGAGAATTCTTTTCCCTTTTCTTTTAAGAAATTGCACCTACCACTGTTAGCCTCTGCATCACCCAAAGGTTGACTGGTAGAAAATGCCTATGGCATTAAATCTGCCTCTGTACATTTGTGTGCTTTAAGTATTAAATAAATAAATAAAGTCGGTAAATCACATTTCTTGTGTATGGAGCGTCTCTTTTTTAAATATACTCAATACTCAAATGTTTATTGCATTCCACAATGTACATGATTAGGTGGTAGGTGAAAACATTGGACACATCGTGGACCCTGTTGGGCACAGGGTCTTATTATTAGCAACACAAATGTACACTCTTTGAAAATTTCAAATGTCTACCTATAATGTTTCATGGGATACAGCCCGCTGACAGATACATAGATGAACGGACGGACAGCCGAGAATAATTAGTGATAGGGCCCCGAGTCCCGTTGGCACCCCTTTGGTACGGAACCCTAGAAATCAAGAATTCCCCTTTATTAAACACGGACAATGACAACGGTGTGACGCGAACATCTTACAAATGGAGGAGAAATTCAATATCTTTTGATTTGAAGAAGGACTGACAGAACTCAAGTTACGAGGGAGATTTTATTTCAGTTTTACGCACGGACTTGCGAATTTCGTGAAAATTCAGTCTGAGCCAGGCTGTCTGTCGAATTTTAGGAACGGTTATGCTCCACATCGGAATCGACTTTTAACTGTCATCAATTTAGCACCGTTTTCTCTTATTTCCTTTGTCTAGTGGTCACAAGTGCAACTGCTAAGTATGAGGTATTGGGTTCGATTCGCCAGTTGGCCAAAGTGTTATTAGGTTTTTCCATTCGGATTTCCTCAGTAACAGCCAGCCCAGGAGTCTGAAGCTGTGCTCAACTGTGTGTGCAAATCCATACTCCGGGCCAATAACTAATGTCAATAAGCTAACCCCTATTTTTAAGTCCCATGTAGACTTAAATATAACTAAAAAATGAGGGTGTACTATAGGTACACCGCTGCTTAACTCTCATGGGAATACAGGCGTAATGTTCTGACACCAAATTGATGTGTGACAGAACATTTAAGACGAAAAGATATCGACAGCTTCTTCCCTTCCAAAATAAATAATACTTCAGTCGTAAATTACGTCGGACAGTTACAGAAAGAGAATTCAAAATATAACGTGAATTCCCTTTAAAAGTATGATTACTTTTATTTGATTCAGCTCTGTTCGAAATGAAAGAAAGATGAAATGAGTTATCAGCTTATCTTTCTTGCGATGAAAGTCAAGTCGAGGGAGGATGAGGAATGGAAATAGCGTTGTGGAGTTGTGAATTTATGGGAATATTTTATATTTTCCTGTAATAATGAAATGGGTTTCAAATGATTTCCTTACATTTATTTTCCATCTACTAACACTAACCAATAAAAGAAAATGTAAATTCCTGCGCTTCCAACTGTACAAGTACATTATCTTAGAATGTAAGTATTACCCTAGGGGTGGAGACCTGGTGTCCTGAAATACAGACTTTACGTCTAGTTTAGGCACCAGTCTCCCACAGTATAATTATAGTACCTTATAAATAAATAAATAAATAATGCTGGACAATCCACACAGCATCATCTAGCCCCAAGCTAAGCAGAGCTTGTGTTATGGGTACTAGATGACTGATATACTTAATACAATACATTACATAGATAGATATTTTTATTATACATAGGAAATACCCAGAACACCCGGAACAAATATTTGTAGATCGTACAAACATTTGTCTCAAGGCGGGAATCGAACCCGCAACCTCTTGCGTCGCAGGCGGACCTTCGCCCGCCGCGCCACAACGGTCGTCAAACATGGAAGGAATGATGACCATGATGTGAGGAAAGTTTTGAGTAGGAATGTGCAGGGTTACAGGAGTAGAGGAAGACCAAAGAAAAGATGGATGGATTGTGTGAAAGATGATATGACAAGAAAAGAGGTGACCCTTGAGATAACGGCAAATAGATGGAAGGATATGGAAGAAGAAAATATGCTGCGCCGACCCCAAATAAATTGGGATAAGGGCAGGAGGATGATGAATATCACATGGAAATTAGAATGCCCACTGCAAGGCCTCTTCTCACACAGAGATGGTATAAGCACTTATCACCACTCCAGATCAAGACGGGTTGGCGATTTCAGACCTGTATTAATTTATATATCCGATGTTACATGTTTACGATGTTTTCTTCTCGTGTCTATTATGCCTGAGTCGTATTTATACAACAACAAACCTATACTTGTCCAATTTAATTTCTTTGTTCTACTTTACATTTCACCCAATAATAGTTGGTTGTCTTGGCTTGGGTCTAGTTTATAAGCACTGGGCGCAGCAAAACAAGCGGTTCAAAGGTTGAAAAATTTCGCAATTCCGCAATAACAAAGAAAATGTTGACTTATTTGGTTCACCAACAATAATTATATACACTGATACAAGTTAATTAAACATAAGCAGAAAACAGGATAAAGTGTAACCATCACTTACAGGTATGCATGCACACAAAACGTTGTTATTACTCACAAAGGAAGTAAGTAAACCAAAATACTATTTTATAAAGTTGCACTGAAAAGAACTTAATAAAATATTAAAACTAAGTAAGAGCAAAATTAAAACAAACAATTTAAAACAGTGTTATAGAAAACTTACAACAGATTAGACTTATAAGACTTTTTTGAATATCTAGAGACTATAGACCTATTTGATATTAACATCTTCTTGATACCACCACGCGTTCCCGCCAAAAAGGAGGACAACAAAGTGTTCCTAATAAGGGTTCCATTTTTTCTTTTTTGGTACGGAACCCTAATAATTAATATTCCACGATGACAAAGTTCCCTGACTGGCATTCTCTAATATTACCCCCACAACATGAAACAAACATTACAACTTCCCTTTGCCGATCCTGACATTTCACCCATTAAAAACTTTACGTACCTACCCATTATGGAGGTACATCAACGTCTGCTACTCAAAATGGAAGACAGAAAGCTTTCTGCTTAATTTCGTCACACACTTGTTTATACGGTATTTAGCAGCACTCCCACGCAAACGACAAGGATTTACCGACAGACTGGAATGGTAACGATGTGACTGACAGTTTGCGTGGGAGTAATGTAGCATAATGCTGCGGTTTGGGTGTCGTGTGTGTTGTTTTATGAGTCTGTCAGTTTGAAGTTTAGTGATGGATGTACTTAACATATTTTTGGGGTACTAAGGGGTACTGCCCGTTTTGATTTATGTTCATATTCATATATTTTTTTGTATTCTACAATGGTAGAACAACCAAGGAACATTGTAGACTGTGTTAGGGCACATCAACATAATTTCAGAGAATTTAAAAACAAAAAAACATAAAAAGCCACCATACCATTCACCTGTTTCGTTCTAAAAAAGACAAATATTAAATACCTTAAAAGTCTGGAATAGTCAAAGCCGTGAAAATCAAATAATCCGACGAAACGAACAGAAAACACTCCAAAATTATTACAACGTGAGCACTGCAGCTCACGTAAACATTATGTAAATCTGTAAAACTTTGCAAGTAATCGCTTGTTCTTTAATTAAACCGTTAAATTAGGGAGCGAAGTGGCGTGAGCTGAGCTATTGCTCGCTTAGCTCTACAATCAAATATGTAGGGCTTGCAGCCTGGATATGCAGCGTGAAATTGCAACGAATGAATGATTTGATTGTTAGAACGATTTTCCGTAAGTAAATCATATTACAAAAACGGAGAGTTAAACTTAAAAAACAAAAATGTTTTCCGTTTGTATTACCGAAGTTTCTTTTGAGTTTTGTTTTCACATTTAGTGGAGTGCATGGAGCGTTAAAACCTCGGTCAATCGTCGACTTTTTGTGATCTTCACCTGATCGTCGGACCACCTTATGGGTGGTCATTATATATCATACTAGCGGCCCACTCCGGCTTTGCACGGGTATAAAATATATATATCATACATATAAACCTTCCTCTTCAATCACTCTATCTACTAAAAAAAACGCATCAAAATCCGTTTCGTAGTTTTAAAGATTTAAGCATACATAAGGATATAGGGACAGAGAAAGCGACTTAATTTTATACTATGTAGTGATTACCTTACACATCATCATCATCCTCTTGCCCTTATCCCAATTTATTTGGGGTCGGCGCAGCATATCTTTTTCTTGCATACATCTGTATTTAACGTCATCTCAAAAGTCGCCTCCTTTCTTTCATGCCATCTATTTCCATCTTTTCTCTACTCTTGTAACCCTCCACATTCATATTGAAAATGGGGGGGCTACGCACACACTTAAATAATGTCTGTTTTCTTTTTACAGGTACTGAAAAACTCCAACCATCAAAGCCACGTTCTTTTGTAAGTATGACCTCACTGTTACGTACCTAGCACAAATTACTTCCAAATTTTCTTTGTAACCAATGAAGCGGTCCTAAGATAGTACCTTGCCGAAATTACTTTTCCTGACAAAGTCGTCTTCTTTCCTAGCTTTTCTATGATCTGGAAGTCACGAATCTAATCTAAGGTAATGTACTCCATGTAATCAAAAGGGTACTTGTAATCAAAACTTAATCTAATAGAGCCATAGAAGCTGGAATCGGTGACAGACCTAATCTAATTTATCTTGTAGACCAACTTTTATCCGTCTATCAATGTATTCTTGTTTTTGGGTAAAATCGGACCCGTTTCTCTTTGAAGTCCCAAAGTAGGTCTTTTTTAGGACTTCTATTACTTAGGTTTAGAATCACTGATCACATTTCGACTTTACTTTTCTCAGTATAGTAAAGTTTCCATACAAATATGAACGTTGTTCTAATGTTTGTAATGTTCATGTTTGTATAAGCAAATGTGAGGTAGCGTTTCATTCGAATATGATATTTAGACTGGTGTAAATAATGTTCACATTCGCCTGTGATAATTAGTTAAGTACCATAGTAAAGTCTACGTGAGGTTTCTCTCCCTTAGCCCAGTGAGGATCGGCAACTGAACGTTCGGAATTAGTTTTCTAAAGTTAAAAGGGAAGGGAAATTAATTCTGTATTTTGTAACAGCTTCTAGTAAAAGTCACAAAACTGGTATGTCTCACTACAATGTATCTTACTGTAGTTAGACATTCCGACTGATTTTATTCACGTTCTGTTCACGAAAGACGTTCGACTTTGAAGACATTAGTATTCAACTAAAGGATTAATATAAATGCTAACTATTTAAATTATATGAAATACAGTAAAATATCTTAAGTAACAAAATAAACCCAATAAACAAATATCCAAACCAACAACACCATCATATACTTTGCTATGATAACATTTATATTATAAATCTAGGTTCTAGGGAAGTGGTATTTGTTTAAGAAAATGAATATTATTATTATTTTATTCTTAAAATCAGCGTCTGTCCAAGATAACAAAAATAAAATAATAAATCAAAATAAAAATAAAAATGTTTTACTGGCATAAAAATGAGGTAGGTACAATTATATTGGAAGCCCTGGCTCCTGAGCTAGGTGAGACCTCGTGTTACAGGAGCCAGTGTCTTCACCCGTTTCTGGAACAACACTTTAAATGTAATAGAATCTAAGTACAAAATGGTTAACTATAGGTAAAATTAAATAGAGAAAAAATAAATAAATATGAAATATATGCTTGCTCTTTTGTCGTCTGAGTGGTATGGTGTGAGTCTGAGCGTAAATATTTATCCAATAAATATGTACTAAATCCAATTCCGATAACTCTTCAAGTCTTTTTGAGTGTTCAGCTCATCTTCTGCTTATCGTCAGCTCATCTTCTGCTCATTTCCGCTCCCTCTCCGCTGCGCTACTTCTTCAGCCTCACCTGTATCGCTCGGTGTAATTAACTTGTTCCCCGCACCGACAATTTGAGCGTACCGTCGATACACAAGTTCCGCAATGAAAAATACTTCGATACTGATAATGGCGACCGTTATAGAAACTTTATAAATAATGGCTAATTACTGAAAGTAGACGTAAAGGGAGACTTGCGGATAGTTTAGGTGTAATATATATATGTAATATAATTATAACAATTATGTGTGTACCGCATAATTGTTCTAATTTGATAAGTATGGAGAAAATGTCAAGTTCTTTTTAGATCTGTTTCTTATCAACGTGTTGTAAATAATTACACGTACAATATAACATGTCATTGCACATAATTAGCACCCTTAAAAAGCAATCATTCAAAATAAAATTGTTTTTGAAAATGGAGTAGTATTTTTTTAACCAAAGTACGGAACCCGGAATGAGCGACTTCGACACGCACTTTTCTGGTT
Organism: Phlogophora meticulosa; assembly: GCA_905147745.2. Classification (NCBI taxonomy): domain Eukaryota; kingdom Metazoa; phylum Arthropoda; class Insecta; order Lepidoptera; family Noctuidae; genus Phlogophora; species Phlogophora meticulosa. The sequence continues at coordinate 16,592,173 of LR990530.1, read as the reverse complement.
CTGTAAAAAAACACGAATGATAGAACCCTTACTGATGGAAAATAACTTAAAGGTAAAAGTGAAGTTAAGCGTAAGTGATTTGCGAGTGTAGCTATCAAAAGCTACGAGCAGAATTCCTAGAATTACCAACAGGTTTTTTTGTTCCTTACCAGAATAGCCTGCCCAAATCCTGCTGCGATCAGACATGTCAAAGGAACATGAACTATTTATAAACTATATATGCATGCCCGGATATATCCTGCACGTTCCTATCCCCTTTTGTGATTACGGTATTCCGTCAGCGACTTTGATTGTTCGGGCCAAAAATATCCTCTACGATCTGGCGAATTGGTGCCGTTGAATTTTTGCGTTCGGAAAAAACTGAGCGCGAATCGAGTAACCAACCTAAGTGAAGGAAGGTATTCGGTTTCTGATTGCTTTTGTCATTTTCACAGGCGTTCAGACGGTTGATACTGTAAAAATCACCCCCTTGAAACTTGGGTGGAATGAGCTGTTAGTGTGTTACATAAGCTGGGTGATGTGATCGCTCACTTCCTCAAAGAAACAGCACCGCAGTTATATTCAAAACATAGAATATTACTGAAAAGAGTATGCTAAGATGGTATGGTCAGATTGAGAGGATGAATGACAGACGAGTAACAAAACGCACCTGACCTTATTGAGGAACGGAAACGCTGGGGGCGCCCTAGAAGGACATACACTGACATTATTGGTGCTGTTCTTCACTAAGGTCAGGTGCGTAGTACTCGCAACCGGCGTGCGTGTATGACCAGATGTATAAACGTGGACGAAGTAAAAGGAGTAGGTATGTAAGAATCGTAGCAGATGGCATTCTGTCGTTTCTGCTTATGAAAAAGGCGTGACATACATAAATGTATGTATGTTAAATTTTTGCTACGGTTTGAAGAGCTATTTTCGTTTGCTTCTCACTTGTTTCCACCACATGGTACAAGGCGAATAGATCTTTGACATTCATTACAAGTAATAAAAAGCAACCCCAAATATCTGTCAACCAGTCTTGCCAATGGGTATCGTATTACCTGGTAACTTGGGTTGTGGAGGTGTGATATACAGTTGTGTCTTGGCAAATATACTGGTCAACAAAAAAATAACTTTTGTATGTAACATGAAAACTTTTGACTAGTTATGACAAGAATGAGGATAACAGAAATGGTATTAGAATATATCAAATACAAATAGTTTGATAGTAACAATTATGTTATAATTGTTTAATGAACAAAATGTAGCGTCACCTTATGAAGTCCAAATGTAGATGTAGGAAGATGTCTCCCTACGTCCTATTTCCTAGGTTGTAACATGTGTTACAACCTAAAGCCTGATAAGCAGATAAGAGCTACTCGACAATACTAATATAGACATTTGATAAGTGATTTTCGAGAAAAAATGTAGTCACTACCATGTAAGATTCATGTTGATTTTACCAAATGACTAAACTTGTCATAATTATTTTATTATTATAAAGGAATCATGGAAAACGCGAACAACAACGCAACACATATAACTACGCCTTTTAAATAAATAAAAAAGTATTTAAAAAATGTAAGTCAAAGCGATAAAAATTCAATTTTACGGCTAGTAGACCAGCTGTAACACTAAAACTAGACGTGATCAAATCAAAATAAATATGGTGTTGTAATAAGGGTAGGTAGGTAATTCGAATTAGTAAGCACCTTTCATGTTACAAAATTTTGTTGACCAGTGATATTGGTATTCAGACTAGAAGCCTGCCTACCTTACAAAGTTGGGAAAAGGCTGGGTAAGTAGATGATGCCTGACCAATCTGAGCCTAAACTGAAATCTCGAACATTCCTATCCCGACCAATACACCGAAATATTGAGCACCTGCAAATATATAGCGATGATACAATTTCAGAGGCGTAACTGAAAACAATATACGCAACATAGGTACACCACGATCCGGATCTCTCTCGTACCTTAACGTAAACCACGGCAGGTGAGGTTTTGTGTCCAATTTTGAAACCGGTTCTGTCACGTTACGTAATTTTTTTTCAGGAGACTCCATCTGCTTCACGTTATTTGTGAGGGGATGGAGGCTAATGATAAAATGTCTTTGTTTATTTATGTGTAGGGTATTTGGAAACAGTTTTTTAGGTACACTTCCTTGAGTGATTACCGGATTAAAACGAATCACTTTTCCCGTGGGTATCGTTAAATATATTTTATATTATTCAGAGTAGTCAATTTTTTAGCATAACATCACCCCTGTAAACCTAGAAGGGTTACGCAGAGGTGTATTTAGGAATAGTATACCCATTTCGCCAGTAGCAGGATTTTCTGTAATAGACGATAAATGTTATTTATTTTCATAAATTTACACACACATATTTTTTTTCTAAAGCAAACTGGCTCTATACATTTTTACAGGCAGCATCACAAAAGAGTTTATGCGAAGCTTTAGATTAACCCAATAAAAGTCTTGTGAAAAGGAATAATAACCGTAACTCACATTCATTAAATAGTTAAAATCGCTTAAAAAGACATTTGCAAACAGTTTCATTTTTTGCTTACAAAGGCAACTGTACAAAAAAATACCATCGGATACGTGCTCAATACAAATATTTACTTTTTCCTTTTGTTCAAAGAAATAATCTTATTTTAAACACTTCGAAATAACACAGACTCATGACGGGTTACTTGTTATATCTATGTTTTATTGTGTATTTTTGGGAATGTTCTGCAGACAAGTCAGGTGCGTGGTACTCTTAACCGATGTGCATGTATGACTAGATGTATGAACGTAAACGAAAACAGTATGTGAGAATCGTAGCAGGTGGCGTCCTATAGTATCTGCTTGCCTACTCCCACGTAAAAAAAGGGGTGAGTTAGTGGTATTCTATTTCTGTGAGCCTACACAAAAATAAAGTCCTGAACTTCTTGGAAAAAAAGAGGAGAAATCTCTCGTAATTTTTACGATAATTTCGGATATAAAAGTATTTTTGCAGCTTCTATGCTAAATTGATATCGATATTAAAAGGGCAGCATGACAACGGGAACATTAAAAAAAAAAGTTTTCTTTAAAAAAGGTGCCTTCACTAGTCCTGATATAAATAAAGCCTGTCTTGTACGAGCAGATTTTTCAATTGTCAGATAACATTAATCTGAGATACCCTTATACCTCAGGTAAAATTTATTTGGTGATTAGAAAGTTATCAAGAACTTTATAAATTCCTAGTGTGGGGCAACGTTTAAAAAAACCGGCTAAGAGCGAGTCGGAAACGCGCACTGAGGCCACGAAGGATCCTTACCAGTTTCTGAAAAAGTGTGCTATTTCGGGACATGTTTTATTTCTCCTGTATTCTTATATAAACTTCACACAGATTTTTTATTTCTTTCGTACTTGCCTAATAGTTGTCCTAACGCCATAAGAAAACTTATCAAAATTCCAAGTTGATGGCATTAGTAGTTCTTGAGATATCCAGCTATGACGGGCATACAGACTGAGTCACAGCACTAGGGTTCCTTATTACCATGTTGATACGGATCCCTAAAAATACATACAGTCGAACATAGAACCTCCTCCTTGTTTGAAGTCGGTTAAAAAAATTTGTTTTTATCTTCCTCTTTTTGCGACCAGTAAAGTATCAAAATTAAAACCAGCCCGCACAGAGATACCGTGATATTTTTAAGACCTGAGTTGAAGGTCTTAAAAAAACGCATAAACAGCGTAGGTAGTTTGTTCTTTGTTAGTAAGTCGTAACTCTTATCTATAGGACTCGTAAAAAGCGTTTTTACTGCGAAGAAAAAAGAGTTCTAAATGGTTTGAATAGTGGAAATAGCAAAGGAGTCGTACCATTTGAAAACGTAAGGTAACTGTCACGTGTTTGACTTAGTTAACGTTCAGAGACTATTCCGTAAAAAGATATCTGAAGCATCACGAATGAAACGTGTGCTTAAATTAGAGAAGGCTTTTAGTCAGTCTTGTTTGATTAATAATACGTGCATTAGTTTCATCCTGAAACACAAACTGATTCTGATAGAATCAGATCTAAAACCAGCGCGGTTGAACATTGAAAGTACTTGAAAATTATGGAGAATCTAAGGCGAATATGAATAGAATTGAATCAATTTATTTGCATCAGATATTGGTGAGTTCTTCTTCTAAGCTTGTCGATGGTAAGGATATAGAATCGGCCCAGAAATAAGCTACGAGATTGGTATTGGTGTTAGGGCACGCCAGGACACGTTATCAGGTGTCTCATCGTTTGTGGAGCAGCACCACACTTAGACACCAGTCTGGAGTCGTCTATTAACTCCCACCTGAACAGGTTTTTCCTGCCTCAACCAACCTGTGTCCTGAGTCTAACTCTGAGACTTCCAGATTAGCTAAGGCTACCATAAGGACTTCCAGGTTACCCGTTGGAACGAATGAGATGGGTAGGGAAGCGTTTCGCCATAGATAGAGTATCTTTTTACACCGATCATCAGAGTTGTTACAAAATCCAGAAACATTCTACCATTTAGCATGCAAAAACGGGTACTTTTAATGAAATCAAATTGGTAACAACAAGCTAAGAGCTAAGTGTGGGGCCCTGAATTCAATTTTATTTGATTTTAGCCTCGTATCTACAGATTCATCTTGCTGTGAGTCTCCTCTTACCACTTGCTCCACCTAATACATATTAAAAATGGATTGGCATTTTTCCCTTCATTGGCACAACTTTTATTCCACAATTGAATTTCTTTCACAATTTTTTATTTAACTTCTAAGTAGCCTAGTTAGTAGTAAGACTCTTATGTCATGAATAATATGACATCCACTTCGGGAATTAACGTTAAAATGACTAAAAAAGGCAGTCACTGCTGACGGTAAATAACTTCGGAATACTTAACTGTCAGTCTGGCCCGACACGTCACATCACAACCCATAACTTTTGCCCCTACTTTCCTATAAAAACTTAAATCGAATTCGGGTCATATCATCAGAAAACCGGATGAAACTTCTTATTTTTTTAAACATTTACAGCAACAGAATAAAATATATAGACCAGACAATTTGCTCATCAAATAAAAAATAGGTGACCAAAATCCGGTATTGTAATCCCAGCTGGGCTACACGCCAAAATACATGTCCGCGTCACCCAAAAGTAAAAATACAGCGCAGATCGTGTCCGCTTCTGTCAACGGATACATTGCACAAAGCGAGTATTTTATAGTTCACCATAGATAACGATTTTGTGTGGTTTCCTGCGACTAGGGCATCCATTTCGAAATTTGAAAAGTACTGACAAAAAGCCGTATACTTGCAAAGAAGTACTTCAAACATTCTCGTAAGTTTTTATTTTATAACAAATAACTGTACGCGTATATTACTAAATGTAACTTGTTTGTAGACGCCTTGGGTTTTGTTGTTACCTGTTAAGTCTACAAAATGTTAATAAAAAAATAAAGAATAAATCTCAAGGTTGGAGTAACTTTTTCTAAACTGAAGGAAGAAACAGATAAAGACAAAAGATTTGATAGCTTGTATGTTTGTTGTACTTCACCTGTAGAAAGATACATTGCCAGTGAGTAACATATGATATATTTTATTTTCAAAACTTCGTTATAAAGAGGGTGCAGGGGATGTTAAAGTTCGTAGGGAAAAGTCGCGGGCGAAGAGTAAGTTTTTTCCAAAAGAATATCTTTAACTCGAAAGACAGGGGGCTAAAATCCGGACAAAAACGGACGGTCAGCGACCACGAAACGTCAAAAAATAGACAAACACGTACCTAACCCATCCCAAACGTTTGGCCAATAACCGTTCAATGTAATGCTTTGTTTCTTTTCGATACTCTCTTTATAACCCACTTGGCATACAAATTTATAGCTACCTAACCTATTTATTGAAGTAGCGCAATGAGTAAACAATTTCCCCTCGGATGAAAATTGCGTGAGTTTAATCGATCAACTAGTGGCCTGTTTTACGAATTCTGGATTCCAGTTAACTTTTGAATCGGAATAAAATTATGCTGGACAATCCACACAGCATCATCTAGCCCCGAGCTAAGCAAGGCTTGTGTTATGGGTACTAGATGACTAATATACTTAATACAATACATTACATAGATAGATATTTTTTATTATACATAGTAAATATCCACCCGGGACAAATCTTTCTAGATCGTACAAACATTTGTCCCACGGTGGGAATCGAACCCGCAACCTCCTCAAATCTTATACTCAGTAGGTACTATTCTATAAAAAAAAAAAACTCTTGTGAAATGTGCTGTCCTGTCAGGGTCACCGACCTAGTTATTGACAAATAATAGGGATGTGTCCTAGGTAAACATGTAATAAGTTTATTTGGTCCGTCAGTTTTGCTTGCTTATTAGACACGTATTTTTTGCTTACTCAAATCAATAAAAAGTGACAAAGATATAGCACATCAAAGTTCAGGAGAAGGGGCTTTTTACGTGAAAAGTGTAGCACGGCGTGACCTCACGCAAAATTTCAACGCACCATATCGTCTTCATTTTTGGTTTACGTGACAAAAGAAAAAATACGTGTCCAGTATTTTTGAGGAATCCAACTTTAGGATCAAATAATTTTTTTGAGGACACCACCCTATTATTATTACATTATTACAACCATAATCGCGAGTCAAGATCTGATTATATTTTTGAACTGTTACAGTTGGCCATTTTATATTATTTAAAGGCTTTATATTACCTAGTATTTATCCCGTTTACTAATAAACGTAGGTATAGTAAGTTATGTCAAGCTTAAACTACTTTATATATAATATGTAGATTCTGGAGATTATAACTTGTTGGAATCTTGAATAGATGGAATCACCGGCTCGCTCGGAAATTAGTGATAAGGTATTGAGCACATCAAGGTACCCCAATCTTTCAAATTTATTTGATAGTTTTTTGTCTTTATTACAAAACATTGAGGTTCATATTCAATTGGGAATATCTGACAGTTTGGGGTAGCTTGATGTGCTGGCTTCTGTACATCTCTATGTGTTAGTGATTAGTCTGTGGTCATTTATGAATAAAACCGCAATTAATTGATTTGCATGTATTAATTAATTAGGTACCATGTTTACAGTATACGAATATAACAAAACTATTTGTTATTTTGATCCGCGTTCACTGTTTTTTTGTTGGTTTGCGTCTCGTACATATAAAATTCTTTATGTGTCCGTGGTTTTCGTTAGTAGTGTGGACATTTTTTTTTAATTTGTATTTGTACTATGTAGGTAAAACAAAAAAATTACAATACTTATTATGAATAAAAAACCCAGAAAAACAAAGGTTAAACTAGAAATGTTCTAATCTGTATAATTGGAATATTAAATAATAAAATAATTTATTTGCGTAAAACATGGTATACAATGGTGTTAAGCATAGGTCAGAGTAACACAAGCATGTTGGTAAAGCATGTGTAAAAGAAAAACATATATAGTATATACCTCACCTGGTTAAATATGTACGGACCTACCCTACCCTACTTTAATAAGACCTTGCATGCTCAATTTGTGAGTAAACGCATGTTTTTAACTAATTAAATATCTTTATCTTACCATTGTATAAACATTTCTAATAAGTTGTATGACACTGACAGCGCACTTCATCGCTAATGTCACTCAAGTTTCCACGGGTACATTTTCATAGGATTTACTGGCTCTTCCAGTTTTTGCTGGTTAATAGTATCTTTCTCAACACTGTGAAACCGGGACGCAGCCTGCTTCTGGATAACGAGCAGTTCCCAATTGCTCCCTCAACTGCCACAACTCCCATCTACAATTCTTGGTTCCATAAAACCGGGACACTTTAACAGTCTCCAATTTCCGTCATTCTTTATCTTCGACTGTCCTCATTTACCATCTCCGAAACCCTTATTCGCTCGCTCCCTACATTTTTACCTTCTAAGAGTGAATCCATTAGATGGAGTATAAAAGGCTCTTTACGTTTCCCGTAATATGGAGCGTTCAGTTTCAACATCCTTATTTATTCGATGCTTTTCTCGTGAACGCTGAACGTAACGGGATTTTTCTAGAGAAGTTCCTGAGCATTTTCTGAATAAGGATAGTATTGAACTATTACCTTGCGATAGCTTAGAGGGTTACTCCAATTGGACAGTCCATGGCGGCATTTTGGAAGGTTTTTTTCACACGACAGTTATGCTTTAAACACCATGCCAAAACTAGGTTATTTGTTGGCCTCGTCGTATCATTAACAAACAGTGAACGGTAACATAGTGACAAAACGACGACCGATGTGGCGCAGCGGGCGAAGGTCCGCCTGCGACGCAGGAGGTTGCGGGTTCGATTCCCGCCCTGGGACAAATGTTTGTACGATCTAAAAAGATTTGTTCCAGGTGTTCTGGGTATTTGCTATGTATAATAAAAAAATATCTATCTATGTAATGAGTTGTATTAAGTATATCAGTCATCTAGTAGCGATAACAAGCTCTGCTTAGCTTTGGGCAAAACTGGCATGCAGGGTGGAAGGGATTTTCCCATGCATTTTTTGTAGTAGGTATGATAAAGAGAAGCATACTATCAGATACATGTGTATTACTCATCCTGTATTACCAGAATACTCTCTGTTTAAATTCAAATACAAATATGGCATAAAAACAAACAAGAATTTCTGAATTTCCAACAATTACTCGCTGCGTTCGTTTTAAAATATTATAGTTATTCAGTTTAAATTGGACTGGAATTTTTCCACGAACAGATTGGAAAAACACTTTACTATTCTTCATGTGTATAGGTTTTTGCATCTGGAATTACATAGTAACAGCCCTTAGTCTGGATTTGTGCCCGGTTGATGGCAATAGGCTCGCTCCTATTAGTTCGGACTTGCACATAACTGGTGAAATGTGGGTATACTATAAACCTTTGCCTGCTGGTGCACCTTTGCCTTACCCATGCGGGAATACGGGCGTAATGTTATGTGTTTTGCAATGTTAAGATCTATATTAAAAAAAACACGCAGAATTGGCAATAAACTCCATACTCCAGATCCCTGAGGAAATCGACGTAACGTTTCATTTGAAAATAAACATAAACAAACACGTAGGTACGTATGTAGACTCGAGGAATACTTAAATAAAGCTAACATACATGTTTGTTATCAACATTTTTTATACCTAATAAGGATGGGTTCATATAACATTAAGCCTGTATTTCCCGACGGGTTGGGTAGAGGTGTACTGTAGCAAATCGCCAATTATGTTTTTTTTAAGCCTCAAGTAATAGGGGGTGAGCCTATTGCTATCAACCGTGCAAGAATTCAGACTTCGGGCTACTAATGAGAAAATTCCTTTAAGAAAAACTCAGTAAACTTTGCCTGACTTAGGAATCGAACCCAGGACGTGAAGTCATGGATTCGATTCCCAACCGTCAAAGTTTTCGGGGCTCAACAATTACGCTTGGGACCACTAGACCAACGAGGCAGTCACCAAGTGTGCTTGTATATGGTTATAATAATATGTTTAACTAATAGCGCTCCGCGGTGGTGCCCGCGGTTAAAAATTGATCATGACGTTTCACATGACATTTCCTAATTAAAAAAACTGTGTGTTAATCTAGGATATGTGCTATCTTCATAATATATTTGATTCAAACCCGTTCATCTATCGTGAAGGACACTAAGGAAAGACTGGCTGTCAGACTTTCGGGCTTCTGACTACTCCCGTAACAACTGTCAAAGATCTGCAAATCTTCAGTGGTACGGAGGAGACTTGATATGTAATACGGTCACCCTACCTGATCTCGGCGAGCGTAGCTTCGTCGTCGTGCGGCTGGTTTTTTTTTCATAAAAAATGGTGGCCCACACTAGGAATTTCTCCTGTATCGTGGGTGCGCTTACAAACATTCAAACTCACATACACAAACAACCAGACTCGAAACAACTACCTGTAGGCCATACAAATATTTGTTCCGTGCGGGAATCGAACCCACGACACGCAGCGCAGCAGCCAATCGCTCAGCCAGTCCGCTAACCGTGCCTTCGAAGCCATGAACTCCTCCTATACCCTCAACAGATCCTACAACTTCCTCCATTATTGCATTCCTTAATTGTATAGCTCATTTCATCAGCTCATAAAATCTTTTTCACACAAAAAAAAAACCAGATACGAAAAACTAATAATATCCGTGCTATCCCCGCGCGAGCGCGCGAGCGCGGAACATTTGGCATGCTGGCTGCTGATGAACAGGCACGTAGAAGCGAGGCTTATTGACTCGTGGAATTTTTATCTACATACTTTACCGACAAATTGTTTAGCTTCCATTACAGGGCGTAAATATTTGCTATTGGATATGTGCCTCATAAAAAATTGTGTTGGCATTCGCATGTTTTCGTCTGCTGGCTGATTGTGAGTTTGGGAAATGTTAATAAAGTTTTTGTAGACAGTATTTGATGGGAATTCAAAAGCTAAGAATCGGTTATCATTATTGACTGACGTTTATTTTAAGGTCAAATCACATATTTCAACTCGGAGAGGGATCGTCACCGTATCAACTTGAGCTGTGCGATGTTCTTTGTATGAAACTTTGTAGAAAACGTAACGTAATCGCCTCACCTCGGGACAAGCTTTAGGCGAAAGGCGATATGGTGACGATCCCTTTCCGAGCTGATTTGTGTGCTATGACCTGTATTCGTAGAGAAAACAGTGTATATGACGTCGGTCAAAAATCATCCGAGAAATTTAGATAAATATTTTTTATTCAACTAAAAAAAACAGGAAATGTATTGTTTCCCAGCTGCGACCATGATGATTTCGGTGCCAAATTAGGTATGTTTAGTTTGACGGTATGTAACATGTAGCACAAATAACAAAAAACAACAACAACAACACAAAAACAACAACTAGCATAATTATTAATCTATAACTTTCTATCTACACAACGTAATCCAAAAAAAACACCCATAAAATTATGTGCCGAACGCCATTTTAAAATGATGTTGTGTTATTGTGGTGTTTATGAAATATCCCTACTGACTTAACCTTCCACAAAATAAAATGGCGTTGGAAAATTCTTTTTACTTCTTCTTTCTGACTTAGATAAATTTTTCGGTAATACTCTTCGGACATGTAGAAATTATAAGAGAATGCATTTTGCGATGCATAAGAAAAAGAGCTTTTAATGTTTCCTGTTTCATATCGGAGGAACGTTTCGCCGTAGGACAAAAATAGAGGACGTATGGCGTGGACGGGGCGCGGACGTGGTATCTTTGGAATGGACTTTTAATTAAAATATCAAAAAGTCTTGCAATGCAAAACGTATAGCATGTCCCCTCTGGCGGCGGGGACGCGATGCTTCGTCCTTTTAGTCCTATTGCAAAACACAAAAAGATGGGGTGTACACGGTTTCAGGATAGATCACACAAGTAGCGGGGGTGCGAATAGGACGCGGGTGCCCACACGTTACAGACATTGCTGTTGTCGCGTGAAATTCGTAGCCGTGTCCACGTCTCGTCTCTTATATTATGTCCGTGCCCGGTCTCTGCCCAGTCCGCGACGCGTCCTCGTATTACGTCTTGTCTGTCTGGCTACCCCCTCACATAAGCTAGAGGGTTCGAAAGTAAGGGTACTGAGCATTCGGTACGTTATAGTGAACATTTTGCTGAAAATTACCACTAATGAGATAGCTGTAGGAAATCTTTGTACTTTGTAGTTTTAATTGTGTTTCGTTACTAAAGAAAGTCAGCGTATTCGAATTGCTTACATGAAAATTTGGACCGAGATTCATGGTTGGAATTTCATAGGAATATGAACCTTATGTGAAGGTAAATAAGGTTATATTATGTTGTAAAGTATGTATGTTATGGTATGGGTATGTTTATAAGTTCTATTCCTGGGCCGCGAAATTTATTTTAATTTATTGGGTTTCTCCATCTCGAGGTTCTTAGTAGCAGCCCTGAGTCTGGATGTATGCCTGGTTGATGGAATAGGGCTCGTCTCTATCACATAAGACCTGAATACGAGTATATTATCTGGCAAAACATGCACATCCGTATTCTTCCCAGAAGTTATTCCTTAATCTAGTAAATTGTATACACACGGCTATTTTAGAGGGGTTACGTCTATAAAAGTTGGTTGTTAATTTATTGTAGCATATTAATAATAAATAAATAAATATTAATATAATTTGTAATAAAAGTGAATCGAGTTGCAATCAATGTGTTTTCCATGTTCAGGTAGACGTGGATTATCGGGTAGGAAGGCAGTATTTCAATTAAATAACACTTGTTACAATCAAGTCACTTATGATTCTCAATAGTTGAATCAAACACTTCACAAAATAATTACAGACCGGTTAGATTAAGAGAAATGCATCCAAAATATAACGCCCACCGAGCACGTCATCCAAAGTCAACTGCTCGATTCACAAGATGGCTGTCTCACCAGTGCTCGGTGTTCGTTCTTGACATAGGCAGAAAGAAATAATAAAATAGGAAAGAAAGAATAGGCATAAGAACTAATTTGCCAGTCTAGAAAAGCGGAGACACCCACATACTTATTTCTTGCACAAGATACATCGAACACTCTTCACGTGACCAGAGGGCTGGCCTTTTTTTGTCCAAAGAATCAGCATTGCCATTCAACGTGGCAATGCTGCCAACCTTCTGGGCACTTTTCCCATTAACAGCGATGAGGATAAATTTTTTTATGCCCCGTATCATTTATTTTATTTTATTTCTTCATATATTACCTAATAGTTGTATCGTTTTAAAGAACAAAAAAAGTATTAGCACTATTTTATTTATAAAGTTTTGCCTACGTCTAGAACTTTTGTGAGGGATGGAGTCTGAACTAAGTTCGGGACCTGTATCTCCAGGTTATCACCCTTTTGGACATCTTGACAGTTAAGGGAGTAGCTTGAAACTAAGAGCGAAAAATTTGGTCAGAGAGGTAAAAAAAGGATAAATAGAGTGTTTTGATGCATGATACACATCTTGCATCAAAACACTCTAAATATCCTGGTGTGTGATTATGTGAGTTAGTATTCGAGTGTGTGTTTGTGTATTTGAGTTTTAAACTAGTGTGTGTGTGTTTGTGCTCAATACTGCATATTACTTTACTTAGCAGCGGTCGAAACTAGATTGTTTTAGTTTTCCGCAGTCCGAATAAAGTTTAACTAAGCCAAATTTCATGCTACATGCACGCAGCAGTCCTAAATAGTTTTTGCTTCATATTTTAATATAATATTAATGAGCCATTCGACTAGCAATAGCATCATAGCTAAAAGCTTCGGCCAAAACCTGAAGAGGCCCTCGTTAGGCATTTGGATCCTGGGACCAATCCAGAATGTGGTAATCCTGGCTACGGCACGTATTGCACGCACGTTGCTTGGACCCTACACTACACTATGACGACCTATATGGCGCAGCGGGCGAAAGTCCGCCTGCGAGGGAGGTTTTAGGGTTCGGTTCCCGCCTTGGGACAAATGTTTGTACGATCTACAAAGTTTTGTTCCGGATTTTATGGGTATTTGGTATGTATAATAAAAAAAAATGTCTGTATTGTATTAAGTATATCAGTCATCTAGTACCCATAACACAATCTCTGCCTAGCTTGGTGTTAAATGATGCTGTGTGGATTGTCAAAAATATTTATTATTTTATTTATTTACTTCGGTTTTTTATGTTTAAAAATGTGTTTTGTATTTAGACAAATTCAAATGAATACAGGTAGAAATCTGTCATGAGCTCGCAAATGGATATTGCCCCAATTATCACACTTGGTTTACAATTTGAAGATCAGAGTCTTAGACAGCTGTCGACATCTCCTTGGCACAATTCAGTCGGCTGCAACATCATTGTTTATTGAAGTGAAACTTTTATTACATCGCCTCAAACTTTTTCGTCCGTCTATTGCATGTCGCGTGACGGTCAGGTAAAGTAAAAGACGCTCGATACAACAGCCGAGGCCAATATGGCGGTGCCTATGGTTCGCATCAGCTGACCGTGTAGTGTATCTACTATTACTCATTTGTGCCAGTGCTCCACGCTATTTGCTTGTTTTTATCAGTGTTTAAAGTAAATTTTGCTATTTTTTTGCTTTTGATAAACAACGACACAGCTAGTTAGTCCGAAAAACTGATCAACGAGGAAAAAGCCAAGAATAGTGCAAAATGAATGACGATGAAGTAAAGTTAAATGTCTACAATGCGAAAAAAAGTTTCACTTATACCGTTGTTTCATAAAACCATACAATCATTTTTTATTTTATAATTTAAGCACACAATTGTACAGAGGCGGACTTAATGCCTTGGGCATTTTCTATCATTAAAAAATAAACAAAGCCAAGAATGTCGACCGTGAACCACAAACAATCGTCTATACATCCCATTTATTTTGTCAAGGTTAATAGAGTTCTGCCCCAAAAGGAATGCTTCCAAAAACCCTTGTTTGTCTGTTATTGGGTTTCGATAAAACTGAGACGAAGGTACTTAGCTACGTAAGCTAGTATTATTGAGCGGGACAAATCAGACAATCTAGGTATTCGGCGACAGTTTTCTGTGCTTATTTTCGGTACCTTACTACTTATTTATAGTAATGGTAACTAGTCCTTCTCTACGCAGGGTGGGAGGGACAGCGATACACATCCTGGTGTCATAAGTTCAGTGCATGATTCTGGAACTGGATATTCCTTGTATGAAAAAAATAATAAAATTCGTTTATTCAAATTAGGCTGAGAATCAGCACTTTTTGAACGTCAAAAACGTTTACAAAAGACAGTCCCCTAAAACGCCCACCCTTCACCACTTCCTAGTGTTTTTGCTGGGAAGAAGAAGTGGCGGAACAAACTCCCCAGCAACATAGGTTAATATGTTTAGGATTCGGGGTTAGTATCATCCTATCTGACTGGCCGTCTGTCAATTTACTAACGAGCAGGGCCACCGAATTCCAAAGATAAGTTGGCTTGACAATGCCTTCATCAAACCGTTAATTGACATCACTTTTCAAAATCAAAATTAATTTATTCAAATTAGGCTGAGAATCAGCACTTTTTGAACGTCAAATACGTTTACAAAAGACAGTCCCCTAAAACGCCCATCCTTCAACACTTCCTAGTGTTTTTGCTGGGAAGAAGAAGTGGCGGAACAAACTTCTCAACAACACTTACTACTCACAGTCGCATAACTCCACCCTTCCGTGCCTCAGAAAGCGCGGTAAGCCGTTGGTCCCGGCTATCATTTGTAAATCTTGGACAGTATTTACGGGTAGTCAGAATTCTGATAGTCTGCCGCCTGACAACCAGTCTTATGACGGTATTTTATTACCCAGTAACTAGTTCGTGGAGGTCAGATATGCAGTCGCTCTAACATAGTTGGAGTTGGCTAGGCTGCTGATCTCACAATCATGATATAATGACACGTAACCGAGGCGCTTGATCCGTCTTCAGAGAAACTTCATTCAACTTGAGACTCTGAAGTCTTTCAAATTATTAACAATGTGTCTAATAGAAGACGATAATAACTTTGATGGTATTAAAACAGTACCTTTTTTAAAAAAGCGTTCAAAGAAACGTAGTCCAAAAAGAAACCTCAAAGTTGATTTTCACATAAGTTAAACATTGTTCGTTACATATAAGGACTCTAATTTATATATTGAAAGAATTGAAATAATCAATCAGTAACTTTTCAGCCTTATAGACTGTTGAATTAACGTGAAAATCCAAATTAATGTTTTGTTTTGATTCACCCCGTTTTACGTATTAAAATACGACGAATTAAAATGTCATACCAACTGATAAACAAATATTTTCCGTGACTGTACGTATTCCTTATATGTTATTAATGATTAAACTTTCATTAAAATAATTAAACTTTCATTCAGTTTAATCATCAATAACATAATCCAAACCAATTCTAATATTAAACGCTGTGTGACAAACGATACATTCCATTCTCCTTAGATACAAAATAATGATAAATTACCTACCTTTTTTTATTTTTTCTACTGATTTTTACCAACACGAATTAATTTTGTTATTAGCAACTTGGAGTCTGTGCCCGGTTGATGGCAATGGGCTTGCCCACAATCACATGGGACATAAACATAACTGGCTAAATGTGGGTGTTACTAAGGTCAACCTCTGCCCAACCCTTCGGGGGAAAACAGGCGTAATGTTTTACCATTCAGCATTTGGTTTATGAATGGTATGTATTGGACACAGAGATTGGGGCACAGCATCAACAAATAGCTGTAACGCCTTTGTGCGTACGATGAACTTTGGTTCACCCGTACCAACTAACTTTTTTGATCGGAAAGCAAAAATTTTCTTTCGTAGGTACCGTTAGCATAGGAACGCGGTTGGGATGCGTGGTTGAGGGAGTTTTTTGTAAAGGATTTTTGTATTGTGTCTGTACGTTCTGTCACGGTTTCCCATTGAGATAGGTTGAATGAGAGTGATGTTAAATCATTGTTTATTTACGACTATAGAATCTATTGAAAACACAAATAGAAACAAGAAGCACTTCCGCCATATTATTCTTTCACACCGCAAAGCAAAATAAATAACTCATTCCAAAACGATTTGTTTTATTCCCCACAAATTGTGGCGACACAAAACTCAATCCGAAAACAAGATTTATGAGGAAATCTGATCACAAACACAAATCCTTATCGTACCAAAAACAGATAGAGGATTAAATAAAACGTCCGCCATTTTTTATCGGAACTCGTTTGAAAAACAAACTTCGTTCATTTAGCAAAGTAATGCAAAAATTCGGTCAGGCATGGTTGATAAAAAAAATGTTTTAATCAACTTTTTTTGTTGACTGTACACAGTGTTCTGAACGCGTAACGTATGAACATAATATGTTATAATTTTTAAAGGAATTTTCTCTTTGTGTTTTTCCATATATGGAGTTTTAATATGTTTAATGGGTATGCCCTGTAAATCTGTAGATAATATCATATAAAAGCAGATTAAAAATTGTGGTAAAGTGCTCGGTCTCTCACGTCGACACAAGATGATACAAAAAAAAAATGATTTGACGTCAAGGTTAGTGCATTGGCTGAGCGATTGGCTGCTGCGCTGCGTGTCGCGGGTTTGATATCCACAAGGAAAAAATATTTGTATGGCCTACAGGTAGTTGTTCCGTGTTTTGTGTGTTTGTATATCTGAGTTCAAATGTTTGTAAAAGCACCCACGATTTAGGAGAAATTCTTAGTGTGGGGCAACGTTTTTATGTAAAAAAAAACACATTACCCTGTCGCATAGTATGCCTTACTTGGCAGGATGCGACGGACGAACATTCTTAACACGAGGCAATGAAATATATACAAAGACATGTATATAATAAATATAATGAACAATATAGAAATTATTTTAGTATTCATTATTACTTAGTAATGATTAGTAGTAGGTAATTATTTAAGATAATCATAAATAGACGAGACAAGTGAAGACACTTTTCAAGCAGTCGGATGCAGTCGGTGATAGTTATTTTAGTTTAATCCCAGATTTGATGATACAAGTTTTTATTAAGCAACTATGTATAATCCGTGACAATAATAATTACTTATTTTACGAAAACTTTTATTAAATAGGTACTTAAAGAACCTAATAGGATTATTTTCCTTCACGTGCACGGGGCCGCGTGCGCAGCTATAAAATATTATAATTCAATTACAAGATTGAACTCAAAGAGGATCGTATTTCTTTATAGTTTTCCCTGTCGTAAATCTTTTATATCCTTCTGAACGATCGATTGCGAGATTTCATAGAATTCGCCTTCCTGTTTTGATAATGGTATTAGTGTGGTATACAGAGTGGAAGGGACACAGGCGCAAAAAAATGTAAAAAGCCGACGTAAAATTGCAACACTGGGATGGCCAGAATCATTTTCTGAACTCATTGGTATTTAGTAGCTTTGCGTCAATATTCCTTTCACCCTGTATATACATAGATACATATATTATCCTTTAGATACGTGCTGAAAAATGTATTCCAAAATGGAAGTCGCTTGCGACTTGTAAAAGTTTCTGCTATAATGGCACTTATTCCGAATTTACGAGAAAGTGGTTTTTATCAAAAACTAGAAGTCGGCAAGCAAGTAATATTACCATATGGAGCGAGGTTCTCAAGTGAATTCAGCGACACTACACATAGCTACAAGTAGCGAACATGAACCGATATTGTCACAGAGTAAACATGTGAAGTAGGTAAACTTAATATAAGTAAGGGACGTGAATTTTGAGAAAAGTGACTATGGTTGAAGACTGTTGAATGTGCTTACCTATTTTTAAGTATACGTATTGATTTTTTAATGTTACGATTCAATTGATGTTTATTTTAATTTAGTTGATTGCTTTACTGACATTGGCGCCGGAATGCAATATGTTCGCTTCGACATGGATACACGTAATAATGTCGTGGTTTGAGATTCTGTGAGATGATGGACGAAAAAAAATTGTTTTTTGTAACACTACAAAGATTGGTCGTTTGTTAGTTCCTGTCCTATAAAAAAATCCTTTACTTATAGACAAATGCTGTGTGATAAATTGAAATAACTTCTGTAATGTTGCGCAGGGATTCTTCTACTAAATTATTAAAATTTAACCTTAATTAATTAATTAGGTCTAACAAAAATAGTGTGTTATTTTTTCCTTAAAAAAACCTGTTCCTGCTTGTTCATTACTTCAAACAGAGGAATCAAAACGCCAGTTCTAAGTTGCAATCAAATAAATAAAGTTTACGCTGCATTGGTCTACTGTTTCTAACTACTCTGTGGCGCTTTAGTAACTTGGACCACAGCAAATCAATGTTGAAACTTTCAGCTTTGCTCCAAATTGTTTCAGATTCCAGTATATTTTTCTACAGAACGATAACATTATTTCATCCGAAAAATTTCTAGTTTTTGTACTTTTTTGTACTGAAATGGTTCCCAGCTGTTTTCGGTGAATAACTTTTATGGGTCTGAAAGTAAAAGCGTGTTTTGGAGGATAATTTAATTGTAAAATAGCGAAAAAATATGAGTATATTTATTCTAGAAAATTCTCATAAAGTGGAACCAGGATTGAAGGACTTTAAACAGACCAGTACCTTTCTAGTGACCTAAGCGTGATATGCAATAATGAGCAGGAAATACCAAAATTAGAAAACAAAAAAGCTACACTTTAAAATGCAATATTAATTTACGAATCTCAAGACAAATAAAACCTTATCAGCAGAGTCATAATGTATATTTTCGATCGTCTCTTTACCGTTCGCTGAAAAAATCAACGTAAGCGTTAAGACCATATTTTTTCATCTTCTCGGCGACTGGTAAAGTTGAATTAGATTGCTACTTCATGTGACTAAGATTATGAATGGACTTTAGGACATACTGTGACCTCTGAGTTTGTTTCGGTGTTTTTTTTTTTCAGAAGAGTATGTTAGAAAATACCGACCTTGACTAGTTTATAAAAAGTTTTGTTTGTTTAAAGAGTGAAACTCTATGCACATCTTCTGCTTAGCATGTCGATGGCAAACTATTGATAATATTTTAGCGGGCTAGACCACTTTGGAAGTTAGTTTTGAATTATTATTTTTTATTTCTACACCGGCAACGGTAGTGTACGTGTAACTTTATTATTTTAAGACCTTAATGTAACCACTTACACAATACACTAAGAAATAAATATTATTATTTCCTTTATTTATTTCCACATTAAAAAATATAATTTTTCATAATACCAACCTGTTGCCATTGCTTTGCCGTCTGAAGCTTTTTGCTTAGCCTTGAATCGGTTGTTACTTTCAGGTTTTTGTAATTCTCACAGCTGGAATTATTAAAAAAAATGCCATGCACGAAAGGTGCTTAAATATCTAGTATCTGAAATATACAAAAATTGTTCGGAGCTTTGATAGAGTTTTGTAAGCAACGACGTTTTCTAAAAAGGAAACCTAGCTAGATCGATTTATCGCCCCCGAAACCGAACCGAACCGAACCGAACCGCATACTAAATTTCTTAAAAATCGTTGGAGCCGTTCCTGAGATTCAGATTATATATATGTGTGTATACAATTACGCAAAATACGCGCTACGTCGTGGAGTTGCGGAAATCGGCCCGTCTAACAATACAATACATGTGTATAGAAGAAGTGCTCGTTTAAAGGTATTAGATAGATCATCATCATCATCATACTAGTCCACTGCTGGACATAGCCCTCTCCTAATGAGCACCAACGATTGGCCCTGCACGGCTCACATCCGTCGATTTCCTACAATCTCCCCTCTCTGTGAATCCTTAAAAATATCAAAATATAAGACAATCGGAAGTTTTGTGCTTACTGAACATGGACAAAACTGCACAAAATTGGACTGTTTTTCATAAAAATCGCACCATATCAATCTAGCTGACGTGTTACACCTACACACTTATTGGTATCTGTCTCTTTCAGCTGAATTTGCATAAAGTCAAGATAACACAAACGCAACATTTCAGCAACTAACATACCCATCCAAACTACTATTTAAGCACTAAGGTCATCGACCCTTACCGTCCGTCCTCTGGCAAGTATTTACTCTGGCATGTATATAGTCTGTACCGTCACAGACTCATGTTTTACTAATAACTTATGTGTTAACGACTCTCATCTAACCATACATAAATGTCATACATGCATACATACATATAAAATTGCTGTGTCTGTTTGTAAAACCGAAATTAAGAAAGTGTATAAGGTAATTATATTTAATAAAACAATTTAAAAAAAAAACTGTGTCTGTCTGTTTGTTTTTGTCCGCTTACCTGCGAAACGGATCGATCGATTTTGACAAGATTTTACTGACAGATAGCTGATGGTATAAAGAGTATCTTAGGCTAATGTTATAAAGAGTTACTTTTATTTAAGAAAAATAAAGGGTTCCGTGCAAAACAAAAAAATGTTAAATTCCAGGCGGTTGAAGTCGCGGAAACAGCTAGTGCTAAATGAAGCTTGGAAAGCACTTGGCTATTACTTAGAGCTGAACTATTCTACAGTATATTAGCTAGCATAATACCTAGTACTTATCTAGCACTGGTGTGTGTTGCCAGATATTCTGGATTATACACTCATGGACTTATTTATTAAAAAACTTTTTCATCAATCAAAGAAAATTACTTATATAATTATGTACAAAAAGTTCTTAATACAAACTGGCCACATATACATTATATTTAGTTTGAAAAAATAATTACATCAATAGTCTTTTGTTTCATCATTTTTAACATTTCTGTTCATTAGTCTTGCGTTTTTCTGACGACCGTTGTGGCGCGGCGGGCGAAGGTCCGCCTGCGACGCAAGAGGTTGCGGGTTCGATTCCCGCCTTGGGACAAATGTTTGTACGATCTACAAATATTTGTTCCGGGTGTTCTGGGTATTTCCTATGTATAATAAAAAAATATCTATCTATGTAATGTATTGTATTAAGTATATCAGTCATCTAGTACCCATAACACAAGCTCTGCTTAACTTGGGGCTAGATGATGCTGTGTGGATTGTCCAGCAATATTTATTTATTTATTTATTTAGTTTTTTTACTGAAGTAAGTTTTATTTTAATTAAAAATAGTAAAGTTAATAAAGTGCTTAGTATAAATTATATTAGGTCTTTACCTATGAAATTGCCGTTCTGCAGTACTGGCCATTTCAAATCAAAATATTTTTTGTTTGGCTAAGAATTCTAATTTCAAATTAATTTTATTTTAAAAACATGGATTTTTTTTTCCAAAAGTAGTCATTTGTTTATTGATTAGTGTTACATTTTCATCGCATTTAAATCTTTTTCGTCATCATGGATACGTTAAAAATTCGAGTAATTATGGAATATGAGTACCGTCGTGGCAGCAACGCGGCACAAGCGGCACGCAACATCAACGACGTTTACGGAGCTAACACTACAAACCAACGCACTACCTGTTATTGGTTTGCTCGCTTCCGTTCTGGAAATTTCGACCTGAAAAATGAACCTCGCGGTCGTCCGAAGACTTTGGTCGACAATGACGAATTAAAGGCGATTGTGGAAGCTGATGATACACAATCTACGGCTGAATTAGCAGCAGCTTTCGACGTTAGCGTCAAAACAATATTGGTCCATTTGCGTCAAATTGGCAAGGTAAAAAAGCTTGACAAATGGGTGCCCCACGAACTCAATGATCGCCAGCGCGAAGTACGCGTCGAGACGTGCCTTGCACTGCTCAACAGACACACAAATGAAGGAATTTTGAACCGCATTGTTACCTGCGATGAAAAATGGATTCTGTTTGATAACCGCAAGCGCTCAGCAAGTTGGTTGGATCCTGGTTCAGCACCTAAACAATGCCCTAAACTAAAACTTACCCCAAGAAAAGTGATGGTCACTGTTTGGTGGTCTAGCGCCGGTGTGATTCAACACAGCTTCTTTCCAAACGGGGTGAGCATTACTGCAGATGCGTACTGTGAAGAATTGAACACAATGATGGAGAAGCTGGCACATCTCCAACCAGCACTGGTCAATCGCTCGTCTCCGCTGCTCCTGCACGACAACGCGCGACCTCATACTGCAAAGCAGACGGTCTCCAAGTTGCAAGAACTGGGGTTGGAAGCTCTCCGTCATCCGCCCTACTCACCAGACCTTGCGCCTACAGACTACTACTTTTTCCAGAATTTGGATAACTTCTTGGCGGGAAAAAAATTCAATACCCGAGAGGCAGTACAAAATGCCTTTGAAGAATTTGTTGCCTCCCGTCCAGCTGATTTCTTTAAGAAGGGCATCAATAAACTGCCACTGCGTTGGCAAAGATGCATTGATTGCATGGGTGATTACTTCGATTAATACAAATAAAAAATACATGAAAAAAATTTGTTTAAATTTTTTCATACAAAACGGCAATTTCATAGGTAAAGACCTATTATAATACATACAAAAATTCTGATCTGTCTTTATTTTGCTCCGTTCCTCTAGTCGTTTATGTCCACGTTTATGTCCATGAGTGTATGTAGCACACAATCCAGACTAACATTCTTTATTTTAATTTGTGTTTGGTCATGTTACCGACGTCAATGGAATTCAAATGCACGATATTTTATTACACATACAGCTGTGTGGCCAGTTATGAAAAGTCATAAGTTAGAATATAATACTATTTATTGGTGCACGGTTCTATTGAGTTGTTTCTTATGGAGGAGACTTTGCTAGAAGCTGCACGGTATTGATTTTTGTTTAAATATAGCAGCTTATGCTGTGATAGGAGCCTTTCTAGGCTCGTACAGGTCCTTTTTAATTTTTTGTTCGTTCAGATTTAGTTTTTAGTGTTAGGTATATGTTTTGTGCCTGTCCAAAATAAATATTTTTGTTTCTTGCACGGTTTCACGGTTTGCAACTGTTTCAAAACTAATTTACTAACACAATGTTTTTGAAATAATTTATTTTCAGTTTTATTGAAACTTACCATGTAATAAGAACATGTGTTGATATGCATCTCGACTACGGAACCGTTGATAAATGTGGAACGACATGCATTAGGACTTTATCGATTATTTTAATCTTACCATTATTAATCTGGTAACTTCTTGAGTTCCCTGGTAACAAAAGATTGTTTTATTGTTTCCCCTCCCTAGAAATTTCTCCAGTATCGTGGGTGCGTTTACAAATATTCAAAGTCACATACAGAAACTGCCAGACCCGGTAGGCCATACACATATTAGTTCCGTGCGGGAATCGAATCGAACATGCAGTGCAGCAGTCAAACACTCAACCACGGCACCAACCCGTGCCGTAAACAAAAAAAAACGAGTTTCAGAATGAATGAAATAATGAATTTTTACAAACGAATTAAAGTTTTTTTTTTAAAGCATTACCGGATCAAGATGGAAATGAAACACTCATCTAAGGTCAACCCACGAAACGTCTGCGGGAACAAGATATTTATTTTAGAACTTAACTTTACATTTTGCGAAAATAGTAAAAAGATTCTTTGTGATACAATCTCAAAGAAAGAAAACAATCACATTACTTTGCGTAGTACAACTTTTGAATATTTTTATTTGAACAAAAAGCGTTGTTCTCTTAAGGTGAATGCGTAGTGGCAGCCCGCAAAATTAAAATTTTCATAAGTTTTTTGCAATTCCCAACTCAGTGTTAGGTAATGTGTTACTGAGAAAGTCATTCGCGATTTTGCCATATTATATTCTAATTACGCGGCTTCATTATTATTTCATGAAATTCTCAATTCACACACACACAAGCACAATTCTAATTTAGAGAGTTGTAATGGTGATTTTAATGTTTATACATGGAGAAATAAAATATTTCTTTATGTATCCGATAGCCCAATTGAGGCATATTTCAGACTTTTTACAACACGCAACGAGCCATAGGAGTGGGTAGCGATGCCAGGCGTCCGGATAAAGCCGGACATACAGGCTTTTTGGTTAAGTGTTCGGCCAAAATAAACGGTGTCCGACTTGTCCAGCTTTTGTACGACTAATCTTAGCATACTTAGACCGATGTTTCTCAACTGCCCAACACGATAAGACAGATATTTCGTTTTTATTAGTACAACAAACCATACGAACACTATTTTCGACGACACGGTTGGCGCAGTGGTTGAGCCATCGGCTGCTGCGCCGCGTGTTGTGGGCTCGATCCCCGCACGGAACAAATATTTGTATGACCTACAGGTAGTTGTTCCGGGTCTGGCTGTTTGTGTATGTGAGTTTAAATGTTTGTAAACGCGCCCACGGTACAGGAGAAATTCCTAGTCCGCACTAGGAATTTCTCCTGTTCCCCTCCTTCCTCCGGCAACGTTTTTTCTAAAAGAAAAGAAAAGATTTATATACAATTTTTTTGTCGTACCTATTAATACTGAGACAAAATCCTCAATAATGTAGTGTGTCCGTGGTTTTCTACCCAAATGTCCAGCCAAACTGGCTGGTCTGTCCGGCTATAAGGTTTGGCGACCTGGCAACCCTAGGAGCGGGTGACATCGAGAGTCACAGCTAGTAAAAAATAAAATAAAAAAAAAACGAATTCCTCGTTACTTTTACCAGTGGACATTTTTAGATGAAAAATAAATTGGTTTGGTTGCCCGCTTTTCGTACTGCAAACGAAATAGCCAAGTGTACACTTCAGGTAAAAATAATTTTCAGTGTAGACTGTAGCGGTATTATGTACAGATAACTAAGCCTGTCAGTTGAGTGGCCTTTTCAGTTACTCAAGTGGGGTATTGCGTCTGTAAGGGGCGAGGTTCAAACCATTGACAAGGCACTAGTTTCAGAATTCTTTGTTACTCTTTAGATTTTTAACTGAAATATGACGGTTAAAAGTAGGCTAAGTATTCACATGGCATAAATTACGAAGAGACAGAGGTATGGTGATGTTCAGTAACTGGCTTGTGTCGCTCCATGTAAAATACTGGTTTTCAAATTCATCTCGTTTGACTTGAACTGGACTAGTTACTTATAACTAGGAATCTAGGCATGCCGGGGTTCGAGAGCCTATATATGGTTAACAGCCAAGCAGTTATTCGATTCTTCACGTGTTTGGCCTGTTTATTGCCAAAAACATCAGCATGCCAGCCTTTTCTCCGCTTTCCCCGTTAACAGCAACGTAAATAATTTACTATCATGACGTATTTTTTTACGCTTATAATTCGTTCCTACCTTTCAAGGGTTCCGTACTCAAAGGGTCCAAACGGAACCATAGGGCTGTCACTCACATGTCCGTCTGCCCGTCTATCAGTATGCCCGTCTATCCGTCTGTCATACAGGTTTTGTTCAAACGATTTTTTTTACTTCCTGTTAACATATGAAATTGAAATTTAGTGGTAACATTTATTCTTACGTATATTTTACTAACAAATACCGATTTATTGATTAATCAGATTTTTTCACTTAAATTTTTGGCACGGAAACCTAAATGTGCGAAGTTCCACACGCACTTGACCGGTGTCTTAATGTACAGACGCCAGCACATCAAACTACCCCAAACTGACAGATTTTCCTAATTGAACATGAACCTTATTATTTCGTAATAAAGTTGAAAACCTATCAAAGAAATTTGACACATTGGGGTAGCTTGATGTCCTGGCCTCTGTACATAATCTAGGTTGGTACTTTGAATAAAAGTATCCTACTAAAAAGTATTAGACAATGTATGTTTTTCTTTCATATATCACCATGTACCAGCAAATTACTTGTCGGCCTGAAAACATCGCAATAACATGCTTTGTTAAAAAGAAATATGGCGGTGTTGTCAATCTTCATTTTTTTATTACCTAGACGTTGTCGTCATGTTGGTATTACATAATTTTTATGTTAGGGTTTCTTCAGCCTATTTTATGGTATGATGTCTTTTACATATTTTATCAGCTAATAAAATAAAGCGTTTGTTTGTTTTGTTATTTTTGTTGTTTAGGCATCCATACTTAATTAATATCATAAATGGGAAAGTGTGTGTGCCGGTTTGTCCGTCTTTCACGCCTAAACCACTGAACGGATTTAGATAAAATTTGGCAGAGAGATAGATTGCACCCCGGGAAAGGACATAGGCTTCTTTTTTAAAAACAAACCACGCGGGCGAAGCCGCAGACGGAAGCTAGTCGACAATAAATCTATATATTTACGCTAAGCAGATAGGTACGAGTATAATCCACGCATGTTTGGAATGGGATACGACTTTTTGGCATTTCTTAAAGGTCGTATCCTAATCTAGACATATGAGTTCCACCAGGTATCGGTAATGTTGGCAAAGTCGTGTCAATGCCCGCGAGATAAACGGACATGTTAATATAATAACAACAAGTTATCTTTACACGACACTGTTGGCGCAGTGGTTGAGCCATTGGCTGCTGAGCCGCGTTTTGTGGGTTCGATCCCCGCACGGAACAAATATGTGTACGACCTACAGATAGTTGTTCCGGGTCTGGCTGTTTGTGAACGTGAGTTTAAATGTTTGTAAACGCACCCACGATACAGGAGACATTCCTAGTGTGGGGCAACGTTTTTCTAAAAAGAAAGAATAAGGAAAGCTTATCTGCTAATAAGAATTTAATTAAAACTCATGTGCTCACGTATCTACAGCCAACAAGTACTGGTAGACGGGTATAGAATGCCTAAGGCATATCTGCCTTTGTACTGTTATTTTTACGTGTGCATAAAGTTTTAATAATAAAATAAAACCGTCCAAGTGCGAATCAAATTCGAAAACGAAGGGTCGGCGCGTTTCTACATGTTTTAATAAGGAAACATTTATTTTTAAAATAAATAAATAATAATCCGTACAATCCACAGCATTATCTAGCTCCAAGCTAAGCAGAGCTTGTGTTGTGGGTACTGGATGACTGATATACTTAATACAATACATTAAATAGATACATATTTTTTATTATAGATAAGAAAAACCTAGAACACCAAACGTTTGTAGATTGTGCAAACATTTGTCCCAAGGCGGGAATCGTACCCGCAACCTCCTGCGTCGCGGGAGAAGGTGAAGTGTAAAAAAAAATACATACATATGTATACGAGTGTGTCAAATATATTTCTGATAAAAAAACTCTTCATCGAAAAATATAAAGGTTTTCAATTTTCCTTTTGAGGTGCAGCACTCTTAAAATACAAAAACAAATAAAAAAACTAATTTCTTATCTCCAAAGTATTTTACATTTCACAATTAATGACAGTTTTCAAACTCATCACAAAGTCTAAAGTTTTACCTATAAGCATTTTAATCAGGCTAAAACAAATTTGTCTTAGCGACTTTCAATTGTTATTTTATTGTTTTTTATTGGCTGTAGAGAGTTTATTGCCCTTTGATATTAAGCTCTTACAAAAGAACACATAGTTAAATAAATCTTAGGAGTTGGAAGTGAGACTGTCAGTCAGTTCAGACTCTGAAGGACAGTCTGACAATCGTTTAACTTATTTCAGTTCCAAGAACGGTTCTCTCATTGTTACAAAGGCTTATCACCTAAAACCTTACCTCAGGCATTTCACATTCGGGTAAAGTGTTATTATAAGGATTTCTATTAGGATCTGCATTAGCAACCCTGAGCCTGAATCTGTGTTAAGTCACTGACAT
Source organism: Phlogophora meticulosa (assembly GCA_905147745.2). Lineage (NCBI taxonomy): Eukaryota > Metazoa > Arthropoda > Insecta > Lepidoptera > Noctuidae > Phlogophora > Phlogophora meticulosa. The sequence continues at coordinate 16,564,156 of LR990530.1, read as the reverse complement.
ACAAAATGGATCTTGGAATTAATAGCAAAATGTGTATTTACTTATTGCCGTATCAAGAAGCAGGCCCTAATAATACTATTATTCTAGTAATATGGAGGACAAAGTGGCTCATGGATAAGGTTAAGCAACGCTTGCCGAGAGCCGTCCAAAGATGGGTGATCATCCATTGTATATAGCGACTCCTCCTTGCTTCGTAAACCACGTTAGGCCGTTGATCCCGGCTAGCTTAATGTTCAATCATCCCGTGCGGCTGTTTTTATTCAGCAACGAGCTCGATTCGGTAATACCCAGCCCCAAATGATAAGACTGAAGCAGAGTCCAAAATGTTCTTGTTGAAGTAGTAGATATTCGTTTGCTTTTCTGTGTATATTATGTAACCTTTCAGGCTATATTCGTCCCGTGGGATTCGTTACAATACCCACCTGCCACTCGTTTCAGTTGTAACCACCAAACCTTTGAAAACAAATATTCTTGTGTATTCGAGTGACTTCGTAAATTGTGATAGACACCTGTACTTGCTACTGGAACAGCTGGAAACTATGCATTTTCGATGTTCGCAGGTAATAGAATTACTGATGTAGTCAACTGTTATGTGTCCTTTGTCTTTTTTTTCTGTTAGACACGTTGCCCCTCACTATTGGAATATTTGGCTTGACCACAGATAGAAGTTCTGATGTTCTGATGTTAATTGACTTCTAAAAGGGAGGAGGTTCTGAATTCAACTGTTTTTTTCTGTGTGTACGTTACGCGATAAATAAAGTCTCCATAAAAACTCTTTATATGGGTTTGACAAGCTTTGAAACAACAAACAATTTCTCTTATTAACTCACTCACTCAAGTTGTTGAGTACTAACTTAAAGCCAACGTGAGAATAATAGAAACACGACCATTATAGCCTTTAAGTGCCACGAGCAGCGTGTAAACACATTATTAGGGTATTGCTCTCAAGTTCACATGGGTTTATAATATCTATAAATATTTTGGAGTAGGGAAAGCATGTATATTTTGCTTACTCAAATCAATAAAAAGCTACAATGATATACCACATCAAAGTGCAGATGAAGGGGGGCTTGTGACGTCACTGTTACGTTAAAAGTGTAGCACGACGTGACGTCACGCGCAATTTTAACGCACTATATCGTCGTCATTTTTGGTTTACGTGACAACAGAAAAAATACGTGTCCAGTATTTTTGAGTAATCCAACTTTCGGACCAATGAGTTTTTTGTAGGACCCTATTGATTTTGTAGCGACAAATACAGGGTGCTAGGTATAACAATGAACATAGCATAAGGCAGTGTAGTAGGTACTGTAGAGGCTTGAGCAGAAGTGAAGCACTTAATAAATACCATATACCATCAGCGGCACCCTATAACTTACAATAGTTAAATAACCCGGTCTACAGTACCTACATACCTAGGTCTACATGGATATAATCAACGTTGATTCTGGGGCAAATACACCCCATTCATATGTATATAGGTATATCTTACAGCATTAAACAAAATGTAGGGAATGGTGTTTCTTTTTTCGCGATTTTAGGGTAGTTCCTATAGTAAAAGTGGTTCATTATCATAAGTAGGCCTCTCTTGAAATTTGACCTCCATTCTGCCTAGCATCCTGTATAAAGTCAAATGATAAAATAATTGCTTCGACTCAGACAGATGCCATACAAAGCTAGCCGTTTAGCTCTTTAAACAATGTTAGTTCCTATATAATTTATGCGTGAGGGTTCGATTCCTAGGGCAGGCAAAGTGTTATTTGGTTTTTCCACTAGAAATTTTCTCATTAGCAGCCCAGAGTCTGGATGTGTGCCTAGTTGATGGCAATAGGCTCGCCCCCTATAACATGGGACTTAAACATAACTGGCGAAATGTGGGTGTTACTATAGGTGCACCTTTGCTCAACCCTTCGGAGAATAAAGGTGTTATGTATAATTTACTTTTTGATAACCATAAAGCTTTATCCATTCTAAATGTTTAGATTTAAAAATACTCATCTCAAATTATAAATAACATATAATATGACTTGCTAATTATTTTATAATCTATTGCAGATTTTCGTATTAAATTTAATTACATTTGCGGTGCTTGCAAGGCCCAAGATTGGCCCCAGGCTTAAGCTATTTGTAAACTTTTGTGGAATGCAAATAAATGATATGAAAACTTTGTGCTAATTATAAAATTAAAACAACGACCTATGAGTTAGTAAAATTGCCCATAAGACTGATAACAAGCCGAGCCGGATTAGATTTGTACCACTTGTAGCAAACGTTACAGACCCCGGGCTTTGGAGTGCCCTGTACTTGCACGTACCGAAGTACTAAAAAATGTCTTGATGCCAGCACATCAAGCTATCCCAACCTGTAAAATTTATTTGATAGTTTTTCATCTGTATTGCAATAGCATCCATCATCATCATCATCTGATGATGTTGATGATGATGATGGATGGCTATATTAGTCCACTGCTGGACATAGCTCTCTCCTAATGAGCGCCATAGCGCCCTGTCTTCAGCTTGCTGCATCTAGCATCTGCCTGCAGTCTTTCGCAGATCGTCATCCCATCTGTAATATCATCCATACTTAATATTATAAATGGGAAACTGTGTGTGTCTGTTTGACCATCTCTCACGGCAAAACGGAGCGACGTATTGACGTGATATTTAAAGTGGAGATAGTTGAAGGGACGGAGAGTGGCATAGGCTACTTTTTGTCTGGGCAAAAGTTAGTAAAGTTTATATTCAATTGGGAAAATTTGACACTTTGAGGTAGCTTTATGTACTGGCGTCTGTACTGTATACCGCCGCAATCGGTAGATCCAATGCAATATTATGTATGTAGCACGGAGGGCGTTAGAAGTTAGAACTCACTGACCGGCAGCATTTGTTTCTTAAGCCGCGCTGACACGCTGTGTCTTAATCCAGCATGGGTACCAAGCGATGATTTAACTTGAAATATCACCTATTCGTCCCAGCCAATCATAAAAACAAACAAAAGTATAATAAACCCAGTCATAGCGTCTTCTAAACATGACCTTTTCTCTCAACAGTCGCCATTTTACGGGGCCGTTAACACCTGTTCACGATTCTCTTTGCATTTTACTGTCTTTTTATGGGAATTCAATTGAAGAAAGAAACGCGACTGGGAATCTTGACATTTACGTTTTATAGTGCTCCGATAAAAATGATGGATGTGGGACGTTAGGAGTTTGATTTATTTAAAACTTAAGGTACCCACATGTTATTGTATCGCACTGATATATATTGAATAAGACCTTTATTTCTGAGGTCGGAATAACTAAAAGAGTGTTTTATCGTCAGCTTTTTCGTGATAAGAGTGGGTATATACCAAGATTGCCATTCTTTAAATTGAATTTACAATCAATAGGCAAGACTATATTTACAAATATTAATTCACGCCTTGATCTTTTGGGATCATCATCATCATCATTTCAGCCGAAAGACGTCCACTGCTGGACAAAGGCCTCCCCCAAGGATTTCCACAATGACCGGTCCTGCGCCTTCCGCATCCATGCCCTTCCCGCGACCTTCACCAGGTCGTCGGTCCACCGTGTGGGAGGCCTGCCTACACTGCGTCTTCCGGCGCGCGGTTGCCACTCGAGATCTTTCTTGCCCCAACGGCCATTGGTTCTACGAGCTATGTGCTCCGCCCACTGCCCTTAAGTTTGGCGATTCTGTGTACTATGTCGGTTACTTTAGTTCTCCTGCGGATCTCCTCATTTCTGATTCTGATCTTTTGGGATAGGCAGACAATGCAGAACGCCATCTGCTACGATCCGGACAGTCCTTTTGCTTCATCAACATCTGTTCACATATCGGCTCATCGGTTTCAATTACTGCGCACCTGAACTTTCTGAAGAGTATAACCAATACGGTCAGCATTTGTTTTTCTATGCCCCGGAAAGCACTTTTAGCTTTCTAGTTGGTCCTGTCTATCATTCGTAGATCTTTAACAATTGTTACGGGTATTCAGATGCTGGACAGTCTGACAACTAGTCTTACCAAGGGGCATCGTGTTACCCAGTAACTGGGTTGTGGAGGCCAGATAGGCAGTCGCTCCATATAAAGTATTGGTATTCAGCTGCGTCCGGTATGACTGGAAACCAAATCCAACAAAGTTGGGAAAAGGCGAGGCAGATGATAAAGCACTGCAAATAGCTAAAATGGTAGAATTTCAACCACTGAGCAACCACTAGTATAATGAAATATCTCACACAGATACATATCTCTATCCCTCTCTATTCCCCGCATTCAACTCATGAATATAACACTTAATTCCCAAATTAAAAACCTCACCAGCACTGTAATTACATACTACGAACGAATCCTGCACGAAAGCGTACAAATGTAACTTTAATTTAAATCCGACCGTTGCATTGCAATGTCTACACCACTGTGTTTCAGTTACATCTGAAAAGAAGATGGATGATCCTGCATGCATTAGTTTTGAGTGCAGAGCCCTGAGAACGCGTTAATGTAGGAGCTTGGTAATGGACGTGTTAGGTACGTGAAATGTGGGGCTTGAGAGGGAATGTTTTGGGGCATTTTACAGATTGGTACTATGAGTGTACGTCCTGCCTTACACTACATAACAAGACGCCTGTTATCTTCAAATAGTTAGGCAGAGGTGTCCTCATAGCATAATATATGCTGCCACTGTTTGTCTCTGCATCACCCAAAGGTTGACTGGTAGAAAATGCCTATGACATTAAGTCCGCCTCTGTACATTTGTGTGCTTAAAGTATTAAATAAATAAATACATAATCAAATCAAATCAAAATTCATTTATTCAAATTAAGCTGAGAATCAGCACTTTTTGAACGTAAAAATGTTTACAAAAGACAGTCCCTCAAAACGCCCACCCTTCACCACTTCCTAGTGATTTTGCTGGGTCAAAAACGCAAATATGCTAAAGTCTAGTATAGTAAGTCATTTCGGCCAAAAACCATACTGTTAATAACAGAAAGGCTCACTAGCATAACCACCATAGAAACGGGTTTTGTCGACGGAAGAAAAGACAACATGACAGATTGTTTAAAGATTTCTACTGACCTAAGCATGGCGATGTTAAAACTGAAGAGAAGAAAGTTTTCTATTCTCTTCAACGGGGTGCCTCGTGCTCGGGTAGAAGAGATGTCAAGTTAGACAAAAAAAACGTTGTCTATTCTTGAAAGAAAATATCTAGAATTGTTCATGCTGAGCGTGCAGGTGTGTGCGACATGTGTAGATCTATCCAGTGTCTAACAAATTAATTATCCGTTTAGCAACTGATATTTTTAGTATGACGTGAGAGCTCCCACGAAATCTGCCCAGTAATCATTAATGTGGATTGATGATTACTGCCGCGAACGGATAGGCACGAACTTATATAAGTGCCATATCATACCGGACGAGCCTATTACAAAAAACCAGACTTCGGGCTGCTACTGAGAAATTTCTAACGGAAAAATCCATGGTCCAGCCTGGGAATCGAACCCAGGACCAGATTGTTGACACTAGCGCGTACAACTATTACGACATGCTAAGAAGAAGAACAGTATTTGCCAAGCAAGAGCGGGATTTAATCACCGAAATAGTTCTTTGAGACCCCTTTGTCTCAGATTGCTCTTGTACTAATATTAAAGGGGTTTAATCCAGATAGTGACTGCAAACTCCACTGTTTAAATCTTCAAATTACGTTGGAAGTTATTATGAAGTCGCTTTATGAGATGAACTGAATCTTTAACAAAGTGAACGATGGCTATGAAAGATTAGGTACATGCAATTTAGTTTGTACATTATTTCGTCACATCATCTCTTTATTTGTGGAGGAGCTGATGGCTAAAAACAAGATCGAAGGTTACGCTACGCTTGCCAAGGTCAGCCTGTGGATGGGTGACCGTTCGTAAAATATCGAGACTCCTCCGTGCCTTGAGAAACACGTTAAACAGATGGTCCCAGCTGTCACTTGTAGATAATTGACAGGCTTTGCGGGTAGTCAGAAGCTTGAAAGTCTGACAACCAGTCTTACCAAGGGGTATGGTGTTGCCACGACTCGGCGATATGACTTGATGACATGACGTGTGGTACCATTGAGTTCACCCATTTTGAAGGAAAAGGAATAATAGAACACGGCTTAACATAGCTTACATTTTAGTGTTATACAAGTAGATTATGACGATAAGTACGACGATTAGGTAGGTATTATGTATATGTATGTATCTATATATCTATGTAATGTATTGTATTAAGTATGTCAGTCTTCTAGTACCCATAACATAAGCTCTGCTTAGCTTGGGGATAGATTATGCTGTGTGGATTGTCCAGCATGATTATTATTATGCTATTTTTATTTATATAGTTTCCCATTAAATGTACGGAAAACGAGCGCTAAATTTAAATCTATTCATCAAAATCAGCTTTCCCAGAATTTGATGACGTAATTCCACACAAGCAAAATGGTCGTTATAATTATAAGGGCTTGGTTTTCAGACAAATTGCAGTTTGTAACTGCCATTAATTTTCAGAAACTAAACGAATGGGCGTTTTATTATATTAATGATATTTAAGTTTACAATTAATTGTTTGGAAACACTAGCTTTTACGACTTTGTGGGGTCCATCTGGGGCTCAAAAACCTCATCAAGGTTTCGGCCTAATATTGAACGAAAGTACCATGTGAGCGCATATTTCCCTATTATAATTAAGCCCTAACCTGGCAAATAGGAGAAAGACACATAATAAGTACTTGCCCGGTTTAGAACCTCGTGCTTGAGAGGCGAGGAACTAACCACTCGGTCGTCATGATTTTGTGGCCAGTAACAGTCGTGTATTATGGAACAGGTTAGGTTTTCAGGTTTCTCCCCCTCGACCTGGGGAGGCCTGCGGAAGCAGGCCGGCACGAGCCGGGGGTTGCGGACGGATCGTACGTTCCCGCGACCCCCGGCGTAGATGTACTAAGATGAAACACGGGGGTGTTTTTTAGTCAGTAAGAGTCTGACAGACCCCATGAGGATTATCCAGCTCGGATAAAAAAAAGGTTTTTAGGTTTACTATGCTGTATCCGCACATAGCCTTTTGAAAAGGCCATTTTACGTTTTCTTTTGTCTTCTATTCCAACCATCCCTAGCCATCCCAGAACATTAGCAGCGTCTGCTGCAGGCTTCTGGGAGACAAAACGGTGTGAAATACATTGCCCCATACTGGGAATTTCTCCCGTATCGTAGGTTTCAAGTTCACATACACAAACAGGACCCGGAACTATCTGTAAGCCATAAAAATATTTGTTACGTGCGGGAATCAAACCCACGACACGCGGCGCAAAGTCAATCGCTCAGCCACTGCGCCAACCGTGCCGTCATAAGATTGGAGAATCTGTGCCCGTCTCATTTTTTTTACTTGATTCGAGGTGTAAAATCCTCCTAGATGTCCTCCGCCCTGTGGGGGCGAAGGGGCTTTTACTGACTAAAAACCACCCCGGTGTTCCACGGGAACGTACGATCCTTTCGCAACCCCCGGCTAGTGCTGGCCCACCTCTGCAGGTCTCCTCAGGTCGAGGAGGGGAGTGAGGTGTTTGACTCCCCCGTGACGTCTAAGAGGGGTGCTCGTGGAATACTTCGCGCCGCCACCTCGGGTCCTGATGTGTGGGGTGCGACGGACGTCCCCGAGTCCGTCGCCCAACCGTGCCCGTTCCTCGTCCATGTGTGAGCACGTGCTGTGGCATTTCTTGTGCCTCCATTCATCCTATGCATAAGGGGCTGTCTGATACACCTATGGTAAATAAGTTCTAAGGACAGTGACCGATTTACAAAGAAACTGGCGCCTGTTTCTGTGATTTTTTTTCAAGCTTTATCCGTTGACCTATCTTGGATCGAATACCTTAAGTATCCAGTCGGACATCCGATAACATTAAATTCTACCCTATCGAGCAAAATTGCGACCATAAGCTCGCATCTGAAGAGTATAATAAAAATAAAATCTCGTATTTCCGAAGCGCATATGCTAAACGCTTACGACGAGATTTTTATAAATAGGAAGTAGATGTTGAATGCAATTCATAATCCTATTAGGATAGAGATTCTGTTCAGCTGGGTGGAGCAAATAGGGTATATCTCGTACTGACATGGTGTAGGTAAGAGCAGAAGGTTTGCGAATGAAAATATGGAATATAATGCGTACTTAAAAGAAAGAAAGAAAGACAACAAAAAAAATTGATTCAGAAGAAAAAGGAAAGGATATTTTAAAAAGTTTACAAAAAATAACTTTCTTATGCTTTCTTTTTTGAAGCTCTAATGATATTGTTATTAATTACTAGGATACGATGTTAAGATCGAAGCAAAGGGTTTAAGTTGTGTAATAAAAAAAACGAGTGATAAAAAAAAAACATAGTGTTACGTGCATATTTCACTGAATAACTTTAATTATATGTGCTTTAATTAAAATAAATAATAAATCGCCGAAAGTCTGTAAACTTGAAAAAAAATAACGTTAAGAAGATGTATATTTCTATTTGTGAATAATTAGAATAAATTTTGACTGCCTTGTTGGTCCGGTGGTCCCAAACGCGACTTCTGAGCGTGAGGTACTGGGTTCGGTTCCCGGGTAGTGCCAAGTGTAATTGGGTTTTTCCATAAGGAATTTTCACATAAGCATTTGCATTTGTGCTTGGTTGATGGCAATATGCTTGCCCTCTATTACATAGGACTTAACCATAACAGGCAAAATGTGGGTGTTACTATAGGTGCACCTATGTCCAACTCTTTGGGGAAAACAGGTGCGTTATGTGAGAGTCTTTTTTCTTTTCTAAAAATGTTGCCCCCACACTAGGAATATCTCCTGTGTCGTGGGTGCGTTTACAAACATTTAAAGTCACATACACAAACAGCCAGACCCGGAACAACTACCTGCAGGCCATACAAATATTTGTTCCATGCGGGAATCGAACCCACCACACACGGCACAGCAGTCGATCGCTCAGCCACTGTGCCAACCGTGCCGTCAGAGTAAACAGTTTAATTTGTTTGTACCCAGTTTCCCTTCTTCATCTCATTATTACTGTGGGATATTATTACTTAAGCAGCTGCAGGATTTAATTGAATAGTAACGGCGGGGATTCTTGGCTCTAATATCAGGTAAGGATTTATTGGAATCGTGGATTAAGTACTGATTGAATAGGTTGCAGTGTCGAAGACGTAGCTCTACTGTGTAGTCGGGGTAATAAGCATTCATTAAAGTTGGGTATCTGTATACTGTAGACTAGGATCTTAACATAACATAAAAATAGGGCTTCTTTGACTTTCAAGACATTTATTAAAAAAATCACTTAATTTACAAATCAGGAATCTTCCCTATCACGGGCTACATATCTCTCCCCTGCTTCTAAAGTATTCTTATTCTATCTTAAGGGTTTAAAACCATAGAGACCCAAAGATTTACTAGCCTGTATGCAATAAGTTCTGCTATAATATTAGGACATATTACACTTCTACAATACTATGTACTAGTGAAAGGAATTCAGGAAGAAAGGAACTCAGAAGAGTCTGATTGTTTGCGTATGAAGAAAGAATTTCATAAGATGCGGCGGATGACTTTTAACTAAACATTTGTTTTATTTTTGTAATTAGATGAACTCGACAAACTGTAAGTATTTAACCTTGCACACTGTTCCATTGCTTTTTTAATTATTAATATTTTTTAGTACCAATATTCTACGTTTGCAATGTTTATAAATATGTCAGCACCATATATCTTTTAACATAACAATTTCCTTATATGCTGCAGTGCTTATTTTTTAATAACTTGTACCTATTTTAGTACAGTACTTTTTTTCTAGGTAGATCGTCTTCAAATATGATTATCTGATTAATGTAAAAAAAATACTAATATTAAAAAAAATATATAAAAAATAATATAAATAAAAAAATATTATAAAATACTAATTATAAACTATGTTTTAATTTTATATGGAAAAAGATGAAACAAAAAGTTATTGTGAATACCTTATTAAAATATTGTCAATTTTCTTAATGATGATTCAGTAACTGATGGACATACTGTTACTCTGATCGACATATTAGGTCTTTACCTATGAAATTGCCGTTCTGCAGTACTGGCCATTTCAAATCAAAATATTTTTTGTTTGGCTAAGAATTCTAATTTCAAATTAATTTTATTTTAAAAACATGGATTTTTTTTTCCAAAAGTAGTCATTTGTTTATTGATTAGTGTTACATTTTCATCGCATTTAAATCTTTTTCGTCATCATGGATACGTTAAAAATTCGAGTAATTATGGAATATGAGTACCGTTGTGGCAGCAACGCGGCACAAGCGGCACGCAACATCAACGACGTTTACGGAGCTAACACTACAAACCAACGCACTACCTGTTATTGGTTTGCTCGCTTCCGTTCTGGAAATTTCGACCTGAAAAATGAACCTCGCGGTCGTCCGAAGACTTTGGTCGACAATGACGAATTAAAGGCGATTGTGGAAGCTGATGATACACAATCTACGGCTGAATTAGCAGCAGCTTTCGACGTTAGCGTCAAAACAATATTGGTCCATTTGCGTCAAATTGGCAAGGTAAAAAAGCTTGACAAATGGGTGCCCCACGAACTCAATGATCGCCAGCGCGAAGTACGCGTCGAGACGTGCCTTGCACTGCTCAACAGACACACAAATTAAGGAATTTTGAACCGCATTGTTACCTGCGATGAAAAATGGATTCTGTTTGATAACCGCAAGCGCTCAGCAAGTTGGTTGGATCCTGGTTCAGCACCTAAACAATGCCCTAAACGAAAACTTACCCCAAGAAAAGTGATGGTCACTGTTTGGTGGTCTAGCACCGGTGTGATTCAACACAGCTTCTTACCAAACGGGGTGAGCATTACTGCAGATGTGTACTGTGAAGAATTGAACACAATGATGGAGAAGCTGGCACATCTCCAACCAGCATTGGTCAATCGCTCGTCTCCGCTGCTCCTGCACGACAACGCGCGACCTCATACTGCACAGCAGACGGTCTCCAAGTTGCAAGAACTGGGGTTGGAAGCTCTCCGTCATCCGCCCTACTCACCAGACCTTGCGCCTACAGACTACTACTTTTTCCAGAATTTGGATAACTTCTTGGCGGGAAAAAAATTCAATACCCGAGAGGCAGTACAAAATGCCTTTGAAGAATTTGTTGCCTCCCGTCCAGCTGATTTCTTTAAGAAGGGCATCAATAAACTGCCACTGCGTTGGCAAAGATGCATTGATTGCATGGGTGATTACTTCGATTAATACAAATAAAAAATACATGAAAAAAATTCATTTAAATTTTTTCATACAAAACGGCAATTTCATAGGTAAAGACCTATTATATAAAAAAAATGTTTCCAATTTTATTGGAGATTCAAAGAAATATTTAAATCATTTTATTTTTATCATGTTTAAATCTCTACATAGAAACTTCTTTCTTGATATAGTTTATTGCCCTTTATCTACAAAAGATTCATCAGAAACTCAATTTGATTTAACCCCTTCTATCTGATTTATGACGGTCCTCGAAATCCAGGCCACATACACACCGTTGGAAGAAATGGATACTATCAAAGAAACTGTTATTTATGACAGTTATTATTAATAGTGCTTTCTTCTGAGTTAATATTATTGCCCTGTCTATTTATGAAATATTTCTTATTGTACATTTGTAGTACTAGCAGTGCCGGCGACTTTCTCCACATGGAATGTAATAAAATGTTATGGGTTTTAAGTGGAACCCTAAAACGTTTTCTTAAATAAAAATAGCTGAGTAACTGCTAGTGAAAGCCACGTCACAATCGGTTGAGCCATTTAGGAGATTACCTCAAACAAAAAGACTGCCAGACAAAAACAAATGGTTTTTGATATAGTGACAGCTAGGACCAACGGCTTAGTGTGCTTTCCAAAGCACGGCGGAGTCTCGATATGTTACGAGCGATCACCCATCCATGGAGTGACCTCAGCAAGAGTAGCTTAACCTTCGACATCTGTAAGGTTTTTTTTTATTTAGCCACGAGCTCCTCGAATATAAATCATTGGTAGTAATATTTTGTTCGGTTAGAAAGTTACTCTGTTTTGTATCACGTTCGAATGGTTTTCGGCACAATCACATTTATGTCTGTCCTATATATGTATTATTTCAGTCTGACTTTTATTATATGTAGCTGAAAAATGTATCAAGTTTATTTGAGATTTACGTGATTTCTCTTTTATGGAAATAAAAATGGAATATCGTTTCTTTTTTCAATTTGTCTACATAACATTCAAACAGGCCTGTATTCCCTGAAGAGTGTAAACTAAAAGTAACTATAGAACACCCATATTTCTCCATTTATGCTTAAATTCCATGTAATAGGGAGCGAGCCTATTGCCATCAACCGGGCACGAATCCAGACTCCGGGCTGCTAACTGAAAGATTCTAGGTGAAAAAACCCAATAACAATTTACCCGAACACTTAAACCCAGGACCTTATGGCCATCAGTGGCGCTAACGACTTCTACACCAACGAGTCAGTTCAATCTTTTATTTTGTAAACTACATACTAACAGTAATGTCAAGATGGCCCAGTAGTTTATGCCTCGCCTTTTGTGCACGAGGTTGTGGGTTCAAACCTGGGCAAGTACCAATGTGAGTTTTTCAATTCATATGTACTTTCTAAGTTTATCTTGGACATCACTGACATCGGTGAATGAAAACATCGTGAGGAAACCTGGACTTATATAATTATTATAAGTCTGAAATCGGCAACCCGTCTTGAGCAAGCGTGGTGATTAATGCTCATGCCTTCTCTGTATGAGAAGAGGCCTTTGCCCTGCAGTGGGACAGTAATAGACTTGTACTTTACTTTACTTTTTTTACTTTTATACTAACAGTATTTCTTAAAATATTGTTACACCAAACGAAGATTTAAACAGTTACTTTTCTGTAAAGATCTGAATTTTACAGCTGAGGGGCAATTCCGTATTTTTAAGAACATTCGCATTCAAATTTCTATACGAGACAAGCTCTACAAAAATCAAAATCAAAAACCAAAATTCATTTATAAAAATTAGGCTGAGAATCAGCACTTTTTGAACGCAAAACGTTTACAAAAGTTAGTCCCCCACAACGACCACCCTTCACCGTCTACCTAGTGTGGCGTAATAAAGCAAATTGTTTATTCTGAGTATTTTTAAAACGCATGTAAATCTAGATATTAGTTAAGAAGAAGTTAAGGCAAAGTAAAACATTATTGTTTTTGGGTAATCAACAAAAAAAAATACAACGTCTAATTTACCTACATTTCTGACAAGAGTTTGTCATTGACTGTCGTTGAGATGAGATATCGTATAGATTTAGAACGTTTTAAATTACGGACATTGGTCTCCTGTGCCAATTCTTTCGCCAAGATAAAAATAGTTAACTTCCTTAATACTTTTATACATAAAAATTATAATTGACCTAAAAGTTTATTAGTCATATCTACCCAAGCAAAGCCGTCCAAGCTATAACCGAAATGTAATGTTAAAGTTTATTCACGGTCTCGTACTCGTATATCCAATATATTTACGACCTCGCATGCATCTATTCTTTTAATTTTGTATGTGTACACATGTTTGCGCAAATAAAATTTCTTATAAAAATTTTTATTTATTCTTATCCTTTTAAAATTCTCGTGTGATATATATATGTTTGTAACCAAACTCCTCCGGAACGGCTGGACCGATTTGTATGAAATTTTTTGTGCAAATCGGGTAGGTCTGAGAATTAGCGAACATTAATTTTTCATACCCCTAAATATTAAGGTAGCTCCACCCCATAATTTAATTTTTCAGACAAAATTTTTGGTTTTAATTTTTTTATGATACAGCATACAAAATTTTGGTAAGCTGTATCATAAAAAATATATACAACTTCAAATGTTCACCCTTCTATCTACAACTTCTATATGGTAAAACAACGTTTGCCGAGTCAGCTAGTATGTTCTAAAAAACAACTTCATAAAATCAAATAAATTAGAACTAGATTGGGTCGATGTTTTTAAGCTGACTACCTACTGACCTCTATATGGCAACACAACGTTTGCTGGATCCGCTAGTATTTTATAATAATCTTATATAATAACTCAACGGCATAGGCTATCCGATATTCGTATACGTTAATACTGAAATTCAAATGTCAGACTCACTACATCGTTAGTGTCATAAGTATTGATTTCTTATTTTTCAGAAAAAGAGTGTATTTCACGCTTGCTCACTGTAAAGATAACGAACGAGAGAACATGATATTGAAGAAGTCAAATGATTTCATCGCTAGTTTTATTTGATACTAGCACCTTCATCCGCGTAGATTTTGTATTTTTCCCTTCTGAATTTAACATCCCCTACACCCTCTTTAAAGCGTAGTTTTTGAAATAAAATATAGTCTAAGTCACTTGCTGATAACCTAGCTTTCTATAGAAGAAATAGTTTAAAAAATCGGTTTAGTAGATTTTGAGTTAATCCATGACAAAGAAACATACAAATAATCAAATATTTTCTCTTTATGTATAGTATTACTTTAGACTAGCTTACCATGATGTTAAATAGCCTAAAACCTTCCCCAGGAATTGGGCTATCAGATAAAATAAAGTATTTTTTAATAATAATAATGCTGGACAATCCACACAACATCATCTAGCCCCAAGCTAAGCAGAGCTTGTGTTATGGGTACTAGAGAACTGATATACTTAATACAATACATTACATAGATAGATATTTTTATTAAACGAAACAAATACCCAGAACACATCCGGAAAACATCATTGTAGATCGTTCAAACATTTGTCCCAAGGCGGGAACCGAACCTGCAACCTCCTGCATCGCAGCGGACCTTCGCCCACTGCGCCACATCGGTCGTAATCTGGCTGGTACTTCCAGAAATTAGCGCATTGGAACAGAAAAATAACACACTCTTAAGTTGTATTACATTAATATATGTTTACCGTGTCTGTACCCTTTTTTTTTATACCGGGGGAAACCTTCAAAAGGCGCCTGGAGTTTTGAAGAAAAGACCAGGGAGTGTGGGATTCTTACCTCACTAAAACCACCCCGGTGATCACCATCAGCACATGGAAGGGGCCCCGTTACCTCTTAAGAGACCACTCCGGGACCTTAACAGACCACTCCGGGACCTTAAGAGACCACTCCGGTACCTTAAGAGACCACTCCGGGACCTCCGTGTCTGTACCCTATTAACACTAGAAGTCAAGAAAAATTGTCACTAACCCTATGGATTCCAGTCACAAATAAAAACTTTCTATTTTATTCTAATACATAATTACACCTAATTTGATGAAAAACCGGTGTTTTAGTGGTGTTAGGCAATCTGATAGAATAAAATAGGGTATTAGAAAGGAAGTCTCGAAATAGCGCCGGTGACCGAGAAGTTGTGTGGAAATTAACTTTCAAATAGTATCCGCATGTGATGAGGAGGAACGAGAAAGATGTCTTATGGACAGTTTTGTGTATTGTTTTGTGTGAAGGGATTTTTTTAAACTCTGCCCCACACTAGGTATTTCCACTGTATCGTGGGTGCCTTTACAAACATTCAAACTCACATACATAAACAGCCAGAGAGAGCCGGAACAACTACTTGTAGGCCATACAAAGATTTGTTCCGTGCGGAAACACAACCCACGACGCGCAGAGCAGTAGTCTATCGTTCAGCCACTACGCCAACCGTGCCGGTTACAAGAATAGTAGAAGAGCAAAGAAACGATGGAAGGCTTGTGTGAAAGATGATATTTTGGCGAGAAATATGTATTGAGATGACGTCAAATGGACAATTATCGAAGAAAAAAACACGCAGCAATGACTCGAAATTAATTGGGGTTAAGGAAGGAGGATGATAAGTTGACCTTTTTTTTGTTTTAACGATAGGAAATCATCCAATGTCTGCTCCCGCATCCAGGAACGGGAGAGCGTGTCACTCATTTACTGACTAAAACCCATCCGTGTTCCGTCCTTGCCCTTTACGTTCCAGGGTCACGGTAACCTCGCGACCCTGGATGATGAAATGACCTGTCTTTAAATATTTTTATCGCTGTTTTTTCTTTCGTCAACCCATATACAATATTAAAAAGCTATCGTCCGCTCTCTTCGTTTTTTATTTTTCTTCATTCCATTTTTTCTGCAGTATATCTCGATCATCTTAAAAATACAACTTAATCCTCCACCACTAAAATTACCCTACCCACACAAACCACAAAACGCAAATAAAATCGGGAGGAAAAATCAACGTAAAATCTGTAATATGTATACAAACCTCTTATAAATATTTGATCAGTCACTGGGCTCATCCGATTTTATTCTGTGTATTGTCGGAAAAGAACCGTGTTACCGGTCTCCGGCGTATATTATTTAGAAAAAGGGTAAATGTTACCAACTAAGGCTTGGCGTAGGCACTCCAAGACCGTCTATTTGTATATTTAAAATAAACCGCCATAGAGTGATTCGCACACTCAGAGTTCAGTAGATAGAAGTAAACAATTTTACATTTTCATTGTTTATAAACGTCAGAAGAACGTCAGATCAGAAACTTGTAAGTCTGACAGCCAGTCTTACCAAGGGGTACCGTGTTTCCTGGTTAATGGGTAGTGAAGTTCAGATAGGCACTCGCTCCATGTGAAATATTGGTATTCAGCTGCATCCAGTTAGACTGGTAGCTGACCCCAACATATTTGGGAAAAGGTTAGGCAGATGATCATGATGACTTTTATGCACCAATACACTGTATTTGGAAACTAAGCTTAGGGCATATTTATTACAAGTTTTCGGGCCAGCATTGTTATTAAAATCAATAGTCAAATCAAAGACAATCTTACTTGACTCACGTGTGTGCACAGCCTTACCAAATACGTACAATGTCAGTCAAATGTGACCAGACGGTCGGATTTGGAGGTATTTTTGTTTTGGTAACGTTTTTAAAAAGCGTGTGCTGGACATTTTTACTGAAGGTCAAATATCACGTCTGCTTGTTTGTTAATTTTCGAGGAATGTTAAAACTTTTGGATATATTTATTCTGTTTTACATTTTATGTTTTGCTTTGCTGTAAATTGTGTGTATTTTGATGTAACTCAACCTTTTTATGACCAGTGGGCAGGCCTTTTTCTTCGCCTAAGAATCGGTATTGACATTCAACGTTTCTGCCAGCCTTTTGGGCATTTTTCGCGAAGACAGCGATGTGGATGAATTTTTCGATGCCCTATAATTTTCTTTTTTTTTCTTGTCATGTAGGCGCATATTCGTCTCTACATATGATTAAATTAAAAACCCTTTTATGCTGAAAATACTACAGTGGTTATGACAATTTTTTTTTTATTTGATTGCCCTGCGTAACATTCTCGTCCTATGTTACTAAGAAGCTTTTAGGCTAACGCAGTGTCGCTATTTGTCTATGTTGTGATTAATTTAATGAACTGGGAAATAGCCCAACATCTAGCAGACAGCGGATTATGGACTTGACTTATAGCGTAGATTCAATACACATCGTTTTGGCCCATTTACTGGCCTATGATTTCAGTTCAGGGCCACATATTGACATGAAGATATTGGAAAAGAAAAAGAAAATTGAGCTATCTGTCTGCAGATATTACTACATTGCATAGCAAAGCATTCGTTAAGCGATTGGCACACTGCACCGCATCACGCAGCGGGGTGCGCGGCGACGAACAACGAACACTGCGAGTGAATGCGTTTTCTGTGTGATGCACTACGCATGTGTTCTATACAAACACAGATACTTGCAAAGAACTTAAGAACACGCACTCTCTCGCTACGCTTCGTGATGCGGTGCAGTGTGCCAATCGCCTAAGATCGAATTGAGTTTCCACCCAATATTCTAATGTTTTACACAATTATGCATCATAAGTTTGTTTAATTTGTGTCAAGAAATAATTTCCAATCATAAATCCTTTACTTAAATTAGACTGGGAATCAGCCTTTGTTGAAATACAAAAATGACTTTTAACGGTCTTCCAATATACTCGCCCTTCACCAACCGTCCTAAAGATTTAGTGGCGCTACAAAATCCCTAGCGTGTATTTGAGTATGAACGATCTACGATCACTTCATCTGCCTAGTCTCTCCCCAACTATGTTAGAATCGGCTTCCAATCTAACCGGGCGCAGCTGAATACCAATATTTTACACAGGCTCTGACCCAGTAACCCGGTAACACGATACCCCATGAAAAGGCTGGTAGCAACGTACTCATCATCCTCCTGCCCTCCCAATTTATTTGGGGAAAGCGCAGCATGTGTTATTCTTCCACACATATTTATTTGCCGTCATCTCAGAAGTCCTAGAAAGGACTTCTAAACATACATATGACAAAATAAATATACAAACATACTTCTTCTAAACATGATATGGCTAGAAAGCCATATCATCTTTTACACAATCCGTACATCTTCTTTTTTGTAACCCTTCACATTAACACTAAAAACTTACCTCACAACATAGGCCTCATTCCTTTGCATCACATACCATGACAACCGATTAATCAATAGGTAGCAACGTACTTTCTATCAACATTATAAAGAAGAATTCAAACGAAATCAATAAAAAAATCTCTCACAAAACAACCATCAGCCACTTCCCGAATCTCAGTGTATATTTAATCAAGCTAATATAATCCCACAACCGACTGCGAAGCACTATTCTCATAAATATGTAAGGAGGTCGGAGTATCTACTAACATTTTTACGCTAAGGAAATTTTAGCCCTATCCTAAGCTTAGGCACAGTAAAGGGGTCTAGAATCTAGATATACCCTCTGTACTTTCTCCTGAGGTATAAGATAAAAACTATTTATTTTCTCAAAGGTCTGATCGAATATACCCGAACATATCCGAACGATCACATCTATCTGCGAACACAGAATAATACAGAGGGTTGAGTCCAACAAGTGAGTGACAACTGGCGCACGCACTTATTAAAAAAATATGTGCTTACCATCAGTAAAATTGAATCCAACCCCTTACTCTTCAAACTAATTTTAAATCCGATCTAAGCCCAATACGATTCCAATGTTAATATTGCAGTCACATGATTATATTATGTGGCGAAATTCACAGTTTTCAAAATGAGCTCAAGAGTAGCGATCCCGATCTCGAATTTGGTGCTAGCATCGAACTCGAGGGTTCCAAACCTCGGAATTTAAATTAACCAACGGCTTAAAATGCTTTCCGAGGCAGAGAAGGATTTCATAATATAATAAACAGGAACCCATCCTCAAACTGACCTCGGCCAGCGTAGCTTAACCTTCGGTTGACCCGTGCGGTTGTTTTTATGTATCCTCAAGGTCATCTTGATACAACTTGTAACGTCTACTACTAATTCAACTACAGACAGACGAATGCTCAAAACTGAATTAGAATAGGGATGTGTCCTAGGTAGAAATATATTAAGGCTATTTGGTCCTTCAGTTAGATTACCAAAAAATATTGGACACGTATTTTTTGCTTACTCATATCAATAAAAAGTGACAATGCTATAACACATCAAAGTTCAGGAGAAGGGGCTTGTGACGACACTTGTACGTTAATAGTGTATATAGTGTATATTATATTAGCAATTGTCTTTAAGCATATCATGTCATTCAACATTGTTATTAGTCTGTAAGCTTTCTGTAAAATAAAGTAAATAAATAAAGTAAATAAATAATCTAATCTAAATGTTACACACTTTAAAGTGTTTTTTTAATAGACATTTTTTTTTTTTTTTAAACATTGCCCCACACTAGGAATTTCTCCTGTATCGTGGGTGCGTTTACAAACATTTAAACTCACATACACAAACAGCCAGACCCGAAACAACTACCTGTAGGTCATACAAATATTTGTTCCGTGTGGGGATCGAACCCACAACACGCGGCGCAGCAGCCGATGGCTCAACCACCGCGCCAACCGTGTCGTCAAAGACATTCTTAGGTCATTAGGTCGAATTTTGCAAAACAGTTAAAAAAATCTATTGTAATTTTATAAGAAAACTAACTGACCCAGCAAACGTTGTTTTGGCATATAAAATGTTAGGGGTGGACCACCCTTATCATTTAGGGGTATGAAAATAAGATGTTGGCCAATTCTCAGACCCACCCGATATGCACACAAAATTTCATACAAATCGGTCCAGCCGTTCCGGAGGAGTTTGGTAACAAACATTGCGACACCCGAAATTTTATATATGTACTAACTGACCCGGAAAACGTTCTTGAGCCATTGATTTTTTTTTCAATAAAAAGTATCCTATGTTACTTCTAATAAAACTTTGACGGCCGATGTGGCGCGGCGGGCGAGGGTCTGCCTGCGACGCAAGAGGTTGCGGGTTCGATTCCCGCCTTGGGACAAATGTTTGTACGATCTGCAAATATTTGTTCCGAGTGTTCTGGGTATTTCCTATGTATAATAAAAATATCTATCTATGTAATGTATAGTATTAAGTATATCAGTCATCTAGTACCCATAACACAAGCTCTGCTTAGCTTGGGTCCAGATGATGCTGTGTGGATTGTCCAGCAATATTTATTTATTTATTTAATACCTCCAAGAATATGTGTACAAAGTTTCATGAGTATCGGTTTAGTAGTTTTTGCGTGAAAGCGTAACAAACAAACTTACATTCACATTTATAAAATTTAGTTAGCTTACCTTAATCACCATAATACTTCCCGGTTTATTATACCTATTTCAATTTTAAATAACATTATGGACCTGCCCTCTTCAATTTATTGAAACAACCTTCTGTACCGTACCTATCTGTTTTGTGCTACTACCTTATGCCGTAACACACTCACAATAGATTTCAATTTTGATGGATAAACAATGTTCAATGCACCGTAATACTTTGATTGGCATCTCTTTATAGAAAGCAGTGAATTTATATTTGGTATAAAATCATGCATTTATTACTTGAAAGGGTTGGCAGGGGTACCTGTACATACTCACATTTCAGCAGTTATGTTGTATGTCCCATGTAAATGGGGGATGCGAGAAATAAGTTGAAAATGAACAGTACTGTCAAAGGCACATTGTAAGTTCGTTACGTGACTTGATTGATACAATGATTGATGTAGAATGTTACTTGTCACTGGCATTATTATAGATTTTTGCTAAAGCTTTCAACTCCACGGATACAGTATTCTGTTTTTCTGGATAAAAGGTCAATGGAGGGTATACATTTAAATTGTTTCCATGAAAGCGAGTACTAATGTTCATTAAACCTAATATTAGGTTTATTGAAATATATCGATGTTTTATATAGATATTTTAGGGTAAAATATACATAGTGTTTCGATGCATCCGTATATGGATAATAAAATAACAAGAAGCGAAAACGTATCAAATACAATAAATTAACACGTATTGAAAATTTGTTATATTTTCTCAATAAGTTGGGATTCTCGTAAATTTGAGCTCATTTTAAGAGCTGAGCTGTACAATTTCCGACAAATGCTTGCACTGACTGAACAGGTCCATTCATATCCGTGTGTTTCTTTCCACAAAGGACCATCTCGGACACTAATCTGCATTGTCCTTCTCTTCTCAAAGTAGTCCGATAGTAAAACACCATAAAACATAGTTCAAAAAAAATATTTTACATTTTGACGTGTAATAGTGTTTGTAAAACCTATTTACATAAATAATTATCATTTATCATTCAAATCTCAAAAAAAAACATACAGGTCCCATTAAACGTCAAAAATTATCGACCTATCGACATTTCGATTTTTTGGGTCTAAAACGAAAGCGATATTAATACTTAAATTATAAAAATATCGATACTTTTTGGCACTTTTTACCTAAAGATATAATTTTCTGTGTAGCTCTTAAGGTGAGGTTTGCTTTCTGAATCATTATGACTATTCAAATACCAAACGTAATAGATTGTGAGTGTCATTTCGGGTGCCAAGGTCTAAAAACAATAAACTTACCCAGACAAAGAATGTTCTCTTCCCTTTATTGTCTTCCCTCCTCTATATTTCAAAAGTCTGGTCGCATATATCCTAGTCTTTACACAGATTTGAATGTGAATCAAGTTTTTTGCGGGCTTATCTCTTCGTTCCATTTCCATTGCTTTGTCTTTTAAATCTTTTTCTATTATTCCCACAACAATGCCGGCAGTGGTTTATGAATATACAAAGCAGGACATAAAACTTCGTGGTTGATAAGAATATGCCATCCTACATCCCTGGGGTGTCGTGACAGACAAGTTTAATAATGAAGATGCATCGCAAAACACACCAGAGTGGTGTAATTTTTACGAAATAATGTTTTATCAAGTTTTTGTATAACTGACGGTCTCGTTGGTTAAGTGAACGCAAGAGATTCTCCTGAGTATAATGTCCTGGGCTCAATTCCCAGGTCGTGCACAGCGTTATTGAGTTTTTATAAATACTCAATACGTATTGGCCGTCAGAAAGCCAATTCCCGTAATAAAAAGCGTTCAAAATCTGGGGATCAATGTCAAAAACCTGTCAAAAAATGAGGGACGTATATTTGACAGATTGCGGTTGACACTAAAATGTGAACGTTTTTATAAATACGGGAACTGCCCCTAAGACCGGAGTCTGTTTTTGTGCCCGGTTGTAAGGCTCGCCCATGGGCATTTACGGTCAAAATGTGGCTACATTATTATTATAGGTACACCACTGCCCACCCCTTCGGGGAACACAGACGTCATGTGACGTCTGTATTCGGATATTTTGACGTTATGTTATGTTTTAGTATTTAAAGTGTGTGTATGTCCGTGATTCTTTGCCTAACGCTCAACTCTCTCTGGAAAAGATTAAAAAAAAAAGTCACAACACTAGGAATTTCTCCTGTGTGGTGGGTGCGTCTACAAACAATTAAAGTCACGTACACGAACAGCCAGACCCGGAACAACTACTTTTCCGATGCGCGGAGGAGTCTCAATATGTAACGAACGGTTACCCATACGACCTCGGCAATCGTAGCTTAACTTCGGTTAACCCGTGCGGCTGTTTTTATTTAGCAAGACCAGTAGTAACTGAACAATATAATAATCTACAGATTAACCTTGTACAAAGGAAGCCTTGTACCTAGTACACGAGCTCAAGCCAATGCAAAATTAAAATCATAAAAAATGAACACAACAATCAGGCTTGACCTTCGCTGAAGTTCAAACGAATCCTGCGGAATTAACAGGCTGGTGGCTGTGTAGACAGATGAAATGCATAATTGATGCTAGTATCCCGGAACGAACCTGACCTTTAATGTAGTAGAGATATTGACCTTTTTTTTGAAAATATAAAATGTCAATGTCAAGCCAAGTATTTTCCGAACGGTTAGGCAATGGTGTACCCATGTTGAAGTCCCGTATAATAGGGGGCGCGCCTATTGGCAACAAGCGGGCCCGAGCAGAGTATCTTAATTTTTCAGTGTCATCATTGTTAAGGATTATTGACATTGGCTTGTAGATCGCGCTCAGTCAATAGCAAAATTTGCCTTAAATTATAGTAAAACCTGCATCAAAATCCGTTACGTAGAACCTTAAAAGAACAACACAAACTCGAACAGTGAATATGTTCAAAACTAATATTTTCAAGAGGAAAGATTTATTTGTTCTTATATGTATATCATCCGCATCATCCGCCTAGCCTTTTCCCAACTATGTTGGGGTCGGCTTCCAGTCTAACCGGATGCAGCTGGATACCAGTGTTTTACATGGAGCGTCTGCCTATCTGACCTCTACAACCCAGTTACTGGGCAACACGATACCCCTTGGTGACTGTTTGTCAGACTTGCGGGCTTCTGACTACCCGTAACGACTGTCAAAGATCTACAAATGACAGCCGGGACCAACGGCTTAACGTGCTTTCCGAGGCACATATATGTACACATACATATATTTTGTTCATATGTATATGTGCCTATGGCATTAAGTCCGCCTCTGTACATTTGTGTGCTTAAAGTATTAAATAAATAAATAAATAAATATGTTGTGTATAAATTCAAAAATTACTTAATCAATTATAAAAAAAATATATCGAAACGAATCTTTAAATAAAACTTAACGTATGGAAAACTACATTATCAGCGAGTAACATACGCCTTAATATTTTAAAAACTGCCCTTTAGGAGGGGTGGAAAATTTAAAAGGATAAGCACGAAATCAAAGTCTCGAACAAAGAGCTGGTATATTGTCTATAGACATCCCTTTCTATAACCGAGAGCTTTCAATTTACAACCATTACAGACCACCTAGAACCTAGTTTTAGTGCTCAAACACTCAGTACCTTCGGTAGGATCCAATCATCGGCATTCAGGCTATCCGGATAAGCGTTAGACTTACTCTGTAAGCTAAATGGAATGGTACACGGATACACCTCCGATTTCCAAATGAGAATTCGTCAATTTGGGATAACGGCTTCCATTAGTACTTACCATGTTAGAGCGTGGTCCAATTCTGCTTTTGAAGGGTAATGTTATATTATTATGACCTGCCTATCTTTTCTGGCCTGACTGCCCCGTTGGTCTAGAGTTCGAAAACGCGATTGCTAAGCATGAGGTCCTGGATCCGATTCCCTGGTCAAACAATGTGTTATTGGGTTTTTTCATTAGGCATTACTCAGCCTGCAGCAGTCCGGTGTCTGGATTTGTGCCCGGTTGATGACAGAATGCAAAACCACTAATTCGTGAGACTTAAATATAATTGTTGAAATTTTCATAATTTTCCTTCGCTGTTCTTTTCTGATTAATTTCGTTCGGGATCCATGACAGTTGTATCGTTTTGGTGGGCGCCACTGTTGATCCTGGTTTACAGGAGTTGCAGTGGTTTAGAAATAGTGTGGCGGGCTTGTCCCAATTAAAAATTTAAAAATATACTGAAATTTAGAAATGCTGCAGGTAGCCTAACCCTTCAGGGAAATAACACCTCAGTTACAGGGCAACACGATACCTCTTGGTATGAAACCGCAAGGCACAATGAACCATAATTCAGGGATTTTTAATTCTTATTTCGCTCAAATTACACCTGAAACGAAACAATAGCCATTCTTAATCAGGATCAACTACCAACTTCGTAGCTACAATACTTAATTACTAAACATCGTTACGGACGATAAACCCGGATTTTCCTAACAATTACTGTTCATTAAATGGGCAGTTAGTTCCGTTTGTAACCACCATTATCAGGTAGCGAAGACCACTATGTATTAATGGGAAAAGAAACCTTACTCCTATTAGTAGAAAAGTGCTTTGTTGTACAGACAACCACACATCTATGGTGACAATAAAACTTTGAAAGAGTCTTTATGTACAAAAAAAGGGAAGAGAAACAAGCAATAAAGGATTTAGCTCAAGGCTCATGCAAACAATACTAAATAATAGTAACAAAACAAAAGAAAAGTTAATAAACAATAATTAAAATATGCTATAAGCACCGAATACAGTCAATCTTGCTTATGAGGTTACCAGAATGTGGAATATGGAGGCGACAATTATAGCACCAATAGTCGTATCAGTTCATGGTTTTATAGCGAATAGATACGACCAACATCTAGAGAATATATCGCTAAACAGCTAACAGCTAGGTCAAAGAGTCAGATGCAGAAGACGGTCGTCTTGGACACGGCATGCATTGTGAGGAGGTTAGTCAATCTAGATCCCTAGTCACCGTTAACTTGGGTCTTGCCACCCTGCTGCGGATAGAGCACTATTTATACACATCATCATCATCATCATCCTCTTGCCCTTATCGCTTATCCACATTTTTTCAAATAAATCTTTTTATTTGAAAATGTTTAATTTTATTTAATTATTGTAGTGAAAACTTCTTTAGCCGCGTTGAGCGAGTTTTGGTGATGGTAAAAGTTAGGGGTTCATCGTTGCGTCACCGACATCCTAATGTGACGTGTTGCACTAGACTGACACTTGTTTAACTTCTGTCAGCAGTAGATTTATTTCGTAGCAACAAGAGGGGTATTCCTAGTACAAGAGTGAATGCTGCGGTTAACTGTACCTGTGGTCTTTAACGAGGTACTTAAACCTAGAAAGAGAGAATTTTTAGGAGCAAAGGTAATAAGATCTTTGGTTTTTCAAAAGCTTTTTGTTGGGTTACCCAAATGGGAATGGTAAGTGGTAGACTAACTGCCAAATAAGGTGACATAAAGTTTTATACAGAATAAGGGGGTTTTGACGACCGATGTGGCGCGGCGGGCGAAGGTCCGCCTGCGACGCAAGAGGTTGCGGGTTCGATTCCCGCCTTGGGACAAATGTTTGTACGATCTACAAATATTTGTTCCGGGTGTTCTGGGTATTTGCTATATATAATAAAATATCTATCTATGTAATGTATTGTTTTAAGTATATCAGTCATCTAGTACCCATAACACAAGCTCTGCTTAACTTGGGGCTAGATGATGCTGTATGGATTGTCCAGCATTATTTAAGGGTATTTATTTCTTCAACAATGATAAAACTATTAACACATGAAAAGAAAATAAAGAATCACAGGGCATAGAAAAATTCATCCGCATCACTGTCAACGGGAAAAGTCCCCAGAAGGCTGGCAGCATTGCCACGTTGAATGGTAATGCTGATTCTTTGGCCAAAAAAAAAGCCAGCCCTCGGGTCACATGAAGGGTCTATCAAACGCTTCGTGATGTCTCGGAAAGTTTTATCGTAATGATGTTTTGAATAATTTAAGAACTACTTCTCAGCAAGTCAAAGAATATGAATAGTACAAAATAATGGAGTTTTATCAAACATATACAAAACCGAAGTGGATTTGTTTGTTTGGTGTTTTGTTTGTTTTGCCCATTTATCATCTGAACAAACTAGTAATTTTCTAATACAAATCATTATTAAAAATCAATGGAAGCTTCACCATGAATTCATGATATCGAACTGACAGCACAGTTGGCGCAGTGGCTGAGCGGTTGGCTTGCTGCCCTACGTGTAAACCTTTCGATTCTCGCGCGGAACAAATATTTGTTAGGTCTACAGGTAATTATTCCGGGCCTGGCTGTTTGTGTATGTGAGTTTAAATGTTTCTAAACGCACCCACGATACCGGAGAAATTCCTAGTGTGGAGCAACGTTTTAAAAAAAAAACACAAAAAAAAAAAAAACTAAATTACAGTTCAGTAAGTTACCATGACCCCGGAACGTAAAGGGCAAGGACGGAACACGGATGGGTTTCATCCTTAAAAAAAAAAAAGAAAAAGTGCATCGCATCCTGGTAGGAAACTGCATCCGCGACACAAGATAGTTTTCATCCTCCACTCAAGAAACTTAGAAGTGTATCGCGGGAAGTCGTGTAATTCCACTTAGGGTTAATCTGTTAAACTTGCAAGAAACGGAGACTTAGCAATTCATTTTATTATTATCATTAATTTAAGACGACGCTGTCCTACAATGTTGTATTGATACGTGATGATGAGTTGAAAGCTATATATGCACACCTAGATCAAAACTGACACAACTCGAAAAACAATTTTTTTCAGTACTCAGATGAAAAATACCCACTTTTCTAGATTTTGTTAGAGAAGTTCTTAAACGTAATTTTATAGAAGGTCATAAACATGTTGTAGAATGTCACTGCATATTAAATGGGGCAAGGAATCAATAATTTCTATTGATAAATTAGTATTTTGGAGTTTTTAACTAAACTTTCTCGTATTTTGAGTTGTCCCAGTTTTAATCTAGCAGTGCGATATATACTCATACATGCAACCATACACTGTTGTCTGTTTGTCGTGGGGGTGAGCAGAAACTAAGAAAAGCCACCTGCACCTCACCTTTCTGAAGAACATCTCCAATCAGGCCATTGAATGTCTTTTTAAGGCGTCTGCTCCTGGCGTTTCCACTTACATTTTCCTTACCTTTTATTCATGTTTCCTTTTTCCTTTAAAGAAAAATAACAAGGAATTAAACATCATTATAACATCACGCCTGTATTCCCCGTAGGGTTAGGCAGAGTAACTATAGAACACCCCCATTTCGTCAGTTATGTTTAAGTTCCATGTAATAGGGCGAAATAACCCACAGATGAAAGAAATCGGTATATATTGTTCTCATGTTATGCCGTGACCAAGGTAAACCGGGATTCATTTATATACATATATTTTTTTTTTTTTTTTTAAACGTTGCCCCACACTAGGACTTTCTCCTGTATCGTGGGTGCGTTCACAAACATTTAAACTCACATACACAAACAGCCAGACCCGGAACAACTACCTGTAGGTCATACAAATATTTGTTCCGTGCGGGGATCGAACCCACAACACGCGGCGCAGCAGCCAATTGCTCAACCACTGCGCCAACCGTGTCGTCAAAGATAAGATTAAGTTATCATACCATACACTATTATTGCAATTACATTACAAAACGAATGTCAAATTGGAATTTAGTCTGCTTAAATACATAGTATTTTAAAAGAAAAAAAACATAATTATGGTTTGTAGTGATAAAGTGGCTGATTCAGTGTTTTATCATTTAAAATTCTCTTTTAGAGTTATTACATTTACCAGTCAATAATACACACCCCTAATCCATTAAAATGACTCCACAAAAAAGCTATTGGCGTCAACCTAAAGAGGGTTGTCGACAAAAGACATTTTTCATGCAAAGATTCAACTGCATACAAAGAAACCTCTCCTCGACTTCGAGCAAAAATCTTTTGAACGCACTTATGAATATCAAAACGAACTTTTGATCCTTTAGGGTCTATTCAGAGGTCAAAAGGGCTTGTAAAGGGTCATTTATTTAGACAGACCACAAACTTCATGACTTCGTAGTTTTGGACCTCAGGGCGGGTAGTTTTGATAAGTTCGGTTACAAGGTGGTTTAGAATGGGAACTCCTCGTGTTTGCGATGGTTTTCCAAGAATTCAGGAAGTTAGCTGTTATATTTCCATTTGTAAGCAACACGGCTGATTTATGTTAAAGGCATGTATGCTTTTGTAAGTATGTATATATGTCTGTCTGTTCCCCCATTATTTCTAAATATTCTTATCATAATTTCTCTGACTCATCATTTTCCCAACTATGTTGGGGTCGGCTTACAGTCAAACCGGTTGCAGCTAAATACCAGTGTGTAGGAGCGACAGCCTATCTGACCTCCACAACCCAGTTACTGGGCAACACGATACACCTTGGTAAGACTGGTTGTCAGACTTTCGGGCTTCTAATACTAACGACTACTCGTAACGACTATCAAAGATCTACAAATGGCAGCCGGGACCAACGGCTTAACTCGTCAGGCGTAGCTTAACCTTCGACCAACCGGTGCGGCTGTTTTAATGGTTAGATTACCCAGTACCTCCAACTCAGGTCGCACTTAACGATCTCTTGGATTCTAATCCAAATACCGTTCTGTTTGCAGATGAATGAGCGAAGATTATATTGGCATGTCACTGTGAGTGCCCGCCGCGCGTGTCGTGGGTTTGATTCATGCACGAAACAAATATTTGTACAGGTAGTTGTCCGGGTCTGGCTGTTTGTGTATGTGAGTTTTAATGTTTGTAAAAGCACCCACGATACAGGGGAAATTCCTAGTGTGGGACAAAGATTTTAAATAAAAAAAATGAAACAAGTTATGTCCTCAAAAAAAAATAATAATAAAAATCTTTTATTTATAAAAAGGGCACATTTACAATAAGTTTCTTAACAATTAAAATAGAACACAATTTCTTATTTGCCTGAACTAGGTTGAACCTGTGCTTCAGGCTAGGAAGTGCATAAATACTTAATGTAATAAATTAACAATGAGTATAAAGTGAAAAACTAAATCTAATTTAGGTTAGTAACAGTAAAATTGCATGTAAGCGTTTCTATTTGCAGACAACAAGTAGCTCTTCTGTCTGTGCATAGGCGATGGTTAGTAAATATTTAAGTATATTTTTTTTACAGCTAAAATAATTCAATTTATAGATACTTAGTTTTCTATTTAATCTATTGTACAGAAATGGGCCTAAGAATGTAAAAAATCTTTCCACAAAGACATGTTTTGAAGTAAAATTTGATGCGCATACTATATCATTCCGTCTCTTGTTAGTAATGTCAGCAGTGTAGCTAAGCATGGTGTGTTGTTTTAATACTAAGTGCATAATGAAAAGTTGGCGAACAGTCAGCACGTTGCAGGATTTATAAAGCAGATCAGTGGGAAAGAAAAAGGGATGGAAGTTTGCTACCTTTAAAATTGCTCTCTGAGCTCTTTCAAGAGGAAGTAAATTGGTTTTTGCTGCGCCACCCCATGAAGTAATGCAGTATTGAATTATAGATTGACATAGGGCTAAATAAACTTGTGTTATTAGTTTTGAATCTGCAAATGTTCGCAATTTTTTAAAAACATACATTAATTTGCGTACTCTTTTAACTAAACTATCAATATGTTTTCTGAAAGACAGTGTGTCGTCCATTATTACTCCGAGGTATTTTATGTTGCTCGTTTCGAGGATAAAAGGGCAATTACACATGTTGACTGATCGGATACCACATTGATGGGCATATAACTGAGGGTTAGCAATGTTAAGTTGAGGCTTGCGCATGGAGAAGTGAATATATTTTGTCTTGTCAGCATTTAGTGTAAGTAAATTGCTTTGAAGCCAGTTAGTCACATTATTAAAACCTAATTGAGCGACTTGGAACAGTTCGCTACTGGTTTTAGCGGTAAATATTAATGCAGTGTCGTCGGCATATGATATAATTTTGCCGTCTTTAATATTAAGATTGCACAAGTCGTTAATGTAAATCAGGAATAGCGTGGGGCCCAGAATACTTCCCTGAGGAACACCAAAACCAGTACTTTTCTGCTCAGCGCTCGTGATATTATCTATTCTAACACATTGGTATCGGTCATCTAAGTAGTCAGCGAATAGTTTCAGGGGCGTTCCCCTTATTCCAATGGCCTGTAATTTGTTTAGAAGAACAGAAACAGACACCGTGTCGAAGGCCTTGGCTAAATCAAGGAAGACTCCCAGGGTCTGGTTCCCTTTGCCGAGTTCTTCTGAAATGTAATTTGTTAGGCTATGCACCGCATCGGCTGTAGATAATTTTGCTCTAAAACCAAATTGCGCAGAGGACAAAAAAAAAATCAGCGGGAGGTGATGATAACTTTGGACTAGAGTCGATTGAGGCAGATTGTCCGGTTTAAGGGGTCCAGTGACCATGGTCCTCAGTAATGAGAAACTGATTGAAGAAGAAAAGGAACCTCAACTTTATTTTATTTTTGGCCCCATGTCCAAAGTCCAACTTATACTGGTTTTATAACAATAGAGTTCTCGTCATAATTAGCACATATTTTGAACAAAACAGAAGGTCCTTTTAAAAAAAAGATACTCAAAACATGCCTTACCCAAATCCGCTTCAAAGATTTTTAGACGAAACATCCCCCTTTTGTTCGCGTAACATTGCAAAATCGCCTCCAGACATGTTATAACATAACATGAGCAAAGCCATTTAACTGCGAGTGTAAGCAAGAGCAACTAATTAAACAAGTGCAAACATGTCCGAAACTACGTGGAACTGTTAAAAATAAGTGTAGAAGGTCCAATCCTGAAAGTTTGAAGAGTTGTAACCCTGGTACATAATATCGAACGGTGGAACACGGCGGTAAGGTGCTGCTTCAGTGAAGTTTTAACCTCTCAAGCATCCTTCTCTTGCCCTTATTCCAATTTACTGGGGATCGGCGCACCATGTCTTCTTCCTCCAAACAAATATTTTTACCGTCATATCAATATTCACCTCCTTTTATCCGTGCATCATTTCTCTGGTCTATATCTGCTCTTTTTTAAGCTAAATTTCCTCACAACATGATCCTCATTCCTCTGCATCACATGTCCATACCACGACAACCAAGTTCCATTCAACTTCTCGGTAACGGGCGCCGCTTTCTCACTCCTTCTTACTCCAAGCCCTCTACTAAAACCGTTTCAAATAACATAAGCCGTAAACAAATAGAAATAGAGTGCAAATCAGATTGGGGCGATTGGTACTCATGTTTACCAGCAGTGCTTGAGAGGCTTATACAGTTATATGAAGAAAGGAAAAGAGGAATAGCATTACTAGCAGCTGAATCTATGTAACTCCTCCGCTGTTCTTTTCTGATTCATTTCGTTGCGGGATCTAAGACAGTTGAACCGTTTCTCCGGGACTCGTCGGGCTTCATTGTCTCGACGCTTTTCTGGTGGACGCCACTCTTGATTCACGTTTTCAGGAGTTGCAGTGGTTTGGGAATAGTGTGGAGTATAAAAAAAAGCTGAATCTATCGGTTGATTTCTAAAAAGTAATACCAGATACCTATATTGATTTTTTTCGATATCATTGGTCCAGTGATCGCAACCGCTACTGCTGAGCATGAGGTCCTAGCTCCGATTCCCGGGTCAGGCAAAGTGTTCTTAGATTATTCCATCTGGAATTTCTCCGTGGCAGCCTGGAGTCTAGATATGTGTCTAGTTTATAACTTTCTTCCTTTCTTTTTTCTTTCTTTCTTTCTTTTTTTCTTTCTTATAATAATGATTATTCCTATCAAATCTACTTGATCTTTGACTATATTCAGCATTGCAACCTGACGTCCGGAGCAGTTATTAACTAGCAGGTGTATTGACATGTTCTGTAATTAACTGATATCTAAAACCTAACAGTAAATTGGTTCTAGAGTTCTAGACAGATAACCACGTGCTAAAGCATGCTATTTTAGCTCTGCTATAGCATACGCTATTTTACTTTTTCTATCTTTGACCCATACAGCAGGAAAAAGTGGGTCTTCTGCTCACCTCTTCATCCTGTCATGTTGTCTAGTCCGACCAGACTTTCTTTATGATGCCGTCTGCAAAATTTATAGAGGTTTTGGATGTATAATTCTGACTATCATAACCCGTTGGTGAACAGAGCTATTTACAAATAAAGGAGGCTATGGTATAGAGCTTTAATCCAACCAAGAATTACCTGCGTGGCTACGAAGTAGATTTTTTATTAATAACTTTAGTGTCCGTTTTCGCCAACACTTGTCTGGGGAGGTTAGCTTGATATTTCCCAAAATTATTTTGCACGACCAGTATCTCAGTACACTTATGGAAAGTGATGGAGAGATAGGATCGGACTGTGATACACAGAACTAACACAGGGTGGATGCTATGGCAGCAAGGAACTGGAACAATTTGCAACTCCCACATTCCTCAGAAACTTACCTTAGAAACATTATTCGTGATTCGTATGAAAATGCAGAAATAATGACTTTAAGAGCCACATAAGGTGTTACAGACTACCATTGAATAGACTTGATAGAGAATAAGAAAATAATTGTTCATGGTTCGAGGTGTACTATTTAAATAAATACAATGCATAACTATTTGAACTCATAAAGTATAATTGTAAATATTACAATAGGACAAAAGTAGATACTTTCATGCAAAGCACTGTTATAATGATATTACATTAGAGAGATAATGATTCTTGATCATAATTTTAGAAGGAGATAGTACTTGATCATTCAGTAAATTCATCCATCGTTTCTTCCTCCCGCTACTCTTATAACATTCATTCTTAAAACTTTCCTCACGAGAAAAACAACCACCACACAAAGCATATAAATCAAGAGTAAAATACTCAAAAAACAGTCAGTAATAATCTACTCGGCCACAATAAGCTGATCTCATTCACAAACGCATAAAAAACGCACAATGTACACACGACGGGTCATCTAGTTACGTTAAATTTCCAGTATAACCTGACCTCTCATTGTACAGTAAGCTCCCACAATTCGAGATCAGGAAGTACTGGAAATGTTTAGCTAGATATGTTGTGATGTGTACGCAACTGTCCCTAGTGTCTCGTAAACGCTGACTATGAAATAATATCACGTGGTCGTCTTGGATAATAACATCGTACTGTTGAGACCTTTCTCCTTAAGGGCTTTGGAGGCCCAATAAAACAATCTTGTGAAAATATGGCTCGGAAACGTGAGCTAGTGTCACTAAAATATTGTTTAATTTTGCTCACAAATCATCACGACATTACGTACAGAGGCCAGCACATCAAGCTACCTCAATCTATCATTTTTTTTTATAATTATTCAACTTTATTACAAAAGAATAAGGTTCATGTTCAATTGGTAATATTTGACATTTTTGGTAATATATCAATTTATTTGGGGTCATATATTTATCTCTATGTATCCGTTAACTCAATCCACCTACAGAATAGATATATAGTATAGTCACCTCCTTCCCAGCGTAGCCCAATAAAAACAAAAACTTTTTGTTAAAAAAAAAACCAGTCGTGTGTTGATGTAGAGAAATAGGCTGAGAAGGGCTGAGAATAATGATCATCTTCTTCATGCACGTATCAAAATTAAAAAAAATATTTTTCTATACATCTCCATTTACCGTCGTCTTAATAGCCACCTCCTTTCTGGTCATATCACTTTTCACATAATCCATCCAAATGCATCGTTACCTTGGTCTTCCCCAACTCGTGTGACCCCCCACATTCACACACACTCATCCACATCACATACCCATACAATGACAACTGATTTCCGCACAACTGCTCGGTCTACGCTTTTAGTATTCTCATCTCAGTTGCAATTAACTGCCTTTTATTCATCTCTTTTGTGGCTCAACATTCCACACAAGACAGCAGACCTTCCATTGTTTTATAGATCTTCCATTTAAGTTGAAAAGGATTGTGGGAGTTGAAAATTGTTTCCGTTACCTTCTGCTAATTTCGCTCACAAATTACGGACAGTATTTTTAAAACATTTTCCTGGAAGACGCGTTTAGATTCCGGAAACCGATTGAGTTAAAAAAAAATCTTTGGGTACACCTTCTGCCCTTCAGCTATCTATGTTTGGTATATTTCCTCGCATTTTGGAGTCACTGGTATTAATAAAAATTCAACTTACATTTCGAGTTTCGACGGGTCACAAATATCAGTGAAAGTCTAAAAATGAATGACAGTTTCCATGGCTCACGCCATATCTTGATAACTACTTTACCTATTTCATTCATCTTTTTTTTCCAATTTTCCTAATACTTTGTGGATAGTTCTAATGGAAAGAAAATAAAAGACGATTGCGCAGAAAATTGTAAGATTTCAGAAAACCTGACGACTATTTCAACTTCGTGCTTTTCATTAATCTGAATTTTAACCGCGCAGGTAACACCGCGGGGTGCAGCTAGTTTCAAATAAAATTAAATTGATTAACATGTAACGTTTACATAGCTTATGTAAATAGACTCTCAGATATTTTCTTTATACTATTCACACAAAACTTGAACTATGTTTAATTTTCGATACGGAACTGTAATTAAGTATGTCGAAAATGTTAAAAAGTATCGATCGTTATTTTTATATCGAAACATTACATACGTATCGCCCGAAAATATCGATATCTTTTACAGGCGTAGCTGTGATACCAGCCTTTTTTTATATTTGGGTTGGAAAATCCTCATGGATGTCCTACTGTCTAAAAACCACCCCGGTGTTCCATCTCTCACCTACGCCGGGGGTCGCGGGGATGTACGATCCTTCCGCAACCCCCAGCTAGTGCCGGCAGGCCTCTGCAGACCTCCTCAGGTCGAGGGGGGGAGTGAGGTGTCTGACTCCCCCCGCGACGTCTAAGAGGGGCGCGCGTGGAACACTACTGTGATACCAGCCTGCTCCAACATTAGTATTGGTGGAATCTTTTATTCCATAAAAACAGCACGCATCTGAAACAATGTATTTACATTCTGTTACCCCCACATCGTAAAAACTTGATATCTCTTAATCTCTCGTTAAAGATAATCGGCCGTGAAAATTCCCCTCAATAAAACTAAGTTGTAATTGAACGCGTTAATCTAACTTAAGTGTTATCAAATGGTTAATAGCTCTTCAGTAATCGTTTACTTATCAGACTTAAGTTATAATTAAAGAATAATGTATGAGGTATAAGTCGAATTTAGCAGTTATAAGTTGGGTTATGTTGGGTTGGCAACAAGTTATAACTTGGGAGGTCTGTTTCTACTCAGTAAGATTGGGGTCAGGGGTAAGGCTGTTCCTATCCTTGGTGTTGACGATAAGCTATAGACGGAAAGCCATGTAAGAGGGACGCCGGGAGGGGGACATAGACTGGTGATGTTCTTCAAAAAGGTCAGGTTTTGAAAGGTCCTCGCTACCAGTTGAAGAATTTCCATTAAGACTGTGCTTATTGTAACTTACCTAAAGTAATGGGGAAGACATCGCGAGTGAACCAGAAAATAATGGTCACCAAAAGGATATCTTTAGCAATTCCTTCTGTGTATGAGAAGAGATATTTGACAGGCAGTAAGACATTGTATTGGGGTAGGCTTTCTGCCAAACCGAATACATCTGAAAGCCAGTATTTCACATGAACCGTCTGCTTATCTGACCTGAATATATAACCCAGTTACTGGGTAACACGACAGACCTTAGATAGCCTGGTTGTTAAACTGTTAAGACTCCGACTACACGTAACAACTGTGATAGGTTAACTTAATTGCCATAGATTGGTCCGATAGATTTGGCGTAGCGGTTAACCCGAGTAAGTGCCAAGCTATCATTATTGGGAGCCCTCGAAGCATGAGTAGAGTAGATGTTGCAACCTTGACACCAGTTCGGTTCGATAGTACGATCGTCCCAATTAGCAACGACGTTAAGAACTTAGGTTTGCACATCGACAGTACCCTGAACTGGCGCACTCATATTGCTAGTGTCAGCCGGAAGGTTACAGGGACGCTGCGGGCTCTGTATCGTCTGAAGAACGTCCTACCATCCAGTACAAAGAAAATGCTTGTGCAGACCTTAATCTTTCCTATTATCGATTATGGTGATGTGTGCTATTACGACCTGAATGCAGATCTCCTCAACAAACTTGACCGACTTCTTAATAACTGCATTCGATTTGTTTTCAATCTGCGCAAATATGATCATGTGTCCGCACATCGGTTGCTTCTAAAGTGGTTACCCATACGTCAGCGCCGAGAGCAAAGGGCGCTTACCACCTTGTTTTCATTTCTTGTCTCTTCCAATTCCCCTAGTTATCTAGCTCCTTATTTTCAGTACATTTGCACCAACCACGACAGAAATCTGCGTTCCTCCCATAACCGTCTTCTTCAATGCCCGACTCACCGTACTGACTTCATCCACAATTCTTTCTTCGTCCAAGCTATTTCTCTGTTGAATGCGCTCCCGCAGGA
This sequence comes from Phlogophora meticulosa, assembly GCA_905147745.2. NCBI lineage: Eukaryota > Metazoa > Arthropoda > Insecta > Lepidoptera > Noctuidae > Phlogophora > Phlogophora meticulosa. Next base: position 16,526,955 of record LR990530.1, on the reverse strand, counting down.
AATCAGGATGGCAACCAGCCGATTGGCCTTCAAAGTTAAAGGGCGTGAGCATGTTCGTAAGAAGTTGGCAGTGGTTTCATCACAGCGCTAATGTTTTCTCATTAACTGTTCTTATTGTTCATGTATGTGTTTGTGTATTGCACCTGCCACTGTTTGTCTCTGCATCACCCAAAGGTTGACTGGTAGAAAATGCCTATGGCATTAAGTCCGCCTCTGTACATTTGTGTGCTTAAAGTATTAAATAAATAAATAAATAGGTCCACAAGGGATAGCCAGCACGAATGGCTTGATGTGCATTTCGAGTCACGGAGAAATCTCGGTATGTAATGGATGGTCCACGGACCGTCCTTCGCAAGCTCTGCTTAACTTTGAAAACCGAATCGTGCAGCTTATTTACTTTTTTATTAACAATTAAAAAAATTAATTAGCCAGACACTGTAACGACATCTCAGCACATATTAACTAAGTCTATCGGGCCCCAGACTACTAGACCTTTTCAATGGTGGATGAGGAATTTTACACCCTGTTCCTCATACCCCCAAAATAACAACAAATAAAAACACAAATACAACAAAAACATTATTAGTTTCTACTCGTAGTTATTAGTTCAGTTTGAAAAATGAACGGGACAAAATGCACTGATTGTTTTAAAAGAAAAGAGATATTACATTATTTTGCGCTTGTATCCCATGTAGGGTTGGGCAGAGGTGTACGTATAGTAACATCCACATATTGCCAGTAATATTAAAGTTCTATGTAATAGGGACTTTTTAATAAATTCAATTAATAGTATAAATAAGTTTCCCACACACACACACCCTCACACACACACACAGGCACACTTACACTACACTTATCCCATAATCTTATTGTCTTTGTATTTTTACTTTTTATTTTAAACTACTTGTGTATAGGTTAAAATATATTTTTCTAATCTGGAACGTACTACCCTCTCACCAGGAGCCGGGCGTTCATAGCTGCGCCACAGTTTATAAACTTTTGAAGTTATCATCGTTTTACTATTTTTATTATTGACTCTGTTTTGTTCCAAAATAAATGAGTTTTGTTTTGTTTTTTTGAAGTAGATGAAACCAAGAAAATATAAGAAGATGTCTCTTCAGATACTGCAAAGACCAACACGACAGCTTACAATAACATGGTCCCTGGAGAAATACAGGAAAACCAAGGCCTGTACATGTGAATTGAAAAGTGCTGGCTTAGGGAAACGGGGGCGTGTATGCTAAATACGTTTTTTGTATAGAGCAGTATGGTATCTAGGGTGATATTGAAAAAGATCTAGATAGGAGGCGGGATTATAAAGATAACGCTGAGTATACTGCGAAGTAAAATATGATCTGGATTTTATACGTTATAAAATTCTAGTGATCTCAAGCGCTACACGTTTTAATAATAATAATCTTTATTACGATACACACAAGATTCATGATACACAAAAACAGATGTACAAAATAACATGGTATATCTACATAAATCTACACAGATTATGTGACCCTGTCCCCTAAACTAGGTAGTCCTGTATCTTAGGAGACAAGAGGGTTTTCTTGGGTTCGATTTCTGGTTTGGGCAAAGTGTCTCGGTTTTCCATCTGTAATGGGTCGTTGTAGGAGTCTGGATTTGTAATCGGGAGGTGTCAATAGGCCCGCACTTACTTAAGGGACTTAAACATTAAACGGTAAAATGCAGGTGTAATACGAAGGGTGGGTGTAAGCGGAGGTGTACCCTATTGGTAACCATTGTGGAATACAGGCGTGATGTTATGGATATTAATCAATAAACTTTACGACTAACTTTATGACGATCCATGGGCATTTTTCGCAAAATACACGCGAAATCTCAAGTGGTTGTCCCACCATCTTTGACATTATTCATCATCTCCCTCGCCTTTTCCCAACTATGTTCGGGTCGGCTTCCAGTCTAACCGGATGCAGCTGAATACCAGTATTTTACATGGGGCGACTGCCTCTCTGGCCTCCACAACCCAGTTACTGGGCAACACGATACCCCTTGGTGAGACTGGTTGTCAGACTTTTGGGTTTCTGACTACCCGTAACGACTGTCAAAGATCTAAAAATGACAGCCGGGACCAACGGCTTAACGTGCTTTCCGAGGCACGGAGGAATCTCGATATGTTACGAACGGTCACCCATCCACAGACTGACCTCGGCAAGCGTAGCTTAACCTTCGATCAACCCGTGCGGCTGTTTTTATTTAGCCACGAGCTCTTCCATCATCTCATCTCTGACATTATTATTATTCATTTATTATTATTTTATATTCAGTACAGCAAATAGCCTTTAAAACTAAATTAAGTTACGCCTGCCATTCTGACTTCTCACAGAACTGGAAACGTTATAATATTATCGTCTTTCATTCATCAACTATCAAGTTTAATCCAGGATTGAAAACCACAAGCATGTTGAACATCGTCAACTTACCAGTTATAGGGGACTTGGATCGAGGCATGACACCATAAGTGGCTGTTTAGATTCTGAATCCAACCCCAAATAGCTATGAATACATTCTTACTTTCTTTTCCTCCCTAACCCTCTAAGAACGAGGCCATTCACTCCAGAAAAAATACCAACTGTACTAAGATTCATAAATCTGTTTTTATGAAGTTCTTCTAACGATAAGATTGGTTATAAATGAGGTTACATAGTCGTGTGTATGGTAAATATTGTATGTACAATTGCTTCGGAAATGGCTCATATTATTTATTAGGTAATAATACTTTTGGAAAGGTTAACAGCACGATTATGGGTTCTGTTGACCCGTAAACAATAAAATAGTGTCGCATTCGTGTTTTTCTATTCGTGTATTGTATCTACGTAAAGTACCTACTAAAGTTTCCTTTTTTTTAAAACCTCGCCCCCAACTAAGAATTACATCTGTATCGTGGGTGCATTTACAAATATTTAAAGTCACATACACAACAGCCAGACCCGAAATGATATGTCTTATACACATAAATAATAACAGCATTAACCACCACGCTTGTTTAGAGCGGGGTAGCGGTTTCTGATGTACATGGATAAGAAGTCCAGGTTTCCTTATGATGTTTTCCGTCACCGATGTCAGTGACGACCAAGCTAAACGTAGAAAATCTTGAAAGAATTGAAAAAGTCACATTACCCTAATCTACCTGGAGGTAGTGAAACATCGGCGACTGCTGAGAGCGAGGTCGTGAGTTCGATTCCCAGGTCGCGCAAAGTGTTGTTGAGTTTTACCAATAGGAATTGCTCGCCCCCTATTACATGGGACTTAAACTGGCGAAATGTGGGTGTTACTTTAGTACCCAACCCTTCGGATAATACAGTCGTGATGTTTTATAGTGTATCAAAATCGATGGCTGTTTCATATAGCTATCTACCCACAAACAAGTATAGTAGGTACATTACCGTTGGCTGATCTAAAGGACATTATATATAGGTACACATGTGTATGTTCAAAATAAAATCAAAATTCATTTATTCAAATTAGTCTGAGAATCAGCACTTTTTGAACGTCAAAACGTTTACATAAGACAGTCCCCCAAAACGTCCACCCTTCACCAGTTCCTAGTGTTTTTGCTGGAAAGAAGAAGTGGCGGAACAAACTCCCCAGCAACACGTCTGTCTGATACTTTTGAAGAACTTGAAGCTTTACAACATATGTCAAAAAAAATATATGTCAATCATCTTTATACATAATTAAATCAAATTATTAGCTTAGCTAGCACACGCCAATATGCCAAAATAAATAAATAAAAAGTAATATATACCAAAATCGACAATTAACTCAAGGAAAGCCTGCTGCACTGAGTTCTGTATATTATGTATGTAGCCGCCATTTGCAATTCGTCTTTTATTCCACAATAGGGATGTCTTCATAGCGACAGCTGGAATGTTTTACGTCTAAACAAACATAAGCCGCATTGTACGAGTATAACTCGGCTCAAATGTACTCGTAGCTAGTCGCAGTTGTAATCTAACCTAATCCATTTGGTCGGAATGTCAAAATCTATTTTCTACGACCAATTTGGATGCAGTTCTTGGCGTCCCATCATCATCATCCTCTTGCCCTTATCCCAATTTATTTGGGGTCGGCGCAGCATGTCTTCTTCGTCCATACATTTCTATTTGCCGTCATCTCAGAAGTCACCTCCTTCCTAGGCATATCATCCGTCACAGGTATAAATGAAAAAATACAAAAACGTGGGCACTTATAAAACCTTAGAAGTTGGTGCACGCTTCCAATTGCTCGTTTTCTGTGCAGTAGATCAGCAAGAAACTCTACTGTTACTATGTTAATAATTACTAGTACTTCGCTCGCGACTCTATCTGCAAAGCGTAGTTTCGAAAATAACATATAGCCTATGTTACTCACTGATTATGTACCTTTCTATAGGTTTTTAAAATCGGAAAAGTAGTTTTTATGTTACACATTACAAACAAACTTATAAACAATCCAATCTTTCTTCTTTATAATAAAATGTAGTTTAGGTTTTCTAATCCTAAACAAACTTACTTGGTCAGGATGTCAATTCTATTTACAGCGACTACTTTCCGCCGCTCTTGTGGTTACGCCCGCTTCGGTCACTCTGGGTTAGGTTAGCGCTCGCTCAGCTCACAAGTGACCAACCACTCCCGAGCCCTATATCCGATCCCATTACAGCGATCCCTAAAAATCTTTCGATAAAATTCCGGTCGAACATTGATCCGCCGAATTTAACAACTTCGCTGCGACATGTTCACACAATTTATCTGTCCTTTCACAAGGAAAACTCCTTACCCTTGACCCTGACTTCCACTCAAGGACCCCCCAATTTCCTTCCACCCTATTACCCAATTTATGTCGCTAAGCAAAAAAAAAATATACATTTTTCTTCTTTACATCTATGGTGTCGATGCCCTCTCGGCAGCTTACCATCATAAATACTGACCATGACCGTCGTATAAGAGTATCATTTTTGGGGGAAAATTTCCCCCATAGTAACTTTGATGTAACACTTATTACATCACAGTTACTATGGGGGACATTTCACACATGATTACGGACGTAGGTACTCGTGTCCAATCATGTGTGTCGGTTTTTATGTGGTGTTGGAAACGTGTGATTTGATTTTTGCTTTTTTGTGACCTTCATGGATAATAGATGAGCAGAGTTCTTTTGTTACGGAATTTAAATACACAGGACATAAAAGGACACATCAAAACCCCGCCTCATCTACTACTACTCGTATCAATTTTTCTGTACAGAAAACTAAGTAACTTTGCATACAACGATAATCTTAATTATTTATACTAGTCTAATTGGAACCAAGCAAGTAGCTTTCTCAATTTTGATGGCACGGTTGGCGCAGTTGCTGAGCGATCGGCTGCTGCGCCGTATGTCGTGGGTTCGATTCCCGCACGAAACACATATTTGTAAGGCCTACAGATAGTTGTTTCAGGTCGGGCTGTTTGTATGTGCGACAGTGAATGTTATTTAATGCACTCACGATATAGGAGAAATTCCTAGAGTGGGGAAAAGTTAAAAAAAAAAAAATTGCTTTGTAACAACTTTTATTTTCAACATAATATCACGCCTGTATTCCTCAAAGGGTTGGGTGGAGGAGCACTTATAGTAACACCCACATTTCGCCAGTTATGTTAAAGTCTCATGTAATAGGGGGAGAGCCTTTTGCCACTAACGGGGCTCAAATCCAGACTCCGGGTTGCTAATGAGAACATTCCTATTGGGATTTGGACCCAGGACCTCACGCTTCTTCAAATCATTAGTCCAGAGACGCAGCCTACAAATCTACAAAAACATGAAAAAACATCTATAATGCCCGCTTTCTCTTTTCGTGGGTTTTAATTAAGTTGCTTCTGAACAGCGTAACATTATTTACATTCATATTTTTACAAACTTAACTAAAGAACCACTAAAATAAAACTGTTAGGGCAGAACCATTATTTATCTTTCTTTTGTTTTCACAATGGCCAGTAGTAGACTACAGTTTACAGCTGCTTTTATGCTAAGCCCTGTAGGTACAGTCGACGGCAAGTTAGTGGTAATAACTTGATATTTAGCTGACCTTGCGTAGTAGGTACAGGGTCACAGTAAAATAATTTTAATTGGACATTACAAGGCACTTTTGAACGTGAAATTTTTCAACAATTTTTTTCTTTTAACATTAGGAATTTTTCCTGTGTCGTGGGTACGTTTACAAACATTTAAACTCACATACATAAGCAGCCAGACTTGGAACGACCACTATAGGCCATACAAATATTTTTTCCTTGCGGGAATCGAATCCGAGACGGGCACCGCAGCAGCCATTTACTCAACCACTGCGCCGTCGAATTTTAATGCTAGTTATAGATATATTTTAGTACTATCTTTATTGTTATCATTTCACATTATTTTGTGAGTAAGCAACTACGTGATAATTAATTATCAAAATTATTAATAAATAAAGCAAGAATTTTGGATCTTATTTTAAGAATATTGCGCACATGGAGGAGTATGTGATATGGTATTATTAAAGGTTATATTGTATCTTTTGCAGCGCATCAGGGATGTTCGCAGAAATGCGAGTACCTAGATTGTTTCCGTACCTTAATGCGGAAAAAATGTGCATCCTTGGTGCGCAGGGTGTGTGCCAGCTCCAATAACATCCTGGGTATGATTGCTGATAGGCTAGACTGTTGTGTTGAGAATCGGTGCTCCACAATTTCGGCTGGAGTTCTTTGGCAGTAATTCCTAACTTGCTTTTTTTTAATTAAGGAAATATAGTTTGTTCTAACATAGTCTTAAGTAAATGTTGTTAGTAACCCTATATGAGTTAGTTACTCGAAATAATTAATTTATATTGTACTAGCTGACCCAGCAAACGCTGTTTTGCCATATAGGGGTTGACATAGAGGGGTGAAAATTTAGGGATGTATGTATTTTTGTATGCTGTATCATAAAAAATAAAAACAAAATATTTTTTGGCTAAAAATAAAAATTAGGGGTGGACCACCCTTAACATTTAGGGGGATGAAAAAGACCAAAGCGATTTGCACACAAAATTTCACGAAAATCGGTCGAGCCGTTTTAGAGGAGTTTAATAACAAACACTGAGACACAAGAATTTTATATAATTACTAGCTGACCCGGCGAACTGCGTACCGCCTCATAAGTTAAGTTACACTGCCATCTGTGAGAAATGTATGGAACTTATCATAGGAAACCTTTAATTAGCAATAAAAAAATATTAAGGTCAATAATCGAAATGAAAACTATCCTATCTTTTAAGTTTGACCAAAACACACACAGTAAACCAAATTTTATTAAAATTGGTTCAGTAGTTTAGGACTCAATAGCGCACAAACAACGTGACACGTAATTTATATATACGAGTATTAAGATCAGATATAGGTACTACAAGAGATCCAAAGTATTACAAAAAGAAGTCTCAAGTCTCAATAGAATGCGAGGTCAGCTTATATACTTTTTCTATTACAGCTGACTTGCAGCCTACGATACAACTGTCACTCTCTCACAGCCGGAACCGAGCGATACCGACAGCCTACTTATCACTATTTCCGAGACTGGTGGTATCGCGATGTATATCACCTGAACAAACTTATGTAACCTCGAGGTTCAGTAGCCATTGATACCTGTTTGCCTAGCACGAATGCTTCAAGTAAACAGACAGCAAAATCGAACGATTCTAAAATTGAAAATATTTGTTTCAAATACGTTAGGTATTCATTTGTTTTTAAGACTTTATTCATATCTATGGGTGATACTTAGTGCGCTTGCCTCGTACATTTAAACCTAAATTGTATATGAGTTATTAAGTATTTAGTATGTTGTATTGATTCAAGTTCTTTAAACTTACCAGATAGATGTGTTGCTAGGGAGTTAGTTGCGCCACTTCTTCCCAGCAAAAGCACTAGGAAAACATTATTATTATGTAATTTTTGTCGTTCAAAAAGTGCTGATTCTTAACCTTATTTGAGTAAAATAATTGTGATTGATTATTGATAGATTATTTCTGTTTACAATTTAAAAATGTCCAAATTGACATTGCTCTGACGTCAAGCATTCTTACTAGGTGCACTGAACAAACTTACTTAACTTGGACAATAAAATTAGTAGTCATTCTTACCTACAATAAAGAATTGAACATCGAACAGTGATATATTATAATAAGTATCAATAACGAACTTCATGTCAAAATTAAGTTCGCTTGTAAGTAATAATAATAATAATAATAATTCTTTATTTAGCTAAAGTAATACAGATTCAACACAGTGGTAGACACATACAATAATAATGAATGGCTGTTTATGCACAAGTATAGGGTTACAAAAGTATTAAATGTATTAGACAAAAAAAAAAAAAATAACCCTGCCTCTCAAACTAGGAGACCTGTATCTTGAGAGACAGTGTTCGGCAAAACGTAAGTAAAATTTTGTTGTACCTTAAGGAGTGAAGGGGTGTCAATCTACCATTACATATAGTGAATTGAACATCATGTGATGCGTGAGTGTGTGTTATGGATACAAGTACGAGTATACATGCAGTTGTGAGAGAAAAAATAAATAAAAATATTATTATAATAGTATAAAAAGAAATGTTTACTTATTCTATGCTTAAAAATTCAGTGGCATGTGTCAGCGTGTGTGTGTGTGTGCGCGTGTGTGTGTGTGTGTGTGCGCGTGTGTGTGTGTGCGTGTGTGTGAGGGTGTATGTAAGTACGTTGAATAGCTAAATATTTGGCTTAAAAAATGGCCAGCACTCTTCACGCGTAGCATGACCACCATAGAAACGGGTTTTGTCGACAGAAAAATAGACAACATGACAGATTGTTGAAAGATTTCTACCGTCCTAAGCATAGCAATGTTAAAACTGATAAGGTTTTCTATTCTCTACAGTCTATGGGGCACCCCGTGCTCAGGTAGAAGGGATGTCAAGTTGGAAAGAAAGGACGTTGCCTATTCTTGGTAGAATAGATATAGTGCTGCACCACCATACCGATTAGCATTTTAGACACAAAGGAACTTTCAGTATTTAAAAATAAGTTATGAACATTTTTAATTGAAAAAGCATACTACACGATCCAAGATTTCCTGAATTGTTGACCATTTATTAATTCCACTGTATTTTGACCATGTATTAGTTCCACCGTATTTGACATGCATTAGAATTGACCATGTGATAGTTTCACTGTACTTTAACATTCATAGTAACTAAATTTATATATAATAATTCCAAATTTGTATGCCACAACATAATTATTTTATGCCTGTAAGGCGGGACATATTGATACTTTTATATATTGTTAAGACCTGTAACTGACATATGCCCACAATAAAGATACTTTGACTTTGACTTTGACTTTGCTCTCGTGGATCTAGGCTCGCCCCCTATATAATGGGACTTAAACATAACAGGCGAAATGTGGTTGTCTTATAACTACACCTCTGCATAATCCTTCACGCAATACAGCCATGAAGTTATGTACTTTTTTTGACGACCGATGTGGCGCGGCGGGCGAAGGTCCGCCTGCGACGCAAGAGGTTGCGGGTTCGATTCCCGCCTTGGGACAAATGTTTGTACGATCTACAAATATTTGTTCCGGGTGTTCTGGGTATTTGCTATATATAATAAAAAATATCTATCTATGTAATGTATTGTATTAAGTATATCAGTCATCTAGTACCCATAACACAAGCCCTGCTTAGCTTGGGGCTAGATGATGCTGTGTGGATTGTCCAGCAATATTTATTTATTTACTTTCCTATAGTACTTTTAATTATCTATTAGAACCCTCCAGCTAGTAACAAAAGAAGTAAGACTCAATAGTTACCTAGGTCTTAAGTGCAGCAAGTTAGTGTTCATTTAGTTCCTAAATAAAGTCTGCTCGGAGCTGCAATGTTTTGTAGAACAATATGGAGTTGTAACTTTGTAACAAAGGTACCGTTTAATTAGTTCGCTCTTAGTTCGTTTATTGCAGTTTGGTTCAAACAAAAGATATTCTTGTTGAGAGTAAGAAATGAATGGATATTTGCTGAAGAGTATGTTGCGCCACTTCTTCTTCTCAGCAAAAACACCAATCAGTGGTGAAATGAGCGTGATGAGGGCTTGGGGGATTGTCTTATATAATTTTGGACGTTTAAAAGTGCGAGGTTATGGGTTCAAACCTGGGCAAGTACCAATGTAACTTTTTCAATTCATATGTACTTTCTAAGTTTATCTTGGACGTCAGTGACAATCGGTGAAGGAAAACATCGTGAGGAAACCTGGACTTATACTTAATATAAGTCTAAAATCGCCAATTGGTAAAAAAAAAACAAAAAAGCGCTCATTTTCTATGTTATAACATAAAAAACTAACAACACGTCATCATTAAAATAAAATAAATAATGCTGGACAATCCACACAGCATCATCTAGCCCCAAGCTAAGCAGAACTTGTGTTATGGGTACTAGATGACTGATACTTATACTTAATACAATACATTATAACAAATACCCAGAGCACCCGGAACAAATCTTTAAAGATCGTACAAACATTTTAAAAACTTTCTATAACGTGTTTATGTCTTCTAGAGGGCGCCATATTGAATTTAATGTGACGTCACATAGCACATATGACCAGCGGACAATCAAGACGCTTCCAGTGTAACTTGTAGTTAGCCCTGGCTGGGGGCCTTCTTGTAAGGTCACCACAGGATCGACCGGTTAAGCAGTAAACAGCCTTATAGTGCTGAACTGCGAGTGGCCCTACCAAAAAAAAAAAAAAAAAAAAAATACGCTTCCAGCGACATCTCATTTGTAAAATTATGATTACAAGTTTGGAGGCTATGAGGGAATGAAAATACACATATATAAAATCATAACCTCCACGTGGTCGGGTAAAAATATATATTTTGCTGAAAACTTCCAGTGTTTCCTTTCGTGTTCAATCTTATGTTAATCTGTATGCAGTATTAACGTTGTTTTAGCTTTTTCTTTTATGTATGTATACTTTACCGTGCATTAATATCTTCGATCGAGCGTTTTCTGAAGGTAATGAAGATTACCATTATCGATAGAATAAAAAAACATATTATTTATAAGTCTCAATGGTACACTACAAAGAGTATTCTATTATATTGTATTCGTATCCTAATTAAAACATATTATATTAAATTTATGCCAAAGTTTAACCTTCAAGAATGTCTACGGCCAGCCTAGATATTATACCGGTTGTCATTTGAATACAAGGGGAAATAATATCTTCTTTCCTCAATCTAGATCAAAATCAAAATCAAAATCAAAATTCATTTATTCAAATTAGGCTGAGAATCAGCACTTTTTGAACGTCAAAAACGTTTACATAAGACAGTCCCCCAAAACGCCCACCCTTCACCACTTCCTAGTGTTTTTGCTGGGAAGAAGAAGTGGAGGAACAAACTCCCCAGCAACACGTCTGTCTGATAGCTTTGAAGAAGTTGAAGCTATACAACATATTATGTCAAAAAATAATAATCATGTCAATCATCTTTATACGTCATTCAATTAAATAATTTGCTACATGTTAGCTAGCACACACCAATATGCCAAAATAAATAAATAAAAAGTTATATATACCAAAATCGACAATTAACTCAAGCAAAGCCTGCTAAACTGAATACATAAAAAGCCTCCAAGGCAGTCCAAGGGCGCGCCCGCTGACATGTGCAATGCTGAATTATATCAATACAACTCATTCATACAATGTAATGAGAGGATCATGTCAATAACATAAAAATAAGGATAGTAGAAGAAACATACACAAAAATAAAGAACTATAAAACAGTAAAAGAACATAGTAACATTGTCCTGCGTTCAACTAGAAACTAAGAAATAATATGGATTACCTGCCAATATAGGTAAGGCTCTGTTATTCTATGCCACAATGAACTGCTTGATTAGATTATCGAGGTCAGAGATAATAAAAAATGTATTCACCTTTATCTTTTCAATGCTATTAATATTTCGACCACATTTTTGTATAACCTGCAATTACTAAACCGGTATTTCGACTCTCTAAACAAGTCTTCGGTAGTATAGTGGTAAGTATCCCCGCCTGTCACGCGGGAGACCGGGGTTCGATTCCCCGCCGGAGAGATTATTTTTGCATTTTATTTTGTTATTCACATCTCATTCCGTATATTTAAATTTTTATTGCTATTATTGTTTCAATTTTTGAAGAGGATTATGGTATTTACTGAGAAGTGTTCGTATTATGGTCATCAATCTTCTCCTTTTGTTATATTACTCGTATGAAGTGTGATTAATTTATGAATTGACTAAAATTACTGCTTACCACAAGGGCATTAATAATTATAATGATGTATTTCGATTCATTTGACATAATACTCTTATAATGTTTTTATTTTATTTTATTTTTATACAATTTGACATTTTATTTTAAATCAATTTGACATCAATTATTTAAATCAATTTGACATATTTTTTTTAATTCAATTTGACATTATATTTAACAAGAATTGAATAATAATAGACTATATTTAAGGGTATTAATGAATTGTTTCTGCATGTAATAATTAATGTAATGTTCAACACTACACACAATACACACAACACAATAATTTTTATTATTTTTTTTAATTTTAATGTAATTGTTCTGAATAAAAAAATAAATAAAATAAATAAAATTAATTCGATTATGACAATAATTAAGAATCATTATCTATTAAAACTAACAATATTATAAAGCTAAAGACATGGTTTTAGTTTTTTTGAGCGCGATTATATCTGAAACTATTCGGCTTCGCAAAATTATTACTGGCTACTATTAATGGATATCATCACACTAAGATCCTTAGGAGCCGGTGCACAGCTAATAATATGTATGGAAATTGTATGGAAGTGAAAGTTATGTATTTTTCTATCTCCTCTGCTGTTCTTTTCTGATTCATTTCGTTGCGGGAACCAAGACAGTTGAATCGTTTCTCCGGGATTCGTCGGGCTTCATTGTCTCAAAGCTTTTCTGGTGTTCGCCACTGTTGATTCTGGTTTTCAAGAGTTCTAGTGGTTTGGGAATAGTGTGGCAGTCTTATCCCAAAAAATAAAAAGAAATAAGTAATTAAATACCTATATTTCTTGTATTTTATTGAAAGCGAATTAATGAATTTTAAAAGTCTGGCCCAGTGGTTTATGCCTCGTCTCTTATGCACGAGTTTGTGGGTTTAAACCTGGGTAAGTACCTTCGACTTTTTATATCCATATGTACTTTCTAAGTTTCTCTTGCACGTCACTGACATCGATGAAGGAAAATATCATGAGGAGACATGGACTTAAAATTAGTATTAGTATAAGTCTGAAATCGCCAACCCGTCTTGAGATTAATGTTCGTGCCTTCCTTGAATGAGAAGAGGCCTTTGCCATTATTATTATAATTACTTAACTGGCTACCTCGTTGGTCTAGTGGCCGAAAACGCGACTGCTAAGCATGAGGTTCTGGGTACAATTCCCGGGTCGAGCAATGTGCTATTGAGATTTCTCCTTAGGAATTTTTCTGCAGCAACCCGGAGTCTGGATGTGTGCCCGTTTAAAAACATAACTTCTGAAATGTGGGTGTACTCTAGGTACACGTCTACCCAACTTTTCGGAGAAATACAGGCGTCATGTTATGTTGTTCAATTTCTTAATTTCAGATGTATTTTGTTCATGCGTAAGCATGATTGCGCATGGAGGTGAAACCCATCAGAGATTAGATCTTATTAAATAAGAAGAATGAGTAAAAACACAAATAAAGTTAGTATTTCCATAATATCAGTAAGACATTTGTAATATCACAAATATATTATTCTAGTTTAATAACCTATTGACCTCTAGGTCATGTAACATTTATGTAAGTAAGTACGTTAAAACTTTGTCTCCATCGAGCATTGAGACAAAAGATCAAACAAAATATCTTCGGAACTTATATTAGTGTTGTAACTTACTATTGATATTGTTAGTTTCTTTTATCTTTTTGATAGGGACTCGTAAAATGCGTGAGGGACGGTCCATCTTTTACGATTATATTCCCTGGAAAGTTGGTTGATATGTCTTTACTTTGGGTTGTAAAAGGGGAGTAAAGAATTTGTTTTAGGATGGATAGCGGGGCTCTGTATAAACGATAACTGCTGCATTTGGGCTATTCATTTTCCATGATAACTTAACATTACGCCTGCAATCCCCGAAAGGTAAGGCAGAAGCGTACCTATAGTACACCCACACTTCGCCTGTAATGTTTAAGTCCCAATGTTATTGGGATCGGGCACAGATCCAGACTCCGGACTGCTACTCATAAATTCTAAATGGAAAAACCCAATAACACTTAGTCCGACCTGGGATCGCACCCAGGAACTGTTGTTCAGCAGTAGTGCTTGCGTCCACTAGACAATGACGACGAGAAGGAGGAAGTCAATAAAAAGATTATAAAAAGTATTAAGAGCTCATTTAAATTACTGTCTAGCTGATATACTAACTGCACGATGATCTGACCTTATTGGCGTGTTGTTTGTTATTTTGTGATGTTCTTCAGAAAGTGTCAGGTGCGTAGTACTCAAAACCGGCGTGCGTGTATGACAGTAAAAGCAAAAGGAGTAGTCGCAGGTGGCGTCTGTAGTTTCTGCCTACCCTCCTGGGGAAAAAGTCGTGAGTTTATGCATGCAAATATAGAGGAAGAAGACATGCTGCGCTGTCCCCAAATAAATTGATATACATTGATCAGGAGCCTGATGATTTGCAAGCAAAATGAAATCAAAATCAATACAACAACAATCATCATCAACATTTTAACTTAAAGGACATAAATAATGACCCAACAGAGAAATCTCCGCCCCTAACCAAAGATAGGTTACCAACCCATTTACAGATTAACCCTTTATTACCGGGTTTAACAACAATATTCAGTTCATTACATTAATCAAGACAAAACTGGCTGGATTGGGCACCGTCCCTGATAAGGCGACCTCCACTATCCCAAACGATTGGGTCCTTTCATTATGTTTGGGCGAGGTCTCGCCGTTAGCTGAACGAAATTGGTAGTGTTTTTTTTTTTAAACGTTGCCTCACGCTAGGAATTTTCTCCTGTATCGTGGGTGCGTTAAAGTTACATACACAAACAGCCAGACCCAGAATAACTATCTGTGGGCCATACAATTATTGGATCCGTGCGAGAATCGAACCCACGACACGTAGTCGGTCACTCAGCCACTGCGCCAACCGTGCCGTCTATGAATACGTATACGAATCTGAAGTAAATATCTTGAAGTTTTTTGCCTGCCTCCCTGGTGGAATGGTTTTTAACGCTGCTGCTGAGCATGAGAATCCTGAGTTCAATTACAGAGCCGGGCAAAGTATTGCTAGGTTAAAAAAAACAAAAACAAAAACACGCTAAAATATTAAAACAACGCATCAATACAACAGCAAAATAGGAACTGTGTTATAGATCCTCAACAGCATAAAGAACCTTATTCATACGGAAACTTTTTAGTTGCTTTGAGTAGATAGCGCTTTTTATTTGGCAACCCTACAAATGAGCCCATAGTGTGAGCATTTTGTATTTCTGTGTTCAACAGGTGAGCGAGACACCGCTCATATTCTGTCATAGCCTCACCTTTAAGCCGTTTTCCAATTATCTGGTAAGTCTGACGTTGAAAAATGGGATTTCGGTTTTCTGATCGAAAAACAGTATAATAATGTTAAAGTATAAGAAAACATTTCTTACTCTGTTGGTTTAGACCGCGAAATACGCAATCGCCTCCCGGTAGTGACTAGAGACGCATTTAATAATTATATTCGTGTCCTCGGGAAGCTCGTGGCTAAGTAAAAACAGCAATGTGGGTCACACGAAGGCTAAGGTACGCTTGCCGAGGTCAGTCTCTAGATGGGTGGTCATTTACATCTCATCATCTACCTAGCCTTTTCCCTGTTAGTTTAAAAGTGTGACTACCTATTTGATCTCCACAACCCAGTAACTGGGCAACACAGTACACCTTGGTAAGACTGGTTGTCAAACTTACGGGCTTCTCATTTACCGTAATAACAATAATCTTCAATAAACTAGTCTAATAGGTAGAATAATATGAGACTATTTTATTTCGATTACCGAGAATCCTGGTAAAATAAAACAGTACCATCTAGTGCTATTCCCAAGAAATCTTCAACCTTAATTGTAGCAACAAGTTGAAAAAGACTCAAATATAAATATTAGTTTCTTGTAAAAGCCAATTTATTCCCGTTGCTCTTAAAAAGTTCATAAAATAACAAGCGCTTGATTAAAAGCTTCCTCAATTAGTGAACTTTTAAAGAGTTATTATTTTAAGAAGCTATGAAACTTTAACGCTGCTCTCTCAGTTTGGGAGCAAGGAAATAAAGTGCTGCAAATAAAGTGCTACAAAGTGTGAGTGTTAAAACTTCACACTTTTTGTCAACATTGCTCTTTATCACAACATGGATCTACAGAACAAACTGTGGCGCGGGTGAGGGGAATGTGTTAAGTTGAGATCAGTTGTATGGATCAGAATGCTGGGTCACAAAAGGGATGAATGAAAGGCAGTTTCATGCAGCTGAGATGAGAATGCTAAGGGGGATGTCGTGTTACGCGAATGGATAGAAAAAGAAATGAGTATTTAAGAGGAAGTCTGAAAGTGGCGCCTGTGATCAAGAAGTTGCGTGGAAATCGGTTGTCATGGTATGTGATGTGAAAGAATGAGGATCATGTGGTGAGGAAAGTTTAGAGTATGAATGTGGACGGTTACAAGAGTAGAGGGAGATCAAAGAAACGATGGATTGATTATATGAGATTGCTAGGACCTAGGTGACTTTTGAGATGACGGCAAATAGACATGTATGGAAGAATAAGATGACATGCTGCGCCGACCGAAGTACATTGGGATTAGGGCAGGATAATGATGAGAAAAAATCTTGTTTATTCAGAGGTACGCTTATAGTTTATTTAAGGCACAATAGACAAATATCAACTGCTCCTATTTGCTACACTTAAGGACGGCTATTTTTCTTCAAAAGAGCCAACTTTAAAGTATATTCCATCCTACAAAACGTTATGCTCTGTAAAACAAAAAACAAAGAACCATGGGTGTCGGTGATGTTTACGTGCGTGTTTCTTTCTTATATTTTTATATATTTTCAAATAAATTGGTATTAAGGCTGATGACAATGCAAGGTGATACCATAATGTATTCCATTGCCGACCCGGCTTACTCAAAAATGCGATAATCCAAACGCAATTTGAAAGCGAAATGTTTTCTAACCAGCCAGTGGCAACGGCCAGCTAACCAAAATCCAATTTCAGTCCCTCAGGAGTGCTTTCTGTGGGGAATAATGCAAAGTAATAGGAATTTGGGGGTGGTGACGCATTTTGAATAATTTAAAAGCCCTGAAACGACCGTAAACCATCGGTGGGGTCGCCAGGAATCGGAATGTGGAAACATACGATAGATTTGCAGGGACGTAATGTTTTATCGTCATGACTTTTTTGAATGACGCAACGGTACAGTTTGTTCTGTAGATATCCTTGCGACATCCCATCTTCCTAGTACGGCGGCCTGTGATGGTGCGGCTGCTGCAGGTGCACAAAACGAAAATATAAAAAAATATTTATTATATTGGAGCCGTTTTGGTTTGAAACACTAGACACAAAGGGTCAGAGTGCCTATGTAGTTTGTTCTGGACATCGATGGGCTGACCTTTTTTGGCCAAAAAATGAACATTGCCATTCAACGTGGCAATGCTGCCAGCTGTTTGGGCACTTTTCCCGGTGACAGCTGCGATGCGGAAGAACTTTTGGTGCCCTATGAATTCCATTACAATCTGTGTAAGTAAACAATAATTTTGTACAAAATGATATTCTAGAAAAATTATTTATACTCACATGCAAATCACACATTTTCGCTTTGTTTTCCCGTCGAACAATGTTATTATTGGTGATACTGCCAAACTTGTCAAATTAACCAAAAAATAATTCCTTAAAGATGTATTTTTCTCTTTTAGCGCGACCGTGAGGCACATACTTAATACATAATATATTTATATATATATACATATATATTAAATGTGTTTTTTTTGTTACTTATTCTATTTCATACAATATTTTTTATGTTTTCTTTGTTAAGTATTGTGTCGTTGTGTGCCTGAGCCTGTGCTGAATAAATGATTTTTCTTTCTTTCTAATATTTTCTTCGCAAAGAAATGAAAATGGTCCGTGGCCTGTCGCAGTATTAATCCGTATGTTACACCAGCCGGTAATCCAATAAACATTTGATACGGTACACCATTATCAATGCGTAACGACGGACTTGTACAGATTGTGTGTGTGAATGTATCAGGCGAGTACTCGTGCCAGTCGCTGTCTACTCTTCTTACTTATTTATTAATTATTACTAAATTATAACCACGGTCCAATGTTTCGCATTAATTTATGGTACGTTTTTTTGTCTGCTCCGAGTCGTTTGGTCATTATGAAAACGGAAGGCAGTTCTCAAAGAAAAGTAGAATTAACTTTATTTATTTCACTGAATTACACCACAAAATGGCGTCTTCTTTTTGAGTGTCGTTCTTTAGATAATTCGCTGTGTGTACTGTTGTTATTTCACACTATTAGTCTTGTTTTAATTATCTACCCTTAAAATCTTTATGACAATGTAACTGAAAATTTCAAAATCTTTTGCATCTTTTTTTAAAGTGGAATATGACCACTCTGATGGCAATAAGTCTCATATAACAATGAATTTATTTGAGATTGTCAGAATTTTTGAAATCTGACTTTTCTTTCAATATTTCTGAATCAATGGAAGATTGACCCAGCGCAAGCAATAAGTCGTAATAATGCCAAATACAGGATTTTTTTTTTGGGATTTTTCATCTGGAATTTCTTAATACCAGCCCGAAGTGTGGATTTGTGCCGTTTGCAATCGGCTCACCCTATTACATGGGACTTGAACATAACCGGCTAAATCTGGGTGCACTTTAAGTACACCCAGATTTAGCCAGTTATATTGTGATAAATAATAAATAAATAAATAATGCTGGACAATCCACACAGCATCATCTAGCCCCAATCTAAGCAGAGCTTGTGTTATGGGTACTAGATGACTGATATACTTAATACAATACATTACATAGATAGACATTTTTTTTATTATACATAGTAAATACCCAGAACACCCGAAACAAATCTTTGTAAATCGTACATACATTTGTCCCAGGGCGGGAATCGAACCCGCAACCTCCTGCGTCGCAGGCGGACCTTCGCCCGCCGCGCCACATTGGTCGTCTAACTTCTAACCCCTTCTTCAGCTGCGATATTATAAATCGAGTGAAGCCGTCAAAATGATATCTAGGTATACTAGCTTACTAACTAACACCGTGTGAACGAACCATAACAAAATAAAGCGCCACCACTATGGTTTACTAGTTACGTACGTACGTGCCTCGTTTGATAATCTCACTAATACTGTGTTTATTTTATTGAAAGCTTTTGTTGAATATTGATACGAGCCGCAGTGGCTTTGCTGAAACTAACGTCAAGAATATATTTTCACGTGTAAGTTTTTATTTAGGTCTCCAGAAAACAAATGCCGCGCACGATACCAATTTATTTATATCGTGACAAGATGTCTGCAATATCAGTTTGGTCATCCATCCTTGAATACCTTTCTGAACCCATAATGGTTTTGTGTATACATATGGGCTGGAAGGGACATCACCGCAGAACCTTTTTTCATTATGATTCTTTACCTCATCATCATCATCACCTGCCTAGCCTTGTCCCAACTATGTAAGGGTCGGCTTTCAGTCTAAGCCAATGCAGCTGACAGTATTTCATATGGAGCAAAACGCATCGTTGAAATCTTTCGTTTTGTTTTTATTTAAACTGTAAAAAAATATGATTTCGACTATAATTTGGAGATCTTTGACAGTACCGTTTCGACAACGAATCTTATTTAAGGTCATTTATTGTATTACCGTAAGGTCTTATTTATCGTATTACCCAGTAACTGGGTTGTGGCTGTCGCTCCCTGTAATATATTGATATTTAGCTGCAAACAGTTACACTGAAAGTTGACCCCGACTCAACAACAAATGCTCTCTTTTACAATATAGTAACCACTTAGTTTTTCAGTGTCATATAAAACGAGGTTTATACCGGGTTTAGTAAATAAAGTGTCAGGTTTAAAGGGTGCAGTGCATTACGCTGACATCTTGTTAGTGCAGCACTCGACACATATAAAAAGGTTACGTTACTATCTTTATTATGTCAGTTGCACCTACGTAGAAACTGGAAGCAGAGACGCTGGCTTGAAGTTAACATAACTTAAGTTTAAGCGGTAGGAGAACTATACTGTAGCATTTTGGTTCAAAATTAATAAATTAAGTACGTATATCTTCCTCCTGCCCTTATCCCAGTTTATTTGGGTTCGGCGCAGCATGTCTCCTTCTTCCATACATCTATCTATTTGCCGCTGAGTACTATTATTTTCACGGAGCTACTGCCTATCTCACCTCCTGGTAGGACTGTCTGTCAGACTTTCGGGCTGCTAACGACCCGTAACGTCTGTCAAAGATCTAAATATGGCAGCCGAGACCAAAGGCTTGACGTGCTTTCCGAGACACGAAGGAGCCTGCTTTCGGCCTGAATACTATAAGCTTCCATTTGGCATGAAATCGTCACTTTGGGTACTTCTGTAATTATCATGATGTTTAGCTTAATGCTCGTAGTATAGGGAGGCCTAAACACACCCTCTATTTAACCATGGAATCAGAGAAAAACAATTCTAATTAAACAATTGAGAACCCCACCACATTTCTACAGATTATGTAATAATCATACTGCAGCCGTAGGCAAGGAATTAACCCCTTCCGAGCCAAAGGGATCAAAAAGGTAGCCTAACAATTACAGCAGGGGCCTGTTTGGGCCCCTTATAATGTGAGGGCTGAAATATAATGAAATAATAGGTAGACCGTAGTTGGGACCAGGTAGGCTGGTGGATATTTTATGTTGGTTTTGCTCTTATCAAGGGGTAGGAATGAGTAAATTAAGTTAGCTTGTTTACGTTAATCTTGAAAATTTGTGGACTGGCTTTAGTCGATTGCTCGGGACAACTATTTTCTACATTACATAACTTCAGGGCTTCCCAGAGGGATGGGCATAAGTGTACCTTTAGATCTCACATTTTGCCAGTCATGTTTAAGTAACAAGGAATAGGGGTCGAGCCAATTGTCACTAACTGGGCACAAATCTGTATTCTATACTGCTACTGAGCAATTCGCGATGGAAAAACCCAACCACACTTTGCCCAAACCGGGACTCGAAACCAGAATATCATGGACAGCAGTTGCTCTTGCGACCACTAGACTGACGAGGCAGTCCTGGTTTCCTCAAGCTGTTCGTCCTTCGTCAATGTCAATAAAATCTAAGATAGACTTAAAAGTACCTGCATATTTTTTGATTACTTGATCATTATGGGGCAGATATGTTTGGGTAAAACCTGCCGAGATTTGTTCAAACGGCTTAAATAATAAATTGAAAGGGGTGTGCTAGTTGCACACCTCATTCAAATAAAAAAATGTCATATTTAATTAATATTGGCATAAGTATATTTACTGGGTATCATCTTACTTTTTATGTTTTTGTACAGACGCCAGTAGACCAAGCCATCCCAAACTGTCAAATTTTCCCAATTGAACATGACCCTTATTCGTTTGTTATAAAGTTGTACACCTATCCAAGAAAATTGTCATATTAGGGTAGCTTGCTGGCCTCTGTACGTTGTGGCTGACTGTGTAGCATCGTACTGGACTTGTCTTTAATGTAGCTATAATTAAAATAATTAAGACAGGACAACGTCTGTTGGGTCAGCTAGTAAATAAAGCAAAAATTCTGTCTATATATCGTATTCGGTGCAAAAGGCTAATACTGGACTTTTTTGAAGTGGATACTATTGTTCATTAGGGAACTAAAGTAGAAAATAAAGAAAAACTGTGTTACTTTACCTTATTTTATAATATCTGTGCTTGATTCTATTGATCCTCAAGATCTTTATAAATGAAACTTACTTAATTTATTCACTTCGTGCATAGATATTGGTTTTCCAATTAATATAGATTGAGAGATTTCAGAGAACATAATTATCAAATTAAATAACGTTACAAGTGCGAAATCACCATAAAATATTTAATATCTTATCAAATGCTCCCAAAACCAATAAATTTATTGCCTCCTTGAGTAAAACCGTAGCAAGATTTCCCTTTTAAAAATGATTTAATAAAAACGTTATTCTCGTGAATATATTTAATCCGTGGCTCGGACCTAAATAATGCTGAGGCGGTGTGATAATTGCTTTAATATAATATTAATTTATTTCTTTATAATAATGGATATTACTGCGTGTATACAGACGTCAGCACATCAAGCTATCTTAAAATGAAAAAAAATCCCATTTGAATATGAACTTTATACCTTTGGCATACAGTTGAAAAACTATCAAAGAAGTTTGACACATTGGGGTAGCTTTATGTGCTGGTCTCTGTACGTCTATGTGCTTCGAATTAATTAAGAAAAATATCACATTAAATATTATTGTGTTAGCTTTCTTCTCAAAGTAGTAGTAAAACGTAATAATTAGGTATGTCATAATTTTTATTTTTCCTATTCTGTAATTTTATTTATTTTGATTGGCAACACAGACAATAGTCATGTTGTTTGACTAGCATCTTAGTCACTCGTCCATTTTTAATCGACTTCCAAATTGAGAACATTCTTTGGAAGAAGCGGTTGACCTTTTTAGCTGTCCAGCTCGAAGGCTCAAAAAATCAAATAAATTTATTTGATTTTGGGCTAAAAAGAGGTAATAAGCCAAGCAGTTTTACGATAGTAACGGATGTGTGAACTGTAACAGTAGCAGAGAACAGGTAGGAGATTCTAATTTTTAGCAAGCAGAAGTTGAAACTTACATCAATAATTAAATTAAGTTCCTATTTAAGATCAATAAATTATTTACAGTAGTAGTGGTTATCCAATTAGTTATCTGACCATCTCCTCATTGCAACCACTATACTTACACACACTACAACACGTACCACAATCCCTTCAAACAACAACCACACTAAGCCCTTTCAATATAAACTTGCAATACTTCAAGAATATCAAAGATCCTCCCTCAAGCCACACCAGGTAAAGGTTTAATATCGAACTTGAGCTCACATTTACTCTTCGCGGCAAACAAAAAGTTTCTGCGGAAGAGATATTGAATACAGCGCTTCTTAGACATGCCTTTGTTTTAAGGTCTATAGTAGCGGTCTTTGGTAGCGTGTATCCTGAGACATATGGCAATGTCATCTAAACAACATAACTAATCCCAATACATTACAAAGAAAGAAAGAAAGAAATAAATAAATATTGCTGGACAATCCACACAGCATCATCTAGCCCCAAGCTAAGCAGAGCTTGTGTTATGGGTACTAGATGACTGATATACTTAATAAAATACATTACATAGATAGATATTTTTATTAATTATAGCAAATACCCAGAACACCCGAACAAATATTTGTAGATCGTACAAACATTTGTCCCAAGGCGGGAATCGTACCCGCAACCTCTTGCGTCGCAGGCGAACCTTCGCCCGCCGCGCCACATCGGTCGTCAAAATAAAAAAGTAGTAGAAAGCAATCAACCAAACCACAGCAACCCAGTTAGGTTTAAGTCTCATGTAATGGGGGCGAGCCTTATGCCATCAACCAGGCACAAATCCAGTCTCTGGATTCTGGATTTGTGCCCGGTTTTCTCATTACAGCCTGAGCTGTTAATGAGAAAACTTCTATTGGAAAAACTCAATAACACTATGCCTGACCTGGTGGTCAAACCTTACGCTCAGCAGGCACGCTTGGGTCCACCAGACCAACAACATAACATCACACCTGTTATCGTCGAAGGGTAGGGCAGAGGTACACCTATAGTAATACCCACCTTTCGCTAATTATGTTTAAGTCCCATTTAAGAGGGGGCGAGCCTATTGCCATGAACCGGGCACGAATCCAGACTCCGGGCTGACCACTGAACCACTAGTCCAACAAGACAATAATTAAAAAAAAGAAGAAAGAAAAAAACCGCGGTATAAGTGAAAGATTTTTCGCATTGTAGACATTTAACTATTCATCGTAATTCATTTTGCACTATTCTTGGCTTTTTCCTCGTTGATTAGTGTTTCGGACTAGCTGTGTCGTTGTTTATCAAAAACAATAGCAACATTTACATTAAACACTGATGTAAACACAAATGAGTAATAGTACACTACACGGTCAGCTGATGCGAACCATAGGCGCTGCCATATTGGCCTCGGCTGCTCTGTCGTGCGCCTTTCATTTTACCCCTACTCCGCGGCCGACCGTCACGCGACATGCAATAGATGGACGAAGAAGTTTGAGGCGAAAATATCACTTAAAAAAAAAAAAAGTATACTCCTGGTTCGTACACCCTCTGAAAATTGTCAATGAATTAAAAGGCACCCTGTTTACGATCAAAAACCGATATTTTTCTTAGCGAAAAAATCTTGAGAAAATTACTTCGTTGGCTAGCTAAGCGCATCGCCTTAAAAGACTCGCGCGGCGTGAGAAATTGTTTTATTTTCACGCTCTGTTTCGCTGGGGTCAGCAGTGTGGTCGCTGTAATAGCTTCGGGGTCGAACGGAAGTATGTGGCGATGAGGGTTCGCAGACATTGGGTATTTGCAGAAGATTTTGGCAAAGGGTCGTAGGTAGTCCAAGCCTCTAATCTAAGGCCTCTATGAAATAATTTAAATAAAGCTTGCAGTGCAATTTAATAAGAAAGGTTATTAGAAAATCCAAAACGGTTTTTTTTAGGGATCCTTTGACAGATGGCAAACAATTACACCATACTTCCTTCCGTTTATAGATTTATCTACGACGAAAGGTCATCATCATCCTTCTGCCCTTATCCTAATTGGCTTGGAGTCTGCGTAGCATGTCTTACCTTTACATGTATTTCTATTTGACGGCCATCTCAATAGTCCATTAATAATATAATAGATGATAATTATATTATTATTATATTTATGAGGAGCTCGTGGCTAAATAAAAACAGCCGCACGGGTTGATCGAAGGTTAAGCTACGCTAGCCGAGGTCAGGCCGTGGATGGGTGACCGTTTGTAACATATCGAGACTCGTCCGTGCCTCGGAAAAGACGTTAAGCCGTTGGTCCCGGCGGTCATTTGTAAATCTTTGACAGTCGTTACGGGTAGTCAGAAGCCTGCAAGTCTGACAACCAGTCTTACTAAGGGGTATCGTGTTGCCCAGTAAACTGGGATGTTGAGGTCAGATAGGCAATCGCTCCATGTAAAATACTGGTATTCAGCTGTATCCGGTTAGACTGGAGGCCAACCCCAACATATGTAGTTGGGAAAAGGCTAGGCAGATGATGATGACATATCATCTTTCACAAAATCCATCCATCGTTTCTATGACCTTCCCCTCCCCTGCAACCCTTCAAATTCATGCTAAATAGTCGACATGGTCGATATTCCTCCACACCACATGCTCATACTATGACAAAAGACTCCCAAACAATTTTCTTTTTTTTTCTTTTTTTATAAAAAACGTTGCCCCACACTAGGAATTTCTCCTGTATCGTGGGTGCGTTTTACAAACATTTAAACTCACATACACAAACAGCCAGACCCGGAACAACTACCTGTAGGCCATACAAATATTTGTTCCGTGTGGGGATCGAACCCACAACACGCGGCGCAGCAGCCGATGGCTCAACCACCGCGCCAACCGTGTCGTCTAATTCGTATTCTCGTAATTTATCGGTCACTGACACCCTCTCGGACTTCGTCTCACATGCTCATTTTTTTATGTTATCCATTTAAAGCATCAGTAATCAAAGAAGTTATAACTACAACTCGAAAGATGTTGGATGCACCTACACTCATAAACCGCGATATTTTGCTACGTCTCCTGACACGTTGAAACAATTTATTGAGGAGAGGAATAGGAAAGCCAATCCGTAATGATTCCACCTAATTATTTCCACCAGATGCCTCTCAGAGCCTTCTAATGAAAAGAAAACCACCTCATTACCTGAATACACTCTTAAGAACTAATAGGATACTTAATTCAGGACCACACGCCACCTATGGGATCCAGTTAACACTAATCTAGTCGAACCAAGATGGCGTACACAAATCACGCTAAACAAACCGGTTCAGACTGGATTTGCTATCAACAGGAGTACTGATTAATAGCATTGTTTGTTTGCCCTACTGCGGCAACTAGGTGTAATGTTATTGCGTGATCCAGACCACTTTTGTCTTGATCTAGAATTGTAAAAAAAATATCCAGAAAACAAAGTGTATTAAAGCTGTTTATTTCAGTGCAAATGTTGGTACATTCAGGTTAATTACTTGGTACTCTTTCCTTCAGTTTACCGTTGTTTTTTTTCTGCGGAAGTTTTTAGAGATGTTAATACCAGATAGGTGTAATAACCGTAGTTTTGGTCACAAAATTATGTACTTACATCTAACCAAGTTATTTAAGGCTCCAGTCTACGAATATTGGACGTTGCGGGTTTGATTCCCGCCTTGGGACAAATGTTTGTACGATCTACAAAGATTTGTTCCGGGTGTTCAGGGTATTTGCTATGTATAATAAAAAATATCTACATATCTATGCAATGTATTTTATTTAATATATATCAGTCATCTAGCACCCATAACATAAGCTCTGCTTAACTTGGGGCTAGATGATGCTGTGTGGATTGTCCAGCATTATTTATTTATTATTTTTGACAGGACGTCTAATTATAGGCTCAGGTTAGTTTAGGCTCTTGACTTATGACAAATATTCGTTAAGATACCCGAACTTTACAAGCAAGCCGAGTCTTGCGATTGCAAAAACAAAACGTTTTCCTTAAAATTAAAATGTAACTTTGAAAATGGTATAATATTTTCGTACCAAGGTACGGGACCCTCGTCATGCTAATCCGACTCGCTCATTACCGGTGTTTTAAAATAATCATAAGGGCTTTCCTCCTATATATAGTTTGAACTCTTACATATTCGAGTTGTTAAGTGAGGTGCCACTGACGCGTGCACTCCGCGCTCACAACCTCGATGACGTTGATTTATTCCATTGTTTTCAGAGTGAGTTCATAAAAAGTGTATTATTTGTGATGAGTCACAAAATTAATCTAGTTATTGTGTACTATCACATTAGGTAACCATGTTAAGATAGTCGTAAGATAGAGAAAAATAAATAAATAATAACTTAAATCTCATTCAACCCCTCTTAGTTTTAAAACAGTGTAAAAGAATCAAGTTTCCACAATCTCTAAAATAACCACAACATTTCATTTCTCAGTTCTTGACACGAACACTAACGATATTAAAGTTTCCGAAGTAATATTTCACGGAATCAACTTGGAAGTTTTTCGTTTACTTGAAGAGACTGAACGATCGTTATGAGGTGATAACTAAGGCTGGCTTCACACTAAGAAACAAAAGGTTGCGCATCTTTTATGAATAAATAGCTATAATTACACAGTAGTACATTATAAACTGACAGGGCATATAATGACCTTATTGGTGACGTTCTTTTAAAAGTACAGTTGCGTAGTA
This sequence comes from Phlogophora meticulosa, assembly GCA_905147745.2. Classification (NCBI taxonomy): domain Eukaryota; kingdom Metazoa; phylum Arthropoda; class Insecta; order Lepidoptera; family Noctuidae; genus Phlogophora; species Phlogophora meticulosa. The sequence goes on along the minus strand of LR990530.1, from coordinate 16,499,279 downwards.
CTCGCAACCGGAGTGCGTATGATCAGATCGGTATGAAATGATTTGATTTGATACATTTACGTAAACGAAGCAAAAGTTTTCTTGGTTTGTTTACGTTCAAACAACCGACGCACACACGCACGCTGGTTGTTAGTTCTATGCACCTTTTTTTGAATAACATCACCAATAAGGTCAGTGTAAGGCGGGGACGCCTTAAAAGGACAAACACTACCGGCATTTCCACTTACATCTGCATTATAAATACCTTTTAATTTAAGACTTTATGCGCATGTAAAAAAACGTACAAAGGCGGACTTAATGCTATAGACATTTTCTACCAGTCTACCTTAGGGTGATGCAAAGACAGAACATGGTAGGTGCAACAAGGTAAAAAAATAAATTGAAGATGAATATTTTTTGGTAAAATACGCGAGAAAAAACACCGTTATTCGTCTTTCATTCATCCTCGCAACGTGATTTGTAGCAATTACTATAAAGTTATGATTTGCCCAAGTCTCAGGTAACATGTAGCCAACATTTATTTGCCAGTGAGTACGTACCCTTATCGTATCATTTTTATCGGGCGTACCTACTGTAGTTATGTACTAGTTGTTTGTTGTTGAGACTAGTTCGGTCGGATGTTCTTCTCAGACAAGCTCGGGTGATATATTATGGTGGGTTTATGGTGTGATGGTGTTTTTATTTGACGAGTGGGTTTCGAGTACTTTTGTTATTCATTTAACGGAATGTTTATGATTTTATTTTTGACCACCCGAGTCTGGATTTGGGTCTGATTAGTGGCAATAGCCTTACCTTATATTATATTGGACTTCAACATTACTGGGAAAATATGGGTGTACTCCTCTGTCTAACCCTTCGGGGCACACAGGCGTGATAAATAATGCTATCTATACTTTTTATTAAAGTCTGTTTTTCCGGCGGTCCTACCAACATAAAAAAATAATGCACAAAAGTGTACCGATCAAAAACGTCATAAAAACAAGTTTTTTCACGTAACAGGACAATGAACTTTCAGCTCGACATCAACAAGGAAATAACTATAATTTCCATCTCAACGTCACGTGGCAAACATAATAAGAACGAAAGAGTAAGGAAAATACTCTGACAGGTCAGTAGGTCAGAATTAACACATGGAAAAGAGACACAGAAATCCCACTTAACACGATGCTCGAAATTAATTGAAAGATAGAAAATCATTTATTTAAAACACACATAGGATATTCAAACCATATTATATAAATAACGAAATTAAAAATCATTATGATTTGAAGCTAATTGATAGCTAAATAAATCACATCAATTCCATTCTGGACATAGGCCTCTCCCAAAGGAGATAGGATGTAATCTGAGAGTCTGACTAAGAATAAGTCCACGTCAGCTATTCAAAGAACTGACGTTTGCTATAGAGTGATAATAATAAGAATCAGTATAGGAAATCATTTATTTGTGAAACATAGGTACAATTACATTATAAAGATCTTATAGTGAGCGAGTTGTAAGGAGCGTAGCGGGTGGCATTCTCTGGTTTCTGCCTACCCCCACGGGAAAAAGGCGTGAGTATAAATAGTACATAGTGAGCTATGTTTTGACAACAATGACATACAAATTAAATTTACAAGAAAGTGAAAATGAAAATTAGTTTAAATATAAAATATTCTAAAATCACACTTAAATATTTCCTTGATGGATGTTTATCTGTCAGTTGAAATGAACTTTCCGTTTTGTTTGATTTAAAACTTCACAAAAGCGTCATAAAATGTTTTACAGGTGTACTTATAGTTCACACACATTTTGACAGTTATGTTTAAGTCCCATGTGATAGGGGACGAGCCTATTATCATCGACCAGGGATGTTTAGTTGTCATCTGGAGTAAACCTTCTGTTTGAGTTAAAACTTGATGTTTTATGAGGGAAATTAATTGCTAAGAGGAGGACGCCTATATCCAGAAATAATGTTTAAATACTTAAGTAAAGCTGAATGTAACTTTTAAATCTATCTGTTCAGTGGTACAAGAATCAACATGTTTTGACGACTCGCTCAGCAGTGATTTATTGTTCAAAGGGTTGATACTTGTAAGGGGTTAAATTGCGTCCGTAAACTGTGAAGAACTCTTTGGAGAACACCGCGCTTTTATTGAAGAAACTTTGTGAATAACTGTGTAGAGGATAAGGAAGAATGTAGAAAGGAAGTAACGAATAACCATAAGTCGCGATTGTTTGTGCTAGATTGTCGTCATTATGTCGTCTGGGGATAGTTATAGCTGCCATATCTAACCTCAAATGACAGTACTGAATTTAGTTTTGTTTCGAACTAGCTGTGCCCCGCGGTTTTGACCCGCTGCTTAGGGTCATAGTATGATATTAAATAGGCTATACCTTCCTCGAGAATTGGACTGTCAAATACTAAAAGAATTTTTCAGGTAGTTCTAGAGATTAGCGTGTCTTAATAACCAAACTTTTCAGCTGTATTATATAAAATAATAGATTGATATAGATATAATCTGCTTGTGTGAGATATGATGTAAATAAGAAGGAGGTGACTATTAAGATGACGGTAAATGGAGATGTAGAGTAGAAAAAGATACCTTATCCTAAATAAATTGAGAAAATGGCAGGAGATGATGATAATGATAATACTATCTGTTTAACACCTTAAACGCCAGGTGACCGACAAACAATACATTTTCTATTGTTTCTAGTTATCTGGCAGTTAAGGTGGTAAACTTAGGGTTAGTTTTAGAAAATATTCAATCCAAAATCACATCAATACTGTCCAATTCCACTTGAGCAACAAATAATTTGTTATTATAATACGCATCCCATTTATAATGATGTCCTTCTAAGCAATTATCGTCGGCAAAAAAAAAAAAAAATACTTTCCCGACCTTTTAGATTTAACGATCTAACAATAATGGCGATCTCTCAAGGATGCTAAAATAATACTATTAAAATATACAGAACGTGACTTTCAATAAGAATTTTCTTTTGTATGTAAATACCATTTAAGATTCAAAAAGTACCTCATACCTAAAGGTTGCCTCTGACAAGCACGACGCGACAGTGCGACACGATTTTGCGTTATAGTAAATATATCCGTATAACATACATACATATACTTTTTTTTGGGACAAGCCCGCCACACTATTCCCAAACCACTGCAACTCCTGAAATCCAAAATCAACAGTGGCGACCACTAGAAAAGCGTCGAGACAATGAAGCCCGACGAGACCCGGAGAAAAGATTCAACTCTCTTGGATCCCGCAACGAAATTAATCAGAAAAGAACGGCGGAGGAGTAAACTTCCCTCCATACCAAGCAGTAGACAGAACAGAGCCAATAGGCACAAATAGACGTTTACAACTGGTTTCGACCCGGTTGCATAGCACCACGGTTTAAAATTAACACTGATATTGATGGGACCTACATGATGAGCTGTTACATTTGATTCCAATAGTAATATTTATCTTTTTTCTCCATGGATGTCCATAACTACGGAGCACCACATGCATCTTACATACTCCCTTTGCTTCTTTTACGTTCTTACAACCTGGTCATATACGAACACCGGTGGCGAGTACTACGCACCGTCCAGAAGATTATCACCGATACGGTATGTCCTCTTAAGACGTCCCCACCCGGCGTTTCCACTTACAGACTGACCTTCGCCTTTCATTCGTCCTCCCAAATTGACCAAATCATCTAAGCATACTCTCCGCAGAAAAAAATCTATAAAAACACGCGCGATACTGCGAGTCGCGTTGTCGCGCCTCGTCTGTCTGCGGGAAGCCTTAAGTGCAATATTATTGTCGCAGCTGACTTTTAGGGAGGGCCAGGAAAGTAATCATTTTTACTGCAGATTTTAGGGGCGTAGTAAAATACGATTATTACTTGATAATTTGGGGATGGCTGAGAATCATTGTATCTGATTGTGATAGCAATGTTAGAGGCATAAAAGAAGCTGAAGTTTTATTAGGCTTATTGACTTAGATTTATATCCATAACTGTTTCGTGAGGTTCTAAACCTAAGGAAGGATAAGGAATAAAATAGGGAACAATATCTGTATACCTATATCTCGGGACGCTTCTTGCATCCGTACAAGATGTAATAATATCTGTTTACATATATATCTCGGGACGCTTCTTGCATCCGTACAAGATGTAATAATAATTCACCAGTATGTTACTGGTCCACTGCAGGGCAAAAAACTCATATACAGAAGGCAGTGATCACCATACTTTTTAAGGGTGGGTGGCCATTTTGAGACTCATCATCATCATCCTTCTACCCTTATTTGGGGTCGACGCAGCATGTCTTCTTCCATACATCTCTATTTGCCGTCATCTCAAAAGTCACTTTTCTTCCTAGCATCATCTTCATCTTATTCCACACAATCCATCCATCTTTTCTTTGGTCTCCCTCTACTCTTGTAACCCTGTACATTCATACTCAGAACTTTCCTCACATCATGGACCTCATTTCTTCGCATCGCATGCCCATGTCTCATATAAACTATGAGTCAGATAAACTGAGAACGTAGATATGAATTTAAAAACTCACATTGGTACTTGCCCATATTGAACACAAAACCACATGCCTAAGAGAGATTTTTACAAGAACCAGACAACAGTCATCGGGCAGTAGCCCACCAGACATAACACCCTCCTGGTCGGAGGATCCTCCCATTTCTATGGTGGATGAGGAACTTTCCCCCTCGTTTCTCATAACCCCAAACAAACCCATACTCTCATGTCGCTTATGCTGAGCCTTTTTGTCCACGCAATAAAAAATATTTTTTAAACTTTTTTTTTGTGTTTTTATTCTCTGTGCGTCCTAAATAAATGGTTTCTTTCTTTATTTCCTTCATGATGTATTTAATAATAAGACTTGGTGACACTGACCGCTAACACCATCATTAATTTCAGCCAAGTTCTTACAATATCTCTCATATTTACAGAATCGATCGGTAGTTTTTGCCTTGTTTTAATCCATGATTATTTTCATTTCATATCAAAACAGTACCGTAACCCTTATATAAAATCGACCTTTAGAGATACTCAATAAACGGCATATTTGAGACGTATACCCAATCCTCAATGATCCGGTAAATTGGTCCCGTATGACGTACACATTTAATATTTCCTTTCAAATTCATATCCGATGTCTACGTCACAATTTATGATCAGTCGAATGAATATCGACATCCAATTCTGAAGAAAATTCTGTTTTGTTTTCTGTTTTGTGCAAGAGAGAAATATGCAAAAATCGGCTATCATGGTATGGACACGTGATGCGAAGGAATGAGGATCATGTTGTGAGGAAAGTTTTGAGTATGAATGTAGAGGGTTACAAGAGTAGAGGGAGACCCAGGAAACGATGGATGGATTGTGTGAAAGTTGATATGGCTAAGAAGGAGGTGACTTCTGAGATGACGGGAAATAGAGATGTATGGAACAAGAAGACATGCTGCGCCGACTCCAAATGAAATTGGGATAAGGGCAAGAGGATGGATGGATGTTTTGTGCAAAAGAGGCCATTGGCAAAATGTGGGACCAAACTTGGGTGCTACGAAACCATGCCGTGAGCTACAGCGATCTTTTTTCGTGTTTTAGTGGTTTTTAAAACAGGTCTACTTGAAAGTTGTTGTTGTTGAGATCGGTCTGTGGATGGGTGACCATCAATTACCACCATACTTGCTACTCCTCGTATGAGGAGAGTTATATGCCCTGCAGTGGGCCACTAACATGGCTGCCTATCTCACGTCCCAGTTACTGGGTAACACAATTTGGAAAGGCTGGTTGTTGGAGCTTCTGGCTTCCCGAGAAAAGATTTACGAATGACAGGCGGAACCAACTGCTTAACGAACTTTCCGACGCATGGCAGTTTCTCGGCATAAAATGTAAGATAACCCATCCACGAACCTACCTCAGCAGGCGTAGCTATACCTGATACTTAATTGACACGTGGGGCTGTAATGTTTTCGCCACAAGCCCCTTTAGTACCATCTTCAGCAGATGAAATTTAGTATTAGAAAAACGGGTAGGCAGTTATTGTCGACTTCCAGTCTCACTGGTTGCAATGAATAGCAGTGATTTACATGAAGCGACTGCCTATCTGACCTCTAGTCCCATCCTACATAAACGCTTAAAAATAATCATCTGCAGGTAAAGTTACGAGTATAATACTTCACTTTCAAAATTCATCATAAGCTCAGGCGTCTTATCAAAACAATTAAATTAAAATTGGATTATACCATAACACTCGACCGATATCTGTAATTGTTTAGGTACATTTACAGTCTAACAAGATAATAAATAGGGTTATCACATTTTGACGTCATTCTTAAATCCCTTGAGTACTAAAAAAGTGCCTATTTACAAAATTATGAATGCCATCAATCAATTTATAAAGTTAAGCCTTGTGGCACTTGTTTCGGCCACTTCTAGGCAAAAACTTTAATCCAATACCTATTAACACCAAATATATTTCGTATACCCATGTATTCTTTCCCTAAAAAATATTTTTAAATCATACTTGACGACACGGTTGGCGCAGTGGCTGAGTGATCGACTGCTGCGTCGCGTGTCGTGGGTTCGATTCCGGGTCTGGCTGTTTGTGTATGTGACTTTAAATGTTTGTAAACGCACCCACGACGCATGAGAAATTCCTAGTGTGGGGCAACGTTTTAAAAAAAAAAAAAAAAACTTTTTAGGGTAGAGAAGGGATATTAACGCACAAACGAACCCTGGGGATTTCAGAACCATCACCTCAGTACGTGATTCTGGAATCCCCAGCGTTGAAAGTCTATGTCGGTTCTTTCTAATATCCAAACCTATTTAATTTCGAATAGACGTATTTTAATATTATTTTCTTTATTCTATTCTTTAAACTTACTGAATATATTTTTAAATTAAAAAAAAAAAATAGTAGCCCACCAGCATCGAGAACAGGGTCCAAGCTACCGGTGGTCAGTGCTCTTCGGGGAGGAACCACCTAACTATGCGAGCCGTGTCCAAGATTACTGCTTTCTGGATCATACCCTTGATCCAACTGCCCAACGAGAGTCTCTTTAGGTGTTGATCGAGGCTCTTGGCTATTATGCCATCGGCACAATGACTGCTGTATTCACATCCCACATGTCGACAACCTCGCGTGTATATCACCACTCATCATTCATCATCATCATTTCAGCCGAAAGACGTCCACTGCTGCACAAAGGCCTCCCCCAAGGATGTCCACAATGACCGGTCCTGCGCCTTCCGCATCCATGCCCTTCCCGCGACCTTCACCAGGTCATCGGTCCATATCACCACTATGTCAGCATTATTGCCATTATTATTATTTATTTATTATTATTTCTTCATAAAATATAGCTATGTCTATAGTTAGCTTTATTGTGGAGTTTTAAAATGTACACTACTACAAAATCTATAGAATTTGTTTAAAAAAAAAGATTATAGCACACTATGAATTTCTCCTGTATCGTGGGTACATTTACAAACATTTAACTTAACATACATGAACAGCCATACCCGGAACAACTACCTATGGGCCATACAAATATTTGTCCGGGAATCGAACCTATGACATGAGGCACAGCAGTCAATCGCTCAGCCACTGCGCCAACCGTGTCAAATTATTATTAACTATATCAGAAATCAGTAACTGAAACCTGATTACTGAATCCATTTCAATATCTTTGTCTCCCAAGTTATTACCTCCGCGTAATTTAAAACCTTTGATTTTCCTTCAGCATATTCCAATAACGGTTCGTAGAGCTCACCAATAACGGGTCGCAATAAAAAACGGAGTCGGTAATAGATAGCGCTGCGATTGCAAGCTCCATGACTATCTACGATGTCAATGTGATTACCTGCTTGTTTTATCTTTTCCTTGCTTGATATGAGATGAGATCTGCAATGAGCCTCGGAGAATCTTGTATGCTATCATAACAGCTGCTGACGGCACGGTGGCTGAACGATTGATTGCTGCTCTGCATGTCGTGGGTTCGATTTCCGCACGGAACAAATATTTTTATGGCCTACAGGTAGTTGTTACGGGTCTGGCTGTTTGTGTATGTGAGTTTGAATGTTTGTAAGCGCACCCACGATACAGGAGAAATTCCTAGTGTGGGGCAACAATTGAATAATTTCTTACTGAAGTGTGTAATATGTGTACCTATGTGTTAATAGGGTATGTTGTACCTAGTGAAATGTAGAATATTATATGTGAGTGTGTATGTTTAACTATCGTCTTGGGTTGCCTGTAAAGATAGCTTAAATATGGTTAAATAAATAAATAAAATAAAAATAAAAACTTTTAAAATTTCGCCAGGTATCTTTTAGTCCCTTGTCATAGGGGGCGAGCGGGATTTTGAAGGATTCCCCAAAAAAAAACTAAAATAAATAAGAAAGGTCCCTTCCTCTTTATTGTCTAGGCAATATCGTAAAAGGTAATAAGAAATGTACTACCTTAGGAACAAAATAATGAATACTTGAATTTTCAATACAGTTTCAGTGTCAGTATCCAATCACATTGAGCTTAATAAGTTTTAAACACCAAAATCTGCCACAGAATGTTACCCATTTCATCAAATAAAGGATTAAATACCAACTAAATACAAATTAACAGTGGGCAAACGATTTAACTATTTAATTAACGTTTGAACAATAATTTGATGGATTGAATTAATGAGGGCAGATTGAAAACTGATGTGAACGTACCGATGGTGAGTGGATAAGGGTATAAATAAATAAATAATGCTGGACAATTCACACAGCATCATCTAGCCCCAAGCTAAGCAGAGCTTGTGTTATGGTTACTAGATGAATGATATACTTAATACAATACAATAAAGAAATGCCTACTGCTCTGTTTAAAAAACATTTTAAAAAATATCTCATTGCTAAATGCTATTATTCCATAACGGAATTTTTAAATGAGCGTAATTAATTAAATGGATTTCTTAATTTCTAGGACTTTTTATCAGTTTTCACAATTACGACATTTTTCGCAGTTATGTATGAAATTTTGGCATAATAATATGTTATGTATTCTCCCTAAATTTTATTTTTATTTAGGATTAAGTTTTTCTTTTTATTTTATTGTGTAGAGTCAAATACAATTTTTTTGTTTTTTTTTTTCTAGACCAATAAACATGTTATTATTGTACGCCATTAATGGCAAAACATGCAGATCTGCCTATTATTTTTAAGACCTTGCACATATTGTTTGATGTATACTCATGTTTTACAATAAATATATTCTATTCTATTCTATTCTAATACATTACATAGATCGATATTGTTTATTATACATAGCAAATACCCAGAACACCCGGAACAAATTTTTGTAGATCGTACAAACATTTTTCCCAGGGCGGGAATCGCAACGCGGCCAACGGTTCAACGTGCTTTCCGAGGCACGGAGAAGTCTCGATAAGTTAGGAACGGTCAATGAAAGTCCGTCCCTACACATGCTGTTTGAAATATCCGGGATGTGGCCATTTTGTGTTCTTTTCAGAAATTTTGCATTTATTTTTATTTTTCTTTCCGTAAGAACCTTCTCCTCACATTAACATACACAACAAAACATAATCAGTGCAATTGTTCCAATCGTTCACGCGTGATGCCATGACTAAGGCAAATAGGGATTCATTTTTATATAGCTTACCCAGCAAACGTTGTTTTGCCTTATAGGGGTTTATTGTAAAGGAGTGGAAATGAAACATAAAAAAAAAAAACAAAAAAAAAATGTCTAAAAATGAAATACATAGGTGGACCACCCTTAACATTTGTCCGATTCGCAGACCTAACATATATACACACAAAATTTCACGAACATCAGTCGAGCCATTTCGGAGGAGTCTAATTACAAACACCGTAACACGAGAATTTTATATATTAGAGATAATATATGTAGATATGTCAGCCCCATCGTACCCTTTTACATAAATTGACTTCCTTAAACAGTAATAGTTTATAATATTACCTAGAAAGTATTTACGTACATAATATTAAATTATGTAACAATATGGTACTAAGCTACTTCTCGCTCCACAACCTATGTCAGTCACGCATTTTATTTGAGTCCCTTTAGTGAAAGTTTGCTCATTGCTTCGATAGATGGCGTTGTTAGACGAGCGCCGTTCTCTGACTCGCGCTATGGTTTCGTCACGCGGAATGGTATAAGTATTTCAGTTTTCAATCTCATGTACAAGGGACTTCGCTCTACGCGCTCGACCCGAACGGACGTGCCGCTCTCGCTGCTCCCGCTCCTCGCTCGCTGCGTGACTCTTCACGCTCCGCCATTGTTGCGCCTCCGCGCAACTCCGCCGTAGTCGCCGACTACGAAGAATCCCGTGCATCAGAGCCGTCTTTTTCAAGACAGTGGGTTACTGATTTCGCTATTTCGTTAACGGAAACGTGCGTCTAACGCCTTTGGCCCCTTCAGGGCTAAAACCACAGTTTCGTGGTCTCTCGGTGGATACCTTACGGTGCCAACGAAGCCGAGTGCGGTGTTGACCCGATACACCGGCCGAGCCCCTTCAGGGTGAGGCAGTCAAGTCGGCAGGGAGCTAGAAGCTTGGCCTTGGGGGATCTCCTAGTCAGCTCTAGTCTCTATTTTCCTTCCCCAGCAACTCACCTGGTGTCGGTTGGGTGTGTCTACCCCTTCGCACCAGACTGGTCAGGGCCCCGTTCGCACAATAAGATTTGCGACGGGATCACAAGCTTAGGGCTCACCCGAGGTACTCACCTCCCTGCCTACACCCGGCAGGGAGGGTTTGGTCACACATCCCCGGGCGTACCCACCCGGGGAGTTAGAGATAGGTTTAGACGTAGGCCCCAAAATTACTCCCTAACGGGACTTTTTCTCAGCCATGACGGACGCTGACTTATTAGCGTTCGTCAGGGAGGTCCTCTTAAAGGACCCGGACATCCGCGCCAAATATGGCGGTAAAAACGTAGCCTTCGACAGGCTGGCCGCTCAACCGGAGCGAATTCCATTGTCCAAAAAGACAATGGCACCGGTATACCCGGAACCCGCGCCCCGTCCGTTGGTCGATAGCCCCTTATCGCCGACCTCTTCCACGAACGCGGGTAATCCGGCGCCTTTGTCCAAAAAGACAATGGCACCGGTATACCCGGAACCCGCGCCCCGTCCGTTGGTCGATAGCCCCTTATCACCGACCTCTTCCACGAACGCAGGTAGTCCGGCGCCTTTGTCCAAAAAGACAAAGGCACCGAAATACCCGGAACCCGCGACCCGTCCGGCCTCGGCTTTTGTGCCTGTTACCGCCAGGTGCAACAAAAGTCCGATTCTCGGAAAGCCAGCCCCCGCGCATGACGATTCCGATGAATCTTTAGATAGGATGGACACGACTGTCCCTCGCTCGCGCAGCTGCTCAGAGGCAGAGGAGTCTCCTTCCTCCTCGTCCGACGACGACTACCAAGTCGTAGGAAAAGGAGGAAAGAGGAAGCCCTCTAAAGCTCCCTCACAGGCCACCAAGGCCAAAAAAATCGGCGCCCCGTCCTCAGTTGACGAATCCGCGCCCTCTCCCCCCCGCTCCCCCGTACCCCTGGCACAGGCCTCCGGTACGGGCCCTAACGGCACCGCCACCCGTAAGGCGAAGCCACCTCCCCCTGTCTTCATCCAAGACAAGGCGAAGTGGACGGCCGTCTCCAAAATGTGTGTTGATCGCAGGATCAACTACACCAACGCCCGAGCTACCCCTCTGGGTATCAAGGTAACCCTGCCGTCAGCAAATGACTACAGGGAAATAGTATCCCTTTTACGTGGGAAGGCCATCTCCTTCCACACCTATTCCCTCCCTGAGGAGACGCCAACCCGTGTGGTTATCAGGCGTATCCCCAGGGAGATCCGAACGGAGGACATCCTGGCCGACATCCGCGCCCAAGGTGTCCCCGCGTCCGCCGTCCACCGCCTTCATAAGGCCCGGGGTGGGCTAGTTTATGATATGGTCCTAGTAATTTGCGACCCCACAGAAGGGCACCACCCCATATTCAACATCAAAACGGTGTGTGCCCTGTCCGGTATTAAGATCGAAAAACCGTACCGTCCCCATCTAATTGGCCAGTGTCATCGCTGCCAATTGTACGGCCACTCTCAGCGAAACTGCTTCGCCAGGCCCAGATGCGTCAAGTGTCTGGGCGACCACGCCACGGGCAAATGTGACCGACCCAAGGACCGCACTCAGTGCACTGAACCACCGAGTTGTGTTCTGTGCGGACAGTCCGGTCATACCGCGAACTTCCGAGGGTGCCCGCGAGCCCCAAAGTCATCTTCCCAAAGGTTGATGAGACGTGCAAACGCTCGTCAACAAAGGGAATGCCCCTCTACTAGGGCACCACCCCCGCCATCGTCTGCGCTCCCTGAGCGCCTTAGCCCACAGAGGTCATCTCCGTGGAACAAGCTGAACCACCAGAAGGCCTTCCCGGCCCTGGCGGCTAAACGCAGCCACCCACCGGCGCTGATGGATTCACCCATCCCGGCGCCGACCCCAGCCCCTGCAGTCCAGGCTACCCTGACCGCAGAGGCTGAGGTTTCCGCCTTCCGTACTCAGCCTACGGAGGCTCTTCACGACGCCAAAATCCGTACACAGCGCAATATGAACGTCATATTGCCAGTGTACTTAATCTTCTGCAACCGCGAAGCCGATCGTCTAGCCGATCGCTTAGAGGCTACCACAGACCCTAAGAAGCGCATCGAAGCGCTCATGGAGGCCCCCTCGGTGCTCCGTGACCTAGAAGCCCACTTTAATAACCGCAATGGATAGGTACGTTAACGCCAGAACCTTGAAACCGCGATCCCTAAAGTTAGGATACGTCAATATAAATGGCTTACTCCAGCAACGGGCTGAGTTTGCCAACTTCCTCCGCGATCACCAACCGGACGTCCTCCTCATACAGGAGACGTTCCTCAAACCGCACAACCGCGACCCCAAAATTGCAAACTACCGTATGGTGCGCAATGATAGATCCCGCTGCCACAAGGGCGGTACAATGATTTATTATAAAAACTCATTGCACTGTGTCCCTTTAACTTCTCCTCCCCCGACCTCGCTCCTTGAGTACTCTATCTGTCGGCTCGGCATGACTGGCCATCAGCCAATTACTATTGTATCCGCGTACTGCCCTCCCGCTCGTGGGAGGGACGACATCCCAGCTTTATCCCACGATATCTCGGTTCTTCTCGGCTTGAGTGACTCCGTTATCATAGCGGGCGATCTCAACGCCAAGCACCCCGCGTGGAATAGTAATGTAACCAACGCCAGAGGGAGGGCTGTCCTCAATCTGGGCGCCTCCCTTAACTATGACGTCATCGCCCCGATGACTCATACCCATTTTCCCCACGATCCTGACCATAGACCTGACATACTGGACATAGCGCTCCTAAAGAATGTAAACCTTCGTTTACAATCGATAGAGGCGCTCCACGAGCTTAACTCCGACCATCGTCCGGTGATGATGACGCTAGTTCCCCGTACGGGTCCGCTTGACCCTGATCAGCCACCCCCGACTCAATTAGTTACCGACTGGAGGAAGGTAAGCGAAAAGCTGAAATCCTCCTCGTCGCCTCTACTCGACTCCATCCCCGATCTAATCACCTCAGTCGCTGACACCACGGGCGCAGTCGACTCGTTTACTGAGCACGTACAGACAGTCCTGAACGACTGTTCAAGGCGGGTTCCGGCGCTGAATGCCCAGCGCTGGAACCTACCGGACGATGTACGGGCTCTGATAACCGAGAAGAACGCGTCCGTCCGTGCCTATAGCGCTTTTCCCTGCTCTGCGAACAAAGCCCACATGCGAATGCTACAGCGTACTGTCAGCAAACGTGTGGCGGAGCATAGGTCGGAGAGCTGGGACAAGATGATCAGTGAGCTAGAGCCCAACCACCATGCCTTCTGGAACCTCCAGAGGAAACTCCGGTCCACCGTAGAGGCTACCATGCCTCCCCTCACTCGTCCAGATAAGAGCGTCGCGTTCGACGACTCGGAAAAATCCGAATGCCTAGCCGAAAGCTTAGAGACTCAATGCTCGCTTAGCTCCCAGCCGTTCGACCAAGCTCACCTCTTAAAGGTAGACGCCGAAGTCGAACGTAGGTCCTCGCTCCCTCCCGTCGACAACCCTGATGATCCTCTGCCTCCCGTCACTCCGGACGAAGTGCAAGACATCATTAAAGGGCTCAAACCGCGCAAAGCCCCCGGTAAGGACGGTATCACCAATAGGGTGTTTCAAATCCTCCCCGCGCAACTCGTTATGCTCATGACCGCCATCTTCAATGGCGCTCTGAGCAACAATATCTTTCCTCAATCGTGGAAAGAAGCCGTGGTTATTGGCATCCCCAAGCCTGGCAAACCCAAGTCTGAGCCCACGAGCTACCGACCTATCAGTCTGCTCAATGTTTTCGGCAAAATCTACGAGAAGCTTATTTATAAGCGACTCAAGGACTATGTCGAGGCAAAGAGCCTGATACCGAACGAACAGTTCGGGTTCCGGCCGGGACACTCGTGTGTTCAACAGGTGCACCGCGTAGTCGAACACGTCAGCGCGGGCTTTCAGAGAGGCGCGCTCACCGGCGCCCTCTTCTTCGACATTGCGAAAGCCTTCGACAAGGTCTGGCACAACGGGTTGTTATACAAGCTATACCAACTCGATGTGCCAGATCGTCTCGTGCTCATCTTGCGAGATTTTCTGTCGAATCGTACGTTTAGATATCGCGTAGACGGTACGCTATCGTCACCTCACCCTATCCGCGCGGGCGTCCCTCAAGGATCCGTGCTGTCTCCTCTCTTGTTCTCGCTGTTCACTAGCGACGTCCCTAGGGGTAGAAAGGCCCAGTTGGCGCTTTTCGCCGACGACACGGCCATCTACTATACCGGTCACAACCCTACCACCATAGCTCGCACACTCCAAACTTCCGCAAACGTCTTAGGCGCTTGGTTCCGGAAATGGAGAGTCGAGGTCAATCCCGACAAAAGTCAAGCGGTTCTCTTTAGGAAACCCGGACGCCGCAATGTCCCCACGCCTAGTCCGTTAGCCATGTACGGCAAGCCTATCCCTTGGGATAAGCGAGCCAAATACTTAGGTGTGATACTCGATCACAGACTTTCGTTCGCCGAACACATAAAGGCGGCGCGTTCGCGCGCCGTCTTCGCGTCCGGCAGGCTTTATTGTATGACCAACGAGAAAAGCAAGTTGTCACTCAGGTGCAAATTGCGGCTCTTCGTCTCGGTCATCCGACCAATCATGACATACGCTTGCGCAGTGTTCGCTCACGCCAAGCCGTATCATATTCATAGGCTTCAGACCGTCCAGAACCGATTCCTGCGCAGAGTCACGGGAGCCCCCTTCTACGTCCGAAATGAGACTCTCCATGTAGATCTCAAAATACCTACGGTGAAACAGTTCATGAAGCGACTCACCCAGCGCTTCATGGACTGTTCTACCGCTCATCCTGACCCCTTAGTGTCATCGGCCGTCCGATACACTCCCTCGCGAATAAGCACAGTTCGAAGACCGAAACACACACTCACAGAGCCAGATGATCCTATCACTCTCCTCCAGGAGAGCGATAAGGCCACCAGCACTGTTCGCAAACAAAAACGGACATTCCGTCCTCGCCGCCGAGGCCCGTCGCGACGACCCCGTCAATGCCCCCCTCCCGACCCTTTGCTAGAGCCAGCCCGCGAAGCTGAGCCGATTAATGTTTAAAATGTCCCTAAATAATGGAACAATCAGATCCAGCCTGTCCCTTGCTGTCCTCTTCAGCGACGTCCTAAGCCGAGGTTCGTACCCCGCAGGGGGTGCCCTTAGCGATAGTCGCTTAGCTTATAAGTTTTTATGCCTGGCTGGAGGCCTTAATTTTAATTAAGCCCCCCACAGGAAAGTTCGGTTGAGCAGTAAATATCCCTAAAGGATAAACTGCGAGATGCCCATTCCAAAAAAAAAAAAAAAAAATCTCATGTACAATCTACTCATTAGACAATTTTGTATATGTAATTTTTGACTGTTGTACACAGTAATGTGTACAGCATTATAATGCCAAAACGAATATGTATAATGTACCATAACATTACGCCTGTAATCCCCGAAGGGTGAGGCAGAGGACCAATATCTCGCCATTACTGTTTAAGTCCTATGTATTAGGGGGCGAGGCTACTGCCATCAACTGGTCACAAATCCAGACTCCGGGCTGCTACTGAGAAATTCTAGATGAAAAATCCCAATAACAAAATAAGCGAATTTGTATACATTTAAGTACAGAGACTCGATTCTGATATATTCTTTAGAATATAATGCATTTCGCTGTTGATATAGGTAGGTACAGGCTCATAGCCTAGCCATAGTACACAATCTCTCATACTGTATACCGCTTGTAGTTTTTATTTTAGGAATATCGTCTTTAGGTACCTACATAGTATCACTACAACGTACTCAACATAGTTCATTCAATTTAAATCTTATAATTTAAATAATTTTCAAGGTTTAATACCTCAAAAGGAAAAAAACGGAACGCTTATTTATTCCTATAAATAAGGGTCTTTCTGTCGGTCTATCAAGACCCTTTTTCGCCACACTATTCCCAAACCACTGCAATTCCTGAAAACCAGAATCAACAGTAGCGACCAACAGATAAGCGTCGAGACACTGAAGCCCGACGAGTCCTGGAGAAACGATTCAACTGTCTTGGATCCCGCAACAAATTAATCAGAAAAGAACGGCGGAGGAGTTAGGAAAATTAATCATTTCCACTTCCCTCCATATCAAGCTGGAGACAGAACATAGCTAGGCCAATAGGCACAAAGGGACGTTTACAACTGGGTTAGGCCCAGTTGCCTAGCACCACGGGTTATAATTAACACTGATATTAATGGGTCCCAAATGATGAGCTGTTACATTTGATTCCAATAATAGGTATGGCAAAAACGCTTGAACGCACGGAAATTTGATCGAGTTTCTACAAGGTCCGTATAGTAAACAACTCCGGATGCAACGTATACACTATCTAACATTATATTGCGATAATTCGGCCAAGGATTACACTCCCATAAGACATGATGAGCAGATTGTTCGTATTCACAGTCTGATGTAGAACATTGACACAAAGGTGATGGAACAAGCTTGAAAGAAAATAATTTACTTTTAAAGTTGCCATGGCCTGTGAGAAATTGGGCAACACAGCAGTGGCGGACTAAGCTCGTCAGAGGCCCGGGGCGGCAAAGCTAAATGAGGCCCCCCAGCTTTAAAAAAAATGTGGTTTTACAAGCTTTCTATTCAGTTCACATTTGTATGTAGTGTTAATGTTTATTTCGTTAATATCTGGCATGTGAAATTAATCTCAAAGTACCCGCTACAAAGACGAGAATACCCCCAGCGTATTGGACGGGTTCAACAAAGTTAAAAGAATATTAGTACCGCGCAAAAAGTCTAAATGGCTGTAGTGTTTTGATCTTGATGAAATTATGTAGGTTAGGTACTTAGCACATTTTTAAAGTCTTGTTTAGGATTTGATCAGGGGAATGCGTAGGCATTTGGGCACCCCCCAAGACCGGAGGCCGCCCCTTCCGCCCCCCTGTTAGTCCGCCACTGCAACACAGTGGTCTACCTCCAACCAAGTTTTATCCAGCCGCTCACGAACGGATGGAAAGAACTGGAATAGGTCGGCCCTGGATAGAATTTTCCCACCTACATTGCTATTCCGTTAAAAGTTTTTCGCAGACATCAGGCTGAGGTTTATATAATATAGCAATCTTAGCACGGTCACGATGCGATAAAAATTCTGCATCCATGGACTGTCGTGCGGAGTAGTACATTGCAGCACGTCGCTGCACCTCAAGGTCGACTGGGACAACACCTGCAAGAATCGGTAGGGCTTCAGTACTAACCGTCCTATTAGCTTTGCATAGAAATATCAAAGCCAAGCGCTGGCTTTGAAGCAATTAATGGCCCTATCAGCCCAAACAGGTGCCCCATAGCACATGCAGCCAAGGTAAGTCGCCCCATAAATGGTTTTTAACGTTAAACATGATAGACCCCTAGTAGCTTTAGATATTCTCGTCAAGGCATAGAAGTTCGTTTTAGCTTGTTCACCTACTGTTTTTATGTGATTAACAAAGGAAAAGTTCCTTTCTAAGAACAGACCAAGGTAGCACACGGATTGTTTTCTTTTAACGGGAACATTATTAAATTTAATAAATAAATAATGCTGGACAATCCACACAGCATCATCTAGCCCCAAGCTAAGCCGAGCTTATGTTATGGGTACTAGATGAATGATATACTTAATACAATACATTACATAGATAGATATTTTTTATAATACATAGCAAATACCCAGAACACCCGGAATAAATATTTGTAGATCGTACACACATTTATCCCAAGGCGGGAATCGAACCCGCAACCTCTTGCGTCGCAGGCGGACCTTCGCCCGCCGCGCCACATCGGTCGTCAATTTAATACTTGGCCGCTATTTAAGGTTACCTTTTAAATACGTAGGTCCACGGTCCTCAGAAGTCCAACTAAATCAAGCTTAAAGCAATAAGCTATGTGTGAACTATGTGTGCAGTAACCTGTGTGTGTACTTCCCTACGTGTTAGTTCACACATAGGGAAAGGATTCGGGTTATTCCGATAGCAAATATAAGTTTTTTTACTAAGTATACCATTTCTCGAAGAAACTATGAATTACATAGTTGATCCTACCCATTAACTATTAACAAAAACAACTTCATCTAAGTCAATTTCAATAGAATTTTTACGAAACTTTCCTTATTACTTCGTTGGGACAAGCCCGCCACACGATATCTCAAACCATTTCAACTCCTAAAAACCAGAATCAACATTGGCAACCACCAGAAAAGTGTCGAGACAATGAAGCCTGACGAGTCCCAGAGCAACAATCCCGCAAAGAAATTAATCAGAAAGAACAGCGGATTAGTTAGATAAATAAATAATTTCCACTTCCCTACATATCAAGCAGGAGATAGAACAGAGCGGGGCTACTTCGTTAGTTGACTATTTTTCGTTACCTTTTTAAGCCTAGTTAGCTGTGATAGTTGTTTCCAAAACTTTTTGACAGAACTTACGAGTAAGTTGAAGTCCCATGTAATAGGGGCCTATTGACACACAGATCTAGACTCCGAACTCCGACTGACAAATTCATTGAAATATTTCATTGACCATCTTAATACCTACGAATAAATTCCACAACTTATCACGTCACATCCAGGAAGTGATGGCGGCAGTAATGTAAGTACCATTCGTCAATATATACCGGGGCTAGACGACAGGCCCAATCAGAGACGGGGCTAGCTCAATTGTCAGTACGCTCGTAGACAGAATTGTTAGGAGACGGAGATTTGTTCTTCTTTAGTTTACGCCGAGCTAAGATGCATCTTCCTTTCTACTTTTTAGCGTGTCAACGGGACTTCATACGGGTGGAAGAGGTATCGATGGACAATCTGATATCATGAGTTCAGTACATAAGTCTGTTCTGGAAATTTTTCGCGGTGTTTGCCTAATTTTTATTAAAAAAAAAAAATTTTTTTTTACTTCACACTGTCAGAAACCATGACAAAATCATTTGTTTTTTCTATCAATGTTATTTCCAATAAAAAGTAAACGATTCACTTCTTACATTCAAAATATCATTGGGTTGTATAGAAATCATTAAAGAATTTTCACCATCGAATGTTTTGCATGTAAAACCAGTTCTCATCTACATCTTCCTAACTAAGAAACACGAATAAAAACATTACCCTCTATCTGACGCAGTCGGTAATTAAGTAAATGAATTATGAATGTTAAAAGGATGTAAAACAGTGTATTTCTTTTGCGGTATAACAACATACTGCGATCACCAGACGCTACGAAGTTACCGGTAATAAAAGTTTAGTGTCAGACTATTATGTAGAATATTCATAGGTATGTAAATGATTGCTAAAATGTGGTCATTTTTTTTGTTTTGAAATTCTTTGCCCCACACTAAGAATGTATCCTGTGTCGTGGTTGCTTTTTAAATATTTAAAGTCACATACACGAACAGTCAGACCCGGAACATTTTAGAAGAAGCGGAAAGCCTCAGTTCTGAATCAAGCTACACGATTATTGAAAAAACGAGCACTAGGTCCACTCAAATGTGTGTGGTCCTTTGCGACTCAAATCTAGATGGATGATAATCTCATATGATCGATCTGACCAAGGTACAAGATAATGTCGAGACTTTAAAAGAGACTGTCACCTCTGAGTTGTTTCTTTTGAGAGTAATAGCTAGGAAACATCTACTTCATGTAGTTCTTATTTAATTATATTAATTTATTTTATTCATGACGTACAAAATGAGTAATTTTGAAAAAGTTAAATAAATAAATAAAAAATAAAATAAAATAAGTTCAATTCAATCAATTACAGTCATATACAAACATAACACAGAAGAATACAGACAGGATAACAAGCATGGACAAAAACAATATGTCTGCCACAGCATTGCCGGATATAAGGGCAATCCAATCTGGATATGGGATCATTCATTTGTTTCGTAAAACCAACTTAAATTTTGTATCAATATCTACACATGAGCGATGGAACAATTGCAATGTACAAACATATTCATATTTGCGCATGAGTTATTTGGCCCGTAAAACATTTTCAATGAAGTATCCTAAATCATGCAAGACTAGCTCAATTGTTTGTACGCCCGCACACAAAATACTTACACAAAGAGGAATTTAATTTCGCCACGGAGTGAATTATTTGAACAGTTTATAACTAAAAAAAGTAAAAGAATACTAAGTAAAAAGTTTAATAAAAGCAGGCGATATTACTTCTTTATCAATTTTTATATTGACTATGGAATGTTAATGGTTTTTGTCTGGGAAATGTCTGTCATCTGTGATCTGCGAGCGGGGGAGGGGAGGACGCGTAGTAGACAGAGCAGAGACGGGGCATGGACGCGGCACCAAATGAATCAAACGAAACAACCAAAGTCATCAACTTCCAAAACTAAAGAAATTTTACACTATTTAGTATTTTTTAGGAGTCGGTTGATTTTGTTATAAAAAAGTTTAATTTAGAGGTTCGGTTTTCAAATTATACAAAAGAGAACAAGACGTGTGGTGAGATTTGACAATTTTGACGCGCCATAGTGAACTCTGTGACACGTGACATCATGTGCCCTTACTATGTCTTTGCCCTGTCCTCGCCAGGTCTGCGCCCCGTCCCCTTTGTATGTTTTGCATTGCGAGACTTGGACGACAGCCGTCACGAGTAGTCAGTCTGAAAGCCTGACAACCCGCCTTACCAAGGGTAACCTTGTTACCCAGTAACAAGGTTGTGGAGACTGCTCGATGTAAAATACTGTGTTTAAGCTGCATGCACTAAAATTGAAAGTCACCCCATTTTTTTTTGTGAACATTTCTTTAAGCGCACTTTTGCTCTTTCGGTGTGCCTAACACGGTTCAATGACGTAAACGTAACGTAAATCCAAAAGATTTAAAATTTCCGTCTGGATGTGAGCCCGGTTGCTGGCAATAGGCTCGCCCCCTACTACATGGCACTTTAATACTATAACTGTTGAAATGTGTACCTGTACACCTCTGCCTAACTGTTCGAGGAATGCAGGCGTAATGTTAAGTAATATAAGCGAAGTTTTTATATAAAATATTACATTATGAATAATTTATCAAAACCTCGCTTTTGATTTAAATATTTCGCTGAACACTTTTTCAATAAATCTTTGTATATTGCAACCTTCACTTCCAAGACCCAAGGTTTCTTTAGACATTACAAAGCATTACTAGCGAAGTCTAAAACCTAATATTAAAGGGTTTTCTTTGTATAACATTGCCCTTGAACACAGCTATATTATTATAAATCCATACTAATACCTTTATAATAAATGTGAAAGTTACTGTCTGTCTGTTACGCTTTTACGGATAAACCACTAAACCGATTTCAATGGAATTTTGTACAGATTTAGCTAAATCTGTTAGAGATAAAGAAATCCTATGCTTTCTTTATCTTTTTAACCGGCATCTGTATCTACGATAACCGACATTCACGCAGACAAAGCCGCGGGCAGAAGCTAGTCCTTTACAAATCATCCATCACTATAGTTTTTGCAAGGCACGATGTATTCATGTGTTGTTATAATGGCCGACATGACAAATGGATCTAAACTCCTCCCTGTACACGAAAATAAACACATTCCATTTTTTTTAAGAATTTTCTATAATAATGACTGCGTGGTTGATAACGAATAATTATTCTGGCTTTATAAGGTGATCGTGGCTAAATAAAAACACCGGCACCGGTCGATAGAAGGTTAAGATACTCTTGCCGAGTTCAGACTGTGGATGGGTGATTCTTTACATTTCGAGACTATTGGAAAGCACGTTAAGCCGTTGGTCCCGTCTGTCATTTGTAGATCTTCGACAGTCCCTACGGGTAGTCAGAAGCCCTAAAGTATGGTAACCAGTCTTGCCATGGGGTATCGTGTTGCCCAGTAACAGGGTTGTGGAGGTCAGATAGATAGTAGCTCCATGTAGGATATTGGCATTCGGGTGAATCTGGCTAGGCTGGAAGCTGACCCCAAAAAAGTTGGGAAAAGGCTAGGCAGATAATGGTATTCTGGCTTTTAAAGCCGGGTGCAGGGAAACACCTAATTAATTTGGTAGGCGTAAGACATAAAATCAGTGTTGAAAATTGACCCCAAAACATCACCTGGCGTATAAGTCTAGCTTGTAGTCTCCGAAGGGTACGGCAGAAGTGTACATAGTACACTCACATTTTGCCTTTTATACTTAAGTCCCATGTAAAGTGGGGTGAGGACTCCAGGCTGCTACTATAAAATTCCTAATAAATAATCCTAATAGCACGTTTTTGGAACCGGTAATTGAACCCAGGACCACCTGTTTTGCAGTTACGTATGCGACCACTAGCCCAATGAGGCAGACAAAAATTCAAGCTTTAGGTACAGCTCTCTTGACAGGCAAATACCAAGCAGATGCTTATTCTGACACCGCAGGAAACGGAAGATACTGATGAGCTGTCAGATTGTTCTGGAAATCTTTGGGGGCCGCGATTCGATTCCCGCCTTGGGACAAATGTTTGTACGATCTACAAAGATTAGTTCAGAGTGTTCTGGGTATTTGATATGTAAAATAAAAAATCTGTATCTAAGAAATGTATTGTATTAAGTATATCAGTCATCTAGTTACCATAACACTAGCTCTGCTTAGCTTGGGGCTAGATGATGCTGTGTGGATTGTCCAGCATTATTTATTTTTTATTTATGTGCAGCAGTGCAGAACTGGACTTTTTCACAACAACAAAAAATGAATGTCCAGTACAAGACAACTCTCAAATGCTAATCACAAATCTAGAACAACTTCTTCTTTGCAAATGTAAAAAGAAAAACAAGTGAATTGTATCTCCACTGGGTAATAAAAATATGGTACAGAGAAGCGTTTCAGCGTTTAATTTAATTAAAAGCTGAAAAGAAGCTCAAATTATTATTTACAAGAAAACTAGCTTTTTAGCTCTGTTTAAAACTAAAAAGATAGAAGAAATAAAACAACATAGTGTTTAATTTGCAGTTGCTTAGTTTACTGTTCGAGGTGTTCGTTTTATTTAACTCTCCTCGGTATAGTAAAATAGACACAGTGTAAAAACAAGGGAGTTCAACTTCAATTTGAAGCTGGATTTTCTTATCATTATTGATTTATTATTAAAAATAAAGTTAACAAAAATCTTGACTTAAAAACTATGCCCCGCAAAACCTTTTTTACGGTTTGTCTGATAAGAGCTATTGTTTCTCTCTCTCTCCATCATCTTGATTTGATGTCCCGAAAAATGTTGGGGTTGGCTTCCACTATGCAACTGAATACCAGTATTTTACATGGAGTGACTGACTATCTAACTTCTACAACCCAATTACGCTTAGTTCCACTCCGGGAAACGTATTGCGTAGCAGTTTCGGCACACCATGAATTTAAAGAAAGAAAGAAAAAATATTTATTCTGCACAGGCTCAGGCACACAAGGACACGGTTTTAAATATAGAAAACATAAAATGTAACAAAAAAGAAAATTAAATGAAACAGAAGTAAAAAAAAATCATAAAATAAAAATGTTATTAAGTATTTGCGTTACGGCTGCGCTGAAAGGGTTTTGTATTGCTGTTTTACAACTATTTTAAGTTATTAAACAATTTGCTGCTTACGGTTCGATAATAGATTTTTTAAATATTGCCAGTTGTTAAAACCTATCCTCTAATACACAAGGTTGTAAGTTAAAATCCAAGTTTTTTTAGGTCATATATATACGTACTTTGTAACTTTAACTTAGACATCACTGACACCGGTGAATGAAAATATTGTGAGGAAACGTGGACTGAAATCGCCAACCCACCTTGAGCAAGCGTGGTGATTAATACCTGCCTTTTTCCTACTCTGTATGTAAGAGGCCGTTGCCTATTGACAGTTACATATCATATAGATATTATTATCTTATAAGAGATGTTCATGCTGATAGCAGTTAAACTGATCAATAAAAATAAATCAAGTTGAAGTGTCTTTTTGTAATGACAAGAGAATAGCTTTTTACTAAATTCATATGAAAGTTAATACGGTAGTAACACAGTTTTAATTTTTATTCTCTGTCTATCTGTCAGTTTTAGAGGTGATCTCCCTATCAAAACCCTTGAAATTTTGTATTTTGAGGCACAGGTAATACATTTATAAAACAACATGATTTATGTACAGTAAAATAAAAGAACAAACAAAAGCAGTGAACGATTAATATCAGGAACTTTAATCAATTCAATCAGTAGTGCAAACTACGGTATCTCGGCACGGATCTTGACGTCACTGACACCCACTGCAGATATATCCTGTGGTTATGTAGGCCAGATGGCACATGTCACTACGAGTAATATTATAGATTCATTGGGCATGTATAAGGCACTATAGGAGTTTAAATGTTTCAGAGGTAGTATTTAATATTTCCATTACGTTTTATTCCTATAAGAAGTCAGGTGTGTAGTACACGCAACTGGCGTGCGTGTATGACCAGATGTATGAACGTAAATTAAGCAAAATAAAAAAATAAATTATAGTTTAAAAAAACTAAAAAACACGCTTTCATACAAAATCCAACTAAAATATATAAAATGAAATTTAATAAATTGGGATTCAGAAAAGTGTAAATTAGAAAAAAATGTATTTCAATGGAAAAAAGCATTTTATTTTCAATTTTTTTGTTGGATTTTCTATAAAAGCGTGTTTTTTTTAGTTTTTTAAACTATAATTTATATTATATACATTAATTTTTTCGAATTATTGCATTGTCATCGGTCTTTGACAGGTGTGCACAATTTGAATGAAATCTGAAAGTTTAAAGTGGGTCAAAATAGCGTCCAAAGGAGTCGGTTACAAACATACAAACATACAAGTGAAGCTAATATAAAGCGTGTAAAAACAGTATGTAAGTATCGCTCAGCCACTGCGCCAACCGTGCCATCAATTTTAACAAACATACTTTTTTTTTTATTTGTTAATCTCATTTTCTAAAAACGTATACATCCAAGAAGATTCGAATGCGCACCAACATTAACGTATCCTGTACGTCACTACATTTTATTCTATCACTTGTCCACCCCACTGTACCAATCCTGCCAGTGTTCCATTAGGAGTGTCTCAGTAGAAACTAATTCAATTGTACGCGAGATCCCGGCGCTCACAGTTTTTACGTCTCCTCGTGGTGCACGTGATTAAATATTAAATATGCTCCGGCAGAAAATGGATTCTGTGAAATGGCTCCGTGTGATAGACGTGTCTGAAGTGCATTTCAATGAAGCAATTTTACTAATATACTAGTATGTTGTGAAGGCAATAAGGAAGTGTGTAGTTCAAATTTGAAATTGATACTCATAAAAATTGCCAAAACTAATAAAGAGTTTTAATTACGACTCGTAGATACGGCCAATAGGAATATATGCCTTGAGTTTACTGACCTTTATTAATAATAATCAGGTCCAGCCTAAAAACCCTAGCAACGGGTCAGATTAGGAGTAATGAATAATTGTTTCGTTAATTACGAAACAAATTTATGAGACTTAGGAACTTTTAGTCAAAAATAAACTATTGGCTGAAAAGTAAGCAGAATTCAACATACACAACGATATAATAATTGGTATAAAGGTACTGATGACAGTGAAGAAGCTGAGTTAAACCATAAAGACGGAAGATGGAACTAGACAAGAGGTCAAACTAATAACACACAGGACATAAAGGTCAAGCGAGGAAGTGTTAGCAGATCAGCTGATCAGCGAACAGAAAACAGCCTACTGAGCCAAGATTCGTATGTTATTAGGTACCTATTAGGTGAAGAAGTGAATTCTGTTCCTTCTTAAGAAAATGACCTACATATACTAATAGTAGCATGAGTAATAATCATATTCAGAACAATAAGCAATTTGCACTGTATGAATCAGTGCGTGTGAAGCGTCGTAAACTGCAATTGGCTTGATTAAAGAGGTGATGGAGACTAGTTGAAGTGCCTTGGTGAGTCAACTACAATAGTTACAGACACGTTCTCACAAAAACTCAAAGACAGTGTTGAAATCGAGGTGAGTTCGAAACTATTGACAATGTGACAACTTTTATAAAGTAACGGGTGGAAACAAAATTATTTGGCAGATAAATGAAAGTGAACTCGACGGGACGGCAACTCACGGTTTTGTTTTACAAGTAAAAGATAAAGATACTGTGTAATAAAAGGTACAATAATCTGAGTAGAAGTGTACATAAAAGAAATTAAACTTCATGCAACACATCGTTCTGATTTACTAGTAAAAGATAAAGAAAAGGTGAATAAAAAGGTACAATTTTCGGATTTGTGACAACACAACCAAATTATCAGGTAAATGAAAAAAAAAGGTTATGTCACGGCAAAAGAGCTATAAATCCATCAATGAAAGCTTTTTGAATAACTACTGAAAGAACAGTGAACAGTGAAGTGTGAAGGTAAAACCAGTGAGTAAGCAGTATATGATGTGACAGTTCTAGAACTTACCAAAGGATGTGTCCATGTGTGAAATTCAATACCATACTCCTGAGAAGCCTTTAAGGTTCACTGCACAGGAAGAAGCTTTTGTCCATCCACCTGACATTATCCATTAACCTTTTCCTACAAAGGAACAAAGCCAGCGGATAGAAATGTAAGTCATAATACCCACTGAGGAGTATATTTATTTATGGTAACGGACATATTTATTTGTGTTCCCGTTACATGGTCTGTTTGTGATGAATGGGGTATACAGGGTGGACGGGACAGCGACGGACAAACTGATACCATGAGTTCAGTAGGTACATGATTCTGGAACACCCAACGAGAGTTTGAATTAAAATTTTAATAATTTTCGTCTCTCAAATTAAAAATCTCATTGAATTAGGGAGATATCATTAATTGAAATTATGTTTTTTTTTTTTTGAATAGCTAGTTTTAAATTATAAATATTTAAATTATAGTAACAATTGTTTGTATATTTCCATTTAAATTTAAATATAAAAAGAAAAATCAGAAAAAAGTTAGAATTTTTTAAAAGCCGACCAACAATTTTAAAGCTTGGTGGTCCAGAATCATATACTGAACTCATGGTCCATGAGAGAAATTCCAAATGGAAAACCACTCACTTACCCCGACCCAGGATTTTAATCCAGGACCTCATGTTCTGCAGTAGAACTTGCGATCACTAGAACAACGAGGCAGTCGCCGCAGTTTCTAATTAATCTGGTTCTGGCTGTTTGTTGGGTCTGGCTGTTTGTGTATGTGACTTTAAATGTTTGTAAACGCACCCACGACACAGGAGAAATTCCTAGTGTGGGGCAACGTTTTTTTTTTTTTTTTTTTTAATATAAGTCCAAAATCGCCAAATCGTCTTGAGCAAGCGTGGTGATTAATGCTCGTGCCTTTGTATGAGAAGAGGCCTTTGCCCTGCAGTGGGACAGTAACTGGCTGGTATTACTCTCGAAAAAAAAAACTCAATAATTGAAAAGAAATCATATTAGTTTCTAGTCTCATTGACCTTTAAAAATAATGAATTTAAAATACAAATTAAGGAACGGCAACAATCTGAATAAATGCGATTTCCCTGGAAATTGTTGAAAGGTCAGCATTGGGGACAGGCAATTGAATAACTCGATCTTCGTGTAATTTTTTTCGTCTTTTCTGACGTATCCTGGCTTATTGCGAGGATCCCAATTTTGTACAGCTGTGACGAAATGTGAGTCACTGTGCAAAACTTCATTTAATAAGAGAGTTAGCACTTCGTACCTTATTGGTATGCTAGCTTGTGATACATGATGAAAGAATTTTTTAAATCGGTCAGTTGTTTTTGAGTTTATCTATTACAAACCTAACAAACATGAAAAAAAACAAATCTTTCCTCTTTATAATATTAGTTTATATACCTATGTATAATTACATCCATATCACAAGACTGCAATTAATATAGGATATTTTTTAACCCAAAAATCGAATCAAGTCGCGAACTTTCTAAACAAAACAAAAAAATTGAACAATTTATTACTCGGACTCATTCTACATTCATGTATCGAGTCCCCAAATTGACTTAATCGATATTAATAACCGAGTCTTACCGACCGACTCACACGACTGAGTGACCAACTAGTATCGAGTGAATTAAATCGATCAACAGCAACCATTTAAATGGCATTTCAACTGTTAGGTTAGAGGGGAATGTCCGTTCGAATGGAAGATCTGAACGTCTACGATTTATTCGATTGTAACTACAAAATATTTTGGAATTTGCTTCGCTGTTTCTTTTAGAAATTCAGCCCTGAGTAGATCATAGCGACTGCATACGTATTACCTCGTTTATAATGTATTAGTAACTGAATTGATTTTACATAATCCCTGCAAAACCTCTTCCAATTTTCGCGGGCAAGGGAAGTGAAGTCTTATTAAGATATTTTTACGTACTTTTAGCCAAATATCGTCTTACGACTTTTGACGACCGGTTGGCGCAGTGGTTGAGCCATCGGCTGCTGCGCCGTGTGTTGTGGGTTCGATCCTCGCACGGAACAAAATATTTGTATGACCTATAGGTAATTTTGAAAAAAAAATTGAAAAAGTTTGTGTATGTGAGTTTAAATGTCTGTAAACGCACCCACGATACACGAGAAATTCCTAGTGTAGGCAACATTTTTTTAAAAGAAAGAATGAATGTCTCATAATTATGCTGACTCTTAGAGTCCTATCTGTGGAGACATGTATCGAGACATTTGAAGTAGTTTTGTAAAACCGTCCTCAGTCCGTCAAAACTTTTTAAATAAAATGCTTTATTTAATTTTAAATTTCAATTATTGACATCGTAAAAAAGGTGAGCATTCCGTGGCACGTGCCTCTTAGCCAACCTTATAAATCTACACTTACGCCCTATGGATAACAAACCTGAGTCGAGCTTATTTACGTAGACACTTGTTAACACCCACTTCCTCTTGCAATTCTTCGATTGAAATTACTTCCCTGACCTTTAGAAGGACGTAAACAAAAAGGTCATTTGACTTGACCTTCAAAAAAGGTAAGTAGGCACAAATTTCTGCGAGAAGTTTACTATAATGTTTTGTGTGTCTCGACTTTTTTTTTTGGACAGAATGTAAGAACGTACAGGAATCAAAAGAAGTATGTAAATATTGTAGCAGGTGGAGTACTATTATTTTGTTAGTTACCATCGGACAAGTTATGGCCACTTTCGTCTCCTTCAACGGTCAAGGTTAACGAACCTTGACATAAGGGTGGTATTTGTAGTACCAGTGTGCATAATGAATACTAATGTGTCGTAAAATTCTTTCACGCAATGTGTTTTTGTGAGCACTCAGCGTGTTTGTCGTTATCAAGGACGAGCCAATTATATAGGTTCTGTGAGAATGTTTTCGTGTAGTTCGGCCTTAGGATTTATCTCTAAACGAAGCTTGTCAGAGGACACTGAAACAACTCCATTTCGAGATCTTTTTCTTTATTTTTTTTTATTCTTCTAAAGTTATAAAACAGAATTTCAAATTAGGTCATAAACATGTTGTAGAATGTTAATGTTACATGCTGTAGAATGTTCCTAGGAAACAATACTTTTTAACGTTTTTATATTATTTTTAAATAATAAATCTAGAATTTAGAGTTGTCTCAGTTAGAATAACCCTGTAGCATTTAGATTAGCATCATCCATAATTATAAATAAAGTCTTAAATAAATAAATATTCGAAACTAGTTTTTACAATTTTGAAATCGTTTTATTGACGCTACGTTTACTAAGAACATTTTTTAGAGGAAACGGTAATAGTTAGAGATAATTACTTTTGTGGCGCAGGGCTAAGGTCCGCCTGTGACGCAGGAGGTTGCGGGTTCGATTCTCGCCTTGGGACAAACGTTTGTACGATCTACAAAGATTTGTTCCGGGTGGGGTATTTGCTATGTATAATAAAAAATATCTATCTATGTATTAAGTATATCAGTCATCTAGTACCCATAACACAAGCTCTACTTAGCTTTGGGGCTAGACGATGCTATGAGGATTGTCCAGCATTATTATTTATTTGTAATAATGTAATAATATCAGGTATTTGGTGAGCTGTAGTTTCGATAACTAGATACATACAAAACTGAAACACAACAACAACACGGACTAACAAAAATATGAGAAAACGCCGACCGATTGCCAATTAGTCATACATTGTCACTGCATTGAAAATATTCACCTGTTAGATAGATACCTAGTCGTGGAGTTCCGGATATCGCGTCAAACAATACAACAATACCTAGGTACATGACTGAGGTACCTACTATTTCTGTTGACAGCGATGTGTATGAATTTGTTGAAATTACTCCTTATTTTTATTTTGTACGTGTACCGTACGTAATTAAAATTAATACTTACTGTTCGTGGCTAAATAAAAACAGCCGCACGGGTTGAGCGAAGGCTAAGCTACGCTTGCCTAGGTCACTCTGTGGATGGGTGACCGTTCGTAACATATCACGACTCCTCTGTGCCTCGAAAAGCACGTTAAGCCGTTGGTCCCGGTTGTCATTTGTAGATCTTTGACAGTCGTTACGGGTAAGTCAGAAAACCGAAAGTCTGACAACCAGTCTTACCAAGGGGTATCGTGTTGCCCAGTAACTGGGTTGTGGAGGCCAGATAGGCAGTCGCTTCATGTAAAACACTGGTATTCAGCTGCATCCGGTTAGACTGGAAGCCGACCCCAACATAGTTGGGAAAAGACTAGATGATGAGGTACTGTTTATACAAATAAAAGTTAAAACCTGAATTAAGTTGATTGCCCAATGGAAAATTATTCAACTGAAATTATGATGCCAATCATAATTTCAATTGAATAAATGATAAGAGAACACAGACTAGCCTTCAACTAAAATCTTTTACTCTAACAAACTTACATTATAAAACTCCTGGCAGAATGCAAAGATTTTAGGTCGGTGTCTGTCTAACTGTCCAAGTTTTAACTCTCCTTCTGAACTTAGTAAAAAAAGTCCTTTTTTAAGAAGTCAAGACAATGTTATATAATTATTTAGTTCAATCTACTACCGCAGATCTTTACTTTGTCTGATAAAATCACATTTACTTTAAAAGAACTTGAATGTAATTAATGTAGAGGTATAATGCAATAATAGACCTTATTGTATAGAGGCTGGTAGAACCATGGTTGTCTATAGCTTCAATGACTCAAGATAGATTAGAATAGTTTAGAAGATGAAATATGTCGCCCGTCTCAGGGATGCTGTGATGAAGTGGAGTACTTAATTAATGCCATTAAATCAGCGAAGCCCTATTTTGACTCTATGAACAGACGACAGGTTTAGATGCAATCTTTCAGCCACAACACGCTGACGAAGTACAGAATCTGCGGACGAAATATCCATGTTTTAGAAAGAAAAAACTATTTCCGCCGTCCCAAAGTAAAGATAAGCGATAATTATTTTTTCAAAGATGAAATGTACTCCAACTTTAAACACACATTTGTCTCAAAAAAGTAAATCATTTCATTTGTAGGATAAACAAATGAAATTCTAATTTTGAATTTTGAATTTTCGCTTATCACTGTAATGGCCAAACTGCCAGCTATACAATCATGTAATGAAAACTCTTTTGTGTTAAATTAGTACAGAAACCATAAAAACGGAAGTGTTTCGATTTGTCTGATGAGAAGTGTAGTTACATATCTCGGTCTACGTTAACTTATGACGTTAATTTTTAGTTATTGACGTTAATTCGTTCTAACATGGAATGTAATTATGCACTTTGATTTCTTTGTTTGAGAAATAAACATTTATTATTATTACTTTTATCTCCGAACCCATCTCATTGCGACTGTATCTTCAAGAGAGCGGGCAAGCAGAGGTCTTCTATAGGTAGTGTTATATTACGTCAGTTATGATTGAGTCTCCTGAGCCCTGATAAGTACATATTGGTGTGTCGCTATGACGGTAATAAACTATCATACAAACGCAAGGGGTTTTTTTTTGTCTATCTGTCTGACCGTTTGTTGGGGCTAATCTCCGAAACCGCTGAACGTATTTTGACGAGGATTCACTGGCAGATAGATAATGTTGTAAGAAGTAACTAAGGCGATAATTTTGGGAAAATAATTAGGGTTCGGCGCAAAAAATGAAAACCTATTTTATTTTAACTCCCACGAGGACAAACTTGCGGACACAACTAGTTATAAATATAAAGATTTTTCTATTTTATAATTAGATATCATTTATCATTCAACAAAAACAAAGCCATTAATTATCTAGTTGCTATGAACGACACGATTAAGCCAGGCCATCAACTCAAAATTATCACCAATGCACACATAAATTTAACCCGAAAACCGTTCGAACCCTCTCCCGGCGCCACTAAATAAGAGTCCGATATAACGCCGAACATGCGTGCGGAGCGATCCAATTACCGTCATAATGGCAGCCACACATCAATCCGATACCACTTCTATTAAATATTCGCAGCTGACTACGACAATTTCAATCGTTTTCGATTTTAAGAGAGTATAACGAATGTGTATAAAGGAGAAGTTGTGTTTATTAATGCTAGCTAAACTAGCTTTACCTGCCGACTTTGCCCGCGTAGAATTTAATAAAACATGGGTTGTAATTATGATGTGCGAAACCCTAATTCTACTCTAAAATAAAAATCGCTAGAGTTACTCCTTATCGCATCAGCCGGAGAAAGTCCCGTAGAAATTGGTCCAGCCGTTTCGGAGATTACCTTAAAGAAACAAAGAGACAGACAAATTTGTACTTTCATAAAAACTTTCATTTGTATTTAGTAAACAGCCGTTATTTTGACATTACAAACAGATACTTCAATATTATTTATTTGTAGAGATGAAGTACTCCTGTCATCTGTTCGTGCAACAAAAAAGAACATAAGGGTTTATATTAGGTCAGTTCAAGTTTTTCAAACTTATCAGACAGACGTGTTGATGGGGAGTTTGTTGCGCCACTTCTTCTTCCCAGCAAAATCACTAGGAAGTGGTGAAGGGTGGGCGTTTTGGGGACTGTATTTTGTAACAATTGACGTTCAAAAAGTTTTAATTCTTCAGCCTAATTTGAATAAATTAATTTTGATTTTCATGTTGATTTTGGTACTCAACTGCACTGACAAAGAAAGTAAATGAGTAAGTCGAATTAGATAGCAGCTTATACCTATGCGGTGACCTAGAACTAAAAGTTGGACACTTAGCCATATTCGGTCATCATAACCGTGAATACTCATTGAAATAAAATAAATGATTTGTCGAGCCTTCAGTCGACTAGAGGACTGTTTTTTTTGTGGCACAAGAATTAGCGGTGCCATTCAACGTGGCAGTACTATCAGTTTATTGGGCACTTTTTCAGTTGAGGTACGTTTTTCGCGAGAATCATCATCAAAGCATCCAAGTAACAAGTACCGTAAGACAACGCCAACATTTCTGGGAGTGCTGGACCACCGAGTAATCATCTCAGACTCCAACAGAGGAATAAGTGGCAAGACAAATCCAAAGCTTCAGCTCGAAGATATGGTAGCGATCTAAGATGATCAGACAGGCCTGCGTTGGGGAGCTTGTTCCGCCACTTCTCCTTCCCAGCAAAAACACTAGGAACTGGTGAAGGGTGGGCGTTTTAGAGGACTGTCTTATGTAATTTATGACGTTCAAATAGTGCTGATTCTCAGTCTAATTTGAATACATGAATTTTGATTTGGATTTTACTTAAAATATTATTTAAGTTATACCTTGATGGACGCTACCGATAATGCTGATTTCGTGGCTGATTTCTGAGCCGACTCTGTATATATTTCCATCGACACGCTAAGAAGAAGACTTTAAACCATTTTAACCCCAATTAAACTTAAAACTTGCTCTATTTTCTACAACCCCATCTTTCTGAAGAGACAACATAAATCTTTTGTTACTTCACGAACACAAATAAAATGTTTGTTCTTTCGTCCTTAAGTAGAAACGGCACTTACAGTAAAATCTTAATGATATTTCAAAAAGTTTACCACGAATAGATGTTTATTTACATAGATTGTACTTGACTTCCACCATTGTCAAGGACGGCGCTTTTCTAGTTCGCGTTTCTGTTTACCATAAAAAGCAGCATCAAATATTGTTTAGTAATATAACTAATGCACTATAAATGTTACTCTATTTTCCTTGACTCCTATCTTTATATTTTATGTTTCTTATGTTACGTGTCTTTGTCACTGAACTCCTCCAAAACGGCTGGACCTATTTTAATGTTTTTTTTTGTGTTTGAGTGCTTACCTTACCTAGACTAGACCCTGCATATTTTCAATTGGCCCCGGTAGGTGGCGCTATTCTGGCAGAGAAATGCCTGACATATCCACTAAATAAAATAAAATCTTGTGTAATGAAATAACTACCATAATGTATCCACACAATAATATCCGTCTACATATATCCCAGTGTGAACGTTCTCATGGGCAAGGCAAGGAAACCTCATTTTTATTGCGTCTGAGCACGCTACTTGTACTGAAGAGTTGTTCAGTACAACGCTCATAACATACCACTAATTGGCTAAGTAATCGTTCACTTCACACAAGGAGTATATACATATAATTTACACTTAAAAAACCATTGACTACACGGTTGGCGCAGTGGTTGAGCCATCGGCTGTTGCGCCGCGTGTTGTGGGTTCGATCCCCGCACGGAACAAATATTTGTATGGCTATAGGTAATTGTTCCGGGTCTGGCTGTTCGTGTATGAGAGTTTAAATGTTTGTAAACGCACCCACGATACAGGACAAATTCCTAGTGTGGGGCAACGGTTAAAAAAATATATATATATATAGGGCAAAGTTGTGTGAAAAACTGTCTATTATATTTTTAGCCCTTGCTATTCCACTGCTAGACATAGGCCTCCCCCTGTTTTCCCGCCACCTCCTGCCAGCCCTCATAGAATGCATACAGGTCGTCTGCCCCCCCGCCCATCTCTTTCTGGGCCGACCTCAGCGGCGCCGTCCATCTTCGGGCACCCATTTTGTCGAGAATTTTGCCCAACGGTCACAGTGCATGCAGCTCACGTGACCCAGCCAATCCCATTTGAAAATCTGTACAAATAAATTTAATTTAAATAAAATATAATAAAATAAAGTTACAAATAAATTATAACATTGTTTGTTCCAGCTACTCTCCAATGGCTGGACTAATTTTTACGGGAATTTCTATGGTACGAGTAGATAGCTCATGCTATAAGAAATAACTTAGGTTACTTTTTTTTTTAAAGAGATAGAGTTCCGAGCAAAAACGTAGACACCATGAAAATGTAAACAGCTAGTAACATATACAAAAGGATTCAACATAAACTCCGACATTAGATTTTCAATTTCAAAATCCATATATGCAAAGGTATTTTAATAAAATCCCAATGCCGATCAGGCTGGGAGTCACGAAATCACTACCTTTGTTCTTTCGCTAACATTTCATTTCAAAAATGTTTCATTTATAATGAAAAACAATTTTGTTTCAGACACAATGAAGGGAGGTAACCCTGCAACCGAACAAGCCGGCTGAATGAAAATAACAGTTGAACAGAATAAAAATGAAATACAATAAATGACAGAATGGAAAGATTTATGGACAAGTTAATCGTGCGACAGAATCGGATTATGGAGAAATGTAACTATGAAATGATAATACAAAAGTAAACAAACAAGACACAGGAAAACAACACAACAAAAAAGTTACAAATAATCTGGACCATGTAGAAAAACAACGCTGTCTTGCTACAAAATGAATCACCAAGACGAGCTAGTAAAAAACATGACAATACCCAAACTGTGCACCACGGACGAATGTCAAAACTCATCGAAAATATCTTTCGATGTGAAGCCGCCCGATCCCAACACTACGTTCTTCTACCGTCATTACATCGATTCGAACAATACCGATTCGGAGTTCAGCATCGACTATTTCAACGAAACGTTCAGTGATTCGAATTGTACGTTCAAAAATGGAACGTGTAGTGATGTGGACTACAATTTTTGGGCGCTGTCATTGTTAGTGTTCCCTTTGTTGACATTGTTCGGTAATGTTTTAGTGATACTAAGTGTTTCGAGAGAAAGGAGTTTGCAAACAGCAACGAACTATTTTATAGTCAGCTTGGCTGTTGCGGACTTACTTGTGGCTGTGGTTGTGATGCCGTTTGGAGTTTATTATTTGGTAAGTACCTAATTAGTAGATACAATATTTCTAACAATCTTATTAACCGTTTATCTTTAACCTTCTAACATATTGATTTTTGTACCAGTTACCGTACCCAGCACTTGATTTGTAACCGCGCCTTCAGCACCCAGCTCGTCGCAATCGTCGTATAAATAAATAATGCTGGACAAGGATAGAATGTAAAGTAAAACCAAGAAATCAAATTCGACAAACAAAGGTTTTCTGTCATAATAAATAAGACTCAAGCGGGATGGATTCGAAAATATATCTCAGATAAATCTGACTAGGGTGTTTAATGAGTTAAAGAAAAAATGAATGGATGGCATTATTAAAAAAAAAATAGTGTAGGTATCTTAGTAACAAGTTTTAATTAAGACCGAGTGTAGCTTTACTTTGAAAAGATTTCATTTAGAAAACCATTTTAGGTCTTAATTGGTTTAATTTATTCCTTGAATAATTAATAAACAATGTCACCCGGGCTACAGGCAAACGATAGTAGCCTTAGTTACTAATTGGATCACTAATAGAAACAAATTAATTCAAAGATCTTTTTTTCTCTTTATTAATTGACTTGCGAATGGGATAAACGAGTTTATCAAATAAGAAGGTTTTAAAATGGAATAAATAAATTAGATTAAGATTAGGTCAGTGTTCCCCCACATGACTGTTCTGAAAAGAAACACCAAAATAAACTCAAATCAAATCAAACTTTATTTGTGAACATAAGTACAAAAAGGTGTTATTATAACTCGGAGGTAACAGTCTCTAATGTCAATATATTATCTTGGTCAGATCATGTAACGACCATACAGATAAGTGTCTGAGATGGTCTTTTGAGGAAAGAACCACACAGATACAAGTGGACCAGTCTAGTCAGTGCAAGCATTTGTCAGCAATCATAGAGCTCGACTCAGAACTCAACGTCTTGACGAACTGTAAGAAGAAGAACAGTTGGACTGGTTGTCAGACTTCCGGGCTGACTACCCGTAGTGACTGTCAAAGATCAACAAATGACAGCTGGGACCCAACAGCTTAATGTGCTTTCCGAGACATGGAATATTAATAATAATTGTTAACAAAAACAATTGTTTTTAAATTGACGAAATTGAATGCAAGTTGACGGGAGACAATTATAAGTTTTATTTACTTGTGATTTATAAGTAAATAAAACATATATTTGTCTGTTCAAATGCTGAAGTGGTATTAAGTGAAAGTCAACAAAAAATCATATAAAATAATCTTACTAACCTGCTTCTAATACAAAACTTACTGTAACTACAATCAACACCATACGATATTCATGAACACTAAACCACTCGCTTAAATCACATACGATACTAACAAGTCACATCACTAGTCTGACGCTAATTACCGTATAATCCGGTGCACAGCAGCGAGTATCACAGTCTACCACTCAACATTAACAATACGCCGCGTACAAAGGAACGTATTTCCTCTGTAAACGGTTTATGCCACTATTATTTTATTCTTTTTAATTTGGTTAGCACGAAAGATGGAAGAAAACTTATATAGATATAGCAAAAGGAGCATTAATGTAATTTTAAAAACTTAAGCTTCTTTTGAAAAATAACATCGTTAGGAATCTAATGTAGTTCATTTTCAGTTATTAGCGATACTTAATGCAAAAAAAAACAATGTCTACTTTTCAATTAAACTGGACCTAAATAAATACCATATCTATATAAAGACAGGAGGATGATGATCTATAAAAACTTAGCGATTCACCTTAGAAAAAAGAAACAACCTACAATTAGTGACTCCGAATCTCCCATTGCGGGGTTCTGTACCACATTTTTGGAGAATTGTATTTTTGTCATAAAACTTTGCAAAATATGATCCTCAAACTAGTTTATTTTGTGATGGATAAATTCAGTTCATTTATAATACACCCCACTAAACCTTACATTACATGTTTAGTATTTCAACATCCCATTTGGGCCCATGTTGAATTCAAAATAAAAAAAAACATGAAATTTTTAAGCTTAGGTGTAATAGGGGTTTTTCCATCTAGAATTTCTCAGAAACAGCTCCGAGATTGTATTTGTGCCCGACCACTGACAATGGGCTGGCCAACTAATACATGGGACTTAAACATAATGGGCGATATGTGTGTGTACTACAAGGACACCTCTGCCTAACCCTTCAGAGAATATAGGCGTGATGTATGATAAATCCAATACACACTAATGGGCCGTTTCATTACGAACCAGTAGGCACATAATTTATCTCAATTTCATCATTATTTATGAACCTGTCAGTTGAATATCAAATGATTGATTAAAATAATTTGCATTGTATGCGACTGTTAATTTCTTATTCATAGGATAGGACATCCATTTTTATTAACAACAGAGGAAATTGAATAAAGTACAAAATAATTTATTCAATAGAGCAATAAAACCATTATGTCACCGAAAAATTCATCAAAAAGTCAACAGGAAATGTGCCCAAAAGGCTGGCAGCATGTTGAATGGCAAAACAATTGTTACTTTTATTTGCCAGATAAAAAAGTTTTTTTGTAATTAATTGTACATAGACAAGATCAGTTTGGATGATGGCCCCAGAACTAGTTGTTGTCCTGTTCCTTGTAATTGTTGGTTCGTACAGACGCCAGCACATCAAGCTACCCCTAACTGTCAGATTTTCCCAATTGAACATCCTTGTAATTGTTGGTTCGTACAGACGCCAGCACATCAAGCTACCCCTAACTGTCAGATTTTCCCAATTGAACATCCTTGTAATTGTTGGTTCGTACAGACGCCAGCACATCAAGCTACCCCTAACTGTCAGATTTTCCCAATTGAACATCCTTGTAATTGTTGGTTCGTACAGACGCCAGCACATCAAGCTACCCCTAACTGTCAGATTTTCCCAATTGAACATCCTTGTAATTGTTGGTTCGTACAGACGCCAGCACATCAAGCTACCCCTAACTGTCAGATTTTCCCAATTGAACATCCTTGTAATTGTTGGTTCGTACAGACGCCAGCACATCAAGCTACCCCTAACTGTCAGATTTTCCCAATTGAACATCCTTGTAATTGTTGGTTCGTACAGACGCCAGCACATCAAGCTACCCCTAACTGTCAGATTTTCCCAATTGAACATCCTTGTAATTGTTGGTTCGTACAGACGCCAGCACATCAAGCTACCCCTAACTGTCAGATTTTCCCAATTGAACATCCTTGTAATTGTTGGTTCGTACAGACGCCAGCACATCAAGCTACCCCTAACTGTCAGATTTTCCCAATTGAACATCCTTGTAATTGTTGGTTCGTACAGACGCCAGCACATCAAGCTACCCCTAACTGTCAGATTTTCCCAATTGAACATCCTTGTAATTGTTGGTTCGTACAGACGCCAGCACATCAAGCTACCCCTAACTGTCAGATTTTCCCAATTGAACATCCTTGTAATTGTTGGTTCGTACAGACGCCAGCACATCAAGCTACCCCTAACTGTCAGATTTTCCCAATTGAACATCCTTGTAATTGTTGGTTCGTACAGACGCCAGCACATCAAGCTACCCCTAACTGTCAGATTTTCCCAATTGAACATCCTTGTAATTGTTGGTTCGTACAGACGCCAGCACATCAAGCTACCCCTAACTGTCAGATTTTCCCAATTGAACATCTTTGTAATTGTTGGTTCGTACAGACGCCAGCACATCAAGCTACCCCTAACTGTCAGATTTTCCCAATTGAACATCCTTGTAATTGTTGGTTCGTACAGACGCCAGCACATCAAGCTACCCCTAACTGTCAGATTTTCCCAATTGAACATGAACCTTATTGTTTGGTAACAAATTTGAAAACCTATCAAAGAAATTAGACACATTTGGGTAGCTTGAAGCTGGCCCTTAACACAGTGATATAACAAAATAAAGAGGATAACGTTACTTTTGCAAGAGAACTCTTTATTCTACAAATAACTATATTATGCATGAGCACACATAAATAAGAAAAATAATTTGTTGAGAACTTTGTTCTTGAGAAAAACTTTTGTAATTAAACTTTTTTCAGATAAGATTTTACTTTTTTTCTGAAATAACCCTTCTTTTCTTCAAATTAATGCATTTTACTTTGAACACGAGAAGTATTTTTTTTTTGCTCAAATCGTGTAAACCGTCACCCTCAAGTCGTAAAAAACATGAACATGAGATAAGCAAGTAACATGGGATCGTACTATATGTTTGTATGTATACTGAATATTCTATTCTTTCTGTTATTTTATTTTGAGAACAACACGCCAAATTATTGTTGCTTTTGTAATTCCAGTAAATCATTCATAAAACCTTTACACTGGAAGCATACGTTGGCACAGTATCAGTACGCAACTGACAAAGGGTTATACTACACTACTACTACTACAATTGAACGCAAGAAAAGTACAAAATTGTACAAATATGCCCGAAGAAGAATAATTATTTGCAATCTAAAAAATAAAAACCCTGTGTAGTCATGCAAACACAAATGACGCAAATGAAGTTGATTTGCGTATTATCCGGGTTACAAGCAATAACAATATGGTAGTGAAAAAAGAATCGTGTAAAGCCTCACAGCAGTATGTCCACTTGAAGTTATTTTATTTACAAGGCGAAAAACAAACTACAAAAAGCCTCCATCATCCAAGCCACAAAAGCCATGCAAAACCAACCCACTGTAGAGTAATAAAGTCAGGGATAGTTAATTAGCGTACGATCCGGGACACAACAGCGTATCGCAACACGCACTTAGCAATGACAATACGCGAGTAACAAAGGATTACGCGGTATATCCGGGTGAGGTTGTATGCA
The DNA here is from genome assembly GCA_905147745.2 of Phlogophora meticulosa. NCBI lineage: Eukaryota > Metazoa > Arthropoda > Insecta > Lepidoptera > Noctuidae > Phlogophora > Phlogophora meticulosa. The sequence goes on along the minus strand of LR990530.1, from coordinate 16,457,677 downwards.
ATGCTACGAATGGAAAGTTAGGTTATTGGTTGCTATGAACTCAATACTTTTTGTCGAGAACTGTTTATAATACGAAATCATTGTAAAAATAAAGAAACTTTAGAAAATCCATTTAATTAGCTTATGTCATGCTAATCTATATAGTCAAAAATGTCATCTATAGATTTATGTGAGAAGTAAAAACTAGATTGATTATATGTAAAAGTAAAATATAATACTGACTGCCTTGTTGGTCTAGCGGTAGCAGGCACTACAGCTGAGCGCTATTTCTGTGCGTGAGGTACCATAATGGGGTTCGATTCTAGGGACGGGTAAAGTACTATTAGGTTTTCCCATGTGTAAATTCTCAGTAGCAGCCGTAGACATTCCAGAAAATGTGAGTCTATTATAAGTAAACGTCTGCTTTACCCTTCGAAAATGTCAGACGCGATGTTATATTATGATTTTAAAATAAATCAGTTCGATTCTTAGAGTCACGTTGCGTCTATCCCGGAGACAAATTTAATACATTCCAAAAAACACACGAAATTAATAAACAATTCTTCTTAACACAAACAATCATATTAAAAACTATCCACGCGGACGTTGACTAATGAACATTTACTATGCTAATGGTACGGAAGTCCATTCAATCAACATAATAGATACATTGGGCCATTAGCAGTAATAACAGGCGTGATTATAATTCATAGGCTCTCTGTTTTGTAACAGTCAGCTTTGTTTTGTTTTCCTGAAACTTAGGTATTGGAAATTAATTGGACAGTTAGATTATTTACCAAATCGCAAACAAATATTCACGTAGCACTTTGCTACGCGATGCGGCTACGGCGTAGCTCACACTGCTACGAACACCATTGTCACTCATTATTTATTTAGAAGTTAAGTCAGTTACACACTTCTTCGTACCTTGAAAATCATATTACGAGTAAGCCGTAGCTCCCGGCTGTCATTTGTAGATCTTTGTCGTTACGGGTGATCAGAAGCCCGAAAGTATGACAAAAAGTTTTACCAAGGGGTATCGCGTTGCTCAGGTGCTCACGTTGAGAAGATCAGATAGTCAGTCGCTCCACGTCAAATACTAGTATTCGGCTGCACAGACTGGAAGCCGACACATACATAATTAGGTAAATGCTAGGCAGATGATGAAGTTCATTCAGACACAGACACCCTATCTAAATTACTCTTCTGCACAACTTCCCAGAATCCGCTTTTAGGTGACAAGGAGACCCTCTCTGGCCAGTAATCTTTAGTTTAGCCATTCAAGCAATCATTCATTAGCTAAATTACAAATGTAACCTTTGTTGTCTTGATGATGGTACCTTGGACAGCGATGAAGATACATTAGATTTAAATGTCCTACAAATCCTAAAAATAATTCCATTATTCCAAAGGCCTATAAAGAGATTTCTACCTCCCTAATTAATGTGAATTGTACTTCGCCGACAGTACCGTGACAGACAACTGACACTTTCAAAATTCATGCCCTAGAAATCAAAAGTACTGATAAAAACTCCTTTTGTAATCGTTACCCCCACTGGGAATGTCTCGTGCATCGTGGGTGCGTTTACAAACATTAAAACTTACATACACAAACAGCCAGACCCAGAACAAGTATCAGTAGGCCATACAAATATTTGTTCCGTGCGGGAATCGAACCCATGACACTCGGTGCAGCAGCCAATTGCTTAGCTTCTGCGCCAAGCGTGCCGTCTCATAATAATAATTATTTGCATTTCAAAATGAAGACCTTTTACACAAAACTCAAGGCTAACATCCTCTACACTTTTAACCCTACACAGGCTAATTAAAAACGACCTCAGTATGCCTCACTGATGTGCTAACCAAGTAACCCTCACCGTCACATTGGTCAAACAGTACCTTCATTATTTAACCCCACTAATCACGAGTGGTCGTTTAGACCAACAATTAGAATTTATCAGCGGGCTGTTGGTACAAACAATTAGGTTGTTTCGGCGAGATAAGGGTTAATGTGTGATGAAAAGGCGTATTGTCACGTTATGTTAGTTGGGGCTTAGTTTACTGTAGATGGGTAGGTTTTGATGATGTGGTCATAAAACAAACACACGCTGTAGTTAAATATGATTCAGCAGTTTTAAAACCTTTTTTAAGGTTATGAAGCACCCCGTTTTCTGTTAAATTTTAGCTATGTCGGTAACTTTGGTTCTCTGTCGGATGTAATTGTTACGAATCCTTCGGAGAAACTCCGAGCATAGCTCTCTCCATTGCTCGCTGAATATAATATTTTTAATTGACTCATCATTATTATTATTTGCTTTTTTTGCCGTCTGACACTGTCACACCCAAGGACATACATTACCAGCCAGAGGGATGTAATGTGTTTGTAAAATGTGTGTCCGTGGCATCATAGCGGGTCCTATCGTAATAACAGCGCTGCGGTATTTTACTCCTTGTTAAAATATCTATATAGGAGCCTTTTTGACCGCACAGGTCCTTTTATTTTATATTTTACTTTAATTTATTGTTTAGATTTTAATTTCTTTTTCTTTTCCCAAATAAATGTTTTTTCTTTCTTTCTTTCTAGTTAACATGTGCATGCAAAATTTGGGTGTACTAAAGGTACGACTATAGGACCTTTTGTAAACGGGGGGAAACCTTCAAAAGGCGCCTGGACTTTTGGGGAAAAGACCAGGGAGTGTGGAATTCTTACCTTATTTAGTAAGGTAAGAATTCCACACTCCCTGGTCTTTTCACCACCACTCCGGTGATCACCATCAGCACATGGAAGGGGCCCAGTTACCTCTTAAGAGACCATTCCGGGACCCCCTCTGTGCAACGTACGACTACAGGACCTACACCCACATTTTGCCTGTTTTATTATTTAATAGGGGTCTACTGCTATCAACCGGGAGCAAATTCCTCCAGGCTGCCACTGACACATTCCAGAGGGAAAAACTCAATAACACTTTCACGTAAATAATCCTTCTATGTTACGAATGTTGAACGTTTTAGGAATCATAATCATCATCTGCCTAGACTTTTCCCAACTATGTCGAAGTCGGCTTCCAGTCTTACCAAGGATCAAGCTGAATACCAAGGAGCGACTACCTATCTGGCCCAGTTACTGGACAAAACGAAACTCCTTGGTAAGACTGGTTGTCCGACTTTCGGGTTACTGACTACCCGTAACAACTGTCAAAGACCTACAAATGACAGCCGGGACCAACGGGTTAACGTGCTTTCCGATACGAGTCTCCATATGTTACGAACTGTCACCCATCGACAAAGTGATCTCGGCAAACGTAGCTTAACCTTCAATCAACGCGTGCAGCTGTTTTTATTTAGCTCTTCCCCACATCATAGTTACAATAGAACGTAATTACAACCTACATACCTAACATTTACCTAAGGAATTCCAGTTAGTAGTAACAAGCATTCCTAATAAACTAGACCCAAATTAAGTTCCTTTGTGGACAGAGGTGGGAGGTTTATCAGTTAACGTAACAATACGCCGAAACAAATGTGTACAATAGATGGGCTTACGATATGAATGGATCACATTATCGTGTCTTTTGATAGAAATACGTACGACTTCCGATAGTATTGTTAAAAACAATTGCTTGCCGTAACAAAATTAATGATTTATGTTACTGGTTTCTTACTTGAAGTTGATTAATGAAGATTCTTCTTAAGGTTACAATAGTCAATTTTTTTTCCAAACAAATTTTGGGAAGTGCGCTATTTTTATTGTAATTGTAATTAATTGTGCAATGTCAAACTCCACAACTTGACTTTGCAATTATCAATTTGTCTGTGCGGAAACCGAATACATACTAATATTACAAATGGGAAAGTGTGAGTGTCTGTTTGTCCGTCTTTCACGACAAAACGGAACAACGAATTGACTTGATTTTTTAAGTGGAGATAGATGAAGAGTGACATAGGCTACTTTTTGTCTCTTTCTAAACCCCATTTACTAATGCGATCGAAGCCGCGATCAAAAGCCAGTAGTAAAATAAAAAGCCAAAAACTAAGTTTTCCTTGGTAATTGTAACTTAACTTCGGGCGTAAATAACTGATAAAAGTAGTGTAATATCTCAAAAAGAAAGTCGGCTTGATGGATTTCATTGGTCGTTTTTTTTTTAATTCCTGTAGAACGTTTACAGGACTTATTCCAGGGTAGAAGTCATCTTCTGTTTGGTGTTGCAATAAACATATTTTCACCGCACAAATTGGGGGTGTGGGAGATTTTTTCTGTCTTTGCTCAATCATGCACTTACCAAAATGCTTGATTGGTCAATAATAGTAAAAAAAACTTTTGTCTTATAAATCTGAAAAGAAAAGTTTTTGTAGCTAACAATGGAAGCTAATAAAACTCTGACTTCTGGTTAATTAATCTGGAAGAAAAGTTTATGTAAATCATTTTCCATAATGATATTTATCTGGCAGATAACGCCTTATGGAACAGACCCTACTGTTTATTAATTTCAATGCATCCATACTAATATTAGAATTGTGAAAGTAACTCTGAACTGGATAATATAAAGTTTGATAATGAACAAAGTTTTAGACGTTCTCAGGATCTTCCGTGGATTTAAAACTAACTGATCCACGACTTTGACTTCATCCGCAATAACCGACATTCACACAAGTAAGTGTAGCGACATCTATCTCACCACTAACAAACTAAATTTGACGTACATCGCGTTATTACATTTATCCGTGCAATTGAACATTATATACAAGAACCGACAACAACCGTTGGGCAGTAGTCCATCAGACACAACACCGGAGAATCTTCTCTTTTCAATGGTAGATGAGGAACTTTACACCCTAATCCTCATACCCCCAAACAAGTATAAATATAAGTATTTCATATTATTCACTCGAGCAGATAGCACCACGAATGTATTACCCGAAGGGTTAAGCAGAGGTATATCACAAATGGAATAGGCACAAGAATGTGCCTACTAACGCCCATATAATATAATGGATCGAAACGTAAGGTGAGCGACTCAAAGAGACTCGGTACAATGGTACCTACATATCTTTGTATAAATAAAAGGCATTCCACGAATGATAGAAATGAGTTCTATTCATGTGAAAAATGGTTCCTAATGGAGAGGAAACTTCTTTATGCCGTCTGTTGGGCCTTAGTTTGTGTCGATTGGAACTCCATCACTGGTCTGTCTCGTTGGTCTAGTGGTGACAAGCACTACTGTTGAGGATTATCCTTCGATTCCCAGGTCAACGGTTTTATTAGGTTTGTTTTTTTCTTTTCTTTTTAAAATAAACATTGCCTCACACTAGGAATTCCTACTGTGTCGTGGATGCGTTTACAAACATGTAAAGTTACATACACAATCAGCCAGTCCTAGAACAACTGCATACCTGTAGGCCATACAAATATATGTTCCGCGCGGGAATCGTACCCATAACACGCGGCGCAGCAGTCAGCCACTGCGCTAACCGTGACGTGACTGAGTCCGCAGAGAATTTCGTACTCTTCGAACTATAACAGTTCCTGCACACCCTAAAAATCATAGTTATAACACTTGCTATTAATGTTACTTGCTGATAATATACAGGTTAAATATTTTTTTTAATCGGTTAAGAACTTATTGTTGGTTTAATCCATTACAAACAAACTTGAAAACAATTAAATCTTTCCTCTTTAAAATATTGCGAATTTACTGTCATTTCAATATCTGCTGATATTTTTATTTTAAACTAATAATTAGATAGACTAACGAGTTCAAGGAAACATCCTCTGTTATTTAACATACTGTATATAATTTTCTCCATTCCAATTTTCTCCATCTGTTATTTAACATACTGTACATAATTTTCTCCCTGGATCCCTGATCGAGTCACAAAAGTCCAGACACAAAGTTTGCCAAAGGGCGATAGAGCGTAGTGTATTGGGTATTAAGCTTGGGCTAGTGGAATTGGGCGGGCCATCTCTGTAGAATGCGCCAGGACCGATGGGACAGAGTCATTACGTAATGGGTGCAGAAGATGGGCGTCGTCGCCGAGGGAGCCCTAGAAAATGCTGGCGTGACCACTTAGATGCGTTTACAAAAGATTGGTCGGAGATAACCGCACATAGACTGGAAGGCTATGGGGGAGATCTTTACCTAATTGTGGGACACTATCTAAAAAAAAAAGTCAAGAACAGAAGACGCAAAACGAATCTTTATTTAAAAGGACCGAAAGGACTAAAACAAAAATGACTAAAACAGTAATCCAGCCAGTGTTTAATCCTCACAGATGAAAATGTAGCTTGTATTTCGCCTCAAAAACATATCAAATATTAAACTCGGCATTCAAACCTCAAACATTTATAACACCCGTGTGTATTAGTAAAACCACACACCCTCTATTCATTATGAATACTTCAAGAACATGTTATACTGAAACTGTATAATGTTACATGCCTTTCATGTGTATAAACCCTGAAAGTTTCACCCATATTCTACTCACTGAATTTTAATCTGTCCTTCCTAGAATTTAATTGCTGACTTCTTACACATAATATGTAGATAAATGGACTGAGCAGTACCGCTCTTTAGAAAAAGAGAAAGCGACCGTACGATCCACACCTGTCTCTTTTTCACACTTTCTTGCCAGTATTTATTGCACAGAGGCTCTGTCATTTATTTTTATTTATTTGTTGACACAAAAAAAAGACATGACTCATAAATACAGGGTAATATCAGTTATTAAGTAGGTGTACTCCGTCACTTATAGAAGACCACAGCATGCGCAATAGTTATCAATTCGTTAGAACAAGAGTTCTGGGCTAAAAAAATAAAACTAATTACAGCATACGCGGTCGAAGTCACAGGTAACAGCTAGTCTGAAATAAAGGACTCATTTACTAGTTCACGTAACGATAGGTCACTGATCTATGTCCTACATTGTCTTATCTGCCATTTATTGGCTCTTAAAACTTTGTGAGCGAACTGAGCTAACTGCAAGACTTGTAATTACTTTCAGATTGAGAGAGATAAAACGATGTATTTGTCTTCACAGTAAATAATCTGACTAAGGTTTAATTCTACCAATAAAACTAAGCGCGATACACGGATAACGAGACATTTAAAGGTTAGACTACGCTATAAAATGTATAGAATATCAGCTAATATTATATAGCATAACAATTTACATATCTACCAAATATAAAATACATATTTTTGAAAGCATTTTCGTTAAAATTTATAAACAAAAACACAATTAGTATCACTCATTGATATAAATAAAGTCATTAAACTAAATAGGCATTGTGTACGAAACGACTACTACTAATTTAAAAATCTTAGTTATTCACCTTACATTAACTTCTCTTATCAAGTTACAATGGTGAGTTTCGCTCTAAACAAACTTCTGATAGCAAACAAGAAGAAGAGAAGAGGAGAAGATAATCTTATATCACTGAAACTTGTGTTGACATAACAATCTTCTACGAAGACGAACTCTTTTACCCAGTGCACAGGGCAGTCAGCGGGATTACTGGCCTATTAATAATCTTTTACTATGGCGTCATACGGTGTCGCCATACTTATAGCTCGTGAAGACTGGACATGAATATATTGAAAAAAGTAATATGACCGTTCAGTTATATCTGAGCTACTTATGAGAAACTGTGAAAAACTTATGAGAAAGCAAACCCTCAATATTCGGCATCTTAATCCCCATAAAGTCTGTTAAAGATCTACAAATGACAGCTGGGAACCTCGGATGGGTCTCGCTAGGTAATGGATGGTCACTCATCCACAAAAAGCCTTCAGCGAACGTAGTTTGCCCTTGAATTGACCCGTGGGGCTGTGATTCGACGGCACGGTTGTCGTAGTGGCTGAGCGATTGCCTGCTGCGCTGTGTGTCGCAGGTTCGTTTCCCGCACGAAACAAATATTTGGACTACAGGTAGTTGTCCTAGGTCTGGCTGTCTGTATATGAGAGTTTGAATGTTTGTAAACGCACCCACGATACAGGAGAAATTCCTAGTGTAGGGCAACGATAACAAAAAATATTACGCCTGAATTCCATGAAAGGTTGGAGGAGCAACTATTATTATATGCATCCACATTTCGTCAGTTATAAAGAAAGAAAGAAAGAAAAAACATTTATTCAGCACATGCTCAGGCGCACCAAGAAACAATACTAAACATAGAAAACAAAAAAAAAATAAACATTAAAAATAAACAAAAAATGAGTAACAAGAAATACATTAAAAATAAATATACGAGTCAGTAGACATATATTATTAATTATGTGCCTTACGGCTGCGCTAAAAAGGTCCAGTTCAGCAAAAATGCCAGACAACCAGGGCCTGACGCTGGTTTTCAACTGGACCTGAGATTGTGAGATGTCACGGACGTAAAGATGTCAGTTCTATAGTATGATGTGAGTATGTGAAGTAAAATAATTATATAATTTACATAGGTACAGCGTGATGTGAGTGAAAACGTGAAGTGTATGTGTGTGATGATCCGAGAAAAAAATAATAATAATAATAAATCCGTGCACTTTACCGTCATTTCAATACGCTGCAAACAGCCGAGCACGATAGACCACGCAACAGATATTTTACTTTTTTATATAACCCAACACAACAAAATATACTTAATAAACAGTTATGTTTAAATCACATGTAAACACGTAGCAACAAGCAAAAGAAAACAGCAATAAGCCTGTCTAAAATAAAATGACAGTAGAAAATACAAAAAGTACGCTTGCAGAGCAGCCCAAAAAATTACTTTCGCTCCCCTTAATGCCAAGAATAGAATGAAGGCCTCTGAGTCACTTACCTTCAATACAGCGGTAAAAAGGGTTCCTATATTCCTATAAGGGACTAAAAGCTATGAATCAACGGTGCAATCAGGCGTATAATTTTTACTTTATGAAGATTAGGGGTTCTGTAGAATTTTTTGTACCTAACATTGAGTAAATGTTTTATTAAGAGTAAGCATAACAATGTTTTTATTTTAACATTACACAGCTATGTGATAAAAAATGTACCACAAACGGACGAAGACACTGGCTACTTTAACACAGGTTGCTACCTAGGGCTTCAAATAAGTATATTACACCTGTATTTTATGTCAATAAATTAATTTTATTATTATTTTAATTATTTCTTCAAACAAAAACCAGCAAAAGATCGAGTTGAACACGCTCAACGATGGATTCGAACCCTTTTCGGAAACACATTTTCCGTTTTTGATGCTGTGTGGATTATCCAGAATTATTTACGTATTCATTTATTTAAATCAAAGTAAAATGTTAATTTATTTCGATCAGACCATTATATAAGGCACTAATAAACGACAAATAAAACAGAAAAGAATCTAGTTACGTTTAGCTAAAGATAGTTTCCAAAGGGTTCTTTATTTGCAATTTTGGTATGAAACCCTAAAAATACGACCCTTTGCTATTGTTGGAAATTGTACAGTGCATATAGTTTAGGTATTACGTAAAGAGGATGAGAAGTAGCGTCCTATCGTTACCTAATAACCACTCTCATAAACTTGACATTAACAGTTTCATTTTGTTTACTATCAATTCCCACGTGCCACGCATATTGGCAATTCATTTTTTACCAAGCTAGCCAGCTTAGAATAATCTGACGTATTGATCGTTGAGCCAGGATGGAGGCGAAGTGTTTTCCAATGCCTATCGGTCGCCAGTTTACAGGCATCTGCCTAAAGGAATGTGTTAGGTATTGTTAAGAATATCGATACATGTTCGGAGGTCCGTGTAAAAATGACTTTAAACGCACCAACGACATAGGAGAAAATTTTAGTGTGGAGCAAAGTTTTTATAAAAGAGAAAAAGAAAGAAGGAAGATGTTTAGATCTAATTCTTTCGTCTATTTAAAAAAAAAAAACATTGCCCCACAATAGGAATTTCTCCTGTATCGTGTGTGCGTTTACATACATTTAAACTCACATTCACAAACAGCCAGACCCGGAAGAACTACTCGCAGGCCATACAAATATGTGTTCCGTGCGAGATCGATAGGAGCGAGTCTTTTGCCAAATACCAGGCTCATATCCAGAATCTGGTATGTTACTGAGAAATTCCAAATGGAACAACCCAATAACAAAAGTTTAATTGGGTAGGGCAAAGGCCCGACCGTGGAACCGAATTCAGGACCTCATGCTTAGAAGCCCGGAGTCTGCAAAAATGTGTGTTTTTTCAGATACGAAAATCCAATTTACAAATAGTCGATTTCCCTTTAAGATCCGATTAAGTCAGCGCTTTTCATCTTATCAGAGCGCAGCACACCTCTGCCAAACTCATATGAGAATTCAGGCGTGATATTATGTTAAGAAGTTATGTTACAAGCCCTTCCAAATTCTGAAACATGGCTTACGTACAAAGCTGAAGATATAAATTCTAAACACACGCCGAACTAAATGAAGGAAGGTCAGCAGTAACTCAAGACACAACCACGATGAATACTTTACAGCTCTCAATACCACTACCGACTGCGAAGGTTCCCTATTTAGAAGTCACGGACTGTGAAGTTCCACCACATATGTCGGCTGTCCTTAGTCTGTAGTTATTTATTTGCATGTGCCATTTGAACGGGTTCTGAATAGAACTATTCATGTGTGTCGGGAACTTTGTGTGGCGAGACTTATCTCAATGATAGTGGAATATGGAGATGTTTGATTTGGGGCTCGGAATTTATTATAATGTTTGGTTCGGCGTATCAGAAGACGCAGTGTGGTGGGTAGGTCCCATACTAGGTGGAATTGTCAAGCACGTTAATCTATTGGCCTCGACATAGGTAGTCAGAAGCACAAAAGTCTGACAACCAGTCTTACCAAAGGGAATCACGTTACCTAGTTACATGGACCACATAGATAGTCACTCCATGTAAACTACAGACTGATATCAAGCTGCTTCCGGTTAGACTGGAAGCCGACCCCAACATAGTTTGTTAAGGCTAGGCGGATGATAATTGGTTGATGGGTAAAGTGTATCTTAGTAATGAAATAAATGCGGAAGCTTTTAGTTTCCGACCGTATCATGTTAGTAGCAGTCAGGATTGAAGTGGAAAATAGTTCTGATCTATAAAATAGTTGTCTATTTCTTACTAACTTTAAAAACAAATGCCGACAGTGAACAGCCTTAAAGAACATACCCGCACTGACTTTATTGGTGATGATCTTTAGTAAACTCAGGTACTTGCAACTGTTTGCAATCATTCATTTTAATTAGGCCCAGAAACAGCACTTTTTAAACGTCAAAAATTACATACGACAGTCCCCAGTCTTATGTCATTTTTGTGGCCCAAAAAACGCCCACCCTTCACCACTTCCTAGTGCTTTTGCTGGGAAGAAGAAGTGACGCAACACGAAACTTCCCAGAAACACTGTTGTCTGATAAACAGGTGGCGTTAAGGAATGTTGTGCCTAACTTCATTAGGTATGTTTGTACTATGTATTAAAATCCTAACATAAACATCCAAAAAAAAAAAATACCATATCTTCTCTATGCGTAACAGAGAACACCGTTACAACCTACCCCAGTTATTATCCAACATCAGGGAATAGTCCCAAAGACCTTAATTTCCACTCAAAAACCGTCATCATCTATTAGCTCCATCTTAACTTAGCACCTTCATCAAACCTAGGCTTCATTCATTAAGTAATTAATCAATCAAGCGACCTCGTTTGCATGTACGTTGTACACGGCTGGCTAAGGTCTGTGCGAGCCCTAATGACTACGTCACACGCGCCGTAAGCTGGAGATTAGACGTAATATTCGGGACGGGGAAGCTGGGAATAAAGGGAGCGTAGAGTGTTATTGGGTTGCTGGAAACAAGTCGAGAGAAATTGACGATCAAATGAGATTATGGTGCTAATTGAAGTCCTGGGCTCGATTGCCTTGTTGTGCAAAGGGTTGATTGCGTTTTCCTATACGGGATTTTTTAGTAGCGGCCCGGAATCCTGGATAGTAGGTATATAGTAGTGAAGTCCTAAAACGATCCTGTTAGTAGCAATGAACACAAATTGCCTCGTTGGTCTACTGGTTCCAAGCGCAACTGCTGAGCGTGTGGTCCTGGGTTCGATTCCTAGGCCAGGCAAAGTGTTATTGAGTTTTTCTTATAAGTAGAGTGGAGTCTGCAGTTGTGCCCGGTTGATGGCAATAGGATTACCCCTATTAGCGCCACCAGATGGCGCTGGCCTTCCGGATACGACTCAATTACGATATGTTTATAAAAAATCATTGAAGGCTAAGGGTACCAGCATAATCTGTGCTGAATCAGCTCATTTCGCGTCAGGAAAAAAACTTCTAAAAACGTGGTATTATATCCAGGTGACGTCACGCCTTGAACATAATAATATTTTGTTCCATTGAACCTCAGAAAGCTCTTTTGAATCGGCAAACTTGCAAATTCATTGCGAAAATAACGTTTATTTTTGTTATCAGATTGGAAAAACAAGGTAAAGCAGTGGATGTTATTCAACTCTTTCTTGATATGAGAGTCTTTGTAGTCATTAAGGTATATTTCTTTGAAAAAAGTAGGTACTGTAAAAGTCGTATACAATAGCAGAGCATCACAAACACATACACGCACGTACACAGACACAGATACACACAGACGTACGTATACGTAAACAGATTTTTCTCTGGTTTCAAACATTGAAGCAATAATCAAATTGTTTCAAATAATGAAATGGTGTGGTTTGTCCTGGGTTAGATTCCATAGTCGAGTGTTATTGGGATTTTACATTAGGAATTTCTCAGTAGCAGCCCGGAGTCTGGATGTGTACCCGGTTGATGAGGCTCGCCCCCTATTACATGGGACTTGAACATTACTGACGAAATATGGGTGTTAAGGAATACAGGCGTGACGTTATGAACGCTTTTTATTTCGGATTTCGATAAAATTCTGGCACGCAAACAGATCATGACCTTGGTAAGTACTTTTTATCCCGGTATTAGACTCCCTTGGGATAATTACAGACGTCAACCCGGGCAAAGCCGTGGGCAAAAACTCTTAATATAATAAAACTAAAGAGTTTGTTGGTTTTTTATTCGAACTTCCAGTCGTATGTGAAAACATGTTTTTGTATTCGATAGTTAAATTCTTGAGGGAGTTTATAGTCTTTTTATCATCACGATACGGACCCTAAGAGTGGGTAAAACTGTGAGGCACTGCTAGTATTTTTTAACTGAAGACATTTAAGACGAACTTTATGAACTTTACGTACAAACAAGTTTTTAAAATAATGAAAATCAAAACCTCTTCCTAGTTCATTTCTCGCTCCTTCATCCCACTTAGTTACCTACCCATAATGAACGTTTAAACACCCCCAAAAGGGGTTAATTAAACATATTTAGATAGTACTATCTGTTTCCTGCAGTATGTGACTTTGTAACCGTTGCGTGTACATTTGGGAGGTCAAAAGGGCCCTCTAATGAGATTAATGTCGGAAATGTTACGATACCAGTTTTTTTATGTACCTTTTGTACTTATGTCCCAGTTAATATTGCATGAGGAGAGGGTCCCTGTTACTTGTCAGGTATGAGATTTGAATATTGTATGAGTTTTGGGGTTTATTTTGATTGTTACTTCGTTGGCTTCAACTAAGGTTTTTGAATTATATTCCCTTGTTTCTAAGGACGTAATTATTTCAGAACTGTAGGGGTTGATTACGGATTATTGTAAAGTGGCAACTTTTTTTTTATTACACATCTCGACAGTGACGGTTGGCGCAGTGGCTGAGTGATCGACTGCCGCGACGCGTGTAGTGGGTTCGATTCCCGCACGGAAGAAATATTTGCATGGCCTACAGGTAGTTGTTTCGGGTCTGGCTGTTTGTGAAACAAAATAATACCCGAACCTTTTTATATACATCTCAATAATGGACCTACAACTCTAGCAGACTCCAGACGTTAATAATTTTATAACTATCTTTTCATATTCACTAGTAGGAAGTCGCAATTAGCAGCAAATTGTAAAGCTCTCCTCCGAAGCCTATATTCAGCACACACACAGTCCCTAGCTGGTAGTCTGTCACGCAATTTCTGCCTTAGGCTCGACGTATTACAGACAGGCAGACCTAGTTACCGACCATTATTCCAGGCGCTTAGGCGATTGCTGCCGGACATAAGCGTGCTCTATATGGCCGGACGGGACAAAGAGCTTTCATGCTAGTTATTAACATCGGTATAGACAGATGAATGATGTTTTGCGCCAAGGATTGACTATAGGTTTATAATGTTTCGTGTAAGTAGGGTTATCATTTAGACATTTTAAGACCTGAAAATCCCGAACAGTTTACTTTGAAGTCTTTATTTTTTCACCAGTCATTTTTGACTTTTTAATGTGACTTTTTTTAAAGTCATTGGTAAGTACTCGTATGTACTTTCTTAGTTTATCTCCGACATTACTGACATCCGTTGAGCTCCGAGTTGAGCTCTACAATTTCTTACAAACGCTTGGACTAAATAAATTAAAAAAAAAAACTGCACAGGTCCACTAATATCTGTGTGGCTTTTCCTCAACAGACCTTCTCAGACGGCATATCTAGACTCTTCCGTGCCTCGGAAAGCACGTTAAGCCGTTGGTCTCGGTTGTCATTTGTGAATCTTTGACAGTCGTTACGGGTAGTCAGAAAACCGAAAGTCTGACAACCAGTCTTACCAAGGGTTATCGTGTTGCCCAGTAACTGGGTTTTGGAGGTCAGATAGGCAGTCGCTCTATTTAAAACACTGGTATTCAGCTGCATCCGATTAGACTGGAAGCCGACCCCAACTTAGTTGGGAAAAGGCTAGGCAGATGATGATGACGAATTTCTCAGTAACCTGGGACCCTGAATTTGAGCTCGATTGATGGAAATAGGCTCGTCCGCTATTACATGGGACTAAAATCATAATTGGCGTAATGTGTAAACTATAGGTACTCGTCTACCTAACCCGCTTACGCCTATATTCACTAAAGATATGGATAGTGTTGTAGCATATTTCAATGGAGCGAGGCTGTTGCTATAATCCTGGTTTAAATCCGGACTCTTGAACCGAATTCCTGATGTTATAACCCAGTATCAATTTGATAGACCCGGGAATTGAACCCAGGACATAACAATCAGCAGTTGCGCTTGTAACCACTAGACACTACACTCAACAATACGTAAATCAACATACACGGGCAATGTCACACAAAATCAACATATTTAACAAACGAAATTTGCGCAGATGAAAGATATGATGAGATACAATGGCCCGGCCTGGCATACAGATGATAGCATTATGCTGGGTGTATCAACGTGATAAGTTAGATCAGAAGTTATTATGAGTTCATAGTTATCCATTGGTGAATGAACATAAAGAAGGCTAGGCTATTTTATATGGCAATTCAGCTACTTTCCTTTTTTTTTCAAAGACGACAAAAATTACTTTGTTTTGTTGATTTCGACTACCCCGTTCGTACAATGGCACTTATAACTGCTGAGCATGAGGTCCTTGCTTCCATTTCCAGGTCGGGTAAATTGTTATTGGGTATTTTCTAAGTAGCTGTTTGGCGTCTGAATTCTCTCTCGGTTGATAGCAATAGGCTCGTCTCCTTTTACATGGGATTGAATCATGATTGAATGATGAAATGTGGGTGTTAGTATAGGTACCTACACCTCTACCTAAGCCTTCGGAGATTACAGGCATGATATTTTGTTATGTATATAGAAGCAGTTCAGCTAAAACTGGTAATACGGACGTTTCTGTAAACAATCTTTTGGTCTTTAGAGAATCCAATCTAAATTGAATTTCATGAAAACAAAAATAACAAATATATATCGTAACATCAGTCAGTGCTGACAAAACTCAACAGATGGTTACGATGAACGTTTGTATTGTAAGGTGGAACACGTGTAGACCTCTAGCCTATAAATATTACTATCTTTGTGGCCTAAAATAATATTATTACCAAATCCAACAAAACACACAATACTAAAGATGCCTGAAGGAATAAATAACATGACCATAGCCTTGTCAAACATGTCCCACATTCGACAGAAGCGACCCCGCGGGTCTTCATAAAAAGACATGTTATTTCGGCCCTATTTACCCTAGACTTACCATATTTACGGAATTTCGACCTTGACCTTGACCGTGACCTTGACATAGCGAGAACATTTTCTTGCTTATTTCTTGTAATCCGGAAAAAGGTCTTGTAATCTTGACATGGAGCTGCTAACTTCCCTTAAGTCGTTACTTTGAACCGACAGTATTATATTTAGAGGTCAAGAATATATTTCAAGGTATTGTGACCTTGAGCAAAAACTTTTCATGGGCCAGTATTGTCGTTTCGTAAGGGTACGGAACTTTTCTTTACTGATAAGAACCGAACCCTAATAGCCAATTGCAGACTTGTTCGTTGCATGATAGCGATTTCAGATTGTGAAATAATATGCTTCCAGGGACTCCTAGCTATATGATAACAGCCGCACGGGTTGATGTAAAAGGTTAAGCAAAGCTTACTGTGGTCACTCTGTGGATGGGTCCTCATGCCTCGGCAAGCAAATGACACCGTTAAAGATAAGAGCAACAGCTAACGGTAAAGATCCACAATCAACAGATTGTGGATCTTTGCCAATGGTTACGGGTAGTCAGATGAGGATCCAGATAGTCTGAAGACCAGTCTTACCAGGTCGTATTGGGGTTCCCCAGTAACTGAATGGTGGAGGTCAAAAATACAGTCTCTATGTAAAATACTGGTATCAACTCCAACCGATTCGCCTGGAAGACGAACCCAACATATTTTGAAAAACGCTAGGCAGACGATGAATACAATATATCCTCTCATCTAAGAAAGTAAAATCACTTAAAACATGCTTGACTAATAATGTAACTCATTTTCGAGCATGATTGTAATATACCTACTAGTCTGTTACTGTCCCACTGCAGGTCTCATGCAGAGAAGGCACGAGTTTTAATCACCACCCTTGATCAGTGGGATGGTGATTTCAGACTTGCATTGATTTATAAAGTGTTGGGTTATCTTATTATTGGGTTGTTGACGTCAGATAGGCAGTCCCGCCATGTTTAATACTGGTATTCAGCTGCATCCAATTAGACTGGAAGCCGACCCCAACCCCATTTCTGTGAAAACGCTAGGCAGATGATGATTGATTATATTAAGTGTGCTCACAGATGAACGGTATAAAGAGAGACTCAAGCTATAACGAGAAGATGTTTCCCTAGCAACCACATTTGTTCCACCTGCTGAACTCCTCCCCCTGGTCTTGAGTTACCTTGGCTTACATGGAAGTCTCTCAACAGGCTCCGGACACAGGTTGATCAAAGGAGGAAAAACCTGCTCAGGTAGAAGTGAATAGATGCCGCTAGCCTGGTGTGCAAATGTGGTGCTCCACAAACTATGGAACACCTTATAACATTTCATTTAATGATGTATACTGCATATGGGGCACGCAAATTCGCTCCGGTAAAAAGGATAGAGCCAGCCCAGGAGGTCATGACATCAGGCAAATAACTTTGGGGATATGAGGGAACAGGTGCTGATGTTGACAGTTTCTCATCCCCCTTATCAAAGGGACGATCCTCCAAGCTCTCCTCCGTGTTCTGTCTGGTGGACTATAACTTCCCAACGGTTCTTAACGGGTTAACTTAACTTTAATATCGCGATGTAGGATACGTCAGATTTAGTTAGTATGTGGGAGATAGATGTCGCTTCAGCACCCTTCTTAGATAAGTTCTACCTCACAGCTTGTGAACTTACGCTAGTTCTTAAAAATGCATTAAAGAGAAATCTAAGTCACCTCAACCCTCCATTAAAGTCACAAAGGTTTCTTAAACTCTGTTCAGTTAACAATGGAGTGTGGTTCGAGACCCAACCCTCGGAGCTAGGCGAGCTTTAGTACCCCATTGTCAGACCTCTATTATTTGGACCTAATGAATTCTGTTCAGCTAATTGATACGGTTGGAAACATATGTAACAATGCCCTTAAAATTCTATGGTATATATGGTATTCTAGTATTAAACTTAAAAAGGAAAGCCACGGTAAAACTAAATTTTTAAATATCTTACAAAGTGGCGAAGTTGGTAGTGTTTTAAAATTTATGCTGAAAAGAGACAACACTGCTAGCATATGACGTGACTAGACAGATATGCCATAGTGCAAAGGCCGTTCTGGGTGACAAGGATGGAAGAAAAACTTCAAAAGCATATAACTTTTCCATTTTTACATCGATTGTTTTAATTTTTTGACTAATTCAATTTTCTATCAATCTTTTTTTACATAAATGACTTGTCGATGTATATTTTTTATATGTGTCAAATACCCTATTAGTACCTCTTTTAAGGCTTTCAATAATATCAATTCCACCATGTCTACATCATAGTAACCGCGTCCCTTTCCACAGTCCGAGTACGTTGACCTATGTGGTGCGGCGGGCGAAGGTCGGCCTGCGACGCAGGAGGCTGAGGGTTCGATTCCCGCATTGGGACAAATGTTTGTACAATCTACAGAGATTTGTTTCGGGTGTTCTGGGTATTTGCTATATATAATAAAAAAAACATCTATCCATGTAATGTATTGTATTAAGTATATCACTCATCTAGTACCCATAACACAAGCTCTGCTTAGCTTGGGGCTAGATGATGCTGTGTGGATTGTTCAACATTATTTATTTATTTATTTCTTTTATTTTAGTTCAACCATGGCGTGTGGGGGCTGCCGCCGGTGGTGTGCGACTGCTACATCGCCATCGACGTCATCTGCTCCACCTCTAGCATATTCAACTTAGTCGCCATATCTGTTGACAGGTGAGTCCATTTTATTTTGTACTTGCTTTTGCCTGGGACATATCGCGTATGCACCTTCAGAAACCTTCGATGAACCCGTGCTCCTGTTTTTATTTCGCCACATAATATAAATAAATCTTAATTTTAGGTCGCTTTTTTAAGTGAAGTTTGGTAACATTTTACTCAGAAAACTATATAAAATTCTGATACAAAAACTAATATATGTATTTCTTGCACGACTTTCCTTGTCAGGAGTTTATTGTACATATTTTAAGAACTATTCCACATTGCCGGCACTATAGGTCTTTTGTAAGGAACCAATTTTTTATATATATAATATTGTTAGTAAGTACATGACTGTTTGTTGCCAAAAAAAAAAAAAAAACCTTTTAAAAATTGTCATTTACAACTACAATACGTTTTCAAAGACAACGTTTTACCGCTACTTAGACTGGAACGATGTAAATAGACATTTCCGAGGAATTCACTTTCATACTCTTTGTGGCATAAAACAAAGTGTTTTCTAGAAAAATGTAAGAATAATTTAGCTTTTGAAAAATGTTTTGTTTATCATAAGCGTTTCATATTTTGTATTATATTTTGCAGCACGATACTTTAAATTCACTTTAATCAAAGTCGCTATAACGTTGCAATACTTTGTTAAATTTGTCTGTGAAATAAAATAATTCGATATAAATTAATGATATAAATGATGTGATATTATTGAAATGATATGAATGAAATGATATTAGTGAAATGATATTATTGAAATGATATTAATGAAATAATAGGTATAAATGAAGGAAGATGAAATTTATTTCTGTAAGTATATAAAGCTAACAGAAAAATTGAAAAGAGGCGTCGATAAATTCATCCGTATCGCTGTCTACTAGTATAGTTCCCATAAGACTGGCGGCAACGGCACATCAAATAGCAATGCTTGCTCGATGTTATTTCTGTTTTTTTAGGAGCTTGTGGCACTATGAAACAGCCGCACAAGTAGATCGAAGTATTTATTTATTTATCATTTATTATTATTAATTATAAATCGAGTCTCCTTCATGCCCCAGAAAGCACATAAAGCCGCTGGTCCCGGCTTTCATGATGTAGATATTTGACAGTCGTTACGGGTAGTTAACAGCCCAAAAGTCTAAAATCCAGTCTCACTAAGGGGTATCGTGTTGCCCAATAACTGGATTATGGAGGTCAGATAGGCAGTCGCTCCATGTAAAATACTGGTATTTAGCTGTATCCGATTAGACTGGAAGCCGACCCATAAGGATAGGCAGATTTTATAGTATAGTCAGTATTTCATGTAGTTTGTATTTGTGCGTATTAGGTTCGTCCCTAAATAAAGTTTGCCTGACGAGTCTATAATAGGGACGTGTCCTAGGTAAAAATATATTAAGCCTATTTAGTCCGTCAGTAAGATTACCAAAAAATATTGGACACGTATTTTTTGCTTACTTATTTCAATAAAAAGTGACAATGATATAGCACATCAAAGTTCAGGAAAAGGGGCTTGTGACGTCGCGCCGTGCTACAATTTTTACAAAAAGTGTACCACGGCGTGACGTCACGCGCAATTTCAACGCACTATACCATCGTCATTTTTGGTTTACGTGACAAAAGAAAAAATACGTGTCCAGTATTTTTGAGTAATCCAACTTTCGGACCAATCAGATTTTTTAAGGACACTACCCTATTGATAAAGAACTACGATATTTATATGTCAAGAATTTCGATATGCAATAAATGTTTGAGTACTAAATTTCGGTGTAAATATGTAATGAACGTATAATAGCAAAACCGTTCTTAAGACATATACAAATGGGATACCTCGCTCACTGTCTGCCCCGGAAAGGTCCATATTAAGTGACATGATAGCCCAGAATTGCTCCGACTGGGTACTCGGGTCCGGGGGTCCGGGCAAGTTTTAGTAACTTCGGAAGTAAACCTTAGATATGCTTGACCGGGTTTAAAGATGTCTGGAGTAAATAGGGTTGAAGACTAAGTAAGGTAGATTAGCTAGAATCGGTTTGTATCTGACCTTGGAAGACTTTGGATTAAATTCCAGCTAGAATGTTTTCATTGTTTTTATTGTGATCAAATACCCTTATTGGTAATGTTCTTCAGGTGTGTAGTATTTGCAATCGGCGTACGTGTATGACTACATGTATGATCGTAAACGAAGCAAAAGGAGTATATACTTTTATAGGAAGAGGAAGGGTCTCGTTTGATATTTTGATGAATCTTTAGAATGTAATTGAGTACTCCTTATTGTATGTACTCCATGAAAACTTACAAGCGTGTATGACCATGTCAGGATCGTAGCAGGTGACGTTCTGTAGTTTCTGCCTAACGCTAACTAAATATGCAGTGCCAGACAGGAGTTAACTCGTGTTTACAGTAGTTTTTTTATTGTGATTCTGGCATGGCAGTCAATGTGTTAAGTAATGCTCGAGTCTTGAGGGAGCTTCTGTAACGCGGGCCTAAGCTTACCCCTTTTTACGTCGACACGCATTCTCAATTTTACCGTTCTGATTTCAAATACCTTTTGGGATCCAATTTGAATATCATCTACTGTCCTTTTACTTTACATAATCCCTGCAAAACCTCTTCCAATTGTCGCGGGCAAGGAAAGTGAAGTCTTATTAAGATATTTTTACGTACTTTTAGCCAAATATCGTCTTACGACTTTTGACGACACGGTTGGCGCAGTGGTTGAGCCATCGGCTGCTGCGCCGCGTGTTGTGGGTTCGATTCCCGCACGGAACAAATATTTGTATGACCTACAGGTAGTTGTTCCGGGTCTGGCTGTTTGTGTATGTGAGTTTAAATGTTTGTAAACGCACCCACGATACAGGAGAAATTCCTACTGTGTGGCTACGTTTAAAAAAAAAAAAAAAAAATGATGTCTAAGCTAGCTCCAATTTAGTCTACATCGCTATATTGCCAAATTATCTCATTAAATAACTCTAAATATTTCACGATCTGTTTAGTTGGTATTGCGGTAGCTACTCCTAAGCTTGAGTTCCTGTACTCGATTTCCGGGTCTGGCCGAGTGATGTTGGGATTTCCCATCTGGAATTTCTCAGTACCAGCCTCGAGTCTGATACCCTCGCCCTATATTACATAGGACTTCAACATAAATGGCTAAATGTGGTTGTTCCATAGGCACACCTCTGCTTACCCTTCGGGAATACAGACATGATATTATGTTTTTTCTTTAAGTGCTCTTTTTGTTAACTTGCAAATCAGTGGGGGACCGTTTTAAAAAAAAGAAAAAGATAGAATTAAATAATTTGACGTTTTCTGTTGGTAAACGACTCGGAAGAAATTCATGCATTCCTTTCAATGGCCTGAAAATCCCTGAACAGTCCTCGCCTACTAACGTTGATTATAGCACCATCTGCCTGAATCTCTTTAATTATTGGCATCTGCTCCAAGATAACTACGCCTGGTTTACGTAGACAATTTATTATCACGTCGAGCCCAAGTAAATAGCTTTCTTAGTACCTCTTAAAACCGTGAGTAGCGGAGTTTTAACAGTCATTTTTAAGGTTAGAAAAATAAGGTCGGTTTTATATTTTGTTGTTGAGAGGTTAGAACCGCTTAAACATAATGTAACACACGCCTGTATTGCTCGAAGGGTTGCGCAGTGTAAGAATAGAATAGAGTATTCTTTATTGTACACCATGAATATGTACAAATAATGAATTTAAGTCCTACACAATGGGCGGCGTTATCGCTAAAAGCGATCCCTTGCAGACAACCTTTGGATGGACTTGATAGAGCAGGATAAAATATATGTTGGGAATTCTTGGCATACTATTTAAATATATACAGCCTTGGCCAAAAGTATTGAGCACCTTACAAATTTCACTCGTTCACGGTATGTAAGCTCAGGACAGCCTTCATCAGAATCCATCTGGCAACGTGAGTAGACCAAACACGGTAATTTAAATTAAAGGTCATCGAAACTTAAGCGATTTTACTTCCATAACATTAAAATAATCTTAAAATTGCGTAAATGGTAATCACTAATAGCATGATCAACAATTATCACTTTAAAATACACTATGTCTAAGGCGATGGATAGCGATTTGTCGAAAACGTGGTGTGCTGGCGACCGCTCTCCAAGAAGGGGAATCCTAAGATGGCCGCCCCGTTACCATCGACTCAACGATCCGCTGAAGTGACGTTGGTAACCTGTCACTCTTGACAATGCCATTCTAATGGGCGCCGACATAGATAGACATGTGCAAAACAGTGCGTTATAAAGTAATGACATTACATTTAGTACCGCCATATGTTTCATTACACCATGACTCCAGACATGACGCGTAATGAAGCGCCACACGATATGGTTATTGTAATGAAATTCTCGCTTAATAAAAAGTATACATCATTACATGAGACGAGAAAGAGCGCGCGAACACGCCGCCACCGCGCGTAATGTGTAAGTGTCATGCGCCATGTTTAATTTGCTCGACTCAAACGCAATGATACATTATATATATTTTTAATGATACTTTATATGATACATGACGCGCAATACAACAATCGCATTACTTACACAAATCTAATATACAATACTTCTGTAAATATGACAATTACAATAAGACATTTCACATTTCCATGCAAAGCAAGGGACTGTTATAGAGTAGTTATTCCTACAGTAAACCCACATTAGGCCGCAAAATTAATAAAGGCTATAGTCCGTATAGCACCTGTTAAGTTCTGTCAGCAAATAATAACTGAAGTTACGAAATATTTGTCATGAAATTCACATTTGACTGAACTCCCAAAAACCAAAACATTGTATGCAAAATAATTGTGATTTGTAAGTATTAGGTGAACTGCTTATTTAATGTATATCCATAAATAATATATCAAAATATCACGCCTGTAATATCCGAAGGGTTAGGCAGAGCATTAAAGGACACAAAAGTTATTTTAACTATTTCATGTTTTTTTTTAAAGGTCATCTCGCAGTTTAACCTTTATGGTTATTAACTGCTCAACCAAACTTTCTTGTGGGGACTTGATAAAAATTAAGGACTCCAGTAAGGGTTTTTCACCTTGTCCTTTACTTTCCTTAAAATTAAGACCACTATCACCTTTTCTCCCAACCAAATATTCTCCGAAATATGGCAAAGAAATTGACATACCCACATCATTTCTAAAACTTCTTCTGACCAACTCAAATTCAGTTTCCTACTTCAAAGATATAAACTTGCGCTTGAGAAGCGAAGCTATAACCATTATTTAAGGACACTAAAGTTATTTTCACCTTTCTCTTGCTTTCCTTTCAATTAAGACCACTATCACGATTGTAACCCAACCAATTTCACAAATAAACACTTACAATATTGTCCAAAATATAGCAAAGAAATTGACATACCCACATCATTTCTAAAACCAATTCTCACCAACTCAAATTCAGTTTCCTATTCCAGAAATCTATTGACAACACCAGGCGTTTCAATCAAAGAAAAAAGTCTTAGTATCGGTCCTTCGTCGTTCAATTTTGTCCGACACGTATTTCATCATTCTTTCCTTCAGTCCCTTAGTTTTCGTGCGTGTGTGAGACAGATCCCTTTTTACATGTTCACAGTACTAGCTTTTGCCTGTGACTTTGTCCGCGTGTATGTCGTTTATCACGGATGCAGAAGATGTCGCTGGTTAACTCGTTCCCTGTCCCAGTACAATGTTATAAAATGAATTTGTACGTCTAACTTGACAAAGTTTTACGGCGGCTCTTTCAAGTTTTCGGTAGCCTTATTATTTAACCATGTCCATGAAAATCTTGTTCTTCTTATTCATACGTCGTCAAATAAAAAACATCAAATTTACTCTTGGATTATGACTCCAATTGGAGTCATGGACATATGAGTTTGGTACAAATGGAGTGATGAATGGAGAGACCTTTGGAGTCATTGAATCTTTCACTGGTTCACTGTTGAACGTGTTAAAAACCTGTCCTATGTCGCATCCGGTCATTAGTACGCAGAACGAATCGCAAGCGCACCTGAGGTTCACTTGCAGCGCGCTTCTACAGAGTCGTGATGTTTTTAGCTCACGGCAAGGAGGACATTCATTGTCTGATAGCATCAGAGTTAAGAAGTCGAGGAACTGTACTCTTATACTTGATACTGTATAATTGTGGTGTGTTAGTAAGTGTTACTATAATGGACGAAAAGAGAAGTTGTGTGATTTCGATAAAACTGTTAACATTCAAAATATAACAACTAAGTACAGAGGCCAGCTACTGCTACTGGGGTAGCTTGATGTGCTGGCCTATGGATATGTGCTGGTGCTGGATATGTCAAATTTCTTTGATAGGTTTTCAACTGTAGCACAAAAGAATAAGGTTAATTTTCAATTGGCAAAGTTGGACACTTTGGGATAGGTTGATGTGCTGGCGTCTACAAAGTACGTGAGAAGTTTCATTCTTGCTCGTAACCCATAAGCCCTAATAGAAAATGATTTACTGCAAATATCCAACCCTGAACGGCATCATCTTCTCCGACATATACATAATTATCGATACCAAAAATGTCATCAAAAATTGTCAAGTAGTTTAGCCATGCGTCGCAGACAGACAAACAGACGGAGTTGCTTTTACATTGATAATGTTAGTAGGTATGAATGACTGGTTCCACGGGGCAGAGGGATGTGTAAATTTATGCTCACGTGAAACAAATGAAAACATTTATAAATATGACAAACAAAATAGATTTACAGTAAATTTCAGTTACGACAGACTATTATTGGTGGTCTACTGGGCGCAAGTCCTACTGCTGAGCATGAGGTCTTGGATTCGATTTCTGGATGGGCGAAGAGTTATTGGGTTTTCCATCTGGAATATTTCAGTAGCAGCGGTGCCTGGATTTGTGCCCAGTTGGTGGCAATAAGCTCGCGTCCTCATTAAATGGGACTTAAATATAACTGATGACATGTCTATGCTATAAGTACAGCTCTGCCTAACCCTTCAAGGAATACTAGCATGGCGTTATGGGACTCGTCGTTTTGATGAATTATATGGCATCCCTCAGATTCAGCCAGATTAGCCAACAATGTAGGTACAAATTTAAGATCGTACAATAGCTGAAGGTCTCCGCTACATTTTACCTTACGGCATGCAAATCATAGAAACTAAAAGATAGAACTCTGTATAAAACCAATTATCATATTTTCATCCTATTTCTTTCTTTATTTTTTCTTTTAAAAAAACCTTGGCCCACACTAGGAATTTCTCCTGTGTCGTGTTGTGCGTTTACAAACATTTAAACTCACATACACCAACAGCCAGACCCGGAACTTCCCGTAGGTCATACATATATTTCTTCCGTGCGGGAATCGAACCCGCAGCACGCGGCGCATCAGTCGATCGCGCAGCCACTGCGCCGTCGCGCCGTATTTGTATATTACATCCGGCATTATGGTACACATTTGTATTTTTAATAAATTTGTGTAACATTTCCGTATTTATTTTTCTTCCGCTACTAATTTGCTTCTCTGTTCTCTGTAGTCACACAAAATACTTGTTTTTCCATGGAAATGATAAGGGGAGGCTCAAAGTAATTAATGTTCTAATTAATAAGGATATATGAAATACTTGCTGAGCCCCGCGGTATCACCCTCCGGCTAAAAGTCAACATGAGACGCTGTGTGGAAAAATTATGTTTTTTTTTAACCCCCAACGCAAAAACAACGGCGTGTTATAAGTTTGACGTGTCTGTGTGTGTATGTGTCAGTCTGCATCGTAGCTCCCGAACGTATGAACCAATTTAGATTTTGTTTCTCCTGCGCTGTTCCTTTCTGATTAATTTCGTTGCGGGATCCAAGACAGTTGAATCGTTTCTCCGGGACTCGTCGGGCTTCATTGTCTCGACGCTTTTCTGGTGGCGCCACTGTTGATTATAGTTTTCAGGAGTTGCAGTGGTTTGGGAATAGTATGGAGGTCTAGTCCTATAAAAAAAAAACATGAGACGCCTTTGCAAACTCACGGGAATACTTCACTTATTTGGAATAAAAAGTGACGAAATTTTGCCTCTTAACAAATTTCATCCATATATGTTCAGCTGTTTTACCGTGAAGGAGTAACAAGCATACCCACAAACTTTCGTATACAACCCTGTATACTTCGACTCACATCTTGGAACCATAAGTTCAGCACACATACAAGGTAATTATAAAAAAAAACACGCTGATAGTGATTGTTAACAAGCCAGACTGTTCTTTACAATGTCGCTGGGTGGAATTAGCTGTAGGTACACAAAGATAAGTAATTAGTAAATGTACCTATGATGCTACCACAAACACGAAGAGGGAAAATATGACTTACTTTTTTAATTTTTCTTTTGAATTTGACGTTGAAAGGTGCTTTTTCAATGTTCTAATTGAAATAAATCACTTTGACTTTGAGAAGATTTTTATTGAAGCAAACCTGAAAAGCTTCATAGATAAGTTTACATCAGTTCATCACACAATCAATGAACCTCTGACCTTTCGATAGCCCATCAGTCTTCGTACGTCAGCCTATTGTCCCCATTTCACACAACTATCTATAGTCCGGTCTTAATTACTAAGCTTAATTAAAAGCCCATACAGGAACGCAAGTTATGAATCTACGTAGCTATTTGTTAATTAAAATGGACGGATTTAGATAATTTGATTCCTATAGAGATTGGATAGTGGATAACTACGAGTATCACTGTTGACAATGTTCTGTGTTATATTTTTAGTTTGTGGTTTGTCTTCACTAACAAAATTTAAGCAAAATATTTATATATTTATTTTCTCTCATGCACATCACACATTTTACAATATTATTGTCGGTTTTTGTACATGAACTCTGTCATAACTGCAAAGCACAATGTTGGTTTGCTGTCAAGTTGAAAATTATGTTGAAACATTTACATATTATGTCAAAATTTGATAAGTTTGATTATAGAAAAAAAAACATTATGATGTCCAGTTAACAGTAACAAATAGTACACAATAACACACATAACGTCATATTTAGTAGTAAGTAGGTAGTAAGAAAGTAGAATAAAACTATTATGGAATAGGTAATAACGTAGAAACGCCAGGACATCAATGAGGAGCTCGTGGCTAAATAAAAACCGTTGCACAGGTTGATCAAAGGCTAAGCTACGCTTACCTACATCAGTCTTTAGATGGGTGACCTACGCTTTCCTAGGTTAGTCTGTGGATGGGTGACCGTTCGTAACATAGGCACGGAGGAGTCTCGTCCTCCGTGCCTCGGAAAGCACGTTAAGCCGTTGGTCCCGGGTGTCATTTGTAGATCTTTGACAGTCGTTACGGGTAGTCGTCCGAAAGTCTGACAACCAGCCTTACCAAGGGGTATCGGTTGACCCAGTAACTGGGTTGTGGAGGTCAGATACGCAGTCGCTCCATGCAAAATACTAAAGATCCACAAATGACAGCCGGGACCAACGGCAACGGCTTAACGTTCTTCACGAGGCACGGAGGAGTCTCGATATGTTACCAACGGTGACCAATCCGCAGACTATCGTCGGCAAGCGTATCTCAACCTTGGATCTATTCGAACGGCTGTTCTAATTCAGCCGCGGGCTCTTTTAATAATCTCTAATTATTTGTGAAAACATATTTACAGAAATAAATACATATCATTTATCACAAGTACCTAAGTACCGAATTATTCTTACCTCTTGAATTCAATCAACCCTTCCAATTACCGACGACATTACCGCATCCTGCGATAATCCTTCCGCACCAATCGTGGACCTGAATTGATCCATTATAACATTACAGAATGGTGGTGGTACGAGCCACTGGGTCGAGAGCGATAGCGTAGGACGCACGCCTCATTTGTTGCCGTTCAACCAGCTTTATGCCTGACAATATTATAATACCACGTTAACTGAGTTATATGTTTTTATATTACCTAGTAAACTGAGTTATGCGATGAAAAACAGGTCAGACGCTTTTAGTAGGAGCAGGTATTAACCAAGAATGTATACTTAAAATAGTAAGGTTGAAGGGTTTTTTTTATCCAATCTCTAGAAGTATCATATGACATTACGTCACGCCTATTTTCCTGGAAGTGTTGGGCAGAGGTGCACATATAGTAACAACCACATTTCGCTACTTATGTATTAGTGACTACCCCGTTGGTCTAGTGGTCCTAAGCGCGACTGCAGAGCGTGAGGTGCTGGGTACGATTCCCAGGTCGGGCAAAGTGTTTTTGAATTTTTGAAATAGAAATTCTCTCCTTAGCAGCCCGGAGACTGGATTTGTGCTGTAGAAGTACCAGTCAGTAAAAATCTTATTGTAAGTAATAGCATTTATTTAGGAAGGGTTATAGGTTATTAAGCTTACGTTACGAGCCTTACGAGCGGGTGAAACCGCGCAGCTTTGCTAGTATTTTATAAAGAAGGCTTCACAGTTTTACTTTTTTGATATCTAATATTAATGCACGCTGTTGATATACAGCCTATATAGCTCTTAAAGTCATTATATCTAAGATTTCATACATACTTAGAAAGAAGAAACATTTATTTAGCATAGACTCGGACACACAATGACAATACTAAATATCGAAAAAAAAAGAAATTAATAATAATACATCAATAAACTCACGGCTCTTTCCCATTTGGGTAGGCAGAACGCTACCTGCTACGTTCCTGACATACTCGTTTTGCTTCGTATACTTTCATACATCTGGTCATACACGCTTGTGAGTTTTCATGGAGTACATACAACAAGGAGAATTCTATTATATTCTAAAGAATCATCACAATTTAAAACGAGACCCTTCCTCTTCCTATAAAAGCCCTCAAACTATGGGATATCGTACGACAGTCGAGCCAAGACCAGTAAAAACTGGCCTCGCGTTCTATTGAAACTTCGTACAACCTTAGGCCAGCTTAAGATTTAAGTATAACCATTGTCGTTCCCCCATTCTAAACTACACTATTAACCTGTGTTCAACAAACAACTTTAATATCAACCATACTGCAATTTACCTCTACCACGATGATATGACAAAACCCATCCTCACTTCAGCACTACTAAAAACACCGTTAAGCGTTCCCCAAAACCGTCGAACATGGTGATTATGGTAGAACCAAATTATCTTACTATCCCAGGTTAAGTGAGGTTTGCAGGCCAACTTAATGATTACGATGTTAACTTAGGAAACAGCTTGTTGTGATGCTCGTAATAAGTTAGTAGTACTTAGTACTTGTGGCGATGTTTCATGAACTTGGGTGAAAGGAGATGGTCAAACTTTCAACCTGACTTGCTCACTTCATCATCTGCCTACCTTTTTCCCAAATATCTTGGGTTAGGCTTCCAGTCTAACCGGATGCAGCTGAATACCAGTGTTTTACATGGAGTGACAGCCTATCTGACCTCCACAACCCAGTTACTAAGCAACACGATACCCCTTGGTAAGACTGCTTGTCAGACTTTCGGGTTTCTGACTACCCGTAACAACTGTTAAAGATCTACAAATGACACATGGGACCAACGGCTTAACGTGCTTTCCGAAGCACGGAGGATTCTCAATATGTTACGAACGGTTACCCATCCACAGACTGACCTCGGCAACCCGTGCGGCTGTTTTTATTTAGCCACGAGCTCCTCCTGACTTGCTCACTTGAAGATTTTCATTGTGTAACATCTTTCCTCTCGCTTTCCTGTGATCTGTGGGAGAGATTTCGTGAAAAGGGGCGGAAGTGTGTGACAGGATGCCTGGAAAGGGTGCGCTATTTGATTTGACCATTGAGCGCGCGCAGTTACGTAAAATCATTTCAAACAATACCGGAGTAATTTTCTCAGGATATATGTAATTTTTTTAATAAACGTTGCCCCACACTAGGATGTTCTCCTGTATCGTGGGTGCGTTTACAAACATAAAAACACATACACAAACAACCAGACCCGGAACAATTACCTGTAGGTCATACAAATATTTGTTCCGTGGGATCAAACCCACAACACGCGGCACAACAGTCGATGGCTCAACCACTGCGCCAACCGTGTGTCGTCAAACGATATTGTTAATGTTGCTTTTATTACCAAGGTGAGATGTCAGATCTTACACATCATGCAACATTCTGTAAGGCTCGCTCGTTTTTATTTGAACTTTATTCATAAAATACACAGAAGTGGACATTATACCTTAAGAATTTCTTACCTACCAGATAACCACGGTTGGTAGAGTAAAAATACGATAGGAGCATTGGTATGTACGTGGAAAAAAAATAAGAAAACATATAACAATCAACAGTAATAATAACTTACAAAGAGAAAACTACACATCCGATTTAATAATTGTTAAAACATTAAATTTCACTCGGACAAAGACGCAGGCCGAACGAGTTTTAAATAAAAAGGTATAAAACGACAAAAAAAATACTGGAAAAACCCAGTTAACACTTTAAATTGAACCCAGGACTTCATGATTACCGCTACCTCCAGCGTCAACAAGGCCACCGAGGCCAATACACATATAAATAAAATAAATAAATGATAATGCTGGACAATCCACACAGCATCATCTAGCCCCAAGCTAAGCAGAGCTTGTGTTATGGGTACTAGATGACTGATATACGTAATAAAATACATTATATAGTATGTGTGTACATAATGTACAAACATATATTGGCACGTTTCTGCCATTCATCTATTGTGTAGCTGCGATCGCTTTCAAAATCAAGGGCAATAATGAAGGTATTTCAGTTACCACTCTCTGGTTACAAATAGAACAATTCTGAGAGCTCAATAATTAACACGGCTGCTCAAATTGGAAATTAGTTTCTATCGCTACGCACTATGGCAACACTGAGAGGTTTTATCGATAATCTGACAAGTTTCAAGACCTATATGTGTAACTGACATCGAATTTTATTGAGATGAAGTAGTAGTAGTTGCCCAAGAAGGACTAGCACTGACCTTATTGGTGATGTTTTTCAAAAAGGTCAGGTGCGTAGTACTCGCAACCGGCGTGCGTGTATGACCAGATGTATGAACGTGAGCGAAATAAAATATATGTGATACCGAGAGTCAAAACAAAAGGTTGTAAGGGCAGCTTTGAATATGTACTGGAATAGTAACTAAAAAAAATACGTGAAAGACGTAGAAACACGTGGCAAAATCATACATGACCAATTCTATATCTATTCTACAAAGAATAGACGTGTGTTCTTTCTTTCCAACTTGACAGCTTTCCTGCCCGAGCACGGGGCGCCTTGTAGCCTGCAGATAATGGAAAACTTACTTCTCCTGTGTTTCAAAATTCCCCATGCTTGGGACGGTGGAAATATTTCAACAATCGGTCACGTTGTCTATTCTTCAGCCGACAAAGCCCGTTTCTATGGTAGTCATCCTACGCGTGCAGAAGAACTCTTCAACAAGAGCTTCTTTCAACTACTAAACTCTTATTCTTCTTGTTCACAGATACATAGCAGTGACACAGCCAATCAAATACGCGAAGCACAAAAGCAACGCTCGCGTCTGGTCCATGATTGGCGTAGCGTGGCTGGTCTCCGGCGCCATTGGCTCGCCGATAGTCCTGGGACTCAACAACACGTTTGACAGGCGGCCTGGCGACTGCCTCTTCAATAACAAGGACTATGTTATATATTCGTCACTAGGATCCTTCTATATACCCTGCATTATCATGATGTTCTTGTATTATAGTATCTTTAAGGTGAGTGTCATCGTCAAGTAGATGTTTATTTATTCTATTTATTCTAGAGGGTTGGCTTCCAGTCTACCCGGATGCAGCAGAATACCAGTATTTTACATGGAGCGACTGTCTATCCGACCTCCACAACCCAGTTACTGGGCAAAACGAGACCCCTTGGTAAGACTGGTTGTCAGACTTTCGAGTTTCTGACTACCCGTAACGACTGTCAAAGATATCTAAATGACAGCTGGGACCAACGGCTTTACGTGCTTTCCAAGGCACGGAGGAGTCGCGATATGTTTCGAATGGTCACCCATCCACAGACTGACCTCGGCAAGCGTAGCTTAACCTTCGATCAACCCGTGCGGCTGTTTCTATTTAGCCACGAGCTCCTCAATTATTATAATCCTCCTTAATTATTCTAGAGTGAAGTGCTGTTTAAATATTACGTCATAAAAATGGCCGCCATTTGCAACCTCACAAAGACGGGCTTTTTGAGAGCATTTCTTATTACTTTCCCCAGAACTTGAGAAGTTAGCCACCGTATTTAAGTTTGGATACTCGGCTTCAGCTATTTGATTGCCCTAACCTTGACACTAGAAGGCTAATTCCCGTAATTAATATAATAACGTTAAAAATCTAGCCACAATCTCATCTCAGCGACAATGAAATACTTGTATTGCGCACAAGTGTGAATTTGTGGACAATGGTGTGGGTTACATGTGTTATCATAAATATGGAATTGATTATGTATTATGTATTGTATGCATTTCTAAGTATTTTCCTAATCTAATTTTTGATGGCACGGTTGGCGCAGTAGCTGAGCGATTGGTTGCTGCGCTGTGTATCGCGTGTTCGATTCTCGCACGGAACAAATATTTATATGGCCTACAGATAGTTGTTCCGGGTCTGGCTGTTTGTGTCTGTGAGTTTAAATGTTTGTAATCGCCCCCACGGTACAGGAGAAATTCGTAGTGTAGGGCAACGTTTTTATTTTTTTAAAGTAAGCTTGGAATGTGACAGTTTTTGTCCTTAGTAAATAAAAAATAAAAATAAAAGAAGGACCACCCTTTTAGACTACCTGACCCAGCAACCGAACCTGGAACCCCGGGCTGAGCAATAACACTTGCAAAATAGCACTATACTAACGAGACTCTCGACTAGCTTCGCCACGTGAAATATAGAGGGCAACATTTCATCAACAAAATAAGCAAGTTGAAAAAGCGACGACATTTTCAACTGTGTCACGGTCATTTGTCTACTGTACTAGATCAACAAGTGTGCCCCAAACACACAAGTACTAAAACCGCCATTTATTTATTACAGCCACTCTGGTCGATCGATGGTTAAGCTACGCTTGTCGAGGTCAGGCCGTGGTTGGGTGAGCGTTCATTACATATGGAGAGTTTGAGACCCTTTAATTGAAATTTGTTTAAAGCCATTTGATTGGCTGTAACTAGATGCTTGTGGGTTCATAGTAACAGCTACAAGAACCGGTAGAAAGGTTAGCTTGCCTGCCGAGGACGGTCCATCCATTACATATCGAGACCCCTCCGTGCTTCGGAAAGCACGTGAAGCTGTTGGTCCCATGGAATTACTGATAGTGAGAAGCCCGAATTCCTACAACCAGTCTTACCAAGGGATTTCGTGTTATCCATTTGCGGAAATCAGATAGACAGACACTCCATGTAAAATACTGGTACTCAGCTGCATTAGATGAGACTGGAAGTCAACCCCAAGATAGTCGGGAAAAAGGCTAGGCTGATAGATGACTGAAACCGTTATTACATTTTGATAATATATGTATAGTCATTAAATAAAGTATGTACATTAGACTAGGTCAGTGCTTCACTATCTGACAACTCTGAGAATCATCGAAACAAACTCGGTGCTGACGGTCTCTTTTAAAGTCCAGACATTATCTTTGTAAGATCATGTGAGGACCATGGAAATTAGTGTCTGTGATGGTAATTTGAGGAAAGATGCACACAGATATGATTGGACCCATCCAGTCAGTGCACGCATGTCTCAGTTATCGTAGAGCTCAACAGCTCAGTTCCACAAATACATAATATTCAGGGAAGGAAACTATTTACCTTGTTCATGTACAAGGTCTATTTAAATTGACATAGTCTCGGTGGCTCAGAATAAATACATAGTCCGTCCTCGTAACCTGGACGAAGCTGAACATCTGTGTAAACACAGAAAATAAATAAAGCTGGCGTACACCATAGCACTGCGCAGTAGAATAACTAATTTCTAACTTGATATGCGTGGTGCCCTTGTGTTAGCAATATTTCATTTTTGTTTATATTAAAAGGGTTAAATAAAAACAGCCGCACGGGTCGATCGGAGGTTAAGCTACGCTTGCCAAGGTCAGTCTGTGGATGGGTGAACGTTCATTACATAACGAGACTCCTCCGTGAATCGGAAAGCACGTTAAGCCGTTGGTCTCGGCTGTCATTTGTAGATCTCTGACAATCGTTACGGGTAGTCAGAGGCCCGACAGTCTGACAACCAGTATTACCAAGGGGTATCGTGTTCCCAAATGACTGGGTTGTGGAGGTCAGATAGGCAGTCGCTCCATGTAAAATACTAGGACTGGTTGGACTGGAAGCCAAACCCAACATAGTTGCAGAAGGCTAGGCAGACGAATAACATCATACCTGCAATCCTGTAAGGGATGGGCAGAGGTGTATTTACGCACATCTACATTTCGCTAAAATGCTACTAACTCTATTACATAAGTATGTTATCACAAGTTTCAAGTGCCCGGTTCATGGCAATAGTCTCACCCCTATTACATGGGACTTAAACATAACTAGCAAAATGTGAGTATACTATAAGTACACGTCTGCCTAACCCTTCGGAGAAAACGGGCGTGATCTCATGTTATATAAAAAAAAAAAAAAAATGTTACTACCATGTCTTAGTATTATTGGGTCGATGGGCCAAAAGATGTTAATTATGAGATGGGGGGGTTTTTGGTCGTTGATTAGTAACCCGGTAGTTCTTATCAAGAAAATGTCTGGACTTTAAAATAAATAAAATTAATAAATAATGCTGGACAATCCACACAGCATCATCTAGTCCCAAGCTAAGCAGAGCTTGTGTTATGGGTACTAAATGACTGATATACTTAATACAATACATTACATAGATAGATATTTTTACTATACGTATCAAATACCTAGAACACCCGGAACAAATATTTGTAGATCGTACAAATATTTGTCCCAAGGCGGGAATCGAACCCGCAACCTCCTGCGTCGCAGGCGGACCTTCGCCCACTGCGCCACATCGGTCTATATTGATTTGGATAGTCTACTATCAAACCAAAATGACATAGCATTTGACATAAATAATTATGATGGTTTTATAATAACAGTATCTATGTGCCTATAATTATAAACATATCATTAAGTCTGAATGGTAATTACTTAGCTTCAAGTATGTAGGTTTGTCATAACAAAATGTTACAAAAACCATGTTTTTTCAAGCATTAAAATAACATTTCACCTGTCTACAAGTTGATGAAACTTGGCAATATGTTTTTATTTTCCTCTGTCAGTTAGTGAACTAGAAATATTTGTACAATGTTGATTTTCTGTTCAATGTTTAGATAGGTCGCTTTATGAATTGAGGTATACTTCTGACCAAATAAAATTATGTTGAAGAATTCGGCAACCGTAGGGCAGGTTAAATCGCCCTTAGGCTAGTTAGAAAGAAAAGCATGGCGGCTGATAGCCGTTGACCAAGAGTAGTCATGGATTTTCTTTGTGTTCCCTTTGTATTTGTAAAGGAAAGTGATGGCCTGAAACACAGGTTTAAATAAACCTAGATTGGGCGGGTCGCCACCTAACATTC
Source organism: Phlogophora meticulosa (assembly GCA_905147745.2). NCBI lineage: Eukaryota > Metazoa > Arthropoda > Insecta > Lepidoptera > Noctuidae > Phlogophora > Phlogophora meticulosa. Next base: position 16,421,361 of record LR990530.1, on the reverse strand, counting down.
TAACTCCGATCAATAATTATATGCACCTATAATACAAATATTTTAGCTTTAGTTTCTTATATAGGAAATTTACTACTGTTGTTGGCTAAATGTACACTTTTTGTTATCGGTTTTATTCAATAAATTTTATTTATTTATTTATAGATGTATTAAAAGGTATGCTTATAGGAGAGGCCTAGGTCCAGTAAAATGTCGCACTAAAAACCAGTGAGGTCCAAATGCGGTTCAAGAATCGGGCACATCTCTTGCAAGTCATACTCCACTGTTTGTTATCTAATATTAATACACGCTTTCTATATACAAAGATTCTCAGTTCAATTCCCGGGTGGAATAAAAAAGGTTAATGAGTTTTTCTATCTGGGATATCTCACTTGCTGCCAGGAGGCTAGATTTGTACCTGATTGGTGGAAAACATATTGAAACTAGTGATATGTGGGTGTACTATATAATAGGTAAATCTCTACCTAACCCTCCGAGGAATACATCCGTAATGTTATGTTGTGTGATGTCGTTTAGATGGATATAAATTATATTATGATTTGAAACAAATAATTTCTTCAACAGGCAATACGACAAAGGGCGAAAAAGCAGCGAATAGCAAAGAAGACATCAGCAGCGCTAAGTTCCGCTGTATCCAGCGGTACTGCGGCAGTAGTAATAGAGAACGTAGCGCAGACGCAGCGGCTGGACGGGTCTATAAACGACGCTCCAACCAATACTGGCTCAGGGAGCAATGAAGATGAAGACGAGGATAAGTAAGTAGACTTAACTGCAGCTGTAGTTACTTATAATGAGCAAGCATTTGCCGGGCATGCAGTCCGCCATGTTGGTGAAGCTTTGAAAGTCTTGCAGTAGACATGGTTAAACTGGATGATGCCAATGATGAACAACTTAAAGATAAACAGCTTAAAGCAATCTGCTTCAAGTTACCATTATTACCGCTTTTTAGCCGTCTAAGACGGATTTTTCCATGTACCTACGTTCCGCCTGACTCCAACATAAAACCTTTGTTCTTCCAATTTCATTTCTCGATTAGTCAATAACTTATTACAGGCAAGATGATGAATATACCGAAAATTTATTAGCTGGACGCTAGAAGGACGGCGACTGGGAAAACCCAGGCGGTTTAAAAGTTAAGCATTTTGAAGTAGAAGGCCTCAAAAACTCATTCATACCAAGCCTAACATATATTGATATTATTTTTGTTATTCTTAGACTTCGTCATACCACTGCTGGGCAAAGGGCGCTCCCCATGACTTCCAGTTGTTTCAAATTGTGTGTGCGTTTACAAACATTTAAACTTACATACACAAACAGCCAGACCCGGAACAATTACCTGTAGCTCATACAAATATTTGTTCCGTGCGGGGATTGAACCCACAACACGCGGCACTGCGCCAACCGTGTCGTCAAATATGGGCCATTGGTCGTTGGTTTTCGCCAGCTGATCACTCCATCTTCTACGACGACTTCTAACATAATCAACAATATTCAAAAGTACGACCATTTTGCTTCTTAACCAAAATGCAACGTGCCAAAAGACGTGCCATTTACCATGATCTCGAACGACTTCCGAAACTATTACATATGCAACATTGAATCCCAAACATGTCTCTTGCCAAGAGCTTGAACATCAATCCCCTAAATACTTGTCCAACAAAAACTTGCAGGAAGTAAACACGAACATAAACATACTCATAACTATGAACTCACGAAAACTCTGGAACTGAAATTTCCTTTTAACATTCGCGATCACTAAATTTGGAGTCAGGGAAATGCATTGTTAAGCAGATTGACAAACTACAGTTCGTTACTACCATGTCTTAGTGTTATTGGGTCGAAGGACCAAAAGATGTAAATGATGAGATAGTTTTTAGTCGTTGATCAGTAACCCGGTAGTTCTTATCAAGAAAATGTCTGGAATTTAAAAGAGACCTTATTGCCATAGAGAGCCATATTGGATTTCTTTCGGTGTTTTTTCTCAGAGTAGACATAGGGAAACACCAACATACTAAAAAAAATATTTCATTTGTTGACGTGTACTTGTACAGAATGAAATATCCTTTGTCATTTATCGTTTAACACCAAATCAATGTTAAGTTAAAGAAGAAGAAATAAGACGAGATATTAAGTCATCTAAGCCGCACGATAGCGCGTGTTGTAGTTTGCGTTTTAGTCGTTACGGGTATTCAGAAGGTCGAAAGTCTTGACAACCATTCCAATAAGACTGATAAATTTTGAAAATCACATTTGAAAATACGGACAATTTAAATTTATATGTAGTCAATTTTCTGAGTTAGCCTTGATTTCCCTGGCTGTACATTCGATGGCTCTTGGCCCATCAACCCCATTATAACCGTACTGAACCACCAAACTTTTTTAACGCTGCGTAAGATGTTCTTAATATAAATAACAATACCAGCCTGTATATCCTCTGCCTTTGCCCTGCATTAATCACCACGCTTGCACAACACAAATCAGCGATTACATACAACCTTTTTTTTTGTAGATACAACCTCTTTATCTCATTGTGCTCATTATTATGAAAAACTTTTACGAAGAAACTAAGCTGGATTCCAAAATAAAAACAAGAACATTCCTGTTTTTAAGATCGACTAAATGTATGAAGTAGCAAATTTTTCATTCGCGATTTGAGGGAGGGTGTCATATTAAAAGTTAATTATAATAATGAGCACTGTGACCCTTTAAGAGGTTTAGTTTCAACAATTGTATAAGTCCAGGTTCCCTCACGTTTCCCTTATCCATCTATTAGATCCAGCCCGTCCCTTGCTGTCCTCTCCCAGCGACTCGACGGCACGTACCCCGCAGGGGGTGCCCTTAGCGATTGGTCGCTTAGCTTTCAAGTTTTTTCGGTTTTCGGCACGGTTAGCGCAGTGGCTGAGCGATCGACTGCAACGACGCATGTCGTGGGATCGATTCCCGCACGGAACAAATATTTTTGTGGCCTACAGGCAGTTCCGGGTCTGCCTGTTCGTGTATGTGACTTTCAATTTGTGTAAACGCATCCACAATTTATAGTGTGGGGGCAGCGTTTAAAAAAGAACACACACATTTCTGTACTTGCCCATAAACTCGACTGAATGAGAGTCGACCACTGGCTATCACGGCATACACTGCACCCAATACTGAAACTTTATGAAATAGTTCTTACAGCTTCGGGAGGACTGAGATGGGAGCGTACGCTGAGGAGCTGGTCAACTCCAGGTCTGCCAGATTCATGCTGGCTGCTGTCGTCGAAGAGACTGGCCTGTAAGTATAAGCTGAAGTGCCCTGAATTTATTAGACATTTCAGTACTTCACAAGATTTATTTCTTCAACAATAATAAAACCATACATGAAAAAATAAAATAAAATAAATAATCACAAGGCATCGAAAATGCACAATAAAGTATTGAAATTTGACTGTGATGCAGATCGCTGTCAAATTTCAATAATAATAATAATAAATAAATAAATAATGCTGGACAATCCACACAGCATCATCTATATCTATGTAATGTATTGTATTAAGTATATCAGTCATCTAGTACCCATAACACAAGCTTTGCTTAGCTTGGGGCTAGATGATGCTGTGTGGATTGTTCAGTATTATTATTTTTATTATATTATTAATAAATAAACTGATCTATAAAAATCTAAGATACTTCAAAAGATTTGAAATTGTTGGAGCAAATTGAGTGCACCACTTAGCAGCGGTTCGTTGGTTTCGAAAAAATATCGCCATATTGGATGCCATTTCACTTCAGAAGTTCAATTGTATAAAGTAGCAGGTGTACTTAGGAATGAATCTGGTTTTATGAGGCTGTTATGATGTCAATAGTCTGGTAATGCCTTTATTGATTACTTGAAACATTTCGACCTTGTTTGTGATCTCTGAAAGGTCAGGGTCAATGGATTCAATTAAAGGGCGGTTTATAGAGTTGTCAATGTTAACATCTGATCTATGACATACATACATAATCACACCCGATACGATCTTAGATACTTCTTTTGCTATGTTTACGTTCATATATCTGGTCATACACGTACGCAAGTTGCGAGTACTACGTAACTCTCTATGACCATGGGTTGTTTATGACATTGATAATCGTGTTAAAAGATAATTTTCCTTACGTACTACTTTCCCTCAAAAACTAAAAACATAAGTTGATTGTAAGATATTGGGATCTTAGAGAACTTAGACAAAACAATTATTAAATGATCTTAGTACAACACAGAAGTCTCTATGATTGAGTTAATCCTTTTTAAAATAAAATAAAAAACATCTCACAAAACTCCATTACACCTCCTCGCCGCAGTCGGGCAAACAAACAATGCTATTAATCAGAACTCCTGTTGATACTAAATTCAGTCTGAACCGGTTTGTATAACGTGATTTGTGTACGCCATCTTGGTTTGACTTTAGACTAGATTAGTGTTTACTGGACTTCGGACCAAGTTTGATTACTGTTTGGGGTAGACTACTTTGAGATAGATTAATCTCCATTATTTTTTTGTTGATACAAGACATTGGTCCCTATAACCGTCTTTTGACATTTGTGGTCCTTTGAGCCGGATGAAAAAGAACACACTATGCAATGTTCATTATTTTGCTTATCTAATACATCTGTGTGAAAGAAAGTGATAGCTAAACAACGCAGCAAAGTATCCCTAAAACATTAACTAGAATGAATAAGTAATTGTGTATGTAAGAATTCTAACATCTTCTCTTTTCCCCAGCATAATGGCGAACCTAGCCTCCCCCATCCCGATGATGGACCCCAACACGAACAACGACTCGGGGTACGCCCCTTCGAACATGGAGGCAGAAAAGGAGCACACACCACCAGCCTCCCCCACAACTAAAGAGGAGAAGAAACCAGAAAATGGCACTGAGGTGCCTAAGCCGAAGCCTGAATTAAAGTGAGTAAATAGCATTACATATACAATCAAAGCTAATTGATGAACAAACTGGATGTAGACGTTTCTGTCCCTCTCCCTCCGCCGCCTCGTTAAGAGGCGACGCCATCCAACGCTTTCTTGCTTCCGACCATGCACGGAACCAACACTAACAGATCGTGATGCCTGAAGGCCAAGTGTCGATCTCTTCGTTTTTTATTCGGGTTGGAAAAGGCTCATGAATGTCCTGCGGTCTGTCAGACTTTTACTGACTAAGAACCACCCCGGTGTTCCTTCTCACACATACGCAGGGGGTCGCGGGATTGTACGATTCTTCCACAACCCGCGACTGGTGCCATTTTACAGATTTTTATTATTTCATATGATTTGATTTGTTGGAATTGTCTCCGACCTGAATAGCAGAATAACTTAATAGTTATTCTGCTATTCAGGACATATCGGATAATTCACAAAAAATAAATTCAGTGGCGGTATTACGTCCATCGGCTGGTTATAAATATATAAATAAATAAATAATGCTGGACAATCCACTCAGCACCGTCTAGCCCCAAGCTAAGCAGATCTTGTGTTATGGGTACTAGATGACTGATATACTTAATACAATACATTACATAGATATATATTTTTTATTATACATAGCCATTACCAAAAACACCCGGAACAAATTGTACAAACATTTGTCCCAAGGCGGGAATCAAACCCGCAACCTCCATAGGTAGTTACTTATAAATTAAAAGACTGCAACGCAAACAAATACCCAAAGAATCTTACTTAAACATCTCGGCATTTACTCTTAGTTATCTCAAGCACTAGACTGTAAAAATGAGCTAAATGATCCTAGAGCTGAACTAGGGCGCACAGCTGACGGTTCGTTACGCCTAATGAGAATAAGATGGGGCGTAATGATAGATCCTTATTTTTATGAAGGTTTATGTAAGTGAGAGGCAACAGAGGTTTGAATAGAATACTGTTTATTTGTGCCTCGGAAAGCACGTTAAGCCGTTGGTCCTGGCTGTCATTTGTAAACCTTTGGCAGTCGTTACGGGTACAACCAGTCTTACCAAGGGGTATCGTATTGCCCAGTAACTGAGTTGTAGAGGTCAGATAGGCAGTTGCTCCATGTAAAACTCTGGTATTCAGCTAGGCAGATGATGATGACTGTTTATTTTTATGTAAGAGGAAATAGTTCTTTGTATCATTGTATTTAAGGTATACCCATTAATCAACACGAACTCACTTAATAATGACTTGAATACCACGATTAACATCCCCGTTGGGTCTTGCTTCTAAGATATTTTAGGCATATTAACTAAAATTCTTACAATTCTGTCTACAAATGATCTTATTCTTTTTGCATATATCGGCCTCTGTAACAAAATAAATTAAGATTTATTTTGGCAGGCCGTCGCTTTTATGAACATTATAACATGTTTCAAAATTAATAAATATCACAGGCTTTTAACATAACAGCAATCAAAAAGTTACACACTAAATAGCTATGAACATAATAGGTCTTTACCTATGAAATTGCCGTTTTGTATGAAAAAATTTAAATGAATTTTTTTCATGTATTTTTTATTTGTATTAATCGAAGTAATCACCCATGCAATCAATGCATCTTTGCCAACGCAGTGGCAGTTTATTGATGCCCTTCTTAAAGAAATCAGCTGGACGGGAGGCAACAAATTCTTCAAAGGCATTTTGTACTGCCTCTCGGGTATTGAATTTTTTTCCCGCCAAGAAGTTATCCAAATTCTGGAAAAAGTAGTAGTCTGTAGGCGCAAGGTCTGGTGAGTAGGGCGGATGACGGAGAGCTTCCAACCCCAGTTCTTGCAACTTGGAGACCGTCTGCTGTGCAGTATGAGGTCGCGCGTTGTCGTGCAGGAGCAGCGGAGACGAGCGATTGACCAATGCTGGTTGGAGATGTGCCAGCTTCTCCATCATTGTGTTCAATTCTTCACAGTACACATCTGCAGTAATGCTCACCCCGTTTGGTAAGAAGCTGTGTTGAATCACACCGGCGCTAGACCACCAAACAGTGACCATCAATTTTCTTTGGGTAAGTTTTCGTTTAGGGCATTGTTTAGGTGCTGAATCAGGATCCAACCAACTTGCTGAGCGCTTGCGGTTATCAAACAGAATCCATTTTTCATCGCAGGTAACAATGCGGTTCAAAATTCCTTCATTTGTGTGTCTGTTGAGCAGTGCAAGGCACGTCTCGGTACTTCGCGCTGGCGATCATTGAGTTCGTGGGGCACCCATTTGTCAAGCTTTTTTACCTTGCCAATTTGACGCAAATGGACCAATATTGTTTTGACGCTAACGTCGAAAGCTGCTGCTAATTCAGCCGTAGATTGTGTATCATCAGCTTCCACAATCGCCTTTAATTCGTCATTGTCGACCAAAGTCTTCGGACGACCGCGAGGTTCATTTTTCAGGTCGAAATTTCCAGAACGGAAGCGAGCAAACCAATAACAGGTAGTGCGTTGGTTTGTAGTGTTAGCTCCGTAAACGTCGTTGATGTTGCGTGCCGCTTGTGCCGCGTTGCTGCCACGACGGTACTCATATTCCATAATTACTCGAATTTTTAACGTATCCATGATGACGAAAAAGATTTAAATGCGATGAAAATGTAACACTAATCAATAAACAAATGACTACTTTTGGAAAAAAAAAACATGTTTTTAAAATAAAATTAATTTGAAATTAGAATTCTTAGCCAAACAAAAAATATTTTGATTTGAAATGGCCAGTACTGCAGAACGGCAATTTCATAGGTAAAGACCTAATATATGACACATAATTAACTTTTGTAAAAAAACTGCATGCGCCAGACCTAGTATTTATAAGCCGAGATATGATCAGACAGGCCCTGGAAATAGCCCTGCCGCCGCCGGGACAGACATCAGAGACATGATAAATGACTAGAAATGTTTGTATGCCTACGTACCTAAGAACTATGTTTTTAACCATATATGTTTTAACACAAGTCTTAAAATCACTGGGCCTAAATCGTTGGGTCTCGATGCATGAGTTTTTGCGCAAGAGATCCTAAAAGAGATCGTGAAAGTTTGTGTTTAAGTTCGGTATTTTTGCTAAAGAAGAACCCCATTGGCATTGGCGCATGGGTTGTACTTACATTTTTTTATAACTAGTTTCCGCCCGCGGCTTCGCCCGCATGGTTTTTTTTTATAAAAAAAGTAGCCTATGTCCTTTCCCGGGGAGCAATCTATCTCTCTGCCAACTTTTTTCGAAATCCGTTCAGTGGTTTAGGCGTGAAAGACGGACAAACAGACACACGCACTTTTCCATTTATAATATTATTATGGATTACCTTTACAACTATCATTACAGGATTAATTTAATGGGATAGTGTAGTATTTATCTACTTAAAATATTAAAATAACCTAATAAAGAATTTCTGTAATATACTACCTGACTTAAATAATATAAATCTCATATATAACTGACATGACATGACACATGATAACTATAATATAACTTATAAACATTTAATACTTAATACTACCCATTTATGAACAATACAAAAACTTATTTTGCCTAACCTATCACAATTTATGTGTAGCATAATACTAGTATGAGTAACCAGCGGACCGAACAGACGTCGTCCTGCCCGTACAGCGCCACCTACCGGGTCCAATTGTGAATCTAAACTATCCAGGGCGCCACCCAAACGAATACAAAAGATTTCATTCAAATTGGTACATCCGTTTAGGAGGAGTTCAGTGACACACACACGTAGAATTATTTCTTAATATATATAAATTACGTGTCACGTTGTTTGTCCGCTATGGACTCCTAAACTACTGAAACGATTTAAATAAAACTTGGCGTGTGTGTTTTGGTCAAACTTAAAAGATAGGATAGTTTATGTTTCGATCATTGACCTTAATATTTTTTTAAATTGCAAATTAAATGTTTTCCTATAATAAGTTCCATACATTTCTAACAGATGGCAGTGTAACTTAACTTTTGAGGCGGTACGAAGTTCGCCGTGATAGCTAGTACATATAATAGGTCTTTACCTATGAAATTGCCGTTTTGTATGAAAAAATTTAAATGAATTTTTTTCATGTATTTTTTATTTGTATTAATCGAAGTAATCACCCATGCAATCAATGCATCTTTGCCAACGCAGTGGCAGTTTATTGATGCCCTTCTTAAAGAAATCAGCTGGACGGGAGGCATCAAATTCTTCAAAGGCATTTTGTACTGCCTCTCGGGTATTGAATTTTTTTCCCGCCAAGAAGTTATCCAAATTCTGGAAAAAGTAGTAGTCTGTAGGCGCAAGGTCTGGTGAGTAGGGCGGATGACGGAGAGCTTCCAACCCCAGTTCTTGCAACTTGGAGACCGTCTGCTGTGCAGTATGAGGTCGCGCGTTGTCGTGCAGGAGCAGCGGAGACGAGCGATTGACCAATGCTGGTTGGAGATGTGCCAGCTTCTCCATCATTGTGTTCAATTCTTCACAGTACACATCTGCAGTAATGCTCACCCCGTTTGGTAAGAAGCTGTGTTGAATCACACTGGCGCTAGACCACCAAACAGTGACCATCAATTTTCTTTGGGTAAGTTTTCGTTTAGGGCATTGTTTAGGTGCTGAATCAGGATCCAACCAACTTGCTGAGCGCTTGCGGTTATCAAACAGAATCCATTTTTCATCGCAGGTAACAATGCGGTTCAAAATTCCTTCATTTGTGTGTCTGTTGAGCAGTGCAAGGCACGTCTCGGTACTTCGCGCTGGCGATCATTGAGTTCGTGGGGCACCCATTTGTCAAGCTTTTTTACCTTGCCAATTTGACGCAAATGGACCAATATTGTTTTGACGCTAACGTCGAAAGCTGCTGCTAATTCAGCCGTAGATTGTGTATCATCAGCTTCCACAATCGCCTTTAATTCGTCATTGTCGACCAAAGTCTTCGGACGACCGCGAGGTTCATTTTTCAGGTCGAAATTTCCAGAACGGAAGCGAGCAAACCAATAACAGGTAGTGCGTTGGTTTGTAGTGTTAGCTCCGTAAACGTCGTTGATGTTGCGTGCCGCTTGTGCCGCGTTGCTGCCACGACGGTACTCATATTCCATAATTACTCGAATTTTTAACGTATCCATGATGACGAAAAAGATTTAAATGCGATGAAAATGTAACACTAATCAATAAACAAATGACTACTTTTGGAAAAAAAAAACATGTTTTTAAAATAAAATAAATTTGAAATTAGAATTCTTAGCCAAACAAAAAATATTTTGATTTGAAATGGCCAGTACTGCAGAACGACAATTTCATAGGTAAAGACCTAATATAAAGATAGAGAGTACCTATGAGTACACTCCCAGTACATACAACTATGAACCAGAAATGGCTCATAATAAAGTAGATGCGTGGCTCCACAGTAAAAAGGTGACTAGAAAACCTGAAGATAAAATAGAATAATAAAGCAGTTTTTAAGACCTGAATAATCTTCTAGAACTGTGCCAAGGCCATAAAGATCCGAGCTATTTCATAAAGCCGATGAACTAACCGCTAAAGTGTGATTTATTAAAATCCCCCAAAGAGGGTAAACCGGGTTGTTGTAACAGGGTAACATGACGGACCAGTTAATTAAAAACAAACAAAGAATATTAAACCTTAGAAAGAGTAGAATGAGGCACAGTGCTACACCAGCAATGATAAATGTACAGTCACGAGCATAAATAACTTACACTTCTTTTAGCAACTGAATTATGAAAATTTGCAGTCGTTTCTCTTATTTTTCTTGCGTTTTAGTTTTTTATTTCAACATTCCAGTTCTAAGTAGATAATGTAACAACATTATCTACTTAGAACTGGAACTAACAAGTAATATAATAAGTACCTAATATGTAATAAGCTAGATGTATTATGTATTACATTACATTGTACTACTTTTTGATCCCTCAATAAAATAAACTTAAAAGCTTTTTTCTTGTAAGATAACAATTGCAACTTTTTCAGTCTAAACATGTCCATTATTACCTGTACCGTCCTTGGAGAATTTTGGGCCTTATATTCCTTAACACAAGTTACTGCTTTAACCTAACTAAGATGTCAGAACTCCCATGACTGTTACACATAAATATTCTCAGAGAACTTATACAAGTTTATTGTAACACGACTGTACCACTTTATTAGAAATTAACTTAATTATTTAACTTTGAAAAGAACGATTCTTAATAGTGTTGTTACGAAAATACTGTATTTATAAGTAACACCTTACAATTCCTATCAATGGTTTAGAAGAAAATGGAGTTAGAATCTTGTGTAAGTGTAACATCGTAACTGTACACCATGTTGGTACAGTCAACCAAATAAGTAAATTTACATATTAAGTTAATAACGCTGTTATTTTCGATAACATGCCGACTATTTCTTGTAAAGTATAAAAAATGTTACTTGATTTGTTAAATCAGAATATATAAAAGTTATTTAAAACATATATTTTCTGTCTTATTCTGGTTGTCCTTTTCTTGCTGTCTGTACAGAAGCGACGTAATTTTTCGCTTAATTTGCACTCGTTTGACATCGTGTTGGTGAATGCCATCCCATTATCATGCCTGTTTACCCTATACAGCTATGAAGATTTGTGTTGGACATGTAAAGTATGTATAAGCAACTAAAATTAATGTTGTCGATGTTTTATATTTAACGTTGTTTGACCAATACCATCAGAATTTCCAGAAAACTCTTCAGTCTTGTGGAAACTATAAGTTAACTATAAAATAAATACTTGGCGCTTGTTTCTGGCCAAAATAAGGATTCTCCTGTCTATTAAAAATACCACTCTGCCTTGCCGCTGGTGCATAAATGTGTCATGTAGGAAATTGGCAATCAACGGTGTTATAAGTGTCCAAAAGCGGCGGTAACCTCTTTATCAGGAAGTCTGTGGAAACGTTAGCAACATGCGTAGCATAAACAATATAGGAACGGGTTTTGGCAACGGAAGAATACGACATTATTGAAAGATTTCTACTGACCTAAGCATGGCGATGTTAAAACTAAAGAGACGAAAGTTTTCTATTATCTATAGTCCACGGAGCGCCACATGCACTTGATCTTGAATAATCATGCAATTGATGTCATGTTGGAAAGAATGAACGTTGTCTATTCTTGGCAGACTAGATATAGAATTGCTCATGCTTGGCGTGCTGGAATAACTTGAAAATAAAATTGAATGTTTCAAATAACACAACTGAAATAAAGAACTAAAAAATGTATTTTTCTGGTTCACTTTTCAAGTTGCCTGTTGCAGTTGGTGGCATCTTCTTTTTCTGTCTTTCATTTTTTCTTTTACATTTCAAGTGAGTTACAGTTTTTGAAGGTTCCTCAAGCCCTTTATTTAAAAACCTACATGATGACCAAAACATCCGACTTACCTTATAGCACCGGTCTTGGTTTTAAAGTCACACAGCCTACGAAACATAGGGTTTCAGAAATAATCTTATTATACAGAGCGTGCCAAAAACTGACACACATACAAACATACATGTACTCTAAAAACTTTATCCTACTTCCAGGGCAGTAGGGTAAATAGCTGGTCACTTATAACAGTACAATGCAATACATTTTCATCTGCCTAGCTTTTTCCCAACTATGTTGGGGTCGGCTAACAGTCTAACCGGATGCAGCTGAATACCAGTATTTTACCTGACCTCCACAAACCAGTTACTGTGCAACACGATACCCTTGGTAAGACTGGTTGTCAGACTTTTGGGCTTCTGACTACCCGTAACGACTATCAAACATCTACAAAGGACAGCCGGGACCAACGGCTTAACGTGCTATCTGAGGCACGGAGGAGTCTCGATATGTTACGAACGATCACACAGACTGACCTCGGCAAGCGTAGCTTAACTTTCGATCATCCCGTGCGGCTGTTTTTATTTAGCCACGAGCTCCTCTAGTACAATGCAATACATGTGTATATTAATAAACCCTTAAACTCAAACAGCCCCTCCAGCCACTTGCTCGTGCATTATACATTTTAAACGATACAGGCATTGAGCCAAATTGTACCCTTAAAAGTTAAATCTGCTTATTATGGAACTCCCATGAGTTCCTAACTTCCTACTTGTTTCTAAATCTCGTTAAAAAGGCTGAAACTTTTGCTTTTATGATGTCATACATAGCCAATTTGTGATACTTAAGCTTTTTATTACTAGTATATATCTTATATCTTCCAATAATTTCTAATACTTTGAGAATCAAAGTCCTTACTGATAACGGCAATACACAGCCTACACTACAGCGCCCTGGCCATAGAAACGTGTTTTTTTTTATTCACCCCCTAAGGGGGTAAAACTGGAAGAAACGTTTGTTATAAAGTCCTTTGTTTCTTTTACATAGTTGTGAAAATTAGTATATGGATAAATTCTAACCACATATTTACACATATTAAAAAATGATAAAAAAATGAAATATCCTTATAAAATAATCTTTATAAACAATAAATAATTATAAAGAGTCGAAACATTCATCCTCATCGAAGTCGATAAATCATCATCATCATCATCAGGCTTTATTAGTCCACTGCTGGACATAGCCCTCTCCTAATGAGCGCCATAGCGCCCTGTCTTCAGCTTACCGCATCCAGCATCTGCCTGCAGTCTTTCGCAGATCGTCATCCCACCTGGTCAGAGGGCGTCCTACACTACTAAAGTCGATAAATGGAATAAATAAATCATATAAAATAAAAAATGCTGTTTGCATAGGAATGTGGAGGAAGTCGCGGGTAATAACTACAAGATAGAATACAATAGGTATATTGAATGTAAAGCAAACTTTTTTTTACTAATGCAATAAAATAACTAACGGAAATATTAAAACACTTATTACAATTTAAGGATGAAAATAAATACAAAATTCTTAATTTATCCGACGGTTATTGCTTTATTTGTAATACCTAGTATATATTGTAGTGCTTATAGTAGTTTTTAATTCTAAGTATAACGACTTCACACATCTAGTTAGTGTATACAATATATTGTACTACATTTTTTTTGGAAGATTTCTTAGCCTTTATTCTCCATACAAAACCAATTATTGGAAGGGGCAACTAGTACTCTTTTTTTTAATTTACATTGCTTGTTTGTAAATGGTTTCCTTTGAATAGTTTAATTGTAATAAATTATTTTATTTGGAAAGAAAAGTAGGTACTAAAACCTTTGAAAAGCTTACGAAGGGTCATAGAAAAACCACGCATCCGTAGCGAAGTGAGCTACGCCGTAGCGATTACTAGCTACGCCGTAGCGCGCACGTCCACACAATGTTGAAAGTCGATACTAGCCAAAGCGCTACGTTTACAACGATTAAAACTTCATTATAATGACGAAGTCGATCATAAACGCTCCTCCATAACTAGTGATGTAACGTACCTTACGTAACCCCAAATCTATCGGATATCCGAAACTTTACCGCGCTTCCGCTAGCTCGTACCCGATAATTATTTTGCAAATTTCTGCTGTGGTTTGCCTGCAAGCGAATTGTGTAATAACTTAACTGCGGTTACCAATTAATGAAACATAACATTTCTGCAGCGCTTAGTTTGCTGTGTTTTGTTTAGCTTGTTTTGTTTGAAATCAATAGGATTTTTTACCAATCTTTATCTATCTTTACCTTGCCAATAAAGATTGTACAACTAAGACTTTTTTAATATTTTTAAAGTACTTAGTAGTATTAAGTTGTTGAGGTGGTTCTTTACCTTGGAATAGAACAGCTAGCAATAAGAAAGTGTAGGTAATATATGAGTAGGTAAAAACAAGGTGCATAAAATTAGTAATAAAACAAATTGAAATTGATTTTCCCGCATCAAACAGGAATACAATTACTTTACTAACTAACTAACTTACTTAACACCTTAACTGCCAAAAAACGAGACGCAATAGAAAATGAACAGTTTGTCGGTCACCTAGCGTTTAAGGTGTTAATATTCTTCTGTAAAAACACACCATCACTCTCTCTGAGTTCCGAGTATCCGCCAATTTTTCGGCTGCCCATCCCTATCCCAATTTAATTACATCGATAGATGCACCGAATTACCAGCTTCCACTCAATTGTTATGTTAATCCTCTTTGATATCAAATATAAATGCTAATTGCTGTTTTGGGCCCAGCCTGCCCTGGACGGTAGTCGGTAGTTGTCAAATTGTCCGCCAGGTAGATTACATTGACGGAATATTTTACCGGATCTAGGCATCCTAAAAACATAACATTACGCCTGTATTCCCCGAAGGGTTAGACAGAAGTGCACCTATAGTTATACCCACATTTCGACAGTTATGTGTAAGTCCCATGTAATAGGGGGCGAGCCTATTGCTATCAACTGGGCAGAAATCCAGACTCGGGTTGACTAATGAGAAAATTCCTGTTGGAAAAATCAATAACACTTTGCTCGATCTGGGAATTGAAGCAACAAAATTACACCAACGAGGCAGTCAAATTCAACTGTTTTAAATAACTGTAATTATAATAGCTTTAATTTCGGAAGTCTGTGGCTTTGTTTGATTCAGTTTTTGGCACCGACTTAAAGTTATTTTACACCTTTTAGTGTTTTTCGTCGGTTGAATTATTTCGTAAAAAGTATTTATATCACGCTTTTCAGTGGGCCAGTTTGTAAGTTTATCAAAGTTTTGCAGTTTATCCAAGATACAATAGCCTAATGTCAACTGCTCCTCACCTTTTACAAAATTCAGTAGGTAAAAAAACAGTCAACCCCTATTTACCGATGTGGCGCAGCGGGCGAAGGTGCGCCTGCGACGCGGGAGGTTGCGGGTTCGATTCCCGCCTTGGGACAAATGTTTGTACGATCTACAAAGATTTGTTCCTGGTGTTCTGGCTATTTACTATCTATAGTAAAATATATCTATCTATGTAAAGTATTGTATTGAGTATATCAGGCATCTAGTACCCATAACACAAGCTCCGCTTAGCTTGGGGCTAGATGATGCTGTGTGGATTGTCCAGCATTTTTTATTTATTTATTTTATTTATTTTGTACACTAAGGAGTGGTTTTTCATTTTAACATTTAAATGGGTCCAACTCTAAAGTAAGCCATGTCCAATAAAAATAATAGATTCATCAAAATTGGACTACACTGTAAAAAGTTATGTGTGGTCATACTGTCATATATAAAAATATAATAAAAAACGGTACGCGTACGTGCCGAATTGAACCTCCTCCTTTTTTTTTGTCGAGTAACAAAATATCGAATATTAAAAATGAAGCTCATTCCTAAAAAAATCATGTTATTTAAGGCTCAGTGAAATATTTTCCGTGAGAAAATAAACAGTAGTAACAGAGTGCCCACTTCCCCTACCATAACTTTTTACGGTGTACAATAAACAGTAATCTCATCATCTACCTAGCCTTTTCCCAACTACGTTGGCTTCGCCTTCCAGTCTAACCGGATGCAGCTGAATACCAGTATTTTACATGGAGGGACTGCCTATCTGAGCTCCACAACCGTCACTAGGCAACACGCTACCCCTTGGTAAGACTGGTTGTTAGACTTTCGAGCTTCTAATGACAGCTGGGACCAACGGCTTTACGAGCTTTCAGAGGTACAGACGAGTCTCGATATGTAATGAACGGTCACCCATCCATAGACTCACCTCGTCTATCGTAGCTTAACCTCCGATTAACCCATGCGTCTATTTTTATTTAGCCAACAGCTCCTCATAAACAGTTAACTACTCCAGTCTATCCCCTAAATTACCCCTTTGACGAGGACCTTCTCTCCGGACTGTTGTGAAACATGTATTCTCAAGTCTTTACATTTTAAGGGTAAGCAAATAAAAGACCTATTTACATCCCCAAATGTATAGAAAACCCATAACAATATCATTATGTGGCCTTCGAGTAGAGTAGTAAAGGTTTAAGGTGATTCCGACAAAGTAGCCCACGACTTTCAAAATTTCTTACGTTTTTACAATATTGTGATACATTAAACATAATATCACTCCTGTAATCCCCAAAGGGATAGGCAGAGGTGGAGGTATTATTTTGGCAGTTATGTGTAGGTCCCTTAAACAGCGAGGTTTTTGCCATCAACCACTATTATTAACACTTTGCACGACTCGGGATTTAAACCCAGGACTCACGCTCAACAGTAACAGTTGCAATCACTAGACCATCGGTGTAATGTTATGTTTTGTGCAATGCAACCACTAAATTATATTCACTTATTTATTATTTATTAACCATATGTTCAGTAACTGCTCATATTTTCATAAATTCCTTTTACTTGAAGCAAATATTATATGAAGAGCTATATTGATTTTTTAAATGATTTTAAGTTGTTGGTCATTTATAATATTTGACGCTTGTTGAATTTGATTAACATATGTATAACGAAGAACAAAGCTGAAATTTGCGAAAAAAAAAGAAATCAATTTCAAGTTTGACTGGCTTTCTTAACGGAACCCCCTGAACAGCCTCTATTCGATATGGATAACATACCGTGTTGTTATTCAGAATATTAAGATCTTATCGATTAGACCTTTATAACCCGGGATAGGATAAGGTCATTATATTATGAGGCAGTTCATATTGACAACATAGATAAGCACTTTACTACTGATTTTACTGTCTTAGTATAGTATTGTTTTATTGGTTTGGTAATAACCGGTAAATAAAAGCTTTCTCCACTATTTTGTTGCATCGTATATGGTGATTAAAAGCAATCGTGACACTAGTAACATCGTGACATAAAATCATCGCCGCAATGATATAGCTTTGTGATAAATAACAATAATTTATTTACTAGCTGTGTCCGTGACTTTGTCTACGTTTAATTTAACAAAACATGGGTTTTGATTTTTTGTGCGGAACCCATGTTTTTTTCCAAAACAATAGTAGCCTAAGTTACGTTAGTGAGGTCTCGTCTGCTCTAATGTGCATCTGCTCTTTGACATGTCCATCTGCTAGATCAACTCTACAAGCAACATAGCATGTAGAGTTCTCCGGATTACCAAAATGCTCACACAGATTCATCATCCTCCTGCCCTTATCCCAATTTATTTGGGGTCGGCGCAGCATGTCTCTTCTTCCATACATCTGTATTTGTCGTCATCTAACACCTCTTTTCTAGCCATATGATCTTTCACACAATCAATCCATCTTTTCTTTGGTCTCCCTCTACTCTTGTAACCCTGCACATTCATACTCAAAACTTTCCTCACAGCATGGTCCTTATTCCTTCGCATCACATGCCCGTACCATGACAACCGAATTTCTCACAATTTCTCGGTCTCAGGCGCCACTTTCAGACTTCCTCTTACATACTCATTTCTTATTCTATCCATTCGCGTAACACCACACATCCCCCTCAGCATTCTCTTCTCAGCTGCATGTAACTGCCTTTCATTCATCCCTTTTGCGGCCCAACATTCTGATCCATGCTCACACAGATTGATCGAGTTAAAAGCTTTATTTTCAGCCAGAACGTAAAGTTTCAAGTTCAGGGCGAAGCTTTAACTTCCGATGTGAAAGGTCACGTTCAAGTATTTAAGTCAAACCCTTTGTTAAATTGGCTTCACGGCTTTTTGCTTCTTGTTGACACCTTTTGATCCGAACTTCGTTGAGTTCTGTACTAAAATAGGCTTAGGTGGGCTTGTTTCCGTAATTCCCTGAAGCGAATAGGTCCTCTTTCGTGTCTTAAAATACGAGCTAGGGATTACGTATCTGAAATAGATAGTAGCGACCTTTTCGATGATAAGATGTTAGATTTTAATGATAAGCGCAGGCAGGCAATGCTCTGGTCCCTATCACATTTTCACCACACAGACACTAGCTATGTACACGAACTGTGTGCATGGTTCCCATGTGATTTATTTAAGCACACTAATGTACCGAAGCGTTCTTCTTGCCATAGGTATTTTCTACCACCCCTTCACCCTTTCTGTGATGCAGAGATAATACGTGGTAGGTACAATTTCTTAAGAAAAGGTAACCGATACAAAAATATGTTTAGAAACATAATTATATATTCATAGTTTATGATTAAACTATAAAGATAAATACCCTTACAGAATAAATACACATAAACTTAAATTCACGAAACATCACCTGCCTAGCCTTTCCCCAACTATGTTGGGGTCGATTTCCAGTCTAAATGCAACTGAATATATGTATTCTACACGGAGTGATACCTCCGATCGACCGGAGCATTTAATTTAGCCACGAGCTCCTCCTTAAATAATATATATTAACGAATATACTATTAACTTACAATTAATAGAAAGCCTTTGTTTCACTCCCAATTTTACTATTGTCGCTAACTGTAAATTCGTGGAAATATGAATCTAAAACTCAAACAATAAAAATAACAATATAAATAGCTTTAGCTATTTCACGTGCAAGGGTAAAGTCAAATAACTACTTTGTTCTGCACCCCGGGTACAGGTGGAGCGCACATAGCAACTTGAAGTTACAGCACAGACTGTTTACAATCTGCTTTAATACTAGAGCTTATTTACACCTTAGCATCTAACATTTGATCAGTGTGTTGCATTTGTTTACACTTTAACATCTAAAATTTGATCAGTGTTTAAATTAAAGTAAGCGAAATGTTACGTGTAGAGTTTATATTTATTTGAAGTAAATGCTAACTATATACACATATTAAATACGTTATTTAAAAAAAGACAGTGAACTTTCCTTTCTATTTTAATGATTCCCAAAAGCATCCAGTGACTTCTCCCGTTCTGGGTGTAACCAGAAGGCGCGTCAGGCTTTTACTGACTAAAACCCATCCGTGTTCCGTCCTTGCCCTTTGAAGGCGTCGGAAAATTCTAGTGTACTGGTAAAGTATCCAAAAGACTGATGGCGTTGCCGCATTGAATGGCAATGCTAAGCCTCTGGCTAAAGTAGAAGCCAAATTCGGGTCTCGGAAAGCTTCAACTAAACGTTTTAAATTTTCTTTAAAAATAAGTTGAGCATTCGTTCTCTACGGCCCAAGAGTTTTCGTTAACTGTTACGAGATATAATTTATGAGACATTCACCATTTTTATTTTATTATGTCTTACTTGTGAAAGAAACAAATGTATTAAAACTGTAACAAGTTGGCATTGGCACAAGAACCGCGTGTCAATGAATAACAACATTTATTTCGACGATACAGCAGAGTCACATCCAAAACAGGTACTATTGGTACTGTTGAATTATTTTCAGTAATCTATCTACATACTTTTAAATTGAATCATCAGCACCAATTCTATATCTATTCTACCAAATTCAAAATAATTTATTTGGTAATATGGTTACATAATGTTGTTAACAATAGAGCATAGTTCAACCATATTACTTTGAGGCTTGCTAGTATCAAGCTTGTATCACAACATTGTTATACAATTACTTGTACCAATAATTTATAATTTATAATTGAGTAATAACAAAATTTTGGTAATTTCACCGTGGCATAATAATGAAACATTAGCAAACAATAATGTCATCTGTCTAGCCTTTTCCCAACTATGTTGGAGTCGGCTACCAGTCTAACCGGATGCAGCTGAAACCAGTATTTTACATGGAGCGACTGCCCATCTGACCTCCACAACCCAGTTACTGGGCAACACGATACCCCTTGGTAAGACTGGTTGTCAGACTTTCGGGTTTCTGACTACCCGTAACAAGTGTCAAAGATCTACAAACGACAGCCGAGACCAACGGCTTAACGTGCTTTAATGTCACGATAGTAAATAATGTCAAGATATATCAGTAAAAGAAGTAGTGTAGTAAGTAAAAGAATAATAATGGATAATTAATTAGTGCATGTCATTTTGAATTATTAAATTGTGATCAGATCATTTTATGTGATGACGATTTACCTAAGAACTACTATACTAAAATAGGTACATTGTATTAATCTTAACGGGAACCATAATGGACTGGTCCATTTTACACTGCAACCATCTTTGGACCCAATTTCCGTGAGGTCACAGGATGTCCGAGAGATGGGTCGAACCCATCGGCCGTAAGTGTCGTAGTGACCCATTTTCTTTAAAGGGGCTTTTGAGTAATTTAACCAAATCTATTTTAACCGAATTCAATATTTCAATGGAGGCCATTTATTTTATGGTGGTCATCGGGGGTAAATGGTTTCGATTAAAGCTTTTATGTTTTTTTTTTAATTAATACATACCATCTGGCCAAACTTTTCATAAATAATTTGGAGTCGGATTCCAGTCT
Source organism: Phlogophora meticulosa (assembly GCA_905147745.2). Taxonomy (NCBI): domain Eukaryota; kingdom Metazoa; phylum Arthropoda; class Insecta; order Lepidoptera; family Noctuidae; genus Phlogophora; species Phlogophora meticulosa. Next base: position 16,400,224 of record LR990530.1, on the reverse strand, counting down.
AACCGGATGCAGCTGTATACCAGTATTTCACATGGAGCGAATGCCTATCTGCCCTCCACAACCCAGTTACTTGTTAACACCCTTTGGTTAGACTTGTTGTCAGACTTCTGGCCTCGTAACGACAGACAAATATCTGCAAATGACGGCTTGGAGATACGGTTTAGTGTGCTTTTCAAGGCACGGACGAACCCATCACTGACAGACGTCGGCAAACGTAAATTAACCTTGAATTGACCCGTACGGCAGTTATTATTTAGCCACAAGCCTCTCAATTGCCCTTCTCCTTATAAATTAATACTATAGGTATATTATTCACAGCATTTTTAGCTGTATCACCAAAGGTAGGTAAATAAGTCTACCCGTTCTATTTCTATTTTAAAATAAAACTCCTGGTATCACAACCAAATTGGCTCTTCAGGAACTTCGTGAAAATCCGTAAAATCAAGTTACATGTTTTGAAATTGGAATGCCTGCGTAATTAACTGTGGCCAAACTTTGTTTCACGCTCTCCATTTTGTTCATACTACATGGTTTTTCCACGTAACTACATTTTACGTGGAACGATAACATGCATCACCTAACAAAACATCGCGCGTTTATTCCCCGAAGAGTTGGGCAGGGGTGTACCTATAGCTTGTGCTGACATGGAGCCTATTTGAAATCACACAGGTCTTTTTACTTATTTTTTGTTTTTTTAGTTTTAATTTTTGGTGTTTACATTTCCTGTGCGTGTCTTAAATGAATGTTTCTATAGTACACCCACGTTTCGCTAGGTATGTTTAAGTCCCATGTAACATGGGACGACCGTGTGGATCAGGTCCTGAGCTCGATTCTAAGGTCGAACTAAGTTTGTCTGTCCTGAATTTCTCAGTAACAACCTGGATTCCGGATTTGTGCCCGGTTGACAGCAATAGGCTCATCGCATAGTAGTGTTTGCGACCTCTGGACCATCGCGGCAGTCATATGTGAACTAAAGAAGATGTTGTCTACGGACGTAAAGTTGCATTTAAGTCTTACTTATTCTATCTACAAAAGGTGGATAAAAGCCGACTACAATTATAAGCATCTGTGAGTAAGAAAGCCCTGAAAAGACGTACACTGACTTTATCTATCGGTGTTTACTTATTGGTATTGTTCTTCAGAAAGGCCAGGTGAATAATACTAATGGCAATGGCGTGCGTGTATGCATGAACGTAAACAAAGTGAAAAGAGTTTGTAAGGATGTTATGAATGAATGAATGTATTTATTTCCTAGAAACACGGTACGTAAAAGGGTTATTTAGAATATTTGGTTGAGCAAGTTGGTTGGCAGGTGGTGTTCTGTAGTTTCTGCCTACCCTCATGGGAAAAAGGCGTGAGTATGTATGTATGAAAGCCCATCTGCAAAAGGTAATTGATCATATATACACCACCACTTCAAAATATTCAATTTCTTCACCAGAAAGAAGCTGAGCAGGATAAGCAACAGCTCAGTTATCTCGACTCCTCGGAGGCGGTTCAGGAGTGCGGCATCAGCTGCCAGGTTCACCATCTTCAGAGCCAACAGGGCTGGCAAGCTGAGGGCCAAGTCCTTCGCCAAGAAAGAGAAGAAGGCTACGCAGACACTTGCTATTGTTCTAGGTGAGTTCGAAGACTGATGATTAGTAGAACAAACAAACAAAATAACACTTGTAAATAGGAAAATGGCCAAATGTGAGTCGTCCTCGCACACGAAGGGTTCCGTCTAACAAAAATGCCAAAAAAATGTTTCTTGTATCTGATAATGAGCTTTTTAATTAAAATTTTATTTTTATATGTTGATATGGCTATGAAAATTCAAACTATCTACTTCTAACGTTTCATGAGACTCAGACGCATAGAGGGACGAACAGCGCAGACTTCGTAATAGTGTTGGCATTTACTAGTAGGAACGGAACCCTAAAAACTGTCGTGCTTTTTAGTTATCTAAGTAACCTTCCTTTTTCAATCTGATCAGCGTCTATTGAATTATCGGAATTCTACCCAACAGACTTATTCAAAACTAAAAATTTATGCTCTCTCTCTCTCTTCCAGGTGTTTTCCTCTTCTGCTGGGCACCATTCTTCACGTGCTCAGTCCTCGACGCTATGTGCTCCAAGTTCGGGCTCCCATACTCCCCAGGAGTCACCGTGTTCATCCTGACCACATGGCTGGGCTACATCAACTCGTTCCTCAACCCTGTCATCTACACCATCTTCAACCCTGAGTTCAGGAAGGCGTTCAGGAAGATACTCCATTGTGGCACCTAGCTAGGAAATTACTACGTAATTTATGACTGAACTTGTGAATGAACTAGCTCAAGTTAGAAGTGATATTTTTTTTGTAAATGTATGGCCTGATCTCCCTTATTTTCTACAGGCAAACCTAACAATTAATGGAGTCTTTACCAGCAAGATGTGGTAATGTAGAAATGGAGAAACGAGTCGGGAGGCTTCTCCGGTAAAAGTATCGAAATTGAAGGAGGTGACAGAGTCTGACAGACCACGCGGTCTGGCATGGCCGCGCCTAAAAAGCCAGTACAAAAGTGTTCTGATCCAATTAGTGAAGATAACTCAAAAGTGTTAATAAACATTTCCGGGTCCTCCAAAATACCGGTGATTGGACGATAGAAGTACGCCATCTTGAAAACGCAATGCGATGAATTCTTTAAGCAGTTAACAATTGTTCGGGAGAACCCAGTTTCAAACGACGCGTTTTTTCTCATCGAATATGAATTTAATTATTTAAAACCTATAGATACGAAGCTTTACTCCCAAACCTTATCGAGTGTACCTACCACTTGACTCCACATTGCTAGTAGTATTAAAGAGCAAGTTTCTTCAGCAACATCACCACTTTGAAGCGGTGATTAACGTTCGAACGTCACCAATTTTATTCAAAATGGCGGTTATTTGTACATAATGTTTTGTATATCATTGTCTTCTGAGCTCAAGTTTGATATAACTACGTAGTACATTTTAGGATTAAAAGTACCCGCTTTTAATGAACGATTGGTACGTTTAATGAAGTAATGCTTTAGTATGCACAGAGGCCAGCACATCATGCTACCGCAATGTGAGAAATTTCTTTTATAGTTTTTTTACTTCATAGTAAAAGAATAAGGTCCATGTTCAATTGGGAAAATGTGACAGTTTGGGCTAGCTTGATGTGCTGGCGTCTGTACCTACTCCTCTTATTTTGTCTGAGTAGGTAATAGAGATGTGTCTAAAAGATACCCTTTTCAATAAAAATGGAAGAATTGTATTCCGGAAACGTTAGTCATATTCTAAATATCGATAGCGAAAATAAACATGTGTGAATAAGAAAAAATAATATTAATGTAAAGGTCAATTTGGATAATTTATTCAATAGAAAGTGCATAACCATGTAACCATTTTAGCTGTAATTGTAAAATATGCATTTTTATATACCTAAATGTCTTCATAGATATGACCTGCACCTCGTAAGTAATTATCTTTACATGTCAAACTAACAAAATCTACTTAGCCTGTTTCCCAAGTATGGTTGGGTCAGCTTCCAGTGTATTCGGATGCAGATGAATCCCAGTATCTTACATGAAACGACACATTTTCAATAGTAGTAGTTATACATTCTGAAATCAACTTAAATAACGTACAAATGAAGTTGATATTTGCTTAACATGAATTAGAAACGCGGAATAGGGATGTGTCCTAGGCAAAAATATATTAAGTCTATTTAGTCCGTCAGTAAAATTACCAAAAAATATTGGACACGTATTTTTTGCTTACTTAATTCAATAAAAAGTGACAATGATACTTTTAATGAAAAGTGTAGCACGGCGTGACGTCACGCGCAATTTCAACGCACTATACCGTCGTCTTTTTTGGTTTACATGACAAAAGAAAAAATACGTGTCCAGTATTTTTGAGTAATCCACTTTCGGACCAATCAGAATTTTTAAGGACACTACCCTATTGAAAAGAGTTTAGTTTGTTACACGCGCATGAGACTTTTCGGATTTGTCTCTTGGATAGTAAACCATGTTATTGCATATTTCTTCCCATTTACATTCATAGGCCGCCCGTTTGTTTCTCATCCAATAACAAAACTCTAATAAGCAGAAATATGAATGGTTCTGGTCAGTAGCATTTCATAACAATACTTTAATTCTAGCTGTGTCCATGATTTTGCCCGCGTGGAATTCAACTAAAAATAAGTTTTTATTTTCCTTCTCTTCTTGTTACTCCTCATAACATAAGCTATCGGCCAGTGAAAGTCCCGTCAAAATACGTTCTCCAACTTCGGAGATTAGCCTAAACAAACAGATAATTTAAAAAATATTTTGGTAAAACTGCCGTGTATACTCATGTCATATGAATTAAGTAAAAATCTTTTATTTCATGTTTTTTTTCACATAATTTTGTATATAGACATATTTTGAAGCTTGTATCTTGTATAAACAACAGAAATACGGAGTGTTCAGCCTGTCACACTATAAGTTTGTATTTTCATAAGTATTTGACATGTAAATATATTCCCCAAACATTCCTCGAGCTACTTAAATCATTTTATAAACACCGTTTCACTAAAATAAAAACCCAAATACCCTGAAATCTTCTCATGTATCAACATTACGTGCCGTTGTAATTGTTGACATAACCCGGGCAAAGCAAACAGAACTTGGACCTTTAACATTGTTCCTATAAAAGCTACCTGTTGCATTCCCACAGTGAATTCTGAAGCTTATAACAATGTAATATAAGAGTTAGAATCCTTTGTAAACATGTGTAGATTTTCTAACTTCGCCTAATTTTATCCTGTGGTTGTGACGTTCCTTTAGCGATGTGAAGCAATAATTGTATGATAGTGTATATAAGTAATAAATGATCTACCTATGTATGTTTGACTGTATTACTCTTAAACTTATTGTATGTAAGGTAATGTTAAGAAATATGTCTGCTAAGCGTTATAGAGGATAACATGTGTGAAAAACCGTTGGATTATTTTTCGTTTTCATTTAAAACGCAACGGTTTTTTCTAAGCCATTTAAAATAAGAACCTTTTTCAAAATGGAAATTGAACATGATCAAATAATTTTCTGTGTTTATTCTTGTGATCCATTTTTCTAAAGTCCATAATATCTTTATTTGTGTGAATCCATACTATAGTAATACTAATACCACTTCGGTATTCATAGAAGAGGCGTTTTGGGAAATGCATTTTAAATCCGAAATTTGAGATTGCTACTGCGCGATGAAAATATTCAAAGTAAATAAAGAATTCACACAAGCATACGTGTCAGGTGTGCAAGAGGAAATTATTTATTTTTCTAACTCCTCCGCTATTCTTTTCCGATTATTTTCGTTACGGGATCCAAGACAGTTGAATCGTTTTTCCGGGACTCGTCAGGCATATTCTAGTGGTCGCCACTGTTGATTCTGCTATTCAGCAGTTGCAGTGTTTTGAGAATAGTGTAGGGAGCTTGTGCAGATTTTAATTTCAAAATGTCCTGTCGTGAATCTACATATTTACGGGCTTACAACAACTGCTTTCCAGAATGCTCTAAGTAACTAAAATAAATTTAATTTTTCAATACATACATAAACTCACGCCTTTGCCCCATGGAGGTAGGCAGAAAGTACAGAACGCCATCTGCTACGATCCTAACATACTCGTTTTGCTTCGTTTACGTTCCTCACACGTACACGCACGCCGGCGCCGATTGTGAGTACTTCGCACCTGAGTTATCTATCCAAATAAGATTATAAGTTCTAAAGTATTTCACTCACACAATCCTATATAAAAGAACCAGTCATGTAATACTCTAGTCAGAGATGTCTTGCCAAAGATGTACATATAACACTATGTATTAACTTGTAAATATAACCTGTATAAATGTTAGTAAATCGTAAAACTAAGTTGTATTTATTGATGTTGAAATAAATGGTGCATTATGTGTTTTTGTGTTTTAATTAATTCAAGACTGAACCCTGTCACACTACTATCACCATCATCATCTGCCTACCCGTTCCATACTATGTTGGGGTTGGCTTCCAGTCTAAATGGATGCAGCTGAATACCAGACCACCTGGAGTGACTGCCAATTTGACCTCCAGAATCCAGTCTTGGGAACACGATACGCTTTAGTAATACTGGTTGTCAGACTTTCGGGCTTCTGACTACAAATAATGATTGTCAAAGAAGTCCAAATGGCAGTCGAGATCAACGGCTCAACGTAAAGTACGTTGAGCCGTTGATCTCGACTGCCATTTGTGCCGACGCACGAAAGGGTCTCTATAAAATTGATGGTCACCCATTCACCAACCAACCTCGGCTAGGGAAGCTTAACCTTGTACCTTGGTGGTTGTTACTTAGCCACGAGCCCTTCCTTAGCCACAAGCCCCTCATCATAGCTTAATATACTAGAAGCAAAGTCACCAAAACACCTATAAGTACTTAATCAAAATTACAGTTCGCGCGAAAAAGTAAAATTCAATAAACTCTTTTCATCTATCAGCTTATCAAAGACCATTCCCTCTTTCCGCCTTTAGATACGCACGTTTTCCTTTCTCGTTAATTTACCATCTCCCCTATCCAAAAAAGAACTGGTAAAGGGCGAGTCGGACGCGCCCACCTTGGGCTCCGAACCTTTGAGAAAAATATAGTATTCAATTTCCAAGTGAAACTTTATTTCATTGCAAAACTGCGCTATTTAAGTCATCGTTTTATTTTCCTCGATCACTTTGTAATTTTAATTCAGATTATATCCAGCTCGTGGCTAAATAAAAACAGCCACACGGATTTATCGAAGGTTAAGCTACGCTTGCCGAGGTCAGTCTGTGGATGAGTGACCGTTCAATACATATCGAGACTCCTCCGTGCCTCGGAAAGTACGTTAAGGCGTTGGTCCCGGTTGTCATTTGTAGATCTTTGACAGTCGGGTAGTCAGAAAACCGAAAGTCTGACAACCAGTCTTACCAAGGGGTATCGCGTTGCCCAGTAACTGGGTTTGTGGAGGTCTGATAGGCAGTCGCTCCATGTAAAACACTGGTATTCAGCTGCATCCGGTTAGACTGGAAACCGACCCCAACATAATTGGCAAAAGGCTAGGCGGATGATGATGATTATATCCAAGTGAATATCAAAATCAAAATTCAAATTAGACTGAGAATCAGCACTTTTTGAACGTCAAAACGTTTACATAAGACAGCCCCCCAAAACGCCCACCCTTCACCACTTCCTAGTGTTTTTGCTGGGAAGAAGAAGTGGCGGAACAAACTCTCCAGCAACACGTCTGTCTGATAGGAAGAACTTGAAGCTATACAACATACCTATGTCAAAAAATAATAATTATGTCAATCATGAGACAAAAGATGTGCGGCATAACTGAAAATAACAAAATGATTTACAATGTGGCAATGAAGATAAGGTTTCCCTTTTGATAGGATTCATTTAATAATCCATTTGAATTCGTTACTTTACTTCAGAATTTCAACCTTCAGGTCAGGTCTTTTGCAATAAAAATACCTTTTTTACCAGCTATGTAGAAGATTATTGTTTATAAGTATTTTTTACCAAATTTCAGGTCGATAGCATTAGTGGTCCCTAAAATAAGCAGAAGTGTCGAATTCGCACCCTGAGGGTTCCTATTTTAACAATCTGAGACGGGACCCGAAAAAGACAAAATAAGATAATACATTCCTCTCACAACAACCTACCCGGAAAATTCTCCTCCATCTTTCATCAAAAGCCATACCAATTACTGGAAACATATAACAACCAGTAATTGCAGAGCCGCGCTGCATAACGATCCATACATTTCATTAGTCAATCGCTTTCAATCAAACAGAAAGCCAGGTCAGACGTAATTGGTCGATGGCTCGGTGCGTAATTTTTATTGTTCGCCGTCATGGTATTGATTGGACCAATTTGAAGAGGTAACTGACTGCCATAGGCATATCAAATTGGCATAATTGATTAGTTTTCGAGTGTTTGAGATCGATTTAAGTGTTGTATTTCTGGTCATAGTCGTCTGCCCAGCAGAGTGCGTCTTCGGCGGTCTCTCCAGGTCTGAAGCCATAGCGCTTGATTGCGTGATTCATCCGGTCTGCTCTGACTATCAGTATATCTCGGTTCATCATTCGTCTGACTAAAATGACTGAGAAATAGACAGGACTGTAAAGCACAGAATAAACACAGGGCGAATGAAAAGGCGACAGGTAACGGGAACAACTTGCAAAATCAAAATCAAAATTCACTTTTTGAACGTCAAAAACGTTTACATAACACAGTCCCCCAACACTTGCGACTCTCACATCCCCTTAAACTTAAAGGGAAGATTTATAAACCAATAATAAGACCTGTTGTCTTGTATGGATCAGAATGTCGGCCCACGGAAGGGATGAATGAAAGACTTAGATGTATGCCGAGGTGAGAATGCTAACAAAGTTTACGACACGGTTGGCGCAGCAGCCAAGCGCTCAGCCAGTGCTGAGCGATTGGCTGCTGCGCTGCGTGTCGCGGGTTCGATCCCCGCACGTAACAAATATTTGTATGGTCTATAGGTAGTTGTTCCGAGTCTGGCTGTTTGTGTTAGTGAGTTTAAATGTTTCTAAACGGGCCTACGATACCGGGGAAAATCCTAGTGTGGGGCAACGTTTAAAAAAAAAAAACAAACAAATGTAACTACACATTCCGCAGAGCCGGTTGCGAGTACGCACCTGACCTATTTGAAGATCATCACCAATAAGGGCAGTGTGTGTCCTTCTAGGGCCTCCCCTCCCGGCGTTTCCGCTTACCTGCCTTATAAATACAATTTGTTAGTCGTCTTTCATTAATCCTCTCAACGTGACCAAACCATCTGAACATACCCTTTTCAATTTTTGTCACTACATCTTCTTTTAAACCACAACTTTGTTTTATCATATAAGCTAGCATAGCAACATAAGCTAAGCTCTTACCATTCTATCGCACCTCTACAATAATGGAGGTTCTACGTACAAGTCAACAGGATAGTCCGGAGAATTATCACTTTCTCACTACTTAGCAATGATTAACTAGCTTTTATGAAGCCTCGAGTCTAGGCTTAAGGCTAAGCTGACATAAGAGACGTAAGCTTGAAGCTTTATGTTGAAACACGTTGCGAGAACCATACATTTAAATAGATGAGGCTTTTGTGATGACATTGGTTAATTTATAAGTGGTTGGTAGAAACTACCTCGTTGGTCTAGTGGTCCCAAGCGCGACTGCTGAGCGTGAGGTCCGGGATGACGTTACGTTTTGACATGTCAATATCTTTTGTTGGGAGTTTCCTAACCGACTACCTTGGTAGCCCGTACCCAGAAAGAGACAGAAACAAACTCAGAGGTCACAACCTCAGATATCAGTTTTAATCATAATAATATAAATTAATAAGTCAAAATCAACATGAAAATGAAAACTTACAAAATAAACTCAAACATAAACTCAGACTCAGATTATCTTTGAGGTTATTTTGTATTTTTATTTTGTAAAAATACTAAATGTTTATCTTAGTTTTTGCTGATCAAAGTCAAAGTCAAAAACAAATCATTAATTTCAATTAGACCATTAAAATGGCACTTTTGAACGTCAACTAAATAAAATACTAATATGATTCTAGTTGTCCCTTCCAAAAGGTAATTAATCTTTTAATCTTAATCTTTTAAATAAGCTTTTTTACCTTTATTTGTGTGAATTAATAAGATGATTACGATTTACCTACCTAGAATAAAAACCACATTACCAAAATCTACCTAAGTACAAATTATTGCAATAATGAACAATGCAGCAAATAGAAAATTGTGTTGATAGATACATGCTGCTCACACACTTACAAATTTGGCACTTAAGTAGTGAATTTAATAATAAAAAATAAAAATGAACAATGCAACAGTGTGTGAGTTTAAATAATTCGTCTAGAATAAAATTTCTCCACACCTACTAAAAAAAGAACAAAATGATCAAAGTTTGAAGTCATCAACACACCCAGTTGTCACTACAGTATAATCTGAATAGTCATCAGTACCTTGGCTTACCCATCCATCTTTGACGGCACCCATGGGCTCAGAAGGGCCAACTCACCTTTAATCTAGAAACTACAATTAGAACAATATTCATCTCCAAACGTCGCTTCAGATTACGGTGCTGTAAATCTGATTTGAACCATTAAGAAACTTATCGTGATTAAGTTAACACCGCGCCAGTATTCCCCAAAGGGGTAGCCAGAGCCCTCTACCTACATATTACACGCAGGATTTTAAAATTATTATTGAAAGATAAAAGACAGTAACAATTTGATAAATAATGAGGTGATTAACTCATGTCCTTTTATTTGAAATCATTAATCAAGCAGGATTGGCCTAATAGGGGATAATACTACCACAAACAAACCAATTACCCATTACCATATTAATTTGTCAACAACAAAAATGGTTGATAGCTTCATACGAGTTAGTGCTGCCATCTAGCTATTAACCTTTGAGGCTCAAAGGAATTCAAAACTTACCACGTAGACTCACGTAGTCTGCATCTTAGATGTTTTCCAGTGACTTACGTCGTTTAATCAACCCACCGATCAAAACATGGACAGGATTAATGTTAGTTCCTCACTAGTTCATATATAATTCGAGTATATTCATGAAATTATAGGCTACAACACAATTTGCAACCATGACCTTGCCCGAACTGAACAGAAATTGAATCCACTACTCGAGTCTAGATGGCGCTACTGACATGAAAAACAACAAAATATGTCACGCCCAAATATAACTAACTGATGCATGATTACGTGTTCTTGTGAAATAGAAACACCTTTTCACCGATATCGTACCGCTTTTCAATTCATCACATGGAAGAAATAGTTTTATTTGCGACTTTTCCTTTGCAATAATAAATGCAACAAGAAAATGACGTTTGTTGTATTTGAAGCCCCGTTCAAATTGGAGAGTCGCGGTGTTTGTCTCTTTTCCGCAACAGCGCGGATGTGGTGTGCTAGAGTGAGAGCATGTATTATGCGATTTCGTTCGAAGTAGAACAGTCTTTCGTATCAGCTGACAACCAAAGCAAAACAGTCGGTGCGCGACCATCTTGTCAAAACTCAGTCGGTGACAACAAATAAAATATTGTAAAATGTCCTAAATCGCTCTAAATGACATAACTATCTTGTTGTATTTAATAAAGTATCGTGCATATTTCATGTTGGTGTTGTTTTCGAAGCAGTTACTATATATTTTACTCGATTTTTCGGGTTTTGTGTTGCGTCAAATGACGTCATGTATGTGATTATACACGTATCGCGGCTGCCGAGTTTGTAAGTATTTTCTTTTATTTCTGTGATAATTTCATTAATTTATAGTTGATGATGCGTAGTTTTCCATAAGTGCATGTTGTTTGTTTCATTCATGATTCGATAAGAATCCGTGGGGCCCCTTCGGTTGTCCATACGCGTCGGTCTGTGTTGGGTATGAATGCCCTTGAAAATTATGCAGCATATTTCGCGTCGTTGCTGGGCCGATGGTTTATGTGTTTAGTAGCATTAGCAGTATACAGTTCCATTCATGATGTCGTCTATTTCGTTGTCGACAATATTGCGTTTCGCATAGCAACCAATGTCCGCGGACTTGACTATAAATGGAACGCCAGAGAGTCATAGAAAGTATTGTTCTTCTACATCGAAAGTGTGTTTTATATCTGTTTATCGGCACGATAACCCTTTATAACACGAATAAAGTATTTTTCTCTCACTTTCCTTTTCGTTTTATGTGTGAAATGGAGGTAGAAATGTGCTAACGTTGATGTAATGCCTGCATTCGGATATATTTTCATATCTGCATTGCCATCGGACATATTTAACATCAAAACTACTCTCTATTTTTACATTAGCTGTGTTTACGTGTAATACTTATATGTTAATATGGCTCGCTTTTAGAGGTGGGCGTCACTCATACAATCATCCATGAATACCTACGTGCCTATATGTAATATGGGTACTTCCCCATCAACTAACATAATTCAATAACACGAGTTCATTTTTTAGTTGTGTAGGGTATTTATAGAATTGGTGCTAAGTGTGGTTATTTTTTTAATATTCATAAAGCATTGTGTATACTAAAGAACACTATACAAAATAATCGTACAAATGAATTGGCTATGTACCTACTTAGCTATTATTAGACAGAGTAGGTACCTATCCGATCAGCTTCATTATTTTTAATTCCATCGACTTAAAAGTACTTTTAAAGGGTTCCGTTAGCAAATGGCGAAAACGGAACTCTTATGTATTGGTTCTGTCATTCTGTCTGACCGTCTACAAAAACCATTGGACTGTGAGACTATTGGCACTATATCGATGAAAGAACAACGGCCATTTTGAACTAGGAAAAAAATAGAACTAGTTACCAATGTGTGACTGTTGAATGAAATATCCTACCTACATTGTTAATGTAATCATTGGATATTATTAATTTACTTCGAAAAACAGGAGAAATAAAAGATAATCATTTTAAAAATGTAACTTTTGTTAACCAGAACGCACTATAACTTTTGACACGTTGAATGCCAAATGACCGACAAACAATACATTTTCTATTGTGTCTCGTTGTTTGGCAGTTAAGGTGGTAGGTATCATATTTTTGAACGAATTCGTAACTTTTACGTTCCTAATTTACATTTCGGCGTCGCCTCGTGTTTTCTGTGCTATCTGATAAAGGGTTATTTTGAACGATTTAATATTTTCTGTTTTTCCTTACTCTAAATAATTTAAAGTTAAACTCATCTCATGCCACAAATTATAAATATAATGTATACTGCATTTAAATAACCCATAAAATCAGTTACAACCGAAAAGTCTTGGAGACATACTTATTTTTGTGGTCGATAAAATCAATATTGTGCTTTTGTAGTTATGAGTTCCGACTACAGTACCCTTCACGGTGCTTGGTCCGACTCAAACTTGGCTGGTTTGTATTGTAGTTTATGATCACGTGCCGCCAAGTAACCGCGGCCGTTGTGCACACGACCTAATTTGTGTCTTATGCTGTTCAGAATCTTAGGTTTGGTTTACACAGGCGGACATGCTTATTCTTCGATGTGTGTGCGCATAGTTATTGTTGCATGATTATTGTTTTTGCGTGTGCGCACTGTGGTGGCGGGGAGCGCATAGTAATATGTTTATTAAAGAGGTAACTCAAATTGTGAATTGATACCGAAACCGATTTTCTTAACTAAACATTTTATTTACCATCTGAAATGTAATTTAAGTGTACCAATTGGCCGGATCTTCATCATCTTTTTTTTTTAATCTATACGCATATTGTCTTGTGACTGCCTTTCTGTTTGTTCCCTTTTCAGACCTAACGGCTTAACGGATTTCGATGAAATTTTGCTTTCAATTTGATCTGGGTTAGGAGGACATGGTAAACTCATAACTCGGTAATAGGTAGATTCCCATGAGATTATTTCCAAGCTAAGCGCGGGTAAAGCCGCGGACAATAGCTAGTTAAAGAATAAATTGAATTCGCCCACAATTAGCGGTGCACGTCGTGGAAAACTGTGTAAGTAAGTAAATACAAGTTTTTCCAAGTTAGCATTTTATAACCGAACGCATAATTACGTAAATATTTCACCACGTGATGAAACTCTCTGATAAGTAACATAATAATAAATTGTTACTCAACAATACGTAAGTAGGTATTTGTTAGAGTGGTTAGGTACTTCTGTGGTAATATTATTTTGTCACACTTTCCCATATGTGCTGTCTATCAATTTTAAAAAAAATGTATGACATAAGAAGAGCCTTTAAAGTATTAAAGGCTCTTTTTATGTCATACATTTTTTTTCACATATTGGTAACGTATATTTGGTAAACATCTATTGTACTATATTCTGACAAATAAATCCTTCTTTCTTTCTTTCTTTCTTAAATTTTGATGAAGATATATTCGGAACTTTGAGCAAAATGGGACAAAAAAACAAAGTCAAAGATACATAAATTTATCGAACTTACTAATTTTCTTTGAATTAAAAAATGGCATTATTTTTTTAATGACACCGCCCTTTTTGAGCTAAGTCATTTATCTACAACTGAACCACCTTGTACAATAGGCCGCATGTATGTGGTAACACTTTGACGTTCAGCTGGCCTAGCGTCGTAAGCAGTTCCAATTGAATGCGAGGCCAGGTTACACTGGTTTTGTAACGACAGTTAACAAGCAGTCTTGGGTACTGCCGACAGAAAAGAAAACTTAAAACTTCATAGTAACTGTCAGTCTGGCGCAACACGTCACATTTGCATGTCAGTGACGTAAACCCATAAGTTTAACTCTTACTAAGAATATTGCTGTACGCATCTACAGATGTTTTCACTTGAAAAACAAAGGACATAAGTACTAAAATATCGACTAACTAACTGCGCCCCGCGGTTTTTGTTATCCGCGGTTAAAATTCACATTCATTAAACGCGCGTACTGTCAAAGGCGAAGTTAAAATATTTCGTTTAGTTTTCTGGAAGTTTCCAATTTTCTGCGCAAATTGTCTTAATTTTTCGTCCTGAAGAACCTTCTACAAAGTTTAAGAAAACTTTAGAAAAAAGATGAATGAAATCGGTAGTCTTTCTCAAGTTATGGCGTAACCAAGGGAAACAGGGATTCATTTTTATAAATGGTACTAGCGGACCGAACAGACGTCGTCCTGCCCGTACAGCGCCACCTACCGGGTCCAATTGTAAATCTAAACCATTCTCGAATCTCCACGAACACACACAAAAAATTTCATCAAAATTGGTCCAGTCCTTTAGGAGGAGTTCAGTCACATACACACGCACACAAGAAATATATATATTAAGATTTATTGCAATGCAGTGTTCATAAAAATGATTATGCTAGAACGCCGCATCGTTACTCAGTGTCGATCAAATAGATGACCTTGATAGAGAGTGAATTGATGACCTTCACGGCGTGACGTCAGGTGCATCGGCTCTCACGACGCCAGTTCCGACCTTACATCGGCACTATTTATACATACGACAGACTTTAGAAGGCATAGATTATTTGAATATGTTGCTGGATACAATCCAAACAAACTGAGGGAAGCGTTTCCTACTTCAATTCAGCGTGACTTTTGTGACAGCAGTGATAAACGATAAGTACCTTGATGACCGAGCTCGAATAAAACGGCGTTTTCTAAAAACGAAACCTAGCTAGACCCGAAACCCCCTGCATACTAAATTTCAAGAAAATCGTTGGAGCCGTTCCTGAGATTCAGATTATGTATACAATATGTTCATACATAAATACAAGAATTGCTCGTTTAAAGGTATTAGATAATAAATTGCAATTGCTGACGATGCTTGCACTGACTGGACAGTTCCATCGAGAGGTCCTCACATGATCTGACCAAAATAATGTCTGGACTTTAAAAGACACTGTCACCTCTGAGTTTGTTTCGGTGTTTCTTCTCAGAGTTGTCAGAAAGGGAAACATGGGCATCATCAAAATCTAATTTATTTATTACATTTAGTGACGTTCTAAAAGTGTTTTTTTTTAAACCTACTATATTACTTATAATTCCATCATTTTGAAAACTGATAAAGGTATTTCCATAAATTGTTAAAAAAAAACACTTGTAACACGACAGTAAAATAAAGTACCTCATTAATCTAAATCTGGGGTTTTTTTACTAGGACTGCGTTGACACGTTGAACGCCAAATGACCGACAAACAATACATTTTCTATTGTAGTTTGTTGGCAGTTAAGGTGTTACCATAAACTAAAAAGAATACAACAAGTCCAGTAGTCTAGTATTCTGGTACCGTGAATTTCCAGATGAAAAACCCATTTAGACTGGCGGCCGGGAATCGAACCCAGGATATCATGCTCAGCACTAGCGCTTACGACCACTAGACGGACGGCAAACTTGTCTTTTTTATACAAATAGTACTATAAACTTTAAGATCTTAACTAGTCAGAATGGTTCTATTAAAATTAATTCCTAAAAGCAAAGCAGTACATTTAATAAAACTAACATTAATAATAATAAATAAAATAAAATATTTTATTTCAGACAAAGTAGTCCATGGACAAGACAAGATTGTTAGTAACAAGAATTTTGCTTATATCTATTGTTAGTAATAAAAGTAGGTAACGATAGCAAACTGGACACACCGTCTACCCCTGCACAGTAGGCTCACCGGTCCCGCAACACATGGAGTTCAGTGAACCTACTGAGCAGAACAGTATCGGTTCTCTCGCCAAACATCCTGAGGACGGTATTCGGGCTCCCCCGTACTCGGCGCACCACCGACGCTACTTTTTTACGCATAATTGCGTAGAAGTCATCTACGCTGGCGTCAGCAAACATGCCGGATGCACTGCAATACCGAGGGAGCCGAAACAGAGCCCTGAACACATTGTTATACTGGACGCGCAAGGCATTGTAGGCTTTCTGTGTAAAGTTTGCCCACAGGCCGCTCGTGTAGAACGTCTGGCAGAATGCCTTGAACAAAGTTATTTTAACTGGAGCAGTACAACGAGCGAACCTGTGTGCCAACATATTACCACGAACCGACAATGCCCTGCGCTCCCTCTCGATGTCCAATTCGTCACTCAAATTCTCTGTTACAATGTGACCAAGATATTTAAACTGTGCAACACGACTTAGAGGTACACCGTTAAGTAATAAAGGTGGTATAAAGATACTGTTTTCATTTTTACATTTAAATAACATAAACTCACTTTTACTTTCGTTGTACCTCAAGCCATGTTCCACAGCATAAACCTCACACACCTTTAACAGCTGTCTAAGACCACCAATTGAGGGGCTCAGCAGCACCATATCATCAGCATAACTCAAATTATTGACACATATGTCATCAATATGGCATCCAACATGCATGCTGCTGAGCTCCTCAATCAGATGGTTAACATAAATATTAAAGAGCCGTGGGGAAGTCAGCCCGCCCTGCCTAACGCCACACTCCAAAGAATATTCATTGGAGTATACATTTCCCCACCTGACTACATTAAGCTGCTCACTATACCAGTAGGCGAGGATATTCACCAGATCTGTTGGGACACCTGCACTTCTTAATTTCGTCCAAAGCTTACTATATGACACCAAATCAAAAGCTTTGGACAAATCCAAGAAGCACGCGTATACTGGGGTTCGCCTTTTCACATAATAGTCTACAGTGTGTTTCAGAGATAATATTGCACTTTCAGTTGACAACCCCTCTCTGAAGCCGAACTGTGTATCCTGTAATTTAACAAAACGATCCAATTTTCTATCCAATAACCCATCAAACACTTTTGCGATTATAGTTGCTAAAGAAATTGGCCTATAGTTACTTTTATCAGATATATCAGCAGTGACATTTTTCACTATTGGAACAACCACTGTTCTCATAAGATTAGATGGTAGATATGAGTGCCTTATACAAAAAGTGTAAAACATGGCTAACACTCTATACAGGTGCACTCCCCCATGCTGCAGGTGCTCGACACTAAGTCCCTCATGACCTGGTGACTTCCCTCTTTTCATATTTTTAACAATGTCAGCCACATCTTTACTTAAAAAACCAATAGGCTTTTCCACCAGGCTATGTTCAGTATCAGACACCAAGAGCAAGGAAGATTTCATCTGAAAATGATCTTTAAATGAATTGGCAATCATTTTAGCATCACTGATGCCATCAACGCACACAGGCAGACTAGTCTTACCATTTAGACGCTTAGTGCCCTTCCAGAACTTATTAAATTTCTTGGCAGAATGTTGTGAGGCAAGTATATCCATTCTTATCTGTTCCTGGTTGTTCTGACAGTACTTTAAACGTGACTTGAAAACTCGTCGACTTTCACACATTTTATCATACAAAGATCCACTAACTGGTTTACCACCTAAGACATACAATTGATGGTCCAGTCTAGCCTGCCTGTGGGCGTCTCTGACATGCTTGTTCCAACCATGCACACATTTAACATTAGTCGGCTTCCTAGGTAAAGCACTGCGACTGTGTGCCGAAGCCTGACTCAATATATTTACAATGTTATTATATAAGTTGTCAATTACAGATCTGTGTTGTATGTTTTGACACATACTATCGGCACATTCATGAAGTTCATCAGGAAACATAATTTTTCTGAAGTTATTGTTACAAATTTCATGATATTTCTGAATTTCTTCCAATTCTCTTACCCCCCATACAATTTCATTACGTAAATAGCTGTGAACTTCTACTTTAGCTTTAATTACTCCTAAATTACAAGTCACCTGTAAAGGGAAATGATCTGACCAATATACATCATTGTGAACCATAATGTTCACCACAGACTGCCATGCTGACTTGGTTACCACGCAGTGGTCCAGCCATCGCTTACACCCGTAAACTTCACTTTGAAACGTATAAGTTTCAGATAACATACCTAATTTGACTAGATCGGCACATATCCATTCATTTTCCTCACAAAAATCAAGTAGTTCACTACAAAACGGGGCATTAGGATGTGCATTGAAGTCCCCTAACATAAATACTACTTCGATACTATTGTCTTGTATAATTGCATTCAACTCACCCAAACACTGAGTAAATTCCGGCAAGTTCACAGTTTGGTCAGTCGGCATATACACGCACATAACTAACATTTCACGACCCGCTCCAGTCATTAATTTAATCGCAACAATACGCTCACTTTTGCACTTCACCACCGTAACATTGCGAAAGGCACTTTTCCGCCACAGAAGCGCAACCCCGCCGTGAGGTCTTCCTCGTAGCACTCCAGCTGTCAAGTCCACCGCCGACTTCCCCGTGTAGCCGAAGTTGTCGTCAATATCACCCAATACTCGAGTATCGTAAGGTAGTAGCCAGGTTTCTTGGAGGGCTATCACATCTGCCGATTTACATAAAGTTCTCACACATTCCATACTTCTTTTAATATTTTTGCAGTTATAACTTATTAGCGTACTATCCATTTACTTGTAGGTATGTCATCTTTATCGGAATCCCGTGGTCTAAATCGTATGAATCTCCTAAATGTTATCCCATCCGGCCACAAGTTATCATTTAAAAAGGTGTCAATAAACATTGGTTGTGATTGCCATGTTAAAAATATAAACTTAATTTAGGCTGTTTTATTCTTTCTTTCATTAACCAAACGAAAGGGACGAACGAACATTTATAAGAGCTGTCAATATAATTAGAACTAGAAACATAGTTAACATTTCAGACACGTAGACTAAAAACATGGCGAAAACTAATTCGACATCTATACTTCTTATCTGTCACTGTCACTCTGTCTTTTTCTAGCCCTGTATGTCAGAAAGAGATGGCAATGCTCTCATATTAGTTTAAAAGAATCGGCGCCACTGGTTATCATTTACTTTTTAATTCTAAGTTACCAAGTTAATATAAATAGAAGTTAGTGGCCGAGCCACTCGCCGACATGCGAAAACCTGTCCCCATTGAATTTTTAATAACTTTTACTTCTGTTTGTGTGAATCCAAACTATCCACCTGCACGCGTATCATGTCCAATTCTATATCTATTCTACCAACAATAGACAACGTTTCTTCTTTCCAACTTGACATTTCATCTACCCGCGCACGGGGCGCCCCATAGACCGTAGAGAATAGAAAACTTTCTTCTCTTCAGTTTTAACATCGCCATGCTTAGGACGGTAGAAATCTTTCACCAATCTGTCGTGCTGCCTATTCTTCCGTCGACATACCCCGTTACTACGGTGGTCATGCTGCGCGTGCTGTTCTACCTATGGTATAGAAAAGTTAAACTATATGAGCGGCTTGAAGTCTCGCATGGGTCAATCGAATTTTAAGCTCTACTTGCTAACGACGGTCCTTTGATGGAACTAATCATTCCATACCGAGACCCTTAACAAAAACTTAAGAGGAGCTCGTGGCTTAATAAAAACAGCCGCACGGATTGATCGAAGGTTAAGCTACACTTGCCGAAGTCAGTCAGTGGATGGGTGACCGTTCGTATTTAACATAGATACCCTCGCCATGCGTCGGAAAGCACGTAAATCAGTTGGTAAAGGCTGTCATTGGTAGATCTTTGACAGTCGTTAAGGGTACTCAGAAGCCTAAAAGTATGACAACCAGTCTTACCTAAGAGTATCGTATTACCCCATAATCGTATTGGATCGGAATTAAAGTTTGAAGACCCTTGACGGGAAATGTGTTATTGGGTTTTTCATCTGGTGTTTCTCAGAGCTAAATAAAAACAGCCGCACGGGTTGATCGAAGGTTAAGCTACGCTTGCCGAGGTCAGTCTGTGGATGGGTGACCGTTCGTAACATATCGAGACTCCTCCGTGCCTCGGAAAGCACGTTAAGCCGTTGGCCCCGGTTGTCATTTGTAGATCTTTGACAGTCGTTACGGGTAGTCAGAAACCTGAAAGTCTGACAACCAGTCTTATCAAGGGGTATCGTGTTGCCCAGTTACTGGGTTGTGGAGGTCAGATAGGCAGTCGCTCCATGTAAAATACTGGTATTCAGCTGCATCCGGTTAGACTGGTAGCCGACCCCAACATAGTTGGGAAAAGGCTAGGCAGATGATGATGAGTTTCTCAGTAGCAGCCGGTTGATGACAATAGGATTGTACACATGTGACTTAAACATAACTGGCAAAATTTGAGTGCACTATCGGTAACCTCTGCCCAACCCCTCGGGGAATATTGCGTGATGTTAAGAGATAACCATTCTGGGCTGCTGGACAACGTGTTGTACATATTTCTCATGACAAAGTTCACAGCTCTATTGTCCGATATAATTAAGTGTGACCTTCAAATGTTCTTCCGTACCAAAACAAGCGAATTATCTAATCGCGATCTATTAAATCATCGTCATCGCACAGACTCGGGTCATTTTAAAACGGGCAGTATCAATTTTAATAACAAATAATAGGGATGTGCTCTAGGTAAAAATATATTAAGTCTATTTAGTCCGTCAGTAAGATTACTAAAAAATATTACTATATACACGTATTTTTTGCTTACTCTAATCAATAAAAAGTGACAATGATATAGCACATCAAAGTTCAGGAGAAAGGGCTTGTGACGTCACTGTTACATGTTTAGTTTTCGTGACAAAAGAAAAAATACGTATCCAGTATTTTTGAGTAATCTAACTTTCGGACCAATCAGAATTTTCAAGGACACTACCCTATTCTATGGGAAATTAGCGAATCAAAACTAGCATCTCGCAGTAGGCTGTATAGTTGATTTCGCAGTCTTAAATCAAAATCAAAATTCGTTTATTCAAATTAGACTGAGAATTAGCACTTTTTGAACGTCAAAAATTACGTAAGACAATTAAGTAGTGCTCTAGGTTTTGATAAGTATGGAATATTTTTAGTAAGGTTACATTACGCCTGTATTCGTCGAAGGGTTACCTTCAGTAGACTACACTCATCATTCCTCTGTTAAGTTTAAGCCGCATGTAAAAGGGGGCGAGCCTATTGCCATCAACCGGGCACACCAGTCTCCGAGCTGCTACTGAGAAACTCCAGATGAAAAAAAAACCCAATCACAAATGGTCCGACCAGCAGGCCTAGACAAACAACTTTTCTGTGACGTAAAACGACAGACGCTAACGTCAAAATGTATGGCAATGACATTACAATAATATCGAAAGGAGTCACGTGACATCTCTTAAGCTAATGTCTGTATACAATTTGATCTTTTCGTTGGCGTTAACGCAAATCGAAAAAGGTTTTTGTCTAGGCCCCCTGGGCCCTGGGACCTTCTTTCTAGGTGGGTGTTCTATATCTGTCACGGAATAAATAATAGTACTAACGCCACAACAAACTTACCTAATTCTATTACGATGAAAAGGAAAATAATGCCTTGCAAGGCCCGCAACCATATACGCCCTTATAAGTTCCTTTTTGCCATTTACTTCTAAAATTCCAAAAATACTATGTCCTCACTCAGATAGTACATCTCATCTCTGCCCATCCCGGAACCTGCAATCGCATCATAAATATGTTATGGCAGCAACGGAAATCGACAGGCTGTTCTATTCTTAGCCGAGACCGCACGGAAATGAAGTCACAGACTCACAGCATGGGTTTGCATCAACATGAAACATTAATTTTTCACTTCTCATACAGAGAAGAAAACCAGCAAGCAATAAAGGGCTAAATAATAACATCCGTACCGGTCTGTCGCAGGTTAAGCTACGCTTGACGAGGTTAGTCTGTGGATGGGTAACCGTTAGTAACATATAGAGACTCCTCCGTGCCTCGGGAAGCTCGTCAAACCGTTGGTCCTGGCTGTAATTTGTAGATCTTTGGCAGTCGTTACGGGTAGTCATAAGCCCGAAAGTCTGACAATCAGTCTTACCAAAGGGTATCGTGTTAGTCGGTCTGATAGGTAGTCGCTCCATGTAAAATACTGGTATTCAGCTGCATCCGGTTAGACTGGAAGCCGACTCCAACATAGTTGACAAAAATCAATCTTAAACATATCTTAAATTTTACCAATTTGTTTTAGCCAACATGTTTTTTTGCCTACTAAGTCTTGGTACGGCGGTGTAATGACTTAGGTTTGTATTGGACCCAGGGAGGTAAAATAAATTAAAAGTATTAGTTAGCCTGGGTATGCCAGTTGGGAGTCTTACCCACTAACGGGCCCAAAAGTTCACTGCAGTCTATAGATCCCTTCAATATTGTGTTACTCGCTCCATGAAAAGGTTTTCAGCTGCATCCGGTTAGACTGGAAGCCGACCCCAACAAAGTTGGAAAAGGGTGGACAGATGACGACAGAGAGGAAACGAACATTGATCTACAATGCTCCCTTGCTCTGATGTAATCATCATCGTATATCTCTTGTCTATAGGTCAGTAAAAATAAGGGCAATCGTGTCCGATTATTGCACAATATTGGTTACTATAATTTGTTGTAGCTTGAGGAAAATGGATGTATCTGATTCATATTTACGTTAAAGATAACCGCTTGTGATATCACATCGTCATAGCTACACGTGTGACTAAAAATATTAAAATCGCTTTCACTGCCCTTAGCATATTTTGGCACGGCTGATGAATTGCCATAACATCCTGATAATGCTTCCGTAATGTTGTGTAATACAATGGAAATTATGACACGTGAAGAGGAAATTGTCGCATTGACGTAAATAAATGTGGTTTTTTTATTGGAGGAGCTTGTGGCTAAATAAAAACAGCCGCACGGGTTGATCGAAGGTTAAGCTACGCTTCCCGAGGTCAGTCTGTGGATGGGTGACCGTTCGTTACATATCGAGACTCCTCCGTGCCTCGGAAAGCACGTTAAGCCGTTGGTCCCGGCTGTCATTTGTAGATCTTTGACAATCGTTACGGGTAGTCAAAGCCCTAAAAGTCTGACAGCCAATCTTACCAAGGAGTATCGTGTTTCCCAGTAACTGGGTTGTGGAGGTCAGATAGGCAGTCGCTTCATGTAAAATACTGGTATTCAGCTGCATCCGGTGAGACTGGAAGCCGACCCCAACATAGTTGGGGAAAGGCTAGGCAGATGATGACGTAAATAAATGTGTTACGATTTCCATTCTAACTTAATGACGTACGGGTAGTCGGGTTCTAGATGCATATATTCTTCTTCCAACCCGCCGTTCGCAGGAATATCGCCACAGGTGTCCCAATTACTAACCACAAGATTTCCGCAAATTGCAATTGATTTACTGTAGGTATGTTCTGTCGGTATTACGACAACTTAGATACATGTATTGGACGGTAAATCTTCATACGTTAGTGGCTTAGAGTTAGAAACAAATGCCGTTCAAAACATCCAGAACGGAACCAAAAATGGCAATGAGAAAGATCAGAAGCCACAATATGAATTCTTCAATAAACATATCACTACAAAGGATAATATTGAAGCAACGAACACGATGAATCAACCTCAGGAAGCCAGCCACAATAAAGTCGCAGTATTACATCTTTGTAATGTAATTGGCAATTCTACGGATGACGTTATTGGGAGTTCCCGTACTGAGCATCGAGAAATTCAATTACTTAATAAGGAATATATTTTGCGAGACGTTGTGCAATGGCGTTAGGTATTAGCTGATGACTTGACTACTACTGTTCGAGCTGAAATGTGTCCTATCTTATCTCAAGAACAAGTCATCGTTACGGAATCAGGTGAATTGTTTATACTTACATTTTGTTTGATAATAGATACTATCTACATATTCTACATCCTCTATCGCAAATTAACAATAGATCTTAGTTTTCTGGTGTGTGAATTGAAAGCTTTTTAATCTAGGATCTTTTTATCAACAATATTTTGCACGGAAGAGTGATACACGAATTTGTATTCCAGTCGTCATTCGATTACTCTTCGGTCTGATTGAGTTAATAGAACATTTGCATGGCTACAAGCGTGTATCCACCGTTGTGGGCGCGTTGAGTATGGCCACAACCCTAATTGAGGTCAATATGAAAATGTTATATGGCAAAATAGGCAGTCCAGGGGACTGCCGATAGAAGTGACAACTTTAAACTTTGGAATACTAGTCAGTTTGGCACAACGCGACACATGATCATGTCGGTGACGCGAACCTAATAAGTTTTGCCCTTACCAAAAATCTCTCAACGCGGCTCAAGAAGTTTTGACTGAAATAAAAGAGTTGGCCGTCACGGGACGCCTGGCAGATGTGAAACATTGATATTGATGGTTATTGAAAGAATGTTTAATGAAAGAAAACCAATAAATAAATATGGAGGTAAAATATGAGCCATTGTCAGTATTAGTAGGTGCCAGTCAGACGTTCGGTCGGTCGGACGGTCGCGCACACACACGTCAAAAGCGTTGGCGTAGAGGGCATGACGGCACGATCGCATGACGGCAAGAGACGCACCTATAGATGTTTCACATCAAAACCAATAAAACTAGAATTCCCCACGTGTTGGCCCGCCTGGACCTATAAACTATACCAGGTCTTGGGCGTCATACATTTTGTAAACGTTTTAGGGAATTTTTTGTTTGTTATTACTTCTGTTTTCATATATCTCTTTTACCTATGTATTCTATGTTTAGTATTGTGTCGTTGGTTGTTGTCTTGTGCTGAATAGATGACTTTTTTCTTTCTTTCTTGCTAGGAATGTAAAAAATCGACCGTGAGCGAGTCCGTAGTCCGATTTGCAGTTATCTAATTTTTCAAACCAGATCTTAAAAGCTAGGTGACAAATTCAATATCCTGAAACTTCTGATCCGAGTAACAACTTATTTGACTCAAGGAAATGCATTTCCATTGCCGTAATATCTTTGCCATCTTTGTTTTCTGAAGAACTCTTGACTTGATTGAACTCGACCATCTTGAGGAAGCGCACACTACACGTTTCCTGTTCCACACTCATTTCATTAACGAAGTTGATAAGTAAGTAAGAAGTAAGGGGAAAAAAGGTTTAATAGAAGATGCTCGGATGGTTTGGTCACGTTGAGAGGATGAATGAAAGACTACTTACAAAAGGTATTATAAGACAAATGTAAGCGGAGACCCCGAAAGGGAACGCCCTAGAAAGACATATGTGCACTGACCTTATTGGTGGTTTTCTTCAAAATGCTGACCTTGTGCGTAGTACAAAAGGAGTATTTTAAGACCGTAGGATAAAGCCTATGAAAAATTTCAGCACTTGGGGGTCCAGAATCATGTATTAAACTCATGGTCTCAGTTTTTGCGCCCCGTTCCACCCTGTATATCTAATAAAGGTGACTAGGACAACACTGACCACGAAGTGTACCTTTTCCATAAAAGGCTGCATTTTCAAACAGGATATTATGATTAACAATCAAACCCAAACAAATCATGATAGGCACAGTTTCTTTTATTCAATTCTCAAACAATAAGAAAATGATTCATGACCTGTTTTCAATAATGCTTCTTGTTAGAAGGTAGACGTTTTAAACGGTCGCTCGTAAAACTCAATGGGCGGAAGCTTATGTAATTAGTTACATTACAATAAGTGGTCTTTGTACGCTTTCTTAGCTTTGAGGTACGTGGTCATAGCTCATTGAGAAATCACTTTCAGGTCGTAGTTTTATCACTACAAGGTTGATTCTTCACTATTCAGATGACTTTTATCCGTGGAATAGTAATGGCGGTTTGACAGCTACCTTTATGTCAAACCGCCATTTTTTTCTTTAGATAAAAGTTATACGATTATTGATTAATAAGCCGTGAATCAATAAAATACTGTCATACAAACCCAAGAAAAGTATTAAAAGACAATTTTAACTAGTGCTTATTGATCAAAAATCTTATTAAACTCTACAGTTTTCTAGTACTGTTCATACGACCTTTACTGTCGCGGCCATGATGTGACGTCATTTTTAACAAGACTGAATTGTTTACATCTCTTTTATAGCCCCAAATGAAAAAAAATAAAGTTCTTTATTCAAGCGGAAATCAGACTTACAATAAAAGCTTGTACTTACAATAAAGTGAGATTTCAAAGAGGTATTGCTGGACAATCCACACAGCACACAGGTTTATCAATAGATGTTTATTTACGTGGATTCCTACGTCACTGCGCACCTCACTGTCGATGATGACGTGTTTCTAGTGTCCAGAAGCCAGCACATCAAGCTACCCCAAACTGTCAGATTTTCCCAATTGAACATGAACCTTGTTCTTTTGCAACAAAGTTGGAAATCTATCAAAGAAATTTGACACATTGTGGTAGCTTGATGGGCTGGCCTATGTACTTGAAATAAATACGTACCGTTTCACGAAAGCGCAAAATAAAATAATGAATTGTGAAATAGATTTTGCGTTATTTTTTCTTTATCGGTTTGGGTCACAAGATAGTTCCTTGGGAAACACTAAATGTTATTTCTTACAATTTTTTCATAAAACACCGTCAGAAAAGGCTATTTAATCTACTACTTTTAATTAGACGAAAAGACTAGGTTTAAGCTTAATATTATTTTTCATTAATTAACAATATTAAGTATGCTAATATGGATTTCATAATACAGACTGTAAAACTATTTTCTAGCAATGAAGAAATTGCAGATAAGAATATGTAATGGTCGACATATTAATGTAAATAGCCAACAGTATTTTTTCTTCACTCCATTGTCGAGCTATACATTTGTAGCTAGGGCAGATCTGTGGCCTCCAGCAGCTTCCAGGCAAAGGAAATTGATAATAAAAAAGTTCCGCTTTTACAACACAAAGGCAGGAAAATGTCACCCTAGAAATGTCTGCCGAAGACAGTTGACACTATAGAAAGTATAGAGATTGCATGTGGGTGGTTACAAGAGTAGAGGAAGACCAAAGAAGCGATGGATGGATTATGTGAAAGATGATATTGCTAGAAAGGAGATGACAGCAAATAGGATAGATGATGTAGTTGATTTAATATTTTCTTTTTTTATATATTCGAGCGTATTCTAAGTATATCTCAATCTTAGAATTTTGTTGTTCTGAGGTGGAAAATCCTCATAGATGAGGGGTCTGTCAGACTCTTACGGACTAAAAACCACCCTGGTGTTCCACCTCACACCTACACCGGGGGTAGCAGAAACGTAAGATCCTTCCGCAACATCTCAATCTAAGATCTGTCAAGATTGAGATTGAAAATCCACCTATCGATCCATCGAAGCATTCAAAGCTCACTCAGCATGGAAATGCATTTAAACAAGAATAGACCCATGTCGTATAGACATTGAGCTGGCATCAGTTAATCTCGCTATTGTCAACCAGAATCAAAGCGACTTAGGCACGCGTTCAATTCAATAACACCTGTCTAACTGAAGCCGTAGATTGGATAAGTCAGACGGAATTCGACCAAGACTGTTCTTTATGTAGTAGATATTTAGTCTTATTTTGTATTTAATCATTATTGTCAGTTGCTCTAGTGGTCCCAAGTGCGACTGCTGAGGTGAGGGTTTGATTCCCAGGTCGGGCAGATTGTTGATGAGTTTTTCCAACAGGAATTATCTCATTAGCAGCCCGGAGTCAGGATTTGTGCGCGGTTAATGGCAATAAGCTTGTCCCCTTTAACATGGGACTTAAATATTACTGGTGAAATGTGGGTATTACTATGTGTGCCTTCAGCGAATACTAGCGTGATATTATCTAGTCTCCAGCTCCACACTGGGAGTCCCTGTGTCGTGGGCACTAGTGTCTTACAGAATAACACCGTAGGAAGGTACACATAGCATTCAATGGGTTTTAATCAATACTTTTGGTCAGCTGTAGTTTTTGTATAGATAAACTGCCAAAAATGTATTTGCAGGATAAAACTTCTTATCCTGGCTCGTTGGTCGGTTTGTCCCAAGCGCTACCGCTGGTTCCTGGGCTCGATTCTGCCCTGAATCTGGTATTGTACCCGGTTGGTGGCTATAGGTTATTAGGCTGCCAGTCCACCGGAGCGGAGAAACGTGGAAATATTAACTAATAATCCCTGTCCACGTGAGCGAAGCGGAGATTTTACATTACGATTGCCTAAAATTACTCCGTTTCTCCGCTCCGCCAGACTCGCTCCGCTCAGGTGGCTCAGAGGCAGCCATCGCATGATACCTTAATATAACAAGCAAAATATGAGTGCCCTTTTGCCTTATGCTGCGGCAAATACAGGCGTGTTGCTATGTAACTTTTACTTGTTATAAAAGCTTGGTCATATTCACCCTCAGTCTCGTTGAAACTATTTTATACGAACGCAACGTTATGCAACAGCGTGAGGGTGCTCGGATATATTTTAATAAAAGCACCCTGTAGTTTCCAGGAAGCGTAATCCAATCTTCCTTTCATGGAATTCAGATCGATATTCAGTTTAACTGAAATGCGACCTAGTTCCATAGACGGTAGTTTGAAAATTTAACTACGGTAACGACGCAGGCTTGAATCATGCCAGTCAGTTGCAGTGCTCTGGTTGGCTCGGACGTCTCGCGTTGCGTGCCGCCTTCAGGATCATTTAGATTGTTGGTGATTCTGGATTTGTCTCCTATTGACTCTTTGACTATTTGTGTAGTGTGTGTTGTGTGTAACAATTACAATTTATAGTTATTATGAAGACAATGATTCATTGACTTGATTGAAAATTAACGTTTAAGAAACAGTAGTGATTGTGTGTGTCTGTTCGTCTGTGACTGTAACCTATGTATTAGTGTAGTGTGGAGTGTGACAGTTCTAGTATACTATTAGTACAATAATTAATAAACTTTCAATTTTATTCACGCAACATTTAAACGTATGTGTATGTCTGTGTAGTTGTGTACTTAGTGTGACTAGCTTAAATTAAATTTGGTACTAACCTCTATCAGTAAGATAAGTAATTCACTTGTTATTCAATAAATTAAGTGCAATTAACAATAGCTAACGTTTAGCGCTTCTTTGTTTGCTTCTGTGTATGTGTACTTACACAGTGAGTGCAGAAAGTGACTTTCCCAAACATTAATGAGTAATTTGGACTATCAAGAGATGGCGTCCATTTCTCCACGACTTCAAAGATGCAATGACGCAGGTAATTTGGCAATTGATCACACTCTCATCCGTCAACATTGTCGAAAAAGATATTGTACAAAAACTCTTTATGACAATACTTTAGTGGGTAAGTAAGTAAATATATAGCTTCATAGTTAAGCTTATTTTCAAAACGTAATAACACCATGTAGCTTGCATTTATTCAGGTATACACGTGCCACGTATGGTGGGGACACGCCCCCAGGCTGAATAATAACAGCCACACCGATCGATCGACGGTTAATTCACCTTTGTCGTGGTCAGTCCGTAGATCTTCAATAACATATTGTTATCAAGACCTCTGTTTCACGGAAAGCACGCTAAGGGCTGATTCACGACGGGAAAGTGGGCAAATTCGTTGTTTTATAAGTAAAAACGTTGTCCCACACTAGGAATTTCTCCTGTATGGTGGGTGCAAACATTTAAACTCCCATACACAAACAGCCGGAACATTTACCTGTAGGCCATACAAATATCAGTTCCTTGCTGGCATTGAAGCCGCGACACGCAGCGCAGTAGCCAATCGCTCATCCACTGCGCCAACCGTGCCGTTTTATACTTTATGTGCATAATTAAAAGTCCAGTATCACTTGAAAAGCACGCGTCTTGTCAGCGGCACTGACCGCGGCGCCGCGAGCAGCCTCGCGAAGTGCCGTGCGCTCCCTGCTCTTATTCTTTTGTTTGATTTATTTCTTGTTCTTCTTCAGAAATAAGTGCCATAATAACCAATTCCATCAATTTCACTCCAAACACGAGTTTTCTTGCCGTGACTGATAGTCAGAAGTCCGGAAGTCTGAAGGGATATCATATTACTCAGTAACTGAGTTATGTAGCAGTCGCTCCATGGAAAATACTGGTAGGTGGCTGCATTCAATTACACTGGAAGCCGACCCCAACATATTTGTAATAAGGCTAGGCAGCGTGTGTCGTGCCGTCCGGGATTCAATTAATCTGGGTACCTCCAGTATCTACGTACCAGGCAGGAAATAGGGATGTATGTCGGACTTATGTAAGTAAACAAACAATTTTGAACAACGAAAATAGATCTATTGACCAAAGTCTTTACAAATAAGTTCTTTTATACATTTAAAAATGGTAGATGAAGAGGTTTATGTTAATATTGCAGATAAATAAAAATACGAGTACATCTCTTAGTAGCACAGTTTTTAGGAATCAACAAAAACCCTTTAAAAACTTATTTAGATAAGCGGTCGCAATTAATGATTTTAATGTGACAATGGAAAAATGTTTTTGTTCTATGGTGCCTTGGAGGACGAATCCGATTCGATGATTATCGGTTTAAAAAAAATTAAAAAAAACGACCATAGTCGCGGCACGCGCCACCATGCCCCCTCTACGCCTCCACTCTCGAAGTCTCGATTCTTGTGTGTGTGCGCACACTTTACACCCACACCTTCGTTGTACGAGCTGCTTACTATATGCCACCTCTCCACCGACCGACCGATAAATTTCGATGACATCTGTCAGGCTACCCGTCACAGCCAGCTTTTATAGATAAATGACTGATGACATTTAAAAAATAACTGTAGGTACCTTCGTTTAAATAACAACTTGCATGCAAGCTTACTAATATTTTCTTGACAGAATATAGGTTGTGAACAGCACTTGCGTAATGAAACGTACGAAGACGCTATTAGTAATAACGGTTAAATAGGTAAATAAATTAGTAATGAAAGTACATTAAACTACAAGTCGTTATGAGAAGGCCACCCGCTCTATAGCTTTTTAATTACAACGCTATTAACAATAAGACAAGTGTAGTCTTACCATTACATGAATTATTTAATGCTTTCTTCAATTCATTTCTTACAAAATAATTCACATCAAACTATTTCTCCTGCTTCCATCCCAATTTATTTGGGGTCGGCTCAGCAAGTCTTCTTCTTCCAAACATCTCGATAGTCACCTCTCTAGCCATATCTATCACACAGTCCATCCATCGTTTCTTTGGTCTCCCTCAACGCTTGGAACCCTCCACATACATACCTACTTAAAACAAAATAATTCACATAACACAGTCATTTTTATCTCTTAAACAATTTACTGTAGAAATAGTATTTGAAAAATGCTGTTCATAAATTCTGTAATTTAATTAATCACAAACCAAATTAATTAACTGGGGGCAATGACATACGATAGCCTAGCAACTACCGTTAACAGTGAATACTAGGTCTTATAATATAGCTTGTTTAGCATTATTTTAGTTTTTTAACAAACCTTTCCAACCGTAAAGGTATGATCAAATCAACATAGAACATTATGTTGGTAGGGGAAACTAGAATCATAAATATTAATGTTTTTTAAATCGCCAACACACATTGAGGATAAATTATACCAGCCAGTTACTGTCCCACTGCGGGCAAAGGCCTCTTCTCCTACAGTGAGGGCATGAGCATTCACCACGCATGTTCATGGCGGGTTAGCGATTTCAGAGTTAGTCTAGGTTTCCACGATCTAGGCCTCCTCAGGACTGAGTAGGCCTGCAGATGCGGGCTGACACTAGCCGGGGGTTACGGAATGTTAGCACGTTCCCGGGACCCCCGGCGTAGGTGTGATATGAAACGCCGAGATGGTTTGGTTTTTGGGTTGGTTGGTAGCACAGTAAGAGTCTGACAGATCCCTCATCCATGAGGATTTTCCACCTCGACAGCAAAAAAAAGGTTTCCACGATGTCAGTTAAGTATGTCTAAGATAAACTTAGAATATACATATGAATTGAAAAACTGTCATTATTACTTGCCCGGAACGGCTCTTGTTACTTCTGAGTTATTATTAGAAAAGGTATTTATTTTCTACTTTAATTTTCGTGGTGTGCAGTACTCACAACCAGCGCGGTGTGCGTGTATGACCACCAGGGTGAGCACAGCCGTTTTTTTTGGGACAAGCTCGCCATACTATTCCCAAACCACTGCAACTCCTGAAAACCAGAATGAACATAAGAACAGTGGCGACCACCAGAAAAGCGTCGAGACAATGAAGCCCGACGAGTCCCGGAGAAACGATTCAACTGTCTTGGATACCGCAATATACGAGACGTTTGTAACAAGATTACGGTGGTATGCTACGGTTTTATCGCCTCAACTGTGACAAAATGTGTGACTCAAGCCAAGTCACGGAACCCGTGCTCGCCCCGCGTAAGAACGTAAACGGAGCAAAGGGAGTATGGGGAGAAAAAGGCGTGAGTTTATGTACATATGTGTATGTATTTGCGTGCTGACCTACAGTGGATCAATAACAGGCTGCTTATGCCTATGCGCACTTTGTGCAACGTTATGCTTCTACCATATTCCCGAAGGCATTGAAGCGCGGTAGCGCTACAGTTATGCCACTCCATACTAGTATGAACTATGGTGACCAATCACTGACTGCCCTATTGGTCTAGAGGTCGCAGGCGCTACTGCTAAGCTACTCCTGGATTCGCTTCCCGTGTCGGGAAAAGTGATATTGGGAGTTTGTTTATCCCAACAGGAATTTCTCAATAGCATTCCGGAGCTTGGATTTGTGCCCGATGTCAAAAGGCCGTCCCCTATTACATGGGGCTTAAATATAACAGGCAAAATGTGGGTGTACCATTGGTATACCTATGCTGAACCTTTCGGAGAAAACAGACGTCATGACAAATGTCAAATCCTTCGTGCTTACCCGTCAACAAAAATATCAACTAACTCCAATACCAACAATGCGTTTCTTAGTATAACACTAATGAATTACATAATTGACTTTAATTATCTGAGTAATGACCGTCCCTTCGTTTTGCCGACACTAAAATAAGATGGTGAATGTGCCAAGTGAGTGTTTGTAAACAAGACGCGTGCGCAGTGCAAGATTCTTTTATACGCACGTGAAAACAGATGTGTTGACCTACCTTTGTAAGGAGTAGTAGTAAATTTGAAGTTTTTAGTGAATTTTAACAAGCCCTGTGTAAGAGTGAAGAAGGGATGATGAATATGGAAAAGGAGTAAATATCTCAGAGACGACATTGAAGATTTAAGAGCATTGTAACAACCCATGTGAGAAAAGGAAAAAGATATGATGAAACGGGACAGGAGTATACATCGCAGTGACGAAGTTCAAGATTTTTAAAGTATTGTAACAAGGCTTGTGATAGAGGAAAAGAGAGATGATGAACATGAAAAAAGAGCGAATATTTCAGTGACCACATTAAAGATTTTAAGTGCATTTTTACCACCTATGTGGGAGAGGGACGGAAAGATGATGTAAATGAATAAAGAGAAAATGTCCCAGTGACCAGTGGAGAGGTGACGATCAACCTGGGAGAAATTAAGTGAAAATCTTATGCTGCCGACCCCAAGTAAGGAACATGGGACCAGGGTGAGTATGAAGAAGCTTTGTAGGTAAAAAAAGGGTTTACAGCTAATTCGAAATTGTGTTGAAGTGTTGTTTCTAACCGGATTATCATTTATCGGCGTGATAGTGCACGAGGTTTTGGGCGAAAATCTGGGCAAGTATTAACTTTACTTACACAATTCATAATTTCGTACTTTCTAAGTTTATCACTGACATCGATGAAGGAAAACATCGTGAGAAAACCTGGACTTGTAATGAAAATAAGTCTGAAATCGCCAACCAACCTTGAGCAAGCGTGGTTATTAATGCTCTCGCCGTCTCTGTATGTGAATAGGCTTTTGCCCTGCAGAGGGACAGAAACAGGCTGGTATTATTATTATAGATCAATGCTGGTCTGTATTTGTGAATCTCGTGGCTCTAAACATTAAGAGCTAATTAAGTAATTAAACTGTTTTTGTATAAATAGCTCTCACCCGCCATACAAAATTGAATTGTAACTAGAAACATCTCCTGTCAGAATTCATCGGGCTTTCAGTTGAATCCGTGTGTGGTAACAATGATATGGGCTTAACGGAGAGCCCTGAATGACCCATATCCCGTAGTTACCATGCACGGAACGTTTTCAACATGAAATAAAACAACATCAAACAAAATTTTAATATTGGATTGTGTTCCAGGAACTTTATAGTCCATTAAAAAGTACCCTTTGCTAACGATTCTCTGTACTGAATAAAGCCTTACTTCTATTTCAGTTGATTTAAATATTGATCTTGGTTATTTGAAGAGGAAACCAGGACTTATAATTATTATAAGTCTGAAGTCGCCAACGCGCCTTGAGCAAGCGTGGGGATTAATGCGGTATGCAGTAGGACAGTTACAGGCTGGTTTTACTTCTATTGGAAAATAAACTTTAAGAGGCACACCCCAATAGCATAACACACTTTTTATCACAATCCAAAAGATTTTGAAGAAATTCAATACATTGCTTCATATGATTGAACAATTCATCTGCTCGACAACGTAAATCGCGCAATTAATATTGTTTAATTGTCAAAATGAAAGGCATTGTCCCATGATTTTGTCATGCATTTATACCGCTCTTCTACATTTTGGCACATATTGAGTTCTCTTTAAGTGTATTCCTTTTATAAACAATAAAAATAATAATGAAGATAGCATCAACATTTCGCCTTATATTTCCGATTTACGCGCTTTCTAAGTAGTTATTAGCTGTCGATCGTTAGCTAATTTTGTTTATAAGAATGTGCTTAGTCATCCATCATAGAGCATCTACCACGGCGAATATCACAAGGCCAGACCTATTTTGATGGCATAGTTGAAAGACAGAAAATCATCACATCTTTTGCCTGTTTTATGAAACCACAGGGACCTACTAGATACTCAAAAATATGTTTTTGGTTTCTGCCTTCTGACCATCCGTAAAGACTGTCAAAGATCTACAAATCACAGCTAGGACCGACGACTTAACGTGCGTTTCTTGTGAAGGAAGAGTCTCGACCAACCATTTTCAGACCGACTTCGGCAAACATTGCTTTACCTTGTAGATCGACCCGTTCGGCTTTTATAACATAGCCACGAGCCCTAGCTACTTCACATAGAAACAGTCATTCGTCTTTGTCCCCTAGAACCTCCCCATCGCATATTGAATTATTAACCATTCTACGTTCCACCTCGTTAGTTATTTATTACAAGGTATTATGGTCTCTACTGCAACCAAATCAATAGTTCCAGTAACATCGATCACTGTTTAATATACTGTATATTTCTCTTGTGACCTATTTTCAGTTTCTAGGAATCTAGGTGTTCACTAAATGGAGCCTTTTCCTAGAATTACAGCCGGGCTACCTGAGTGGGCGTGTCAGTAATACTGACATTTACGTAACTATATTGCATCTCGCTTTTCAATATATGCTTCCTTTGCTTTCATGATTTTAGCAGCCTTTATAGGTTTTGCATTGTAGTTCATGTTTGTAAGGTTATATCATTTTTAACTTTTTGTCTAGCTTGTGGTTTTTATATCCAACCACGGAGGAGCTCTTGGCTAAATAATAGCTGCCGCACGAATCGATCACTGGTTAAGCCACGCTTACCGAGGTCAGTATATGGATGTGTGACCGTTCATTCCATATTGAGACTCCTCCGTGCCTTGGAAAGCACGGTAAGCCGTTGGTTCCAGGTGTCATTTGTAGATTTTTGACAGTCGTTATGTGTAGTCAGAAGCCTGAAAGTCTGGCAACTAGTCTTTCCGAGGGAAATTGTTTTGCCCAGTAACTGGGTTGTGGAGGTCTGATAGGCAGTCGCGCCATGTATAATACTGATATTCAGCTGCATCCAGTTAGACTGGAAGCCGACCCCTACATAGTTGGGAAGAGGCAGGCAGATGGATGGTCTCACAAATAGGGAATTTGTTAAACTGATGAGCCCTGATAAATATCGGTGCTCTCAGATGTTTTCGGGTTATGGTCAGGGTTAAGGCCACTTAAACAGCAGTAGCTTCATTTAAATTTGGAAACTCGCCATTACTGCATCAACCATGACCTTTCATGCGGTAGTATTCTCACACAGAAATGGATCTCTCTGAAGAGGTACAGACGCCAGCACATCTATCCCAAATTGTAAAATTTTCCTAATTAGAAACGAACCATCCTTTTGTGATAAAGTTGAAAAACTGTTAAGAAATTTCACAGAATGGGGTAGCGTGATGTGTGCTCTGTTTTTCAACCTGCCTATGATATGGGTTGTTCGCAAATCCGCATGATGATTCTTAACATTTTTGAAGCTATCATTTCAAATGCAACCTAACATTATCCACTATCAAACCGTTTGTACAGATACTAACAAAGCATCACGACTAAAACAATCTGTATAGCTAACATCAAATATAACATCTTACTTCAACGCAAATCTTTATCTAAAAACCAACAGAATAGAGTACTAAATTGATTGACATAACACTGTTTGCAACATAATAAATTGTAACGTCTCTTTTTATTAGAATTTCTACTTTACACGGTGGTACTAAAGTTTAAAATGGATTGTCATAGTGTACGTACAAATTGTTAACTCAATTATTCATAGCTAGGCTTCCGCTCCGGCGGTTCCCGTAGCTTATAGCAATATCGTTTAGCCGCTATTGGCGTGTGTTGAAATCAATACACGAA
The DNA here is from genome assembly GCA_905147745.2 of Phlogophora meticulosa. NCBI lineage: Eukaryota > Metazoa > Arthropoda > Insecta > Lepidoptera > Noctuidae > Phlogophora > Phlogophora meticulosa. Next base: position 16,363,239 of record LR990530.1, on the reverse strand, counting down.
TTGTACACGTGTTCTGAACAAATAGGTTTCATTAGAACAGTTGTTTGTTTGTGGCAATGATTGGCGAACATGAATTGAGCGAACGTGCGACGTGCATGAGACAAGGGGTATGGGAGACCAGACATGTACACACATGACATTACGCCTGTATTCACTTAAGGGTTAGGCAGACGTGTACCTCTATGGTACAGACGTCAGCACATCAAACTACTCCAAACTGTCAGATTTTCGGGGTATGAGAGACCGGACATGTTTTAAATGAATGATTTAACACACGACACATCACGCCTGTATTTACTTAAGGGTTAGGCAGACGTGTACCTCTATGGTACAGACGTCAGCACATCAAACTACTCCAAACTGTCAGATTTCCCCAATTTGACATGAACCTTATTTTTATGGCGATAAAGTTGAAAAATTATCAAATAAATTTGACACATTGGGGTAGCTTGATTGATGCTGGCCTCTTTACACCCACATTTCGCCAGTTATGTTTAAGTCTCTGGTAATAGGGGGCGAGCATATTTCCATCAACCGGGAACGAACCTAGACGTCTGCCTCGGGCATGCTGGAGACACGTCTTGTTTCAGCTTTCTCTACTATCATAGATAATGCTTTTTACATAACAATCAACAATACAAACAATTACTATTGGAAAATTTATGAAGGGTGTGTGATATAGACCTATGTACCTACGTCACACAACCTTCACCTGATCGGTTGCTCGGCCACCAGAGGAATGTGCAGACGCCAGCACATCAAGCTACCCCAAAATGTCAAATTTTTACTTGAACATGAACCTTATTTCTTTTGCAATAAAATTGGAAACCTATCAAAGAAATTTGACACATTGAGTAGCTTGATGTGTTTGCCTCTGTACGTATACGTCAATACTTACTCTGTAGCAGGACAGTCGCCTTACTCTTACCAAAATAAGAATTCACGGTTGGAACAGTGGCTGAGCGATTGATTCGATTCCCGCACGGGACAAATATTTGTATAGCCTACCGATTGTTGTTCCTGGTCTGTCTGTTTGTTTATGTTAGCTCACCCACGATACAGGAGGAACTCCTTGTGTGGGGCATATATTTAATAGTGTGTGTAAGATTCGACAGATCGACGGTACGGTTGGCGCAGTGGCTGAGCGATTGACTGCTACGCCGCGTGTCGTGGGTTCGATGCCCACACGGAACAAATATTTGTATGGCCTACAGGTAGTTGCTCCGGTTCTGGCGGTTTGTGTATGTGAGTTTGAATGTTTGTGAAACGCACCCACGATACAGGAGAAATTCTTAATGTCGGGCAAAGATTTTTTTTAAAAGAAAAAAAAAAAGAAAAGATTCCTTTGAATTCTAAAGTCTAGATTTGTCCAGGGGCTCCCAACCTTATACAGTAAAGGACTAAAATAACGCTTCTCTTGTCGACGCTATGTGCAAAATTATTCAAATTTAAAACCAGACTTTCTTTCCGTAAGTAGTGTTGGGCGTTATCAAACAGGAAGTGTGGCCGCATAGTTTTGCTGATTGTTGACCCCTGTACACTTACTTATTGTTTTAGTATTTTGTTGAGTGATAAGCGCACGCGCACAACCGAGATATATTCCAACTTATCCGCGTGACAACCGCTAGTCGGTTTTGTGTGGATGGTTTTGGCTTACTGGCTAATTGTCGTGTTCGTTAAATTCATTTGTGTATTATAACCAATTAAAAATAATGATGACAAGTTAAAAAAATAAAATTACTTTTGTTACCAAAGAGTTGATAGTTATTAATCTACATTATTTTGTGAGAGATACAGTGTAATACGTAATTGTTTGGTCTAATTAGGATTACCTAGTTACCACTCTTATACTGCAGGTAGTATTGTACAGATTAAGAGTTCCAGTTTCATTTTAAACTTGCCCGGCTTCGCACGGGTGCAATTTTTTTCTGAAATTTTTCATTTGAAATATAAGAATACCTTCAATAATTCCTAAATATCTGGTGAATTATCCAAAAATTAATTCTGTCATACCAATCTTGTAACTAACCAACTTACCAATCTTGTTCTGAAAATTACGAACACAACAACAAAAACGGTCGAACTTTACTCAAGTGATGATCTCTCATACATGGCAATAATTTTTCATATAAATGTATTTATTAAATACATTTAAAATCAAAATCCGTAGTAGTGTCATTATGTCGGAAACTTGTACTACCTAACTTGAATATTGTGTAAAAATATATCATTGTTTAAAGACTTAGGAAGACTAACAGCTAAATATAATGATTTTAAATAACAGTATGATTATCTGACATCCAATCACAAGTCTTCACGTATAGAGCTTGTGTAGTATAAACATATATGTAGGTATGTATACAGTAAGTATCTATCCACCAATTGTTTTCCTAACAGAAACAATAAACGAGCGATTAACGCACTTGTCAAACGATTGTACATTTCATAACAGAATGACCTTCTCAATGCATACTTCGCAAAGATGGCCGACAAGCCTCGACCTTGGCAAGCATTTTGACAAGCGTGACCTTGGATTATGACAGCATGTTGTGAGAAAACCTAACAGAATACAAATAACGACACACTTAAGTTTTGCGTGCGGCGAAATTTAGAACTAAAGTGAGATGTACTGGATTTGACAGTTGTTTGACGTTTACCTTCGCCAAGCAGCGCCGCCATGACACGCGATGATAACTTAGTAGCACGTGTAAAACGTTAACAAATAACATCGTCTCACTTCTCATTGAATAACAATGGCTTGTGAAGTTGTTATTATTTTTGCTCCATTCAACTTTTAAATGTCGAATCTGTTTTTTTTTTGTTTTCGTTAAACATACAGACATTAAGAAAACCGCAGTTTTGTTCTTTTTGCAAATTGATGCATACTTACTTACCTACATGAACTCACGCCTATTGGGGTAGGCAGAACGACACCTCCTACGATCCTTACTTTAATCCTTTTGCTTCGTTATCGTTCATACATCTGGTCATACTATCACGGTGCTGGTTGCGATAACTTACGCACCTGACCTTTCTCAAGAACATAACCAATAAGGCATGTGTATGTCCTTCTAGGGCGGCCCCTTCAGGCGTTTCCACTTACGTCCGCCATCTTTTATAAGTTGCCTTTCTTCGTCTTTTCTCAACGTAACCAAACCATCTAAGCCAGTGGTTGTCCAACTTTGGCCCGCGTGCTGCATACGGCCCGGAGCCAGTATTTGAGCGGCCCGCGACAAGTAATTAAAAAGTTTGCGGCCCGTAGTGTTGCCTCACTAGTTCTATGTGGCCCTTGACGAGAAAAGTATGATGATCTAATCATCTCTTTTTATCACTACATCTTGCATATAAAATTCAAGGTTGCCATATCACAATATCATTCCTCAATCTATCATTCATAAAGCAAATAATCTTACTGCTAATTGTTTCAAACAAAAATCCACGGTTCTTGTTACACCACTGAGCTTAGTTACAGAATAAAAATCATGTTTTGAATGTCAAACTTCCCCCTCCCGCCCCGTTTACCTCAGCTGAAGATGATAAAATAGTTGATCATTATTTCTCATTAATTTGCGATACGGTTAACTAGACCCAAGTTAAGTGGTTCAATAGTCAGCCAACCGCTCGGTATTACGGTGATGTGGTAACTGCAGTCTTGTGTCTAAAAGGGGGTAGGGTGGGGGGGGGGGGTAACCTTGCCTTAGAAATAATTTTGATAGAGCATCGAACCTGTTATAAGCGTGCAAGGTGTTTTTTCTAATTGATTTGTTTAACGCGATGTATCCTGTTCAAATTTACAAGCAATATTGGTGCAATCAGTGCATTTGTGGGTATAATTTCGCATTTACTGGAAAGGAAACAACGATTTGGCACTATATTAATGAGACGGTATATTAATATGGAATCCTAAAATTTATTGGTGTTTGGCTTTCGAGTTTTTCAGAGCTTAAATTTATAGCAGAATTGAATGTAAAATACAGTTGAATTATTTCGGTAGTTAAAAATAATCTGAAATCTCGTCTAAGAATATTCTCATACCAAACTACTACAAAATGACGTAACCTAAATTCTTGGGATTCCACTCACTTTGAAAAGTCGAAAGCTTCGCTTTGCGCCTGCGACCTGCGGTCGGTGCGCACGAGTTTTCACTTTCACGGGCCGTTGCCCCTTCGGCCAACCTCGGCATACTTCGGCTCATTGGGTCAAGGTTGAACGGACGGGATTTTAACGTGATATGGGGGCAGGACCTTCAGAATGGGGACGAGATGAGAATATTTATTACGAGATAAATTGATATTTTTTGTCATCTTTTTTTATGGTGTTTTATGGGGTTTATAGGACAGTTAAAGTATGTCGTAATATTGATTTATGACTATTAACTTAACCTCTTTTCTTATCTGTAAAATTCTACTAATATTAAAAATGTAAAAGTTAGTGAGGAGTGTGTGGATGTTTGTTGCTCTTTCACTCCAAAACTAGTGAATGGATTTCTATGAAACTGTACAGTATTATAGTTTATCCTTCAGAATAACGTATAGGCTATGATTTATGAAGATACATACGCAGTTGAAGTCGCGGGTGGCCGCTAGTCTTTGCCTTTTCACTGACGTATTGTTAAGCTGGATGTCTGACATCACTACAGCAGAATAGAAATACAATATACTCTAGTTAGGTTTAAACAATATCCTGACTAATTCGCCTCAGCACGGAAAAAGAATATCGTGAACGGATAATTAACACACATTCCTGGTATGCAGGGTTGTCACATACAGATATAAAAAGATAGACATGCATTGTTTTGTTTTTGACGTCACTTTCTTTTTATAACCATAAACATAACATTACAACTGTATTGCCCGAAGGGTTAGGCAGAGCTGTATCTCATAATATACCCACGTTAATCGTCAGTTATTTTTCAGTCCCAAGACTAAGACGAACAAATGACTAGTTCGATTTCTTCTCCACATTGATATCGACTGCCCCGTTGGTTTAGTGATCGCTAGCGCTACTGCTGAGCGTGATTTCCTGGGTTTGATACCCGGGTGTGGAATGTCTCAGGTATTAAGTAGCAGCTCGGATTGTAATGTTAGTGTAGCTAGATTCAAGATTCCTTATGTCCAGCCGTAGACTGCGATAGGCTAGGTTGATTGATCTATTGATAAAGGGGTACAAACAAAAGTATCCTTTTAGTGACTCATCGGGTCCTCTTTGCTTTACGGTTGGACCGTAGTCTGGATGTGTCCCCTATTCCATGGGACTGAAAAATAACTGGCGAAATGTGGACGTACCTACTACAGTACACCTTCGGAGAGTACAGGCAATGACGTGATGTAAACATTCTCCAGTAAAATTTCAAAGTACAAGAAAACGTGCCCTTCCACTATTGGCCCAAATGGTTATCCGAAGCGTTTCCTTTAGTTTGTTTTTATTCGTTCTGGCAACCCTACCACCTTGTTATCGTTTTCAAAGTGCTCGTGTTTAATTATTGATGTATTAACCTAATTTTGGTACCTTCGGTACTCACAAACTCGGCTGTCAGTCAGTTACTCACCGTGGAAATTATGCCGATATCAAAGAATTTTTTCTTCTAGGATTCCGTTTCAATAAGGTAACAAAGTACTAAATATAAAGTAAGATCATCTTACTAAGTACAGAGACCAGAAATCATCAATCATCTGTCAAATTTCTTTGATAGCTTTTCAACTTAATAACGAGATTAGGGTTCATCTTCAATTGGGAAAATTTATCAGTTTGGAAAAGCTTGATGTGTTGACGTCTGTAGGTACAGTGAGATTGTTTTTAAGAAGTAAATAATTCGCGTCTCTCATTTAAATTCTCATTGGGTTAGGTAGAAGTCATATCTTTTTTCACAGTTTATAGTAAAAAAAAACTTCGAAAAATGTAGAGATTAAGAAATCATGTGCCTTCCCCCGAGTATGTCCGTCCTTGCATGTTTCATAAGAAAGAGAAAGAGGGAAATAGACAACATTTTGTTTAGCCTATCGAAAAGGGAATCATCTGCCTAGCTTTTATTCCCAACTATGTTGGGGTCGGCTTCCAGTCTAACTAGATGCAGCTGATTACCAGTATTTTACATGGAGCCATTGCCTGCCTGACCTCCACAACCCACTGGGCAACACGATACTCCTTAGTAAGACTGGTTGTCGGACTTTCGGGTTACTTACTGACTACCGCAGCACAGGGAAGGGGGTAACCCGACCCCCGACGTTACCGCTAACAGTGACATCTATGACTACCCGTAACGACTGTCAAATATCTACTAATGACGGCTGGGACCAACGTCTTAACATGCTTTCCGAGGCGCGGAAGAGTCTCGAAATGTCACGAACGGTCACCCTTCCATAGACTGACCTCGGCAAGCGTAGCTTAACCTACGATCAAGCCGTGTGGCTATTTTTATTTAGCCACGAGCTCCTCCAAGGGAATTTACGGCAGCATACATTATACATAATATGTATAATGTATGCTGCCTTTAATACATATATAAATATGTATTACATATATGTATTTCAACCATCACATTATGCTCCACGTGTGAACAAATCTGTGTACATATATTATCATGTATGCTGATGCCCCTGACACCCCTGCTTCATTTATCGCCATGCTTATGTTATACCTACTTCTGATTAAAAAATATTTAGTTTTTTTTATCTTCGCGACTCGATTTTATATGTACACAGTTACACACCTCCCTAGACTTCAACTCCACAACACTATGACTAAAATAATAATAAATAATACCAGCCAGTTACTGTCGAATTACATGGCAAAGGCCTCTTCTCATACAGAGAAAGACTTTTTGCTAAATGCATAAGTATATACGATACCTAGTTATACCAAAAAAACATTTTTTTTGTGTGTTTGCTTGACGCTATCTCCTAGGCTCGACTAATTTTGACGGTCAGTGATATGAGTAAGTATCTAAGAAACTGATTAGGACTTTAGCTAGATAATTGGCTATTGACATTTGTACAAGCAATGATATTTGACCATAAATTTACTTGAGGTTCCAATTCAGGGTTTCTCTTACTGGGTCATCATCTTCAACTATTCTAGGGTCGATTTCCTGTCTAACCGTATTCAGCTGAATACCAGTTAATTGCATGGAGCGACTGCCTATCTGTTCCCTACCACCCAGTAATTAGATAACATGATTATAAATAATATTTCTCTCGCTGGCTCAAAAGCGGTTTTCCGACTTTTGAGCTAACAAGACTTTTGTCTTCAGTCGTCAGTGATAGCTTTAAAAAATTAACGTCAAACAAAATGTACAGCTAGCTTTGTTCTGAAACGAAGCTTTCGACCCAAGAATTCTAGATAAATTCTTCCCAACTGCAAATTAAAATGCAAAAAAATCTAGTGGCTCTATTGTAGTGTCGGCCAGCGTTGTCGAGTGGGGTCTTCTCAAGCTCCATTGTGGCTTTGAGAGACTGTCCTTCAAACCGGATAAAAATCTGTGCAAAAAAATACACCTAATTGCTGTTTGTAGTTTCTTGTGGCTCTAATAGACTTGTGTTGGTTTTGGATGTTGGGATCTCTGTATACATATGTCAGTGGTGACAAAACCAGTCAGTGATAACAAAGCCGGTATAAGTAGGCCCCTTATTCTATATAAACTGCCTGCAGTTCACGTCATGTAAGTATATATAGTAGCTATATACACACATACTCACGCCTTTTTCCCATGGGGGTAGGCAGAAACTACAGTGCGCCATCTGCTACGATCCCTACATACTCCTTTTGCTTCCTTTACGTTCATATATCTGGTCATACACGCAAGAAAGTTGCGAGTTATGTTCTGTTAAAATCTCCCCGTGAAATCGTAGGTGATGTGAAGCCAATGTGAGCTGTCATCCCATGCTAAGGATTGACAAATCACTTCAGACTCGCTTCACCCAAGTCTAAGGGGTGATTTTAACAAAATAATGGACTTGCTTTTAGATGCGCACTGCAATGTTAGTACAGATAGATATTGATAACTGCGCAGTCAGCTGCGTCTACTTCAGAGACGGGCTTTCATGACGAGAAAATTAAACAAATTTCAGTTATTTCTCCAGCAATATTTACAAAAACAGTTTACTGATTGGAGCCTCCCTTTAAGCAAGTAATGCCTGTGTTGGGCGACTCCGCTCTAGTAGGTACTTTGCTAGGCCAGCTCAAGGAAGTTTTACCAGTGCCACCACCGATGTGCGGCCTACTGTACTCATTAAGTTTTAATGTCAGAAGCTCACGAATTTCCTACTAGACTTGTTTTTCATCACCCAATAACATTGTATGGTTGGAAAGATCCGGGACACCAAAACGATGGACGGATTGTCTAGAAGATAACATGGTAGAAAGGTGACTATTGAGATGACGGCAAATAGAGATGTATGGAAGAAGAAGACATGATGCGCCGACTCCAAATAAATAGGAATAAGATCAGAAGAATGATGTTGTTCGGAGAGGTCCGGAACGTGATCTATTTATGATCAGACCATCTTGTAGTCATGATAAGAAATTATCAAAATAACTTACACCCAATATCTGGAACGAAGTTATCGACGCGCCTGAAAATACGAGTATTAACGCTCAGTCAAGTGATGCGGTAGGCTGTTGTTAATTCATTTAACCAATCATAGCAGGCCCACGCCTACCCGTGTCAATTTGTCACTTTAATTATGCGATAATATATATTCCAGATTTGGATTTTAGCAAGGCAGGAAAATAAATCTTATTTGCTGTTTTTGGCAGATCGTAAAAACTAAGCGCAATATTAGCCCTTTATAACCCCTTGACGCAACATAAGGGTGTAATACGTTTATGTGTCTGCATCGTAAGTCCCAAAAAAAATGTTGAAAAGATGATTTTTATTTAGGTTGGTATCTATGTACTTAGTTTTTGAAGTGATAACTTAAAACACCGCCGCCTCTTTGAGAGATTTTTTGGTAGGAGCGTGGCAATACTTATAGGTTCGCGTCTCCGGCATGCTTATGTCACGTGTAGCTCCAAAACAAAAAACAGTAAGTTTTAACTTCTGCCGGAAGTTGTTGACCCATGATTTTCTGAAGACAGGTGGACGACGAAAACCGAAATCTGGCGAATGGTGAAACCCACTTAATTATAATGCATTTTCCTGGCGTCCTCGTCTACATTTGACTTATAAATAAAAGACACACTTATACAAAATAGAGCAAAAAAAAAATAACAATAAACATAGCAAAGTAACCTACAGCGATCATCGACCCCCCGTTATCGTTATCATGTTAGGAAACTGCACTTGGCAAAGAAACCTGATATCGCTGATAAAAGTTGATACAGCTCAATGTGTGTATCTGACGCTTGCTCCTGCTGAGTACTGTGAAATCATCGTGTGGTACTAAGATGAGTAGGAAAATACCAAGAGGCCATCAAAAGGTTCACGTATTGGTAAAATTTAATATACACTCATGGACATAATTAGAGGAACGGAACAAAATAAACTCCACCATATGACTCGCTTCCGACAATGTTACTCTTTGCGTATCTTTCTCCGGGTCGTCTCCAAACTTTCACCTTTCTATCATCTGGCTTAAGACAAAACCTAGACTCGTCAGTGAACTATATTTTCCCCCAGTCAGCATCATTCCAATTTTGTTATGAGCGAGCAAAGTTAGCCCGAGCTACTCGATGATCTGTGGTAAGTAAGGGTCCTTTAGCTGGCAAGTATGGCTTTATTCCAGCTTCTTTAAGTCTTCTTCTTACGGTTTTATTGCTAATTGTCACCTGTCGAACGTCCTGGAGCGTAGATCTGACTTCAGAAGAAGTCAAAGTGCGATTTCTCAGAACAGTGCTCGCCATAAATCGATCGTCTCTCGCTGATGTGACTCTCTTGCGACCTTGCCCTGCACGTCTCGTGTATTCTCCAGTCTGCCGGTAACGTTTAACAATTCGGAAGATGACGGATTTGGAAACTCGCAATGTTTGAGCCACTTCTTTATAACTACGACCATTTTCAATTAAAGTAACAGCTTTGGAAACCTGAGCTACGCTAAGATCCGACATTGTGCCTTCAGGTATTCATTGATGTGTAAGGACCACCATTGCGATACGTTTTTGTAAAAAAAACTTGAAAAAAGACAGATTTTATGAAATCAACACGCCTACGTCAGCAAAATTATTACAATAGACTAGTGAAAATAACAAATAAACGAAAAAAACAAATGAAAGCCAGAAACAAAAGTATTGAAGTAATTCTTTTTTCAAACTAAATATTAATGTATTTGTGGCCAGTTTGTATTAAGAACTTTTAATAAATATATTAGTATTTTTCTTTGATTGATGAAGCGTTCCTCTAAATTAGTCCATGAGTGTAGAACGGAATTTTAGAACGTTGCCCCACACTAGTTGTGAGGAAAGTTTTGAGTGAGAATGTGCAGGGTTACAAGAGTAGAGGAAGACCAAAGAAAAGATGAGGTTGTGTCAAAGATTATATGGCTAGAAAAGAGGTGACTCTTGAGATGACGGCAAATAGAGATGTATGGAAGAACAAAACATGCTGCGCCTATTTCAAATAAATTGGGACAAAGGCAGGAGGATGATGAAGATGAGACTAGGTATCAGCGAATAAGCGAGAATTAATATTGTAACTAGTATATTCAATTTGTATTTTCGCAACGTACGTAAGCTCGGGCTGTTTTATCTTTTTCTCATCTGTGTGTACATACAGTGTTGTTTATTTATTTTTTAACGATAAGTACCGGTTTTCCACAACAATATCTGACTATGTAATACCCAAACACACTGAACTGGTTTTAAAATTTTCCTATAACGGATTGAGCCACATTTTATATTAATTATCATGTTGATATTGCATGATAAGTCGTAGTATCACGTAGTTGATTACACATCCATAGATATTTAACAGAGGCAACACTGAAAGTTAATTAGTAAAATAATTAACAAAGAACGCACTGAGACAGTTGACGAATTAGTCGCATAAGTTAGTCACGAATTTTTAGTCTGCTGAAATAGTTTTCTGAGATATTATAATTTTACGGCCTCGTTGTTCTAGTGGTGACAAACGTGGTTGCGAAGCACGGGGTCCTGGGTTCGATTACCGGGTCGAGCAATGCGTAATTGGGACTTTTCATAAGGAATTTATCAGTAACAGCCTGCTTGCGAGCCCGGTTGATGGCAATAGGCTGAACCCCTATTACATGGGTTTTAAACATAATTGGTAAACTATGGGTGTACTGCAGGTACACCTCTGCCCAACCCTTTGTGGAATACAGGCGTGAAGTTATGTTGTTATGATTTTAAGTTGTAAATCTGTAAAACTGAACACGTATGTATCAAATTCAATTCTTGATCATGGGTTCCCAACTGGTGCGGTTTGCCCCACATGGGGGCTTAAAGAGACAGAAGGTGGCCGTTAAGTAACAGAAGGGGGGCGCGCGCGACGTTTACCTTTGTATGTTAGAAACAAAATTATTGAACCTGAGGTAGCAGTGGCCTGAATGTAAAGAGATCAAGTTACTTGAAGTTATCATTGCGCTAATGTTCGGCTCACGTTATCGGTTCGATGTAATATTCTGAACGGATAAAATCCCTTTTCTGTACGCGTTAACGCCAACGGAAAGATACAACTGTAGGATTTGAGTTGACATTAGCTTGAAAGATGTCACGTGACTCCTGTCCATATTTGTAATGTCTGGCGCCTTACGCTATAGAAAAGATTTTTTTCTACGCCTGCAAGCAAGGAGGGGCGTTGAGATTTAAAATGAAAGTTTGCGAGCGGGGCGGGTCTGGTAAGAGTTTGGGAGCCACTGTTATAGATATCTCAAAGTAAAGACACTTAAAGCACAGTCATAGTGAATCCGTGAATGCTTGACAACGGAATGCACTAAATGTTACTATTACATTACTAAAAATGAAATCACTCGCTATCTTTAACTGGATTTATTTTTTAGATAATTTTTGACCAGTTGGTCCAGAGTTCGATGCCCAAGTCGGACCAAGTATTATTGGGTTTCTCCATAATATCTCAGTGGCAGCCCGGAGCAGCCTGATTTTTTTCCTGGGTGATGACAATAGGCGAGCCTATCATGGGATTTAAAAAAACTGAAATATGGGAGTACTATAGGTGCGTCTTTGCCTAATCCTTTGAAGAATACAAGCGCGATGATATGTTTTATGTTGAAATACTAGAGGACTCAGACTATGCCCTGTTTTGATCTAGATAGGCTAGTTCAACTTCTGTTGATCTATCCCATCCAAGCGATCAAAGATGGTTTTATGAATATCGACATCTGCCTAGGAGCTTGTCGTGGCTAAATAAAAACATTTGCAAGGTTTGATCGAAGGTTAAACTACGCTTGCCGAGATTAGTCTGTGGATGGGTGTCCGTTCGTAACATATCGAGACTTCTCCATACGTCGGAAAGCACGTAATGCCGTTGGTCCCGTCTGCCATTCGTAGATCTTTGACAGCTGTTAAAGCTAGTCAGAAGCCCGAAAGTCACCACCACTTGCCGAGGAGTATCGTGTTGCCCAGTGACTGGGTTGTGGAGGTCAGATAGGCAGTCGCTCCATGTAAAATATTGGTATTCAGCTGCATCCGGTTAGACTGGAAGCCGACCCCAACATAGTTGGGAAAAGGTAAGCAGATGATGAGATTTCTGTCTATTTTCATAAAATCGTCCGTGATCCCTGCCTAGATAGATTGAGCGCAACGATGACTATTACAGGTTGAATCATTTACCCTTCTCCTTACTAGAGTATCTTCGACTCCCACGATAAATGACTGTAATCTATTCGCAGACAGTCTACGAAAATTACAACGTACACAGCAACTTCTGCGTCAGTAAGAGAAAATGTAGGGATGACGAAACTGTACATCGCTAACATGACGTGCAAAAACGACCAGCAAGTAGTAGTGCGACCATCTGTCCGGATTTGTACGACTTTTTAGCCCTCCGTTCGGCCTTGTCGTTTTTCCGGACATACGTACATGGCGCGGTGGGCGAAGGTGCGCCTGCGACGCAGGAGGTTGCGGTTTCGATTCCCGCCCTGGGGGGACAAATGTTTGTACGATCTACAAACATTTGTTCCGCGTGTTCTGCGTATTTGCTATGTATAATAAAAATATCTATGTATGTAATGTATTGTATTAAGTATATCAGTCATCTAGTACCCATAACACAAGCTTAGCTTGGGGCTATATGATGCTGAGTGGATTGTCCAGCATTATTTATTATTTTATTTATCATCTTGCCCAAAATTAGCTGTTTTTGGGTAGACTGTAAAATAGAATCTAACATTCAAATTGGTCAAACAAAGGTTTTTGTCGTATAAGTACGACTCAGACGGAATGGACACGAAAATATTGGTTGGATAAATCCGACGTGGGCTGTTAATGGGTTTAAGATTTTAACGGTATCTTTTATTTGTTCCAGATAGTTTAACATGCACGAACAGGAGCAAGACGGCGAGCCTGCGCATCACGCGCGGCGGCCAATGAACGCGTTTCTCATATTCTGCAAACGACACAGGAGTGTTGTGCGCGACAAATATCCTAATCTTGAGAACAGGTATGTTTTGGATATTGCTCACGATACCCTAGTTAAAAACTAAACTCAATAAAACTATTTTCATCCCTTTCTTTCTTGTAGAACATGAATGAGACGGACATTCATCAGTGCTGTCCTTTTTATTTGTGCCTAAAGCTTCCATACGAACATAGTTGACTGGACTAAAACCAGTATCCTAGGTTCAATTCCCGGGGCGGGCAAAATCTCGTTGGGTTTTCCCATCTGGAATTTCTCAGTAACAGCCCGGAGTCTGAATTCGTACCCGGTTGATGGCAATAGGCTCGCCCCATTGACCATTGTCCCATTGACTTAAACATAACTGGCAAAATGTGTGGGTATCTCGGAGTTCGGTGTGCATATTGGCAATACCTTCTCTAATGATTTCCATTTTCAGATTTCCAATGGAAGCTTTTGTTAAAAATTGACAACTCTTATGAATGTTCGCTCCTTTGTTGTTTTATAAGAGAGAAAAAGATGACAGTCGCCTAAATTAAGTTTAGCTTGTGAACAAAGAATCGGCTGCTATAGACATTTGTAATATTAAAGGTCAAGGTACAAGGGCATCCCTAAGGCAAAACTAAAATGCCTCGGTACCAAATATCTAGGTATTCTAGCTTACAACCAACATAACATCTAACCAAAGCGTTTTGGATGAATTAAAGATCATAGAAAATGAGGTATGTTTGAAGACGAGAAAGTTAATGCAAGTAAATACAAACAACACGTTAAGTTTTTGCGCCCTCATAATTTAGTCATTTTTACTCGACTGCCCCAGAGGGATAGTAATGTTTTTTAAGTGTATGTTTGTATGTTGCTCTAAACAGCATGAAGTGTTTTAATAAATGAGTTTGTTTTTCTTTTTTTTAAACGTAACACTAGGAATTTCTCCTTTGTCGTGGGTGCAAACGCACCCACTAGAAATGTATGTAAACACATACATTTCTAGTCACATACACAAACAGCCAGACCCGGAACAACTAACTGTAGGCCATACAAATATTTGTTCCGTGCGGGAATCGAACCCACGACACGCGGCGCAGCAGCCGATCGCTCAGCCACTGCGCCAACCGTGCCGTCATAAGCTTAATGAAAAAGTGATAAAATGTTTGTTTAAAATTTGTGTTAGTCGTGTTTTTGAAAAATTTTCATTTTCATTTTAAATCCTTAATTAAACCTATTTTACAGTAAAATCGCTTAAACCGAACATAAAGGAAAAATGTATTACCACACAAACACTCGAGGCATTCGATAAAACTGATAAGATACAAAAGCTTACACGGTTTCATACTCTAACTACTTATAAAAGTAATTGTTACCTTACAGGTCCATCACTAAAATCCTCGGCGAATGGTGGGCAAACTTGGACAAAGAAGAAAAGGCTTGCTACACAGGTCTTGCTAAACAGGTGAGCTATAATAAATTGTAAATTCTAAATTGGAAAAAATCTCTACACAAAAACTTCTTGGTAAATGTGTTGTAAGAAAACGTTCGCCAGTTTACTAAAACTTGCTTTTTCGCTTCTCCAGTACAAAGACGCCTTCTTCAGTGCTAATCCTGACTTCAAGTGGTACAAGCTGCCAGCACCACCACTTCGCACGCTGTCCTCACGGCCCAGAGAAACCAACGATAAGCCCATAGAGTCCCCCAACAGCGAACATCACGAATCCGAGCTGGAGAAAACAAATAACAACTCCACTAAAGTAGACTTCAACAAGAAGTCTAAAGGCGAAACATACGAAGCGGAATCTAAACCACTCTCGATGTTCACTCCAGGGAAACTCGCCGACGAAGCCCATATGGGAGGCCTTAGTAGCCTCCTAGCCACTAAGACTGAAACTCAAACTACAAACCCTTATTACTCACCCCCAAGCTTTAAGTTTAACGCGATCTCAACACCAAACGAATACAGATCTCATAACTTAATAGAGAGGGCCAAAGCGAAAGGTCCGCAGAATGAAGAAAGCATACGTGAACTGCAGAATGCCCTGACTGAAACATCGAAGTTGTTTGAGGACTTCGATGAAGTCAATCAGGGAATACTCTGTGGAGGTCCCAACGATCAGTTCACTAACCAAGATGTGATAGACCAAATA
This sequence comes from Phlogophora meticulosa, assembly GCA_905147745.2. Taxonomy (NCBI): domain Eukaryota; kingdom Metazoa; phylum Arthropoda; class Insecta; order Lepidoptera; family Noctuidae; genus Phlogophora; species Phlogophora meticulosa. Next base: position 16,347,576 of record LR990530.1, on the reverse strand, counting down.
GTTGATAAGAGATATTCCGCTAAAGACGATGAATACGGCTATCAGAGAAACTATTCCGACGACGAGAAAAACATGAAATCTGGTAGATCGTGCAAGGGGAAGAGGTACCAGGAGTTCATGGCTGTAGGGGGGCTCATCGTCAACAAGCGACAGAAGAGGGACTCGGACAAGCCAGACGAGAACTACAGCGCGGCCTGTAGCTGGGACCCTGGCAGTCTGCGGGACGACACGGTGGAGTACGAGCCGAAGTATAACAACTCAGCACACGAGAAGCCGGCCCACAGAGACGACAAAATCGAAACAACCGACATGCCTGAACCCGACAATAATAGTAACAAAACATTCAAGGCTGCCGACTTCGACTTAGACGCTAAGATAAGAGCTCTGCCCTCACTTAGCCTAGAGAAATTTCAGCAAAAGAAACGCGAAAACAAACGCAAGAAGAAAACTATAAACTTGAAACCGAAAGCGCTGCAGTCTTCACACATAGTCAATTCAGTTCCTAGGTCCATGTTGGAGGACCGGCGGCAGATGGTGGAGCACTGGCGCGAGCAGGTCATCGGCAGCCAGAAGAGGAAGCCGCGCAAAATCAGCATCACGCGCCTAGAGATCAACAGCTTGGTGTCGACCGTGAACTTGAACCGTAGGAATCACATCAATCCTGAGATAATGATAGCCACGGAAGCGCCTCGTGCCGCGGTCCAGAACATGGAGATATCCAACCATCAGTCCCAGCACAACGTGGACCTCATGGCACTGGCCACGCTGGCCGAGGTGGCGTCCAACACGTCCAAGCTGGAGGACTCCTCCATCATACAGAACATGACCGCCAAAGCAAGCGACTCCCACGCTTCCATGGTATAAGATACCAACACAACTAGCCTTAACAAATATTCCAAATATTATTTACTTTGTAATCAGATAATATTTATATATAGATCTAATTTTACATTGTACGCATAAAGAAATAATATTATTGTACACTTTTAACGTAGTTTTTATAACGTAGCTATAAAACTATTTATATTGAAAATAGAAAAAAAAAGAACTATATGTATACATACCTTATTTTAGGCGTCATTTAGGCTGCTATAAATTGCTTTGTTAGGACTAGAAAAAGAAAGAGTGACAGATAAAATGTCCTCACGAATAAAAACAAAGCATAATGAATTTTACGTATAGTAAGAGGAGATAAATAAATTACAATTATGATATCATATAAGGTGTCGTGGGATGTGTCGACGCAATTATTTTCATCACATCATAACGGTAATAAAACGCCAAACAAATAAGTCATTTTAAGATAATTATTGTAAACCTCATTATGTGTAAAGCTAGGTTATTTGAATCGCCTTAATAATTTAGAGATTTAAAAGAAAAACGTAAGACACCACATGCATAGACTGCATTGCATTTTTAAGGTGACTTATTTTTCATTTGATTGCATACGTGCAATAATTATCATTTTATATAATATTATATTTATATTATACATTAGTGGAGGGAGTCACGTGTTTTGTATAAAGCGAATTTATCACAACTAATATTATGGCAACTGGAGGAAGGAAATATTATGTGAATTTTTTTAATAAGGCTGGAAATATAAAATATATCAGTAGCTTTAAATTAAATTTTAAAATAAACTGTGGCCTGACACTGGTTTTTATTACTTGTGGTCGACTGTCAGTAACGTACGATATAGAAATTACGCGATCAATGATTGGCGAATCGTTACACCATATTTAGATGTGCACAGACACTTGTGCTCTCGCAAAAATCGAACGCATAAACAGTTAGTTGGCCTCGTATAGACCGAAATAAATTAAAATAGGCCAGATCTATTAGCTACAGTTTGCACCAGGCTTTAAAGCTTGTCATTTTATAGCGAACTATTTTGAGATAATATCTTGTATACTGTATGCATTGTGGAAGGATACAGGGTGGAAGTGGAAGTCACGTCCTGAAACCTTAGTGAGTTTAATACTTGATTCTGGGTTAAATTCCTACCTGAGTTTAATACATGATTCTGGCCCCCACCAGCGTTGAGATTATTATATACTCATAGTTCCGGGATGAGCGTCGATGTCCTTTTCACCCTGTAGAAAAATGGACTGAGCGTTAGCCTCAAAAGAGGGACCACGCTCTAAAAAGAGAAAGCTACTGTATGCCAACAACTACTGGCCGCACAATCGCTTTGTCTCTTTCGCACCGTAATTTTCGTCTTTATTCACTGCGCAACTGAATATAGAACGCTCAGTCCATTCTCTATGTCTATGAATGTATGTTATATAATGACAGTTCACCTCACCTCTTTGGACCAAGTGTCAGGCCATCATGAAACTTTATGGTAAACTATTTCCAGCCTAGGATTGGGACCTTTGTTAAAGCTATTGTAGAACCCTTTAAGATAGTGCCCGTGCAATCCTTTATACATATTTGTTACAGAACGTATATTTAGTAAATGGTATAGTAAATAGCTCAACAAAAGTTCCAATCCAGAAAAAAAACAATTAAAAAAGATATATTTATCTTTTTGGAAGATTTTATACTAACCTGAAGTTCAATAAAGTAACAACTGTATGGGGTATTGGAAAATCTTTTGTGGTAAGGAAACGTGATGTTATTGTTAAAGATGATGGGAGGAATTGGCGAAAGAGATGTTGGTAGTAGGTATTTATAAAGTTGCCAGTTGAGGCCTCAAAATACCGGCCGTATCACGCGAGTCAAACTCGTCAAACTTTTCTTTGTGATAAATATTTGACTAGGTGTTGTTAGTTTTAACTTAAAAATATATCATCATTGTTTCATAATTATTATTTATCGAATGTCATCATGCCACATGTTTTAACTCATCAAAAAATCGAAAAAAAAAATATCATTTCGATGACACGTACACTGATTAGAATAATCTTGTCCCCTATTAGGTACCTGAAGTTTATCGAAAAATTCACGAATTTCATGTGAGAAAAAACAAAAAACAAAAAAAAATGTATAAGATCATTTTGAAACCATTTTTAAGTTTTAAAATAAATGTCAATATAAATGTAGTAGATTACTTGTTTTTAGGAACAGTGTTTCTCAAATTTTTGTTCTTGTTTATTTTTATAACGGATTTTAAGGGGTTTCTGTGATTTTATTCTAACTCCTATGTTAAGGTTGCCGGCGTGAATATTTCGTTTGCAGGTCTAGTCTAGATTAGGGTTTTTAACGAAAAAAAAAATGATCAAGTACGAAATTCGAAAAGTGCACTTATATTTTTTAAAGTTACAAACGATGACACAAGCCATAATGTGACATGCTCATCCAAAGACCAAATGTATTTAGAATAGAAAAGCTAGGCTGTAGATATTGTATATGTAATATATAGGTGATATATAAAATACTATGTATAATAAATATCTAAAGAACTCGTCAATATTGTGGCATTCCAAATGTCGAAATTATCATGTTACTCTATTTTTTCATTTGTTGCATTTTTTTTTGTTTCTCAAACATTTTTTTATTTCCACATAGATTTTAAAGTAAATAATTGTTGATTTTTGTGTAAAGTTTAATTGATTGTTACGTTTTATTAGAAAAGAGAGCTTTTGACGGTTCCTATACGAGATTTTTAATGATGAGCTTTACAGGGCTTTACTATATCAATGAAAATAAATGAATAAATATCTACATACATAAATTACAGATTACTTATGAAAAATATATATTTTGCCTTGTCATTATAAAGCCTTATTTTAAATTGAATAAAAAAAACTAGTATTAAGGCTATTTGAGAAGGGTCCAGTAACGGAAAATAGAATTTAGAAATATTCACACAAATTTAAAATTATATTTTCAAACCTTCACAAATATATTTATGGAATTGGTGAGATTAAAATGGAAATCTCTGAAGTAAAACCAGTAGGATCCCGATTTAATAAATATGGTGCTGGAAGATCTGTATTAAATTATTTTAAGAAACGCAGTCCGAGCATCCGCGAAGGTCTGTAAGTCAAAGTAGGTATTGTAAAGAGTTATTATCGTTATTTTTAAGATAATCACAATCACTTTGTGCTATGTATTTATATATAAATTATCCTGAACAAACACTAGGAACATTGTTGTAGCGCAAATTGATTGTAGATGATTTTTGTATCGGTACGGGAAATTTTATGTAGTTTGAGAAACACTGGTCTGTTATAATATAAGTTAGGGCATAATAATGTCGGTACCCAAAGTGTTTACCTGTTCGGTTCCAAAGTATATTGTTGAAAGTTTTGTTACAAACCGCGGTTCAATCTATATCCTTTTATTGTAGTAATAAAGTTTATTCATATTAACAATGCTTTTGTTTTATTGTTTTCCCTGCGGTTTCAGATAAATAGATAAATGCATGCAAATAGTTAACAATCGACGGCGCTGGATAATTAATTGCAACTGAAATCATGTAGTGGTAAGTAGATATGAATAGTACGAGTAAATAAGGCATAGATTTAATCAAGCATAGTTTGCGTGGACTACCAAACATAATATTTTAAGAGAGGTAGGTAATTCCCGAACGTTCGCAATGTCATCTCAATCTGTCAAAAAGACGTGTGAATTACCTCCAAATAAGTACATTTCTTTGTAAACAAGTAGGTAATGTACTAGGCCGATCGGTATCTGCCTGTGCAGATTACGATATGCCGCCTATATGGCTAGGCGCATCGTAATACAGTTTTCCGTTTCACGACGCTGATGGCACTGCTTGCGATCTGCCAGTTATGTGTTTATGACGAAGGAAGATGGTTAAAGACGTAATATAGTTATATCCCTGAGGAAACGGCTACCTTTATACCGCAATAACGTTATTTGAAAGCGTTTGATCTAGTAACATAACTAACTTACTAGACTTATCAAGTTATTTTGATCCTAATTTAGTTACTGTGATCAATTTCTATGTAGCGCTCGCCAGCCGCTGCCGCCAATATGCCTAGTAAGGAAGTTTTGAATCGCTTTTATATATCTAAATATACTAGTTTGGACACCCAACACAAACGATTTGCCCAAACGTGGCCGGGCAATCGTTAAACGTTGTGGGGAACCACTATTTATCTATGGTTCCCACCGCTCGATATAAACTGGTAACACCAAACCAATAGGCGGGAATTTAGAATATCGATTTGGCGCCATCAGTCGGCTTAATAAAGGAAAGACAAAAACTCTGGTCCCCGATAAGCTCTCGGGAGTATAGGTAGATATTTGATGTACCTCCTGTATTTATATAGTTAAATGTGTTACGGATGTGTAGTGCAATACCAAAATATAAACAATCATACGAGTATATGAAACCTAAGTTTCATTCAAGGCTTATTTTAGTGCCCAAAACGTTAAGTATTGAACGACATGGAGGGTTTGAGACAGAAATCATGTAATGGCAGCATCTTGTGATGTGCTATGTGCCCTGGCAGATCTCGATCGGTCCACAACATGTACTCATAAAAAAGGATTTAGTTATTTATTGTAATAAATATTCGCTGGATGCGTCGAGTGCGTGTGAAACAATACCAGAAATGGAAAAAAAACGCCATTAGACGCAGCCAGAGTAGTTCGTCCGTTACCGAACTGGAAGTCACCGGGACCGGACGGACTACACAATTTTTGGTTTACATGGCCAAGTAGTTCAAATAGTCGCTTGGCAGCGCAATTCCAGTCATCCTTAGAGCCTGGGTCACTTCCACAGTAGTGTCTCACAACTGGTATTACTCACCTGGTCTACAAGTCAGGTAGTAGGTACTACGGAACCCAAGAATTATAGACCAATCACATGTTTATCGACTAACTTCTTACATCCATTTTGAAAACTAAAATTACCGAACTAGAATATTGTTAGTAATTCTATCATCTCCACCCATTTTGAAGGGCACACCTTCAAAATGGGTGGAGAAAGGAGTCCCGTAGTACTAAGGAGCTACTTCTCATCAAGATGGCCATAAGCCAACAGGTTCGTCTATCCCACAAGGATTTGTCAACATGTTGGATATATTATAAGAAGGCCTACGACTCTGTACCACATGCGTGGCTCATGAGGGTGCTGCAGTTGTACATAATAGATGCAACTCTAGGCACCTTCCTTTAGTCATGAATGGGGCAATGGAGGACGGTCCTTCGCTATCCAGGATGTTGTCAAATCCAAGGAAATGATAAACCTACATAATATATGGATCAAACGGGGAATATTTCAGGGCGATAGTTTGAGTCCACTTTAGTTTTGCTTTACCTCTTTGAGGAAACTGAAAGTTTTATTTGTGCAATTATGCACGAAGTTATTCTAACGAACAATACCGGAATCATATTATGAAGGACGAGACTGTTGACATGTGTCGGGCATGCCACCGTCCGGGTAAGTCCATCAGACATATTATTTCTGGTTGTTTTCGTCTGGCTAACGGCGAATACTTGCACAGGCATAACCAGAATTATCCACCAGCAAATAGCTTTCAAGAAAAAGCTTTTGGAATCTGAGGTACCGTACTACAGGTATGTGCCCGACCCGAGTTCTCGAAGATGACCATGTCACGTACTGCGATCGGTCTATCATTACTGACAGGACTAATGCCAATAAACATAACATAGTAGTGATAGACCGATTAGCGCGCTGCGAAATGATAGTAGATGTCACCAACCCACATGACAAGAATCTCGTGAAAGCCGAAAAAGAAAAACGTATCAAATATGGTCTGGAACACTGGAACACTGGCACACAAAGTTTTCGACATGTGGAATGTGGACTCGGCTGTCGTTGTGCCGATCGTCGTAACGGCCGATGGCCTTCTCGCTTAAAGCCTCGACGACCATCTGTCGAGGCTTTCGTTACACGGTTGGATTAAAGGTCTGATACAGATAGATGGCAGTAATCCTCGATACGGCTCGCATTGTGTGTTCCTGTCTCTGCAACCCTAACCACCGGTAGCTTGGATAATGCTCCCGCGATCGGTGGACCACTATTTTTTATATTTTTAAATGTTTTTACATTCAAATATGTATTTAAAAATGTAGAATATATGTTTATAAAATGAATAAAGAAAAAAATATGTTTGTACACAGAGAAACTGTACCCAATCATGCAACATTTTTTTTATTTTACCTTTATACAAAAAACAATATTTGATTTGATTACATTTTTGACAATTTTTTGGCACTGATAGTCGCTGAGATGAGATTACGACTAGATTTTGAACATTATGGGAGTTGGCCTTGCAGTGAGAACACTGCTGATGCTACCTACTTTAAGACACAGGCTAATATATTAAACTGCCTATTAAAATTGTTTGCCAGCTGTAAGGTTAACGTTAGCCGTGACATGGCCATCAGCCACCTTGAATCATCATCCTCATCATTTCAGCCTAAAGACGTCCACAGCTGGACATAGGCACCCGCAAGGATTTCCACAACGATCGGTCCTGGGCTGTCCTCATCCATTGGCTTCTTGCCACCTTGAATATTGGATAGGACTGAAACTACAGTCACAATTTTTTTTAGTGTTTGGCTTATTCAAGGCCGCTATCTGCTACCGCATCAAGGTAAATAACGCACGATCTGGAAAACAAACAGCGGAAAAAGTAGTAGGTACGTTAAAGAGCAGCTATATTTCGACAGGCCCTACGATCGCTAAAATGTATGGCTCACATGCCCAATGCTGTTCCCAGGGAGTACGCCTATAGGCCTCTTATCTAATGATTGCTAGCTATTTAGGGGCAAAACCGTTTCATAAAAACAATGAATACAAACTAACTACCATAGACTATTCAGAATATTACTAGCGTAATCTACATATCACGTGTGAGAAAACGTGTTTTATTGGTTATATAAAGATAGTTCTAAACTGATTTGACTGTATCTTGATAATTTAGAAATCTATCCATGTGAAATATTTTATACATTTTTTTATAAAATCATTTGTTAATTACGTTAGAATACTACTTTTAATTTTAAATTATAATAATAAGTGACTACCGAGTATAACGAAACGCGGCTCGCTCAGCTACCGGCTGTCAAACGAACATACTCTTTCAATTGTCAAAAATTGTAAAGATGAAAATCCGTTCGTTAGAGAAATCTAAAAATTAACGAATAGTTTAACAACTCGCTGTTGCAGTGTATTATAAAATAACTCGAGCAACATTTTATGTTCACGTGTGTGTGTAGTTACAAATATTCCTTCAAATCTGGATGAAGATACTATGATCGCTGCGTCTGAGCCTCTGGTATGTTATTGTTTTTATTTTTCTTTCAATTACCAACAGAGTAACACTTGCATTATTCCTTAGGTTCTTCAAAAAGGCCTAATATCCTTATCTTCCAACAAGAATATGGAAATCAAGTATAATGAGCATGAGAAACAGAAGAAACATTGATATACCACATGTATTTACTACAATAAACAGTGATTTCCTGTTATTTTATACATCTACTACAATCTCTTAAAATATTCCTTCGCCCCTAAGACTACATTCCTAGATTTTCAGGCCAACATGGAAATAATTTGTTCAAACCAAACATTATAATACTATCTTTCTGAAAATTTAAACATGTTAACTGCACACCATTAGATACAGTAACCTAACCTTACCCATGGAAATTCTTGACAATATCTACTAGTTAGGATACTAGGAATTCTTAAACTGATGACAAATTAGTAGGAATGGACACTGCCCCTGCCGGTGCTGATTAATTACTGAATGCATTATTGCCATGTGTCTATGCTACTAGATATTTGCTATTTATAAGAAAGAAAAAAAACTGGCCAAGTGAGAGTAGGGCTCACACACAAAGAGTTCAAATCACGTTCTGTGTACATATTATTTGTTGCTATTGCAGCTATATTACGTGTCACACAAAATTTTAACTGTCTACCTATTACCGTTCAATGAGATACAGCCAGCTGTCAGATAGTCTGACAGTGGAGGTTTATTGATAGAGTCCTGTAGGCACCCTTTGAGTATGGAATCGTAAAAAGATACCAACATCAGATCTTTTGCCATTGCAATAATATCAATTATGTAACAATAAGTTTCCATTCCCTTTTCCAGGAGTTTGTGCCACACGGTAGATCAGTGCTGGCCAGGCACCCAGGTCAGATCTACAGCAAGCTCAACACGTCAGCATCGGATAACTCTTTACTGTACAAGCTCACTAACTTTGCCATCAAAGATGAGAGCTTGCTTGAACCGCGTGATTCCGAGGAGCAAGAGTGGTGGTGTATCCGGGAGGTTTATTATAAGAGTTGTGATGGTTTGTACTTTTAAAAAAGATTTTGTATATGGATTATTTTTTGGCTAAATGTTAGCTTAAACATTGCAAGCAAAAAAATTGTTTCAATTGCATGCTATGGAAGGTTCTTCGACATAACATGCTATTCATATTCATATTCATATTTATTTATTTTGCATTCCATATTGTATAAAAGGTGTTACAAAGGGCTTAAAGCTAGGTACATAAATATGGACCCTGTAAGGGCACAGCAAAGTAGGACAGAGAAAGAGAGCTTTAATTTTCCTAATAAGTTGGTAATACAAAGTAACAATACTTAAAATAAAAAATATATGTGTATTATATAATTTAAAATTTGTCATTTAGATATTCATTTATAGTATAATAACATTTATATAATAAAAATTGTTGTAATTTATTTAAGAATGAAGTAAATTTTTGTTCCTTTTTAATTATTTCCGGCAATTTATTATAAACTTTCATTGACATGACTAGAGTACTTGTTGAATGCATTTTTAGCTTAGAGCTTGGTAGGTTTAGTCTATTTTTGTGACGTAATGTATATCTTGACTGTATATTTTCACGTGTAGTGTAAAAATGTGGGTACTTGCGAACAAATTTGCAAATTTCTAGAATGTATAGGCAGGGGAGGGTTAATATTTTATGTTCTTGAAAATGAGGTTTACAGCTGTCAGTGTCTTCTATATTTACTAATATTCTTATCAGTCTTTTTTGCAGTGTGAAAAGTGTCGGTGCGTCTGTACTGTTTCCCCACAATATCACGCCGTAACTGAGCCACGCATATGCATAGGCATAGTAGGTAACTAGTGCAGTTTTAAGGTTGGTAGTCTTTTTAACTTCACGTAGGGCGTATGCAAATGTGGATAGTTTAGATCTTATCTTTTTAATGTGAGATTTCCAGTTAATGTTAGTATCTATGGATAGGCCAAGTAGAGTAAATTCTTGAACGACTTCTATTGTAATGCCGTTGTAGACGAAGTTTATTTCTAGTGGAGTTTTTTGACGGGGGTGGAAGGACATTATTTTAGTTTTAGAGAAATTGATTTCTAGGTTATGGTTTTTGAGCCAAGTTATGGTTTTATTTAGTGTAGTGGTTAGGTCCTCGCTCAAGCCAACATTGTTACGGCATGAAGTTAGGAGTGAAATATCGTCAGCAAACAAGACGCATGGCCCCTCTATGATTTTCGGAAGGTCGTTTATGTAAATTAGAAACAGGAGGCATCCAACTACACTCCCTTGGGGAATAGAGGCGTTAATTGTCTATTGAAGGCTCTTTCAAATATGTGTAGTGTGACATAAGCCTATTATATCTATTTGTACTTGTATTTTATTGTATTGTATATCAGGCAAGCATGGGCATACAATATTTTAGTGTCAAGAGTTGAAGAGCTACGATTTTATCGCCCAAACTGTGACTGAATGTGTGTCTCACATCTTAGCCATGTCACACTCACCGCGCTGGGCCTGCTGATGTCCGCAACCCCACATCTTAGCGCGTATTTTGCGTAAAGATGGGCAAAATCCACCCCAGCTCCTCAAGAGCCAACAACAACTTGATGTTGCTGGCAACCTCATTTAGAATACCTGGGTTACCGAAATAATTCATGCACTTATGCAGTGATCTTTGGGCAGTTGAGGAGCAGTTGCTGCTGTCTCATCCTCCTCCAAACAGCCTCTACATAGTGGGCTGTCTGTAACTCCCATGACAAAGTAGTGTTTATTAAACCTGTGGCCAGTTACGGGGGCTGTTACTCCATGCAGCTGTGCCTTATTCAGACAAGAGTGTGACCTGTTTCATTAAGCAACCGTCATTTGTGGGTGGTACAGACACCAGCACATCAAGCTGTCTCGAAACTGAAATTTTCCCAATTGAACATGAACCTTATTCTTTTGCAATAAAGTTGTAAAACTATCAATGAAATTTGACAGTCTGGGGTAGCTTTATGTACTAGCCTCTATACCTCCCTGGCCTGCCTGAACTCTATTTGTATGTACTTTATTTCATGTGAAGTTCCAAGCTTTGCATGTTCAGAAATTTACAACAGAACAATTATCTTCATTCTATCAATCCTTACACAGACTTCGAAGATGACCCGCAGCAGCCAAAGGACTCAAAATACGAATACAACTCTGAATCTTTTCGGGCCCCAAGTCGTCTCAAGAATGACTTCAACATTTCCATCAAGTCAGAACTTATCAGCGGGATGAAAAAGATGGACACTGACGGCTTGAACTCTGCCGGCCCTTCTCGTGGTGGTAGCGCGAACAGTTCCAGTAATATGTCCAAGAAGTTCAACTTGACTTCTGGACCGAGTAAGAGCTCAAAGGCTATGATAAACCCGAAGACTGATAGTTCTTATGAGGAAGAGTTGTATGTTAAAGGTTGTACTGCTGTTTGGTCTAAAGGTAATAAAAATACCTAATTTCTCTATTTCTATAGTAACAATGTGTGGTTCCAGGCTGGAGATGATTCATGATGACAGTGACGTTGATTTTCAAATTAGAACGCCTTTAAAAGGAGTCTGTTTTGATATGTATTACTATCGTTCTTAATATGTTCTTGATAATAGGGTAGTGTCCTTAAATTCTGTTTGGTCTCAAAGTTGGATTACTCAAAAATACTGGACACGTATTTTTTCTAGTGTCACATAAACCACAAATTTCGCGTGACATCACGCTGTGCTACACTTTTAACGTAACAGTGACGTCACAAGCGCTTTCTTCTGAACTTTGATTTGCTATATCTTTGTCACCTTTTATTGATTTGAGCAAGCAAAAAATAAGTGTCTAATATTTTGAAATAGACTCAATATATTTTTACCTAGGACACATCCGTATTAAACTCACAGTATATTTTCTCCGAGACAAACGCAGTAGAACGACTTTACGGCCATTCATGAAAATACGATAATTTTGTTGACATCAACGTAATTTACTATGCTATAAATCACTAGCACAATTCTAAAATTGCTGAAAAAACTATTCAAGAATTGCATCTTTGCATAACCTACGTATCCAAAAATCATATTAATGTCAGTTGTAGTCCAAATTATATACATATGTATAAATAATTAATTTTTAAATTTTGATTGTCACAAAGTGTTTAGTAAAAGACATTGATTGATAACTAGACTTGTACTTTATAACATTTGTCATTCAGTTACATTACCTTGTGGATAACATTGCTGGTTGCGTGATAAATTTTTCTAACTCTTTTAATAAATAGACGTTGTCCCACACTAGGAATTTCTCCTGTATCGTGGGTGCGTTTACAAACATTCAAACTCACAAACTCAAACCCGCAACAACGAACTGTAGGCCATATTATTATTATAAATATTTGTTCCGTGTGGGACTCAAACCCACGACACGCGGCGCAGCAGTCAATCGCTCAACCACTGAACTTTAATTTGAAGTAATTAATTTAAATAATTTAATTTTAGTAATTAATTAATTTTAATTTTAAGTAATTTTTTGTGCTATTTGTAGTATTTAGCCTTATATTATGTATAATGCAAGTGTTTATTCTCCTTTAAAAACAAATAAAATAGAATCAGCAAAGTATGTAATAGAGTAAGTAAGTAAAGGAAAATCTGTGCTTAAAAACTGGCAACTATACATTGTGACCACAAGACAGACAAATTATGTTCTTTGTCTTAAAGAAATTGTAACTAACTAACTCGCTCTTTTATGTATTGTATTGTTTGACGGGCCGATATCCGAAACTCCACGACTCTGCGCATATTTTGCGTAAACTAACGCACTAAATTTTATGTACTTTTGAATTTAGAAAAATATTTGTATTTTTCAGGGCTCATCTCAACTCCAGCAACTAAACTCTCAGACCCTGAACACAGAGAAACCATCTCCTGCTACACTATAGAGAACCCTATAAAGCATGCAGCATTCTGTAACTTCCACGTTGACATCAAAAACACTATGCTCATAGACGCTTTGAACACCCAAATAGGCGACGTAAAGAAAAATATTAAGATTGAAGATACCACCGAACATATACAGACAAAAACCATGCCTGCTATTTTGTTAATAGATAATAAGTGCATGAAAGTGTACGGAACTGACGGTCGGGAATACATTACAGGTATTCCTTTCCAAGTGAAAAAAGTCTGGCCAATGAGGTATGGAGTTCTACTTGAAAAGGAGGCAACACCGTTGGGTCAAAACTCTATACTACCGAACTCCTTTTTGAAATTCAACGATTCGCAAAATAGTACTTTTTCAAAGTCAAAATCTACATTTCCTTTTAACATGAGTTCTAAGATACGTCAGGAGTCTGTGTCTGGATTTGATCAGGATGTTAACTTGCCGACTTGTTTTTCTCTAACTCATCCGTTGGACGAGGTCACTCCTATTTTGATGAAGTCGCCATCACAAGGGCTCCAGTACTACAATGACGGTGATATGCAAATAGTGTTTGTAAGCTCAAACCCCAGTATAATTCTGTTGTATGACTGGAAATTGGGAAATCATTCGCTTTGGAGGATCAGAAAAACCGTTCGCGATGAGTGCTTGTCAATGTGTCCGAACATTAACTCGACTACAACTGTGTTTAGCCAGTCTTGTGACTACATTGGCAGTCCGATGCAAAGCCAGAGGAATGCCACCAGCTGGGCTACTGGGTTAGGCAGTCCGTACCAGTCTAAGAAGATGCCGACAACCCCTACCATGTCTCGGTCAAGAGTGAACAGTCCAATGGCTAATGTGTTCCACCAACAGGGCTTATCACCTCATGCTTCCATCGGTCAAGCATCATACACTTCCATGATGGCTAACAATGGCCCGCAGAACCCTCCATCGTTGCCTTTATATCCTGATATTTGTTTGGATCACATCTGGACGGATACTCAAACCATACGGAGAGATCCTATTGAGTCCCCAAGTGATATGAAGACGTTCTTACACACAGATCTAGTTGGTCATGACTATCTGTGTTTCATTGTCAAAGTGGGTGGTGTGAGTAGGTTGCAGATAGTGAGGCTGCAACGTTCTCACTCCCTCGGACAAACATCTAAAACAAATCTTATGGTTGGCGCCGTTTCGACGGTGTTGGCTAAAGATGCTGTGGTGTTAGAGCATTTAAATATGATCGCGTTGATCGATGAAGCTGGGAATATTATATTGCAGTCAGGGAATCATGTAGTTGGGAAGGTGAGTGTTTTTTTTACTTAAAAGTAGCTTCCATACAAATAGATAGCTGTGTTCCATAAAAAGGCTAGGTGAACTTACTTAGCCGATAACTAGCATTCTGTATTAAATTTCGGTAAGTAATCGGAACTTTTTGGACGTCTAAAATAACAAAAGATAGTGAAACCCCAAAATGCCCGCTTTTCACTATATCCTAGTATTGCAAAAAAATCCCCAGCATCTCATCTGACAAAAATATAAAGTCCGTATCTCTCATTGACTGCGGAGTCGGTACGATTAGTTGAAAGGCTGTTCAATAAATCCTGAATAGAAAAGTCTACAGCATTCTATAACTATGAGCTAATAAGATTAATCATCTTCTCTTCTCTGTTCTCAGGTACATGTTGGCGGTGTCCTGGCCCGTCTAATAGACTCGCCGTACACCAAGCGAGCCACCTTCCAGTCCCCATTCCCTCGCCGAAGCAGCCTGTTACCCAGCAGGTGTAATGAAACCTCCAACTTCGATGATTCGGCGTTACATCTCCTGTCGCCAGTGCCTCATACTTCAGCAGCCGCTAGGATTGAGCAGAAAGAGAGCTTAGGTAAGATGCCACTATGGGTCATTTTTGTTTGTGACAGTTTTCGGCGGAAATTGATATACTTCAGTTCAAAACTATAAGGTTCATTTTTGTTTGGTGAGTGTTATCTGAACACAGTTGAAATAAAGTATAAGGTGATCATCAAAAAAATCAAACCTATCAGGTCATGAAAAAGGCGTCCATTGTTGGATATAGGCTAGTTATCAGTTTTATATTATTTCGTTACGCCAATTGAGGAGGTCGTGGCTAAATAAAAACAGCCGCACGGGTCGATTGAAGGCTAAGCAACCAGTTTGACCAATAGGTATCTTGTTGCCCGGTAACTGTGTTGTGGGAGGTCAGATGGGCAGTACCTCCATGTAAAACTCTGGTACTCAGCTGCATCCGGTAAGACTGGATGCCGACCCCAACATAGTTACGAAAAGGCTAGGCAGATGATGACTTATATGAGAACTAAACTTGATTTGCAATTGTTTCATCCAGAGCAGCGTAGTTTTGTTTCTAGGAGTAAGCTAAAATAAAGCTTACCTTATTGGTTATAACGCTCAAGTTAGTCAAACAAACATTTCAATTCCAGGACTGTGCGGACTGTGCGACGCGGCAGGCTCGCGCCTCACGCTGCAATTTGAGGCAGGTCCAATGTACCGAATATCGTTGCCGCCTCTGACTTGTTCCACGCTCGTCACTCGCTGTTATACAGCGTTAAGAGCGATTCTGCCTAAAGATATTACTATGCAGGTGAGTTAATGTTAATTATATAAGACTAAACAGGTGTATACTAGTAGTTTGATAGACAACCCCGTTTAGTCAAGAATCATAAATTGGAGAAGACAGTAAAGCTTCCTGTACGACGCTAAGGTCGCACCGGCGCCGCACCGTTACCGCACTAACACCGCAACGCTACCAAGTAGTAAATTTAGTGAAGCATTTCACCCGGAACTTTTCTTTTCAATGTTGATAAATCTCTCAAGCTAACTTTAACAAAAAAATATTGTTACTTGCTTGCTTAAGACATTCGGACAGTCCCCTAAAACGGCTGTTCATCACCATTTGTTAGTGTTTTAACTGGAACGAAGAAGTGGCCCAGAAAACTTTCTAGCAACATCAATACGAGTATGCTAAAATGGCGATAATACAACGATCTCCTTCCACAGGTTATAATAAAATGGTACGGCGTCCGCAACGCACCCGGCAGTCAAGATCTGACTCCCGAACAAGAATGGTCAATGTTCTCAAATCTTCTACTGTCCCTCATCGGCTACGACGTCGAACGATTGCACGCGAAACAGAGCGATGACGTCATAGACCACGCTGAAGTCGCGTCGAAAAAGCAAAGAACATCCAGCGACGGGACGCCTGACGACTGGGATTATCTTCTAAACTCCAAAATGCATAAAGTCATAGGACAATCTTTAACTATGCTGAAACTGCCCATACCTAACTCCGATGGATATCGTAAAGGAAAACGTACAAGCTTAGAAACTGAAAAGCCTAGCTCATTCAATACAAACTCAGTCTTATTTCCATATGTTTTACAAGTTTTATACTCCTTACATTTAGTCTATGAAGAAATTAAATTGAACACACTTTTATGGAGTAATTTAAGACCACTATCAACCTTTTTGTATCAAATATCGAAGGATTTGAAACTCGATGCGTACGTCAATCATTACTGGCTGGATTTCCCGACAGATTTGAATTTGGAATATGAAGATGAGTCTCAGATAAATGAGGGTAGTGTGAAGAAGTTGTGTGAGCCGGTGTACTTTAGTCGGGACCCTCCTCATATCTATTCATACTTGAACTCAATGCTGAAGGACTCGGACGTGGGCTACTACCCGTATTTGGCTGAGGTTAATAATATGTCCAGGGATATTATTGAGGTATGTATTGTTCATTTTTATTATGGCTATATACGGTAGAAATTTAAGTCTAAATTATTCCGTTTATATGCTGAAAGGTTTTTCAGTACAAATTTCAAATACAAAATCATTGTTTTTGAAGGCTCAACCCTTTCCGATTAAGTTTTTAAGAGGAGTAATTTGCATGATCTTTACGAACTCATGTAGAAGGGGTAGGGGGAGACACATTTGTTTCAAAACTTACCCTTTACCGAAACCTATTCCGACCTTTAGGATTAAAAATAATCATATTAATCTAACTAACTAATCAATATAATACAATAACTATACTAATCAAATTAATCACTGCATATGTTTCTTCTGTAATTCAGCAGAAACATATGCAACCACACATCCATGCAGATCACACCATTATTTTGTTACGTGGCCAATATTACCACAATATTTACGTTTCCATTACAAACATAGTGAATCAGGATCCTATTTTAACTGTGTATTATGGCTATTTAGACTCTAGATTACATCAGTATTCATAGAGTATCCATACGGCTGTTTTGTTATTGCGATAAAAGTGAATGAGTATAAAAAAGTGTTTCTTCGGGAAAGTTGTTTGTTATCATGAGTACAATCACTTGTTTAAGCGTCGGTCACTAATTACAGTCACCCTATATGTAAGAAATATACTTGTCACCAAAAATCACTCTTGGTCTTTCCAGATTCTGGCAACAGTGGGTTGCGGGCGCAGCGCGGGCATACAGACCATCTCTTCCCGCGACACCGTGACGGCCAGCAGCACTCCGCGTGCCAGGCGGGATGCTGGCAGCTACAGCTCGCCTGACTGCCAGGCTGTCATGATGGCTTGTGAGAAAGGTACGTGTACATACAAGGTGCAATTAAATTTCCTGAAACTTCACAGATAATGAAAAAAAGGGGGTATACGACCTACAACCTGACCTACGATTACATTGATGTTATACAGGGTGGAAAGCACACCCACGAACAACCTGATACCATGAGTTCAGTATGTGATACCCAGCATCGAAATTATCCTAATTTTGATGTAAGGACTGATTTTTTTATTTAAAAGTTTGCCATAGATCGTTTTTATTTTCGTCGCTTTTTTTAGTCCCTTCCACTCTGTATGATTTTAGTCATCATCATCCTCTTGAGATAAGGGCTAGAGGATTATGTCAACGAGACTTTTAAATGAAAAAAAAAACCTTACACCAAAAAAATGGTGAATAATAAATTAAAAAAAAAAATTCTTGAAACTCTGAACTCCTGGTTAGACAGTGAACGTGGCTAGTGACAGCTGATCACGACAGGAGCCGTCCAGGACTTTATCGAGACTTTATCTAATATATTCATATCTTTATTTGCATTCCACAATGTGTGAGCATCTTTCAATAGGCTTAAAGCTAAGTTACAATTACGGACCCTGTAGGGCACAAAAGTATAAAATTAATAGCGAAATTAAATTAAAATTAATACTTAATCAATAATGGTGTCCTTAATATTAATGAATTAACTAAATTATAACAACTATTATTATTGAGATCAGATATCAACTTCATTTGTGAGGTTTTGCCAACCAGTCTTAACAAGGCGTATTGTGTTACCCAGTAGCTGGGTTGTGGAGGGTAAATGGACAGTCTCTCCTTATAAAACACTGGTTTTAAGCAGTTAGAATCGAAGCCGACAAACCAAAATGGTTGGATAAAGGAAGTTGATGGCCACATTCCCGTCCCAGGTATAACCCTCCGCGAGGTCGCCAACCTGCCGCCCGCGCTGAGCCTGCTGCTGCTGACCACGTTCAGCCGCTGCAAGAGCTCGCCGCCGGCCGACTGGCCGCCCGCCGCCTACACGCTGGTCATGCGGGAGGACCTGGCGCACCAGGCGGAAGTGGCGCATACTATGAAGACTGCGTCCGATTATATAGAGTGTGAGTACTGGTCTGCCACATTGCTCTAGTGGCCTCATGCGCGACTGCAGAGCTTGAGGTCCTGAGTTCGATTCCTAGGACGAGCAGAGTGGTTTCCCAATAAGAAATTTCTCATTAGCAGCCCGGAGTCAGTCTGGATTCGCGCCCGGTTTCTGGCAAAAGACTCGCCCGTTATTACATGGGACTTAAACATAACTGGCGAAGTGTGGGTGTTACACTCCGTGCACCTCTACCCAACCCTTCGGGGAAAACAGGCGTGATGTTATGTTATGTGCGAGTACTGAACCCAAATGGCTTCTTCTTAACGGATCGTTGGCATAAAGTCCAAATATGTTGTACCGACACATACGAGCTAAACTAAGGTATCCTAGATCGCAACCTAGAATACAATATACATATATGCCTATTTATTTGCACTGCCTACCCTACTGTTTTTTTTTTTTTGGTATGATTCCTAGACTTTTCTAAAGCAATAGACACAGTCTCTGTTCCCAAACTTATCTCTAAATTAGACCACTTACTGTGTACCTCAGGGAAGCATTTTAGGTCCTACCCTCTTCCTCGTATACGTCAACGAGATGAGCAGAATGACCACCCCCAACTCCAAAATCATTGCGTATGCAGACTTCGGATAGCGAAAAGCGCTATGCAGAAGCGGAAATTACAAGTATAATGAATTGGCTCGACCTAAACCTACTTACCCTAAACTGCGACAAAACATCGTACATTCCCTTCGCTATCCGGCGTAGCCACTTGCCCAACAAATCTTTCTCCATTACAGCGCACACCTGCTTAAAACAATCCCGACAATGCTTATGTCCGACACTTAAAAGAACTGATAATTTGAAATATCTGGGTTGCACAAAAACCTTATCGCTATCCCACTACGCAACTATACGCTGATTCCAAAGTACTTTCTGTGCGCCAGGTATTTGTTCTCCTATCTACTGTTAGAAAACACGCTACCGTTCCCAAATCTGACCCTAAAAAAATGAAATAACTACCCTGGAAGGCTGTTTTATGAGAGGTACTTACCCCTCATAAAACAGCCTTCGCCCACCACCAATACTACACATGAAGTACATACATATACAAACAAATTCACAAAAACCTAAACATTGTCGATCTAAATACACATGAAATAAAATCAAAATTAACGGAATGGCTACTGGAATAGGACTATCTACAAACAGAATCCTTACTTAAGTATGTCGTCTAACTACCTACATATCCCCAGTCACACACAACACACCCACACACACACACACACACACACACACACGCACGCAAATACACAATCACATCACGTATAACGCATAAACTGTTATTTAAATTAGCATTATATTCATAATCTTTCAGGTAAATCGACATAGTCTACTATTAGGTATACTCATAGCATCACTTTTTAAGCTGAATCACTGTCTCTCAAGATACAAGTTACCTAGTTTGAGAGGCAGGGTTTTTCAATAGGGTATTACACCATTTTTCAAAAACTGTTTTAAATTAATCCTGAGATCGTAATGAACTAGTAGAAATTTTGTTAATTTTTTTTAAAACCGAAAAGCGCCTTAAAATCTGTTTTTTATTTATGATTTTGAATTTTCGCGCGGAAACGCTAGCCGCCATGCTTTTTCATCTCGTGACGTCACTCGGTTAGTAAACAATACGACTGCGAAAGACCAAGTATTAAGATTCGTGAAAATAATGAGTTATCATTGGTGTCTTGTGCCTGAATGCAAAAACTTACATTGCTGTTTTAACATTTCTCAACTCCGCAGAACAGAAATCGGGATTGGAGGCAAAAAATTTCGCCACCATTAAAGTATTAACCATTGGCAGATTTGTACTTTCTGCTTTCACAAAACCGTCTTCCATAGTGAAATAAAGGCTAGAAGTCTACAAACGTATTAATAACTCGTAAATTTATCAAAATAACAGCGCACAACTTATTTTCAGTAGATTGTTTACTATCGGAATGACGTCACGGCGGGATCCAACATGGCGAATGGCGTTTTAGACATTTCAAAAACAGATTAGAAAAGACGATTTTTAAAATGGAATTATAAAATTAAAATTGCAATTTTATGAATAAATATCGACGTTTCTTGTTTACTTTTTTCGAAATCTATTATGAACAAACATTTTTATATTTTTCCTTACATAGTGTAAAATACCCTATTAAGTGCAGATTTTAGTTCATAAATTGTATTATTATTAAATAAAACAGATGTTATCTGTATTTATGTGAAATAAAGTTCTTAATTTATTTATATTGTTCGTCGACTCGTTGAACTTCTTGGTTCAGTCACATTTGACTCGTACTTTCCTCAAAAGACCACCTCATACATACATCTGTATGGTCCTCACATGGTAGAACCAAGATAATGTCTGGACTTTTTTTAAAAGAGACTGATCTCGTGAGTTTCTTTCAGTATTTCTTCTCAGAGTAGTCACATAGCAAAACACCAACCGGTTAAAAAATGTATTTTACTCGTTAATGTGTAAAATGTTTGTAAAAACTATTTACAGAAATAAATAATGAATGTAGCCATAAAAATCTACTGATACATCTTGTTAGCGTTTCCAAATATATTCTGCCATATCATAAGGATGCAATTTTTTATACAGTTGATTCAAAATACAATTTTATACTAACTTATCAACTAAGACAATATTGCGTGGATGTTAGTCAACAAAGAAAAAATAACAGGATGGTGAAAAAAAATTAGTCAACAAAAGAAAATGAGAACATCACATAACTTTAAATATTTGTTCCATCAGACATAGCCCTGGAAGTACTGGAGAAAGACACGGTGTACACGCTGGCGAAGAAACCAGTCCAACCGACAAGGAGCAACCCTGAAGATGCTGAAGTCGTCACAGGCATGGAACATCTGAATACTCAGCTGCTGAATTTGCTGTATCCGAGAGATCATAGGTGAGAGGATTCTACAGTTAGTTTATCAATAAGGTTTATTTCCATTTCCATCTACAAAAAAATCGAATTTACAAGCAATGTTTCAGACCCATTTGGTACATTTTGAGGGAAGGATTCTCAAAATTCTTACCCATGCTGCTCACTTTGTTTATTCAAGGAACTTATATGCAAAATTGTATTCTTCTAGCTAACCGCATTTTAGACTGTGCATTGTCTTAAATTCGTTGACTGACCGTCAACAAATTTAAGATTTTTATTAAGTACTTGATTCTGTGTTGCTGTTTTACTATACTATTATAGATTATATTAATATAATACTTTAGATAGATATTGACCTTTGTGTAACAGAAATATAGGATAATTATTATTAAATATTTTTAAGTATTTACAGTGTAAATACAAACATGAAGATGTGTGTCAATTTAACACACATTACTATGACCTATAGACTATAGACGGACAAAAAGGTAGTACAAAGGTTTTCCATTTCAGAATGACAGAAGTAATAAACCTCCTTCAATCTTCGATCCCCGTGACCATCAACCTGACGCAGCGGCCCGAAGTGTCCGACCACGACTTTATTGAGGAACAGGAGAAGTACCTGTTCGCTATCGGCACTAGGACCTTGGCACTGCCTTTAGCCAGGTGAGAATGTGTTTTTTATTCTTGTTTAGGAGTGTTTATTCATTGTCTGCCTCGTTCGGTTCCTGGTCACAAGTATGACTGCTGGTCCTGGGTTCGATTACCAGTTCGGGTAAAGTTTTATTGGTTTTCCATTAAGTGTTTATCAGTAGTAGTGTTTTGTAAGTGGTTGGGGTAAGTCCCCTCTACTTCAGAAATCACGTAAAGCCGCTGCTTACATACAAGATGGCAATTTAATCACTTGCAGGACTCAAATGGGTATTAGTATTGACCGCATAAAAAATATGAAAAGGTTTTTAAACTTGTGCATATAAAAATTAACGCTGTAGTATTTATGCAAGCATATTGGAAGCAATTGTTTTTACATTAATAAACAATCAACTTATGCACAACCTTCTTACGTGTATACTTTAATAAATGATCAAAATGTAAACCACTCTTTGCAAGACACAAGACACGTTGGAGATTAGCTGTTCACCGTTAATACACCACTTCATTGTTTAAATCCGTCTGAAATGCGGACATATACATAGGTCTATCTTTTACATACCTCCGTTACATGGTCCGTCTGAGTTCGTCACTGTTATCAATTTCAGTATCACCGTTATACACACGGCGTTTAACTTTGCCCCACAAAAATAAGTGGCGTTAAATCTAACCATCTAGCCGGCCATAGTATCGGTCCGCCACGTGCCATCAGATCATGACAAGGGAGGAGCGTATGCGGAAATTGGTTAAACGTAACGTTAACAAACCAATAATATTATTATGTAGCGCGTAGACAATTAGATAAAACCGACTGACATCATTCAATATTTTTTGCGGATTTGTGGGAACGCGGATGGTTTTTACCTAGACACACGCGCGCTAGGATCATATGATCGGCGCATGACGTTTACGTCCGGGACTCTCTTCAGGTTTGACTCAGCATTAGAAAATGAAATCGATATATTGATTAAAAATTGAATAGTGTGTCGTAAACTGATTCACCTTGTGATGACGATTGACTTCCCCTTGCCCTGTACAGAGGTATGGCGACGCTTCGCACGCAGACGTGCCAGGCCACGCAGTCGGTGGAG
Source organism: Phlogophora meticulosa (assembly GCA_905147745.2). Lineage (NCBI taxonomy): Eukaryota > Metazoa > Arthropoda > Insecta > Lepidoptera > Noctuidae > Phlogophora > Phlogophora meticulosa. Next base: position 16,324,117 of record LR990530.1, on the reverse strand, counting down.
GTGCCGCGCCTGTGCGTGTGGGGGCGCTGGCGCACGCGCGGCGGGGGCGCAGGGGGCGCGGGGGGCGCGGGCGAGGCGGCGCCCTCGCCGGGCGCGTGGCCGTGCTTCCACAACGGCGCGGCGGCCGGCCTGGCGCTGGTGCCGCTGTCCGGCTTCACCATCGACTCCGAGTGGGTCATCTACAACAAGCCAAGTGTCAGTGCTTTTTTTATTTCTTTATTGAAAAATTAATACCTACCAATGAAAAATTAATACCACGGGTTGAGATGGACAACTTTTATCTTTGATAAGATGGTGAATCACAGAATAAGAATTAACAAATAAGAGTTGACGTGTATCGAAACCTTCACTTTGAAATTTTGACATTGGGGCTGCCATATTAATTTCTGTGTTGCAACAGTCGAATTCATTTGATTGAAAATTGGTACGTAGGTTATTTATTTTGGGCGGAATTAATTACTAGAGCGTCCTTTTTTTGTTTTCAAATAAAATAACTTTTAAAAGATAACAATTTGACTGTTCTTTTTTCTTTTTATTCTAACAGGGTACAGCAGAAATGTCAATAGAACACGCGGGCTTCCTCATGGCGTTAGGACTGAACGGCCACCTGCGAGACATGCCCTTCATGAACATCTACGAGTACCTCGTGAAGTGTAACGAGATGGTCAGTGTTGGGCTCCTGCTGGGGTTGGCTGCTTCTTATAGAGGTAACTTCATCAGTTGATCATAGCAGTTTTTTCCTAGATCTAAAAGAAATAGAGAATGTAATAAAATAAACAGTCCAAGTACTAGTAGTACCATATCGAGCAAAAACCGCCGACTAAATCATCTTAAAATACGTTACGGTTAGGTAATTCACTGCAAATGCAAGTTTGTAATCGCAAAACTATATTTTTTATGTGATAAAGTTAGAAATTATCAGTTTTTTTTTCTATACTTAGGCTGAGATCTTGACGTTCCTGTGAAAAAAGGTCTTGACACACTAACGGACGGACATCAAGGTGATCTTGTAAGGGCTCCGTATTTTCCTTTTGCGTTTGGTTCTTATATAGAGCACATTCTTATAAGACACTAACCACCACGTTTGCTCAAGGCGGTTGGCGATTTATTCCTTCACCGATTTCAATAAAGTCTAAAATTAACTTAGAAATTACATATCAATTAAAAAAGACCTTTAATCCATATGTACTTTCTAAAGAGTATCTCATCACCCAGTAACCGTGTTGCTGAAGTCAGATAGGAAGTCGCTCCATGTGAAAACATTCCACACTCTGAACACCTCTATTTTTTTCCCAGGAACGATGGACGTCCAAGCAACCAAGATGATGAGCATTCATCTGGAGCCCCTTCTTCCACCCACATCCATTGAGTTGGACATCCAGCAGAACATCCTGGTAGCTGCACTGCTTGGCGTGGGGCTGATCTACCAGGCCACTGGGCACACGCATTACGCACAAGTGTTGCTTAATGAGATTGGTAGGTGATATGATTGTTAAAGGTGATAGCCAACAAATCAACTCACAAAGGGATCGTCACCGTATCGCCTTTCGCCTGGAGTTTGTCCCGAGGCGAGGCGATTACGTTACGATTCCGATTAGTGCTGCACGGCTCGAGTCGATACTGTGGAAATCCTGTTCCGAGTTGATATGTGTGCTATGACTGGTGGCGCGTGCCGTGGCTGGTTCAGCGAAGAAGGTAGTAAAACTTCAGTGGACTGTATAACTGTTATATATTGTAAGAAAGTACTTAGGCTTAGTACAATAGGAATAGTCTAGAGAACAAAACGGAACAAATATTTGTATGACCTACAGGTAGTTGTTCCGGGTCTGGCTGTTTGTGTATGTCAGTTTAAATGTTTGTAAACGCACCCACGATACAGGAGAAATTCCTAGTGCGGGGCAACGTTTTTTATTAAAAAAAAAAAAAAAAATACAAGGAATTAATTAACAATGCGCGAGCGCGGACATTCGTGTAGGCGTGTATCAGCTGACTCGTTGTCGGAATGAAGTGTGCGCGCGAGCCGAGAGCTGCTCCCCGCTGTACCCGCTCCCCTCGTTCACTCCCGCCGGCGCTCGGCGATGTAGAATTTAGTGGTCTCAACAAGGACCTTAAATCGTGTTGGTACTTTCTAGAAAGTATTTAAGTACAATAATACTAGGTATACTCAAGGAAGTTATCTTGCTTTCCGTAGCTCACTTGTGCTTAATTCTGACATAATTTAAAATTCTAAACCTGTTTTTATAGTTATAAGCATATAGAAAAGTGGTGTTCCTATTTATTTATTACTAGCTTTGACCGCGATTTCGTTCGCGCGTATTTCGTACCCACATGCATTTTGAAAAATCCTGTAAACTATTTTTCATCATTCAAGCGGCATACCGCCAACACCAATCTATACTAATATTATAAAGATGTAAAATTTGTGTGTAAGTTTGTATGTAGGGGTAATCTCCGGAACTAATGACCCAATTACAAAAATGTTATCACTGTTAGAAAGCTACATTATTCCTGAGTGCTATAGGCTATAAATGATATATACATGATGCATGATGCCAAGCTTTCGCAATGTTAGTTTAGCAAGTCAGAATAAAATACCTTTAAAAACAGACTTATATGCATGCGCTGCCTTAATAGTTGCTTAAAATGGAAAATAATGTATGGCAATCTGGTCCGTCTTAAATAGTTCTATAAAAATCCCCGACACCATATTTATATTTTATCTTTTACAAAGCTTTTAATATTTTAAAAAACTATTTGTTCGACATACTTACTTATGGATATTTTAACAACAAAGTATCAAACATTATCAATTTTTTTTTTATTAATATAAGGATATCATAAAGATAAGATTTGCTCTTCACAGTATGTCAATTGGAAATACAGTTTCAGAGATAATTTAAAATTACTAAAGCACATAATTACTTTCGTTCGCGCATAGAACATGTTGCGAACGTACGCCAATTATAGGTAATGCTTAGCCTTACCTATAATTGGCGTTATGCAAACATAATTTTCTGAATCGCGGAGTTAAGAATTTTCGCGGATTGATGACGCTCTCGATATATCATTCCCCTTTTGTCAGTCAGCGTGCAGCGGTTCTACGAGTATTATATTATTTTGTTTTGAAGTGAAACTTCTTTATCGGGGTTGGAAAAAAATTTAGTGTAACATTTTTTCGTTACGCGTCACATTTTTCCGTTACGCGCCATCTTTTTCTTATCCCTACCACGCGTGATTCGAAGTATACTTTCTCCAGCGGAGTAGGGATTGGTAAATGTCTCCAATGTATTTTGCGGCCCGTTTTGAGTAGTTACATTTTTTGAAAAATAACGTCATAAAAAAGTTTCACTTCTTACGAGTGTACGCTAGTACACGCACACATTTTTTTTTTTCACGGTTAAGAGTTATCAGACTATCAGTCTTTTAGTTTCTAAAGAGAGGAACTCGTGCGTCAGTGCGTGGTTACAGCCGCACGGATCAATTAAAGGTTCGGCTACACTAAGCGAGGTCAGTGTATGGATGGGTGACCCTTCGTAATAAATCGAGACTCCTCCGTGCCTCGGAAACTCACTTTAAGCCATTGGTCCCGGCTGTTATTTTTAGATCTTTGAAATAGTTACGGGTAGTCAGAAGCACGAAAGTCTGACAACCAGTCTTACAAAGGGGTATCGTGTTGCCCAGTAACAGGGTTGTGGATGTCAGATAAGCAATCGCTCCATGCAACATCGTTCAGTCGCCGCTCTCGAAGTGGTGGCGGTGTTTGCATCATGTTAAAAGACGATATTGATGTACTGAATGTTATGATATAAGAAATATAACCATAGAATATTGTATAGAAGTATGTGCATGTACACTAACAAAACAAAACCTTTTAATAATCACTATGTACTGGAATAGAAGAGAGGAAGAAAATTTTCTTAGACAATTAAAACAAATAATGAAATTAATAAATAACAAGTATAAAAAAATTAACGTCATAATAGGAGGCGATTTCAACATAAATATTTTGGAAAAGAGCCCAAAAAGTAACCAATTTATAAATCTCATGCTAGAGTATACCTTTGAACAACATATAAGGGCACCTACACGAATCTCGCAGACTACGTCAACATGTCTTTATCTGGTTTTTACAAATTTTAATGACAACAAAATGTACACAACCGTAGAGGAATTAGGATTTTCTGACCACTGTGGGACAATTATCCATATGACATTTAAACAAAAAACCAGCGATCCTGTAAGGTTTATCCAAAAGAGACTATTTAACACAAATAACATACAAAAATTCAAATCAAAACTAAATACACTAAACTGGAATAATATTATACAACAGAATAAAAATTTGAACGAAAACTATCAGTCATTTCATAACATATAAAATATATCCTAAACGAATGTATCCCTACACGTAAAATTAAATTAAAAACAATACCACAAAATTATTGGCTAACCATTGGTATAAAACGATCCTGTAAAAATAAAAGGTTATTAAAAACTCTGTCCCTAAAAATCAATAATATTACATTTACGAAATATTACAAAACATATGAAAAAATCCTTAAGAAATCCGTAATAACAGCAAAAAAATTACACTACATAAATAAAATGAATAAATCTATAAACAAAGTTAAAACTATGTGGAATATTGTAAAAGAACGAACAAATAAGACAGTAAAACGAGATAAACAGAATATAACACTACAAACAGAAAATCCGGTAAGCGACCCTAAACAAGTAGCTAATATCTTCAATGATTTCTTCGCTTCTATTGGGGAAAATACCTCCCAAACACCTGGCTTCGAACGAACGAAAACATCGGTGATTAACCCCACGCAAAACACGATGTTTCTTAGCCCAGTTGATGGATACGAAGTTAATAAGACCTTAAAAAACCTAAAACCTAAGAATAGCCACGGAATAGATGAAATTCCACCAATCCTTTTTAGACAGTGCGCCGACGAACTAACTTTACCATTTTTTTAATTGATGAATCAATCATTTGAGGAAGGAAAGTTTCCAGACATATTGAAAAAGGCTTTAATAAAGCCCATTCACAAAAAGAATACGAAAACAGACCCAAACAACTATAGACCAATAGCACTTCTTCCCACTGCGTCCAAAGTTTTTGAAAAAGCAATGTGCGATCGCGTATACTCTTTTTGTGAAAAATTCAAAATATTCAATGACTGCCAAAACGGTTTTCGCAAAAATAGGTCCACAACATTAGCAGTATATAAGTACATCCAAGAAGCTCTAAACATAATCAATAAGAAACAATATGCAATAGGAATATTACTTGATATGACGAAAGCCTACGACAAAGTGCAATTTCAAACCCTGTTAAATAAATTATACGGTATAGGAATACGTAGAAAAGCCCACGAATGGTTTAAATCATATCTAGAAAGTAGAGAGCAATTGGTTGAGGTAGAATTCTATAATAAGAACACAAAGGAAACACAGCTCATAAGATCAGATGTCAGACCAATACAAGCTTCAATTCCCCAGGGTAGCGTTATAGGAAGTCTCGTATTCCTGATCTACATTAACGACCTCCCCAAAACCATAGAAGGGCCGTGTGTTTTATTTGCGGATGATATTTCTATCCTCACCTCATGTCAAACAAATATAAATCTCAACGAAAAATTCAATATCATTTTTAATACTATAATTAAATGAAAAAACAAAATTAATAACATTCCACCCCCGACAAAAAAATCAGATTAATATAAATTTCACAATTAATAAAATAAAATTAGAAATAGTCAACGAATTCACTCTCTTAGGTTTAACAATAGATACAAAATTATAAATTGGAAATCGCATGTACTTAAACTGAAATCAAAAATATCAAAATTTTCATATGCCTTCCGGGAGATTAAAAAGACAACCGACCTAAAAACCGCAATAGTCACATATTATGCATACGCCCATGCTTGGTTCACCTACGGTATTATTCTATGGGGAAATAGCACGGACGCTCCTTCCTTATTTATCTTACAAAAACGCCTTATAAGAATAATAACGAACATAGAACCAACAGATAGCTGTAAACCATATTTTAAAGAACACAAAATCCTCACCTTGATTGGCATTTATATTTTGGAATTGTGTAAATTGGTGCGCAAATATCCCGAAACATATAAAACACGAGGAGATATACAAACAAGCCATTCCTTTCGTCATCAGAACAGAATAAATTTACCCCAGTCACACCTTAAAATGCACTCTTCTAGTCCACATTCAATGTCAATAAAAATATACAATAAATTACCAGAGTATTTAAAACAAATAGAGAAAACAAATATATTTTTAAGGAAAGTTAGATTAATAAAAGCTATTATTCATTAGACGATTTTTTAAATGATAAATAAAGTTTAACTAATTTGACTGGAGGAATACCATAAATACTTAAACTTAAATAACTTATACTTAAATAAATAAATGAGAGATAATTAATATATTAATACAGAAATAAATAAAATATAAATGGAAAACAATAAATAATCATTATAAATTATAATTACAATCAAACATGATAAAATATTAAATTTCTATATAAATTAATGACATCTACCTAATTTTGTTGTTTTAGTGTTACGGAAATATCGATAAAAACGCTCTTCCTCTCTCCAACCATATCCAAACTTTGCAGTGCTCGACAGGGTCCATAATTGTTTCTCTCTAATTGTTTACCACCTGTATATGTACATTATGGATTGCAATAAATCATTTGAATTGAATTGAATTGTAAAATACTGGTATTCAGTTACATCCGGTTAGACTGGAAAAGGAAATGGCTAGGCAGATGAGTTCTTAAATTTAATTAGTTCTTAAAACTTTGTTCTCTTCTTCGTACATTTGTAATTCAATCTGTTGTATGTATGTTTGTTTATAAATAATCTCAAGTATACTCAAGATGAAATAAAAATGCGAGTTGTTTTGAAGTAATTTATAATAGAAAGATAAAACGAAATATCAATGTTCTCTTTGGTCTGTTGTGTCTTTCTATATTGATAAAAAGTTCAAATTATTGGATGTCGTTCTATTAAACTCTTCCGGTTGCATTATAATAAAGAGGAAAGATTGTTTTTTTGTTTAGGATAAACTCAAAAACTACTTTAAGAACCTACAAGCTACATTATCAGCGAGTAACATAGACTATATCTGATTTTCAAAACTACGCTTTGAAGGGGGGGGGGGAGGTGATGTTAAAGTTCGAAGGGAAAGTACAAACTCCACGCGGACGAAATCGCGGGCGAAGTGCTAGTCTACTATATAACAGTTCCATGGAGTCCACAAGAAGATCAGAAGCTCGCCGGTAAATAAAGAGTACTGCTTCTCAGTATTTCTCGGAATCTAGCAAGCCTTTCATAGGGTGTGACATAGGGATCCTCTTTAAAAAAAAAAACTTACGGTTTTTTTTTAAAGTAAACTTACCTCCCTCACTTTACTTCGAAATCCTAAAGTAAAACTTGTCCGCGAGGACATTTCAAATAAAGGAATACGATGCTCGCTATGAACTCTATGAATATGAAGCAGGTGTTCCTCAGGGCTCTGTCTTGGGGCTATATCTTTACTGCTATTTACAACTGATCTTCCAAACACAGAGGGCACAGCTGCCACCAGTGCTAACGACACTGCGCTTGTGGCAAGTGGTGAATGACACAATAAGGGCCATCATGACGAAGTGTTGAAAACACACAAAACCCCCAAGGGGCGTCCTCTCGTCACTTTTATGGATGCTCGTCGTAGATCTTATCAAACGCCGACAGTGGCTACTGATGACATAACCATAACAAAAATAAGAAACAACAAAAACACACTACGCAATCTGGTGCGCTAAGCCTTAACAATAGTACCGGCTCCGTTTGCCACGTTTCTTTGGACTACCATAAGCCTATCAACTGATAGAAATTTCCTGGACATCTACTTGAACAAACAACTGAACTGAGCGAATCTCACTGAATAAACCTCCACGAAGGCTAGTTTACACCTGTGGCAATTCTAAAAACTGTTGTTGAACTTGGGTAAAAGCCTCAAGATTACTCACTGGCGCTACAGTTATCACACACGGCCCACTATTCTGGTGATCCAAAGCCAGCTTGAGTACAACAAAGAACTTGGAAGGCTGCAGCGATGTGTTTGCGTAGCAATCTTTAGCAGTATGAGAACAGCACCCTGCAAGCATTCAAGCCGACAGGTTTCGCAAATCTAGAACGCCCCAAAAACACTCGTAACACTTAATTCGCATAAATGATGATGCGGTCATCTATATAGGTATCATTCATATAGGTATCACCCAGCGATAAAATACTGTAAAAAACAGTCACGTTCGCCATTGCCGCTCTGGCCATTTCCTCAAGCCTCATGTTGTTGTCATCGCCAGTTTGGATTAGTTGTGTTTGTAGCGACATCTATCTCGCCACATAAGAACCATGTCTGAAGTCTCCTATATCGCGATATTAAAGTTATCCACACGACTAAGAATATATATAAGAGCCCGACAGCAGGGTAGTAGCCCACCAGACACAACAAAGGGAGGGACGGTCGGGGGATCCTCCCTTTTCAATGGCGGATGAGGAACTTTACACCTTGTTCCTCGTTCCCCCAAATGTTGCTTCGGGGTCAAGCTTCTCGGTTCGGGCGGCTGAGGGTTGGGTCCTGAGGAAGAATTATGTCCGCTATGTGATGCTTGCTCTGTATATTTTGTGTTCCCTCGTTTAAACCCAGTTCGTCCCCAGGCAAGCCCCCCGGGCCCGAGATGGAGAACTGCGTGGAGCGCGAGGGCTACGCGCTGGGCGCGGGGCTGGCGCTGGGCATGGTGATGGCGGGCGCGGCGCGCGCGGGCGGCGGGCCGGCGCTGGCGCGGCTGGCGCACAAGCTGCGCACCTACATGCTGGGCGGGGACAAGCATCCGCTCACGGGTGGGTGGCCCGCCGGGAGGACTAACGGCATCATGGCATAAAAGAGGCATGCCGTTTCTCGTCAAGCGTGGCATACGAGTTGGTTTTAATCTCTAGGCGCGCCTGTAGATGTAACTTCAAATTCTATCTCTATCCATATTCTAAGGTTCACAAAAGGAGAAGTACAAGCAAGGTTCGTTCGCGATCCGCGAGGGCGCCACCGTGAACCTGGACGTGACGTCACCGGGCGCAACGCTGGCGCTGGGCCTGATCTACCTGCGCTCCAACAACGCGGCACTGGCCAGCTGGCTGGAGCCGCCTCGCACGGCCTACCAGCTGGACTTCGTGCGCCCGGATTTGTTGATGCTGAGGATTATTGCTAGAGGTACGCATTACGATTCTACTAGATGTTGCATGAATTTTAGGCTTTAAAAGGGACTTTGAAACCCTGAGTTTGTTTCGATATTTCTTCTTAGAGTAGTCAACTAGGAAACACCGAACCAATCTACTTTAAAAAAAAACCTTCATAACCTTCATTTATCATTTCTTGCAAACGGGAAAATGAAAGATGGTGACTTCAAAGTGTTTGAAAGACCTCATCTAGTTCGTGTTCCGAATCATGAATGAAGTACATATTGACAAAAGTCCAATCACATATAAGACACTAAGCTGTACATTTTAATGATATGGTCTTGATATTATAAGCTGTCACCCTATAGGAGACATGGATTGCGCTTGCGCATATTATTACTTGTTTAATGGTACAAAACAAACATGAATCTGTATTTATACTGTGTGTCTGAATAAATAAAAAAAATATTTACTCTATTGTCGATTGGCAGCTTAAAATTATCCATTTTTTCAGGATTAGTGTTATGGGACAGTATAGAGCCAACTGAAGACTGGGTGGAGAGTCAGGTGCCGGCTACTATAAAGCCGTACTGTTTTGTGAAACCCACCGAGGACAACATCGATTATGAAGCTATGAAGTGAGTTGGATTATTCTTAGACCTACCCGATATGCACATAAAATTTCATAAAAATCGGCCCAGCCATTTCGCAGGAGTTTGGTAATAAACATTGCGACACGAGAATTTTACTTACTCAAAAATATACACCGTGATTATGTTATCTTCTAAGAATATTGTTTTATAAATCATTTTAAATTATTAAATCGTTTAAAAAATTATGATTTTTTTCAATGAATACAGTAAGGCATTTGATCGAATCGATAAAGGCACCCTAAATAAGAAGCTAAATTGCATATGTAACGCTGGGATCCTCCGATATGGTTCTCTTCTTATATAGAATCTGTATTATTCAATCACTACGTGTCTATTTGGATGTACGGATAATAAATAATTTAATTCGGCGTTAATAAATAGACATATACGGGCTCAGTGGAGTCCCTCAGGGCCCGTTGCTCGGTCCATTCTCTTTTGTGGCTTATGTAAACGACACCGACCAGTGCATCCAATCATCCCAACGGCTACGTTTTTCCATTTTTTTTTTATATTAAAGTCTATGCCAGTATTTCATCACTTGAAGATGGACTAGCGCTTCAGGCTGACATATGTCGACTTGACGAGTGCTGTCTGGCTAACAAACTTGATCTCAATCCTAATCAAGTGTTAATTAATAACTTACACTACGAAACGGTCTGACCTAGCCACTACCAATAATTTAGCTGGCCAGACCTTACCAAGGTTTAACACTAACTATAACTTGGGCGACATACATACATTGACACATATTGATTTCATTGTCAGAAAACCGTCGTCAACCTCGGCTTGCTTTTTTAATGAGGGTTTAAATCTAGTTTATTTTTTTGTTCGTTATTTGCTTGTGTTATCTTGATTTAATCAATAGTGTGCTCTCGCTTACTTACATCCTTAATTGTTGACTTTTAATTGCCTTACATTTTTTTATTTATTTAAAGTAATATATAAATGTGTTTGGCAACTTGTTTATTGCCTTGTAATGCAACGAGATCCGCTGGACTGTTTTACGCAGTAGTTTAGTAGTATGAATTTATAAGAAATACTGAAAATTTAAGACTACATAGAAGGGTACACTATATTTCAAATTTTACTTTATCATTTTCTAAAAATAGTCAAACACAGCTGTTGTATGATAGTTTCTTTATTTTTGACGTTTTACTCCAGCCAAGCGTACTGCAACATAATAGCCGGCGCCTGCTTCGCGATGGGGCTTCGGTTCGCGGGCTCGGGAGACGAGGAGGCGCGGGACACGGCGCTGCAGTACGTGCGTCTGTTCCTGGCAGTCGGCGGCAAGAGTGTGGCCGAGCTGGCCGGCCGGTCCACGCTGGAGGCGTGTCTGTGCGTGTGTCTGCTGGCGGCCGGCATGGTGAGGACTAGCGTACTGCAACATTATAGCCGGCGCCTGTTCCTGGCCGTGGGCGGCAAAAGCGTGGCCGAGTGATGGGGTTCCGGTTCGCGGGCTCGGGCGACGATGAGGCGCACGATTTTTGCCAAATTATTTTATTATTAACCAAATTATTGTTGTGATTTTTCGACCAGCCAGGGTAATGTGTTCGCCCGACCAGATGGTTTCTCGCTGTCTCATGTCGACTCGAGACACGATGGTCATGACTCGTTTCGACGCGAGTTGAGGTGTTGTGAGGATTCTGTCGTACTGCGTGTTATCCTGGTAGATGGTCTAGTAGAGTGTTGTCTTGTGAAGGTACTAAAGGTTTGTCTCGTGTTGATCGCAGATCATGTGCGGGCGCGGCGACGTGGCCGTGCTGCGCGTGTGCCGCCGCCTGCGCGCGCGCACGCCCGTGCCGGCCGGCGGCACGCCCACACCCGCGCTCACGCACGGCGGACAGGTACTGTACACTATTAGACGATAGTTTCTATGATATTTTATCTTCACTGACAGAGCTTGTCAGTAGACTTATAAAAAGCAACTGTAATTTAACTGATTCCTTAGAACTTGCGAAGAATTGGTACAGACGGGGTTTGATGGTAATAATTAAAGGAAGCTTTCGCCCAGTTTTCGGTCGATACAGGCTAGTTTTATGTACTGACTGTATTCTTTTGATTGCATGTTACTTAATTATGTCTCTGAGTGTTGCCCAGTAACTTGGTTGCAGAGATCAGATAAGTAGTCGCTCCATATAAAATACTGGTATTTAGCTGTATCCGGTTATACTGGCAGCCGACCCTAAAATAGTTGGGAACGGCAGGCAGATGTGATGTGAGATGATGTAACAATGTCTCTAAAGTCAGTGAACTGATTTTCCTGTGAAAATCAGATGACTACTTTTGGAGATAGATAATAAAATTCTTCAATGCATTGATAGCGAAACCGCCTGTGATTACTTCGATTGCGTGTGGCATTTAAAGTGCAAACAATTAATTAATTTCATATTTTTCAACAATTAAATGTGTCGGCCATTTTGGAACGTAGTATGCGCATTTCATTGTTAATGTTCATCTGAAACGCGGACACTATGGTCCGTCTTACGAGGGTCATTCAATAAATACTTAGCCTACAAAAAGTAAACGAAAATTGTGGAAAAGTGGCAATTTATTTTTCAACATAGTCTCCTTTTAGTTCGATACACATAGCCCAGCGATGTTCCAACTTTTTTAACCCTTCCGAAAAATGGTTTTTGTCAAACTCTGCAAAATAGGCCTCCGTGGCGGCGATGACCTCCTCATTTGATCCATATTTATTCCCGGCGAGTGATTTTTTCAGATTAGGAAACAGAAAGAAGTCACAAGGGGCCAAATCTGGAGAATACGGTGCATGGGGCAGCAATTTGTAGCGTAATTCGACCAATTTGGCCATGGCAACGGCAGACGTGTGAACCGGTGCGTTGTCGTGGTGAAACAGCACTTTTTTCTTCGCCAGATGGGGTCGTTTTTTCTTTAATTTGGCGTCGAATCGGCCCAATAAATTGGCATAGTAAAGCCCTGTAATTGTTTTACCCTTCTCGAGGTAATCGATGTAGATCACACTTTGTGAATCCCAGAAAACGGTGGCCATAACTTTTCCGGCCGATTTTACAGTTTTCGCCTTCTTTGGAGCACGTTCCCCGGTCTGGATCCATTGTTTTGATTGCTCCTTGGTCTCTGGTGTGTACCAATGGATCCAATTTTCATCGACGGTCACAAAACGACGCAAAAACTCCGCTGGATTCCGCTTAAACAGCGCCAAACACGTCTCCGATGTGGTATCACGGTTGCGCTTGTTTTCCGGTGTGAGTAAACGCGGCACCCATCGCGCCGACAGCTTTCTCATGCCGAGTTTCTCGTGAAGAATATGATGCACTGTTCCATCTGAAATGCCTACAGTCTCAGCTAGCTCCCGAACCTTCAATCGGCGATCTGCCAATACGAGATCATGGATTTTTTTAATGTTTTCCTCCGTAGCAGCTGTTTTCGATGCACCTGGACGTGGTTCATCAAAAACCGACGTACGGCAAGGTGCAAACTCGTTGAACCAATTCTTGACGGTGGCCATCGATGGAGAAGAGTCACCGTACACAGCATCCAAGCGCTCTTTGATTTCGATGCGCGTTTTCCCTTCCAAAAATAGGAATTAAATCACCGAACGATATTGCTCTTTTTCCATTTTTGTAAAACCGATCGACACGTTCGCTTCCATAAGTTGTCAAATCAAAACAAATGAAGGGATTGTAATGAAAATTTTAGAAAAGAATTAAAGAAGAATGTGCTACACTGTGGTAAAACTGTTTTGAAACTACAGCGCCTTCTGGCGATGAGGCTAGGTACTTATTGAATGCACCTCGTAGTTCGTCAATGTTATCAATTTCACTTTCACGATCGCTGATAAACACGAGGCGTTTGACTTCGCCCAATAAAACAGTGTAAGGGTTAAATCTAGCAATCTAGCGGGCCATGAAACCGGACCACCATGTGCCATCAGATAAGGGAAAAGCGTATGCGGACATGTTTAAACGTAACGTAAACCAATTAATAATATTATTACGTAGCGCGTAGACAATTAGACATAACCGACGCTGACGTCCGACTGAGATCCATTTTTTTTTGTCGATTTGTGGGAACGTGGGGATAGCCAATAAAAAAGCGCACGAAATCTGCGCGCTTTTCCTCTATTGGGGCGCGCGTTTCCTCTATTGGGGCGCCCGTTTCCTCTATTGGGGCGCCTGTTTCCTCTATTGGGGCGCCCGTTTCCTTTATTGGGACGCCCGTTTCCTCTATTGGGGCGCGCGTTTCCTCTATTGGGGCGTCCGTTTCCTCTATTGGGGCGCGCGTTTCCTCTATTGGGGCGCCCGTTTCCTCTATTGGGGCGCCAGTTTCCTCTATTGGGGCGCCTGTTTCCTCTATTGGGGCGCGCGTTTCCTCTATTGGGGCGCCCGTTTCCTCTATTGGGGCGCGCGTTTCCTCTATTGGGGCGTCCGTTTCCTCTATTGGGGCGCCCGTTTCTTCTATTGGGGCGCCCGTTTCCTCTATTGGGGCCCCCGTTTCCTCTATTGGGGCGCCCGTTTCCTCTATTGTGGCGCGCGTTTCCTCTATTGGGGCGCCCGTTTCCTCTATTGTGGCGCGCGTTTCCTCTATTGGGGCGCGCGTTTCCTCTATTGGCGCGCGCGAGTGAAACTAAGGAGAGTTCGTGGGGTGCGGGTGACCGCATGTCCTTGGGATCGTTTTCACCTAGATACGCGCGCGCGAGGATCACATGATCGACGCATAAGGTTAACGTCCAGGACGGGACGGTTAAGGTTTGACTCAGCATTAGAAAATAAAATTAATTTATTAATGAAAAATTAGGTACTGTTTTTTTATATTGATTCGGGTAGAGTGTCGTGGGCTGAGTGTGTCCTTAAATCCTGCAGGTGATTAAATGGCCATACTGTATAATAATCGAATTGTAAGAGTGTAAGATTCAATAGCTGTGTGTTCCCCCCCAGATGGCAGTGCACTGCACCATCGGGCTGCTGTTCCTGGGCGGCGGCCGTGCCACGCTCAGCACGTCGCCGGCGGCCGTGGCGGCGCTGCTGGCGGCCTTCTTTCCCAAGTTCCCCACACACAGCGAAGACAACAGGTGAGGATCACACCATGGACATGTTTCGACCACGTCTCAAATAAATAAAGAACAAAAACATTTATTGGTAGCATTGTCAACATTTTTCATACAAACCAAGCGTGTCAGTGAATGTTACCGACAACTCATAGAAACCGACAGACAATACTAACAATACTTGTGACAGCTGAAATGTGCGGTCAGCTCAACTTGCGCGTCCACGAATATTATAAATAATATCCTCACTAGTAGCTGCCGGTGAAGCGATCCGGGCTCTGTGGTCTGACCAAGATAATGTCTGTAATTCAATAGAGCTCTGAGTGAATTCCGGTGTTTCTACTCAGAGTAGTCACACAGGGTAACGCCGATCTCACGAGATTTAAAAATATTTTGCATGCTTGACGTGTAAAACTGTTTGTAAAAATCAATTTACAAAAATAAATATCATTTATCATTTACAAGTTGTACGTTTTGACTGCCCCATTCACAATCAGTGGGTCAAGTCTAGTGTGGGTGTGGCGAGTCATACCAAGTAATTGTATAAATGTGTATAAGGTTTCTTGGGGTCTATGCCACCCGGAATAAAGTTTTGTACTATTATTGGTATCGTTATTTAAAGGTGAATGTAGAGTATTAGACAAAATTATGTACTCATTACAATAGTATTACTTTTTTACAAAATTATCGAAATCAAATCTCTTGAATATTTTTTTTGGATCATCCAAATTCCTGGTATTTAAAACTAAGCCTAAATATAACGTTTAATTTTGTTTTATTTTCTTACAGGTATCATTTGCAAGCCTTCAGACATCTTTACGTGTTGGCTGTTGAAGCGCGGCTGATACTACCCAGAGACGTTAGTACAGAGAGGCTTTGCTACGCACATATACAGGTAACTTGTAGCCAGATGGTGTACACTGTACAGTCAAACAAAGAGATTGGTATGCAGGCGGCTAACACCTGCAACTTGGAAGTGATCTGCATTAGCCTATATTGAAACCCATCGATTACACACCCAGGTAGGCCGCAGCAAACATACCTTCCGACTCTCAGTGTGAATGCAATGCTCCTTACAAATCCAAATACTGTCCAAAACGTACTGCACTTGCACTTTAGAGGACATACAAAACCGCTGATGCCGCAACTGACGTGGCCATCTTCTAGGCCCAAGTAATTGGACAAGACGTAAGACCAACTTCATTCACATTTGAAGGAAAAAGAAGGTTAATTTCCAACCACTTTTTAAAGAATGTTGTGAATATGCTGAGCACTGAAGTTTTTTTAAATGATTCTTATAATTATGTCTTAAACTAACGCAACTAGCTCTCAAGATATCTAGTGAAAAGATGAATACTTTTATCTGTATACCAAACTCTATATTTGACGATACATTTACGGGGTCTGGCTGTTGGTGTATGTGAATTTAAAAGTTTGTAAATGCACCCACGACACATTTATTGAAGTCTTTTGTTTTTGCTCACAGGTTATCGACCTTAACGATGTAGTAAAAGAGATGAAAGCTCCCTGCATTATACCAGAACTGAACACGCTGAAAGAAGTGAAGATCAACGACCCACGATACTGGCCCATCACCTTCCAGAGAGACCGCAACTGGGATCAGTTGAAGTGAGGAACATTTATTTTAAACACATTATTTAAAGAAAAAGGTTTTCCTAAACGAATGTTCGTTTTACCTTTTCTAAGAATTAACCAAACATCGACGATACATACAAAACGTAACATCATGCTTGTTCTCCTCGGAGTCGTAAATCCCATGTAATAGGGGCCAAGCCTATTGCCATCAACCGTGCACGAATAGACTCGCCCCCTATTACATGGGAATTTATCATAATTGGCGAAATGTGGGTGCTACTTTAAGTGAACCTCTGCCCAACTCTTTGGGGAATACAGGCGTGGTGTTATGTGTAAGCTGGTTCAATAGCCAAGGAGTGGGTCGGTCAAAAAGATGACTCTAGTTGCCCATTAAAAAGCTTAGTAGGTACATTTGAAGAAGATGGGGACAAGAAACTCCATGGACACACTTTTTAATCAAAATATTCAATCCATTCCAGATTATTCATGGAGTACTCGTGGTGCATAGAAATAAAACAACGCGCTGGCTGCCTGTCATACATCGACGACCCACAAGGCTTCCTCACCATATTGGCCCAAACATTGACCCTCGACAAGTCCAGCATTTGGTCAACAACCAAAGACAACATTGAACTCTTTACCAACGACGATAAGGTCCGAAACTTCGTGAAACAATACTTCTTGGAAGACGTTGAGACAAATATTTGTGCTGATTGTTTGGTGTTGTCACAAAAGAAAAAGAGTGTGCAAGAGGTGGTGTCTAATAAGCAGTGTCAGTGTCGAAAGTATACTAAAGATGAAATGGAACATTTGCAGACGTTGGGTATGGTGACGTATGATTGTGTCGTCAAAGACATCCTATGTGCATTGCCGATTTGGACCACATTTCTAAAGGTAAGAAGGTTTGAAGTTAACTTTTTGCTAATATAACTCACAATTTGTCTGTGAAGATTGTCTTTGGTAGATCGCTTTTAACAATATGGCCGCCCATTGTAACTCTTAAAGTTATTATTTGCAAGTTTTTATGGTGTAGAATAAAGAGTATTATATTCTATGTGCGAAGTGGGGCTCGTGGCCAAATCAAAACAGCCGCACGGCACGGCTCGACGAATTTTTAGCTAGACTTGTCCAGGTCGGCCCGTTGCTTGGTGACGTCTTTTCCATACCGGACCTCTATAAGCATGTTAAGCCGTACTAGAATTAACAAGGGATATCGTGTTATCCAGTAACTGGTTTGTAGGGGTCAGTTCTGCATCCGGTTAGACTGGAAGCCGACCCCGACTTGTTGGAAAAAGGCTATGCAGATAACTAATTTCAATGGACTACCATTTCAAAAATACTCATTTCCTCTTATCTTCTCTCCCCTTACAGATAATAAAAACCATGAAAGCGGACCCGTCATCCTACCACATCTGGCAAATAAAACTCCTTCTCTCCCAAATCGAGAACCACAACAGACGAACCATGAACGAGATGAAGGTCGATGGACAAGAGATGTCGGCCGAGCCCCTGATATCCGGTGAATTCACTCTAGCCATCAAACAGAAGGCGTCCAACATATTTGACACTTGGGAACCAAGACTAACGCCGTTTTTGAGGAAATATCTTGGTTTGCCGAGCAGTCGGAAGTTCAGCGTCTGTGATGACGATGTTAAGAAGATTTTGAGTGGATTTCTAGTGTATCATGATGTGCCGAAAGGTGCATTGAAGGATGCTGCGGGTAAGGGTTTTTGTTTGTTTTAATGGTAGCTGATTTTGGTGAGGCTGCAGTAGGTTGCTACAATTGGCATAGTCTACACTATTACTCACAAATGTGTGAACTGACTCGATAGGCCCACTTACATCTGTTTGGTTCTTTCCTCAAAAGGCCATCCTCATCCTCCTGCCTTTATTCTAATTTATTTGGAGTCGGCGCAGCATGTCTTCTTCTTCCATACATCTTTTTTTGCCGTCCTTTCTAGCCATATCATCTTTCACACAATCCATCTACCTTTTCTTTGGTCTCCCTCTACTCTTGTAACCCTCAAAATACCATCTCGGATACTAATCTGCATGATCCTCATGTTTTTGCTCATCAGCACCTGTGATTGGCTCTGTGATACTATACAATTTATTTATTTATTTATTTATTTAACCATATTTAAGCTATCTTTACAGGCAACCCAAGACGATAGTTAAACATACACACTCACATATAATATTCTACATTTCACTAGGTACAACATACCCTATTAACACATAGGTACACATATTACACACTTCTGTAAGAAATTATAAACATTGCCACCTTTGTAAATTCATTCAGAGTACAGCTGAATAGATCTATGTCCCCTGCTATAAGGTTGAGAGTGCGCAGTGCGCGCGTCAGAGGCGCCTCGCTCAGGAGGTTAGTGCGCGCGCGCGGCTCCGCCAGCAGCTGCGGCCGCCTACGCCGCCATACATACCTATCCGGCACACACAAACCCATCAACCCCAATATATCTGCGTTATGCACCCTTCCTCTAAGTATTTTAAATAAGTATGAGTTGAGTGCGAGATCCCTCCTGACCCTCAACTCGTTATATCCAACCATACCCAGAATAAATAGAGTAGGGTACATTAATGGATAAAATGGGTATACCCCGTATAGTTGTAAGTACAAGTACCTCACAAACTTATTTTGAACTTTCTCCAGCATGAGCCTATATTTAGATTCATGCGGAGCCCAAATGACCGCGTTACATTCTAGCTGACTTCTCACTAGAGCGTTGTAAAGGGCTACCACTGCTTTAATGTTCTTGAAGTCGCGTACTAGCCGAAGCATGAATCCTAAATTTCTATAGGCTTTCCGGCAACAACCAATGACATGATCACGAAACATTAACCCTGTGCTGAAATTTACTCCCAAATCCTTGACTTCTGTTACCCTAACCATTGGTAAACCATCTATATTATAATTGTATAATACAGGACTACGTGCGCGCGAGAATGAAATTATCACACACTTTTCGGCGTTAAACTGTAAGCGGTTCTCCTTACTCCAGCTGACCACCCTGTCAATGTCTCGCTGTAGTCTCGCACAGTCTTGCTCGTTACCTATCGCGAGAGACAGCTTGAGGTCATCCGCAAACAGCAAGCACCTCGCGTCCCTAACAATCCTCGGTAAGTCATTTATCGTAATAATAAATTGTAGGGGCCCGAGATTGCTGCCCTGACTCACTCCAGATCTGGTAAAATATGGATTTGATGCATATCCCTCATATTCTACATATTGCTGTCTCTCATACATGTAACTTGCAAAGAACTGCAATGAATGTGGGGTAAAACCAACTGATGCTAACTTTTTGAGCAAGACGTCGTTATTAACTAGGTCAAATGCTTTTTTTAAATCGAAGTAAGCAACATCAGTTTGTCCCCCACCATCCACTGTGGGCACCAGTTGAGTCATATGACTGAGAAGGTTAGTAGTGGTACTTCGTTCTGGTCGAAACCCGTGCTGTGCTTCTGACAGCTGACTGCTGACCTGTTGGTATATGTTTTTATGAAGAGCAGCTTCAAAGACCTTTGCAGGAGTTGATAATACCGCTATTGGCCTATGACCGTCGACTGTAGTTCCTAGCTTTCCTTTTGGTACTGGGACGACGCGAGTAATTTTCCACTGCTCTGGAAACACCGCTGAGTTTAAACATTTGTTAAAAATGTATTGAAGCGGCTTGGCAAGCACCGACCGACAATCCTTAAAGATGTAAGGAGGAATGCCATCTGGTCCTATCGATCTTTTGGGTTGGAGATTTTGAAGCGCGCAATTAACTTCTTTTAAGCTAAGGTGGTCTATATGTACCCGCGCCGCTCCGTTTTCACTACCCGCTTCTGCCATAGCCGCACCTACATCTAACTCGGCCCGCTCAGTGCAATACACTGAGTAAAAGTATTCAGCGAATGCTTGTACGCACTGCTTGCCAGATAACTCCTCACCGTTCTTAAAAATCTTTTTCGGAATTCTACTACCCCTCTTAGATTTTGCATAATTCCAAAATGACTTTGGATCTTTCAACATCTGGTCTTGGATTCGATGCCTATACTGGTCATGAGCTTCCGCTATCTTATTTTTAATTTTAGTTCTGCACAGAGAAAACGCTTCGTAATCTGCCCTAGACCCGCTTGTTTTGTATTGCTTATGCAACATAGCTTTTTCCTTTATGTCGCGAATTATTTCTAACGTGTACCACTCAGGGTAAATGTACCTTGAGTTTACACGACTCCGCTTTTTTTTCGGAACGCAGTCATCTAATATAGAATTAAGAACATTATAAAAATAGTTTAAGCTCATTTCTAAATCCATTTCATACAAAGGAGACCAATCTATTGTCGCAATTCGAGAGTACATTGTTAAAAAGTCGGCTTTATTAAAGTTCCAACCTATAATAGGTGTGTGTGTGTCAGGTGTTGATGAGCTTGCTGAGCCGGAGGGCCGGCGCTGGCGCGTCGTCAGCTTACTTACCGTAATCTCGAGTGGAGGGTGATATGCGTCGATCGGTACTAGCGGTGCCTCTGCCGCGCGCACACACACACTCCCTTCCTCTGCCAGTGTACTCAACACTAAATCTAATTGACGATCGTTACAATTTCGCACTTTGTTACTCTGAATAAATCCACAAAAGGTACTAAAGTATTCAAAATAATTATTAACTGAAGATGGACATGAAAACAAGTTAAAATCTCCTAAAACCACTATTTCTTTGTATTTGTTAGATAACTGCTCAATTATATGAAATAATAACATGTATTCGTTTTCGTTACTGTTAGGTGGTATGTAAACAACACACATTAAAAACATTTGTCTATTACGTAGATGCACAGTAGCACAAACCAGTTCGAACACTTGCTTATCGATGTTGACGTCATTTGGCAGCGACACTCTTCGCAGTTCAATACGCGGTGTGGCCACGAGACACGCGCCGCCTTGCTTCCGCCCATCCGCTCGATCACACCGTAAAATTGTGTATCCCAGTGGAACTATTTCTGCGTCATGGATGGATTCATTACAGCCTGTTTCCGTGATGGCAAACAAATCTTCACCCGCTGTCAGAATGCTGTTGTAAAAATACTCCAACTTCGTACGAAGACCTCGAACGTTTTGATATAACACAAGTATATCGACAGATTTATTATGGGAGTTTTGGTTTATTGGTTGGTCTACGAAACCACACCCATTCTGCAAATTCTGTATTTACTGCCCAGTTTTCCGGTTGACACAGTTTTTCATACTTGCTCTCTGGTACTCCTACGATAAATGACTCATAATCCCTTTCTGTCTTGTGTTTTATTTTTTCTACTTTAATTGGTATTTCTTCTCCGTAGATCTTCTTAACATGATTCTCCACATTTTGTACAGTAGTTTCTTTTTTCAAACGCCATACATGTAAGTATTTTTTCTTCTCGGTTCCTTGAATATCTATTATTTTTGTATTTCCACCTCTCATTACTTCACTGTTGGAATATCTATTTTTCTTTTTCCTATCTATTGTAGTCCATTCCCCTTCTTTTTCTGAATCTTCTTTATCTTTTTCCAAATTTATCTGAACATTTTCATGTATTTGATCCTCCTTTGTATCTATTTCCACTGTTTTCATGGCCACACATTCCCTTGTTGGTACATTTTTGTTGTTACTAACTACCCGCGTTTCCTTTTTCTCAACAATTTTTGCAAACGTTATCTGCGGTGTTTTAGGTTCTTTATCCGTCTGATCCTGTTTTTTCCTTTGTATTTCTATGTTATGATTCATTTCTAGATTTTCATTTTTTTCTATCAAGATTTTAATCCTTTCTTCTAACGTATCTACTCTTTCTGCTTTTTCTCGTACAACCTTCAATATTTCTTTTAATTCTTTTAACTTTGCTTCTGTATTTTCAAATCTATTTTTCAATAATTTATATTCCTTTTGTTGTTCTTCAAACTGATTTTTCATTTCCAAACGGAACTCGCGCAACTCCTCTAGAAGTAATTTCTCCGTGTCAACAATTACTTCCCCAGTATTTCGATGACTTCCGCGTTGGTTGACGTTCACATACTCACTCGGTGTAAATGTTTTGTCCAGCACTGCGCTTCCCCGGACAGGGGTATTAATGTTTCCTCTTTTAGGCATTGTGCAAGCACATTCCGGACATATCCATTTATTCTTATATTCCTGCGAGAGTGACTCAACCTTTTCCTTAGTTAAGCCAAGACATTTTATATGAAATTTCTTCTCGCATTTTTCTTGCGAGCACTTCAAATACAGTGAGTCCTCAATAATGGCATCACAGCCATTACATTTATAACCCATCTATAATTCCGCACTACGTACTGTTTTTTACTATTTGTTTTTATGACTCACACGCTCCGTAATACGTCCGTTCGCTTGCGCGGTACGCGGTAAGTTATAATCCACCTATATAAATATCAAGATACTGTCTGACCTCTGAGTTTGTTTCGGTGTTTCTGCTCAGAGTGGTCATATAGAAAATGCATAACGCACCTCATTCTAAAACAACATGCTTGTGTCTAAAAATGTTCCTTCAAATCATTTTCAAGAAATAAATAGCTAAATATGGTTAGAAGTGGTACATCGTTTTTCTGTCATACTGCTGTTGAATTGAATCACTGCGGTCTTTATTGCTGTTTCAATTTATGCCATATTTACATCTCTCTCTGGCGTCACGATCATTGTTTGTAATTTACTTCCACAAAGTAAAATAAATATGACTCATTTAGAAATGTACCTAGTCCATATTTTTATTTTTTACCGGATTTTCCTGTGGAGACTTCATTGGAAATGAAGGCCTCCAGCCAGGCCAGTCCATAATTAGTAACGCGGATTGCTAACTTCTTCTTTCTACCTACAGACGACGACGAACTATCAATCCTGCTGGCCCTGGATGGCCTGTCAGCTGAAGCGCACCGCGCCGTGCTGGCGCTGCTGCGGTGAGCACGACTACGGGACCCACCATTAGGGACCTACAAAGAAGACATGGACTATTTAAATAGGGGATGAAGATTTTAAATAAGTAGCTTGATAAACTCTTAAAGGCACTTTCGTGGACTATAGCACTCATGACAGAGATCCACTTTTACATATAGACTGATATAAAATGTCGAAAATAAAAACAGCTGCGCCCTACATTTTGTTAAGTTGTGCAAACATATTGATGTTTGCACAGTACAGTATGGAGTAGCTGAGTACTTCTTCAGGGTTGCTCATATTCAAAGCTGTTCATGGACATAGCAAAATTTTATTCAATTGTTTATTACTGTCACCGATCTTCAACAATCCCTTCAACTAACCTAAAGATATTTAAATTTTGTAAGAATAAAATTATCAAACAATGTTTTTATCCAAGTCTCTTTTCATAATTTTCTACGCAGCTATATTGTATTGTATTGTTAGACGGGCCGATATCCGCAACTCCACGACAGTGGGGCAATACTTTATTCGATCCACCCCAGTTCCTCGAGAAAAGCCAGCAGCGATCCGACGTTGCTGGCGATCTCTCGGAGTGTAACCGGGTTACCGAAGTATTTAGCCCTGTATGCAGTAACCTCTGGACAGTAGTGAAGTACGCAGCTGTAATAATAATATTAAAACCCAATAGTTAAGAATCTCCTTGCTTGTATGATGAATTTGTACGTTACAATTAAATCGTAATATGAAGTGATTTAAATGTGTACATCACTACATAGTACTCTAATCAAAATAAATAAATTGAAATATTTTTCACAGTTTACATTGTGTAGTTAACTGTAATGGCATTTACACTATTTACCCACGAAATATGAAGATATAACTTACTGAAAGTTGTAAATTTATGTAAAATGGTTCTTCTCTTAAAGGGAAGCGTCCATGGTAGTCCGCAAAATTCAAAATTACTTTCGATTTTATTAAGATGGAGCGATGGAGATTGCCTCATGATGAATTTGATCAGCCATCGAACTATATACATTTCTTTATAAGGTGTAAGAGAATAAACGCAAAATACCTCTTTAGAGGCCATTGTACTCATCACTTGACCAACACTGGAATAAATATCGACTCCCCCATGCATTTATGTGCGCATAACTCGGCAAAATGTACTGAACAGCTGACTTTTTTTCGCGAGCTTGGGGTTGGTCCCATAGTAAAAAGTGTTGATAATGACGAGTGAAATGAACCCTTTAGAGGTTTTGCGTTTATTCTGTTACACGTTGTATAGTTAAATAAGTATACAGTTACATGAAGTTAAAAATTGGGATCCTTTTTTTGCTAGCACAGAGGAATGTGAGATTTGGCATCATTAAGTTTTATATGGAGATGAAGTGCAGAAGGCAGTCGTATTTTGACTACTGGGCAATCACTACTTATGATAATGCAACTACAGTAAAACGGGGTAATACGAAACGCCAGGGTGAATCGAAACAAAACTTTATGTGAAATTTTAACGTTGATTCAATATTATTTATTACTGACAAGATGTCGGAAATTATTCATTACAATTCCTTAAAAAAATACCTACAATAATAATAATAATAGCAAACAATATTTAACTAACGCACAAATCCCTTCAAAGTCTTGTTTCTACGAGTATTCACCCCGTTTTAAGGTACTAAATTATAATCATTCAAATCATCAATACAGCTTTCTAAATTTGAATTTCGCGGGTTACATTGTAAGAAATCGCCTTAATATTACTTTCAGTATAATGTTAAGTAGATCTGGCTATGGTATGTGTAAGAGCAATGTGATATTATGGTATTATCGCCATACGTGAAAACTTAAAAATAAACTTGATAAGATTTTGTAAACTCGTTGTTTTTTTTTTATAACTGATAGATGAATGTGGAGGGTACTGTTGTAACAGTAGAGGAAGCCCAAAGAAACGATGGATGGATTCCGTGAAAGATTATATGCTCAATAATGAATCTTAATCCGCAATCTTAAGCTGCTGCTTCTGATTTGCCCTCTCGAGGTTACAAATTGCAACTTCGGCCATTGATTGTTACAAACAAAGATCGATCACTTATGAATTGAAAAAGTCACATTCGTACTTGCCCGGATTTGTACCTACAACCTCGTGCACGGGAGGAGAAGTCTTGACCACTGAGTCATGATGACTATGGTTACTGCCGGTACGGCTTGCGGTATACTGGTTTTTGCCGTGGTACAAATATAATCTACAATTCGAAAATTTTCTATGCATCATTGTAGGAACAGCCGATACCCGTGGATTGGTTAGAGAACAATAACTTTTATTTATTTATTCATTAGGCTTTTCAACAATTACTACACTGTTTCTTTATAATTTACTAGCGATTCGCCCTGGCTTCGCTGTGACAACTTATTCTCACTCTTTCTATTGGTGAAAACCGCATGTTAATCTGTTCAGTAGTTTTTGAGCTTATCGCGTACAGATACGGCTGGGGACTTTGTCTTATACTATGTAGTGATACATTGCAAATTTAAGGCTAAGCGCCTCATCACTTCGGTACAGAAAAGCATAGTATGCACTATATTATGTGCGGATAATAACACAAAATGACTTATATGTATTAATAAATCCGATAAAACCCAAAATGTCTCGTTAAGTGGCTTTAATTTAATGTTTCTAATCCTTTATCTAGCAATCATAATCTCCTTATTTTCGGTTGTCAATTTTCTACTTGATAACTATAAATAATTGTTTTATTAAGAGTGCGCATGGCGCTATGACCAACATGCCTTCGTCACATCACAGGACGTAAGTATTGATTTTTTATTTAATGTTTGTTTTCTTTATTTAGTATTGTGTGCCTGATTTAGGTATCAGGCACACCTGATGACCTTGTGATAAATAAATGAATTTTCTGTTTCTTTGCGCAGGGCGAGGATCTCCAGTTCCCTTTATCCTCTATTTATGTTTTGATTTTAAGTATGTGTCTTATTTTTTTTAAACCTACACGAACATCTTAGAAGCCTCACTCCTCTTCGTTTGTATGGAAATATAACCGGCATGCGCAACCTTAAGCACGAAATGCAACATAATGTAGATAATCCTAATCTAGCAAATTCATTAAATATATTTTGAAGTTCGTCAGTCATTTTGTACTAATCAAGCAATTAAATTAATGCCAAATAAATCTAGAATCGTTCTTTCTATCCTGGCGTTCTCGCAAGACAAAAATGCTTGCAAAACCAAAATAATTCTAGATTTTACGTAAAATAGAAATTTTAAATTTGTATGATAAATGATATTTATTTTTGCAAATACGAGTAGGTTTTTAAAAACACTTGTACACGTCAACAAGTAAAAATAAGTAGTAGGTATCATAAGGCAAAAACATAAAATATTTATATTTCCTCGATTGGTAATTATCACTAAGTAATCTCTAATTTAAATGCATTGTATATATTATAATATAATATTTATATATATATATATATATTATTTATAATATTTTTCGATTTATACTGCATACATTGACTGCTATGCCATACACACAATAGAAATCTATTGTTAACACGAGTAAACGAGTTAACTCGTAGTCTGGCAGTGAACATATTAATAATTATGCTTTTGCCAATGACTTGTACGATAAATGAGATAATTGTTAACAAAACTCTCCGCCTTGCGCTTCCAGTTATTTCTTGCGTCTTCTGGGTAGGTCCCGTAGTAATTTTTGTTCATAATGATGAGCATAACGAGCTCATAGGAGGTTTACAGTCATGAGGTAGGTACTCCGTACTCCGTGAATAAAGGTTTCAAACTGTTCCGATCTTTGTGCACAAACGTCAGAACGTCAGTACCTATAATAGCCAAGCATACCCGATCATCGAAGCCTGTAGTCTATTGATGAGTAGGCAAACTCATAAGAATGCCTAAGTAAGATATACTGCTATCAGCTTAACATTATCAAAGAAAACCAATCTGTGCAAAACAGATAATTAATATTATAAATATTAGTAGGTATCCTTAAACTACCAAACCGTTCGCGGGTGTGGTTAAACATGGACATCAAAACCGGAATTCTGGTCTTTACGCTTCTGGCTGGGTGCATTGGTAAGTTTACCTACTTAAGCTTTTGATGACGTTTCGAAGAGTCGAGGTTCTGGAATATTTATCCCGGAAACTTCATAACTAATGTTATCTTGATTCATCTATTTTCCAGCGCTCCCAGCTCTTGAAGCGCCTGAGGAGGACATGTCTATCTTCTTCGACCATACGGATGCTAACGCTCGCATCGTTGGTGGATCCCAGGCGGCTGCTGGCAGTCACCCTCACATGGTGGTCTTGACCACCGGTACCATGGTCAGGAGCTTACTTTGCGGAGGGTCTCTGATTTCCCAACGTACGATTTTGACTGCTGCGCATTGTATCAACCACGTGTTCAGCTGGGGATCTCTTACTAGGTAAGGAAAAGAAATCAATTACTTGAATCAATTCAATGAGTGTCTTCGTGAGTGGACGCTTTGAGTTTGACTTTGGTTTATCCAGAGGAGTCAAATCACTCACGGCTACCTTTACACAATTGTGTATCATCCACAGCTCTCTTCGTGCGACAGTCGGCACCAATCGCTGGAACAGTGGCGGTACCACCTACAGCATCTCTCGCAACGTCACCCACCCTAACTACGTCGCCTCCACCATCAAGAATGACATCGGTATCCTCGTCACCTCCTCTAACGTTGCACTCAACAACCTCGTGAGGGCTGTGCCAATTACCTATTCTTTCATCGGCCAGAACGTCCGCTCCAGAGTTGCTGGGTGGGGCAGGACCACTGTGAGTTTATAAAACTTATGTTTAATAAAAATGAGAGAGTGTTTAACTGGAAATCGCCGAAGTCCAAATATTAACAATTCGACAACCTCAATACTTTTGACGAAAATGGGTTATGGCGGTATCCTTTAAATCCTATCCTTTATATTTTTTTTTTTTCTATCTTTGCCTTGGAACCACTCGGCCCACTTTCTAAATTCTTCTATTTCTCTGTTTCAGGCTAACGGTGCCTTTTCTGCTACTCTAATGGAGTTGACACTTAACACCATCGAAGGTAACGACTGCGTGACTCGCATCGCTCGCGCCTCCGTTGAGTTTAATCGACGTGCTCATGTTGAGCCGCATATTGAAGTCTGCACCCTCCACTCCGTTAATGTTGGAACTTGTAACGTGAGTATACTCTTCACTTATTGAATACAAACGTAACAATCATCAGTCAATAAGGCTCATCTGATTAATTGATAGACAATGCATAACGTAAAGAATCAACTTAAAGATGAATTGGGAATTCTATTTAAAATTTGAATGAACAGAATTTTCTGAAATCAGCTGGCTGGTCTAGCGAAGTTTAAAAGTGTATAAGTGGCTTGTAATGTAACTTCTTCATCAGGTACATGTGCATCTGAAGAAACCGATACAGACATGTATCAGGTACATCTTATATCTACCCAT
Organism: Phlogophora meticulosa; assembly: GCA_905147745.2. Taxonomy (NCBI): domain Eukaryota; kingdom Metazoa; phylum Arthropoda; class Insecta; order Lepidoptera; family Noctuidae; genus Phlogophora; species Phlogophora meticulosa. Next base: position 16,295,167 of record LR990530.1, on the reverse strand, counting down.
CCTTGTATGTCCCTAACTTAGGATCTATTTTTTCTTCATCCAGGGTGACTCCGGCAGTGCTCTGCTCCGTGCTGACAACGGCCAGCAGTTCGGTATTGTCTCGTGGGGCTTCCCCTGCGCCCGCGGAGCTCCCGACGTATTCGTTAGGATCAGCGCTTACCAGAACTGGTTGCGATCTATCATTGTTTAAAGAACTTTGGAGATGGAGAAATAAAATTATCTGGCATGGATTGATTCTATATTTGGGCAATGAGTGGTAATAGCAATTATAATTTCCGTTGTTAATAATACATTTGTATGTAAGGTTCGTGTTTTGATTCTCTTCAACATTGTTTATAATAATTTATAAAAATTATCGATCAGTTGACGGAAATTGTAATTTGTTACTAAAATTGTAGATTCAACCCTTCGGAGAATACAGGCGTAATGTTACGTTATGTTTTTACTGTAAAGAATCAAATTCATAACAACGAACGTCCTTACCATGTTAGTTGAAAAGCAGAAAATGACTCAGATGTAAATAAATAAATAAATATTGCTGGACAATCCACACAGCATCATCTAGCCCCAAGCTAAGCAGAGCTTGTGTTATGGGTACTAGATGACTGATATACTTAATACAATACATTACATAGATATATATTTTTATTATACATAGGAAATACCCAGAACACCCGGAACAAATATTTGTAGATCGTACAAACATTTGTCCCAAGGCGGGAATCGAACTCGCAACCTCTTGCGTCGCAGGCGGACCTTCGCCCGCCGCGCCACAACTGTCGTCAATATATTAAATATATATATATATATATTAATAGGGTCCACATTTATTTATCTTAGAAGGAAAGTCTCAGCTCTACCGCCTACGCCGACAGGAAAGTAAGGCAATACACTAATGCACTTGACGTAGTTCAGCCACTTAATTTTAGTTATGTCCTACGGTATGCTATTAAAGGGAAAACCTGCAGACATGCAAAGTATATTAACAAAAACCTACAAAAATGAGCTGTTCGTGTAATACATCGATGTAAAAAACATGTTTGAGAGTTAGCGATTGATACTCTGGTCGGGTTTTCGTTCATGTGTATGTGAGGGTAGGCTTAGAGAATAAACAGTTGGCAGACACGGAGAGCTTGAAATTTGTTGAACAAGGAGTTGTGTTCAACGCCAACACGGTTGGCGCGGTGGTTGAGGCATCGGCTGCTGCGCCGCGTGTTGTGGGTTCGATCCCCACACGGAACAAATATTTGTATGACCTACAGGTAGTTGTTCCGGGTTTGGCTGTTTGTGTATGTGAGTTTAAATGTTTGTAAACGCACCCACGATACAGGAGAAATTCCTAGTGTGGGGCAATGTTTTTATTAAAAAAAAAAAAAAAATGGTAGAAATTTTATGACTCTCTGGGCTCTTTCGTGCTCAAGAAATCAATAGATCTAAATGACGTCGACTGTGTCCGGTTAATATTATAACACGATTTACTGATATCAGCTTAACATTATCAAGAAAAACCCAATCAGCATAAATAAGATAATTAATAGTAAGTATAAATATCAGTAGGTATTATAAAACTACCAAACCGTCTGCGGCTGTGGTTAAACATGGACATGAAAACTGGAATTTTGGTCTTTACGCTCCTGGCTGGGTGCATAGGTGAGTAAAGAATACTTTACCTACTTAAGTTTGCGATGGCGTTTCGAAGAGTCTTAAAATAATATCAACAATAACTAACGCAACCACTACCACAGAATTAACAGCAATACCAATACGTATGGCTAATTACATAAGAAAATATTCTTATGTAATTATCGGTCAGCAAGAAATGCAGTTCACCTGACCACTGACAGATACCGCACATCTGCATAATAGCATAACAAAGCGACATGATCGCTCTAGCAGTCATGGCTGGTGCATCTCAGTTTATCATCCTCCTGGTCTTATCCCAATTAATTTGTGTCATATCTTCTTCCATACCTCTCTATTTGCCGTCATCTCAAGAGTCACATCCATTCTAGCCATATAATCTTTTACACAATTCTTCCATCGTTCGGTCTACATATACTACTCGTATTATAACTGGCTTGGTTTGTGAAAATCCCGGCTCTTCCTCGTAGCTAAACTATTTTGTCCAACTGGTTTGGCTACAAGTAAAACATTTTCTTCAGGGTTAGAAGTAGATAGCGTTATACAGTTATTGCTTTGAAAGATATTTTACGTTATTTTGATTTATCCATTTTCCAGCCCTCCCAACTCTGGAAGTGCCTGAAGAGGACATGTCCATCTTCTTCGACCACACGAATGCTGACGCTCGCATCGTTGGTGGATCCCAGGCAGCTGTTGGCAGTCACCCTCACATGGTGGTCTTGACCACCGGTACCTTAATTAGGAGCTTGCTTTGCGGAGGGTCTCTGATTTCCCAACGTACGATTTTGACTGCTGCGCATTGTATCAACCATGTGTTCAGCTGGGGATCTCTTACTAGGTGAGGAAAAGGTCAATCAATTACTTGAATCATTCAATGAGTGACTTCATGCGCGGACGGTATCCGTTTGGCTTTGGCTTGTGCGGAGGAGTCAAAGCTCACCTTTACCCAATTGTGTTTCTTCCACAGCTCTCTTCGTGCGACAGTCGGTACCAATCGCTGGAACAATGGTGGTACCACCTACAGCATCTCTCGCAACGTCACCCACCCCAACTACGTCGCTTCTATCACCAAGAATGACATCGGTATCCTCATCACCTCCTCTAACGTTGCACTCAACAACCTCGTTCAAGTTGTGCAACTTACCTACTCCTTCATTGACCAGGGCGTTAGCTCAAGAGTTGCTGGGTGGGGCAGGACCGCTGTGAGTAAATAAAACTTATGTTGAATGAAAATGAGAGAGTTTTGAACTGGAGACTACTTGCAAACCACAATACTCTAGATGAAAATGGGAAGTGGTGGTATCTTTTATATCCTTAAGCTGTTAGCTACAGATGTTACGACTATTTCTGTCTTAACCTTGGAGACACTCGCGATTTCTAAATTCTATATCTCTATTTCAGGCAAACGTTGCCTTTTCAGCGAATCTCATGGAGCTGGCACTGAACACCATCGCTGGAAACGAATGTGTGACTCGCATTGCTAGCGCCGCCATTGAGTTTAATAGACCAGCTCATGTTGAGCCGCATATTGAGGTCTGCACACTCCACTCCGTTAATGTTGGAACTTGTAACGTGAGTATTTTCTTTACAAAACGAATAGCTACGTAATTGTTAGGCTCGCCTAACTGATTGATAGACAACGCATAGTACGAAGCAACTGCTATTCAAAATGAATTGGGTATTCTATATGGTAATAATAGAACAATATTTTCTGAAATCAACTGGCTAGCGAATGGTCAAAGTATATAAATATCTGGTAACCTCTTCATCAAGGAGGTACATGAGTAACTGAAAAATCCAATACAGACATGTATCAGGCATATCCATGCAAGATGTCCCGATGAGACCTATATTAGCTATCTTTATGTGTCCCTAACTTAGAATTTATTCTTTCTTCATCCAGGGTGACTCCGGCAGTGCTCTACTCCGTGCTGACAATGGCCAGCAGTTCGGTATCGTCTCGTGGGGCTTCCCCTGCGCCCGTGGAGCCCCCGATGTGTTCGTTAGGATCAGTGCTTACCAGAACTGGTTACAATCAATCATTGTTTGAAGAATTTTGGAGATGGATGAAGTAAAATGATCTGGCATGAATTGATTCTGCATCCTACACTTCTGATTTCCGTTGTTAATAATAAATATGTATTTTGATAATGTTTGTGTTTTGGTTGAGATCCTTATTAATAAGCAGTCAATGTGGTTCAACGCTGAGGGGTTCAGTATCATGTGCTGAACACATGGAGTCAGGTTGTGTGTTGAGATCCCTTCCATCCTGTATGATAAAATCGTAGCGCGTAGTGTTGTCTATAAAATTAAAAATTTATTATTATTCTTAGTCCTCGGGAACTTCGCTTGCGTGATTTAAAATTGAGTGTCGTTAGTGATAAAGAGGACTGTATTTTTAAGCTTTATTTAGTGGTGTAAGTCAGTCATCAAATCTTGCAAGTTGAATTTGATCCACTTCTTCTTATCCTACGGAGTTAAAATTTGACACGTTGCTTAACTTTTAAGGACAAAAGATTTTGATGGTAAGCGTGACCTGTTTCCACAACCAGGATTGGCTCCAGAAGAAAGAACTCCATAACGATCAGCAGCACAGACACGAAATTTTGTATGCGCAGTTAATTATGACAGCCCCGTTCTGACGATAAAAGCTTGTTTTGAAAAATATTTTTTCAAGTTGAGACTTGTTCTTTATAGTTCCCAGTATAATATGTAGATGTCGCTAAATAGATAAAGAGGTGAATGCTGTTATCATTGGGTTCATTAAGAAACATGATAAATTAAGCAAAAGCATCAGATTATCGTAAGATAATTACAATTTTCAGATTAGGTAAGCGTAAATACTATTTTCCCATATTTTGGTTTTTCCTATCAACTACATAAAGTAATTAGGGAAGTTGGCTAAGCATATTGTGAAATCGTATTAAATCTTGAATAATTCACAGGAGAATAGCATATCTGTGGCACGATTTTTTTCACATGATCTGAATAATCATCCATAGTTATTCATTGTTACTAACATAGTTTTAAGTATTTTACTAACAATTTATGGAATGAATTATTCTGAAATAAATGATTAATAATAATAATACATTTTACACGTTTATATCGAAAACATAGCTCTAGTTTTGCCTCTATTAAGTTACAGGATTTTTCGTAAAAAACACACATAACACAAAGTATGAAGACATACCAAAAATATTTATTCTGGATAAAATTTTCTTTTGTAGAATGAAATACTATTTCTAATGCTCCAACAAAAATCATCCAAAATCATCAGAAACCCAAAGTCCAAGTATGCTTTTTTCACGAAGTTCGACACATTCAAACGGATTTTTTTAACAAAAGTATTCTTCACAAAGGACATAAACATAACTGCTGTTGGGCTCCTTGAGGAAGTGGAAGGCTTAATTAATTTTTTACACAAAATAGTTTAGTTACCTACAAGACTATTGATACAAACTATCGACTTCGTATGAAAATTCAGGATACCCACATTAGTAAACAACAATTATTTTTTTTAAACGTTGCCCCACACTAGGAATTTCCTGTGTCGTGGGTGCGTTTACAAACATTTAAAATCACATACACAAACAGCCAGACCCGGAACAACAACCTGTAGGCCATACAAATATTTGTTCCGTGTGGGAATCGAACCCACGACACGCGGCACAACAGACGTTCGCTCAGCCACTGCTGCCAACCGTGTCGTCAATTTAAAAATCACATGCAACAAAATAAGGTTCGATTTGGTTTTTCTGTGTAACGATATATTCTAGTTTCTTTAATAAATATAGCAGCTGTGAGAGGGGATGACATAAACTTTTGATCTCAATCATCATCAACCTCATGCCCTGATCCCAATTTATTTTGTGATTTAGTTAGATTTATTTCGATAGATAGTATGAATCTATTGTAAAATCAGTAGACTCCGCTAGAAAACTATCTATATTACAAAATATAAAATTATGTTTTTTTTTTTTAAATAGGGTTTCATTATCATCATCATCCTCCTGCCCTTATCCCAATTTATTTGGGGTCGGCGCAGCATGTCTTCTTCTTCCATACGTGTCTATTTGCTGTCATCTGAATAGTCAGGTCCTTCATAGCCATATCATCTTTCACACAATCCATCCATTTTTTCTTTAAACTTTTGATCTAAATAAACTTAGACTTACTTACTTGCTGTAGCTGGAACATGAGTACCGGTTAAAAAGTCAAAGTTTAACATCTGACCCTACCTTTTGGCAGTAACTGTCGCGCACGCGGCACGGCACGGGATCAGTGAGCGATCAGACGTATCTGAAAGTCAAACTGCCCATTTGTCTGCCTGCCTTTGCAAATACAACAAAGAAAAATTGTAACCAAAACAGCTCACTTATCAAATCATTATCCGGATTTAAAATACCACACTGAATGTCTAAATTGGCTCAATCATTGTACACATCGGGGTTTTTTGCTTCCATTTATCAACCGTACTTAATAGGTACATAAGTGTTGTGATATGGGTTACAAAACTTGTGTACGAAAATGGTCCGAGTGCACGTCTCTTTTATAAAGAATTTTCTCGACAACTAATCGACGCTTTGCGTGACCGAGAGGGCTGGCTCATTCTTTGCCCATAGAATTAGTGTTGCCATCCAACGTGGCAATGCTGCCAGCCTGAGTGTCTTGGTCGGCTTTTTATTTTATTTTGTTTTTGTAAATATATGTAGTTCGTTTAACGGCATAATTGTAAATATGTAAATAGTTACAAAACTTCAAACGTAAATAGTTACAGCCTTCGCCCCCTTAATAATAAATGCAGACATAAGTTACGACCAGTCCAAACTTCTAATTTTAAACTATAAAGTTTTCGAGGTTTAAGTTTGGCAAGGCTTTACTCCGTGTATTTACAGCTTCCTGGCTGGGTGCAGCCTACTATATAACTACTATATAGGAACTGCCTTAACACTATAACAGCCAGAAAACGGGACACCATAGAAAAGTAATTGTTTGTCGGTCACTTGACGTTTAAGGTGTTAAAAAATACGTTCATCACAATCTATGCATTTAAAATACTTAATCATTGTCAGTAATTGGTACAGACGCCAGCACATCAAGCTATTATAAACTGTCAAATTTTCCCAATTGGACATGAACCTTAATCTTTAGGAAAAAAGTTGAATACTCTCAAATACATTTAACAGGTTGGGGTATCTTCATGGGCTACGGGGGTTGGGGAAGGATCGTACGTTCCCGCGACACCCGGTGTAGGTGTGAGATGGAACACCGGGGTGAGTTTTAGTCAGTAAGAGCCTGACAGACCCCTTCGCCCCCCCAGGGCGGAGGACATCCATGAGGATTTTCCACCTCGAAAAAAAAAAAGCTTGATGTGCTAGCCTCTGTCCATACGCGGCGCTCCGGTATCTACATACAAATTGGGATTTTCTGTTTTTGGCTTATCAATCAATTAATCCATGTTAACGAGATGATTCATATTATAAATATCAGTAGGCGGTAATGATTTTTGATAGTCTTTTCAAGTGCTCATTAAATATGGACATTCAAACTGGTCTTCTGGTGTTTACGCTCCTTGCTGGGTGCCTAGGTAAGTTGAGAATCGATTTCTAACTAGTTTACTTATGAGGATTTCATTGTCACTTACTATTACGTAGTACCTACACACACATACATAAAGTCACGCCTTTTTCTGAACGCCACCTGCTACGATTGGTGATGTATGAATGTAAACATAGAAAAAGGAGTATGTAAGGATCGTAGCACTTGGCGTTCTGTAACTACTTCCTACACCCATGGGAAAAGGCATGAGTTTATGTATGTTATAATGTTACCTACATCTAATCATCATCATCATCATTTCACCAAAAGATGTCCACTGCTGGGCATAGGCCTCCCCCAAAAACTCCACCGGCCCTCATCCATTGCCTTCCTGAAATCTTAACCAGATCGACGCCGACGGTCCGTATTGTGGGGGGCCTCCGCGGTGCGTCTTGTACTTGAAATTACAAACAAAATTAATTTCCATTTCCCAGCTCTGCCAACTCTCCCAGGGCCTGAGGATGATCTGTCTGTCTTCTTCAAGCACAATGACGCCAGCAGCCGCATTGTCGGTGGCACTGAGGCGGCCATCGGCAGCCACCCCCATATGGTCGCCCTGACTGCTGGTATATCAGTAAGAGGACTAGTCTGCGGGGCTTCCCTGATTAGCCAGCGTAGTGTTCTGACGGCTGCGCATTGTCTGGACTATGTGAACATTGCTGCCCAGTAAGATTTTGTTGCATATACTCTGTCATCATCTGCCCAACCCTTTCAAAATCAAAATCAAAATTAAAATTCATTTATTCAAATTAGGCTGAGAATCAGCACTTTTTGAACGTCAAAAACTATATAACTATATAATAAGACAGTCCCCCAAAACGCCCACCCTTCACCACTTCCTAGTGTTTTTGCTGGGAAGAAGAAGTGGAGGAACAAACTCCCCAGCAACACGTCTGTCTGATAGGTTTGAAGAACTTGAAGCTATATAACACATTATGTCAAAAAATAATAATTATGTCCATCATCTTTATACATCATTCCATTAAATAATTTGCTACATGTTAGCTAGCACACACCAATGTGCCAAAATAAGTAAATAAAAAGTTATATATACCAAAATCGACAATTAACTCAAGCAAAGCCTGCTAAACTGAATACATAAAAAGCCTCCAAGGCAGTCCAAGGGCGTGCCCGCTGACATATGCAATGCTGAATTATATCAATACAACTCATTCATACAATGTAATGAGAGGATCATTTCAATAACATAAAAATAAGGACAGTAAAAGAAACATACACAAAAATAAAGAACTATTAAACAGTAAAAGAACATAGTAACATTGTCCTGCGATCAACAAAGCGACCAACTATTCTTGTCTTCTAAATAGTCGTTGATCGAATAATATGCTTTAGAACAAAGGTTTGATTTAACTTTAGCTTTAAACGCGTTAAAAGGTAAATCCAGCAAAGAATGAGGTAGCATGTTATAAAATCGGATACCGAGCCCCACAAATGAGCTCTGGACTTTCCAAACTATGTTGGAGAATTAGTAAATACAGGAATGCTGTGATGAAACAACGTTGTGGTGCTAATAATGTAGTGACAATTTTTTGATGAGTAAGAGGTTGGATGGTATGTTCACGATCAGAGAATGAATGATTGCAACAATGATGTTATGTTACATTTTAACCTTTATCTTATCTCCTCAGATCTCTACGGGCGACCGTTGGGACAAACCGCTGGAACTTTGGCGGCACTTCCTACGCTTTAATGCCTCAAAGCGTGATACATCCCAACTACGTGCTCGTCACCTACGTGAACGACATCGCCCTCGTCTTCACCACATCTAACGTGGTCATCAGCAACCTCGTGCGGCCTGTAGCGCTCAGCTTCTCGTTCGTCCCCCAGGGAGTTCGCGCCAGGGTTGCAGGGTGGGGTAGGACCGCAGTGAGTAACTAAGGAGTTTCCTCCCACAAGGTGGACCCACGAACTGGTGAAGATGTTAGGAAGCCGATGAAAGAGGGCACCGCAGGATTGAAAGTTGTGGAAATCTTTGAGAGAGGCCTATGTTCAGCTGTGAAAGTCTTTCGACGTTTTTAAGTGTTTTTGAAACGTGATTTTTCTTCAGATCTTGTTAAATTTATGAATTTCAACATTTCAGTTTGGCGGCGCCAGTCCAACAACACTCATGGAGCTAACGACCACCACCCTCGATGGTAACGACTGTATTAACCGCTGGGCGGCTGCAGCTTCCATGAATCCTCCACCCGTCGACCCAGTAACAGAGATCTGCACCTTGCACTCCGCAGGTCATGGATTTTGTAACGTAAGTACTTACTAGTTACCTACCGGATTTGCTCTGAAATGCATATTTATATTGTTAATAAGATGAACTGCCTCGTTGGTCTAGGGGCGCTACTGCTGAGCTTGAGATTCTGGGTTCCTTTCCTGGATTGGGCAAAGTGGTATTAAAGATTTTCATCTGGATTTTTTTAGTAGCAGCCCGGAGTCGTCGTCCAGTCGAAGTCCAATTAATGGTAAAAGGTTATAAAGGTTACACAGGACTTAAAAATGACTGGGTATTCACCGAAGGGAAGACCCAGGAGGGTAGAGGTCTACCTTAAGTACACCCACAATTCGCCAGTTAAGTTTAAGTCCCATGTAATAGGGGGCGAGTCTAATGCCAGAGTCTGAACTTCTGCACGGGGGTGCAGAAGTTTAGACTCTGAAAAATTCTGAAGCCACCGAAAAATTCTTGATGGAATAACCTAATTCAATATCACTTTATCCGATCCGAAAACCGAACCCAGGACCGCAAGCTCAGTAGGCCGCAGTTGTGACCACCAGGCCAGCTACAACAACATAGTAAAATGTTTTGTTCAATAACACTACTAACCACAGTATATTTCTCATTATTTCGCATGCATATGACACATAAAGAAATAGAGACAAACATACATTTTCCACATTCATGGACGTTCCCAACTTTGATCCTGGTCCTTCTTCCACAGTTTGACTCCGGCAGTGCTCTGACCCGCGTCGACAATGGCCAGCAGATCGGAATCGTGTCCTGGATGTTCCCCTGCGCCCGTGGTTTCCCTGACGTGTACGTCAGGGTCAGCGCTCATCAGAATTGGTTACGAGCCAACATGATTTGAACACCTCATATTGCCGTTATAAAAGGGACTTATTTCTGTTTTATTTGGATTTTGGGCCATGATCTCTACTGTAAATGATTTAATTTTAATAAATGTTTATTTAAATAAATGATGATTGGAAAAATGTTTGCTTTTGTAAGTATCCTATAATTTTTGCGAAAGACCGTATTATAGCACATCTATTTCTGATTTCCAATCGGCAGTGTCTGTTAAGCTATCACTGACTGAAGCTACTCCTTGCCTCTTCAACTATCTTTGATCGGGGGAGCGGAAGTCACAATTTTACTCTTCCGCATTTTCGGTAGGTAGACCATCGTCCTACGGCTGGGTTATTCGGTTTGTTCTCATAACCCATGGGACGATGACCTCAGATTCTTAGGAGAATACGGCACGCGGTCGTCTGCGGCCTGAGTGTCTTCAAGCTACATTATTCCTGGAGATCATTAAAATCTTAATGGGTCCATCGCATTTGTTAGAACCCCTGACATTTTCATAAATATTGGGTTAAATGGCAAAAAAATGCAATCTTATTAACAATCACATTAATCAAGATTCAAGTTACGATATCATTTCAATAAAACACGATAAATGTAAAATAAGAACTGTTAGAATTAACATCACAATATAACAGCACACTTAAATCCACCAAGGTTTACAAAGAGACGGTCCTATTGCACACTCACATTTCGCCAAATCTGCCGGACAAATCCAGACTCCGGGCTGCTATTAAGAACAGATGAAATAAGAACTGTCAAAAATAAGAACGTGAAGAATCATGGTAACATTTTACGTCATAGGCAACAATTTAGCATTACGATTACCTTTTTTGTTTGGTTTGCGGGGGGAAGCCTTCAAAAGGCGCCTGGACTTTTGGGGAAAAGACCAGGGAATGTGGGATTCTTACCTCACTAAAACCACCCCGGTGAGCACATGGAAGGGGCCCCGTTACCTCTTAAGAGACCACTCCGGGACCTCCTCTGTGCAATGCCTGTTAGGGTACATCCCTGAGGAAACGGTAAAGAGGTCTCCCCTGAACCTCGCGCATTACAATTACCTACTGAAGGCCTATCATTGTGGGATAAGCAGGTAAGTAAGTATTCAGATAAATGAAAACGTGTTATTTGATTGTTTAACGTTTTCATTAGATAATATATAAATAACAGATTCGAGTCATTGTTAAAATAATCATTAGATCACTATCTACAGTGTTAAGATTAGGTAGTTCAATTTTTTATCGGTTGTTTAAATACGGGTTTTCCTAATTACGCGCATGAAATTCATTGTTGTAGTTTTATGATGGTACTAGCTGAGCCCGTGACTAGGTTTGCATATATATCGGGAAATAACAATGTGTCATTTAGAGAAGAGGATTCACCTACCAGGCCTGGTGATCTTAACTAGTGGGAAGTGCCAGACTGAGGATGTTGCAAAAAACCTGAGCCCGGTCAGGCCCTAGGCGAGACTCTGTTCTGATGTTCCTGCTTGTCTGGTCAGATAGGCAGTCGCTCCTTGTAAAAAACGGGGTTTCAGCTGCATTCAGTTAAACTGGAAGCTGACCCCAAACTCGTTGGGAAAAGGTTACGCAGATGATTGACGTCACAGTATATCGCGCATGCGTGCGCGTAGTAAAACTTAAAAAAACACACAAAACCTACTCTGGGTTACTTTAGTGGAAAGGGGTTTTTTATAAAACTAATCGTCACACACGACGTCATAATAAGGTGTAGGTACATTATTAACTAGCTGTTTACCGCGACTTCGTCCGCGACGTCCTGTTACCTACACAATTCAATTCATGGGTTTTAATTTTAATTTACGTAGGACCCTAATTCATTACGCGGGAACCTAATTCTTTATCTAAAATATCCTTGGTTAATTCTTATAACATAAGCTATTTGCCAGAGAAATCCCCATCAAATCGGTCCAGCCGTTTCGGATAATTAGCTGGAAAGAACAGACACACAGATATAAAATTTAAATAAAAACAGGTTTTTTTTGGTATAACTGGCTTGTATATACTTTCATATGCATTTAGTAAGATACTGTTATTTTGAAATTATAAACAGACACTTCAATTTTATTTGATTGTATAGACGTTTAGATTATAATTACCTTCATGATTATCTATCACAACACATGTACGTATACGTTGTTATCATTTCGAGTCAATAGGTGTCGTTGTTGCGTGACATCACAATCGTAATGATAGTTTTTCCTTTAACACTAAAATTTCATATCTATACCCAACTTGATTTCTAGCGAACGTATTGGCATGAAACAAAAACTAAGTAAACCGCCGATTTACATACCATAATTGTTTTTAATAGTTGTCCACATCAGTCACAACAAAACGGACTACAGACAATAATTCTAAAAAATACCGATATATGTCCTGTCCATTAAACACCCCGACTATCTTTTTTTATAAATAAATTAATGTACAGGAACGTCATATATGGATTAATTATATCACACTAATATTATAAATGCAGACAGGTCACTGACATTCGGCAGGTACTGCGAAGTCATCAAGCACCAGTGCTTGATGACTTCGCAGTACCTCTTGCAATAGTCTCTTACTGCGGCTGGTATCGTCTCAGGTGCATCGCCTAACCCTCTGGGCTGGCGCTATCCTTTTCTGCAGGCGAATTATTTGCGTGCCCAGTGTCTCTGCCTATGCAAAGAGGTGGATACAGCATTAAATGAATCACCACAGATCATCACTGGTTGCCTCAAACCAACCCCAATACAAATGCTGTATCCTCTGGCAGGAATAGTTCGTAGAGCGGTAGCCAGCTCTGGCAAAAGAGCCTAAATTATTGGCGAAACAGGACACTCTTTATATGCTAACACCCTCGTACCGCAAAGGCTGAAAAGCCGCAACAGTTTTGTAAAGTCTGGACGCACGGTCCAAGGTGAAACTCAGGCTATGGCGAGATATTGCTTCCCTACCTACGATAGGACACCTAATAACATGTCGTGCGTGTCCTAAGACCTGCACGCTGCAGTACCTATTTGATGGACGCTACCGATGGTGCCAAACTCGAGACTGATTTCTGGGTCGACTCTGTGATACTTCTTCTAAGGAAGAAGATCCTGAAAAAGTGAAGTATTGACGAGTTGGCGATTTAGACTTATATTAATTGTATAAGTCCAGGTTTCCTCACGATGTTTTCCTTCACCGATGTCAGTGATGACCAAGATAAACTTAGAAAGTACATATGAATGGAAAAACTCACATTGGTACTTGCCCAGGTCTGAACCCACAACCTCGTGCACAAGAGGCGAAGCCTAAACCTCATCATGTATCGGCGTGTATTCTTCAATATTAACACCATGCACCCCACACTTTTTCCATATTTTTACTTTTCTTAATCCAAATTTGTTAAATTTTATTTTCTACTTTTTAGTTTTATTTTCTATAAAAGCGTGTTATTTTAGGTTTTTAAACTATAATTTATTTTTCATTTTTAAGTTGAATTTTTTATAAAAGCGTGTTTTTTAGTTCTTTAAACTATTTTTTTTTTGAATTATTGCATTGTCATCGGTCTTTGACAGGTGTGCAAAATTTGAATGAAATCTGACCGTTTAAAGTGGGTCAAAATAGCGTCCAAAGGAGTCGGTTACAAACATACAAACATACATACATACAGGTGAAACTAATAAAAGCGTGTTAAAAAGGCGGGCAATGTGCCGAAATGGCGAGCGACGCCTTTTAAAAAACTTGTTTGTTTTTCTTTAGTTTTCATCGAGACACACAATTCGTCTATTCGATTACATAGCAGTATCTATCTATATAAAGTACCTAGAGAATATTGTAATCCTAGTTGAAAACTTAAAGTTATGTAGCCTTGGAGTAAATTACTTATATATAGGCATGCATATGCAGCGATTTTATTACGGAATATAATACTTAATACAAAAAACCATTAGTATTATTTAAACGCATTTGTTTGTCCATTTACCTGTTCCTATTGTATATTGAGTCATGATGGCCCAGTGGTTTAGGCCTCGCCTCTTGTGCACGAGGTTGTGGGTTCAAACCTGTGCAAGTACCAAAGTGAGTTTCTCAATTCATATGTACTTTCTAAGTTTATCTTGGACATCATGACATCGGTGAAGGAAAACATCGGGAGGAAACCTGGACTTATATAATTATTATAAGTCTGAAATTGCCAACCCGTCTTAAGCAAACGTGGTGATTAATGCTCGTGCCTTCTCTGTATGAGAAGAGGCCTGTGCCCTGCAGTGGGACAGTAAAAGGCTGGTACTGTTCCTAATGGGCCGTCCCCAAACACCATCATTGATAAGAACTCGATGGCTGCAGTATTGCGTACTATTTTAACCAGCTTATCAACTATAATCAATCATTGTTACTGATTATCTCACTCATTAGTGTTATATATATGAGTGTGTATCGTAAAACTATTAAACTCTCTTCGGGCGTTATTAAAAATGGACATTAAAACCGGACTTCTGGTGTTTACGCTCCTAGTTGGGTGCTTCGGTGAGTTTAAAACAATACTAACTGATATATTATCTGTAACATCTATAATAAGCATCGTACCATGTACATCTACAAATGTTTTTGCAAATAAATCAATCTTTAATCTTTATTAAGTTTGTAAAACCTACAATTACCAGGAAAAATTAATAGAAGTATAAGACCAATTCACTTCAGATGTTCTTTTTCTCCATCTTCATCTCAATCTTCACTGATTTCTATGCTATGCTTCTGAACGGTCCACTTGTCTTTGCTTTGTTCTTCTAAACGCTCACATTCCACATACACTTGCTGCTCACCTCTCTATATCTTGGATCTTGACTACAGGTTTGTTTCTCAGTCTTTCTGCAGCAAAACAAAAAGCAAACGCCCTCAAATGGATATATTAAGGAATGTGCTTTTATTATTAGTAAAGCTATTCATTTGTTTCTGGTTTCTCTCTTTAAAATGGTCTTTTTGTGGCTGAAATAATTCTATATATACATGGAGATCTCATTAATTTTCTTCGCTTGATCCAATCAGTATCTCTTTCATCTAGATTGCTGACGCTTTAAGAAATTTGCTTACTGAGACAGTTCATTACTGCTTGTTCCTTTACCTGACCAAACTTCTTCTTATCCAGAGCACAGTCTGAATTGTTCAGTTCTCTTGCTTGATGCGTGGTGATGATCTCTGATCGTAAACTGATGCTAATATCTTGAACTATCAGTCAAATTTAATAAAAAATGAGCATTGATAGCCCAATACTTGAGGAAGGACATAGACTAAATAATATCTCGCTAGTGCCCTTAGAAGCGGGAGACAGTGGGCACAGCTAGTCAGTGATAGTCAAGATTAATGGCATGAGTTCAGATATAACTTTCGCACGCAAAACAGTTCTTTTCTGTTCGGAGACCAATATAAATGACTATTCTCAGACTTTAAAACCTTTCATGATGGTATTTTCAGGGACCTTCGTTTTCAATCGTTCCGTTTCGTTTCGTTTTCTATGTTTAGTATAATATCGTTGTGTGTCTAAGCGTGTGCTGAATACATGATTTTTTCTATCTTCTTTATTTTCATTCTTTCAATCTTACTTTGTTGTCCAACTAATATTTATGAAGTTTTTTTATCTTATTTATTTATTTTAACATCTTAAGGCTTACCTATTATTTCAATTATACCCAGCATTAAATCACAATATTTGTCGTGATTATACATATCGCATGTATCTAAATTAAATTGCAAAAGTTTGTCATCATCTTAGTTTCCCATCATCATCATCTGCCTAGCCTTTTCCCAACTATGTTGGAGTCGGCTTCCAGTCCAACCGGATTCAGCTGAGTACCAGTATTTTAAATAGAGCGACTGCCTATCTGACCTCCACAACCCAGTACCTGGGCAACACGATAACCCTTGGTAAGACTGGATATCAGACTTTCTTGCTTCTGACTACCCGTAACGACTGTCAAAGATCTACAAATTTAATTTAGTTTCCCATATGAAGTATAATGATCATAATTAAATAAAGAAAGGCACTGTACATTAGTGACGTACTTAACTTACTTGTACATTTTACAAAAGAATTTACTTACGGTACATAGGTAATTTTAGAATTCATTGAATCTTCTGATTAGATTGGAAATAACGCGTTATTTAAAAAATAATGACGACCTGCTCCCTTAAAAAAGGTTTAATAAATAAATTAATCTTATATCTACATATGTGTTAGTCAACCTTGTTTGAGATTCAGCTACGAACAATATCATACATAAGTGGAGGTCGTACCTTACTGCAATAGTCTTGAGTTAGTTAAAAAATACATGCATAGTCTCTTACAAGTTACAAAAGTGAAGGGAGACCAAAGAAACGATGCATGGATTGTGTGAGAGATCATACGGCTAGGAAGGAGGTGACTTCTGAGACGGCAGATAAATTGGGATAAGGGCAGGAGGATGATGATGATGATGATGATGAATCCCTATTACCGATAATACATTATGTTACATGTTGCAATATCAATAGTTTTCTAGCGGAGCTTACTGATTTCACAATAGATTCTTATATGTAGTCTGTCTATCGATATATGTAGGTATATTTATTTAAATCACAAATAAAAATTGCTCAATCATCAAATCTTATCACACGTCGTGTTTACGGTTTTTTATTTATCACTTACAGACCAGATTATAAGATAAAATAATCATTTTTCGTAATGAAATATAATACAGTGATTATGAGAAGTCATTTTCTCATAATCAGTGTATTATTATTATCTTCTACGATTGTCTAAATTCTATTGTAAAATTGACAGTATCAGTAACTTCGTTAATCCCATGAAGCAGTTCTCTGGTTTATAAGCTTAATTAGGAAGATAATGTAGTTAATTGGTAGGTAGGTATATAAAAGAAAGAAAATACATTTATTCAGCACAGGCTCAGGCACACAACGACACAATACTAAACACAGAAAACATTTAAAAAAGAGTAACACGAAATACATTAAACATATACATATATAAGTATATATATTATTAGTGAAGGGTGGGCGTTTTGAGGGACTGTCTTAAGTAAACGTTTTGACGTTCAAAAAGTGCTGATTTTCAAAAATCTAAATCAATCAACATCAAAATTCATTTATTCAAATTAGGCTAATTTGAATAAATGAATTTTGATTTTGATTGATTTTGATTTTTGATTAAGTAATAAAAGTAGTAGTGAGTAATAATATGGTAGACCAGCTGATGACCAGCGACTTCGTCCCCGTGGCATTTCATGGGTTTTAAATTTAACGCGGAACCCTAATTGTTTTTCTAAAACGTTACTCCTTTTTTCATTTGACAGTTTAAGCCCCGTCAAAATCGTACGCAGGCAGACAATAATTAAAAAAAAGATTCGTTTTTGGTAAAACTACCGTTTATACTTTCATATGCATCCATGTGGTATGTCTATCCTCAGCATTAAGTTCCTGGGTTCGATTCCCAGGTAAAGCAAAGTGTTATTGAGTTTTTCCATTAGAATTTTTCTTAATAGCAGCCCGGAGTCTGGATTTGTGCCCAGTTGATGGTAATGGGGTCGGCCTCTATTACATGGGACTTAAACTTAACTGGCGAAATATGGGTAGTACATCTGTGCCCAATCAACAAGCTGTTATTTTGGTATTACGAAAAGACATTTCAATTTTATTTATTTGTAAAGATTTCAAATATAATCATTACAGTAATTATTTCTGTAAAGACGATTTAGTAATTGTTCACGTGCCCGTGATTAGTCATAGGTAATTATTATGTCGTATCTGATAACACAATAAACTTAAATATTAATTAAGGTGATATCCAGTATTTTATCTGATTAATCCCCCAACGTCTCGTGCCATTTCTTACGAAGCAAAGATCTAACTTCAGATAAATTAACTTGGGGTTTAATAAAAAACCGATGTTGGCCTTTGAAATCTAAAGCCATCACCATCTACATTGAAATATCATCATCATCATCATTCTCCTGACCTTTTCCCAATTTATGAGTATTTGGGGTCGGCCGTCATCTCAATAGTCACCTGCTTTCTGCCCATGTCATCTTTTACACGATTATAAGATCTTCCTATACTCTTGTAATCCTCTACCTTAAAAAATATTGTCTAATAATATAGATTTAGTTTTTTTTAAAGATTTTTTTTTTAAACGTTGCCCCACCCTAGGAATTTCTCCTGTATCGTAGGTGCGCTTACAAACATTCCAACTCACATACACATACAGCCAGACCCGGAACAACTACCTGCAGGCCATACAAATATTTGTTCCGCGCGGGGATCGAACCCGCGACACGTAGCGCAGCAGCCAATCGCTCAGCCACTGCGCCAACCGTGTCGTCAAAGAATGAATAATGAACTAGGAATAAGATGACAACCAGTAAAATCTCCAGATTTACCATCAATTTATGAGATTTAAGATTGTAAAATATTTACTACTACTTTATAAGGGGACAGGGTACAAGATATTCCAAAAAAGAGTTTAATGCAGTACTAGTCAGAAACAAGATGTGTGGAAATCGGTTGTCATGGTATGGGCATGTAGTGCGAAGGAATGAGGACCATGTTGTGAGGAAATTTTTGAGTATGAATGTGCAGGGTTACAAGAGTAGAGGCCAAATAAAATATGAAGAATAAAATATGAATGACGGCAAGTAGAGATGTATGGAAGAAGAAAACATGCTGCGCCGACCCCAAATAATTTGGGATTAGGGCAGGAGGATCATGAAAAACAGTCAGAAACAGCGCCGGCCCTAACCCTCCAAGGTGGAGCGAGACTATCTTTCAACACCCTTTAGAAGACGCTTTCCCACCAGAAATTGTATTATTTAAAAAAAACATTTGTCTGAGCAAAATAGGATGATGGATAAAAAAAATAATTCAATTATCATTCGTGAAGCCGTGCCTCTTAAAAATTATAATTTTCGCTCGAAATCGTATTTATCAATTTAGCCCCCCTTGCTACCTACACCCGCACCTCTCGCTCTACCCTGCAGAAACTAAAACATAAACTTACAATTGCAGCCCTCCCAGCGCCCGAAGATGACATGTCCATCTTCTTCGACCACACTGATGCGAACGCCCGCATCGTTGGTGGCACCCAGGCGGCTGTCGGCAGCCACCCCCACATGGTGGCCATGAGCAGCGGAGTGCTGGTGAGGAGCTTCCTCTGCGGTGGGTCTGTGATCACACAGCGCACCGTCTTGACTGCTGCTCACTGCATCGCTGCTGTGTTGAGCGGAAACTCACTTGCTAGGTAAGGAAATTATTATAATTATTTAGTTTACAAATAATTCAACGTGCCTCGGAAAGCACGTTAAGCCGTTGGTCTCGGCTGTCAGCCGTAGATCTTTGACAGTCGTTACGGGTAGTCAGAAGCCCTTAAGTCTGTCTACCAGACTTACCAAGAGATAACATGTTGCCCAGTGAATGGTTTCTTTAGGTCAGATAGGCAGTCGCTCCATGTAAAATACTAGTGCATCCGGTTAGACTGGAAGCCGGCCCGAACATAGATGGGAAATGGCTATGCAGACGATAATAAATCTACGCTGCGGAAGTCTGTACACAATATTAGTAAGCTCTGCCTCGTAGAACCTGTGTCTCTTTATCTGTATTTATATCTAGTTAATGTACGGTTTCGTTTAATAAAATTTTCACATGCATGAAGTCCTGGGTCCGATTCTAGGTTGGGCAGTCTTAGTAAGTTTGGTTGGTTAGTAGGTTGTCGTCAACCGGGCACAAATCCATACCGGGTTTGTGCCCAGTTGATGACAATAGGCGCCCCCTATTATTATTAGGGACTTAAACATAACTGACATACTACAAGTACACCTCTATCTAACTTTTCAGGTATATTAAAATACAACAACTAAAGAATAATGTCTGGTAGTTGAAGCTATCTAATATAAAATCGATCCATTTGAAGATCCTTTTAATCATCATCAAAATCTCTCTCCACAGCTCTCTGCGAGTGACAGTTGGCACCAACCGCTGGAACAGCGGCGGGGCCACCTACTCCCTGAGTCGCGGTATCAATCACCCCAACTACGTCTCTTCCACCATCAAGAACGACATTGGTGTCCTCCACACCTCTACCAACATTGTCTTGAACAACCTCGTGCGTGCCGTACCCCTCACATACTCTCACATCGGACAGGGTGTCGCCTCCAGGGTCGCCGGATGGGGCAGAATCAGGGTGAGTTAACACGTCGCTAACTTACTTACTTTAAAGTGGTTGGAAGTCAATCAAAGTCAAAGAACCACCCAGAAATTACTTGGTTAAGCCGCATGCAGAGATGCAGCCTTCATAATTTAATTAAAGCGTCTATTTTTAACTTTAAGTATACCTGTGAAATCCAGTTCGTAACTTTCTACTATAAATCAAAGTTACTTATTTATAAAATGTTCTACGTATATCACCCATAATGACACAGAAGACTCAATTTGTGTTATGACAACTTTGGAACCACCCACCTGATACTCAAAATATTTGTTGACATTCCAGTCTGGTGGTGCGTTGTCAGCTACTCTTCTGGAGCTGCAGGTTAGCACTCTCGATGGTAACGACTGTGTGGCTCGCGTGGCTCGCGCCTCCGTTGAGCTGAACGTACGTGCTCCTCATGTTGACCCTAACATCGAGGTCTGCACCTTCCACTCCCCTGGATTCGGTACTTGCAACGTGAGTATTTCGTTCATTTTTCTGCTTACTAGTGTGTTTTCATACATAGTAATATTATCTTCCTGTCCTTTTCTTCATGTGTATTACTTTCATTACTTGTATCCCACCCCTTATTCCATATATCTCTACTAACCGTTATCTCTGTCTACTTTCTCTCTCCCATGTTTTACTTCATTCATTCTTAATATTTTTTAGATCCATATTTTTTTTTTGGTTCATATAAGAATATAGTGACTTTTAAACCTTTTCCAACAAACCACCTTTTTTTCTTTATCCAGGGTGACTCTGGCAGTGCTCTGAGACGCGTTGACAACGGCCAGCAGTTCGGTATCGTCTCGTGGGGCTTCCCCTGCGCTCGTGGAGCACCTGACATGTTCGTCCGTATTAGCGCTTACCAGAGCTGGTTGAACTCCAACATTCTTTAAAAACAGACGGCTGAAGACTTCAAATTGAGAAGATGGACCTTCCCAGTCTATCTTGAATTGACTGCTTTTGCTTATGGACTTCGAGACCCATTATGATTTCGGCTATAAATACTTTTTGAGTTTTTAATAAATATTTGACAACTACATTGACCAGTACCTTTCATTTTAATACAAATCAGGAAATCAATACTCAAAATATACCTATTTGATTATATACTATATATATTATATATATATTTTCTTTATCCCTTAATTCTTAAGAGGAACTCGTGGATAAATAAAAACAGCCGTACGGGTTAATCGAAGGTTAAGCTACGTTTGCCGAGGTCAGTCTGCGGATGGGTGAATGATCGAAATATATCGAGACTCCTCCGTGCCTCGGAAAGCACATTAAGCTGTTGGTCCCGGCTGTCATTTGTAGATCTTTGACAGCCGTTACGGGCAATCAGAAGTCCGAAAGTCTGACAACTAGTCTTACTAAGGGGTATCGTGATGCTCAGTACCTGGGTTGTGGAGGTTAGATAGGCAGTCGCTCCATGTAAAATACTGATATTCAGCTGCATCTCGTTGGACTGGAAGCCGATCTTAACATAGTTGGGAAAAGGCTAGGCAGATGTTATTTTCTTTATCCCCCAGACTAATCGGAAGCCGTAAAAGTCAAGTTCGGATTTGAGTCCGAGTAGGATTACCTACGGTCTACTTAATTTGTTACGATTATCCTAAGCTGACAATTAGGTACAATGCTAAACAGACGTCTCGCCTGGTGACCCGTGCAGTGGGTAATCAATATTTAGGTGAGTGAGGTCTCAGGCAAATTTGAAGTTTTTCCATCAGGTATTTCTCAGTTACAGCCTGGAGTCTGGACTTACAAGTCCAGACTCCAGGCTACACCTGTCAGTAGCCATAGGGCCCTATTACATAAGACTTAACCATAACTGGCGAAATGTACTATAGGTACACCAACTCCAACCCTTCATGGAAAACAGTCGTGAAGTAATGTATGAGGTTCACGAAGCAACGCAATTTACACGCACATTATAATGGGTAATTACATAATTAGAATTTGAGTAAGTTGTTAATAGGACAAAGAGACTTACCCCATTCCATCTCTATGTGAATTATAACTGGGGTTATGTTAAGAGGATGCAAAGAAATAAGCTTGCTTCTTATCGCGGCACCTTGGAGCGAAAATCTAGTGAATGCGCAAGAGAATATATCTTTACAGGAGAACGAAAAAACTGAGCACTAGACACTCGAGATATTTTACCAGGTTCTCAGTAACCGTTATAGATGGCGATACAGTTTACTACACTGTGTGGGCTTCTAAGAAGACTTCTTCTAAGTCCCGATCTTCATAAAAAAAATGTAACGCAGTCAAAATTACCAAAAGCGCTTTCTTAAGTATTTTATTCTAAGTTCATGAAAATAGTTGAGGTCTGTACGTTATCTTATGCTTGGATTTCTTCAGCATCTGCAGCGGGGCGAGTATGGCCTACGGTGATATCATAGCCGTCAGTAAAACGGTTTTTAATTCATTTGCGATCAGGTCAAATTTATGCCCATCACCTTAGCTTACTCTTAAAGCCCACATATGTACTCGTACCTACAGTCATGAACACAAATACCATACATTAACTCAAAATTGAATATTAATTTTCTACTAAAGTATTGATGGAAGTATTAAAGTGTTATGAACACAGTATTCTCGAAACCGTACCTATTATGAAATAGGGCTTTCCTGAAAGTTAAAAAAAAAGCGATTTTCTCGCGAAAACGAGCGAAATCTATTTTAAATTAGGGATACATTGAGAGTAGTTTATTGCACGTCTCAACGCGAAGCGTTGAGTTGTGCTTTACTCTCACTCTCTCAAGGTCAAGCAATTATCTCGGCTTAAATTGCTTTTATCCGATCCTTTTGGACTTTGAGTATTAAATGAGTTGACAAATATCAACAATAACACTTTTTTATGACGGTAGATACTTTTAAAAAACACTATTTTTGCTAGATAGTAAATAAAAAACCGTTTTGAAAAACTATTTCAGTGGACGTCGGGTTGTCTGTATGTTCGGATGATGTATGTGGTCACGATATCGCCCAAAAAACTTCACTTTTTGAGTCATTTTTTTTTTCATCCGCTTCAGTATCATTCTGAGTAATAGCCTATTGAAAATTACCGTCTAATTCAATCAAGTCATTTTTGTCATAAAATGAGCGTTGAGACGTGCACTTTTGGATTTTCCAAATTTTTTGCTCTATGCCAATATTGCCAATCGATCTTAGATTATTCCCTTCCAATCTGGGGTGGTTCTATTGAGAATGGGGTGTTGCTAAGTAGAATAGTAGCGATGGCAAGAACTATACTATTAGATCTTTAATAAATTGGGATAAGGACAGAGGAACGAGACTGAAGATGAAGCGAGTGAAATTGCGTTTTTGAAATTGCCAGCTTTTGAACTAAGTAAACGGTGGAAACTTTAAATTGTATTTACATATTAGTGGGTATGAGGGACAGGGTGTAAAAGTATCATCACGTAAAAATATTATATCATCCCATCACCATTGAAAGGGGAGAATCCTCCGACGATAGTTGTCTGGCATTCAGAATATTCTAAGTTACACACTTCGCGCGGTTAACTTCGATATCACGACCTGGGATACATCAGCTATAGTTCGTATGTAGCAGTATAGATGTCGCTACAAACCTCTCTACTAACAGTTACAAAAAAAAAGTTCATTTCAGAAACTTGTGCAGATTTTACAGTAAAACTTACATAGGGACCTCCCTTTAAGTAAAAGATATACCTGTGTTAGGAGAAACAGTTAAAAGTCTGCTTAATTTTTACTTTTAATATGTTTATCAGTGAACGGACTTGTGAGCTTAGAAAAAATATTTTGTTATCATCATCTGCCTAGCCTTTTTCAAACTATGTTGGGGTCGGCTTCTAGTTTAACCGGATGCAGCTGAATACCAGTACTTCACATGGTGCGACTATCTGACCTCCACAACCCATTTACTGGGTAACACAATACCTCCTGGTAAGACCTGTTGCCAGACTTTCGGGGTTGTGACTACCAGTAACGGCTATCAAAGATCTACAAGTAATAGTAGTAATATTTTGTATTTGGTGTAAATACACTTAATGGATATGATAAAGACGCATCAGTTAAAATAACAGTCCTAAAAAGGAAGAACTTCTTGAATAAGTACTCCAGTTTACGAACACCATATTTGGAAAAGCCATTGTTCGGTTTATGTGCCCTTACTTTCCTTCTTTCTTATACATTGCGTCAATGATAAGCATAACATAATATTAAATATCTTATAAAACGAATTACCTACTCATGCCTTGCCCGGTTGTTTGTTCAGATTATCCAGACGACAAGGCTGGTAGCATAGGTTCCAGCTGATTTTCTGTACACCCCATAAATCTCCGAATACTCGTATACATATTTTACATCTGTAGGTAACAGGTAGAATCACTGTCGGACCGGAGTCTGGATGTGTGCCCGGTTGATGGTAATAGGCTCTACCCTTATTACATGGGACTTAAACATAACTGGCGAAATGTGGGTTTTACTATATAGTCCAGGAGGAATCGGCGCATGAAAACTATTCCACCTCAATTTTTTTATGCGATCCTCTTCAAATTGCCCTCCTAATGGCTAATGATATAAATGCATGTTGCCATGGCGCAACCCGGTGCCATATTGTTTAAACCGAAATTGTTTAAACAATTGCAAGGAATTGTTATTTTTCAACCGGACAATTTTTTTTATATTCTTTATTGAAATACCAATAAAAAAGGTCCTATGACTTTTAACGGTAAAGTTAATATTTTTAAAGATATGAATTTTTAAAGATTCGAAAAATCTAAATCTCAAATTTGGGTACTTTTGTACTTTTGGGTACATCGCATAAAAAAATTGAGGTGGCGTAGTTTTCAGTACTCATGCGCCGATTCCTCCTGGACTAATAACCACACCTTTGCCTAACCTAACTGTGATGTTAAATACAATATGCTGTATTCAGGATATACCCACTCTGTGTGTCCCTTGGTTTTCTTTCAATTCAGGTCAACCTGGAGACCTCAATTAAAATTCTATTACCATTGTTAAAACGGCTTTCAGAACGAAATAGAATCAAATTTTCTTCAACTTTTGTTGAACAAACATTAGCTTTGGGTTAGCGGAGCCAAGGGCTATTTGCGCAGTTAGAAATAATATTTAACGAACATTTTGGGTTATTAAGATTACAGCCATAAAAAGGAGTTATGGCTGCCCTATTCTGTCTTGCGAATATTATGACCTTCGCCATGTTTTATGGCTAAAAGGGAGATGTGTGGCTACTGATTACATTCCATATAAGTATATTTCTGATGCGGAAATGACCTTTCAAGGTTTTATTGTTTGGCCTTCTTAATTATATTCTCGTGGCTCCGGACTATGAGACCGTTGTCACAACGTCTGTCGCTGCCATTGTTTTGATAACTATAAACGACATTCACGACCTATGTGGCGCGGTGGGCGAAAGTCCGCCTGAGACGCAGGAGGTTGCGGGTTCGATTCCCACCTTGAGACAAATGTTTGTACGATCTACAAAGATTTGTTCCGGATGTTCTGGGTATTTATATCTATGTAAAGTATTGTATTAAGTATATCAGTCATCTAGTACCCATAACACAAGTTCTGCTTAGCTTGTGGCTAGATAACGCTGTGTGGATAGTCCAGCATTATTTATTTATATATTAAATAATAAATTCATGCTAAGGTGTTTTTTTTTTTTTTCGAGTGGGAAAATCATCTTATGACATCCCCCGCTCTTGGGCGGGAGATAGTGGCAGACTTTTACTGACTAAAAACCCACTCCTGTTCCTTCGTTTCCTTTCGTACCAGGGCCGAGTCTTCCTTTCAGAATCAGACCCTTGGCCCCAGTAGGCTTCGTCCCTGCTGGGTCTCTACAGTTGCTGACATCTCCTTGAGGCGCGCGTGGAACAGTACGTGCGGTCGACGACTTGGGCTCGATCCGGATGGTTACCGGACGGTCGGACGACGAGCCACCCATTGCTCGCCGTCCGATGCTAAGGTGTGGGTTGTTGGTAACCTCTAAACGACAGTGGCGGTGCCCGGACTCCCCCCAAAAGTAGACTATTATTTACAATTTTTTATACTTGGTCATAAGAATAGACCGGAAGACTGGTATCCGACCCCAACATAGTTGAGAATCGCTTAGGCAGAAATATGAGTAAAATACTACTATTCGTTTTGTATTTTTTTGGTAATCACCTTATTTGGCAGCCTTCTTTCCCCCTATGGTTATTAACCCTCCTTCCCCCCTAGGCTATGTACCCCTCCCAATGTTATGCCAACAGAGACCATAAGACAACAGGGTGAAGTACGGCCCCCACTTCTAGCCTGACCGCCGTTTAATACCAGCACGCGTAGTAGCGACTGTAGGTATATCTGCCTGATATCCACAACTTCCAAGTAATAGCTAGGTACCTCATTGCTTTCTTTCCCAACCTAATTTCGGCAGTTAAGAAAGAATGGCTCCAAGGTCGGTATCGCATCCTAAACCTTCACATGTGCTCTTGGAGTACCTACCCGATATGCATGCCAGACTCAGTGCGTTCAAAGAATTTATTCAATTTTTCATGGAATATTACCAGTCATTCTAGAGAAAATTGATTGAATCTGCTATAAGTTACGATATAATTAGGAATATATGTTTTTCATTATTCTTACCTAAATACAATAAAAAAAAGGTTAAGTAAATAATTTGGTTGTGGCAGACATTACGAGTATTATACAGGCAGGTAAACAAATCCATAACAATCACTATGATGAAAAAGACAAACAATAAAAGATTAAGTAAATACTTAAATTGGTTAATCCAAAAATATCGAAATTTGAAATTGACCTAGCTAGAAAAATAAGAATTAACCTTTACATTTTGTTTTTAAATTATAAAAAAAAAACTTATTTTATTTCTGTCATAATTTTTTGTGCGTTCTCTGTTGCGTAAATCCGAACACAGCACTTGTCAAATGACACTATTTTTATTATTATGACACTTGATTAAAGTTTTGTATACCTTATCTACATGTGATAAAAGCTATTTTAAACTATTTTCAAAGCAATTACAATTTTGTATTCAAACGAAAACAAATTCAAGTTATCAACTTCGTGAACTTTTTGTTTACAACTTTATTTTGAGTGATTCTAAATTCAAAATCATAATAATGTTATATTAGTAATTATTAACCATTTTCCTTTGTTTTTAAATGTGCTTCTGTATCGAGCTTACCCACGAAAATGTTCGGAAATAATAAAAATACAGAAATAGAGGGTAGAATGGAATTTATTCAAAATACTCGACTGTTACGTCTACCTCCGCTCACCCTTTTTCTTGGCTGGCTCCAAAGCGACACGAGGTAAAACGCCTTCAATTATTAAAAATCCCATTTTTCATGATTATTATTTTCTTAATTTACCTTCATTTAGTTTAAGTTAATCAACGAACTGCCAGCAGTATGTATTACTCTGTAATTTCCAGGTTTAAATTCCGAAAATGGAAGGCGAAGAGTGTAATTTGAATTTCGAAGGGCCTTACCCAATTCTGTTCATACCTAAAGTGTGTACTACGTTGGAGACCAACTGTGAGTTATCAGAAAATGTGTTTATACACCTAAACATCTCATCACCGGACACAGAAGGCAATGAGACTGCCATATACAAGGGTTTCTGTAATGTAAAGGTCATGGAAGGAAAGGATATCAACATCAGATACGCATCACCAAATAGTTACTCAAGCATTGACAACATACCTGTGATACTGACTGAAGCTAATCAGATTGCAATACCTGCTTACAATGATTCTCAAGTCTGGATCGACCCGGCTAGGAGCCCGTTTGTCTACAACCACTGTAACTCACCACCTCTGGAGTCGTATACCATCCATGATAGTAATGACAACCATGTTACTATCGAACAGCACAACACATATATAACACAGAATGTTTATAATTACAATGAAGCTATTCGATACTCTCCTGTCTGCCAAGAACAGAAGACGGTCAAGAAGATACAAGAAAATGTTCAGAATTCAGACAGCTATAACGTGTATCAAGAAGATGAGTTTGAATGTGGTGTGTTTCTGTCTCAGTTGTCCGAGGAGATCAATGAGAAGGATGCTAGGGCACGAGATGAGAGGAAGTTTGTTGGTCTACAGACGGACAATGGAGCGTTGAAACAGCTGATGTCTACGAATATACAGTCTGTGTCTAGGCAGCAAAAGACTATACTGTTTTTGGGCCATGACTCTGGTTCTGGACAGACGGTACAGAATATTGCCATCAATGATCCTTCGCTGGAGTGCGTTGGAGCTGGTGAAGTAGAGAGTGAAATTACTGTTGGTAAGTAATATTTTTAACTGTATTTTTATTTCTTTATTGCTCTGCTAATCTGCAATCAGTGATCAGCAGTGTAATAAGCAGATAGTTTGTGAGGGGCAGTCTGTTCAAGTGCATCCTAAATTGTATTATTGACAAAGTAATTATTGATAGACCTATTTCATCAATGTCAACAAAAGATATTTTTATGTATGTGTTACACTTTGATTGCATTAATGCATCATTTTATTTACCTGTAAGTGTCATATCAACTTGATACAGTAATGTAATAATCATCTGCCTAGCCTGTTCCCAACTACGTTGGGGTCGGCCTCTAGTCTCACCGGATGGAGCTGAATACCAGTATTTTACATGGAGCGACTGCGTATCTGACCTCCACAACTCAATTATTGGGCAACATGATACCCCTTGAACTAAAGACTGGTTGTCAGACTTTCGGGCTTCTGACTACCTGTAATGACTGTCAAAGATACAAATGACAGCCGGGACCAACGGCTTAACGTGCTTTCCGAGGCACTGAGCAGTGTCAATATTATACGAACGGTCACCCATCCACAGGCTGACCTCGGCAAGCGTAGCTTAACCTTTGATCAACCCGTCTGGCTGTTTTTATTTAGCCACGGGCTCATTGAAATAAAAGGTAGATTGAATTTAAATACCTATAATTAGGTAGGTATATAAAAATTAAAAAAAAAATTGGCCTTGGCTTCCGGTCTAACTAGATACAGCTGATTACCAGTATTTTACATGGAACAACTGCCTGACCTCCACAATCCAGTTACTGGGTAACAATACCCTTTCCTAAGACTGTTTGATCATACTTCTGACTACCCATAACTACTATCTAAGATTTGAAAATGAAATTTTTATTTATTTTTTATTTTAATTCCTTTTATTTAAATCGCCATTTCTTAAACATTTTTCACAAACAAGTAATAAATACAAGTCACACCAATAAAGTCAGTGGAACTCAAACTTATTACCTTCTCAATTTTATTTCAGACGACTCCAATACTATCAACAATCCACGTGCGAAAAAATATCAGTGCAACAAATGCAAGCAGATATTTGACCAACTGTCTGCGTTCAAATTACATATGGTTAGCAGCCACCGGTTCGCTGTCTCCGGCAACCTTAAGTTCATGTGCACAGAGTGCGGGAAAAGCTTGAAAAACCAAGAAAAGTTTGAGCAACACTGCCTCGGCCACGGCGACCCAGATCTTGAATGTAACAAGTGTCATAAAGTCTTCGCGTCCAAATTCACCTTACGAAATCACCGTAAGTTGCATTCTCGAATGTTCCCCTGCACCTACTGTTCAAGGAGTTTCGCAACAATCAAGGAGTTGCAAGCACATTCGTCGAAATTTCACTTCACGTTTATGTGCGAATCGTGTTCGTTTGTGTGCGAAAGTTTATCGGAGTTGACGGCCCACCAAGAAGCTCATAAGAGCCACTGCAACTCGTCAAAGAGCTCCAGTGAATCTGACTTTGCTGATGGCGTGTTTGAGGGGATCAGTGATATTTCGGTGGGAGAAGAGTTGGTCAAGCAAGAGGACGAGGAACATCTACAAACTCCTGACTCCGTAATCGCGAAGGTGATGGCCAACAACATATTTCTATCTCACTCCAAGACAAACAAGAAACAGAGGAAGTATAACAAGGTATGCTACACTTGCTTCATTTTCTTTTACAGAACTGTTATTTTTTTGTGTTTACCGTGCTGGCCCTGCAGGCTTTGTCTCCCATTCACGAGGTTGTGGGTTCAAATCCGGGCAAGTACCAATGTGACTTTGTAAGTTCTAAGTTTATCTCAGATATTATTGACCTCGGTGAAGGAAAACATCGTGAGAGAACCTGGAGTTACAAACTTAATATAAGTCTGAAATCGCCAACCCGCCTTAAGCAAGCGTGGCGATTAATGCTTGTGCCTTATATGTATGAGAAGAGACCGTTGCCCTACAATAGGACAGATCTATGTTTTTTTCTTCCCGAACCAAAGGAAGCTTTGCTCTTCCTCTTATCCAGTGATTCAGAACAGGCACTATCTTGCTCTGTGCATTTTAAAACCAACATGGAACCAACCCTCTGCTTGTAAATCGTGGTGTTTTTACCAGTTTCCTTGACGGCAGGTCATTGTAGCCCTCTATTAACAAATCCATGTTCAGCAGTAGACATATAAGGCCCGATGTGATTAAATATGGTCTAATCTGTCCATTGTTATTCCCTACTTAGTAGCACCGACGCTACTTACAGCGCTGTAGGTACCCAATAATTATTTCGCCAGCAGAATTACTAACGACTAAATATGACCTATCACCTAAACTGCTCAAAAACCTGTTCTGAGTTTCCGGCAACCAGTTTCACATAATTTACGAATACAAGTATTTTTCCAGACTTGTGAAGTGTGTCTCAAAAAGTTCGACCGGATCGGTGACCTTAAGAGGCACCTCATCGAGCATGTGATAAGGAGCACGCTCGCCAAGAACCCGGTGAACAAGTTCGGCGTCCTCAACATCCGATGTGAGATCTGCCAGGAAAAGGTATTTACGAAAATTGATAGATACAAAGCCCACTTGAGAGAGCACGCGAAGCTCACTCTCTACAAGTGTACCTTCTGCGACAAATCCTTTAGCGACTCCAGCAACTTTTCTAAGCATAAAAAAATACACGGGACCACCTTCTTTCAATGTGACATGTGTCAACGTAAATTCAACTCTAAGAAAATGATAACGCAACATATGGAGTACCATAACAAAAATCGTCCTATCAAATGTCAATATTGTGATAAAGTGTTCCATTTTGAGTCTATGCTGAACAAGCATATGAGATGCTCACATACCAAGGTAACGACAAGCAAGTTCAGGTGTAGATTCTGCCGTCAATACTTCAGAAGTTTGAAGGAGAAGTGGGACCATGAATGGACAGTCCATAATGTCAGGAAGGTGATCGTGGACTGCCTGGTGTGTGGGTCCAGGTTCAGGAAGTATTCAGAGTTAAAGAGGCATTGTACAGAGGAACACGACACCGTCATACCTCCGGCTAAAAGGTTGCTCAGATGGAAATTAAATAGGAAGTTGAAAATGATTGAAGATCAGTAGATAGTGGCTGGGCCAGGATTTATTTCTAAATGTATGTGGTGTGCCGTACATACTAACTTATTCTGCATTCGTGGATTTTGTATTGAGTTAAATGAAACTTTTCTCTGTACCTATTTAATTTATTTATTTATTTAAAACAGTTACTCCGACTGCCTATACATTGAAAAAAATTTAGTAAAAGTTAATAGGTGTTATGTGTAAACCAAATTATAACTATATAAGATATTCGCATATTCAAGGCAACATCTTCATTGAGTCATAAATATTCAATTTTATCGAATTAAAAATATTACAAAACAGCTAAATCAGAAAGAAATGGATATTGAGTGGGTAAGTTGGTTCTCACAATTTTGGGTAGTTTCTTATTATTTATTAAGTTTAAGTACCTAGTTGTTACGTTTTTTTTATTCAAATCGTTAAAAAGGCTGTTGATAAGACTGTTGTTATTTGTTTAATGAGTTTTTTTTTATATTGAATATGTTGAGTGTAAGTATCTAATACGAGTATTATGAGATCACAAGTCAAAAGGGTGTAACACCTTAACTGCCAGACAGCGAGACACAAGAGTAAATGTATTGTTTGTCGGTCACTTGGCGTTTAGCGTGTTAAAATACACAAATCATGTTGTTATTTGTGTACATATTTGTGTCCTATTACGGCCAATAGGAGCTGTTAGCTTTGGTTCAAAAACCTAGACTTCCTAAATCAGTGGATCTCATTTTTTTAAGAAACATTTATTTATTTTCTTATGTTTTTGAGTTATTGTCGTTTAAGATTTATAATCATGTTATTCTAAAGTTGAAATTGCAATATAGTTATAGAAAAAACATAAAACATTTCTTCGGTAAAAAAGATTAAGTTTTGTTCATGAAGTAACCCTTAATTACTATTTAAAAGTAAATGGGTTTCGGTGGAGGTATAATAACTATTCAAACGACTTGGTAAAATACTTGTTTTTCTTCTAAAATCACTATTTTTTAATCAATGAACTGTAGTTACTTACCAAAGTTGACATTTATTTAGTTTTCTAAGATATATAGCTAGCTTGATAAGATCTCGTTACCTATTTATTTCTTGTCTATTTTTAGAAGGCATCGCCTATATTGTTTATAAAAGTAAGTATTTAAATAAAAGAGTATTTGTTATTATTATTTTTTTATTTATTCAAAATGGTGGTTACTTAGTTTCAATCCTCCAATCCAGAATATTTATTATCTTCGTCAATGTAAAGATATTCTTGTATCACTATGTTAATGTTTATTTTACCCATTATTACCTGGTATTTATAAAACGACACTTGGAATGTATTTTTAGTTACTAATAAAAACTGACCAAATGAATTTAAATTGTAAATTCCATGGTATGTAGTTTAGTTTCAACAAATATTTGCCGCGGATTATGCCTTATCATCGAGGACTGACTTCCTCTAGACCTGTGGGGTAATCACTGGCAGCGGTGGGCGTGGTGATTATAACCGTCACCTCCCAGTACAGCTGTTAACTTGAAACTAGGAACAGTTTTTCATCTATGTGTACCAGATCATCTGTTATTCATACACTGCGTGCCATAAATCACATACTTCAAACATCGCGGGGACTTTATGCGCAATGGTGGCCGCGTTATTTGTAGTGGTCATAGTCTGTGTGTAAACACGGCGCCTGTACACAAGCGGTATTCTCGCGCATGACCTTGGCCGGCGCGCATGCGCGGTGTCGCGGCCGGCCGAAGTGCCGACCCATCCAGCCACACTTCGGTGGCGCTCGGAGCTACAGTCCGCGACAGCGCTCCGCCGCGGCAGCGTCTCACACCGCGAATGCGGGACAACGCGGGCGCGTGATAACACAAAAAATCTCACCTAAATCAAATAAATACTATTCCTGTCGATATTGCGACGTGGACAGTTGTAATTGTGTGTGTCGTGACCCCCGGAGCACAGAATCTACACACTCATAAGGTTAGTATGGCGATAATCTTTTGAGCTGTCACGTTTCGACAATTCAATGCGCTGTTAATAGGTTCAATCCATACCCGGTTTGTTTGTCTGTCTGTTTGTTGATGTATAGTTGCGATCGGACTGTGGATCGTTAGTTTTTTATTGCACAGCAGCAGAACAGTAATGGTGTCTTTTTACGAGTGCCTCTCTGCCTGATTTATACTTAAAATTCCATCGAAACTGAAGGATTTCTTTGTCTAAACAGTTCTCTATTTAGTCTACTATGTATTTAGGTGAGGCACGACTTCTGGCGTAAACAAATCTGTGTATTTCAAGAAAAATAAATAGTAACAATGATTGAAACAAAAGGTTGAGAAACACAAACCGTCCAAATGTCAAAATTTTGACAGATAGCAAATCGATTTTGAATTTTAAATCAAAAATAAAAGCGCGCTTACTACTAACTATTTTAACCACAGAGTAGATTATTTTATGAAGAAGTATCTAATTTTAGAACCGATTGGGCTGAAATACAAACATTCCTGTTACACGAGAAATTCGTAATGGTAGTAAGTAGGTAAGAATTGATTTGAGCGCTACCAATGAATATTATTTGCATTACAATGTGTGCTATTTATTTTTACGACCGATAGGCACCTACTTACCAATTGATTATCAATTACTAATAGTACAGTCAACCCCAGATCAATTGGTACACTTGCACTACGAAAACCACCCTTACGGCTACGACATAAAGGAGCTGTCTCTATCAATTGGTTGACAAATTGTGCAGTTTACTGTACGTTTGCAACAATAGGTCACTTTATATGTATAGAGTATCATTCGACATTAATTTTTCCTTCTGTTATTAATATCTTTATAGTGCTGGTGAAGTGGCACAAAAAACAAAATTGAATTCATTATTTTATCAAAAAAACAGTGTCAAACATCACTTGGCATTCAGAAATTAATAGAAAATAAAAACAGTACCAGCCTGTTACTGTCCCTCTGTAGGGCAAAGGCCTCTTTTCATACTGTCTGTATGAAGGCACGAGTATTAATCACCACGCTTTCTCCAAGTTTCCACACGATCTTTTCTTTCAGCGATGTCAGTGATGTCCAAGATAAACTTAGAAAGTACATGTGAATTGAAATAGTCACATTGGTTAGAATCTTCGACATCCTAGTGCATGAGAGGCCGGGCGAGCCAATAACCACGGGCCAACACTTTTTAAACATATTTTGATGAAACAGACCACTTTTTTCGTCTCAGGGGTAAAAATAATCCATGCTTCCTTACTAATATATAATATTATAAATGGGAAAGTGTGTGTGTCTGTTTGTCAGTCTTTCACGCCTAAAACACTGAACGGATTTCGATAAAATTTGGCAAAGAGATAGACTGTACCCCTGGAAAGGACATAGGCTGCTTTTTGTTTCATCAACAAACCACACGGTCGAAGCCGCGAGCGGAAGCTAGTGATTTATAATGTCGGCATTATTATCCACCGAAGGAAGATAGCTTCGATGTGATACTGTACCGAGAAATATCCTTCAATAAATTGTCACTCATAAGTACCACCTTTCCGGTGGAGGGGCTTGTGGCTGAGTAGCGTGGTCGATCTTCATGGTTAGTAACGCTTGCCGTGGTAGGCGTACGGATGGGTGACCGTCCATTATATACGACACTCCTCTGTGCCTCGGAAAGCTATTGGTCACGACTGTCATTTGTTCATCTTTGGCAGCCATTACGAGTTTGAGTTTTAGGACGTCGGGTAGGTAGTCGCAAAATACTGGTTGTCAGCTGCATCAGGTTCGACTACCCAGTTCGGAAGCTTACCCCTACATAGTTAGGGAAGAAGCTAGGCAGATGCGTAAGTAAATAGGTAACTTGCTTCCGAAGTCGCTAGGTCCGTCGGCTAGGTAAAAGTATGATCTATAAGGTTGCTCTGATACTTATTCATAATAAACCACAATCCGGCTAGGAAATGCACAGTTATCCGGTTCGAACTAGTTAGATATCTTGGGATACAAAATATCTGATTTATTTTGGCAGTTTTGAATTTTTTGATTGATAACATCTCACTGAGATAGAATCTTGGTATCTACTGATATGTTCAAGGATCTTCACTAGACAAAAATCTTAGTGCAAATTCTCGCACTTCAACAACGTTAAAATTCTAGTCGCCATCTCATCTCAGTGACAGTCAATGTCAAAAATGAAGGTAGTTAGTGATTTTTTTGACAGATTGGAATAAATTCTGGATACCTGGTACACACTTCATCAGCTGCTGACGACCACTTAATATACTCGGACATTTAATCATATTCAGTAGCAGAGATGCCAGATGTTTCAGAAAAAAAGCAGTGTCAGAAAAAAAAAGAATGAGCGAAATTGATTATTAACCTTACCTACTTTTATTTAAAGATTTTAAGAATTCAATATCTTGCACTTTAAACGTGACTATGCCCGATTTTACGTTTTGAAAATAGTTTACTGTTGTCAAAGAAATTCGACACATTAGAGTAGCTTGATTTGCTGGCCTCTGTACATAGTTATTGTGTCGTAAAACCTTAAAAGCCTGGTAAATAATTAAATGCAAAGTAAAATTACAATTCAAGCTTTGAAGCGGTAACATTATTATACCTTGAACTATCAAGTTACTAGATTCGATTATAAATCCATGTGTAAAGTAAAATATTAACATCTAAGTATCTTAATAAAAGGAAATTAAACGGGAGCTAGAACTCACGAAGCTGCCACCCAAGTTTCCAACTGCAATTGATTAATTAGAAAACTTTCCGATCGAGCACTCTTTCAATTTCTCCAGTTTTCAATTGGAACCCAGTCAAGTACCAACACTATCGACCTGCCTTTCTACAATGACATTTGAGACCTTTTCTAATTAAAGTTTCCTTAGTGTACTTTGTGTATACGAAACCCTATACCCTCACTCGGTATTGACTAACGACAGTAGAAGTATCGATGTACCTACAGAGCGATTAGTTAACTTGGTTTGTAAAATCGAAATCAAAACTCTTTTACGTAGGTTTTTTTTTATGGGACCAACCCGCCACACTTCCAAACTACTGCAGCTCCTATAAAGCAGAATCAACAGTGGCGACCACCAGTAAAGCGTCGAGACAATGAAGCCCGACGAGTCCCGGAGAAACGATTCAACTGTCTTGGATCCTGCAACGAAATTAATCAGAGAAGAACAGCGGAGGAGTTAGAAAAATCAGTAATAAAAACATTCCTTGGGTTGGATAGAGATTATGACTTTCTCATGATGTTATATATAGTTTAAAGTAAAAAATAAATCTGGAAAAACGGAAAAAGCCGAAGCAAAATTTCCACGCTGGGGCGTTCCGAATGATGTATCGAACTCATGGTATCAAGTTGTGCGTCGATCGTCCCTTCCACACTGTGTTGAATGCGAAGGGCTGAGATGTCCAGTCTATATCTACCGATGACTGCCACCGCACTTATTTCATAACCACCAACCTGCTCATTGCTTAAAAACAACATTGCATATATTTCCTCATCTGGTGAAAATCATTAAATCACGTTGTTTATTATTATCGTCGAGATAAAAATATGCTGCGGAAAACGATCGGTGTGCTCATACGTAATATAAATAAGTGCTATTAAAACATACGGTTTTGGGAAAACTGAAGATGTTTTGCCGTTTTACGACATAAGGAAAAAAATACATAAATTTGTCTATTTTTGGACCATCATAGTGGCATTCTCTGTTTTGTTAGCGCCATGAAAAACAGAAACATTTGGGTTCGAAGAACTGTTTCGAATACCTATTAATAATAAATATTGGTTTTATAATCGAGACTCAAATATAAACTAACACCCACTATGTAAAACGAAAATGATCGCAAATCGAATGTGACAAATTGTCAAGCACGCTTCAACGGCTGTGATTGGTTGAATGAATTTATCAACAGGTAATGGCAACACTTGACTTGCGTTTAGATTTTAACGCGTCAATAATTTCGTTCCAGGAATCGAGTGTGGACTACGCATCTAGTTTACAGTTTTACACTAATTGGCTGAACTAATTCAGTTGTAAATTGATGTATTGGGTGGTTCACAGAACACACTAAATCTATTTGAGAATCATAGATGCTCCTTTTGACCGGTTTTAAACTAGTCTGTTGAGAACTAATATCTGCAGACGAATAGTGGTCTACTCATCTTCTTTCATGTCAGCTCCCAGTGTTACCGGTAAAATATGAACACCAGTACTTTACATTGAGCGAACTGCCTATCTGAGCTCCACAACCCAGTTACTGGATAACAAGGTGCCCCCTGGTTAGACCAGTGGTCAAGCTTTCGGGCCTCTTAATACTCGTTTTGACTGTCAAAGATTTACGAATTACAAACGGAACAGACGGCTTATCGTGCTTTTCGAGGCATGGAGGGGTCTCGATCTGTACCTAATATATAGTCATCCATCCACGGCCCAGCCTTTACTAACATAGCTTAACCTTCGATCGACTCGTGCAGATATTAATACCTTATTGGTTAATCATACAATTGCGGTCACAGCGACCAATGTCCACTGACAAGCTCCTCCTGGAAAAACTTGACAACCCTTTTCCCGACCTGGGACTCAAACCCAAGACCCCTTGGTCAGTAATCGGGCTTTCCTATAGAGACTAACGAAGCAGTAACTTAAAAAGTATGTATTCGGAATCATTTAGGTTAGGATAACCAAAGGTACTTGTTGCTTCCATTAATAATGATTAGTAGGTATCAACTGGAGGCATGTAAATTCTTTTCAGTACAAGTAACAAGGAAACGTTCTATAGTAGGTATGCATCCATTAATATCAGTGTTAATTATAATCCGTGGTGCTAGGCAACTGGGCTTAACCCAGTTGTAATCGTCCCTTGTTGCCTATTGCCCTAGCGCTGTTCTGTCTCCTGCTTAATGGAGGGGAATGGAAATGATGTGCCTATTTTTCTAACTCCATCGCTGTTCTTTTCTGATTAATTTCGTTGCGGGATCCAAGACAGTTTAATTGTTTCTCCGGGGCTCATCACGCTTCATTGTCTCTACGCTTTTCTGGTGGTCGCCACTATTGATTCTGGCTTTTAGGAGTTGCAGTGGTTTAGGAACAGTGTGGCGGGCTTCATCATCATCATGCAGCTGAATACCAGTGTTTAACATGGAGCGATTGCCTATATGACCTCCATAACCCAGTTACTGGGTAATACGATACCCCTTGGTAAGACTGGTTGTCAGACTTTCAGGCTTCTGACTACCCGTAACGACTGTCAAAGATCTACAAATAACAGCCGGGACCAACACGGAGGAGTCTCGATATGTTACGAACGGTTACCCATCCACAGACTGACCTCGGCATCGTAGCTGAGCCTTCGATCAACCCGTGCGGCTGTTTTTATTTAGCCACGAGCTCCTCTCTTTTACGGCTTGTCCTATTTAAAAAAAGGAAACGTTTTGAAGCTCAAACAAGAACATTTTAAAGTAACATAGTGGGCCAACACAAATAATATTATTATGTAGATAACAGGTGATTAGCTGGTGATAATACGTTTAGTCATACATAATAGTTTACCGTGTGACCAGTCTGTATGTTCGCGGTGGCGTAGCCATGGTTTTGTATATTTAAAGTAAAAACTAGTTGAATTGAAACAATAGAAGGTGTGGGTACTTTTATTGGGTTTTTCCACCTGGTATCCGAGGATGGACGCCGTTAAGCGTTGATCTTGGCTGTCATTCGTAGATCTTTGACAGTCGTTTAGGGTCAACGTCGTTAGGTTTGGAAATAGTGTGGCGGACTTGTACTAAAAAAATAAAGTTGTTAAGTTTAGTCAGAAGCCCGAAATTCCGACAACTAGTCTTACCAAGAGGTACTTATCGTGTTAACCAGTTACTGGATTGTGGAGGTTAGATACTTGTAGACAGTTGCTCCATGTTAAATACTGGTATTAAGCTGCATCCAGTTCGACTGGAAGCCGACCCTAACATGGAAAAGGCAGGCAGATGATAGTGTAAGCAATAAGGGTTTCAGAACAACGTATCTCTATCCATAGAAATATTTGTTTCGTATGACGCATTATCCATGTATACCGTGATATAAGAACTAAATATTGAACATAGTAAATGTACTTATTACAAGCTTTGCCCGGAACTTCGGCCTCGTGGAATTTGCCACAATTAAATGGGTTTTCATTTTTCGCAGAACGCCATTAATGTATAAAATTAAACATAACTAAAGCTACTCCTTGACACATCAGCAATCTGCCAGTGAAAGTCCCGTGCAAATCAGTACAGCCGTTTCGGAGATTACCACAAACAAACGGTCAGAAAAAAAAATTGGAATTTGTTTATAGGATAAATACCGTATAAACGATAGACTTCAAGTCCCAGGAAAGTCCGGCTAAGCAGTAGACAACCGCATAGGTTTGAACTGCGAGATGCCCACTAAAAAAACAATATATCGGCCAGTATCCCACTAGAAACAACACCCGTCTGGTCGGAGGATATCCACTTTTTAAGGGTGGTTGAGGAACTTAATACCCTGTTCCTCGTAAACGTATTTGAATCGAAACTTTCGCCAGCTCAAGATGTTGTTCCAATCAATCTGTAACTGCTTATCCCCTACAAGTAGGTACAGTACAGATTGATTGCTCTTTCCCATCAAGTGCTAATTGACTTATCAGTATTAATTAGCAATCAACCACTAATGCCTATCCTGCGTTAATCCACATCTATGTATAATAAAGTGGTAAAATTTGCTTGTAAGTTTGTATGTAGGGGGTAATCTCCGGAACTAATGATCCAATTCTAAAAAAGTGTTCACTGTTAGAAAGCTATATTATTCCTGAGTGCTATAGGCTGTTTTTTATTTTCAAAACTACGCTTTGAAGGGGGTGGAAGGCACTGGAAGGGATGTTAAAGTTCGAAGGGTAAAGAACGAAATTCACGCGGATAAAGTCGCGAGCGAGTGCTAGTAATACTTATATAAAGTTTAGTTTTCGCTACAAGTCAAACAGTTTTTAAGACACATAAAACATAACATCACGCCTGTTATCCCCAAAGGCTTAGGCACAGACGTATCTATAGTGCAGTGCTTTGAAAACTATCGCGAGGCTAATCTCGCCAAGAATGCCAGCCTAGGATGATGCAACAAATATTTCTGTCTCATGTCTGTGGAGTATCAATGGTCAATTATCACAAACCTGCAATGCCTTTCTGTAAAAAATAAACACCATCACGCCTGTAATCCCCGAAGGGTTAGGCAGAGGCGTACCTATACACACACCTGTGCAAATGCATCACTTATAGGCATGCACAACGTTCTTGGTAGAAGGTAAGGAAGGTAAGGTAAAAAGGAAGGTTAAATCTATAATTTTGAGCATTACTAGTAAATGAATTTCAATATCGTTTGAATGATATCGCATTTGTTAACAAAATAAAATACCAAATTTTATCACATTTCATGAGAACTATACGATCGTACATAACAATCACAATACAAATACAAATAATTCATTACATACACAGTAGCAAAACTAAATGAGAAATAAGTCAAAAGAAAAGAGTCATTAAGTTTGAGTTGAAATGGAATGATTAATTCAATTGAAAATAATATTACATTATTCTTCAATTGGTACCCAAGTTACAGGCTTGAATAGTTTGGGACCAATGTTAAAAACTGTGTATACCTTTTCATTCCAATTTTTTATTATTATTTCCTTTATTCATAATTATTACATCCATAAATAATTAATCATGATTTTTATATGTAAAAATACAGATACATTTAAAAATATAAAAAATAGAGGTCCATCGATGGCAGTAGCAGGGTCCGAGATACTCTTCACTTTGCGAGACGTATCGAGGAGTACTGCCTTCTGTATCTAGCCTTTGATCCAACCGGGTAACGAGAGCCTCGACAGGTGGTCGTCGAGGCTTTTAGCCAGCTTTTATTATTATTATTATTTTAAAATTAAAATTATATCAATGAAATCGTATGTAATAGAAGGCAATCAACAGGTACCTACTAGTCACTGTCAATCACTTAGTATTTTGCTTAAGTGGAAAATCAAATTAATATTGCAAACATTGTCTTACATAAGGAATATACCATTGTAAGGTTTCAGCCAAACCGATAGAAAGGCGTGATTCTGTGTTGGATTGAGCCATTTGTGATTAAATCACAGGGGCCATGGGGTCCGAGTAGATATCGCCAGGCACGTAACCAGAAAAAAAACGCGCAAAAACTACATTTCATGGATTCAATTTTTGTTCTGTAAACAATTGGGCCCAGATGATATACCAGTAGAAGTATGGAAGGAACTTAAAGAAGATGGATTTACGTGGCTGACTTTATTCTTGAATAAGTTGTTGCATGAGGAAGTGATCCCACAAGAGTGGTGCAATAGTTCACTAGTGCCCATCTTCAAAAATAAAGGGGATGTACAGGACTGCAACAACTATCGAGGGATAAAGCTCCTGTCGCATAGTATGAAAGTATGGGAGAAGGTGATAGAGAAAAGATTACGAGAAGAGAGTGAGATTTCCCAAAATCAGTTCGGGTTTATGCCAGGTAGAGGAACAATAGACGCCACCTTTGCACTCCGCCAGTTGTGCGAGAAGTATAGATGTGCACATAAAAACTTGCATATGGTGTTCATTGACCTAGAAAAAGCGTATGATAGGGTGCCTCGGGAAGTGTTGTGGTGGGCCTTGAAGGAGAAAGGTGTGCCTGGGAAGTATGTTGAGTTGATTCGTGCGATGTACAGTCGATCTAGTACCTATGTCCGGTCGTCTGCTGGAAACACTGACAAGTTCAGTGTGGCTGTAGGATTGCACCAAGGGTCGGCCTTAAGCCCTTACCTCTTCCTGTTAATAATGGACGCACTGACGTCGGAAATACAGGAAGAGGCACCCTGGTGCATGCTATTTGCCGACGACATTGTCCTTGTCAGTGAAGATGGACCTGAGATCCAGGGTAGATTGGAGAAATGGCAACAGAAGCTGGAGAGTGTAGG
The DNA here is from genome assembly GCA_905147745.2 of Phlogophora meticulosa. NCBI lineage: Eukaryota > Metazoa > Arthropoda > Insecta > Lepidoptera > Noctuidae > Phlogophora > Phlogophora meticulosa. The sequence continues at coordinate 16,252,234 of LR990530.1, read as the reverse complement.
CTTGAAAATCAGCAGAACCAAGACAGAGTATATGTTCTGCGATTTCGGCGGTCTCGCCAGCCCTGAAGCCATTGCGCTTGATGGCGTGCTCCTTCCGATCTGCTCCGACTTTCGGTATCTCGGTTCATTAGTGCAAAGTGACGGAGGAATAGATCGGACTGTCAAGCACAGAATAAACACAGGGTGGATGAAGTGGCGGCAGGTAACGGGAACAACCTGCTATTCCCACGTTCCCCTTAAACTTAAAGGGAAGATCTATAAGACAATGATTAGACCTGCTGTCCTGTATGGATCAGAGTGTTGGGCCACAAAAGGAATGAATGAAAGGCAGTTGCATGCAGCTGAGATGAGAATGCTAAGGGGGATGTGTGGTGTTACGCGAATGGATAGAATAAGAAATGAGTATATAAGAGGAAGTCTGAAAGTGGCGCCTGTGACAGAGAAGTTGTGTGGAAATCGGCTATCATGGTATGGACACGTGATGCGAAGGAATGAGGATCATGTTGTGAGGAAAGTTTTGAGTATGAATGTAGAGGGTTACAAGAGTAGAGGGAGACCCAGGAAACGATGGATGGATTGTGTGAAAGTTGATATGGCTAAGAAGGAGGTGACTTCTGAGATGACGGGAAATAGAGATGTATGGAAGAAGAAGACATGCTGCGCCGACCCCAAATGAAATTGGGATAAGGGCAAGAGGATGATGAAACAATTGCAGGAGACAAAAGGCTTTTTTTTGTTGTTATTTTAACGATAGGAATTTTCTATGCCTAAATAGAGACTCCTCGACATGCACTGTAAACCAAAATTATGTGAAATAGACTTATTTTTATTTATTTTATTTTATTTTTAAATACGTGACCAGACAGTTGGTCTATATGTATAAAATTCAAATTAAGAAACGAATAGGACTTCCATCTTTTCAAATTGAAAGAAAGAACCAAATTGAATCATATAAACAGAAAAGTGAATCATTCAATGCATAATATAGTAAATACCTAAATAGTTATTACTGTTCGCAGTCGGTATTTTGATTCCACACTGCGTAATCAGAAGTAACACGTAAACACTGGCTTGGCTACTGATATCAATCTGTTATCGGCTCAATCAGTTCGTGTGTGTATCCGAAATAAACTGGAGCTAGTCCATTGGTTTGTACAAAGCCGTGGTACATCGATTAAATTCGAAATAAAAACCCGTGTCTTTTTTGCAAAAATGAAAATTTTAGTGAACGATTGTTATTTAAATTATAACTTACTAACTATGTATATCATCTGCCTAGCCTTTTCTAAACTACGCTGGGACAGCTTGTGGTTGAGACTACAAGCTGTCCCAGCGTAGTTTAGTAAGTGGATTAACGTATGCAGCTGAATACTAGTATTTTAAATGTAGCGACTGCCTATTTGACCTCCACAACCCAGTTACTGGGCAACACGATACCACTTGGTAAGACTGCTTGACAGACTTTGGGACTTCTGATTACCCGTTACGTCTGTCAAAGATCTACAAGTGACAGCCAGGACGTTCAACGTGCTTTCCGAGGCACAGAACACCCATCCACAGAATGACCTTGGCAAGCGTAGTTTAACCTCCGATCCAACCGTGTGGCTGCTTTTATTTAGCCCCATAACAGATAACTTAATAAAGATACTCTAGTGGAAATCGACGGATATTAAAAATGAAGTCGTTTAAATTACACGATAATTTAATTGTCGTTTAAAGTCATACCTGCCTAAAACGCATTTTCGACGAAAACTCAAGTATTAATTAGGTATTTTAATCATTTAATTAATATTATATACATTTTTAATCTTTTGCTCTACGTCAGTTAATGTTAACGCATTGGCAAAATACTATGTAATACCTTTAGGTAATTAAATGTATTTTGACTTAAATTCCCAGTATGGGAATTAATAATGTACATTGTAATTGACATTTTTATTAAGTGTTTTCCCGTACTGAGCGATGTGGCCACAAAATGACAAAGCCGCTCAATTAAACATGAAAAAACATATATTCAAATAAATCCAGTGACTATTTATGTACTGTCTAATTTTCCCAATTGAATTTGAAACTTATTCTTTTGTAATAAAGTTGAAAAGCGATCAGAGAAATCTGACAGATTGGGGTAGCTTGATGTGCTGGCCTCTGTACATTCGCGGTAGCCATAATAATCGTAATCACGCCTCGACGGTCAGTTTAAAAATAATTTACTTCCTGTTTTTCAAATGTATGATAGCTCAGTTTTTTTATTTACATAATGTATAACATAAAATACGTTTTTTATTGGCTTTTTACATTATAATATATTACCTATAGTACAATTTTTTTACGTAGGTAGAAGTTTGACCTGTTTTTTGACCTTTGGGAAATCCTCAAGAGTACGTCTCTCCGTCTGGGGAGAACAGAGCGTTATGTAGGACTCCTATCTGCCACGGATTCTACCAGTGCCGTGAGTCGGGGGCCCATCCTCCGATTGGACCAAAACGGTCGATCCAAGAGATTTCCCATGAACCGTTATAGCAATGCAGTTGAATTTTTCACAGAGTGTGTAGGTATTCACCATACAAGAAAAGTGATTTTTTTCGCAGTATTTTAAATCGACATGATACGGAACCCTTCTTGTGCGAGTCCGAGTAGCATTTGGCCGGTTTTTTTTTAATAAAGCTTACAAAAGCGAAGTCCAATACAAATAATTTAGATTTAAACAATTCGCGAAACAGATGCTGAATAAACATCAGGATTTGTGAACTCTGAAGTAACAATAACAGTATCTAAGCAAAATATCATTGTTTGTGAATCATTATTATTCAATATACACACAAATGCTTATTTGCCGGCAAAGGTAATTAATTGTTTACTGAGACTTAATTACGAAAAATTTAACAAAACAAAAGAACTCGAAATTAACATAACATAAAAAGTCTGGCGAAATGTGGGCGTGCTAAGGAGTACGGGTACACCTTTGCCTAGGCCTTTTGGGAACACAGTAGTGGTAGTATGTTCATACCAAAACATAACATCACGGCTGTTTCAGCATCACCTGATAGGATAGGCAGAGGTGTTCCTTATTAGTACACCCACATTTCGCGAGATATTTTTAAGTACTAATAGGGACGAGCCTCATCATCATCATCATCATTATCATCATCAGGCTATATTAGTCCACTGCTGAACATAGTCCTAATGAGCGCTTTAGCGCCCTGTCTTCAGCTTGCCCCATCCAGCATCTGCCTGCAGTCTTTCGCAGATCGTCATCAAACCTAGTCAGAGGACGTCCTACACTACGTTTGCCGAGGGCGAGCCTATCTTTGAAAAATTCATAATGGCAAAACCGGCTGACTCTTTTGCCAGACTTGGGAGTCAAACCTTGTAGAGCTTGTGTCCAGGGCCATAGCAATTTCGACAGTTAAACCAAATTTGTTAATTGAGAGTAATATGAATAATTCATGCAATAATCTTAAAATTTTAGGATAAAAGGCTCATTGATCGATTGATGTTTGTTTGCTTGTTTAAAAAAAAGTAAAGTACCAGCCTATTACTGTCCCACTGCAGGGCAAAGGCCTCTTCTCATACAGAGAAGGCATGAGCATTAATCACCACGTTTGCTCAAGACGGGTTGGCGATTTGAGACTTATAATAATTATATAAGTCCAGGTTTCCTCACGATGTTTTCCTTCACCGATGTCAGTGATGTCCAAGATCAACTTAGAAAGTACATACGAATTGAAAAACTCACATTGGTACTTGCCCAGGTTTGAACCCACAACCTCGACCGTTTGCTTGTTTGATTGTAATGTTATCCATTACGTAAAACGGGGTGAATAGAAACGCAGGGGTAAGTAGAAACAAAACTTTGAAGGGCATTTTCGCGTTAGTTTAACATTGTTTGTTACTACAAGGAATCTTATTTTTGTTTAAAGAATAATTTCAACACCTTTTCAGTAATTAATAATGTTGAATCAATGTTTAAATCATATTTGAAGTTTTGTTTCGATTCACCCCGGCATTTCGATTCACCCCGTTTTACTGTACGTATTACAATACGTACAGTAAAACGGGGTTGGAACACATACATGTGTTCCATTTCAAACAAAAAAAAGAAAGTACCTATTTAAAAAAATCTTTCACCTTTACAAAGCTACATTATCAGCGAGTAACATAGGCTATATTTTGTTTTGACACTACACTTAAAAGAAGGGTATGTTATAGCAGCGAAAACTACGAAATTCAAGCGGACGAAGTCGCGGGCTAAGATAGATATAATAATAGATTTTATTTGCTAGTAGGTAGCTACAAATTCAGAAAACTTTGAATTTCTGAAACTCTGAACATCAGTTGTATTTGAAACTAAATACACGGAAGGAAAACTTAATTACACGTGCGATGGTCACAATATACGGCGCGTTTGGCGCAGTGGCTGAGCAACCGATTGCTGCGCCGCGTTTCGTTTGTTCGATTCCCGCACGGAACAAAAATTTGTATAGCCTACAGGTAGTTGTTTCGGATCTGTTCGTGTATTTGCGTTTAAATGTTTGTAAACTCACTCACGCCACAGGAGAAATTCCTATTGTGGGGCAACGTTTTTAAAAAATGAAAATGCAAAAACCCAAAAACACTGCTCGACCCGGGAATTGAACTCAAGACCTAATGCTCAGCAGTAGCGTTTACGACCAAAAGAACAACGAGGCAGTTCTTCTCAATGCAACAAACTAAAACGTTTTAAAATGACGGACAGACAGACATCAAGCTTTATTTACAAGTTGGGTAAGCACTAGATTTGCAAATTTTAGTGCGTATATTTTTCACTGTCACGCAACGTTTATTCCGTCTGATGAGCACTTTATTTTTGTTTGTTTAAGTTGCTATGGTTTGTGTTCGAATTTGAAAGAGAGAGACGAGAAAAAAAACATATTAATGGATGTGGTGTTATATCATTTGATTCTAGACTTCTCCTAAGTATGTTAGTCTGCAAAGCACAGTCTAAAGTCTAAATGAACAGTGTGGTGTGTGACGTAATGACCTATTTGCTATAGTTACATCAACTATGCAGCTGAATACAGTCACCTCTGGTTAATTCAAACCAGCGATAATTCGAACCTCTCTATATTTGGAAGTTATCACGAGTTCCATAGAACATGTCTTTATATTTCGAAAAAAATACGATTGATTTATAAGTATGTACAGAGGCCAGCACATCAAGCTACCACAATGTCAAATTTCTTTGGTAGTTTTTCAACTTTATAACAAAAAATTAAGGTTCATATTCAATTAGGAGAATTTGTACTTGGTAATTCGAATAATAAATTCATCACGGCATCATCAATCAACAATACGACGCGCGACGCGTTCATTCGAGCTCATAGGCGTCAAACACTCGACAATAAATATTAAATAAATAATAAATAAATAATGCTGGACAATCCACACAGCATCATCTAGCCCCAAGCTAAGCAGAGCTTGTTTTATGGGTACTAGACGACTGATATACTTAATACAATACATTACATAGATAGATATTTTTATTATACATAGCAAATACCCAGAACACCCGGAATAAATCTTTGTAGATCGTACAAACATTTGTCCCAAGGCGGGAATCGAACCCGCAACCTCCTGTGTCGCAGGCAGACCTTCGCCCGCTGCGCCACATAGGTCGACAAAATATTAAAAGTAATCAGATTGGATCCAGGCATGGGCGTACCCATGTAGGTGGTGGGAGGCAGAGGAGGGCAGCTCCCCCCCTCCTAGAATTTTCTCAGAAAATTTATGGACTCCACTAATCACTAATCAAAGTGTAAACGGGGCTCTATGGGAATACCAGTATTTTACATGGAGCTACTGCCTGTCTGACCTCCACAACCCAGTTACTGGGTACAGCCAGTAACATGATACCCCTTAGGCTTGGTAAGACTGGTTGTCAGACTTTCGGGCTTCTGACTACCCGTAAAAACTGTCAAAGATCTACAAATAACAGCCGGGACCAACGGCTTAATGCTTTCCGAGGCACGGAGGAGTCTCGATATATTACGAACGGTCACCCATCCACAGAATGACCTCGGCGAGCGTAGCTTAACCTTCGATCAACCCGTGCGGCTGTATTTATTTAACCACGAGCTTCTCCTATCAAACTCTCGATAATTATCAATATTTTAAAAGTCCTTTGAGGTTCGAACTAACGAGGGTCGACATAAACGTTTAAAATGAACTAAAGTTGACAGTTTTTACAGACTTTGGTAAAGTCTGTAAAAACTGTCAGTCTGGCGCAATACGTCACATTACCATGACGGTGACGCGAACTCAGAACTTTTACCCTTGCGAAAAGAAGTTTTCACTTCAAAAAAAAAAACTGAACATAAATTGTGTAAAACTAATAATGGTATAATTTTATCAACCGTAAAACTAACCTACCCACTCATATTTCTGCTAAATAATGGGTAATAAAGGTTCCAATATAACTGTACCAAGCACCAAGATCAAAGCCTAGAAATATAATAAAAAATCACACTGGGCTTACGTCACGTAAATAAAATTACATTATAAATGACGTCGGACCATAAACGCATAAGTCCTGTGACCCGTACCCGTTCTATCGTTACTAAATAAACTAAATGTTTAGTGACCCAAGATCTTAGTTAATGCGGCGTGGCCGAGGGACACTCGTATTATTTATAGGTCAGATGGGCCCTGTATCATACGCTCATTAGACCACCTGCCCTGGCGTAAGTACGCCGCAGGTATCTAGGGGTGCGAGATTTCTTTTGTTCTTACTTCAAAAGGGTATTGATTTGTTGAAATGTAAAAGCCTGTTGACGCGTTCAGTTTGGCTCTGAAAGCAGCGTGTGCGGCTTAGAAGATCAGATATACTTACCTCAGATAGATTTGCTTACTTACTTCTGCGGGGTGAGCACTGGTGTGCAAGACGTTTGTGACAAGAGATGATTATGATCGTGGTATATCTGCGGTTTTATCGCCCAAAATGTGATAAAATGTGTGACTCAAGCCATGTCACTGATTTAATTATGACTGGCCATTACGAACACTAAATAGTTAATAGCTGTTTCACCGGCTATAAAGTCACGTGATATAAAAAACCTAATAAAACCTTGCTGAAGACATGGGCTGTCAAACGCAAAAAGATTTTTTTTTATCTGTGGTAGTCTGGCAGTTCCAGAGATTGGCTGCTCTGCTTTCTAATTAATCACATGAACGTTCGTTAAAATACGGGAATTGCACCTCTGATTATTTTTAAATACAGATATTTAGGTGCTTGCTTGAAAATTTAAATGATCAAAGTTGAAAATCCCAGGTAGGAAACGTGTCTTACACCGATTTGCGGGTTTCATACAAACAGACGGTGCCGAGTGTGTACTCTCGGCTTAAGACTGGGGCTCCGAGGGATTACACGAGACGGTTAGATGCGTCTATAGAAATGGTCGGTTAGTCGGTCACCTATTCAAATATAAGAGGGACACCACATAATGGGGTGTGCAGATAAGCTTAGGTTGAGCCCAAACAACGTTCCAAGCAATTTGACCATTATCTGGAGGCCTGATTAAATTTATGATCATCAAAGGTACTTGGAAGATGAAAGAAAGGGAGAAAAACATTTATTTAGGACACGCGCAGGAAAGACAAACGAAACAAAAAGCTAGAATTAATACGTTTAAAAAAAAACTGCTGCGATGTCTCAAATACAATTAAGTACCGCATGTGATATTATGAACATATTATACCTATTCTACATGATTCTGAAATTTTTCATCGCATATTTCCAAATATTTACCATTTTATCAGTTTTTTTTTAATACGAGAAGCGAGGTTGTGGGTTCAAACCTGGGCAAGTACCAATGTAACTTTTTCAATTCATATGTACTTACTAAGTTTATCTTGGACATCACTGTCACCGGTGAAGGAAAACATCGTGAGGAAACCTGGACTTATATAATTAATATAAGTCTGAAATCGCCAACCCGTCTTGAGCAAGCGTGGTGATTAATGCTCGTGCCTTCTCTGTGTAAGAAGAAGCCTTTGCCCTGCAGTGGGACAGTAATAGGCTGGTACTGTTATCAGTTTTTTTTAATGTAATTTATAACACTAACACGCCATGGGCATCGCTGTCTGCATTTTTTTTCATATTTTAATTTTATAAACTGTAAAAAAATCAGGATTTCAATCATTCTTAACACCTTAACTGCCAAACAACGAGACACAATAGAAAATGTATTGTTCGTTGGTCATTTAACGATCAACGTGTTAACCACTGAAAAAACTAAATGATACACTTCTTTAATTTAAAATGTCATTAGGTTATCTAGAAATAAGGTATTTTATCCGATTTGTGCTTTCAACCAGAAAAAAAAAACAAACAAAATCTCTTCAGTTTTATTATATTAGTATAGATATGGACATCACAAAGACTGATGATGATGATGATGTATCATCATCATCATCATCATCAGGCTATACTAGTCCACTGCTGGACATAGCCCTCTCCTAATGAGCGCCATAGCGCCCTGTCTTCAGCTTGCCGCATCCGCTGCAGTCTTTCGCAGATCGTCATCCCACCTGGTCAGAGGGCGTCCTACACTACGTTTTACAAAGGCTACAGGTAGCGTAAATAGTTTTTTTGTGGTAACACGAGTTACACCACATCTAAAGATAACAAAAATCTCGATACAAAGCATAAATGATTCTGTGCGCAAAAATCACAACACGAAAATAAACAACGTGTGTACATGTAAGAAAAAGGAAAATAATTAGGGAGATGTATTTTAGTCAAACAAAAGTCGACATCAAAGATCACAAGGAAAGACCACATTACAATAGTAATGGAAACCATATTGGAATAATCTGCTTTCGGCGTAGATTTGTTTGTTTAACGAAATTCATGTCAAAATTTCTGCTACAAAAAGGAATGTTTTTTTTGTGGTAACACTGGCCTTGGAACATCTCATTTTCAATAGAATAATAAGACAGGTTATTTATTTATTCTTTTACTGGGTATTTTTTATCATTATCCAATTTTTCACTGGGTTTTCAACCCATGTATATAAACAACTACGAGTATCAATACAGGACCAATTTGGAAAAATAACTAATGTTTTTTCGTCATTTGACGACACGGTTGGCGCAGTGGCTGAGATCGACTGCTGCGTCGCGTGTCGTGGGTTCGAATCCCCTCACGGAACAAATATTTGTATGGCCTACAGGTAATTGTTCCGGGTCTGGCTGTTTGTGTATGTGACTTTATATGTTTGTAAACGCACCCACGACACAGGAGAAATTCCAAGTGCGGGGCAACGGTTAAAAGAAAAAAAAAAAATCCGAGATTGTGAAATTTGGCAAGAAGCAAGGTCTCAAAGCCGAAAATCGGTAATTTTTTATTCATATTTTTTTGCGTTAGCAAGCTTTCTTTTGCAGTTGAAAAGTTGACCGTGACGTATTTCGTTGTATAAGAAATCATTTTTGAGTTACAAAATAAAGTTTGTCTTTCAATTCTACTTATCTTTTTGCCAGAGTTAATATTCAGTGCCTTCATATTTTACGAACTTCAGTAGGCAATGTTTTTATTTTGGTTAAACATAACATAACATCACGCCTGTATTACCCCGAAGGGTTGAGCAGATGTGTACATATGCGCACATCCAGACTCAGTGCTGCTACTGAGAATTTCTTATGAAAATCTCAATAACACATTGCTCGACCCGGGAATCTAACCCAGGAACTCATACTTTACAGTCGCGTTTGCGGCCACTAGACCAACGAGGCGATAATGTATGGGTATTTTTGCCGGGAACTAAACTCATTCATTAATATCTGTAGGCAAGTACAGATAAAACGGGTTCAAAGCAGTAGCTACGTATTATTTACGTCAGATAAAGTAATAATATTGAATTTGTTGACGTAATAACATGTTTGCAGACGTCAGCAAATGATCATACTGTATCAAATATGCAACCAGATTTGTGTGCTGATAAAAAAGCTACACATAGTGAACGGAATCACACAACAAACTTTTTACATTACAAATATACACTTCAATTTGAATACAGATAATTAAATAAAATTTTCGAGCATTGTTATCATTATTTTTTCACGACACAGGGAATCCAAGAATAAGTTCCAAGAAGCAACGCTATCGATTGTTATTTTTAAAACAATACATTTTTCACTTATTCTTATACTTAATTAAAAAATAATAATAAGTTAATATTACAGTTACAATATTATAGTCAAAGAAGGTATGACGCAAACCTCTTTCGTATGACGTCAACACAACGGTGAGTTCGATACAGCTTTTTCCTTCTTTCCCCGGTGTATAAATGTAGAATTATATAAAGTACCGACTGGTTTTAGTTACAAGGCCCATCCCACCGCGGCTCCTGTTCGCCTAATTACCTGGACTACGTAATTCAGTCATTAATCCTTTTAATTACAGGGTTTTTTGTATAACACTAATAACCTTCCATGGGGTGAAAGAACCATTGATTATAAAAACAACTGGTGATCAAAAAAAAGATCTGGTGTTTCATACACAATGCAATGTTTGCCTGATGAAATATAAAACAGATGATGATTATCTTTGTGTATTTTTTTTTGTAAAAAACGTTGCTCCACACTATCGTGGGTGCCTTTACAAACATTTAAAGTCACATACACAAACAGCCAAACCCGGAACAACTACCTGTAGGCCATACAAATATTTATTTCGTGCGGAAATCGAACCCACGACACGTGACGCAGCAGCCAATAGCTTAGCCATTGCACCAACCGTGCATATCGAACATGATTTTATTTTTATATTTTCAGAGTTGGTCTTATAGTAAATGTTGTGCTGCCTCGTTGGTCTGGTGGTCACGGGACACGGGTCACGGGAATTTTTCCTTTTTTTTTTTGGAAAAGGGCATCTCGCAGTTTATCCTTCAGGGATATTTACTGCCCAACCGAACTTTCCTGTGGGGGGCTTAATTAAAATTAAGGCAAGCCAGGCATAAAAACTTAAAAGCTAAGCGACCAATCGCTAAAGGCACCCCCTGCGGGGTACGAAACTCGGCTTAGGACGTCGCTGAAGAGGACAGCAAGGGACAGGCTGGATCAGATTGTTCCATTATTTAGGGACATTTTAATCATTAATCGGCTCAGCTTCGCGGGCTGGCTCTAGCAAAGGGTCGGGAGGAGGCTGAATTTTTCCGTATTACTACTATACGAATCGTATGTACTTTCTAAGTTTATCTTGGACATCGGTGAGGGAAAACATTGTGAGGAAACCTGGACTTAATATAAGTCTGAAATCGCCAACCCGTCTTGAGCAAGCGTGGTGATTAATGCTTGTGCCTTCTCTGTATGAGAATAGGTCTTTGCCCTGTAGTGGGACAGCAACAGGCTGGTATTATATATCGGTAGCTGAATAGAAACCGCTGTTACTAAAATACCCACATTATTACATCCCGTTTGCTTTAATAGTGCAGCGCTTTGAAAACTATCGCGAGGTTAGTTTCGACAAGCATGCCAACCTCGGACGATGCAACAAATATTTGTATCTCATTTCTGTGCAGTAAAGTGCATGTTTTATTCTGTAAAAAATTCTTCCCGTTAAAACTTAGTTGAAGTAATGAATCTAAATCTGGAATTAATACATTTTTTATGATAATGCTAATAATAATTTAATATCAGTACCTGGTTGACCGAGGTTTGCTCGGATGAAACGACGTTTTCTAAAAATGAAACCTAGATAGATCTATTTATCGCCCCGAAACCCCCTGCATATTAAATGTCATGAAAATCGTTGGAGCCGTTTCCGAGATTCAGATTATATATAGGTACATATATGTCTGTACATATATACAAGAATTGCTCGTGTCGACACGGTTGGCGCGGTGGTTGAGCCTTCGGCTGCTGCGCCGCGTATTGTGGGTTCGATCCCCACACGGAACAAATATTTGTATGGCCTACAGGTAGTTGTTCCGGGTCTGGCTGTTTGTGTATGTGAGTTTAAATGTTTGTAAACGCACCCACGATACAGGAGAAATTCCTAGTGTGGGGCAACGTTTTTTAAAAATGAAAAAAAATTAATAATTAAAAGCTGCTACTTAACAATACTCCAGGCCCAGTACACAGTCATGATGGCCCAGTAGTTTAGGCCTCGCCTCTTGTGCACGAGGTTGTGGGTTCAAACCTAGGCAAGTACCAATGTGAGTTTTTCAATTCATATGTACTTTCTAAGTTTATCTTGGACATCACTGACATCGGTGAAGGAAAACATCGTGAGGAAACCTGGACTTATATAATTGATATAAGTCTGAAATCGTAAACCCGTCTTGAGCAAGCGTGGTGATTAATGCTCGTGCCTTCTCTGTATGAGAAGAGGCCTTTGCCCTGCAGTGGGACAGTGACTCAGGCCGGGTGCGCTGACAACTCACTCCACCGCTCATTTCACCCATGTTTTCGAGGGGTGATTTCTGCAGAATCGGCTGCAAGTTTTACAGAACAAGCTGCACATCAATATTACAAGTCTACCCTTTAAATAGATATTTGAGTGGGTAGACTTTACTTACAACTAAATGAACTCCCATGGTACTAAAAATATATTTAGTATATGTCACGACACTGATGACGCAGAAAAAGTCGTTATCTACCAAGGAAATTGTTTTCAATGACGTCAGTAAGGTTGCGTTAAATCCGTTTTATTTTAGAGGTGGCAAAATGAATTTAAGTAATACTGTTGCGATAAATCAGGGTTAAATCATAATCAAAATTGTACAGCCAACAGATACGGAGTTCGTATCGCAATTCCGTATTTTATGTTCGTATAATACGCTCATTACCACAATGTTAACCTGAATTCAGATGAAGTAAATAGAAGGCGGTTGAGTAGTAGCTATATGTAGGTATATTCTGTGGGTATTATGTAATAATGTCGAGATATATTTATATGTTGGTATGCATCTTATAGTTTAATATTTTTATTTATTACCACTTGACTTATTTAAAGAAAATCATGTCTGTCGATTTGGTTCACGATAGCAGTGACTAGCGTATGTTATATCAACGTTTTTTAGTAGTTTTTTTTTGTAACTGATTATTTACCATTACAAAGAAAGGAAAGGAAAGAAAGAAAATCATTTATTTGGTACAAGCAATTGAAATATAAACGACAAAAAATACACAATTTCAATAATGCACAGGTACGATTTTTTACCAACAAATAAACAATACAGGACAATGTTAAATACCCAACCACATGCACAATATTATTACTAAAAACATGACGACATAATACTAAGCATACTCTAGCGAAGTTTCCGCCTACGGACGCCTAAACATAGGAAATAATACCTAAGCAAATACTAACACATGTAAGTTATAACGTAAATAGCGGACGGTTAAACACGAACTAGGTATAAGTTAAACAATAACTTAAACAGTTTCATGATTCAAACAGCAGGTGGCGCTTAGAATGGACCACATTTCTGTATCTTTAGGCATGTTTATATGTGCCGACGGAATTCCCTGCAGTGTTGGCAAGCTACTAGGAGTATAGAAAAACCACAAAAGAATATCTATTGAAAACAGCGATTAAAAACTTCTGTAAAAACATATTTTATCCAGCAACCAGGGTCTCTATTTGGTAGTGTCTTGAGATATTATGATGTATCTAAGCATAAATAAAGACAAGAATTAATAAAGAAAATGATTAAGGTACGTATACATTTTGATATATAGGCTAATGAAAAAATATTATACCCATCTTCTTTGGTTTCAGTCGTGACACCAAAAAATAAGAAACCTATAAGTATTTCTTTTACTGTTTATTACTGTAAAAGTAACATTAAATAATGAACTTCCAAAGCTCTTTACTGTAACAACAACAAGGCTGTTTAACTGTTTACTGAGTCGGGCCAGTCAATTAAGGAAATGGCTCGCTGTTTTCACTTTACACCAACCGAGCAAACTGATACTAAATGAAGCAAAGCTATCTTTAAACGATATTATATTTCGCTTGAAACTCTTTAATATTGCTCTTTATAACAGCTTATTATGCAATAGATTCAAAGGATGTTAAAGCTGAGCTGGTTTAGACGTTGATTGTCTGCGCATAAAACTTTATATGTATATTATCTGATGGAGATTACTTCAAAAACTTGGCTTGGGATACAGTATACCATTCCTTTTGATCACTCCTTCTGATGGTACTTACTCTTATCAAAGTGTGGGTAGAAAAGGGACGGTTTATTTTTAGCAGGGACCAAAATAGCCCAACAGCTTATTGCTAAAAGTAACAATGGATCTTTAGGCATTGTAAAAAATATGCAAAATTGCCCGCCATGCTCACAATATTCAGTTCAGTACATTCTTATCTTCCACAAGGTAACTACCTAATATTAAAAGATGTTTTCATGCGAAACAATGCAAGATGGCGCCGCCTCCGGAACATTTTCCCGCCAACGCGGCCGCCATGACACTTCCCTTAAACACGAACTGTCAGTTTCATTGTCCTGTTTCGAGGCTCATTTAAAGGCAGATTCCACAAGTGGCTAGGTATAAAACACTTTTGTTGACTTGAATGCTGAAAGCTTCAGCGTTTTCTTTTTGAATGCTGACGTGGGTTGTTGAATATTTTATAAGTAACTTTGCTTGCGACGCACTTTGTGGACCGACACCAAAGCGCTTTTGTGTGTACAACTTGACATCTATTTATCATTGCAGACACCAGAATTTATTTACCGTAATATAACTTGTCAAATTTTTGTTGTTACGGCAAACAATGTACAGATATATTATGACATAACATCACGTCTATGTTCCTCATTGGATTAGGCAGAGGTATCTGAGTTCACCCAGTTTTTGCTAGTAATGTTTAGTCCCATAAGAGGTTTGCCTATTGCCATTAAACGGGCACGAACCCCGATTTCAGGCTGACAGGCAAAGAAATGTAATACTGTAAGCTTTTTTCAAAATCCGTATATTTGTTTTTGCGTGAATGAGTAGCAAAAATTCATAGCTTCACAAACTTTTCATATCACTACATAGTATAGAACAAAATCGCTTTCTCTGTCTCTATATACCTATGTATGCTTAAATCTTTAAAACTATGAAACGGACTTTGATACAGTTTTATTAATAGATAGAGTGATTGAAGAGGAAGGGTTATATGTATAATATATATATTTTATACCCGTGCGAAGCCGGAGCGGGCCGCTAGTTATATATATGAAAATTTGTGAAGGTGTAGATAAGTAGGACTTATACCAGATGTATATAAGTAAGACTAATACGAGTACTTGCATCCAATATACCATCCAATATACCTACCACACATAGAAGGAGTGTTTAGTGGTTTACCACAGTAATTAAATATGGCAATTAATTCGAAGCCGCAATATCATATAACAGTTTTGATCAAGTTAGTAAAAGCCACCACAGGACGAAAAGGCAGGTATAATCGTATTCGATTATATATAATAAACAAATAATGGAGCCGTTGATGAAGTTAAGTGTTTGTACCCGTTTTCACACAACAATAGGCGACCCCTCAATTAATGCCTACATTTTTATTTAGTCAGTCCAAAGTCCAACAGTGAAATCATATTTAGGTATTTCCTGGAGTTAGTGACAAAGGTTATAATTGCTGTAAGCTGTCCAATAGCTTACGTCAATTATGCCCGTTCTTTTTTATCAGTTTTTAACCCCTTTTAATTAGTCACATTTACTCGTATTTAAACATATGTGTGATTTTCTAATCAAATTTTATCTACGCAGCTTGCCTTGTTCAAATATATTAAAACTGGGAAACAGCTAAAATAATTTAACAGGAAAAAAATATATAAATAAATAACACAACGATTTATTTATCCATAGATACATATTATTACGATCAATTTGTCGTCGCATAAGCTAAGTATGCGGCGATCACGCTAGGGAGGCAATAATGTAAAATATTGGTCAATTTTTTGTCATTTATTGGAATGTATTATTGTACAACAGGCTGTTGTGTTTCACTCTAGAAAGTGTAAAAGAGTCAGGAATAGTAGCACAGTCGTGATGTCAATAAATAAATAAATAATGCTGGACAATCCACACAGCATCATCTACCCCCAACCTAAGCACAGCTTGTGTTATGGGTACTAGATGACTATACTTAATACATAGAAAATACCCAGAACACCCGAAACAAATCTTTGTAGATCGTACAAACATTTGTCCCAAGGCGGGAATCGAACCTGCAACCTACTGCGTCGCAGGCGAATCTTCGTCGTCAAATATATTATTATTTTAATAATTGAAATGGTTTGTGGTCGTGGATGTTTACAGCGTTGAATGGACCGCAAAGCTGCAATGTTTGGAATGAGATAAAATTCACAAATGAAAAGCAATTTGCCAGAAAGTTTAATTTTTGGGTTATTTTCGTATGTTAAACTCATTTGCAGGCAATGCAGGCTGGTTTTTCATACGCTTTTATTAGTTTCGCCTGTATGTATGTATGTTTGTATGTAACCGACCCTTTTGGGCTCGACTTGCTCCGACTTTGAACGATAAGATTTAATTCCAATTTTGCAATAATTCGATTAAAAAATAATGGTAAAAAAACTAAAAAACACGCTTTTATAGAAAATCCAACAAAAAAAATAGAAAATTAAAATTAAAAAAAAAGAAAAACAAGAAAAGCGTGGGGTGCATAGGGTTTATAGCTATCGACACTATGCACCCCACGCTTTTTTCCATTAATGTACGTTTGTTTCTTAATCCAAATTAATAAGAAAATTATTTTCTATTTTTTAGTTGAATTTTCTATAAAAGCATGATAATTAGTTTTTTTTTTAATTTTTTAATTCTCTTTTATTCAAGTGCACTTTTATCTCACCTTAATGTTGACTGTTCTATCTGGGGACTTCCTTATGACGCCGATTCTCAGCCTAATTTAAAACAAATCATTTTTAATTTATTCCAAATCTATTATCAGTAGGTATGGTTGTGGTTTTAGGCCATCGATACCGAATTTGCGGGAAGAGAATGTTAATAAATTAATTGTTTAATGGTAGCGGTGCCGGTATTCCAGGTATTTTCAATCGATTTAAAGTATTATTCGTGGAAGAGCACGTTTTCGTGGTTTTTGAAAGCAGTGAAATTAATTAAAACATTATTGGGATAATTTATTTCACGTGTTGTGCGCCAAGCTAATATTACTGCTTTTTTCAAACACAAACTCACGCCCATGGGGTATGTTTCCCATGGGGGTAGGCTGAAACTACAGAATGCCACCTGTGGCTATCCTTCTTTCTTTCTTTTTTTTTTTTAATTGTCCCACGCTAGGAATTTCTCCTGTATTGTGGGTGCGTTAACAAACATGTCAAATCACATACGCAAACAGCCAGACCCGGAAAAGTACCCGTAGGCCATACAAATTATTTCCTTCTTACATTGACATAACTACGCCTTCTGCTTCGTTTAAGCTCATACATCTAGTCATACACGCACGTTGGTTGCGAGTAGTACGCACCTGACGTTACTGAAGAACATAACCAAGCAGTGTATAACTTTCTAGGGCATCCCGAAGTTTCCATTACTTACATCTGCATTATAAAAACCTTTTGTCACTCAGAATCATTCATCCTCTCAACGTGACCAAGCCATCTACGAATACACTGTTTTAATTGTTGTGTGTATGTATGTGTATTTGTGTATATATTCTATGTAGGTATTATATTAAATTTACTACCTATGTTAAAATCTTAATATATACAAAATAACGTGTCACGTTGTTTGTCCGATATGGACTCCTAAACTACTGAACCGATTTTAATAAAATTTTGCACACAGTGTGTGTTTTGGTCAAACTTAAAAGATAGGACAGTTTTATTTCGATTATTTACCTCAATATTTTTTTTACTACAAATTAAATGTTTTCCCTATAATAAGTTCCATACACTTCTAACAGATGGCAGTGTAACTTAACTTTTGAGGCGGTACGAAGTTCGCCGTGATAGCTAGTTATTATTATGTTCCAGTGCCCCAACCGGGTTTCATGTTGGAACTTACCTACTTTTAACACCTAAATGTACACATGAATGCAATGAAGAGATTTGATTTGATTTGATTATTTATAGTTAACAATCTTTATAAATTGTTTTTTTCTGTTCCCTTTTCTTTTAAGAAATTGCACCTACCACTGTTTGTCTCTGCATCACCCAAAGGTTGACTGGTAGAAAATGCCTGTGGTTTTAAGACCGCCTCTGTACATTTGTGTGCTTCAAGTATTAAATATATTTATTAATACACTTTTTTTTAATTGCCACTACGCCTCTTTTTTCTTATACTTTTTATATTTTTTTTTTTTTTTTTTTTTATAAAACGTTGCCCCACAATAGGAATTTCTCCTGTATCGTGGGTGCTTTTACAAACATTTAAACTCACATACACAAACAGCCAGACCCGGAACAACTATCTGTAGGTCATACAAATATTTGTTCCGTGCGGGGATCGAACCCACAACACGCGGCGCAGCAGCCGATGGCTCAACCACTGCGCCAACCGTGTCGTCAAATGTCGTTATATGTTTTAATGGTTTTCCTATTCTTGCAGGTACTGAACCATCTAGGGCACAACTGAGAGTTTGAGATCGACCGCGGTATGTACACCTATAGAGTAACTACTGGAGGGGCTCCCGAAGTTTCGACTAAGTAATAACTGGCGCACGGATTGATATTCAAGGTTAAGCAATATTTGAATAGATCGATCCGTGGATGCATGACTATCCAATACATACTGAGAGTCTGAGACCCCTCCACGGAAGCACGTAGACCTGTTGGTCCCGGCTGTCATTAGTAGATCTTTGACAATTTTTCTGTCCATAAAATGGGCAAGGTACAGACGCCAGCACCTCAAGCTACCCCAAACTGTCAAATTTTCCCAGTTGAACATGAAATTATGCTTTTAAAATAAAGTTGAAAAACTATGAAATCCATACCATACCAACCATAATCTTTTGTCCTAAGCATGGAAATAGTACATTGCAGCCTCGCGGTGATTACTGATGCGTGACTGCGTAATACATGTCAACTTGAGACAAGCCATTATGAACAAGGATTGAATTTATAAGTGAGAAGCCTGCACGTACGGTTTTACGTGTTTTCTTTGTGGTGACAATGAAAACTTTATATAGCGAGAGTGGTGAAGAGATTTTGAACCTACCGCGTTAGTAAAAGTGTTAGTAACTCACTACCGCGTTGGTAAAAGTTTTGGTCACTGACTACCGCGTTGGTAAAAGTGTTGTCAAAGATCTACAAATGACAGCCAGTACCAACAGCTTAGCTTGCTTTCCGAGGAGATCTCGGTATGTAATGACCTCGGCAAGCATAGTCAAAACTTTTTTTTTTGGTAAAGAAAAAAATACGTTGCCCCACACTAGGAATATCTCCTGTGTCGTGGGTGCGTTTTACAAACATTTAAAGTCACATACACAAACAGCCAGACCCGGGACAACTACTTGTAGGCCATACAAATATTTATTCCGTGCGGGAATCGAATCCACGACCATTCGACCAGCCACTGCGCCAACCGTGCCGAAAAATGTAATCAAATATTCATTTGCCATGCGGAGGAGCACCCTAAGCTGTTCAGAAAGGCATATTAATTCGATTCGCAGACCGCTTAAGTGGTCACATTGACAATATCCGACCTGGACCCTTGAAATATAAAACCTCTTTCCTACTTACTTACCCTTTAGAAACTTCCACGTTACCTTCAAACTATCCTTCAACAATTTGCCAACAGGAAAGGAGGGGACTCTCCTCGCTTTCTGAAGGTATGTCAATGATGAGGATTATTAGTATTCTGTCGGCTGTGAGCCTTCGGACAAACGATTGTGTATACTGTACTGCGTTTATAATTTGTTGATGATAATGCAATGAATTCAAAATAAATTTGCAATGGATCCCAAAAGTAGTAGGACAACGCAGCTATGCAATATGGTCACATTCAATAGGGATGTGTCCTAGATAAAAATATATTAAGTCTATTTAGTCCGTCAGTAAGATTACCAAAAAATATTGGACACGTATTTTTTGCTTACTCAAATCAATAAAAAGTGACAATGAAATAGCACATCAAAGTTCAAGAGAAGGGGCCTGTGACGTCACTGTTACGTTAAAAGTGTAGCACGGTGTGACGTCATGCGCAATTTCAAAGCACTATACTGTCGTCATTTTTGGTTTAAGTGACAAAAGAAAAAATACGTGTCCAGTATTTTTGAGTAATCCAACTTTCGGACCAATCAGAAGTTTTAAGGACACTACCCTATCATAAGTCCAATGAGCTTTATTTTGAAAGTGTGAGATGTATCTGTAAAACCGACGATATAGTGGCGCTTCAAGGGACGTGGTTGCTGCCACAAGTGTCACACCATATACCATTGTTGGGAACAGTTGCTAAGAAGTTTAAGTTAAAAAAAACCATACGTACAATATTTTTTTTGTTTTTGTGCCTGCTTTTTTTGTTTATCTACTTACTTACAGTAGATTTTAAGAAGTATGTAATCAATAACTGGGCCTAGTGACAATAATGTACCTTGCTTTCAAAAATATACACAAGTATGTTTTGATTGCAAAAATATCTTCGAACTACCAAGATATCTTTTCTCCTGCTCAATCAAGTCCATCCAAAATTGTCTGTAAAACATAGCTTTTCGCGATAAGGCCGCCCATTGTGTCACCCTAGCTCTTTAAGTCGTTGTTTGTAAGTTTTTCATGGTGTACAATAAAGATTATTCGAGTCCATTCTAACACCCACATGTAAAGTGCCTCGTTGGTCTAGTGGTGGACCATGAGGGCCTGGTTCGATTCCCAGGTCGTATAAAGTGTTACCGGATTTTCCCTTCTGAAATTTCTCAGTAACAGCCCGGAGTCTGGATTTGGACGCCCTATTAAATGGGATTTAGAAGTAACTGGCGTATTGTGGTTGTACTAGGTAAATACACCTCTGCCTAGGTCTTAGGGGACAGGCTTGATGTTATGTATGTACCTATATGAAGATTTACGATTAATTTGATAGTATCAGACATAGTGGATTCATGAAGTTGATAGGTGTGTTAGTAGAAAATATAATCAATTGGAAAAATTGATTTGAATATGGAATAGGTAATTTAACTGGCATCATAACGCAAGATGGGAACAGATAAATTTAAATATTAAAATAGCCATTCGTATGAAATCAAGACTATTATCCGATTAATCTGATACGAAGCTCCAATCATTGGCAATGTGTCAATCTGGTCTACAGACCGGATCTTGCTATTGCAGCTCACCCACGCAGTTCCATCAATCCATATTATTTAGCCTTGACTCCTCAAAGATGACGGTTTAATATGATTCCAATTTCAAACTGATCCGGCTTCCAGCCAGTATTCAAGGAGAAAAATTTCAATCTCCCACGGTGAAGTTTTAAATTGAAAAAAGAATGTACAGCATTTTATCGGTATGCGGCAACGCGAGCGTCGGCTCACCCTATCTACTCGTCAAATATTGAATAAGTATATTTAATAACTAACTTTTGCCCGCGTCTTAACTTGCGTTAATTTAAAATTTGACAATCAATTCGGGTTGTAAAAATATAATTCAATCATGATTTGAAATGCACGTGGCGCCATCTTTTATGCCAAGAACGTTATATGTAGTTGTTTTTCTTGGGAACAGTACTTTTTATCGGAACGAAAGGTACCCGTTTCTGTACACCAGACAACTTTTATAATATTAGTTAGGATGTTATGTTGAATAGCATGAATCTTCACCGGAGACTGCTTAGTAGATTAACAAGATTTACGGCCGTCTTCCATCCTAACCGGATCCAGCTGGATACCAATATTTTACAGGTAACGACTGCCTGTCAGGCCACAATTTAGGACCCATTAATATCAGTGTTAATTTGAATACGTGGTGTTAGGCAACTGGGCTTAACCCAGTTGTAAACGTCCCTTTGTGTCTATTAGCCTAGCTCTGTTCTGTCTCCTGCTTGATATGGAGGGAAGTGGAAATTATTTATTTTTCAATATTCTCCGTTGTTCTTTTCTGATTAATTTCTTTGCGGGATTCAAGAATGTCGAATCGTTTCTCCGGGACTCGTCGAACTTCATTTAATCGACGCTTATATGTTGGTCGCGACTGTTGATTCTGGCTTTCAGGAGCTGCAGTGGTTGGAATAGTGTGGCGGGCTTGCCTGTCAGACCTCCACAATCCAGTTACTTGTTAATACGATAATTGTTGGTGATACTGGCCGTCAGAATTTCGGATTTCTGACAGTTTAAATTGCTTTGCGAAGTCTTGGTATATAATACATATTCACCTATCTACAGAACGACCTTGGAAAGCGCAGTTTAACCTTCGATCGACTCGTGCATTTGTTTTTATTTAGCCAAGAGCTCCTCAATGGTTAAAAATTATAAATGATATTTATTTCTGTTAACTGAAAAATCATCAGTAGGTATAGAATTTATTTATTATAATTTATTAATAGAGACTACAAAATAGGTCCATTTGGTTAGTAACATTTTTTCTTATTTAAAGTGCGAGTACTTGTTTAGATAACGTACCGTGATTTAACCAAAGCTTCGATATATTAAATTCAACTCGTACTATCTTGCGGAGCGCATACGAAGATGTTGCTGCCCAGCATCTCAATGTTACCTGTACACAGCACACGCACATTTTATCATATACATTAAGTCTTTACTGACATCGGTAAAGGAAAACATCATAAGGAAACCTGGACTTATAAATTACTAGCTTAAGCCCGCGACTTTATTCGCGTTACTGTCGGTTAAGGCGGATGTTGACCATGTCGTGGATCAAAAACTATTCTATATCCTTCCCCAGGACATAATCTATCTCCATACCAAATTTTATAAAGATCCAATCAGCCGTTAAGTCCCGAAAAGGTAACAATTAATAAAACACACAGAGCTACTTCGCAAACTCGCCTCGAGCAAACGTGGTGATTAACCACGAGCCTTAATCACCACGTTTGCCCAAGGCGGCAAGATCTAATCAGCCGTTTAGTCGTGAAAAGGTAACAAATAAATAAAAGAGCTACTTCGCAAACCCGCCTAGAGCGAGCGCGGTGATTAACGCTCGGGCCTTCTGTATAAGAGAAGAGGTCTTTGACTTATAGTGGGACAGTAATAAGCTGGTATTGACATTGCACTCAAAAAATTCGAAAATGGCCTTTCATCCTAAGCGAGTGTGAAAACTGAGACCACACAGGGGTTTTAACATATCTTCTGTTTTTACTAAACGAATGATTTTTCACTCTTTAATTCTTTCGTATCGGGAGATACGTACAACCCACGCCTACTTCCCGTTGTGGCTGGCAGAAACTACAGAAAGACATCTGCTACGATCCTTACATACTTCTTTCACTTCTAGATATTTCGGTCTATTAGTTAGTTGCAAAGCTCGTGGCTAAATAAAAACAGCCGCACGGGTTGATCGAAGGTTAAGCTACGCTTGCCGAGGTCAGTCTGTGGATGGGTGACCATTCGTAACATATCGAGACTCCTCCGTGCCTCGGAAAGCACGTTAAGCCGTTGGTCCCGGTTGTCATTTGTAGATCTTTGACAGTCGTTACGGGTAGTGAGAAACCCGGAAGTCTGACAACCAGTCTTACCAAGGGGTATCGTGTTGCCCAGTAACTGGGTTGTGGAGTTCAGCTAGCCGACCCCAACATAGTTTGGAAAAGGCTAGGCAGATGATGATGAGTTAGTTACAAAAATACCACTGCCCACGTAAGCAATTTAATAAATAATAATAAATAATAAGCAATTCCGTAATTAAAACATAATATTCTCTTTAAACCTCACACAATGGCTCCACAGTTCGCCACTTAGCAACACTTTGACTATTGTGACTTGTGAGTTACTAGTTTGCGTGTTCCAGATATTATCTACATATAATGAGGTTGTTATTTAGCATATGTAACTCACCTTGAGACCATGTGAACGATTTATATTCTTGCAATAAATCGTAAGTTTTCAACTGTTATGATTTTTATCAGATTAATGGAATATCTTACTGTTTACATAGTTTTATATTGATGAGTAAAATGAGGTGGTGATTTTCAAACTGTGTCAAAAAATTACAACTAAATTCGTGCTTTGGTGTCAAAAAACGAGATGTATTGTGGTAATCAATTTCCTTAAAAAATATGTAAGTAGGCATATACTAATTTTATTGTAAATCTAAAATAGATACTTATACACGTGTGAACACACAAACTCGCATAAATAACGAATATAATAATAATTACACTGCACTACATGTACATATTATGTACTACACTAAATTGTAAAAGTATCGTAGAGCTCGAAATCTTACACATTTTCCCCACAGGAAAGTTCGGTTAAGCAGTAGATATCCCTGAAGGATAAACAGAGAGATGCCATTCCAAAAAAAAAATGTGGGTCTCTTTGCCTACGTCCTAATTCCGAACGCATTCAACACGAATCTCTTCAAAGTTAGAGTGAAGAGGCTTCTTCTGGGTAAGCTCACTCCATCGTCGCTTTGTCTCTGTCGCCTCAGATCTAGACTTGAGTAAAGAGCAAAACCAACTGAAATCGTCAACTCAAGTCGACGGCACAGTTGGCGCAGGGACCGACTGCTGCGCTCGTGTCGTGGGCACGATTCCCGCACGGAGAAAATATTTGCATGGTCTACGGTTAGTTGTTCCGGGTCTTGCTGTATGTGAGTGTGAATGTTTGTAAACACACCCACAACACAGGAGAAATAAAAAAAAACAGGTGAAGAATAGAAGAATACAATTGCAAACGTTTCTAACCTAGTTATCTATCAACACAGCCGATAATATTTACACTAAATGTACATTTCCTGGAGCGGATAAGAAAAATTATGCGCGATATTTTCCTCACAAGCGCCTTGAGAGGAAACAGTGAACATACACAAGACATACACACATACTGTGTGCGCTATTTAAAACATTATTTATTATGTTGTTTAATATATAATTTCTATTAAAAACCGAGTATCAAGGCTGAACTGAAACTGGACGTGAAAAATGATTTATGTCGCATTGTATACGAGATCTGCCGCGCGCCGTGACTCATAAATTCACCGGATGATGTTAGGCCGTGGCGAAATTTCGATTGTGAAAAATGAGGTCTTGCATTTTGTAAGTTTATCTTAGATGACATTACTCACATCGGTGAAAGAAACCTGGACTTATACGTTAATATCAGTCTGAAATGATGAGGCCCTATCTTTATTCTCTATATCCTATACTAGCTACCGCCCGCGGCTTCACCCGCGTAGTTTGTTGATTTAAAGTAGCCTATGTCCTTCTCCGGGGTGAAATCTATCTCTCTGCCAAATTTTATCGAAATCTGTTCAGTGGTTTAGGCGTGAAAAGACAAACGTAACAAACAAACTCACTTTCGCATTTTTCATATTATAGTTAGGATTCTATATAATAAAATTGTAACATACCGATGTTTGTACATCACAGATATTGAAGAAAATCTAATATAATGGACGCCCTAGAAGGACATAAACTGACCTTATTGATGATGTTCTTCAAAAAAGTCGGTGCGTAGTACCTACTCGCGTTTATTATGTATGAACGTAAACGAAGCATAAGCAATGTGTAAGGATCGTAGCAGGTGGCGTTCTGCAGTTTCTGCCTACCCCCATATAAAAAGGCGTGAGTTTATTAGAGCAACAGAAGACAAAACAACAGTTTTTAGAATTTCTGACTGTCTGTATGTTTGTACAGCCGCCAGCACATCGACCTATACCAAACTGTCCAATTTTCCCAATTGAACATGAACCTTATATTTGACACATTGGGGTAGCTTGATGTGCTGTCCACTGTACACGCGTCACAAAGAAACTACTGCAAGCAATTGAATGCAGTCTTCAACGATGTACTGCCAGAAGTCTGACTTAAAATAAAGGCTTCATTTTATCGCAAGGTCTATACATAGAGTAAAATTGTAACAGGCCGACCTCTGTACATTATAGATATAATAGAAAAAATAGATACTTGATTCTTAACTCCACTCGTACAAACTCGCGGACAAAAGCTAGTCTAGAACAAAAATAAAGTATGGGATGAAACGTTTTTTTTTTAACCTTGTCCGCTGTGGTAAGACGAGGTTCTAATTACATAGAATATTGTTAACAGTTAAATTAACAGAAGTATTCCCAAAACCACATCAAAAGGCCTCATAAAACGACCATTTAATATATTTTTTTTCAGTGACTTCCGTTTTCAGTACCGTACGAAGGACGAATCTTTATTTGATAGAACGTTTCTTTGATCCCATTTTAAGGACTGATTAGTTAAACTCGCGGGTTCGCCTGCTTTTAAACTTATTTTTTATTACTTTAAACACAGGAAACGAACCTATTCTTTATAGTTATAATATGAGAACGTATTTATCTTTGCGTAAATTTTCTTGACAGTGCGTTGAAATGGTGAATGGTGGGAAACGCCAATGTTTATTTCAAATATTCTTCATTATACGTCTTTTGTTAAAATAAATCTGTTGACTCTGTTATACAGGGTAGTATGGAAGTGTAGCACTCTTGATAGTACCAGGCGCGGCGCGGGGGGGATTTGGACCCCTTCTATCCTTTAGTGAGATTTGGTGATATGACCCAACGTCAGATTTACCCTATAATATTTTGAGTAGCCATGAGATTCTTGTAACTTTGTAAGGTCACCACAGGATCGACCGGTTAAGCAGTAAACAGCCTTATAGTGCTGAACTGCGAGTGGCCCTACATAAAAAAAAAAATGAGATTCATTTAGTCTTTCCTGTACAAAATGGGAGACACCAAAAAAGTAACATAAATATTTTGTTGTTTTTTTTTTTTAACGCTTTGACTGCCAAACAACGAGACACAATAGAAAATGTATTGTTTGTCGGTCATTTGGCGTTCAACGTGTTAAGGCTATAAAATGATGGTAATAATATTTTTCAGCGTTCACAATCAATATTAGTTTCTTAAATGACGTTTGTGTGTATTATTCCTTGAAAAGTTGACGGGAGGTTTTCAATGATCCCCGGTCCCTTTCAACGAGATTTGTTGAGATTTTGCTATACCCTTGCTTAATGGCCTTTAAAGTTAATGTGAGCACATTCGTAAGAAGTTGGCAGTAGTATCGTCACAGCGCTAATGTTTTCCCATTCATTGTTTTAATTGTTTATGTACAGTCGTGTATGTATGTTTATTTGTGTATATATTCTATTCACTTACAGTTTATAATCTATTTTTTTTCTGTTCCCTTTTCTTTTAAGAAATTGCAAACTACCACTGTTTGTCTCTGCACCACCTAAAGGTTGATAAATACCCCTCCACAACATTTTGAGGCCATGTTATAATAATGGAAATCCCGTTATTGAAATGTTTGAAATATCTTTCACAACCTCCCTATAGCTATACGGAAATCTGATCTGACCCAATAAATTAATATCCAATAATTGGCGGCCACTCTTCCATCACAATTGCTATTATCATTATTATAAATGGTAAGCGCATCAATTAAGAACCGCTGCGCTGGAGCAATTTGGCTGCCATTTTTAAATACCCCTCTAGTTTTCACGTGACCAGAGGGCTGGCAGTGCTGGCACAGATCATTGCCATTCAACGTGGCCATTCTGCCAGCCTCTTGGGCACTTTTCCCGTTGACAGCGATGCGGATTTATTTTTCGATGCCCTGTGATTCTTTTTTGTTTTCTTTTCATGTCCATAATAGTTTTTGAATCACTTAAAGTAATAATGTTCGTAAATAATGGGTTCGTATGCAAAGAAAAATTGGAAGCGATGTCCGTTAAACTGGAAACTCCGGCGTAACTAAAAGTAATGTGTGTGGAATTTGTGTATGAATCTAAATTTGAACAGGAAAACGACCGGAATCTGCAAGAATAAAATAAATAATAAAGTATTTAGTATCAAGAAGGATTTACGCCACTTGGTGGAATATTAAGTATTTAACTAAAAACCGCAATTAATTGGCTTAGATGCGTCAACATAGTCATTAAGTACAAAGTTTTATTGAAAAGTTAAATATATATACACAGCATGACAAATGTTTTCGTCATGACAAATTCACGCTATATATTGACAGTGTGTCAATATTATGTATATATGCCTACTGGTGTTAAATCGTTTAAATATGAAGTGAGTGGTTTACGCAAAATACCGGGTTATTAACTCTAAAATACTTGGTGATTAACCTATAAATAATAATGGGTGATTAAAGCAAAAATACTGTGTAATTAACGCAAAAATACTTGGTGATTAACGTAAAAATAATGGGTGATTAAAACAAAGACACTGGGTGGTTAAAGCAAAAAAATCGGTGATTAACGCAAAAATACTGGGTAATTAATGCAAAAATACTCGGTGATTAACGCAAAAATACTGGGTAATTAACGCAAAAATACTGAGAGATTAAAGCAGAAATACTCGGTGATTAACCCAAAAATACTGGGTGTTTAACGCACAACACTGGGTGATTATCACAAAAATACAGTATCACCAAAGTGTCGACAAGTGTATTGATTTTTCTGCTAGCACTATATCGCAATTGTGATCTTTAGTTTAAGTTGACGATACTCCTGAGAATAAAAAGGTCAATCGTTTCAAGAAGTGATCGCCTGTGACTGAAAAAAGGGTGAATGTAAACATATCAAAGTATTCACTTACGTTACTTTCCTTTTGTATGACGGTTTTCAATATATGTATTCAACCTTCGTGGCCGGATAATGACAGGCGCACGGGTCACGCTTCAAGTATAAGCAACACACACGCCGAGGTCGATTCCTGGATGGGTGACCATCTATTAATTACCGAGACTCCGCCGTGCCTCGGAAAGCACGTTAGTCCCGGTTGAAATTCGGAGATATCTGACAGTCGGTACGGGTAGTCGGAAGCTTGAAGTCTGACAATCAGACTTACTATTCTCTTGGTCAGATCGATCATTTGATTAGTGTCTTAGATAGTGATTAAACTAACTTAGAAATTCAACCATACAAGTCAAAATCAAAACCAAAATTCATTTATTATAACGAGGCTGAGATTCAGCACTTTTTGAACGTCAAACATTACATTAGACAGTCCTTACAAAACGCCCACCCTTTACCACTTCCCCGTGTTTTAGCTGGGAAGAAGAACTGGCGCAAGAAACTCCCTAGCAACACGTCCAAGTAATAAGTTTGAAGTACTGAAATGTATACAATATAAATAAAATAAATGTAGTCAAATACCAATACGTCATGACCTATTGCAACAAGAAATGTTTCACGTGTCCCAGAATGTATATTTTACCCCTGTGTATGCAGATAAACAACACTACTGCAACGAATACATTCAAGCCTGAAATTTTTATTCGACTCTAAAAAAGCGAGCAAAAGAAAAACTGTAAAAAATGAAAATGCGCGTTTTACCCGGCTTTATACATTTGGAGCGCCGGCGTTGCAAAATCAGATTTTGCGTGATACAGCGAGTTTTGTGAATCTTTTTACAGCGGCTGTGTGAATATTCGCTCCTGAATTACGATGCCATTTTATGGATGAATATTTCGTTTCAAACAAGCAATTTTACAGTTGTTTTTTTAGATGGTTTTGTCATGTAGGGGTGAATGAAAGGCGACTAACTAAAGGTGTTTTTAAGGCCGATATAAGTGTGAAACTTGATACATGACACCGGTGATGTACTTCAGAAAGGTTAGGTACATAGTACTCGCCACCAGTGGGCGTGTAGATATGCACGTACACAAAGCAACGCTACTACTTTTACAACCAACGCGACCTGCTACAATCCTTACATACTCCCTGCATGTAAGGATCGTAGCTGGTCGCGTTCTGTAGTTTCTGCCTACCCTCATGGGAAAAATGCGTGAGTTCATTTATGTTTATGGATATATTATGCTCTTAATAATAACGTTTGTTTGACAAAGATTTTGGGTTAATTTCTACTTTCGTAACACCTTAACTGCCAAACAACGAGACACAATAGAAAATGTATTTTTCGTCGGTCATTTGGCGTTCAACGTGTCAAACACATCCAAATAAAAGATAGGTAAAAGACATAGCTAAAGTACTGCCCTAAGCATATGCAGAAATTTCTCACTAGGTCGTGACATTCAAATATTTATTCACTAATTATTACGTGTTTATTATTCTCCAAGATTTTTCGTGAAATTATCAAATAGTTTAATAGTGTTTCACTGGTTTTCCTCATTTTTTTTGTCAATCAGTACATAACATTATGAAGTTTCGTTTTAATGTAAAATGTGGACAATAAACCTTTTTATACAAATAATTGAGTAAGCTGAAATAAACAGTAAGTCGTCTTTATTATATTTTTTAAGTTATTATCAATATTATCAATGATTAATTCACGAAAATTCTTGGAAAATAATAACTAAGTAATAATTAGCGAATTTATATTTGAATTTTACAAGCTAGTGAGAAATTTCTGTACATGCTTAGGGTAGTCGCCCATACTTTATTTAGCCATATCATTTAGGGTTTATTTAGTTTGAGTATCAGTGGCTGAAATGATGAGTGCCCGGCACAAATTTTTGACGTAAACGTTACGTCACTGCGGACTATTTTAAAATTATTAATAATTTTACTATCCTGTAGCACTCACGTTTACATTTATGACGCAAAGTATTAACCCACAGATATAAATGAAGTCTTGAAAATAAATTAATACTGTTATTCGACGAGTATTTATTTTATTTATTATATGCGGATAAATTTTTTGATGCCCTATGATTATTTATTTTATTTTATTTCTTCATATATTAATAATTGTATCATTTTAATGAAATAAACCACTCCAAAGGCACTTAATAAGTTGCTTTGTGACAAATGACACATTAGATGAAATTTTGAATGATAAAAAATAACTTGTATTTGCAATTTTAATCGTTCCTATTGACGTTACGTAAACGTCAAGTATGGATTCTAGGCACACTGTTCCCAATCAGTGATCCGTAAAAGCTTAAATATAGTTCGCTAAAAGTTTGAAACTTTTGAACTCAGAAACCTCCTCATTCTATTATTATTTTCTTTTAGAAAACTTGTGTTCTCTATAACAATAGTAGGTATTATGTGAAAGAAGGTTTTTTTTTTATAAATTGATTAACTCAGTTTATAATATGTGGTCCCGAGTCCACAAAAGGTTGGGAACCAAAGATTAGGAGTATGAAAAAGACATGGATTGATCAAAATCCTTTCAACTGTGAACGATACGGTGAACTCAAGAATGATACGGTACGGTAGAAATCAGACAAAAAATATGTTTAATAATTACGAAAATATCAAATTCTTGTATTGTTCGTACCTGTATAGTAATGAAAAATACTCCTAACAGCCTGTCGTACAAAAATTAATCAAAGTCAAAAAGTCAAAGATTTATTTGCAGTAAAATATGGTTACAAAAGTTCTTAAAATGGTAGGTAATATTAGTAGCTTAACGTTTAATCGTAACAAAATGTAACATAATGCAAATTTTTGTTATCGATAGATACAATTACATTATCAATTAGATTTAAATTGAAAGAATTATTTTATATTATAGAAGGGATTCTCAATTAACCACCTACGTAAAGCCTACCTTTTGAAGCGAACCATTGGAAGTTCTTTAATTTGGTTAGGAATCTTGCTGAATACACATAGGATAACAGCTTCGCCTATATAGTTCCGTTTTTATTCTAGTATTAATAAATCGTATTATTGTCTTCGCCCATTTCAATACACTATGGAGAGGTAAATAGATTTTGGCACGCCTACACCTGTGACGTAGCGATTTGACACGCAGCATTGATGAAGTGTCCCGTGACGAAAAGCGTGTCGAAGCGTGACATAACGTTTTGGGAAGTGACATGGAAATACTTTTCAGAGTAAATAGAATACAAACGCTGATTTTTGCACCGGTGATTTTGGTATCAAGGCCACGTCACTTCCAGCTGTTAAACGGATGATGTAAAAAACCGGCCAAGTGCGAATTTTTTTTTTTAAAACGTTGCCCCACACTAGGAATTTCTCCTGTATCGTGGGTGCGTTTACAAACATTTAAACTCACATACACAAACAGCCAGACCCGGAACAAGTACCTGTAGGTCATACAAATATTTGTTCCGTGTCCCCACACGGAACAAATATTTGTATCGAACCCACAACACGCGGCGCAGCAACCGCCGCGCCAACCGTGTCGTCATTTTTCAATTGGACTCGAAAATGGACTCGTTTTTTGTATGGGGGTGGGCCGGCTTTTTTTAAGGATGGGATATCATCCAATGACTTTTCCCGTTTTGGGTGGAACGGAACGCATTAAATCGCGCTATGATTATGTCAATGATGATGATAGTTTACTGTAGTACTGTACTGGGGGTTTCTGGAACGCATTTTGTAAATCTATCGTATATAACATCTCATCCGCTTGTGCCTATTGGCCTAGCTCTGTTCTGTCTCCTGCTTGATATGAAGGGAAATGGAAATTATGTATTTTTCTAACTCCTCCGATGTTCTTTTCCGATTAATTTCGTTGCGGGATGCAAGACAGTTGAATCGTTTCTCCGGGACTCGTCGGGCTTCATTGTCTCGTCGCTTTTCTGGTGGTCGCCACTGTTGATTCTGGTTTTCAGGAGTTGCAGTGGTTTGGGAACAGTGTGGCGGGCTAGTCCCAATTTAAAAAAAACTTGCCTGTATTTCTGAAGGGTTTTCGCTAGTCTCATGTAATAAGGAGCAAGCCAATTGCCATCAATCGGGCACAATCCAAACTCTTGGCCGCTACAGCAAAATCTCAGACGGAAAATCGAGTGAGTCCTTTTACAAAATTTACGAACAGTGAGGACAAAATTCGCAGTTAGAACTTTGGCGATTCGTAAACCTTATTCCTAGTGAATAAAGTTCATATTGGTATAAAACGCTAAGTTGTCGCTAACGAATCTTGCCCTGAGTTGACTCGGCAGTGTCGTTTTCCTAATCCGTAATAGAGGTTCAGCTGTAAAATATCTGATATTAAATTTCCTGTACTTACCTAAGGTTTTTATTTAATAATAAATTAGCACCTGACCTTTCTGAAGAACATACACTGACCTTATTGGTGATGTTCTTCAGAAAGGTCAGGTGCGTAGTACTCGCAACCGGCGTGCGTGTATGATCAGATGAATGAACGTAAACGAAGCAAAAGGAGTATGTAGGGATCGTAGCAGGTGGCGTCCTGGAGTTTCTGCCTACCCCCATAGGAAAAAGGCGTGAGTTTATGTATGTATTTATTTAATAACTTGTTAGTTTTAAGCCATTTAGTTAACTACCGTAGGTCTTAAAACTTCGACATTAGTTCCGACATTAAATGCATAATGAAGTGCAACACCAACTAGGAGTTATGTGTTTTAATTACCATGCTACTGGTATTAACAAATATTTGGCATTTGAGATAAAGGCTAGAATGGTTTTTATAGCAAATTGACATGTACAGAGAGCCGCAAGTCAGTGGTGACGAAACCAGTATTAGCTGGCCTTCAAACTACTAATGTACTACTACTACTTACTACTGTATTACTTTCTATATATCTTTACTTTTTAAATTAAAATGTTTTATATGTTTAGTATTGTGTCGTTGTGTGCCTGGGCGTGTGCTGAATAAATGTGTTTTCTTCTTATTCTTGTTCTACTACCAAGGTGAAGATCAAAATGTTACCACCATCGTGCGGCGTAGGTACTAAGTATAGCTTTTCCGATGTCCTTCGCATAAAGTCATTGTTGTTAAAATTACCTTTTTTATTTTTTTCGGTTTTATAATATTCACGTGCTCTGTGGCCAGTAAACCTGTTTTTCTTTAAATAAATACAATGCTGGACAATCCACACAGCATCATCTAGCCCCAAGCTAAGCAGAGCTTGTGTTATGGGTACTAGATGACTGATATACTTAATACAATACATTACATAGATGATATTTTTATTATACATAGCAAATACCCAGAACACCCGGAACAAATCTTTGTAGATCGTACAATGTCCCAAGGCGGGAATCCTTCGTCCGCCGCGTCACATCGGTCGTCATCGGTTCTTCTTTCTTTCTGTTAGATTAAAACCTTCATTGTTTTATCAGGAATTATGATGACCAGGGAGACGTTGTAACCTCGATTAACCGGACGCGAGACTTTTATCTAATCTTAATGGCAGGAAGGAATTGATTACTGTATGTAGATAAGCCACCCACTGTCTATAGAAAATTGATTTTGTTGAACGTGCTTTTCAGGGCACGGATTAGCCTCGGTATGTCATTGATGGTCACCCATTCAGGGACCGAACTCGGTAACCGTAACTTAAACTTTGATCTACCCATCATCTACCTGCCTTTTCCCAACTATGTTGAGGTCGGCTTCCAGTTCAACGGGATGCAGCTGAATACCAGTATTTTACTTGGAACGACTGCCTATCTGACCTCCACAACCCAGTTACTGGGCAACACGAAACCCCTTGGTAAGACTGGTTGTCAGACTTTCGGGTTACTAACTACCCGTAACGACTGTCAAAGATGTACAAAAAGGCTTTACGTGTTTTCTGAGGCACGGAGGAGTCTCGATATACATATAATGAACGGTCACCCATCCACAGACTGACCTCAGCAAGCGTAGCTTAACCGTCGATCGACCCATGCGGCTGTTATTATTTAGCCATAAGCCCCATAATTCCTAATAATCCCCATAAATTCGAACCAAAATATAAACCAGTCAAATGTGCAATAGTTTACCCGTCTATTATCGTCAGTGACATATAGTCTGTGGCAGTGCGACCTTGTCACCGCTCTTATCGGTTGTTGACGTTTATTTCAGTAACCTAAATTATTATTAAACCTGCGGATTTATTTTAGATAGTGTTTTAACCTTAGCGACAAAAGTAAAATAGTGCTGCAACGTCGGCGTAATTTCGTAACACTACCTTCAATGGGAATGCTGTTTAAGAGCATTTCAACAGCATTTATTGCGTTATTTGTCCAGACGACTTTTTATACTGATTTTATGAAACAATGGCTTAGGCATTTCTTCAGAAGGAGATGTTGGAGTAAATCAAAAACAAATCTATACAACGTACACACTATATTCTTTCTCTTTCTAACCTCATAAATATTGTTTAATAGTTTTGGGACCACTCTAACCACTTGACAGAAATCCGTAGTTTCTCACAGTCACTGTTTTCTTGTACTGTACTTTCCTTAGGTGACCCCCTTTAACCCTAATAGAATGTTCATTATTGGCGGAGAGTATTGACTCACCAGCTTTGTGATAAGGACAATCACCAATCATTAATTTGAGGAGATCCTTCTCACAATGTCACCTTTGAAGACCGATGTGGCGCACGATGTCCGCCTGCAACGCAGGAGGTTGCGGGTTTGATTCCTGCCCTGGGACAAATGTTTGTACTATCTACAAAGATTTGTTCCGGGTGTTCTGGGTATTTGCTATGTATATTCAAAATATCTATCTATGTAATGTATTGTGTTGTATTAAGTATATCAGTCATCACACGCTCTGCTTAGCTTGGGGCTAGATGATGCTGTGTGGATTGTCCAGCATTATTTATTTATTTATTTGTATATGCTATGTATTCTATGTTTTTTACTATTCCATTTTAACTACTAACACTAGTAACTAGCATATTGTTTAATAACACTCTGGATCTTTGTTTTCTGAAAATAAAGAACGTTATTATTATTTAACAGCATTCATAGCGTTATTTTCTTCTTCGAACAGACGATTTTTTAACAATGGATTTGATCTTCCTTTGAATTGAAAATCCTTCACTAACAGGCTGGTATTATTATTGCAACTAACGCGATATGAGTCTAATAGTTACTTGGAATTAATAATCAATTGTTTTATTAATAACTAATGCCAATAGGAAAATTGTGTTACAGGCGTTAGGATTTCGCGTTCATCATTTCATTTATCACTGTCCCGATTCATCTGACTGACATAATTCTATTGACAGTTACCACCCACATCCCACCCATTATATCCGACAAACAAACAGTACACAGGTGTTCACCCCGAACAATAAATACCTCGACCTTGCGCACGAGTTGCTAATAAATAAATCCAATTACCGTGGCCCCCACACGTGGGGCTCGGGGCCCAGGGGCCTGTAATACTTTAATAACGTTAGCGAGGCTTCACTAATGTCATTGTGAGTATTAGATTTGAAAGGCTTTTTTTGTTAGACTATTTGTTACTTCTACTGAAATTAGTTCGAAGATGGTTCGCGTGGCCGGAATAGGGTAGTGTCCTTAAAAATTCTGATTGGTCCGAAAGTTGGATTACTCAAAAATACTAGACACGTATTTTTTCTTTTGTCACGTAAACCAGAAATGACGACGATATAGTACGTTCAAATTGCGCGTGACGTCACGCCGTGCTACACTTTTAACGTAACAGTGACGTCACAAGCCCCTTCTCCTGAACTTTGATGTGCTATATCATTCTCACTTTTTATTGATTTGAGTAAACAAAAAATACGTGTCCAATATGTTTTTGTAATCTTACTGACGGACTAAATAGACTAAATATATTTTTACCTAGGACACATCCCTATTGTACGGGTTGCTTTTGTTTTTTAATTCGGACGAAGCAACCAAACTGAATTCAACCAAATAGAAATTACACATTGTGGGAAAATTCCAACTGTCTGCCTACTACGATACATGACGACCGATGTGGCGCGGCGGGCGAAGGTCTGCCTGCGACGCAGGAGGTTGCGGGTTCGATTCCCGCCCCGGGAAAAATGTTTGTACGATCTACAAAGATTTGTCCCGGATGCTCAGGGTATTTGCTATGTATAATAAAAAATATCTATCTATGTAATGTATTGTATTAGGTACCTATATCAGTCATCTAGTACCCATAACACAAGCTCTGCTTAGCTTGGGTTAGATGATGCTGTGTGGATTGCCCAGCATAATTTATTTATTATTTATGAGATACAATCCGCAGACATACAGAAGAACGGATGGACAGTTTGCGGTGGTTTAGTAATAGTGGCACCCTTTGGGTCCGCACCCAAAGGGTGTCAGTTCCGTTTTGTTTGTTAGTGTCACGGGACCTTAACAAACAAAAACGTAACTGATTTCATCGTCGGATCCCCTTGATATCAAGATAGGTAGGCAGATAAGTTTAATGTTCAGAAACTTCACTTACGTCAAAATTCTTACACTGCATCGTTTGTGACAGATATAATACCACGTTATTTCTACTCTGTGCCTAGAGAACCCGACAACATAACCCAGTTTCCGATCAATAAGAAGTGCGCGTATTATTTAATTAGTTCAGCTGATAACTTAATTAAAAACCGGCTCTCTAGTTCTACACAATGTACCAACGCAATGATAGTTGTATGCAGCTGAGATGAGAATGCTGTTATTAGGTCAATTGTTACAATTTATTTCGGAATTCAGAATGATGTTGTGTACTTATAGGATATTAAATTGTAAGGAAAAGAAAGTTTTTACCATGACCTTCTATAATATTAATGCTGTAGAAGGTTAAAGATTAAGGATAGGAAGGTTTTTGACTGCCACATTGGTCCCATCCACAGACCTACCTTGGCAACCGTAGCTGACCCACGCAGCTATTTGTATTTAGCCACGAACCCCTTTGTTCTAAACCATCTGTCTCATCAATCAATTGGAAAAAAAATACCAGTATTTAACATGGAGCGACTGCCTATCTGAACTACACAACCCAGCAACTGGGCATCACGATACCCCTTGTTAAGACTGGTTGTCAGTCTTTCGGGATTCTGACTACCCGTAAAGACTGTTAAAGTTAAATAACGCCTTAAATTCAGCAATGTCGTGAACACACACAGTATGCTATTCCTCCCTACGGCTATCACAAACTCAGGTCACAAGAACTCGAAGTTAAACCAGGTCACATTGTAAATAAATTAGCTGGAGCGCTGGATAGTTTACGATCTGCTTCTGTATGCAAAGCGCTGTAGCAGGTTGGAAATACTGGAACGCTTTCGAGTAGTAAGGTTTTTAAATAATGTTGCTTCGTGTTCGGAATTTCAACTGCATTTTAGGTGCGTTTACAAACAGAATATCACATGAAAAAAAAACTGAAAAGCGTGCAGTCCGCCTGGAAGCGGTAGTGTCGGCAAACTTGCGTGTTGTAACTGCTCCAAAAGATCGCATCCCTTTCTGATCGCGCGCGGATTATTCAGGGGATCGTGATTGCCATAATCTTCATATTTATCATCCAACATCCACTTGTATGATAGAAGTCCCAGTCAGAATACAAATGGTAAACATCCAATGTCGTGATGATGGCCCAGTGGATAAGATCTCGCCTTTCATACACTAGGTTCTGCGTTCTAATCCGTGCAATTACCAATGTGACTTTTCCTTTTAAAATCCAATTTCTAAGTGTATCTTAGACATCACTGACATCTGGGAAGGAAAACATTTTAAGGAAACCTGGCCCTGTAAATAATACAAGTCTGAAATCACTGACTCACCTTGCGTTAGGTACTGTGGTGATTAATGCTCGTCTCTTCTCTGTATGAGGAGCCTTAGCCCTACAGACGGACAGTAACAGTCTGGTATTACTATAGTAAATAAATCCCTTACAAAAATATTCTCATGTATTTCATTCAGTCTTTATGTAGGTACAGTGTGTTCAGACATAGAGCAGCGATATTCTAAATACTCCTATTTTAAAGCACTAATACACTCTAAGCTCCAATACACTTTCCCGCTATGTAGCAGCCATTTTGTTTTTTTTGCTAATATTCTCTATGCGAGTACAAAAAAAAATCATATCTGTCTATGTTTTAGTCACATTGAGATAAAAATAGGCTTATTCGAAACACAAACATATTCTTTGTTCCACTTAACAGAACCATTGTCCAACTACCCACTAACGTTAACAAAAGCTACAATTTGATCCCGCCGCGAAACAAAACATCATTGACGAAGCCTTCTGAGAGTAGCTCGTAAGTTCTGCAAATACCTTTGAAACAAAATACATTAATTAGTAAGAAAGTCAAGTAGGTACCTATTTACCGCCATTGTCCTTTGTGCCGGCCAGTCTTTGTCACGCCGCCGGAGTGCCGCGCCCACGCCATAGATTAGCTGTGTAGCTCTACTTGTAGATTTGATTAGTACTGCAAAACGGCGATAGATTATAAACTATCAATTTTTAAAAACTAAGTAGGTAAATAAAATAAAAGTGTTTTGTTTCGTACAACTTAGGTTTCCATATTTTGTTTAAAACACTTATGTTAGTATAATAACAACGAGATAGTAAAAATAAATAAAAATGCCGGCCAATTGCGAGTCGGACTCGCTCGCACTAGAAGGGTTCCGTACTATCGTACAAGATTTAAAGTCATAAATATAGTTAAAACTCATGTTCTCCCAAACATTCCAACTGACAACTTAATCCGCCCAGTAAATTCAGAGTAAATTGGCTGTGACAGACGGACAGACAGATATACGAGTGATCCTATAAAGGTGCTCCCTCACTGGGAGCATTCGCTTGTAATGTAACGTTACAGAATCGATCATTACATCAGTGAGTGAGGAGAACCGAGCATTACAGTGCGCAACCTGTAATGATACAATCTGTAACATTTTGATACAACTTCTAACATGCATGCACTGAACAAGTAATTCAGCTAGGCAAATTCTCAAAAGCAAATTTGAATTGTTACATTACAACCGAATGTTCGTCAGTCAGGGAGGCAGTATTACCATGTAATGCTCAAAATCGAATCTGAAATGTTACATTACAGGCGAATGCTCTCAGTGAGGGAGCACCTTTAGGGTTCCTAATTCGATGTTATTGGAATTTTCTTATTATAATTTTTCGAGTCCATTCATAGAAATCCATACTATGTATACTATAATGAGAGTCTGTCTGACTGTCGTTTGTTACGTTTTCACACCTTAACGGCTTTCCATGAAATTTGGCAGATAGACCATGACTTGGGTTAGGACAAAACATTCAATATAAAGGTAGTAAGTTCCCGTGGGATAATTACCGTGCTAAACGCGCAAAGCCGCAGGCAAAAGGTACTTTATAATTAACTCGTGTATGACAGTAACATTCGACTATTACATGGGACTAGAAACATAAAGCGAACGAATAGACGGCGAAATGTGGAAGTACTATAAGTACACCTCTGCCTGACCATTTGGGGAAAACAGTCGTGATGTTATATAGTCACATTCAATTCAAATTATCTTCTCCACGTGTAACCGTATATTGAGAAATGTAACCAGGCGAACAATCGTTGTACCTTACAATACAGTACAACTCAATCTATTAGAAGTATAAATCATTTCCAAGAAACTCCGATCTTGGACACAACAATCGGTTGAATGAGTCCCCCCCGGGGTCCCCTCCCTCCTTGTGTCGTCACAGGTGACCAGTGTATTTGACAGAGCATCTCACCCTTTATCCCTTTACCTCTTTATGTAAGCAGATGCGTCATTGCTACAGAAATCCGGTCAAGTCCGTGTTGGGCGCACAGTGAAGGGGTTCCGAAGAGTATGTCTGGTTATGTTTTTTTTTTACGTTGCCTCCCTTGGAAGTTCTCTTGTACCGTGGGTGCGTTTACAGACATTTAAACTCACATACACAAACAACCAGACCCGAAACAACTACCTGTAGGGCAAGCAAATATTTGTTCCGTGTGGGAATTGAACGTACCCGACTGGATTCATAATTGTGAGTAATAATATTTCCCTACCAACTACTTGTATCTAATGAATCTACATTTAAACAAGCAATTCTTGTATACATATATAATCTGCATCTCGGCAACGGCTCCAACGATTTTCATCATTTAGTATGCAGGGGGTTTCGGGGGCGGTCAATCGATTTAGCTAGGTTTCATTTTTAGAAAATCGTTTTATCTGAGCAAAGCTTGGTCATACAGGTACATTATGGTACACAATAAAGAATTAAGAATCATAACGCAGCAGTCAATCGCTCAGTCATTGCGCCAAGTACCTTTAAAAGTTTATGCTATATTTTTTTTATATTTCTAAGGTTAGGTACTACTAAGATCCATGTAAAACATTGGTATTCAGCTGCATCCGGTTAGACTGGAAGCCGACCCCAACATAGTTGGGAAAAGGCTAGGCTGAGGTACTACTAAGGTCTTTATTTTATGGGAGAAGCCCGCCACACTATTCCCAAACCACTGCAACTCCTGAAAACCAGAATCAACAGTGGCGACCACCAGAAAAGCGTCGAGACAATGAAGCCCGACGAGTCCCGGAAAACAATTCAACTGTTTTGGATCCCGCAACGAAATTAATTAGAAAAGAAGTACTAAGGTCTGAGAAAATACCTTATATGTATAGATACCCATCGACACGCTAAAAAGAGAAACGGGGCGACAGAAGTCACGTGCGCCTCGGGCATAGATACCCACTCTGCCCCCATACTGCGGAACCCTATAAAATGGTAGATTACCCTTTGAAAATATTTCACAAACACGTGCTCCTGTGAACGACGTGCCTCACGTGGGCTGCGCTTACGTAGGCAGAATACTGTCAGGCAATGTGTCCTGTTTTTCTGTGTTGTTGTTTTTTTTCTCTAAGATATAAATAATGATTGGATGGTTTTATTAGAGGTGTGGCAGAATGTGAGCTTATTGGAAAATATCGCCGGGCAAAGTGTAGTTCTATTGAGTTTTTCCTATAGGAATTATCTTATTAGCTAGGAGGCTGCATTTGTGCCCGGTTGATTGCAACAGGCTCGCTCCAAATGTGGGTGTTATCTCCTATAAATTCAAATTCAGAATATTTATTTGCCAGAAAATATATTGTTCAACAAGGGAAGATTTTAAAGTCTAAAAGTAATTGTACTCTGCCTGCAAGAGAGAGAGTAAATTGCATTCTATAATAAAGTCATCCATCTTCACATCGTACCTAAAACACAAAATATTACATTTAATAAATTTAATTTAATAAACAAACCAAACCAAAATGACATTGATGCATTTCAATACTTTTAATTATTTAAACTTAAGTGAAAAGTCAATGAAAAATTGTAATATAAGAGCACCTCTGCCCAACCCATCAGGGAATACA
The DNA here is from genome assembly GCA_905147745.2 of Phlogophora meticulosa. Taxonomy (NCBI): domain Eukaryota; kingdom Metazoa; phylum Arthropoda; class Insecta; order Lepidoptera; family Noctuidae; genus Phlogophora; species Phlogophora meticulosa. Next base: position 16,210,104 of record LR990530.1, on the reverse strand, counting down.
GCCTTGATGTTATGCAATGTCAGAATCCTATCAGGGTGCAAAAGAATACAGAATAGGGTAGATAGTGTCCTTAAAAATTCTGATTGGTGCGAAAGTTGGATTACTCAAAAATACTGGACACGTATTTTTTCTTTTGTCACGCAAACCAAAAATGACGACGATATAGTGCGTTGAAATTGCTCGTGATGTCACGCCGTGCTACACTTTTAACGTAACAGTGACGTCACAAGCCCCTTCTCCTGAACTTTGATGTGCTATATCATTGTCACTTTTTATTATTTGAGTAATCAAAAAATACGTGTCCAATATTTTTTGGTAATCTTACTGACGGACTAAATAGACTTAATATAGTTTTAGCTAGGACACATCCCTATTTCAGCCTAAACCGACACTGTGACCTCTCTAACAAAGTTTCCTCGGTCCAACAACTAAGCCATTACCGCATTATTGCGGTCTGTGTCCGCAATCCATTAGTGTCCGACACTGGTGTCCGAGTTGCAGCAACTTGCCACTTAGTGTCATAACTCTCGCGACACTCCACGATTTACGAGCTAGTAGATGACTTGGGAGGCTGGATTAAGGGTAGATAGTTATTATAACTTAGTTATAAGTTTTAAGGAAATAAAAATAGCAAAATAGTCTCCTTAGCCTGTTGAAAAAGAGGTCTTGGGTTCGATTCCCGGGTCGGGCAGTGTTAATGGGTTTTTACCTAGAATTTTGTTGGGCGAACATTCCCGAGGCAATACAGAAACGAGGGAGCTTTAATATCATCCTGAAAAAAATGTTGTATTGGACGCGCAAGGCATTTAGCGTCCTCTCTGAGCAGCTGAACCACATACCTCCCGTGTACAGGCCCTGACAGTACGCTTTAAACAAGGTTATTTTGACCTGGTCGGTACAAACCATAAGGTCAAACAGTGAAATCTTCAGAGCCCTCCTTTACAATAATGAATGTATTCTTGTTCCACTCAATTATTCACGATTTCAAATTAGTTAGGCGTCATTTGTTTATGTCAATCAATTTGAATGGAGAACTTTGTTAACATTTGGCTTGAACAGATGGGAATTTTCACGCTATATCCGTCTTCTAAAATTAGCGTAAGTAGAGACGAGGTATTATTGTGAATATTTTATTTTTTTGCTAAAGAAACGTTGCCCCGCACTAGGAATTTTTCCTGTGTTGTATGTGCGTTTACAAACATTTAAAGTCACATACACGAACAGCCAGACCCGGAACAACAAATATTTGTTCCATGCGGGAACCGTACCCATGATACGCAGCGCAGCAATCGATCGCTCAGCCACTGCGCCAACCGTGCCGTCAGTTGATGAAGTTTTTATACTTATCCAATCGCGTTAACCTCAATTTGTGTGAAATAATATATGATTGTAAACGCGCTCACGACACAAGAGAAATTACACAAGGAATTTCTCGTGTCGTGGGTGCATTTACAAACATTTAAAGTCACTTACACGAACAGCCAGATCCGGAACAACTACCCGTGGGCCATCTGTGGCGCAGTGGCTGAGCGATCGACTGCTGCGCCGCGTGTCGTGGGTTTGATTGCCGCACGGGAAAAATTTTTGCATGGTCTACAGATAGTTGGTCCGGGTCTGGCTGTTCGTGTATGTGAGTTTAAAAGTATATAAACGCACCCACGACACAAGAGAAACTCCTAGAGTGAGGAAGCAAAAAAAAAAAATGTACCAGCCTATTACTATCCCACTGCAGGGCAGAGGCCTCTTCTCATACAGAGAAGGAACGAGCATTAATCACCACGCTTGCTCAAGACGGGTTGGCGATTTCAGACTTATATTAATTACACAAGTCCAGGTTTCCTCACGACGTTTTTCTTCACCGATGTCAGTGATGTCCAAGATAAACTTAGAAAGAACATATGAATTGAAAAACTCACATTGGTACTTGCCCAGGTTTGAACCCACAACCTCGTGCACAAGAGGCGAGGCCTAAACCACTGGGCCATCATGACAGTGGGGGCAATTTTTTGACAAAAATCATATAAAAACGTAGGAATTAGGAAAATCCGGGTAAAAAATTCAACGCTTGGAGGTCCAGAATCATGTACTGATGGTATCCGTTTTTGCATTGATGTCCCTTTCATCCCTTATTAGGATAGGCCAGATAAGGGATAGAATAGATATCTTTACGAACTTGTCCTGTCCGTTCAACATAGAAACTGCAATGCAATAAAACCCATTCAAGTTTACATCACGGACTTCGCCTTAGTGATAAGAATGATAAGACTATTTACACAATATAAGGACGCGCAATTAGGTACATGCGCGCTTTGATCTCTGCTGACCCCACGGCCATTATTGGATAACCTTTGTGATTATATTGTTGCGATTGTTTTGTGTGTAGTAGGTAAGTAGATGCTGTACACCGCACGGTGGTAACAAAACCAGTATGAGCTGACCTCACATTCTATTAAACCTTTGAACTACGCTAGGCCAGAACCGTACTCATGATAATATTTATTGATAATAAATTGGTTAAAACAATTTTCTCACAAGATATTTTGTGTGGATGAGGTCAGTGTTTCTAATTTGACTAATCTGAGAAGTAACTTGTTGCTCCTAATATTCATGGACCTATGTGGCGCAGCGGGCGAAGGTCCGCCTGCTACGCAGGAGGTTGCGGGGTCGATTCCCGCCTTGGGATAAATGTTTGTACGATCTACAAAGATTTGTTCCGGGTGTTCTGGGTATTTGCTATGTATAATAAAAAATATCTATGTATGTAATGTATTGTATTAAGCATATCAGTCATCTAGTACCCATAACACAAGCTCTGCTTAGCTTGGGGCTAGATGATGCTGTGTGGATTGTCCAGCATTATTTCTTTATTTATTAACATCACGACTTATCTGCTATTCATTACTCTTTTACACTTTCTAGCCTGAAACACAGATTCAACCTAGTTCAGGCAAATAAGCAACTGTACTCTGTTTTAATTGTTAAGATTAGGCTTATATGTGCTCTTTATAAAATAAACGATTATTATTTAACAATATTGAATACCATTTCATTTCATTCCATTATGTCGATCGGATCTCAAATACTTACTGGCTTAAAGCTTTGCACAATCGTGGGCCCTGTAGGGTGCAGAAAAATGTAATAAAACGAAATAAAAACAATATAAGTAAGATCAATAAAAGTTTTTCCCAATAGAATTCAACGGACTTAAAAAGAAACACTACAAATTGTAAAATAACCATAATTTGGTATGCGGTGGCTTTGGTTGTTTCATTTGATTCATCTTTTGCCTCTGTCTTCCGAAATTCGGTTAAATAATGAACAAGTCACAGCAAAATGTAATAAAAACAAATGAAAAAAACTGGTATTAAATTAAGAATGAAAACATTAACAAAACAAAAAGAAAAAAATTGAGATCAGTATTTTTAATTAAATCATTTACAGTGGAATAATTATTAATTTATTAAGGTTATCAAGACATAAATTAAATATGTGGATACAAATGATTTGAACATCCAAATAATATTGCAATTATATACTTAGTATTTATCATTATAAAAAGCTTTTTAGCCTAGTTTTCACTAGGTTTGGTTACCACTACCGTGCGGCTTACAGAACCACCCTAAAAAGAATCCGCTTTCGTAAAAGTCCAAACAGAGAAAAAGAAAAAACAAAAGCACTCATTTCTGTCTCAAAAATATCGAGGGAACCCATTTTCATATTTCATTGAAACTTGAAGGAACTACTAAAAGCATTTAACTTCTAGGGTACCGTACTCAATGGGTGCTAACGGGTAACGGGTAACCCTAGTACTAAGCAACTGTGTCTGTCCGTCTGTCTGTCAACGGGCTCTGTCTCATGAACTGTAATAGGTAGACAGTTAAAATGATCATGTTTATTTTTATTTATTTAATACTTTATGCACACAATTGTACAGAGACGGACTTAATGCTATAGGCATTTTCTACCCGTCAACCATTGTGTGATGCAGATACAAACAGTAGTGGGTGCAGTTTCTTAAAAGAAAAGGGAATGTATATAGATTATAAACTATAAATATATTAACTACATCGAATATATATCTACACAAATAAACATTCATACACGACCGCATAACAAAGTATTATTCATTGGCACTATAACAAAAAAAAATGGTGGATACAATAAACATGATTTTTAGACACTTTTTGCGCGACCGCTAAAGGTATCTCTAATCTTATACGATAGTACAGAACCCTTCGTATACAACTCGTACTTGCCGGTATTTTAATCAAAACAACTTTTAAACAAATCACTTGAAAGTCGAGCACGTTCTTGAACGACTTCTGAAAACGTGAGCAGGCACTAAGTAGTTGGAATTTTAACTTGAACTCAGCGAAGTGAACCAGTTTCTTTAGGAAACCGTAGAAAAAGCGAGGGTAAGTTCTCCCTCGCGTTTCTATGGCTTTATGAACACATTTGCTTTGTTTACATAGCATTGCGCTTGTTGTTGAAAAGGTAAGGTAGAGGTTGTTATTTTTATTAGCCTATACTGTCCCACAGCTGGGCAAAGGCCTCTCTCAAGTCCTTTCACGTATTCGTTTCCCGCGCCACCGCTAATTATTCCAGTTAATTAAAATAAATAAAAAAAAACATTTATTCATATTAGGCTGAGAATCAGCACTTTTTCGTCAACGTTTATATGAGACAGTCCCCCACAATGCCCACCTTTCACCACTTTCTAGTCTTTTTGCAGGGAATAAAAAGTGGTGCAACAAACTGCCCAGTGAAGGAGCACCTTTGGGGTCTCGAAGGCAATTTAAAGTTGACCCAGAACTTAGCTACGAGTTAGGCACTATCAGTAGCGTCCGTCAAATCCTGCAGCGTACACGTCTAATGGTACCCAGGACACGATACCAGGCGTCCCATCGTTTGTGGAACAGCACCACGCTTGAATTCCAGACTGGAGTCGTCTGTTGATCTCCACCTGATCAGGCTTTCCTTGCTTCAACCAACCTGTGTCCGGTAGCATAAAATATTGCTAAATACTTACTTTTTTGGAAAATTTGTCAACTTAAATTTTGAAATATAACAACAGGTACTTAGGCACGTGTTTTCAAATTGAATGAAGCCTGTTAAAGAAAATACAGTGGTAACTTGCTTTAAAAGATGCGTGATTTTTCCAAGGATCACTTTAAAACAACCTCGCGGTCGTGTCAATTAATTAACAGCCCACCCTCATCGTAAACATTACGTAGTCGCCCCATCTAATAGGTACTGTTAAAAGTTAATAAACAGCTTGGCAGCCATAATAATTCACCCTTACAATGTAAAATTGCCCCATCATTTCGTAATTTCAACAATTTGCCAAACTTTTCTGTTAACGAAACAAACTTAAGAAATACTTGCTGAATTTCGCAAAAACTTCACGCCCAGTAAAGCCTTTCAAATATCCGACATTTTTCCCTTTTACCTCTTATTTAGGAAGGGCTCAAGTTGGGCCGTAAGCGAGCTTATACTGGGTCAGCCCACGACCTCGGAAGACCCTAGATAAGATAGTTAACGAGGACTGGGGAACTCAATCTGGGTAAATTAAGCTTGACAAGAAATACTGACGAAAGATTTTGAGTAAGTCTTGCTTGACATGCGATCGTTTAGGGTTTAGGGTACCATTGACCCAGATAATGCGGTGACATGACTGAGGTTTTTATTCCGCTCTTTTTGTGTTGGGGCCGTATAGGGACACATTAACAAAATTGGTTGAACTACAGTTAAATCAAACTATAGAATGTGGAATACATCGCCACAACCAGATACCATCAGTTCAGTACAGGATTCTGACAGTGACAGTGCGTTGTTCTTCTATAAAGTTTTTTTCTTCCTTGGAACAGTAAAAAAGTGAGATTTTAATCATATCCAATTACAATTTATGCAAACAAAGAAGAACAGGCAAAAAAAACCCAGACCCGACAGAAAAGTAACATACCTCAGTTTTTTTGTTATTATTTATATATAATCATATTACATAGTTTTTATATTCGAAATCAATGGCTAACACCAAAATATTGCCTTATGTTTTTGTTCAGGCTTTACACTAGAAAAGTACAAAATGCCTACGTATCTACTCAATTCGTAAATGTAATATGTAACTAAATGACGTAGAAAAGTAAGTAGTTATGGGATGTATTAAAAAAATGTTGGTATAGCAAGTTATTTGTGTGTATGTATAAAAACGGTCACGTACTGTGTGCATACCTACTACGGCTCAAAGAAGATTTCTTCAAAAATTCATTCTTAAAAAAAAAAATCTTAAGTTGAATGTTGTACTCGGAGTTCAAAAATTATATAATACAGCTGTATCTCCAGGTCTCCTGGATACATCCCATAACTATTTATCGTCATTTAGTTACATACATTACGAATTGTGTAGATAAGTAGGCATTTTGTATTTTTTTAGTGTAAACCCTGAACAAAAACATAAGGCAATATTTTGGTGTTAGCCATTGATTTCGAATATAAAAACTACATAATATGATTATATAAATAATAAGAAAAAAACTGAGATATGTCACTTTTCTGTCGGGTCTGGGTTTTTTTTATATGGGACGTGACCGTTCTTCTTTATGTTATTGAAGAAGTTATTCGCGACCGTATCATACATACATTTCTCGTAATAAAACAATTAATATCGCCATTCCAACCCTCTAAATTAGAATTGTGTCCAAATGTCTTTCAAATAGTCATTCAATATAACTATAATATAACATAACTATATCAATTATTGACTTCAATATTTTTTTATGGCAAATTAAATATACAATTATACTATAAAACTAACTAGGTATATACATATTTACAAAAAAAAAAAAAAAAACAAAAAACAAAAAAATAGCCGACAAGGACACTCAGGCGTCAAAGTATTCCTCCGCATCGCTGTCATCTGGAAACGTGCCCAAAAGACTGGCAGCATTGCCACGTTGGATGGCAATACTAATTCTTTGGGCAAAGAATGAGCCAGCCCTCTGGTCACGCGAAGTGTCGATCAGACGTCGAGAAATTTCTTTATAAAGATGACGTGCACTCGGACCCCATGACCCGAGCGTTTCAACCCCAAACGGCTCAAAACTGTAGTTACCAATAAGGTTACAGTATTTGCGCCGTTTGAGGGTCTCAGCACCCGCCGCGGCAGCGCCAGCACAGCCTGCCGTGCTTGAAACATGAGATGGCGCAAGGGTATCGACGCAAGTTGCGTCCCACACCAAAGGCCTACCCATCTTCCAAGGCAACAAAGTCATGCCGTCTGGTCTCTTACCATCGTCTCGTACCAAGCCGTTAGGTTCTAATACCGCTGGTACGCCGGCGGTACCAAGAGCTCGACGAATAATATCATTGATGCTGGCGTGCCGTGCTATGCGTCCTGCGCTCCTGTAACAGGACAGGCCATGGTGCCCGAAGCTGTCGACCGCTTCACCACAGTGACACCGATGCGGAGCAACACAAGGGGCACCCAAGCGAAGACAAGTAGCGAGCCGAAACGATGTGTCATCCATCATAGTACCTATGGTGGCTGACGGGAGTGCCTGAAGCCAGAGGCCCGACTCCCATTCTCCCACGGCCAACAGACGGGCACGCTCAGCAGTACTAGGTGACGTGTTCAACAGAGAATTCCGTATAGTACTGCAGAGCGGCAAGTCCCATCGCGCCTGGGAAGACAGGTTGTCGGGCAAATCCGTATTGGGACAAGCCATTTTCCAGGCGTTCAACGCATCGGTCAAACACGGTACTTCAAAATCAACCAGTGAGAAAGCTAAAATATTCCTGGTTAATCTATCGGTACTATGGACCGAGGAGAGGAATGCCGGTAAACTTATACTGGAAATTTTGCGGACGCCGAGACCACCCAGGCGAATGGGAAGTGTGGCTTGCTGCCATGCTCGGTCGTCCAAGGCCACATTTAGGATCGAAGAAAGAGTGTTTCTAATAATTTGGTCTACTTTTTCTAAAAGTTGTGGATGCTTCCAAAGATGGGAAGAGCGTAGGCTATATGTAAATTTTGGTCCAAAACAACAGTATCGAATAAGTGTGAAAGCCGAATGTATGTTAATTTTGTAAAGTCTTTCCGAAACATCATTAAAATTTTGTATTTTCTCCTCAATAAAAGTGGGAAAGGATTCGTCAAAAATTGGGGACCCCAGGAGGTGGAGAGAATTTTTCTCCATGATTTTGATGTTAGGTGCTACTGTGTTAACATAACTATTATATTATAAGTATATATAACTATTTTCATTATTAATACTCCATGGAAAACACGTTTGTTACGGTCGCGAATAACTTTTCTTATAACTCACAACCTAACACCGAGCTGGAAATTGCAATAAACCAATAAAAAATTGAATTATGCCGACTGGCGCTACGAATTCACTTTAAAGAATTAAATTAAGGTAAATTAGTATTCACGCTTTGGAATTTGCAACTACAGTACTTTCTCAAGTTATTATGCCTTGTACTGAGACTGTAGTTTCGCTTCTTTTGTTTTTTTGACATTCAAAAGTGCCGTAATGGTCTAATTGAAATTAATGCCTTGAGTTTATTATTTAACAATTTCAAATAAAAAAGAAATAGAAAAAGCCACCATAAAATTCAACACTGAGGGGTATAGAAGAATCGTGATCTGAAATCATGGTGTCAGGTTGTAAGTCGATGTATTCCAGCCTGTATTAGATCTCGGAACAGAACGTATGGTGTGAGCGCATACAAATCACAAATACAAACAAGAACGAACAAATGTTACGAGATTAAACAAATTTTTCATTCAAGTCCCATAGTGTTTGTTATCGCGAACCTGGAGTAAGTAGGTATCCTAAGTTTACGTATAAAACCGCCTATTCCGGCTCGAGCACACATGGTCTGACATGGTTCCCTTACCACCGAATATATAACACGTTTGTATTACAAAACGGGTTCGACAGAGATGTGACTATTATCAAGTTCACCAACATTCCGTCAGTTATGTTTAAGTTCCATGTAATAGGGAACGAATCCAAACTTCTTGCTGCTATTGAGAAACTAGACAAATAGAAAAACCCAATAACACTTCGCCAAACCCTCAAATCGAACCCTGCAATCAAGGGTACTATAGTTGACTTACTATCAAGCCATACAACACATATTCTGCCTACCTGACGGAACCCTTTCCCGGAGGAGCTCGTGGCTAAATAAAAACACCCGCACTGGTCGATCGAAGGTTAAGCTACGCATGCCGAGGTCAGTCTGCGAATGGCTGACCGTTCGTAACATACCGAGACTCCTCCGTGGCTCGGAAAGCATGCTAAACCGTTGATCCCGGCTGTCATTTGTAGATCGTGGACAGATGTTACGGGTAGTCAGTAGCCCGAAAGTCTGACAACCAGTCTTACCAAGGGTATCGTGTTGCCCAGTAATAGGTTGTAGAGGTCTGATAGGCAGGCGCTGCATGTATAATAGAGATGTGTCCTAGGTAAAAATAAATAAAGTCTATTTAGTCGGTCAGTAAGATTACCAAAAAAATTGGACACGTATATTTTGCTTACTCAAATCAATAAAAAGTGACAATGATATAGCATATCCAAGTTCAGGAGAAGGGGCTCGTGACGTCACTGTTACGTTAAAAGTGTAGCACGGCTTGACGTCACGCGCAATTTCAACGCACTATATCGTCGTAATTTTTGGTTTACGTGACAAAAGAGAAAAATACGTGTTCAGTATTTTTGAGTAATCCATCTTTCGGAGCAATCAGAACTGTTAAGGACACTCCCCTTTTACTATTCTGCTGGATCCGGTTAGACTGGAAGCCAACCCTAACATAGTTCGGAAAAGGCTAGGCAGATGATGACCTGACGGGGTTCCCTTAGTAGTTTTGTTCCTTAGAACCCTTTGCGGGACGTTACAACGCGATCACTGGCTAGCTCATCACTAACGTCTATATAGATATAGCTAGATTAATCTATGATCTCTGAGCTCTGTTGCTGGTCCCTGTGCCCGTGGTCGCGGCGCCCGGCGACGACATCAAGGCGTTGATTGACGATTAAGGTCAAGAGTTCATATTCGTTGAACTGTCCACAATTGGGACTACAATATAGCTAATCTCTACTAGGCATGGTTTATAGCACTAGAGATTTAATATACAGTACGAAACGACTGCCTCGTTGTTCTAGTGGTCCGGACTGTGACTGCTGAGTGAGAGGTCCTGAGTTTGATTCTCAGGTCGGGCCAGATGGGACAATACCACCGCTTAGTGCAGAAAACAGTGGATTATTGATTTGTAACTAAAATACATTAGTAGGTAACTGACCCACAAAAAAAGCGAAAATAGAAACTTGTTAGCAAAAAAATTCATCCGACCTAAAAAAAAAGATACTTACTTAAAACTGTAAAATAATATCAGAAGTCGGTGGCAAGAAACGAATCAAATGAAACAACCAAAGTCTTGAGACTTCCGAAATTATGGTCTTTTTAGTGTCTTTTTTTAAGTCGCTTGATTTTTTTTTGCAAAAATGTTTTAAACATGACATGTTTTAAATATTTCGAATTTTTTAGTCATGTGAATAATTATTCGAAATCTTATTTTTATTATTATATCTTGATATTTTTATTTTAACCTATTAATGATATAGATAAAAATAAATGCCCTCTGACCAGGTGGGATGACGATCTGCGAAAGACTGCAGGCAGATGCTAGATGCGGCAAGCTGAAAACAGGGCGCTATGGCGCTCATTAGGAGAGGGCTATGTCCAGCAGTGGACTAGTATAGCCTGATGATTATGATGATGATGAATGATATAGATTAACGAGTTTAAGGGAACGCCGTCTGTTATGTAACATACTGTATATACTTTACACTCTTAGAAAAAGACCGCTCTATAAAGGACGGAGATAATTCGTCAAGTGACAACCGCAGCCTAGCGTCAGACCGACACAACACTTAACGAGATAACATCACGCTATCACTCTAAGAGGGTAAACGGTCACGATATCTTGATGGCTGAGCCTTGTATCCACTCTACCATTCATTGACCCTTTCGCTAGGATCTTGTTCTTCATTCATGCTTACACATATAATTTGTGCCTAGCCTTTTTCCAACTGTGCTACGGTTGGGTTCTATAGTTACTCGGTAACACGATATACTTCGGTAAGACTAGTTGTCAGTCTTTCGGGCTTCTGACTACCCGTAACGACTGTTTTATGAATAACAGCCAAAAATATCGGCGCAACATGCTTTACGAGACGCGGAAGGGTATCGATATATAGTATCTAATAGTGCTCATTCATTAAGCCATAAAGCGGTTGCTACTACTGCTTAGCATGAGCTCCTGAGTGCAATTACCATCAGGAATTTCTCTGAAGCAGCTCGATGTTAATGGCAATAAGCATACCCCCTTTTACATGGGACTTAAACATAACTGGCGGAGTGTGGGTACACAATAGGTACCTCTGGGTAACTCTCCAGCCAATACAGGCGTGATGTTATGGTGTATGTTATTAAGTTTTCAGACACAGTGTAGTCTGCACTGGAAGGATCTTCGATTAATATCTACGGACCATTATTATCTTGCCGTCAATCTGTCGCAGTTCCTGGAACAATGGGGTCATGTTACTAATGAGTTGTCAATATTGACATGAGAGGGTTTGCTGTATATACTTAAATACATATATATGTGTATAAATATATATATATACATACAAGCTAGATCAAGATACATAAACAATAGTTAATAACATCAGCGTATTACTGTCCCACTGCAGGGCAAAGGCCTCTTCCCATACAGAGAAGGCACGAGCATTAATCACCACGCTTGCTCAAATCAGATCGGCTATTTTGGACTTGAATTTTATTAAATAAAGACCAGGTTTCTTCTTGATGTTTTCTGTCACTGATGTTAGTGATGTCCATGATAAACTTAGCGTACGTATGAATTGAAACAAAAAAAAAAAAAAAAAAAAAAAAAAAAATAATACAAGTAATATCTTAATCTTAAAGAGGAAAGATCTTTTCCTTTCCCTATTTTAAAAAACCGTTGCCATACACTAGGAATTTCTCCTGTGTCGTGAGTGCGTTTAAAAACATTACAATTCACATACACGAACAGCCAGACTCGGAACAACTACCTATAACATATTTTTTTCCATACAGGAATCGAACCCGTGACACGCGGGGCAGCAGTCGATCGCTGAGCCGCTGCGTCAACCGTGCCGTCAAAAATATTTTTATGGTTAAGGTTTTAAGGTTTTCTGAAATTTCCTGTTTCTGCGCAATTTCCTTAATTTTATTTTCCGTTAGAACATTCTCCTGACGATAACAATCAGTAAAAAGAAGAATTAGCGACATTGGTCCAGCAGTTCACGTGTGATGCCGTGACCAAGGCCAATAGGAGTTCGTTTTTATTTATAGATTGGAGGATGTATGTATAGATTGAGAATTATTGATAACCTTTATTTTCTTCTTGTTCACAGGGCGTCAAGCATGTCCGCATGCTGATTCTTTAAGAAGGAAGGTGTTTTAAAGCGAGCACCATGACCAAGAAGTTTGAGTTCAACTGGCAGATCCCGGTCCCTGATCTACTGCTTCAGGTAAATGTTTATGTACATAAATTTTGTTGTGATGATGTGTGAGCGTGGGTGTCCTTGTAGTATATATATACATCATTTCATAATACATATAACTCCTCCGCTGTTCTTTTCTGATTAAGTTCGTTGCGGGATCCAAGATAGTTGAATCGTTTCTCAAGGACTCGTCGGGCTTCATTGTCTCGTCCCTTTTCTGGTGGTTGCCACTGTTGATTCTGGTTTTCACTAGTTGCAGTGGTTTGGGAATAGTGTGTCGGGCTTGTTCCATAAAATATCATGAAGGTCAAGCCTGTATTTCCCGAAGGGTTGGGCAGAGGTGCACTTATAGTAACACCCACATTTCGCCAGTTACGTTTAAGTCCCATGTAATAGGGGTCGAGCCTATTGCCATCCACCGGGCACAAACCCAGACCCCGGGCTGCTAATGAAGCAATATATGACGTGTTAAACAAAAGAACACTTCCAACCTGGGCATCGAACGTCACGCATAGTAACGAGGAAGGTTTCTACAGTACCGTAAAACGGGGTCAAAAGAAACTGCGTTTCTATTAACCCTTCTTTACCGGTACCTACAAAAGAATGTAATACCAGTATCTCCTATCCGTTCTATACAAAGATCACAGATAATAATAGGTCTTTACCTATGAAATTGCCGTTTTGTATGAAAAAATTTAAATGAATTTTTTTCATGTATTTTTTATTTGTATTAATCGAAGTAATCACCCATGCAATCAATGCATCTTTGCCAACGCAGTGGCAGTTTATTGATGCCCTTCTTAAAGAAATCAGCTGGACGGGAGGCAACAAATTCTTCAAAGGCATTTTGTACTGCCTCTCGGGTATTGAATTTTTTTCCCGCCAAGAAGTTATCCAAATTCTGGAAAAAGTAGTAGTCTGTAGGCGCAAGGTCTGGTGAGTAGGGCGGATGACGGAGAGCTTCCAACCCCAGTTCTTGCAACTTGGACACCGTCTGCTGTGCAGTATGAGGTCGCGCGTTGTCGTGCAGGAGCAGCGGAGACGAGCGATTGACCAATGCTGGTTGGAGATGTGCCAGCTTCTCCATCATTGTGTTCAATTCTTCACAGTACACATCTGCAGTAATGCTCACCCCGTTTGGTAAGAAGCTGTGTTGAATCACACCGGCGCTAGACCACCAAACAGTGACCATCACTTTTCTTGGGGTAAGTTTTCGTTTAGGGCATTGTTTAGGTGCTGAACCAGGATCCAACCAACTTGCTGAGCGCTTGCGGTTATCAAACAGAATCCATTTTTCATCGCAGGTAACAATGCGGTTCAAAATTCCTTCATTTGTGTGTCTGTTGAGCAGTGCAAGGCACGTCTCGACGCGTACTTCGCGCTGGCGATCATTGAGTTCGTGGGGCACCCATTTGTCAAGCTTTTTTACCTTGCCAATTTGACGCAAATGGACCAATATTGTTTTGACGCTAACGTCGAAAGCTGCTGCTAATTCAGCCGTAGATTGTGTATCATCAGCTTCCACAATCGCCTTTAATTCGTCATTGTCGACCAAAGTCTTCGGACGACCGCGAGGTTCATTTTTCAGGTCGAAATTTCCAGAGCGGAAGCGAGCAAACCAATAACAGGTAGTGCGTTGGTTTGTAGTGTTAGCTCCGTAAACGTCGTTGATGTTGCGTGCCGCTTGTGCCGCGTTGCTGCCACGACGGTACTCATATTCCATAATTACTCGAATTTTTAACGTATCCATGATGACGAAAAAGATTTAAATGCGTTGAAAATGTAACACTAATCAATAAACAAATGACTACTTTTGGAAAAAAAATCTTTTTAAAATAAAATTAATTTGAAATTAGAATTCTTAGCCAAACAAAAAATATTTTGATTTGAAATGGCCAGTACTGCAGAACGGCAATTTCATAGGTAAAGACCTAATATAATCTGTGAAGTAAATCCTTACGCAATCTGTTGTTAGCGTGACGTGACAACCTGTAAGATGGCTGCCTGTGAGTCCGTGCGCCGATCACGCCGTAAATCAGAGTCGATCGCACATGGTTACTGAGTGTAGGCGGGGTGTGGTGTCAGTGGCAGCGGGAGACATGGTAATTGATAGGACGGTTAACAAAGTACCGGGGAAGACGGGGTGTTTATTTGTGTATATATTCTGAGTAGGTATTATATTTACAGTTTATAATCTATATATTTATATATTTTCTGTTCCCTTTTCTTTTTAGAAATTGCACCTACCACTGTTTGTCTCTGCATCACCTTTTGGTTGAATGGTAGAAAATGCCTATGGCATTGGTCCCAGCTGTCATTTGTAGATCTTTGACAGTTATTACGGGTAATCAGGAGCCCGAAATTCTGACAACCAGTCTTACCAAGGGGCACCGTGTTGCACAGTATAGGGATTGTAGACGTCGGATAGGCAGTCGCTCTATGTCCAATGCTGGCATTCAGATGCATCCGGTTAGACTTAAAGCCGACCCCAACATAGTTGGGAAAAGGCTTAACAGATGATTATTGACTTTTAAACAGAGGGTCCAGAATCATGGAACTAATAAGCATTAATAAAAAGACCTCTAACATAAGGAGCTTCAATAAAACCAGAATCAACCCGCTCTTTGCTCGCAATAGGACCAACGCCGATCCCCGGTTTCTCTCCGTGTCTATCCGATGCCCCATCGCAAGCGGCTCAGTTGAGGTGCGCTCACATAATCTCCTCACCTCCACTCCGGCTTGACTACACAAATATCACGAGTTTGCGAGCTTTTCTATTTGATTTGCACACAAATTACCTTTATTTTATTTTGTGTATGTTTATTCGTGAAATCAGATGTCATTGTATGAGCATGTGATGCGGAGGAATAAGGATCGTGTTGTGAGGAAAGTTTTGAGGAGAGGAGAGCAGGATATAAAGTAAAAAGTAGAGGAGGAGAGGAAAAATTGAGGTATAGAGTTAAAGTTTAGTCCTCAATTTTTTTTTAATTTAAGACCAAAAAAAACGGTGAATGGATTGTGTGAAAGATGATATTGATAGGAAGGAGGTGAATATTGAGATAACGGCAAATAGAGACGTACGGATGAAGAAGATATTCTGCGCCGACCCCAAATAAATTGGGATGAAGACAGAAGGATGGCGATGTGGGTTTTTGGTATTTGTGTTTGACATTAAGTTAAGAAGAGAGTAATAATATGTTCACGACATAAAATAACAATAAATTGATACATCGAAATATTACGACAAGTCATAGAGCGTAGAGACGTGGAGTTGCGGATATTGGCCTGTCAAACAATACAAAATACAATACGACAAGTCTAAATTGAATAAAGATGAAGGAACACACAAAAAGCACACTATCATAAAGAGAAAGAATACTATTTTATAACTGAAAACATGGCCTTTAGTTGGTAATAAAACTCCTAACTTAACGAGGGAAAGACTATCAGCTAATCTACTTCTATTGAAGCAACATAATTCTAACTCACTTAGAAGCTTTAACTGTACAGTATCCAGTCCAAGTCAGTTTAAAATTACTACTAATTGGAACCACAACGCCATTTTACGATGTACAAACAGCCCCGTTTATAATGTGCGGGGGCCCTGCTGCGATCCTCAAGTAACCAATGACAGTAGCGTTATTGACACGACGTAATGGCTACAACCAATAAACGGCTCGATCTTTATGGACTCTTTATCGGAACCCGCGGTTTTAATTGGCTGTTAAAAGCCACGCTTTAGAGCCATGCAGAATAAAATGGATCATAAAAATGTTGTCATAAAAATTCTGGGGTTAACAGTGGCGTTTTTCCCCTTGGCGGCATGTACCTTAATGGTAGAAATAAAATCAAATGTCTCATAAAATTAAAACATTTTCATAGTTATCTTCCTCACAGCGAAGTTAATAATATTTGTCACAAGATATTTTTCTTTTTTATCAATAAAATAGATGTTTTCCAATATTTTGTATACATATATTAATTCGATAATTATATATTATGAACACGATGCATCTACTTGAAATAAAAACTAAGTATACTATACCACGATAGGCACAAAGTATTGCAACTAAGCAATTCAGCAAAAAAAAATGTGTTGATAATGTCTTGGATATAATATTTTACATAATTATCTTATTAATATTTACAAAATATTGTAAAAACACTATTTTAAAACAGTAAGTGCGGAGTTTCTTGCCCATTCTTTTCTTTTGGAAGGGGCAACTAGAATCATTTTAGTATTTTATTTTTAATTTTAATATGACGTCAAAAGTGTATTTCTAGGCGATTGGCACCTACTACGCAGCTTAGCGCGAGAGTGCGTATTCTTACGTATTTTGCAAGTAAATGTGTTTGTTTAGAAAACACACGTAGTGGAACACACCGAAAACCCATTCACGAGCAGTGTGCGTCGTTCTCCGCCACGCACCCCGCTGGCGATGCGGAGCAGTGTGCCATTCGCCTTTATGGTCTAGTTTAAATAATTAACTTTGACGTTAAATACTAAGCATATTTCCCTTCCCCAGGGCGCCACCTTCGACCGATGGACAGAGGAAAAAGACAACACGGAATTTGAGCAGAACTGCCTGTTCAAAGTCGACGAGTATGGCTTCTTTATATACTGGAAGAGCGAGGGCAAGGTAAGTCTGGTCTTACCACTAATTTGATTACAGGCTTACGACGACAACACCGCCACACACGGAATGAGATATATACCTATAGGAAAGAACATATCCGCATAGCGTACAAAAGAGAATTGAGAAAGTCAACACCGCCACACACGGAATGAGATATATACCTATAGGAAAGAACATATCCGCATAGCGTACAAAAGAGAATTGAGAAAGTCTACTTTAGTCAATGTAGGTTAAGCTAAAAGACTAGAAATAATGCGGTAATAGTAAAATTGCAGCAATCATGATTAAAAATGGAAGAAGGGAAAGAAAAACTGATGTGCCAAACATTTTCAACGTGGAAATATTGCTTTCTTTATGTAACAGCTGTGATAATTTTCCAAGGCTGTTCTCATAAAAAAAAAAACAAAAATTCGTAAATAATCACGAGTGCTGCTTCCACCCCCCGAAAGATTGTCAGTGTTTTACAAGTAACCCTTTTATCTATATTATCTAAGATGAAATAAACTAATGTCAACTATAAATTATCGAGGAGTCCTCCTGGTGCTTCACCATCAGCTCCACTTTCCGCTTCACCATAAGCATTGTAACGCACATAAATTTCTTAACAACCACATTAAAGTAATCGAATGACAACCCGTGACATACTTAGTTACTGAACTACTTTATAAGTAGTTCTGTTGGCTATCCATAGTCTTCATCATCAGCTCCACTTCACCGTATGGTGCTTTGCAAGAGCAAACGTTAAAAATATCCAAATCGCTATTGGTGTGCCTATGGTATTTGGAGAGTTCCCTCGATTTCTCCAGGATCCCATCATCAGATCCTAATTTAAAAATAAAATAAATAAATAATGCTGGACAATCCACACAGCATCATCTAGCCCTAAGCTAAGCAAAGTTTGTGTTGTGGGTACTAGATGACTGATATACTTAATACAATACATTACATAGATAGATATTTTTTATTATACAAATGCCCAGAACACCCGGAAAAAAATCTTTGTAGATCGTACAACCAATTGTCCCAAGACGGGATTCGAACCCGCAACCTAATGCGTCGCAGGCAGACCTTCGCCCACTGCGCCACATAGGTCACACGTAAGTCATTTGGTGACTGATGGGCCCACCTCGAGAGCAAAAATAATCGTCATCCTCCTGCCCTTGTCCCAATTTATTTGGGGTCGGCGCAGCATGTTTTCTTCTTCCATACATCTCTATTTGCCGTCATCTGTTAAAAAAAAAACACTTCGATATCGATTCGCAATTGACGGAGAAATCGGCGAACATACAAAAAAAAAAGAATCACGTTCCGATTTTACTCGCTATGAAATCAATTAAAACTTCACGATTGGGATTACCACATCGCAGCGTGGACTCACAGATTTTCCTTCAGCCCAAATTTACTCGTATTAACACACACATGTATAGAGATACACACCGAATTTCTTAGCTCTGTAACAGACTGGCATAAACTGGAATTGCGTGGCATTTGTGTGTTCTGTGAATACAGTCAAAGCCCTAATTCTTCAAAGGATGCCACAGATGCATCCAATTACATTTCATTGTCTTCTAATAATCAAAGGATTTGTCATAGAAGAGAACTAAGGAAGTCCATAGACATACGTCTGGTCGTTACTTACGAGTATTTGTACCTTACCTACATCATCTTCGGACTGTCCCTTTCAGAGATACCAGAGAATAAATAAATAAATTATAAAAACTATCAATACTCACCTACTAACGTAAGCACCATTGTTACTAACATCAAAATACTAACTATATTATGGACTGTTGTAGTCTGAAAATAAGGTTTATTTTTAGATTATGACGTTCAAAATTGCCTTTGGTCTAATTGAAATGAATAATTACACTTCGGCTTTTACTTTAACATCACGCTTGTTTTTCCCAAAGGGTTAGGCAGAGATATACCTATACTACATTGACATGGCGATAGTTATGTTTAATTATTTTGAAAATGCGTGTTTCTTCTGTAAGTTCAATTTTTTTTAAAACATTGCCACACTCTTCGAATTTTTCCTGTGTCATGGGTGCGTTACAAACATTTAAACTCACATACACAAACAGCCAGACCCGGAACAACTACCTGTAGGCCATCGAATATATGTTCCGTGCGGGGATCGAACCCACGACACGCGACGGCAACAGTCAATCGCCCATCTACTGCGCCAAACGTTTACACATTTTTTTTTATGGAACCAATTTTTTTGCGCAATTTTACCGTTTTTTGTGGGAAAAAATACGTAATTCTCAGAGACCTCCCCTAGCCCCAAAGTGAGGGTAGATGAGATCCAACCCAACCCCAAGCTAGTTTTAAATAAAACACATATTTTAAGCCCGACATGGGTTGCCGTAACTAAGGCAGGTGAAGTTGGGAACTAATTTCAGTCCATACATAATGTGACGGAATGACGAATTTAAATCCACCTGCAGTCTATCAGGAGGTAGTATTTCCCAGGGGGTCCGGTTCGTCGTTTATTTATGACCCTGAACTAGATTTAGGTTAGTTTGTGAGTTGGGTTTTCAAAGATGTGGTATGTACACATTCTATGTCAGGTCATGGTTGGGTTAATAGATATATTGAGGTAGTTCTGACAGCGTCGTTGGTCTAGTGAGCAAGTGCTACTGCTGAGCGTACGGTCCTGGGTTCGATTCCCGTGTTGGGCAAAGTATTATTGGGTTTTTACCACCTGGAGTTACTCAGTAGCAGCTTGGAATCTGGATTAATTCCCAGTTGAAAGCAATATTCTAGCCCTCTTTTACTACTACTACTGTACTTAAACATAACGTGCAAAATGTGGATTCTCTAATAGCAAGCTCTACTGTTGAGCATGAGGCCCTGTGATCGATTCCCCGGACAGTGTGGCAGTGTTCTTAGGTGTAATCATCTGGAGTTACTCAGTAACAGCCTTGAGTCTGGATTTGAGCCCGGTTGACGGCAATAGGCTCGCCCCTTATTCGGCTTTACCATAGGCACACTTCTGCCTAAACTTTTGGGAAATACAGGCGTGATGTTATTAGTGGTGAAGGGTGGGAGTTTTAGGGGACTGTCTTTTGTAAACTTTTTTTTTTTTTTTGACGTTCATAAAGTGCTGATTCTCAGCCTAATTTAAATATATGAGTTTTGATTTTGATTGTTTGATTGTTTTCATTAATTAAATTGCACATTGATTTCCTAAATATCAGTTAAAATAGGCAAAGTATCTATACTATTTTACGACTGGAGTTCAAAATATCTAGGGTATGGAAACCAATCTCAGACCATTTACCTAGCCAAGGCTAGACTTACTAATACTACTAGGGAAGCTGTGCTCCCCGTGGACAGCAAGACCTTGGGTAACCGTAGTATCCGGTCCTCGATAGTTAATACATTAACAATTTCTTCTCCCACTTCTATACGAGTATCGCCTGGGAAATCTGTTGTATATTCAATTACTAAGTAAATAAGTCTTTGCTGATATTGATTTCCATATAACCATCAGGATAACATTATGTTATTAATATCCTCCTGTGCTCGAGGGGCTCGAGGCTCGATCGTAAATATATTAAGCTACGCTGACCGAGGTCAGTCTATGGATGGGTGACCGCTCATTGTAAATTGAGATGTCATTACGAGTCATGTTAAGCCGTTGGTCCCGGCTGTCATTTGTAGATCTTTGACAGTTGTCACGGGTAGTTAGAACCCCTGAAAATCTTACAACCAGTCTTACCAAGGGGTATCGTGTCGCCCAGTAACTGTGTTGTGGAGATCAGACAGGCAGTCGCTCCATGTTAAATGCTGGTATTCAGCTGTATCCAGTTAGACTGGAAGCCGACCCCAACATGGTTTGGAAAAGGCTAGGCAGCTGATGATTAAAATCCTCCTGCCTCGTTGGTCTAGTCACTAGTGGTCCCGAGCAGTGCCGAGCGGGACTAAACTAAGAGTAACTCAATATTATTAATTTATTTAATTCTTTAAGCACACAAATGTACAGATTCGGACTTAATGCCACAGGCATTTTCTACCAGTCAACCTTTGGGTGATGCAGAGACAAACAGTGGCAGGTGCAAATTCTTAAAAGTAAAGGGAACAGAAAACAAGAGATGTAAATCAACTATAAATATAATACCTACATATACACAAATAAACGTCAAGAAAAACAATAAGTCTTACCAAGGGGTACCGTGTTGCCCAGGAATAGGCTAGGCAGATGATGAGATGATGTATACACAAATAAACATACATAAACAATTAAAATAGTTAATGGGAAAATATTAGGTTACTGACGATATCGACCTATAGTTTGTGTTACCTACTGAATTTCGTACTTGGTAAATGGTTAACAAGAGATTTAATTTGACTGTGATTAAACATTAATTATTAGGTAATTATTAACAATAACGTATTCAGTCAGACTGTACGGGAATTAATGTAAATATACTCGATATAGTAAATAATAATTTTGGTAGTTTCAACTTTACAGGTCACAACTCATTCACATTAAACGAATAATATTATAAACAGGAAATATTTGTTTGTTTGTTTGTAATAGTGTGATTTAATAATAAATAATTAATATACAGTGATGCTATTCGCTTAATTAGTCACATATGTATACTTAAAAACTGTATCTCTCTCTCTCTCACACACACATTTATACAACTGATCGTATTTTATTTTTAATTTTTTGTCTCATTTTGTTATTCACATATGAATGCAAGGGAACAGTGGAGCCTTCAACTACAGGCATTTACTATGCCTAAATTGAGCCAAAAAATACATTATTGGTAAAAAAGAAGAAAAATTGTTATTACCTAAATAGTATAAAATAGTTATTTCTCTACGCCCTCTTTTAAATTCTCATCGATAAAGGGTTAAAAGTCTTCAAGAGAAATGACTGCGTGTCACACAGACAGAAGTAAATTATAAGAATTCCTTTTTTGCTATTTGGTAACGGAACCCTAATTCACACACACACACTATAGTAACATCATAAGTGAACGAACCCATTATTATACATCATTTTCCTCTCAAAGCCATATAAACACGATAATATTTCTATCAATTCGCGTTTTTGAATATTCATCTTGTGATCTCAATAACAAATTGGCAGAAGTTATGGCTTATCAGTACACCTGGGCTGTATTGTGTTTTTCCTCGGACTTTAATCTTTCAACAAATCTGTTTGTCTATCAACGTTTTTACATTTTAAACATAACTCTATTACTGGTCGATTGTCTGTTAGTGCGTCCGGTGGAGCGCTACTACTAAGCATGAGCAAAATCATGATAATCATGATATTCATATTGTAAGTCTTCATCATCCCACTGCTGGGAAAAGACCTCTCCACATAACTTCCAGTTGTCTCGATCCAGGGCTTATGTAGGCCACTGGTCTGGTTTTTGCTGGGGAGTTTGTTCCACCACTTCTTCTTCCCAGCAAAAACACTAGGAAGTGGGGAAGGGTGGGCGTTTTGGGGACTGTCTTTTGTAAACGTTTTGACGTTCAAAAAGTAAATAAATGAATTTTGATTTTGATTTTGGTCGTTGGTTTGGTCCACCTCATCCCGCCATATTCTACGAGGTCTGGCTGTTCCAGGCATGCGAAAAATCATGATGATCATGATACTCATATTGTAAGTCTTCATCATCCTACTGCTGCGAAAAGGCCTCCCCTCAGGCTGTGCCAGGCATGAGAAAGATCATGATGATCATGTGCTCAGAAAATTGTTATGCAGGTTTCCTCTGGGTTCTACACTTTGCCCACGGATTGTCATTTGCGTCATTCTATTGTAACTTCTATATTTACATTTAAAACTTTTAATTGATCATCTAAGAAAATGCATAACGCCTTTGAATGAAAAGCTCGGGAATGCAATTTTGTACATTTTTGTTTTATTACAATTTTGGACACAACCTCGGAACGCACGCCCTATTTTCAAACAAAAAGAAATTTAGTAACCTGTACTGGTATTTTGGATGGTTAGTGAGAACCTCGTTGCAACTCGCGAGTGTGATAAGCTGTGGTAAAATAAAATTACAGCTCGCAGTTTTTACTTCTAACTGAAAAGTTACCTCTTTCGCATATATGGGGTTTTCACTCTAAGGTGTTTAAAGGATTGATAAATGTTCATGGTGTTTTCTCGGATTAGAACCCAGAACCTTGTGCATTAGAGGCGAGGCCACTGGGTCATCACGGCATGTAATTGATAAAACTAGAGTTATTTATTGTAACAAGTTGTACAATCAATTGAGCTCTACTATTTCTGACAAATGATTGCACTGACTGGAAAGGTCCGGTCTGATCTGCATGGTCCTCACATGAGCTGACCAAGATAGTAAATAATGATAATTGATTTGTTTTAGACATATTCTAATCCACAGTATTACTTATAAAGTAACTAAAATTCTAAACAGATCAAAACCAAAAAAAAATAATGTCAAAAACATATTTTCATGAAACTGATTAAATTTAAATATCCAAAAAAAAATAGAAAAATAAAATAATTTAAAATGTCACGTTCAAATTAAATTGTGATAAGTGATAATGTCTGAACTTTGAAACAGACTGTGACCTCTGAGTTTCTTCTCAGAGCAGTCAAATAGGAAAACACCGACCTAGTTTAAATGTTAAAGATAACCTATTTACAGAAATAAATATCATTTATCATTTACCTTTTACAACAATCCAGCTTAAACAAACTAACGAATACTGAATTGTAGATTCTACAAGTTTGCTTAGTAACTGGACTGCTCTTGATAGTTCGCATAAATTATGTTACGGTAAAAGCTGGAATTACAGTAAATCTTAGGTTTCACCAACATCAGTGTGTAAATATAAGGTCAGTTACAAGATTTTCGGACTTTTACTATTAGAAGAGGGATGATGCCTGGGTATAAAAAAAGAAATTATAATTAATCCGTCAGTCATATAATAAAAAAGTTAGACATGAACTTTTTGCGTCATCATTATATTAAAAAAATACTTAGATAATAAAACGCATTTAAGTTGGGCACTGGGATTCGCTACGTCACAAGTATGTATAAAAATTACATACGCGTGACGTTATGCAACATTTTAACTATTAGGAACATGCTCGGTTATGACGATGATTGGGTTTTGGCAATACCTTAATCATAACAAGTAAACATGCATCTAAATTACCTGCCAATATTAAAACATTTTCAAAAGATGCTAGAATAAGTTCGTACTTTTACCATAAATAACACCGGCCTGTTACTATCCCGCTGCAAGACAAAGGCCACTTCTCATACAGAGAAGGCATGATAAAAAATTGATCACCACGCTTGTCAAGGCGGATTTGGCTTCTTCCATAAACACAACAACATTGGTAAATAAAAACCATCTATGTACCTACCTTATTAATTAACTATTAATATGTAATGGCACCGAGTTGCCGTGTTTGGCCATACCGCTGTTCAAAAAGCGATGGTTTCTGTGGTATGTTGCAAAAAATGCACAGTTTCTTTTTCGATTAATAACCGAAGTAAAAAAAAAGTAAAGTTTTTCTGGAAAATCTTAAGATTAACCGCACTTCAAGCTTTCACAGCATCATAACATATACCTAACGTACTTATTAAGCCAACATTGAAATTAAACTAGTTTCATGGTTTGTGTGTTCTCCGCCCATTCTCGCTCCAAAGTAGAACTCGAGAGTCGCACCGGAAAATTTGAAAGTTTAATAAGACGTGAAATTATTCATACGCTAGGCAGGCTCATTTTCAATTTCAGTTACACATTTTGTGGAAATTTTCCTTGCCTGCTGTCGTCTCCCATCGGAAATTAGATAAAGAGGGAAATAACAGGCAAGGGCATACTTAGGGACTTTAAAGAATAAAATATGAAGACAATTAGTACCTTATTGTTTGTTCGTAACGTAACGTCATAACCTCACGCCTGTTTTCCCTGAAAGGAAGGAGCCTATTGCCATCAACCGCGTACAAATTCAGACTCTGGGCTGCTACTAAGAAATTTCAGATGGAAAATCCTAACAATACTTTGCACGACCCGGGAAAGGAATCGAGCACCTCATGCACAGCAGTAGTGCTTGCGACCACTAGACTAACGAGACTCGTTCGGCTCTTTGTACTTATCATACTTATCAGGTTATTTAGTACTACTTATCCACCCCGGCTTCGCCAGTGACAAATTACACACAAAAACGTCAAAGTTACAAGTAAAATTAAATATGAAAATGATTCTAGTTGTTCAATCTTCTCCGTAATTAGTCTTTTAAAATAGTATTTTACAATGAACCAACATACTCGTAGTGATATGAAGATGAAGTACCTAGAATAATAAACTAGGTACTATACTAAAATGTTTAGACACTAAGTGTTGATAATCAACACGCTTTTACCCGCAACTTCGGTTATCGAAATGTCGGTTATCGCGGATAAATTAAATAAGTAATGCTGGACAATTCACACAGCATCATCTATCCCCAAGCTAGCAGAGCTTGTGTTATGGGTACTAGATAACTGATATACTTAATACAATACATTACTTAGATAGATATTTTTATTATACATAACAAACACCCAGAACACCCGGAACAAACATTTTTAGATCGTACAAACATTTGTCCCAAGGCGGGAATCGGACCCGCAACCTCCTGCATCGCAGGCGGACTTTCGCCCGCTGCGTCACATAGGTCGTCATGCAGACGAAGTTGCGGATTAAAAACTATCTTACTCCGCAGGATATAATCTATCTCCTTACCAAGATTAATTACGCTCCGATCGTCCGTTAAGTAGTGAAGAGGCAACAAACAAACAGACTTTCGCAAGTATAATATTAGTATGGATTAATAATCAACGTATAACGTTCTTTAAACTTTTTTATCTTTCAAGAAAAAACAGAAAATAATCAAATTAATTGTCTACAAACATTAATTTAGCGATTCCCTCAGGGAGCACCCAAGGAGTGTTTGTACCGTTGACCTCGTATCAAGGGTTGCCGGTGGCCATTAGGGGGTGATTAGGGTCATTCGTGGGGTCGAGGGTAGTACGCAAATCTGCCTCGGAATGGTAACACGATGACGATGTTATTTGTAGGGTGTAATGATTTCATATAAAGCTGATTAAGAGGTAATTATTCAGGATTTAGATTTCCAAAAAACGAATTCAAAGTTTACGCTTCACGTATTAAATAATGATTGCCAGCCTTTCCAGTTTTCATGCAATAGATAATAAATTTTTTACGGATACTTTTCATCTGTATTTGTTTTGTATTAAGTATATCAGTCATCTAGTACCCATAACACAAGCTCTGCTTAGCTTGGGGCTAGATGATGCTGTGTGGATTGTCCAGCAATATTTATTTTATTTATTTATTTATTTATTTATTTATCTCATGTCAAAACTGAGCACATAAATGGAAATTAAAATATGATTTATGATGTGGAAATTAAGCCCTTTCAGAGGATTCCCCTCTTGACCTATAATAATAGTTACCCCACTTAGAAATATCAGTCCCCTAAGTGGTCTGTAATTACAATAGAAACAATTTAGATCTAACAGCTGGCCACAAGTCGTTTGTTAATAACCGTACGTAAAACGTACGGAGGAATATGAGATTTGGCATAGTTCAAGTTCATATGAAGAAGAGAGTGCAGATGACTAAAAGTAGCAGTTGTTGTAAGTATATTTATGATTATAACATAACACCGCGCCTGGATTCCACGAAAGGATGGGCAGAGGTGCAGCTAAAGTAACACCCCCATTTTGCCAGTTATGTTTGAGTCCCATGTAATAGGGGGTGAGTCTATGGCCATCAACCATAAATCCAGACTCCGGGCTGCTAATGAGCGAATTCTTGTTGGAAAAACTCAATAACACTTTGGCCGAATGGCACACTAGACCAACGAGGCAGTTATATAATATCATGTTAAAAAGGTTTCAATACTTACAAAACAACATTTTTTCTATAACCTTCTAAGTACATGAAAAACTATTGGCTAAAAAACCTAAGTTTAGTAGGTAGGTACGTCAGTATTTTTGCCTCAAATAGTACGTAAAGCAATTTCGCCAAAGCGTGGCATGATAAGCAGCTGTCGCGTACTATATATCATAATATCAACTCGTAACAAAATGGCGAATGTATCGTGCGTTCAGAATATTCGCAATAAAGTTGGTAAGACGTGACAAGACGGATTGGACTTGATTTTACTTTGATACTGTTTGTTACTTAGTTTATTTTTGTTATTGAAGTTCTTGGGTTGGTCATCAGTATGCTTCGAGCGTCTGGAGTTACAGTCTTCAAAGAAGTTTGTTGATTTTTGGACCAAAGGACCATAATTCTTTTGTTGCGAGGCGTGATTCATGTCGGCTGGTCTTTTGCGTACCACTAGTAATAATAAAACGTCTATTTCGACTAACGGTTATTCATAAATTAAGGTGCTTGTGGTTAAGTAATAACGTCCTTACGGGTCAATCTACACGGTTAAGCAACGCTTACCGAGGTCGGTCCGTAGATCAGTGACCGTCCATTACATATCAGGACTCCTTCGTGTCTCGGAAATCACGTAAAGCCCGAATGATTAGCCCGTTTTTGGAACCAACTGTCATTCGTACATCTTTGACAGTCGTCACGGGTAAAACAAAGTCTTGCCACGGGGTATCATCGTGTTACCCAGAAACTGGGTTGTGGAGTCGGATAGGCAGTCGCTCCATGTTAAATACTGGTATTTAGCTGTATCCGATGAGACTGGAAACAGACCCCAACATAGTTGGGAAAGCACTAGGTACCCGTAGATGAAAAATTGATGCAAGGTTCAGATACCGACAATCAAAGTTCATCGCGAATACCTTCAGGATGCCGTTGGAGCTGGCCAAACCCTGCCCACTATTTTCAATTTGGTTTTTCAAATAACCCACTGTCTTTTGTTTTATGTTCCTGCTCCAGAAACCAAAACTTAACATGAAGATAGAAGAAAACAAATATAATAAACAAGTCAAATAAAAATCTCATAACAAAAATTCGCCTCACAAAACTTCCTAATATTAAATCTGCATTTCGCGAAGCTTCAGAAAGTCTTTGCCCAAAATTAATATCACATTTCACGACAGAAGCTACCCCACAAAAATTCAAATACCTGTCGGGTAACAAACATCTTGAGCTTCCAAGCCGAAGAGCACTTTAGGTGAAGGCCACAGGGTCCACTTTCCATCGTCGTTAGTGAGTGTACAAGGTCGAGTATGTGAGGGATGGGTCTAAAAGCCTCTTCAGAGGGAATCATGGGCTTTATAATGACTTGGTGTTTATAGAAGCAGTCATTAGTGGCACTGACCTTAAGGTGTTGGGTCTTTCGGAATGTGTGTCAGTCAGTGACTGAGAGCCGTTTGCTCATGATTGCTACTGTTCATTTCATGCTTTTATTTATTCAGTTTTGTAGGTTAATTTTTATGTTTGAGTTTAGTATCGATGTATTCTTTTTTATGTTTTATTTTTGGGATATAGATAAATCACAACAGAATCTTGTGTCATGTCGAGTGGTCGTAAAAAAAATCTCCGTATAGACACCTATATTCTTAAGAACCTACGCGGTTCATACGACATTTTAGAGATTAACACGTTTTCTGCATATTATACATAAGAGTAGACAGCCTCGTTGTTCTAGCAATAATGAGCTTGAGGTCCTGGTTTCGATTTCCATGTTTTTATTTTCCATCTCGAATTTCTGAGTAGTAGCCTGGAATCTAGATTCTTCGGGCACACATCCAGACTCCAGGCTGCTACGACGGTAATAGGCTCTCCCCATTACATGGGATTAAATAAAACACAACACAACACACAACAACAAATGGATGGAACAAAATTGCCGGAATCTGGTCATACACGCACTCCTCCGCCCTAGTTGTTGTTTTTCATACACATACCAATTTTTCCAAGACATTGGCCTCAATACGTCAGTTGAATATAAATACCCTTGCCTTGTTATTCGGCAAAGGAATAATTCGAAATAGGACGTCTTTACAACCTTGGCACCTTAAGATTGAGATACAACACGAAATACGTAAAAGGCATGGAGAAGATTTATTTGATGGAGCTGCAAATACGATTTCCTGTTGGCCTACATATGATTACGAGCATATTCTTGACAGAGAGTTCCCTGTATCCTTGACCTTGAGATACTCAGGTTTTCACCGACAGGGGGCGTTGCTGTCACCGTTGAAGGAACGCAAAACTTTGGCGTTTTCATATACGATGTTCTCGAATGAATACGAAAAGTTTTGTAGAAAAGAGATTGTATTACTTATGTTGGGTCTGTTGTGTAATAAATAATGCTGTCTAGGCTTTTATGGACCCACCTATTGCTTTTTCGAAGGGATTGTTCTTTTATTTATATTGTTCAAGCGGAGGATGCTTGTTTACATTATTAGAGGTAGGTATCAACAATTATATCACTGTGTGAGTATGACGATTACGAATGTAGCAGTTTTGTGATGACACTATATTACTCAATACTCAATATGTTTATTGCGTTCCAAAATGTACATTTGTAAGTTTACATTGGCTGGTGGGTTTACAGTATCAGGTTTAAGTTCATACTGTTAATGAATATTTAGAAGATTAAATAAACAAATAAATAATGCTGGACAATCCACACAGCATCATCTAGCCTCAAGCTAAGCAGAGCTTGTGTTATGGGTCCTAGATAACTGATATACTTAATACAATACATTACATAGATATATATTTTTTAATATACATAACAAACACCCAGAACACCCGGAACAAACAAACAAACATTTGTAGATCGTACAAATATTTGTCCCAAGGCGGGAATCGAACCCGCAACCTCCTGCGTCGCAGGTGGACCTTCGCCCGCTGCGCCACATATGTCGTCAATAAAACAATAGCATCCTCAATTTAATATATATCATATTTATTTATATTTTTAGATTAATATAATTGATAGTATTACCTACATATTACATTATGTACGTAAATGAAGCGAAATATGTATGCAAGGATCGAAACAGGTGGCGTACTGTAGTGTTCTGCCTACCCCCAGGGAAAAAGCCGTGAGCTTAGCTGCATAGCATGTATGAACTATGTACATTATTATCATTGTATGTATTATTATCATAACTTAGTATTGTCCAACTCATCTAACGCTTTGTAGAGGCACGTCAGTCGCTATCAGACTGTCCCTTTCGCCATTATATCCACCCTTGTGGTTCTTCTATTCGCAGCTTTGTGTACATACCTACATATAATTCCATAGACACACTCATACATAATAATATCCATAATATCAACCAAAACATGATACCCTGTCCCATCTCATATTCACACTACCACACAAGATAATGTGGTAAATTCAAAGGGAACACAAACATACCTATTTTGGGGGCATTGTGTTGTATTCACAAATATTTCAGCCAAATCGTGTCGCTGTCTATTTACCACGAGGATCTAATTATAAGGGCGAATGACCTGGTACTCGATTAGTGGTGATGTTTCTGTCAGGGGATTTATGTTGTTAATATTGTTTTCAAACACACACACACACTTAAACATGTAACACGCGCAGGACGTGACTTGTAAGCTCTCATATTTTAAGACTAGCTGTGCCCGCGACTTTATAATAAAATAGTCAGTGAATGCCCCATCGAAATTTGTCCAGCCTTTTCGGAGATAACCTCAAACAATCAGACAGACAGACAACAAAAAATAAATTGTTTTATTGTACAACTACCGTATAAACGTTCATATGCATTTAAAACCGGTTGTTTTGAAATAACATATTTTTCACACTTCAATTTTTTTTCTACAGTGTAGTTAATACCTTATATACCAGATTTTACGCAAATGAATAGATTATATTATATTCAATTCTTAAAGTGTCACTGGTTGACTGGTGAGTGGTAAGAAATCTATAATTATAAGGCTGTTAATTATTATTCACACCACCTGCTCGACAAAGTCAAATTATATATCATGCAAACCCAACCCAAAGTTATTAATTACATTATAGTTGAGCCGAGCAATAATGTTACATTATAACCCGCTTGTCGATACTGAGTTTTGAATTTGGATCCTGAATTAAAAGTTTATATAAACCCTTTTTGGTAGCTACCAACAATAACTTGTATTTGAAAATCGAATTACTTTTTAGTGTCTATAAGAAGGTGTGTAAAATAGACTGCTCTCCTTGGAGATAAAAGTGTCTTTGTTTTTGGGCAAGCTTGAATCCCTCGATGCATTCAGGGTTCTAGACATGACTCCTTCGTTACGCTCGAGATCCAATGTGGTGGTGGTGACATAAGATTCTGCTTTATCCCCTTGATGCTAAATTTACTATTAGGTATCACAGCATCGTAATAACGGGGCCAAATTCTCGCCATGATGGATATCGAACAATTTTTTTTTCCAGACCCAAGATAAAGGCTTGCCTAGTTTGGTGTGAGTAATATATCTTTTTCAAGTTTGTTTTATAATATTCAGTACTTTTATCATACATATAAGTAAACAGTATACACTAGCTATTTGCCCTCGACGTCGTCCGCGTGGATTTCGAATCTTTCTGTTTGAAATTTAACACCCCTTAAAAACGTATAATAAAATATAACCTACGAGTTTGTTACTTGCTGATAATGTAGCTATTCCGTAGGTGAAACAATTTTCAAAATCGGTTTAGAACTTTTAGAGTATATCCATTACATCATCATCATCCTCTTGCCCTTATCCCAATTTCATTTGGGGTCGGCGCAGCATGTCTTCTTCTTCCATACATCTCTATTTCCCGTCATCTCAGAAGTCACCTCCTTCTTAGCCATATCAACTTTCACACAATCCATCCATCTTTTCCTTGGTCTCCCTCTACTCTTGTAACCCTCTACATTCATACTCAAAACTTTCCTCACAACATGATCCTCATTCCTTCGCATCACGTGTCCATACCATGATAGCCGATTTCCACACAACTTCTCTGTCACAGGCGCCACTTTCAGACTTCCTCTTATATACTCATTCTATCCATTCGCGTAACACCACATAGTATATCCATTACAAACAAATAATATTAGTTAAGAAAACTGAATCTAATCTCTCGACCACATCTAGTCAAATGAAAAGATAAGTACTAGGCATTCAAAGCTATCTAGCTCAAACAACCTACAACATAGTACCGACCCTTGAAGCAGATAATGCCTCAGCAAACCCTCAACGGAAACTACCAGGCACTTAGCATAGTACCAGTGAAGTACCAGTGAGGAAGTCTATTGTCCATGGTACCTTTGTGCGGGCCATTGTGGCCTGCTATAGGTAAAATGATGTGAAATGGGTCACCCGATAGCCGTTTAGTGGTTGATGGACTCTTTGTCTCGTTTATGTGTCTATATTTTGTGGCTGTTGTTATATTTGGGATGTTTGATATGTTTTGGGTAAGCGTCGACACGTGTATGGGCTTTTGTACTAAGTAAATTTATTTTTATGGCACTTCAACAACTTATCTACTCACTAAAACATATCTAAACAGAAATTATGGATGCGGCAAGCTGAGGACAGGGCGCTATGGCACTCATTAGGAAAGGGCTATGTCCAACAGTGGACTAATATAGCCTGACGATTTATGTGAAACAGAAATTACAAACAGTCTTAGGTGTAGTGAATTCTTCACTTATAGAAGTACACATTCTTTATTTAACGAACAAAATAAAAAGTCAGATACCATCACAGAATTTAAGTTTTACAATAAACAGATAATTGAAAATGGGCTATGTACAGACCAGCACGTCAGGCTACCCCAATATGTCAAATTTCTTAAAAAAAAAACAACTTTTTTAGAAAAGAGTAAGGTTCATATACAATTGGGAAAATTTGATAGTTTGTGGTAGCTTGATGTGCTGACGTCTGTACACAAAGCTTGTAAGAAATACTGAATCATTAAAAAAACAAAAAAAGACTGAAATACAAGAGAATGGAAGTGGATGCAAATTATTTACACGGTGCCTGACATAACATAAAAGCGATTTAGGTATAAACTAGGGTTATATAATTTAGGTCCATCTTTCCCCGTTTTGAAGAGGTGCACTAGGTATAGTAACACGGTGGTGAAGTCCCATGTAATAAGGGGTGAACCTATTGCCATCAACCGGGCACAAATCCAGACTCCGGGTTGCTTATGAGAAAATTCCCATTGGAGAAACTTAATAATGGGTATATATCTAAATCTACATAACTCAATATTCGTTCTTATTTTCACACTCCTAAGGGCCAGATCCATTGATCAAAGTTTGACTTTACTTAGTAAAGTAACCTTGGCATACGAATGTAAGCATTACCTACATGGTTTTAACGTTCATATTCGGATGAAAAGCTTGTTCACATTTACGAAAACGAATATGAACATTGAAAGAATGAGAATAAAGTTCATATTCGTTTGGCGGTAACTTTACTAAGCAAAGACTGTGGATCTTGACATAACGCTCTTCGAGAACCTTCCAAACTGTGCTCTCTCCAAGTCAAACAAAAAAAGATCGGGATTTCGCAAGTCTTCGAGTAAGGATTTCACAAGTTTCAGAAGTATGCAAAATACTTTCCTTACAAGTTATGTGCTATTCGTGCTTTTCTTTGTAAAAGCAGGATGTGAAGAGTTCCGAGTTATTTCATTATGAGAATTTCTGTACATGACCTTACTGACAGTCTTTTGTTAACACTGAGAACCTTATTTGGTGTGATCGAGAAGGCACTAAGTAGGTACTAAAATGATACAAACGTTATTTGTTATTCACAATTCATATTCATTGCGTTATTCACGGTGTCCAGCAGATGAATTTGTCAATTATGATAAAGCAATCCATACTTATTAATATTATAAATGGGAAAGTGTGTGTGTCTGATTGTCCGTCTTTCACGGCAATACCACTGAACGGATTTCGATAAAACTTACTTTTTATCAGCAAACTACGCGGGCAAAGCCGCGGGCGGAAGCTACAGTACATTATAAATTTCCTTCAAAACCTTTCGGAATGGAATTGCAATTGTATTATTATTATTTGGGGTGCGGTACTTATACATAAGTGGTGAAACAGCAACAGATCGCGAGACTCAAGTATTTTTTTTACGGATTTAAACACCAACTTTTTAGCTCGGGCTGAAAAAGGCTATTTGTTTGATAGATGTTAAAAATATGTTTTTGGTACTCGTTAAAGATATCAATATATCGTAAAATCATTATTTTCATCATAATTGATGAATAATCGACGACCGATGTGGCGCGGCGGGCGAAGGTCCGCCTGCGACGCAAGAGGTTGCGGGTTCGATTCCTTGGGACAAATGTTTGTACGATCTACAAATATTTGTTCCGGGTGTTCTGGGTATTTCCTATGTATAATAAAAAATATCTATCTATGTAATGTATTGTATTAAGTATATCAGTCATCTAGTACCCATAACACAAGCTCTGCTTAGCTTGGGGCTAGATGATGCTGTGTGGATTGTCTTGTATTTATTTATTTATTTAATTATTTTCCGACAAGTTGAGTGTGATCGACGTAATTAATTTACTCGTAGTCATATAATTCTAAAGCACCTAATATTTGCTTATTAATTTACTAGCTAAGTAATAGGTAAAGTATTTCTGGAACTGATGATCTTGAAATACTTGTAAGGAAATCATTAACGACCTAATATACTACGTAGATTTGGCTCGAGTAACGGAAATAATTTTAATTAATTTATAGCTTACCATTATGGAAGCTTTACTTCATTAAATTATTTGTGATACAAATAGACGGGTGATCTAAAAACGTTAACAGTACAGACACCAGCACATCAAGCTACCCCAATGTGTCAAATTTTACCAATTAAACATGAACCTTAATTTTTTTGCAGTAAATTTGAAAATCTATCAAAGAAATTCGACACATTGGGGTAGCTTGATGTCCTGACCGCTATTTAGATTGATAAAATTCATTAAATTGATTTTTTTATTAATTTTTAAATTGCCTTGTTGGTCTAATGTTCGCAAGAGCCACTGGATTGTTGTTATTGGATTTTCCCATCTGAAATTTATCAGCGGCAGCCCGGAGTCTGGATTTGTGCCCTTTTAATGTCAATAAGCTCGCCCCCTTTTACATGAGACTTCCACATACTCGCGAAACGTGGGTGTACTATAGCTACACTACTGCCTAAACTATCCGGGGTTACAGGCGTAATTTTATTTTTTATTAATTGGTGATACTAATTGTGCTTGTCTCATAAATTTATACCTTTAAATGCTACAGGATAGTTCTATTTTCAAATTTAAAACGCACGAATTGACGTTAAGTTTAGGTCAAGCGTGCGCGCTAACACTGTTCACTGTATTGTTCTTTAGCTCATCAAGTTTTTTATCAAATGCCCCAGTTACGAATAATAAAACATAAAATCCAGACAATAAAATCCATAACATCGTTACTCCCCTTTTCCCTCAACAAAAGCCCGTCACCACCGACTTGAAGCCTGCCAATACCACTCCACCCCACCCCCTCCACTTCCCCACTTCCACAGGCTTGTCGCCTGTCACCAGTGCAGCTGACAGCCGATCTAGATCGAACAGATACACGCAGCGGTGCAAGTGGGCCGAGCTCGCGCATTGAAAACAATGACAGTGAGTGAGGCCCTTTATTGTGGAGTGTACCTACATAGGTATTTAAGTATATATAATAGTAGTAACCAGTTTGTTTTGTTTTTGAACCTGTCAAATGCAGCAAAAAAATAATGTTCCGTGTACACGCTGTGTACACGGAACGTGACGTCACGCGCAGTGTCAACGCACTATATCGTCATCAATTTTGGTTTACGTGACAAAAGAAAAAATACGTATCCAGTATTTTTGATTAATCCAACTTTCGGACCAAACAGAATTTTCAAGGACACTACCCTATTACATGGTAATGGTGATTTATATTATTATATATCGAGAAATGTATGTTTGTTACGGTTGCAATTACTTTTTCAATCCTATATTAGGTGCCTAATAGATACGGAGCTGCAGATTGCAAAAAACACGCGCCAAAAAAGAAATTTGCAGGCTACCCTGAAGCCTCCTTAAGGAAAACGGGGAAGTTAGGAGGGTTGATTTATTATTACCTATTTTTCAACTGATTTGTGTTATTAACAGCGATCGGTGTTACGATCTCCTTGAGGTGCAATTTGAGAGATGGCTTTTTTTACATCGACAAAGCACCTCTCTTAAGGAAAAGTTGTTTGTCTTAATAAGCAGGTCGCTTTTACAACAAATGTAGCTTTTACTGATAAAGTTCCTAATTTCTTTTTACAAGAAATCTTACTTAGCGACATTAATTAGTATGGGTCAAATAGTTGACGATAGCTCTGAGAAATAAGTGGAAAGCTATGTTATCCATAATTGCAAGAACTATAGTTATTCTGCCTGCCTCTTTGGTTTAGTAGTTGCAAGCGCTACTGCTGACCATGGGGTCCTGGGTACAATTACCGGGTCGAGCAATGTCGTATTGGGATCTTTCGTTAGGAATTTCTCAGTAGCAGCCCGGAGTCTGGATGTGTGTCCGGTTGATGGCAATAGGCTCACCCCTAATGACACAGGGCTTCAAAACATAATTGCTGAAATGTGGGTATACTGTAAATACACCTCTGCCTAACCTTTCGAAAAAATTCAGGCGTGATGTAACGTTATGTTTATGTTCCAAAGTTCTTTTTACAAGAAATCTTACTTAGCGACATTAATTAGTATGAGGGTCAACTACTACTACTACGAGGGGGAACTAGTTCACATAGTCTAGTGGTTGCAAGCGCTACTGCTGATTATAAGGTCCAAGATTTGGTTACCAGACCGGGATATGTGTGTATTAGGCTTGTCCAATTAGATTTTCTTAGTAGCACCCCGGAGTCTGAATTTGTTCCCGGTTTATGGCATTAGGGTCGCCCCCTATTACATAGGACTTAAACATATCTGCCTAATCCCTCAAGAAATACAGGCGTGATCCTATATTAGTTATTTTGGTAATTTAAAAGATATGAAGTATGTACTGGGTGGTATTTCTTGAAGATCATCAGTTACAGGATTAACTATTAAGAAATTATCTATTGCATAGGATGTAGTGACAAAAATTGAAGAGCATATTCTTAGATGGTTTGGCCACATCGAGAGGGTCAATGAAAAGTGAGTATCGAAGGTATTTACAAGACAGATGTGAGAGGAAACGTCGATAAAGAACTACACTGACCATATTAGTGATGTTCTGCAGAAAAGTCGGCTGCGTAGCATTTGTAACGACCAGTAGTTTTGTAGCATGACCGATTCTTTATATATTTAACCAAGAATTGACAACATTCTTCCATTCCAACTTGACGTCTCTTCATTTCACAGGCCGCACCGTAGACCTTAGAGAATAGAAAACTTTCTTCTCCTCAGTTTTAACATCGCTATGCTTAGGACGGTAGAAATCCTTCGACAATCTGTCAGGTTGGTACTCATGCTACGCGAGCACGCTAAAAAAACCACTAAAAGGTACAACATAGCTCTTTCGGATGGCTTTGGTTGCTTCGTTTTATCGTTTGAATACTATGCCACCGACTACTGAAACTGTTCCGAAACAGTTATTTTACACCATTTATTGTTTTTTTTTTAAACATAGGACCTGCTCCTTTTTTTAAGTCGGTTAAAACGGAGTAGGTACATAATATTTATAGCCGCTGGCGTTAGCATACCGCCATAGGAGAACGACGCGACGTGTGTTCATGTATGTACGTAAGAAATAACCTTTAAAATTTTCAGTGGAATAAATACCTAATCCTGTTCCACTGAAACTTAATTTCAGTTGCATGCCCCAATTTCTAGAAAAACAGCTATACTTTAAACGGTATCTAGATTTCCCTAGGCTCTCGGCCTCCTACATACAATAGTTTCTCAACAAAATCGATTAAAAAAACTTCATAAATTATGCCAGAAACTGTGGGCTCAGAGAGTCGCCCCACTTAGTTCCATTTAGTATTCTCAATGGTTATACGGAATATAGAAGTGACATCTAATGTAGCTTTCCACCCGTAATACTCCCACAATGTGAGTAAGCACTTATGAGTACGACGAGGTCCCTAAGAGCCTTATCTTTACTTATTAATTTTCAGGGTTCCGCAACAAAAAGAGTACCAAAGAAATCCTGGTGATGCCGTTGTGTTAGGCTGTTGGTCTATTCATAAAACCATTACGGACAGTTATAGTGCCGCACGGAAGTGGTAAATAAAAACCAATATTCCTAGGCTGGCTTCTCATTCAATTGAAATACCGTCGTACACTAGGTCTGCTGAAGGTATTACCACCACCGTGCGGCCTGTACCTTCTTCTTAAAGGTTTAGAATTAAAGTTAGAAATAATATAAATTTGTAAGTTTTGTTTTTGTGGGTAAATAAAGGTACCTCTTTCATTGCGAACACATATCATCTGCCTAGGCCCTTTTCCCAACGATGTTGGGGTCGGCTTCCAGTGTAACCGGATGCAGCTGATAACCAGTATTTTACATGGAGCTACTGTTTATCTGACCTCCACAACCCAGTTACTAGCAACACGTTACCCCTTGGACTGAAGACTGGTTGTTAGACTTTCGGGCTTCTGTCTACCCGTAACGACTGTCAAAGCTCTACAAATGACAGTCGGGACCAACGGCTGAACGTGCTTTCCGAGGCACGCAGTAGTCACGATACGTAATGAACGGTCACCCATACGCAGACTGACCTTACCATTCGTAGCTTTACCTTCAATCGACCCATGCGGCTGTTTTATTTTGCCACGTGCTCCTCAAAAACACACCTAAAAATAAAAAGGTTAACTAAAAGTCATTAAAAACGACCTTTACCATAGATAATATTTTTATTTAACCCTCGTGACTCCTGACCTCGCACGAGACACGAGGCTGAAACTATTCGCTAACGCCGAAAATTTCGCGTGAGGAAAGGCATACAAAGTGTAATAAATGTTATCGTCCATACTTTATTTTATTGGCTAACATTTAGTCGTTAAAATACTGAATACGGGTCACATTTTGATATCCTACGGACGACCATAGACGTCAGGAACCATAGAGAAGACAACCGTAAGAGTGGGCTAATATTAGAGATCATCTAAGCTAATGTGAACTGTATTCTGGGTTCGAAAAACGTTTAAAAACACATTTGTATATGTCGCATTGGGTCATTAATACGGAATATGGACGATGAATGAATCGCAAGCAAGCCAAAGGCGACATCACGTCTTGATATGTCCCCACCGGTAGTCGGCAGCGCGCTTCTACAGAGTCGTCATTCAGTGTCTGATCGCATCGGTTTAGAAGGTTAGAATTCTCATTCTTGCTCGTTACCCATAACGCTCTAATAGAACATTATCTACAGCAAAGATCCAAACCTGTACGTCATCATCTTACGACATATATTATTATAACTATGTGTTATATGTATTTGGGTGTTCTGGGTATTTGTTATGTTTAATAAAAAATATCTATCTATGTAATGTATTGTATTAAGTATATCAGTCATCTGGTACCTATGGGTACTCACAAGCTCTGCTTAGCTTGGGGCTAGATGATGCTGTGTGGATTGTCCAGCATTATTTATTATTTAATGTTTTAGATTATGTCTATATTGCATAGTTTAGGTAATCTACTTGTAAAGTTAACTTTCTTAAAGATAACTCAATTATTCATCTTTTAAAATACGTGGTTTACGTAACTAGCCTAAGCTGTATTCACTATTAATGAGTAAATTAACAAATAACTGTACGCGTATTCTACTAAATATTAACTTGTTTGTAGACGCCTTGGGTTGACCAGTTAAGTCTACAAAATGTTAATAAATAAATAAATAAGTAAAACCATTACAAAATTTTACGTTAAAACGAAAAAAATACGCCAATCTCTCGGTGAGCCAGTCTGACTCGCACCTTGCCGGTTTTTTATGACTCTCTGAATGAATGTGACTTTTCTGAGGGACAACTCTATTCACACCTGACCGGAGCAGAGTTAAATATTTCGTACGGATGCATAAATCATATTCCATTTCAACTCTGGGCTAAAATACGTGTCTCGTATGATTTAGTGGTAGTTTGAATGTGTTAGGAATTGAATGAACTGGGTTTCATGTACGGGTTAAATAGAGAGGTAAGAAAGAGGTGAAACTGGTTATATAACTTGAAAATAAAATATACTGTAATACCCCTATAGTTATTATTATTCTATCACGCCTGTATTTAAATATTCCCCGAAGGGTAAGACAGGGGTGTCACTTAGGTATGTAACTCATATTTTACCAGTTATGTTTAAGTCACATTTAAAAAATTTGGGTGCGAGCTCATTACCATCAACTCAGGCTGCTACTGTGAAATTCCAGATGAAAACCAAAACACTGCCCGACCCGGGAATCGAACCTAAAACCAGCTTAGCAGTATCGGCCTTTGTATAATAAATTATTAATTTTCTTTAAAAGTTTGAATAGTATCTTTAACAAACGAAGGATAAGATTCCGAATCATGGTCCGAAGAAGCTCGAATTTGAATCCACAACCTCGTGCATGACAGGCGAGTCCTTAACCACTTAGACATATATGAATCATGATTTTTCCTACGGGCTAGGCAGAAACTACAGAACGCCACCGGCTACGATCCTTACATACTCCATGTAACATCATCATCATCCTCCTGCCCTTTTCTCAATGTATTTGGGGTATTTCATCCATACATCTCTATTTGCTACCATCTCAAAAGTCACCTTTCTACCCATATCATCTTTCACACAATCCATCTATCGTTTCCTAGGTCTCCCTCTACTCTTGCAACCCTCCACATTCATACTCCAACCTTTCCTCACAACATGGTCCTCATTCCTTCGCATCACATGCCCATACCATGACAACCGATTTCCACACAACTTCTCGACTTGTCGGTCGCTCATTTTTTATTCTATTTATAATAATATGTAACATGCTTGAGTAAAATCAATAAGTTTATATCTATGACATTCAAATTTATGTTTACCAGAGTCTCGGCATTAATAAAAAAACTAAAAAAACACGCTTTTATAGAAAATCCAACTAAAAAATAGAAAATAAAATTTAATAAATTTGGATTAAGAAAAGTGAAAATTAGAAAAAAATGTATATTAATGGAAAAAAGCGTGGGGTGCATAGTGTTAACATTGAAGAATACACGCCGATACATGGAGCCCGCTGTGAATGACAGTAACCATGGAAAAATAGAAAATGTTTATAACTATTGACACTATGCACCCCACGCTTTTTTCCATTATTTTCTAATTTACACTTTTCTTAATCCAAATTTATTAAATTTTATTTTCTATTTTTAGTTGGATTTTCTATAAAAGCGTGTTTTTTTAGTTTTTTTAAACTATAATTTATTTTTCAATTTTTAGTTGATTTTTTTATAAAAGCGTGATTTTTAGTTTTTTTTTTAACTATGTAATTTTTTTTCGAATTATTGCTTTGTCAGCGGTCTTTGACAGGTGAGCAAAATTTGAATGAAATCTGACCGTTTAAAGTGGGTCAAAATAGCGTCCAAAGGAGTCGGTTACAAACATGCATACATACATACAGGTGAAACTAATATAAAGCGTGTAAAATAAATTATATTCCCAGAATAATACTAATTAATTTGACGGCCGATGTGGCGCGGCGGGCGAAGATCCGCGGGTTCGATTCCCGCCTTGGGACAAATGTTTGTACGATCTACAAAGATTTGTTCCGGGTGTTCTGGGTATTTCCTATGTATAATAAAAAATATCTATCTATGTAATGTATTGTATTAAGTATATCAGTCATCTAGTACCCATAACACAAGCTTTGCTTAGCTTGGGGCTAGATGATGCTGTGTGGATTGTCCAGCATTTTTTTTTTTTAATACCAAAATAGAACCGTAATGGCGTCTAATTCGATTTACTAGATCCAGAGTCCGCGTTAACAAACTGAAACGGAACTCGGATGTGATGCGATCGGCTTGTACGGAGTACAGTTGCTCGCACGACTGTGGTAACACCTTGAGCTAACTTAGTTCGGAGTTTTAATGGAATGCGAGGCCAGCTTATCCTGGTTAATTGTTACTGTACATATTCCCACGTAAGCACACCTAATGGAAACGTTAACGTTATTACGATGGGGACTTAAGGCTTTATAATTAAAGTCGCACGAGTCGGTCCAAGGTTAAGCTATCCTTGACGAGGTAGGATCGTGGGTGGCTGACCATTATTAACATACTGAAACCCCTCCATGCGTCAGAAAGCAAATGGCTGTCAGTCGTAGATCTTTGACGCTCGTTACGGGTAGTCAGAAGCCTGAAAGTCGGAGAACCTTCTTCCGGTCTTACCAAAGAGTATCGTGTTACCCAATTACTGGCTTGTGGAGGACGGATAGTTAGCAGCTACATGTAAATCATAGTTGGGAAAAGGCTAGGCAGATGATAAGTGTGTCCCCGGTGGATGGCAAGAGGCTCGCCCCCTGGTAAAAGCTGAAGAGTTAGTTTGGTTTTTCTTTGGACGCTCCAATCCCTGAAACTACCTGTCGGTTTTGAAATATTCTCTTTGCATTAGGTAGCCTTGGCAAACGTAGTGTAGGACGCCCTCTGACTAGGAACTGACTGGAATGACGATCTGCGAAAGACTGCAGGCAGATGCTGGATGCGGCAAGCTGAGGACAGCAGTGGACTAGTATAGCCTGATGGTGATTCGGTAGCCTTCTGGAGGAAGGTTATATAGGCTAAGTTTTCACGACCCGGTACGACCGTCAGAAGCGAATGAAACCGCGGTGCACAGATAGTATAATTTGGTGACCGTATGAGGAAGCTGAGTTAGGTACCCAAGATACAGGCTTGCCTAGTTTGGGACCAATGTTCAAAACTGTATAGAACGTTTTATTGCATTTTTTTTTAATTTATTTAAGTAAAGAGAGAGATATTAAGTAGGTAAGTAGGGTAGGAAAATATCCAGAGAATTGCTCCAATATTAATACGAATCACTTAGTGGATTAATTCCAGCCTATTACTTACCGTGACTGAAAATTGGAATACGGTATGCTTACCGCAGGAATACCTATTCATTTATGCATGCATTTATATTCATGCAGGTAGTTGTTCTGGGTCTGGGTAGAGGAAGACCAAAGAAAAGATGGATGGATTGTGTGAAAGAGGATATGGCAAGA
The DNA here is from genome assembly GCA_905147745.2 of Phlogophora meticulosa. Taxonomy (NCBI): domain Eukaryota; kingdom Metazoa; phylum Arthropoda; class Insecta; order Lepidoptera; family Noctuidae; genus Phlogophora; species Phlogophora meticulosa. The sequence continues at coordinate 16,166,729 of LR990530.1, read as the reverse complement.
AAAGTGACCTATCAGATGACGGCAAATAGAGATATATGGAAGAAGAAAACATGCTGCGCCGACCCCAAATAAATTGGGATAAGGGCAGGAGGATGATGAGTTGTTCTGGGTCTGGCTGTTTGTGTATGTGAGTTTAAATGTTTGTAAACGCACCCACGATACAGGAGAAATTCCTAGTGTGGGGCAAGGTTTTAAAAATTAATTAATTAATTAAAAAAAAAACCTATACTGTGATAAGACCACCATTGGCATCGCACAGGTCCTTTTTTTATAAATAACAGACCTGCCGCGGCTTTGCTCGAATTCAAAATTAATTTTTGATTGATATTTTCGTTAAAAATAAATAAAGTTTAAAATCTATAAAAACACGCTTTAATAACAAACCAAATAAAATATAGTAAAAAGTGTGGGGTGTAATTTACTATATTCTCATAATAACTCAATCAAAACATCCCACGCTTTTTGACTATTATTGAATTATTTTGCTATGACAAACTCATTTTTATTTTCTACTTTTAGGGTCGGTTTTCTATTAAAGCGATTTATTTTTAAACTATGATTAATTTTCCTAATTTCTATCCTCAAAAAGACATCAAAAATGTAAGTAAAAATATTAGGTAGACGCCGCAGACGACCCAAGGGTCTTCGGGAAGTCTATGAGGATTTCCATCATTCAATATAGAATGACCCTTGCTTTTGACGTAGTTAATCCATTAGTCACTTGTTACAACACCCAGGGGTCACATGGAAAGGGTATGTCATGGAAAACATAAGCAATTAATTTCATAAGTACTGGAAATAATAAAACATTTTACGTAGGTGGAATCACGATTACCTACGTAGGATATTCCCTGAAGGGTTATGCAGGTGCGTTCCTCTAAACTACACCCACATTTCGCCGTATATAATTAAGTCCTATGTAATAGGGGGCGAGCCTATTGCCATCAACTTTAGACTCCGGGTTGCTCAGTTGCTTTTTTTTTACTTTTTAATGTTCGGATTTAAAAACAAAATGTAGGGTTGTTGATTTTTTTGTTGTTTCTCGTATTCATAAATACTTTGACATCCTGCTTTACCTGTATACTAAATAAATAAATAAATAAATAATGCTGGACAATCCACACAGCGTCATCTCGCCCCAAGCTAAGCAGAGCTTGTGTTATGGGTACTAGATTACTGATATACTTAATACAATACATTACATAGATAGATATTTTTATTATACATAGCAAACACCCAGAACACCCGGAACAAATCTTTGTAGATCGTACAAACATTTGTCCCAAGGCGGGAATCGAACCCGCAACCTCTTGCGTCGCAGGCGGACCTTCGCCCACCACGCCACATAGGTCGTCAAATGATTTATACATTAGGTATATTTAAACTACTAGCCTTCGGTTGTCATGACTAGGCATGTGATTCGGAGGAGTGAGAATCATCAGGTGTGATTAAGCTTTGAGTACGAGTGTGGAGCTTTGAGTACACAAGAGTAGAGGATGACCAAAGAAACAATGGATGGTTATGTGATAGGCTAGTTAGGAGATGGCTGTTCAGCTCACGGCAAAGAGAGATCTATGGATCAGGAAGACACGCATACATTGGGATAAGGACACGATGATGATAATTTAAACCACTAGCCTATGGCTTGTTCGAAATTATTTTTATGCAGATAAAGCCCCCATTTCTAGTTCAAAAAGGTAGTAAAAGAACTGCAGAAAGCAATAGGGTAATGTCCTTAAAAATTCTGATTTGTCCGAAAGTTGGATTACTCAAAAATACTAGACACGTATTTTATCTTTTGTCACGTAAACCAAAAATGACCACGATAAAGCGCGTTGAAGTTGCGCGTTGAAGTTGCGCGTGACGTCACGCCGTGATACACTTTTAACGTAACAGTGACGTCACAAGCCCCTTCTCCTGAATTTTGATGTGCTATATCATTGTCACTCTTTATTGATTTGAGTAAGCAAAAAATACGTGTCCAATATTTTTTGGTAATCTTACTGACCGGACTTAATAGACTTAATATTTTTTACCTAGGACACATCCCTATTGTTGGGAGCCAAGTGGGTAAAATGTCGCGTGCAATATAGAGTGGGTGTAGGTTTCGTCCTACGCAAAATCTAGTTAGGAAGTCCATTTCCTATTCAGCTGTCCTGTGTATCCTTTCAAACTATGATACTGGGCTAAGGTCGTTAAGGTCGTAAGGTATGTTTTTTGTGGATCAATTCATCAAAAAACACGCTGATGTTTTGAAATTAATATCTGGATTCTGTTTCGCGTACATTTATCTTCAACATCATCTTCTGCCTTTACTCAACTATATTGCAGTTGGTTTCCAGTCTAACTGGATGCAGCTGATATCCTGTATTTTGCATGGAGCGACTGCCTATCTGACCTCTGCAGCCCCAGTCAATTGGCAACAAATCGCCGTTGGTGGGACTGATTTTCAGGCCTTTGACTACTCGTAACGACTTTCAGAGATAAAAAAAGTGATTCACTTCACAAAAGTCAGGTGCGTAGTACTCGCAACCGGCGTGTGTGTAGCTATAGGAGTATGTTCAGATTGTAGCAATGTTTTTACGGTCTCAATATGTATCTATAAACTCACGACTTTTTCCTATCATCCGCTTAGGAGAAAAGGCATGAGTTAACAGAGACCGGGTTGATGTAACCTTAGATCATATTTTTCAAAAGATTTCATAACTGAAAGCATAACATAAAATCCATTTCATATCCATATTTATTTAATTAAATTTACATGAATCTACATGATTGGTCGAATGATTTGACCAATAATGGAGAGTCTTCCGAATGTCAAATGACGTCACAAGGGGGTTAACAAACAACGTCTCAGAGTTTCTTTATAGCCTTGTGACGTATTGCCGCGATACTTTTGTAATTTGAATTTATTTGTTGATTTCATTCATAAATGTTACTATAAATTATGAAGATCTATTCCAAAAATGATTTCAAATATACTAGACAATCTGCGACGATTCTCTCAATCCAGTCAATTTTTTTTTTTTTTTTTTTTTTTTTTTTTTTTTTTTTTTTTTTTTTTTTTTTTTTTTTTTTTTAAACGTTGCCCCACACTAGGAATTTCTCCTGTATCGTGGGTGCGTTTACAAACATTTAAACTCACATACACAAACAGCCAGACCCGGAACAACTACCTGTAGGCCATACAAATATTTGTTCCGTGTGGGGATCGAACCCACAACACGCGGCGCAGCAGCCGATGGCTCAACCACCGCGCCAACCGTGTCGTCGCGTCGTGTACTTACAGGCAATACGACGCAGTTAGGAAGTTCATTTCCCATTGAGAAACGTTTCCTTTGTCGCGCGAGTGTTCAAGACTTGTTCGTGAAAAGGTCAGCTGTGGGGTAGTTATTATGATTTAAATGCTTAGGGGAGTTCCGTGTCATGTGCAAGACAGGGGGTGAAAGAGGGTAATACAATGTTGTGGCATATTGTTTGTTGGAGGTATTGTTGTTGATAGGTCTATATTGAAAGATTTGACGACAACAAGAAATCTGTTCTACTTTTTTAGGTTTATTTTTGTTTCTGTTTTGTTTTACTGTATGCTTTTTTTGCTACAGTATTTGTACGGCCTCACGGCAAAAGTTGCGCCCATATAATTAACTTAAGACCTTTATGTAAATACCTATGTTTCACAAATAATTATTTAGATTCTAATTCTGTACAACAGCACGCCTGTACCACCTATAGGTAGGTACACATACATACATAAACTCACGCCTTTTTTTCCATGGGGGGGTAGGCAGACAACACAGAGCGCCACCCGCTACGTTTTTTACATACTCCTTTTGCTTCGCTCTCGTTCATACATCTGGTCATACACGCACGCCGGTTGCGAATACGACGCACCTGACCTTTTTGGAAAACATCACCAATAAGGTCAGTGTATAGGTACACCTCCACCTTAATTCTTCTTTTGTTGTGGGTAGGCACATTTTCTTCATATTTAAGTACTTGCTGCTTATTTATATTCGACATTTTTTCGTTTAATTCTATCCCAATTTACTTTTACCCCTTCCGACTTGCTTGCTTTCCGTACTACACATAAACATTTTTTTCTTTCTTTCTTCCTAGCCGTTCGGGGAATATAAGGGTGCACCCACCAGCCTTGTCACCAGTTATGTCCCATATACAGACGCCAGCACTTCAAGCTACCCCAAAGTGTCCAATTTTCCCAATTGAACTTGAACCTTATTTCTTTTGCGATAAAGTTGAAAAACTATCAAAGAAAATTGAAACATTGGGGTAGCTTGATGTGCTGGCCTCTGTACATGACCAGGGAATCTAGCCCAGGACTTCATGCTAACCAGTAGTGCTTGCGACCACTAGACCGACGAGGTAGTAAATAACAATTATTAATGGTTGCGTTTCACAATTACCTGTAGGTAATTATATAGGCTTCTGTTCTGTAAAAAATACTGTAATCAAAACAACGATAGGTACTTATCTACTTCTATAAATCATGACGACTAACGACATCCTTATTATTTCCATTTCATTGAACAAAGGTTCTTGTATCGTGGGAGTGAAGTTTCTAGAAAAGACGAAGAATTAGTATTGTCTTACTGTATGTGCGCACTGAAGGGGTTACAAGGGGGGCGGGGGGTGAACTCGTACCCCCCTGACAAAAATATCAGAAGAGAACCTAACCAAACCTAACCTAAGGCCAACAAAATATATGCAGCTCTATGGAGCGGCTTAGTATAGTTTATGTGTTAATTATAAGGCTTAGTGTAATAATGGTAAAAAGCACGATGGGGTTGACATATCTGGTTAGATAAAAACCCCAACACAAATAAAGAAAAAAAAAAGCTCTAGAGGAGGGTACGTCACCCGGTATCCGATAGTTTGCGCGACCAACCATACAATTTTTGACAGCTTGACCATAGTTGCTCCACCATGGTCTTTTGGTGTGATACAAGCCTAAATCCAAGGAGTTTTGATCACCTTAGCATTCTGCTTTAACTTGTAAGCCTTTCTGTATAATTGTGTCGACAAAATTAGTCCTATTTCTGTATGAACAGACAAAAGAAAATCTATCCTCTCATTTGAGGCGGGGTTCTAAAATGTTGCATACAGACACCTTCATATTTAAGTAAAGGTCAAAATTAAACCAAAATGACTGTGATGGTAACTAATTAACAGCGTGATTTGGCAATGGCTTTCATTCATTACGATTTCATCAGCGCTGTGGTATTCATTTGTTTTATTAGTATCAGCATTATGCTGAGTAGGAGTCTTCTTGACCTCGCACAGGTCTAGATTTAATATTTGTGTAATTCACTTGTATTTGTGCGTGGACGTACATATGAAGTACTTTTACGCAACGATGCAAATGAGCGTGTGCATTCTGGTGCGCAGAGTATGGGCCAGTTCCAACAATATCCTAAAAATGATCGCTAATAGGTTTGAATCATTGAACAATCACTCCAGTGCCATTTTCCATCATCTGCCTAGCCTTTTTCCCAACTATGTTAGGGTCGGCTTCCTTGTGCGTATCCCAAATAGATATTTTTATTTATTTCTTCATCTACGTGGACAAATTGAACAAACATACTTATGAAGCAATGGATTAAAAAAATATTTCTAAGATTGTGGTAGGGGTGCTGGTCAACTGTACAGAAACGTCTAGATAGTCACTAAAATTGAGCAATTTACTTAGAGCTATTTGCTGGCTGTGTCCGGCGGTTTCAAGCGCTCATTAGGATCGTAGCGTGATGTAAAATAGCCCATAGCTTCCCTCAAGAATTGGGCTATCAAATGCTCATAAGAATCGTTCAAATCCGAAGGCTAGTCTTCGAGATAAGCGCGTTAAAACAAAAAACAAAATCCTTAGCTTTAATATATTAGTAGATCTAATAATGTCTAGGCTAATACAGTACAAAAGCTTCTGTAATATTGCGTGCGAAAATGTCACCGACAGCCGTCTACCGCGAATGTTTGGCATTTCTTTCGACGTACTTATACGTTTTGACTCCATTAACTACTGAATAGGTTGAAATTCAATTACCTTCGTCAATTCAGGAGGAGTGGAACAGACTGACATAGAAAACAAACTCTTCAGCCGCATTATATAAGTTTAGATTGACCAACCCTGTATCTCATATTTTCCAATTAACTAAATTCCACTCCTTCAAACAAGTAAACCAACTTTTCAAATAATTACTCAGGTGTAACTAAAACCACCAAACACTGAACGTAGACCTCTAACTACGAGGCAATTAGAACCACCACCGCCGATCCAGCCGGCTGAAGGCAAATTGCCGTAATAATAAGCTTACCGAACAAATTGGAGTTGCCAGAACCTCTCCATCATGAGAACGATCCTCTGTGATCCCTTATTTAACGAAGGAATTCAATTTGAATAATGCACGATTTAAATAATAGTGGGGCTCACGCTGCTGGTACAAATTTGGTTCATGAATTTATGGAACGGTTTTGTGAGTTTTTAAAGGTAACATTACATCACGCCTGTGACCTCAAAATGTTAGGCAGAGGTATAGAATAGTACACCCACATTTCGCCAGTCATAGGTCCCGTGTAATGTAATGGTCGAGCCTATTGCCGTCAACCGGGCACGAATGCAGACTATATGATGCTACCGAAAAATCCACATTGAATAACTTAAAAATACCTATTTTTTTTTTATTAACATTGAATCAAATCATGAATTTATTCAGATTAGGCTGAGATTCAGCACTCTATGAACGTCAAAGATTACATAAGACTGCCCTCAAAACACTTCCTAGTGTTTAAACTGGGAAGAAGTGGCGCAACAAACTCCTCAGTAACATGTCTGCGATCAATTAAAATAACTTGTAACTTTATAATATAATGTACCTAATTGTATTGTCGGTAAAAAAAATCATACGTATTTACATCGTGCGACCAAGATAGGGCCTCTCATCATCTGCCTAGCCTTTTCCCAAGTATTTTGGGGTCAGCTTCCAGTCTAACCGGCTCCAGCTGAATGCTTTACGACTGAGAGTCACGTAGAGCGACTGCCTATCAGACCTCCACAACTCAGTTACTGGGCAGCACGATACCCCCTACAAAAATCCTAGATAGGGCCTCTGTAATATAATTTTTCGTGAAGAACCGTCGACAATGTATTTCAGTTAACAATCTATTAACATAATCTGTGTTCTTTGTTACAGGATGGTGACGTCGTCGAGCTGTGTCAAGTCAGTGACGTTAGATCCGGCGGAGTGCCTAAGGTAGCGTGCGTTATTAATGTTGTAATTATTTTAAGTGGAAGATTATGTTGAAGACTGTTTGTGTGAAGATGAGCTGAATTTTGAACAGGCTATCCGATGGCTTGGCAGCAGGTACTCGTAGATATAGTATCTACCAGATAAATATCAACAGAAACTGTGGGTATTTGGGTATTATTTGCAGGTTAGTGCCAGAATAGGCCATTAGTAATTAATTCAATTATTAATTACTAAGGCTTTTGGGTCTTTTGGGCACGTTTCGAGATGACATCGATGCGGAGGAGTACTTTGACGCCTGAGTGCCTTGGTCGGATTTTTATTTTATTTTTGTATATATGTATATTGTAAGTTTAATATAACAGTTTAAATAATGACGATGACATTTAAAGTATTATAATAGGTATATGATTAAGAATTATTAAAACTTCATACTAGAAGGAGAACCAGTCTTCCTCTACAAAGGCGGACTTGATGCTCCCTTGAGCATCAAGTCCGCCTTTGTTGCCACTTTCTATCAGTCTACTTTAGGGTGATGCAGAGACAGAACATGGTACAATACAATAATGTATACTTACACAGATACATCAAGTATTCAAACGAAAAATATGAAGTCAAGAAAGATAAAAATAAGTATGTTGATAGAAAAATCTTGCGAATGTGTTCACGTGCCACTTTAAATGTAAACCCAGAAGTTGCCATCCTAACTAATATTCAGGGCAAATCTGACATGATGTGGGGATAATCTAATAAGTCTGTAACATAAGTGGTATGTCCATACAATTAGGGCACTCATGTAGGATGGGGTTATACCTTAATTTAAGGTCAATAGTGAGTTTGGGAAGGCCGTAATGGATGATAGGTAGGTACGGTCTTAGATAAATAGCCGAAATCATCGTGGGATACATTCAGTATTATTAGATATAATTATGAACATGTTTTTGAAATATCTCGGCGCCCTTCGGACCCCAGGAGCTCGGTTTATTGGAAGAGTACGAGAAGCCAAAGCCAATACGTAGAGGCCAGTTATACGCTTTAAATGGAATGAGGCACCAACCGACAATTATCTCTATGTGAACAATGCAAGTTCATCCAAAGACAACCCCCGCTTGAAGCAAAACCAACGCAAGCTACGGAAACATAAGATATTGGACTTTGGGTGGTTATGGCGGACTTGTCACCGAGAACTAAGAAGGGACTGTAGCTCCTGTCTGACCAATGCTGTTAATATACGGTTAAAATGGCAGGGGATGACTTACACATTCAAAAATGAGCTTCGCATAACGGTCGCTAGCCCAAGGTGTCTTAGCGATAAGAGGGTAACATGAGATGCTTGAGGAGTGCAGTCCATACCAGCATCTTACTGGAATAAAATAAAGACAAGAAAGATGTCGGATCTCTATTCTAAGTCAGTGCTCACCCCGCACGAATGATAGCAGCAAGCAAGAGATGAAAAACGAGACTTCTCCCAGATGATTGGGTCCGGGGCCGCTGTGCTGCGAGAAATTATCATGACTGTACTAGAAACATTTTTCTGAGAACAACATCATCATCATCTGCCTTTGCCCAACACGTAGTGGTCGGCTTCTAGTCTAACGTGATACAGCTGAATAACAGTATTTTACATTAAGCGACTGGGTATCTGACCTCCACAAACCAGTTACTGGGTAACACGATACCCCTTTGGTAAGGCTGGTTGTCAGACTTTCGGTCTTCTGATGCCCCATAACGAATGTCAACGATCTACAAATAATAGCCAACGGCTTAACGTGCTTTCCGAGGCACAAAGAAGTCTTGATATGTAATGAACGGTCACCCTTCCATTGACCGACCTCGCCAAGCGTAGCTACCTTCGATGGACCCGTGCGGCTGTTATTTAACAAAACAATAGAGCCTTGTATATTTTATTGGCCAAAAACAATATGTAAGCCAAGCCTAAAATACCTGATATCACTGAAGTTTCAAGCTTACAAACATTGTAAGTAAATGTTAGTGGAAGGTCGGAGGTCCGTATAACATCTGACGTCATTTCACGGAGTATATGCTTTGTTTTAGTTGACCGAGGGCGTTCTATCAAACGTAATGAGTCGGAAATGAAACCAAAATAACAGAGCGCTCCCCTAGGGAGACTTATTTTAGGGAACAGATTAATTTGACTCCTCATCCAGGAAATAAGAGATGAGGGGAGAATGGAGGCCTTTTTCCTGCAGTGAAGTGTAACACACTTAGGTATAGGAGTCGATAGGAATCATAATGCCATCTTTAAGAACAAGACAGTCTTCAAGACTCTCATTTATGGAAAAATCACTGATACCAGACGGTAGACCGGGAGACCCAGCAGGTAGCAGTTAGCAGTTGAATGCAGTATCTGTTTGTAATATCCAAATAAAAGCTTTTTACTAAACTTCAAACCTATCAGACAGACGTGTTGCTGGGGAGTTTGTTCCGCCACTTCTTCTTCCCAGCAAAAACACTAGGAAGTGGTGAAGGGTGGGCGATTTGGGGGCCTATCTTTTGTAAACGTTTTGCTGATTCTCATAATTTGAATAAATGAATTTTGATTTTATAAAATAAAGATGTTACACAAACTTTTACTACATATTTACTTTATACTAATATTTAGAAGATAACGCAATAGAATATTTAATCTATAAAATAATAATATAATTGACAAAGCTAATATATTTACATAGCAGTGGTTGTTTTTGCAACCCATGTTATGGCAGGAAACAAAATTCTACATACCTTAGACTGAAAACCTCGTATATGCGAAAGAGGTAACTTTTCAGGAGGTAGAAAAATCTGCGACCTGTAATATTTTATTACCACAGCTTATTCACCCTCTCGAGTTTTAACAAAGGTTCTCATTAACCATCATAGATAGCACTACAGGTTACTATACAGTTTTGTTGTGAAACTAGGGCGTGTTTCCCGAGGTTTTCTTTCCAAAATTGTAATAAAACAAAAATAAACAAAATTGCATTTCCCAGCTTATCACTCTAAGGCGATGATATAGCAAATTTATATTCTAAATGGACTACACGAACCTTGGTTTCAAAGACCGACGTCTTCAAAGAAGCCGTCAGGCAAATAAGGAGCGGAAATCGGAAAACCTGATGTGGCGTATCCCGGACAAGGTTTATGTGACTGCGAATTATTGATGATTTTGACGACCTATGTATGTGGCGCAGCGGTTGAAGGTCCGCCTGCGATGCAGGAGGTTGCGGGTTCGATTCCCGCCTTGGGAAAAATGTTTGTACGATCTACATATGTTTGTTCCAGGTGTTCTGGGTATTTGTTATGTATAGTAAAAAATATCTATCTGTGTAATGTATTGTATTAAGTATATCAGTCATCTAGTACCCATAACACAAGCTCTGCTTAGCTTGTCGGCTAGATGATGCTGTTTGGATTGTCCAGCATTATTTATTTATTATATTATTTATTGATTCACCAAAAAGACCTTTAATGAGTTCTTGTGATTTTCTAGCGTGACAACTACATATGGTTTTCATGTATTTTGTCGTTTGTTCACAGGACTCAAAACTGAGTATGAATCTGGTCAACAAACATGGCGAGAATCTAGAAGAAAAATCTTTGACGATCTGCAGCGGCACAGACTACATCAACATCAACTACCAACATGTGGTGTGTCCGGATGCTGCTACTGCCAAGGTCAGTTTGAACCAGATCACACCAGTTTCTTTCTAGTTTAAACTAGATATTATATGTTTGGACTCTATAGGTACACTGACAGATTTACTTTACACATTTGGAGTTTATATTTACTCATTTAAACATTAAGGATTGAAATCAAGCAATGCAAAAGGCCTGTTTAAAAAATCATCAACACTGGCCTACATTTGCCCACTATTGCACTCTTGCCTCACTGAAAGTGCACCTTACTCACATCGAGGCATCAGCGCTGCTTTTCACAAGGCAGACTTCAAATGTCGTCTTTTTTTTTAAATAGCTTTAAAATTAATCGATATATTTCCAAAAAGGTATGGTTGCAAGGACTCAGGAGGATCACCCACAATGTCAAAGCGAACAACGTCTGTCCAATGACTTGTCTAAAGAAGCAGTAAGTTCATAGCTAAGCTTACGAGGCATGGCTTCAATAGACTTGGATTCAAGGCGATTTAATTATAATTATTAATGTTGTGGTATCAATGTTGGTGACTATTTTAGAAATACTACTTTATTGCCTCTGCCTCGAATTCAGCAACACAAATGCACTCTCCCGCAAAAATAAATTATGAGTCATGACAGTAGGATTAAATGTAAAATGCAATAATTGCTATTTTCGAGGCAGTGGCAATAAGGCAAGAGACAGAGGCTTTGAAGCAAGTTGGCTGGAATATTAAACAACTGTGTTGCATAACAGTGCAGTTAAATACAGTTACAAAGCGCTTTCATAAAGCTTACATCCTAGACATTTTAAGCGCTTCAGGCTGATTTATACAATGACCTCTTTTATTAACAGGGCAGAGTCTAGTAGAATGCACGTTTTTTGAAGTATTTGCGACTTGCTTTGAGGCTTCTTTATATATTATTTTGTGATTACTTATTATTTTCGTGTTGATGTGAACGACTTGTGAACTTTCCAAGGTTACTTTTAAAAACATAAAAACAATTCAATATATCATCAAACAATAATATTTGGACAGAACTCATGATTTAGGTATCGAAGTTTGAATAAATTTTACTGTCTTTCGAGTTTATATTATTTTTAATGTTCGTTGCGTAGCTGATCGTTTTCAATCTTCATTCCTGGATTGCCGAAGTTTTATATTTATTACGTGGATTAGACTAACAAATTCTTAATTTAATGAATTCTCTTTTAATTAGGCTGAAGTCATGAAGAATGCTTTCAAAGAAATCTTATAAACTGTCACTTAAAGTGATGGATACGTCTTAAGAACTGGAATTACTTACCATTGTCTTCAATAATTGTTGAAATTCATTCGTTAGTATTATAAATAATAAATAATAATAATAAATATGTATAATAATAAATAATAATAGTCTTCTTCTCATGCGAAGATTCTTCAAAATCTGTGAAGTGATGATTTACAATAATCACAGCTTCGCATAGTACTAATACCTAAATCAATTTCAGTCGTTACTAGGCAAAATACCGTGGAGATCATTCTTCAAATCTCAACTATACAAAAGATACCATAATTTTTTGTACAACCCTAGATTGACTTCTAAAGTTTTAGTACGTTTGGAAAATGCTGTTGAAAAGTTAGATGAGGATAGATTTGTGTGAGTGTGGTACCGATTTTTTTAGCTGTTTAGAGGGTGGAAGATTCATCGCGAAGATTCACGCACATCTGGAAACCATGAGTTCTGGACCTCCCAACGTTGAAATTTTTCGTCGGGTTTTTCTAGTTTCTACGTTATTTTCTAATGTTTTTTTTTTTACTTGAAACTATAGAAAAATATGATTTCTATATACATTGAGATTTTTCATGAAATAAAATAAATAGTTTACTTTTGAATTAAAAATCTCACTGGGTCAATCTCACATCTCACACTATATAAGCATAATGGTCATTTAATGTATTTTTACAGTTTAGAGTAAAAAAAACACATCAGAAAAAGTCGTAAAAAATTGGAAAAAGCCGGACGTAAAATTTCAACGTTGGGAGGTCCTGAACTCATGGTTTCCAGTTGTGTGAATCTTCCACCCTCTAAGAGTAGGTACATTAAATGTAGGAAATTAGGTAGACATTAAAAAAAAACCTGTATATCATCTTATAAACAGGTTTCCAACTGTTATTATTGTAATAAAATCCCTGGAAAGTCCACAAGTCGTTCTGCACGATGTTCTGCATGCTCATTCGTTCATTCGCTTTCTTTGTCAAAGGCATGGAAAGAGGCTATTCGGGAGATATTCCACAACAACAAAATAAGCAACACCTGCCCCCGGACGAACCTTATGAAACAGTACGTAGTTGATACCATATGCTTTTTACTAATTTTTTATTTTATTTATTGGTATTTTTGGTGTACATCTTGATGTGTTTCCTTTAAGTTTGAGTATACAGGCTTACTGCCTTCCAATTAAAAGAAACGTTGATTTTTATATTTAGAACACTGATCAAAAAACGTTTTTTTTTCTTTTTGAATAACTTATGGCTTATTAAAATTGCGCAATTTTTTTCTTGTCGTCATTCATTTGTTTCTTGGTCCAAAGTTTTTTGATCAGTGTTACTGTTTTTTTGGTATTAGATCAACTTTTAACGCTTCGCCTATGGCTTTGCTGAGATATAACTTTGTGTCATTCATTACAATAATGTAATTATAAGATAGATATATAAATTACTTGATCCTGAATTAAAATCGTTATACAGGAACGACTAACCGAAACCACAAATGCTATACTAGACTCCGTTATGAATATACTGGCCGTTTTAACTCGTGGGCAATATTTCAGGGGGTAAAAGTACTCATGTATATTTTTTATTTGTGTTCATATTTATTTTCGCACAGCAGAACATACAGAATTTAGTAGCAAAAATCAAGCAGGAGCGGATTCGCGGGAAAATTCGCGGTTTTTCGCTACACTTAATCTAAGTATTTATGCGACCAATAAATGTACGGAACAGAAGATTTATAAAGTAAAGTCGGGGATGTATGCTTGAGTGCTTTCACTCCATATTGCCAGTGAATTCAAAGTCACCCTGTATTTGATAGAAACAGTGTGCTGTAGCTACCCACTTTGTGCATTAGAACCAAACAGACGGGTATGTTTAACTAATGAAGTCCACATTCTGTCCCTTTGAATCTGTAAGCTCGTATATAGCAAGCCTTCTAAACTACGCCGTCAAATAGGGATAGTGTTATTCACTAACGTAAGCACCTATATAATATTGATTCCTTTGTGATCTTGGGTTATTACCTCCGAAATTTCTCAGTAGCAGCCAGAGTTTCGATTTTTGCCCGGGGAATGGCAATAGGCTCGCACCTAATGGGACTACATGGGACCAGTGGCGGACTAAGCCCGTCAGAGGCCCGGGGCGGCAAAGCTGAATGAGGCCCCCCTGCTTTTGAAAAAAAGTAGTTTTAAAAGCTTTTTATTCAGTTCACATTTGTATGTAGTGTTTATGTTTATTTCGTTAATATCTGGCAAGTGAAAGTAGTAGGTACTTAGCACATTTTTAAAGTCTTGTTTAGGATTTGATGCTGAGGTATTTAGGGGCCCCCCAAGAACTGAGGGCCGGGGCGGGCCGCCCCTTCCGCCCCCCTGTTAGTCCGCCACTGCATGGGACTGAAAATATAACTGGCGAAATCTGTTGTGCCTGACCCTTCAGGCACAACAGGCTTGATGCTATGTTATGCAGCCATAGGGCGACGGTAGTCGATATCTTTTACGTTTACAATAAAGCCAGTTATTGGCACAAATTAATTACCTGCAGTAAGGAGGTTCTATGTACTTTCTAAGTTTATCTTGGACATCACTGACATCGGTGAAGGAAAACATCGTAAGGAAACCTTAAACTAATACCCTTAAAATAACGCCAACCTGCTTTGAGCAGGCGTGGTGATTAATGCTCGTGCCTTCTCTGAATGAGAAGAGACCTTTGCGCTGCAGTGGGACTGTAACAGGCTGGTATTATTAGCATACAAGTGTCATCGTGATATGTTTTTTTAATCAAACACTTCGTAAATTCTACGACACATCCATCATGAACAAAATATCGGTTGAACTGTAAACATATTGATATTTTGTGTTGGCTTATCCTTGACCGTTGGCCTATAACAAAAGTATAATGTAGGGAACTTATTACGTACAAAAAATGTATCAATACTTAATAATACATGTTCTTACACGTGGTTGGTTTTATTATAATGATACTTTAAAGCGAGGACACGTGTTTCATAATGGAAATTTAATATTACGAAACAACGACTATCACTACGAGCACTAGGAATTTTAATGTAACATACGAGATTGACGACCTATGTGGCGCGGCGGGCGAAGGTCCGCCTGCGACGCAAGAGGTTGCGGGTTCGATTCCCGCCTTGGGACAAATGTTTGTACGATCTACAAATATTTGTTCCGGGTGTTCTGGGTATTTCTATGTATAAAAAAAAATATCTATATAATAATAATATGTTACGTATTGTATTAAGTATATCAGTCATCTAGTACCCATAACACAAGCTCTGCTTAGCTTGGGGCTAGATGATGCTGTGTGGATTGTCCAGCAATATTTATTATTTATTTATTATTATTATACATTGTATTTCATAAAACCTCGAGAGGAAAAGGTACTAAAGAATTATTTGACGTTTTAAAAAGTTTCTGTGTCCGATAAAATTATTTTGTTTTTTTTTCTCAGTACCAGCCCGCAGTCTGGCTTTGTGCATGGTTGATAGCAATAGGTCTTCTATTAGACCCCATGATGGGGCAAAAAACGTATCTGACTAAATCTGGGCATGTTGTGAACTCACCCCTGGCTTAATATTAATATTCAGAAAATACAATCGTGAGTTTATGTTTATAAAGTTCGCGTTTATATTTTTAAATCAGGGTAAGAACGTACTTAGACAATATAAATAGGGATGTGTCCTAGGTAAAAATATATTTAGTCTATTTAGTCCGTCAGTAAGATTACCAAAAATACTGGACACGTATTTTTTGCTTGCCCAAATCAATAAAATGTGACAATGATATAGCACATCAAAGTTCAGGAGAAGGGGCTTGTGACGTCACTGTTACGTTAAAAGTGTAGTACGGCGTGACGTCACGCGCAATTTCAACGCTCTATATCGTCGTCATTTTTGGTTTACGTGACAAAAGAAAAAATACGTGTCCAGTATTTTTGAGTAATCCAACTTTCGGACCAATCAGAATTTTTAAGGAAACTACCCTATTCTAATCGATTTTACCTCCTACTGATAGGTACAGTATGCCTAGCACGAAGGATTCATGTAAACGTTATGTCAATTCAAACCATTTCAAATTTGGAAAAAATAATTTCTTTTTAAGGCTTTATTCTTTTCTTGCTTTGACGACACGGTTGGCGCAGTGGTTCAGCCATCGGCTGCTGCGCCGCGTGTTGTGGGTTCGATCCCCGCACGGAACAAATATTTGTATGACCTACAGGTAATTGTTCCGGGTCTGGCTGTTTGTGTATGTGTGTTTAAATGTTTGTAAACGCACCCACGATACAGGAGAAATTCCTAGGGTTGGGCAACGTTTAAAAAAAATAAAAATAAAAACATATCAACAGGTGATACGTTCTGTGCTGGCCGCGTAGGTTAAAAAAAAACATGTTGTCGGAAAGATGTATGTATCAATTCAAAAATCGTTCAAATTGACGTTCATACATACGTTTACGTCAAGCATTCGTGCTATGTACACTGTGGGCAATTAATCACGTCTCGTTTTTATGTTTTTTTTTTTATAATTAATTTGCTTAACCTACCTATGCTTGGACGAGCAATTAATTCATGACAAAGATAGTAATTAATCGTATGAAGCACGCAATGGTTAGTTGTAGGAATCATAGGAAAAATGTATACCTAGAAGTAATTACTTTCGTTTATACCTCCGCGCCTAAATATAAATTTCCCCTAAATATGAAGCACATTCAATGCATAAAGAACTAATGAAATCTATAATAACATTAGAGCTATGGACTATTCCGGACTTGGAGACTGAGTTAGGAATACAAAGATAACACAAAAATTACTGAAGTCTCATTAAATACTACCTCGTTTTACGTCGGGCCCAACGTATGACCTAATGGGACCCAATGGGTACATGGCAATGGTGATAAACCCAGGCCGAGATAGTTGGATGAGCTGGACTCCTTCGATAAAGAATGGTCCCAGATAGCTACATAAAGAGAGAGCGTAGCCATGTGAGCACTTATCATCTTTTGAATGTAATTTTATCATAGAAGAGCGTTGCTTTATGAGTCACAGATATTAGTTTATCTAGTTCAGACACAGATGTCTTGTCGATTTATTAGATAAAGCCTCTTTGGTCATGTAAACCTGCTTTATATTCTATGCAGTACGACAGGGTGTTGTCAGCGTCTAATAACAGTAACCTAAAATGTCTTCCGACATAAAGGTTAAGTGGGCCTAGAATGAAGATTTCCTGGTTAGCGAGCGGAATAGATAATCTAAAGATAATACAATTATTGAAAAGATAAATACTTACTGAGATTTCTGAGAAAAAACAAAAGAGAAAATTGGAAATGCGAGCAAGATTGTTCCTTCATATCCGTTAGGTAGAACATTCTATAATACCTTTGACATTTAATTTTTCTGAGCCGTTCTCGAGTAAGCTACAGATATAAGATATTTCCACATAGCGACGCAGATCCTCTTCGAGATTGCAGGATATTGCACGCCCCGCCATCGGAGAAGAAAAATTAATATCACACATGTCGCTACGTTCTGAATCTTGCGTCAGCGGTTCGTTTTTTAAAATCCAATTTGGTTTGAAGTTGAGCGAAAGAACTTCTTGCTAGATTCCGATTAGGTGTTGGATATTAAAATGTCATTTTCTATAGACGTCTCTTTATTATCTCCGTAGTCATCACTGGCAGCCTTCGCCTTGTTCCTTACTTCCCTGATCTGTGCGGGTCTCATCCAGGACTGGTTTCATCAAACCATCAGGTTTTTTATTTTCATTTTTATGATTCAAATTTTAAACTCGGAACAAACGAACACGATCATTTCCAATAAGTATACCGATAGTATGTATTTACCGAAATAAAGTTATTTAAAGTTAAAATAACTATACCTATTTCGTAAATAAATATTCGTTGCGATCGTTTTTGTTTGTTTTGAGTTAGAATGTGGAAGGTTGCAAGACTAGAAAAAAGCAAACAAAAGATGGATGGATAGTGTGAAAGATGATATTGCTAGAAAATAGGTGACTGTTGAGATGACAGCAAATAGTGATGTTTGGATGAAGTAGACAAGCTGCGTCGATCCCAAAAAAATATAGATTTCAATACTATACTATCTCAATCCGCAATCTTAAACTGCTGCTTCTGATTCGGGGGTCAGTTGCCTCAAGGGTAAAAAGTACACGCCAAGCTGGTCTAAATTGGCGGATCATTCAGATGTACCCAACCCTAAAAACCCGGTAAATTGTTAGACCAAATCATTATTAGAAAACCCTTCTTTACGTAGTCGTGTCTTAACAAAGCATGGAGGAAAACGCGTAATTTCAATGAACGCTTTGTAGACCAGATGCTTCTGAAGTTTACAGATTGCACTGAAAGTCAGTGATTGCTTGGTTACAGACAAAGTTCGAGCTCTAGTTTGGAATTGGGATACTATGTTATTATGATAAGATCGCGAATCACTTTTTATTATAGAGTCATACGTTATATTTTACATGGAGCAACTGCCTACCGAAACGAAACGAATACATCCGACATAGAACCAAAGTCACCGACATAGCTCAAAGAATTAGCAAGTTGAAGTGGCAGTGGGCTGGCCATATCTCGCGAAGAACCGACAACCGCTGGGGTAAACGTGTTCTTGAGTGGAGACCGCGACTCGGCAAACGTAGTGTAGGACGCCCTCTGACCAGGTGGGATGACGATCTGCGAAAGACTGCAGGCAGATGCTGGATGCGGCAAGCTGAAGACAGGGCGCTATGGCGCTCATTAGGAGAGGGCTATGTCCAGCAGTGGACTAGTATAGCCTGATGATGATGATGATGATGATGATGAACTGCCTACCTAACCTCCACAACCCAGTTACTGGGCAATACGATACCCCTTAGTAAGACTGGTTGTCAGACCTTCGGGCTTCTGACGACCCGTAACGACTATCAAAGATCTACAAATGACAGCCGGGATGAACGGCTTAACGTGCTTTCCGAGGCACAGAGGAGTGAGTCGATATGTTACGAACGGTCAACCTTCGATCAACCCGTGCAGCTGTTTTTATTTAGCCACAAGCTCCAAGCCATCAACTTAAATACCGCCGTACTTTTTCTCCCCCCATTAACAAGACATCGACCCGAAGTAAGCACAAGCCAAGCTTAACTTTAAGTGATCACTGTTCGACGGTTCGAAGGCTAGTGATGCGGAAGGCTTTCACTCAAAACCTCCTAATGGTTTTGAACTCGTTAACGAACGCTTTTGGATGATTTGGTGAATCATTCGAGCAAAAAAAATCCTGACAAAGTGATTTTGATTTGAAATTCCCGAGATTATTTCAATCTAGCGATCCGTCTCGGGTTTGCACGGGTGCATACATTTTTTATTGAAATTTTCATAGTAAAATACCCACAGAATTTTCGAATTTGAATTTAAGTCATACGAATTTCACATTGTGACGGATAATCCTAAAAAGTCACACTAAGTTCAACGTTTTGACGGCACGGTTGGCGCAGTGGCTGAACTATTGACTGTTGCGCTGCGTGCCGTGGGTTCGATTCCCGCACGGTCCAAAAATTTGTATGGCCCACAGGTAGTTGTTCCGGGTTATGGCTGCTTGTGTATGTGAGTTTGAATGTTTGTAAACGCACCGACGATACAGGAGTAATTCCGAGTGTGGGGCAACGTTTTTTTTTTTAAAGTGAGTGTGCTTTAGACCACACAACTGAAGTGAATATGTATAAAACATATACATATATAACAAATATAATATGTTTATGTTTATATATGTAGATACATATATGGATAATATATAGTATATACATGTTAGTTTGGTAAATTTAGTAAATTATTATTAGAGTCATAAAGCCGTTCCGCTTCCGTTCGCCTCGCCCGATCACACTATTCGTAACGCTCCCGTCACGCATTCACCAGCTTACTCCCCAAGTCGAGCGTTCCTAAAGAAGTTTTACTACAAAAAGAAAACCCTTCCTCTTTAAAAATAAACGTTTTTTTGTGGATAACCCGTAATCAACAGAGGCCCGTAACAACTAATTCTTAACTTATCAACCAAGATTATCATTAAACCAGCAGACATCGTTAAACATTAGTTTACGACGCATTGTGTCCGTTAAGTAGCTACTTTAACTTCGGCTTGGCAAGTTGCCAGTGGCCAGTTCAGAGGTGCCACACAATATGGCGCCTTGGACTGTCTCAGCGGTTGGTTTCAGCCATGTTTTTCGGTGATAAACTTCGTCCAAGTTCGAAGGTTAAGAGGATGACAAATAGGTATAGGTGCCATGTTTATTGGGGTGTATTTTGAGAAATAAATATTTTTCTAGGGTTCCGTATTAGGAACCTGGAAAAATAACATGATATCTGTGATTTCTCAGTGCCAGCCCGGAGGCTGGATAAGTGCCCGGTTGGTACTATAGACTCGCCCTGAATAGGGATGTGTCCTAGGTAAATATATATTAAGTCTATTTAGTCCGTCAGTAAGATTACCAAAATATATTGGACATGTATTTTTTGCTTACTTAATTCAATAAAAAGTGACAATGATATAGCACATCAAAGTTCAGGAGAAGGGGCTTGTGACGTCACGCCGTGCTACACTTTTAACGAAAAGTGTAGCACGGCGTGGCGTCACGCGCAATTTCAACGCACTATACCGTCGTCATTTTTGGTTTACGTGACAAAAGAAAAAATACGTGTCCAGTATCTTTGAGTAATCCTACTTTCGGACCAATCAGAATTTTTAAGGACACTACCCTATTACATGAGACTTATATAAAACTGGTGAAATATGATTGTGAACACTTAAGAAAGTACACCCCTGCCAACCCTTTCGGGGATTACGGGCAAGTTGTTATGTGAAAACTAAAATACGTGTGTTATCCTCAATAGGTTGTACCAGTATCTTTTTGCCTGCACAATTACATAACCATCAAAAATTTAAGAAAAATCTTCATTTTCTACAGGCGACTGATTATTTTTAGTTATGAAATAAGTCTGTAAATATGTTAAGAGAACTAGTACGTACCTACTTTATATTTAAGTATCTATAGTTAGCCAGTCGCTAATATTATTTGAAATGGGAACAAAAAAACAAGTGAAACATTTCCTGTTTTGATGTACTTACCTAGGTAAGTAGTTATCGTAAGATTCAGTAATATATTCTGCGGTGTAAGTACAAAGAGGTCTTTGACCTGTGATCTGGTGTTGGTTATTCATAATTACTAGGTACTAGGTAACCTAGATTGAATGTCGTTAGATAAATTAATGGCCCAGTAGCTGTAGAGCCTCACCTCTCATGCGCAAGGTTGTGGGATCAAATCAAGTAGTAATGTGACTCTTTCAATTCATAACATAAGATAACATAACGCCTGTAATTCACTAAGGGTATAGGCATACCAATAAGGCACTGTGACAAGGTGTACACTCAATTAAGTAACTGACTAATGTGTGTATTCATATGTACTTTCTAAGTATATAAAGAAAGAAAGAAAGAAAATCATTTAGTCAGCACAGGCTCAGGCACAGAACGATACAATACTAAACATAGAAAACATAAACAAATAAAAAATATATTGCATGAAACTGAATAAGTAACACATTAAAAAAATGTAATCTAAATATTTAATATCTTATAAATAAAAATAAAAATATTTATTTGACACTTAAAAATATATGTTACAGGCCAGTAATAATAAAATAGCACATTAATGTATTGCCACAAAATAGATCCTAACCCCCAAACTAGGCTATTTAATATCTTATATCTCTAGCATCGGTGAAGGCAAATATCAAATGTCTTCAAAAAACAGACGAATTCGCAGATTAAAAACTATTCTGTGTCCTTACCAGGATCTCAAACTATCTCCATACCAAATTGAATACACACACTTAAACCGGTTTCGCGAAAAGGTGACAGACAGACAAAGGTACTTTCAAAATAAAATTATTATAAGGATGGAGGATATAAGTCTGAAATCGTTTACTCTGGAATAAGAGTGGTGATTAATGCTCGTGCCTTCTCTGTACGAGAAGAAGCCTGTCCCCTGCAATGGGACAGACATGGTATTATTGTTATTATTATCCTAAATTATGAATCCAGTATTGTTGGGTTTTTCTATCTATAATTGCGCAGTAGCAGCCCGGAGTATGGCTTCGTACCCGGTTGATGGCACTAAACTCGCCACCTAACTGGCGAAATGTGGATGTACCACAAGTATACCTCTGCCCGACCCTTCAGGGAATACAGGCATGATGTTATGTCATGTCATTATTATACAACCTACATCTACAGAACCCACACAGACTGATCCCCAATATTCTTTATCCTATCTTTACTTTGTACCAGTTTCTCTCCTATTTTGTGGCATAAAAGAGAGACATTGCCTGCTCAATGCGCCGTGTTGGAGACTCAACTGGGTGGAACATGACTTAATGACCCCCGTCCGTGATAATAATGGCTGGCTGTTAGTTACATTGTACTTTTAGAGACGAGAACATTATTTAAGGTGTATTCAAACACGAAATATATAAAGAGGTACTCATGGATACAAACGAGTTTCACTACCTATGGGACCATGGGACTGGTATGTGCAAAAAGAATCAGCTCCACTCTAGTAAACTTTAGTACATCATCATCATCATCTGCCTAGCCTTTCCCAACTATGTTGGGGTCGGCTTCCAGTCTAACCGGAAGTAGCTAAACACCAGTATTTTACATGGAGCGACTGCCTATCTGACCTGCACAACCCAGTTACTGGGCAACACGGTACCCCTTGGTTAGACTCGTTATACATACATGATCAAAATGTATTGAAAAACTGTTTTTTATTTTCATATTTTACACATCATTAATTTCAGAACATTCAGGATTACAATGACATCTTAAAATATTTCGATATTGAATAGATAAGTACACCTTATATCTTTGATAGGTAATTCTTTGAAGAATACTGAAAAAGGAGAGATGGTAACAGGTGACGAAAAGGTTTAAAATTTCAAAGGCTTTTTTCTGGATATGAGGGAGGACTTTCAAGGCTTAATTAAAAAACACTACCGACCTTCTAGGGAGTGAAAGAACTCATGATTAGAACGTCTTTTGCTATGGAGACCAACCCAGAAATATCAAAAAAATCTGCTACTTCACACAGTTTTATCTAGCAAATATTTTATTTTGTAAGAATTAACTTATATTTTTTTATCTTCTATCAACCTACGTAGCTGTTACGCTGCTTTGTCGACGATAATTATAGTTATATGCTGTGGATAACGGTGTGAGTTTCACATTTATATAATATCTTTGTTTACATTATTTGAGCAGATATAATGTGTTACTGTTTGTTTGTCCCAAATAAATAAATAAATAAATAGATAATATGAGGATACGCAAAAGGAGTAGGTATGGTAAGGATCTTAACAGGTTGCGTTCAGTAGTTTCTGCTTACCCCTGAGGGAAAAGGGCGTGAATGTGTGAATGTATATTAAGGTACTACTTCGGTACTCAAAAAGAAAAACAAAAACATTTAACAAACGTAAAACTTTTTAAAGGTTTCTCCCAAAGGCCCTTCCTTACATATGACAATCGCCATTTTATAATCCACTTACATACTTACACCCAGCAGCCGTTAGGGTACAACACTAATATATTCACTAACTAGTGCTGTCCTACTTAGCAAAGTTTTGACGTAACCACCCACGTTCGTCGACGGATAAATGGATACAATATATTTTACAAGGCAACCTTGTGTACTTGCGAGTACATAATGGTAGCGGCCATCTTGGTTTTTGTTAAAAATTCTTTTCTTTCGCCAGAACGCTGATTGTCTTTTGCGCTGACAGGTATATTCCATCTAACACGAATCAAGAAATAAAACATGAACCAGTTATTATTACATTTAATCATAATTAGGGGCACTCAGGGGTACTGTAAACAATCTATACAAGATTGCTTACAGTACCCCTGAGTGCTATCTACATATGTATATATCGTACTGAAAAAACCCAGCGTGAGCAGACCCCCAAAAGGTGGACTGACGATCCGGTTAAGATCGCAGGAAGCCGATGGATGAGGGCAGCGCAGGACCGATCGTTGTGGAAATCTTTGGGGAGGCCTATGCTCAGCAGTGGACGTCTTTTGGCTGAAATTATGACGATGATAACTCAGGGTGTTGAGAAAAATCTAATGATACCTAATTTGTTAATCAAGCAGTTTAGGCTACAGGGCGATCCAAATAAATAGTCATATAGACATATGGAAGGGTCGATCGAGGGTCCGTGGATGGGTGCCCATTAATTTTATACTTAAGCCCCTCCTTGCGTCGAAGAGCTTGTTAAGCATTTGGACCCGGCTACGAATGACAGTCGTTAGGGATAATTAGAAGCCTGAAAGTCTGACAACCAGTCTTAACGGGAATCGTGTTACTCGCAACAGGAGGTCTCAGATAGGCACTCGTATCTTGTAAATTTGAAGCTCTGTTAGACTCAAAGCTGACCCCAACGTACTTGGAAAAGGGTAGGCAGATGTACACTCAAAAAACATTACCCTCATTCAGAGGCAGTCGGGTAAAAAGCTACCTACACTCCCAGATTCGCGGAACTTCCACTCCAGTAGATTGACCATCCAGCAGATTAAATTTCAGCCAGTAATTTACTGAAGTTAATACACTTACCGCAGACATAAATTATGTAGAATGGCTGTCTATGATTTACCGATATACATATAGAGCATAGAACTACCTGTGTGATTTAGATTTATGGTTATTAAATGGAGAATGAATCAAGCTCAAAACACAGTTCAGAATATGCTATACTATTTCGCTATATTTGTAGTATCGCATATTTCATCATTTCTTTATTATTCAATACATAGCTCTATAACATAGCGTTGATTGCACACGTCCATATCAAATATATATGTTGTTGTGCTATATTATATAATATTTGCTATATGCTATATTTTATAGTATAGTCTAAACTGAATTTTAACCGCAGGCCTGAGGGTAATTCTTTAGTGAATGTTTTATGGTGTTAATAATTAAAGCAATTGGCGTTAGTGTGAATCTTCTAATTTAAGTTATAGGGATGTGTCCTAGGTAAAAATATATTAATCTCTATTTAGTCCGTCAGTAAGATTACCAAAAAATATTGGACACGTATTTTTTGCTTACTCAAATCAATAAAAAGTGACAATAATATAGCACATCAAAGTTCAGGACAAGGGTCTTGTGACGTCACAGTTACGTTAAAATCGTAGCACGGCGTGACGTCAGGCGCCATTTCAACGCACTATATCGTCGTCATTTTTGGTTTACGTGACAAAAGAAAAACTACGTGTCCAGTATTTTTTAGTAATCCAACTTTCGGACCAATCAGAATTTTTAAGGACATTACCCTATTGTATTTAAGATTTTTGTTTCTCGAAGTTCTATTTATCGCAATCGCTACTGGTTCGATTTCTGAGTCCGACAATGTGTTATTAGGTTGTTCCATCTGAAATTTCTTAGTAGCAGCCGTGAGTCTAGATTTGAGCTAGATTAAGTTAAGTTTGGTTGGTTGATGGGCACGGGAATCTGTACTATTTATTATCTGAAAGTTTTTATAAAATTCTAATACCTAAGCAATATTAATAGCAATACAACCCGCCCTTTCCATGTTAGCCAACCGTGGTTTTGACAGCTCATGTACAAGTACATACTGAACAGTTAATGGCGCTTTAAACGATTTCCCTTGGCGTATTTTCAACGTTTTCTCTTAAAATATCATTAATTAGATTTTATTAGCGAAGTTAATGCATCCATTGGAGGGAGCTCTCGTAATGGAAAAATTAAATCGCATGCTGATGGCTTTTAAAATTCTTGAAAGCAGCCATCAAATACATTTAATTGAGAAAATTAAAATCCGGCCGAATTTTGCGAGGCGGGCTCTTGTACTTGGGTTCCATACCATAAGGTAAACTGGGATGATTATAAAAACTATGTTTTTATTTGTTTTCTCGTTTTGGATTCCGGTTTTATTTCTACCTGCTACCTATTACGGTTTAAAACTATATATATAATAGTTTAAAAAAAACTAAAAAGACACGCTTTTATAGACATCCAACTAAAAAGTAGAAAATAAAATTTAATAAATTTGGTTTTTTTTTTTTTTTTTTTTTTTTTTTTTTTTAAAAAAACGTTGCCCCACACTAGGAATTTCTCCTGTATCGTGGGTGCGTTTACAAACATTTAAACTCACATACACAAACAGCCAGACCCGGAACAACTACCTGTAGGTCATACAAATATTTGTTCCGTGCAGGGATCGAACCCACAACACGCGGCGCAGCAGCCGATGGCTCAACCACTGCGCCAATCGTGTCGTCAAAAATTGATTTTGAGAAATTGATTAAGAAAAGTGTTAATAAGAAACAAATGTAAATTTATGGAAAAAAAAGCGTGGGGTGCATAAAAAATCATGTTATGATTGACAGTTTTAGTAACCCTTCGGGGAATACAGTTGTGATGTTATGATGTTATGTAATAATTACTACACGTGCCACCTAATCACCATGAAAGCAGTTATCAATTCATCAGCCCACGTATTCAACGCAGACGCCATTATGAATTTACAGACAGCTCACATGTCGTGGCTCTCAATGGGGGAGGGTAGACAGGGCTTGTATTCAATACCGTATCAAATGAATGCTTTCATTAGGTTGCTATGTAATGAATACTTGTCATGTGCCATGCGCCAGATACACTTATGTAACGATGTGTAGTGACATGTGTGTGTGAGAAAGAAAGAACGAGATATGGAAAGGAAAAAAAAATTGCTACAGAGGATGTGCATAGTATAAACAAAGAAAACACATTTACATATTGGCATTAATCACCGAGATTGCTCAAGACGGGTTGGCGATTTCAGAATTATATTAATTATACAGTAATTACATAGCTTTCCTTCACCGATGTCAGTGATGTCCAAAATAAACTTAGAAAGTACATATGAATTGAAGAAGTCACATAAGTACTTGCCCAGGTTTGAACACACAACGTCGATCACTATCTAACGAGTTAGCTAAGCAGATGATGCTGTAATGAGATAGGTAAGTGCACATTAGCAAGTTAGTTTACGTCCCATACTATTGTATGGGACGTAAACTAACTTGCTAATGTCGCCCATTATTATGGGCGACCCAATTACCACTAACCGGGCGCATAATCATAATTCCGGATATATTTCCCGACCTGGGATTCAAACCTGGGAAATCCAGGACCTCACGCACAGCAGTCGCTTAGGACCACTAGACCTACGAGACAGAATTAAAAACGTATATTATTATTGTTCGGTTCGTGTTATTTATTCGGGAAGATTTAGATTGGGCAGGAGTCCAATACCCCACAATGCATGTTTGCGTTGAAGGTGGACTTAGTCTGTGGTGGTAGTGCCTTTATGCCCGTCCAACATAAGCCGACACGTAAATGTAGTGCGTATATTCAGGCATTCCTTTTAGGTGTCGCCTAGTGTTTGAAGAATGAGCTTTATTCCAGTCTGTATCTTTATAAGCTGTGCTTTCTTACTTAATAGAATTTTAAGAGGTAGCTTTACTTACTAACTTTTAACAATATGTCATAGTTTTACAAGTGAACATAATAACTGTCTTAAGATAACTTAATAGGACTATTCTCAAAAACTACATGAAAGAATACTGATTTTATAAATTTTCCTTAAGAAAAAGGATATAATGTCCAAAAATAAATAAAATCAGAAACACGCTTTTGAAGATTTTCGAACGTACCAGTATCTCTACTAAATGGCGCGAAATCACCACAGATGGTAGCATTGCAATCTTAAATTTTATAACAATTACAATAACTTAACCATTTTTTGAGATGTTTTGATTTTTTTTTTGTGGCTTACTACTTTTCTAAGTTTCGAGAAATCTAATTAAAAAGTCCAGTCAAATAAGCTTTTATATAAAATAAAATGAGCATAGTGTGTCTTATGTGGTAATAACTTGTGGTTAATATTCCAATGAAAAGATGTTCTACTTCTTCCTTAAGACTTTCTGATCAAAGTTTTAGCCAAAATTTCTCCAAAAATTTAAATTTTTGGAGAAATTTTGTGCCCCAATATTCTCTTACTAATCGCTGTCTATTTCCAGTTGGATGCGCCTCTGCTTCCTGACAGACCCTCGAGGCAAGGTCCCAGTGAAGGTGGTAGCCCGGACCTTCGCATCAGGCAAGACTGAGAAGCTGGTCTACCAGTGCTTGTCAGAGCTTGGACTACCTTCAGGAAAGAATGAAGCAATGGAGAAGGAAGCCTTCACTTTTGACAAGTTCTACGCGCTGTACCATAAGATTTGTCCTAGGAATGATATTGAAGAGCTATTCAGGTCTATGTAAGTACTCACTCCAAGTAAGCACCGTAAGACCGGGTTAATAGAAACGCAGGTGAAAAGAAACTGTGGCGTACGTGACGCCACAGTTTCTTTTAAGTATACGTAGCGTCACGTGTAATATACATATCGGCAACACAAAAAGAGGGATTACAAAGGGACTCTTCCCCAAGGCAGGACCACTCTGGTTCGCCCGAGACACGCGTTAGGTTTAAATTAAGTTCGCCTTATATTATATTTATATTGGATTAGAGTGTAACTGTAACCTTACCGTGTGTATTCAATTTGTTAACTCTAGTCGGTTTTTATTTATTGCAAATACCTCACGAAACGCGTACAAAAAGGAGACAGGTAGGATAGCCGACCTCCTTCGCCAAAAAACCAAACTAGGAAGGGAATGTTTACTTAAGTTAAACTTTATTTCTCACCTGAGATGTATGTAGAGCAACTGGACTTGTCGTGACTTACACAACCAGCAAAGGTACTGTGAGGTTTGTATGCTAAAGGAAATCTTCTTCATAGAGGTTGGCAGAATTTTAGTACTGGCTGGATTTTAACGTTCAACCAATTTTAGAATCGTTTTAAATATAGAACGTGCCATTAATAGTTTAGAGAAGGTAACAGTTTTGTTTTAGACGTGCTAATGTAAAGACGTACGCTAAATAGTATAATAAAGTCATCGAACCCTACCATTTATAGTTGTTAGCTCTTGATCCGGTCCTGTGAGGCTTTATAGCTGGCTGAAAACACCGTTCACGAAACTAAACCTACTTAACACCTTAAACGCCAGGTGATCGATAAATATTGTGACTCGTTGTCTGGCATTTGAGGTGTTAAGTAAGTAAGTTGTTTCAGCTTCGTATACGGAGTTTTCAAATCATTATTTTTGACAGTTAAGTACAAAAACACCAGAATCGCAAAGATTACAAAAAGCCGACGAAAAATTGCAACACCAGATCTAGAATCATATACAGAAATCATGGTACGAGTATGAGGTATAAAATCGTGGTACAGAAAGAAAGAAAGAAAGAAAGAAAGAAAAAACATTTATTCAGCACAAGCTCAGGCGCACAAAGACACAATACAAAACATAGAAAACAAAAAAAAATAAACATTAAAAATAAACAAAAAATGAGTAACAAGAAATACATTAAAAATAAACATACGAGTAAGTAGACATATATTATTAAGTATGTGCCTTACGGCTGCGCTAAAAAGGTCCAGTACAGCAAAAATGCCAGACAACCAGGGCCTGCCGCAAAACTCATGGTATGAAGTCGATCGTGGTGCGTCCATATCCCTCCCACCCTGTAAATGATCATTTTAAAAGCACGTAATAATCTGTAGTCTAAAGATACACTCAATTTATATCCTTGTCCATCCACTTGATACGATTCCCAAGTCCCGTTTTATCGGCCCCGAGGGAGGCGGTGGGACCTCGGCCCCGCTTACCCTTAAGATTTAAACCTACCTTACTTTCAACTGTTTTATGTGAGCACTTTATTTATTGATGAAACCCTCCGTCATTTACGGATTACCAATGATTGGATGTTTTACTATGTAATTGTAAGATATACAGTAATTTATTTATAGTTTTAGCAAATAAATTACTACAGGGTTCTTTAAACCATTACCAATATGTAATTAATAAATAAATAAATAATGCTAAACAATCCACACAGCATCATATAGCCCCAAGCATAGCAGAGCTAGTGTTATGGGTACTAGATGACTGATATACTTAATACATTACATAGATAGATATTTTTTAGTATAAATAGCAAATACCCAGAATACCCGGAACAAATCTTTGTAGATAGTACAAACATTTGTCCCAGGACGGGCCCGCAACCTGCGTCGCAATGTACTTAAGTAAGGGGTTTATAAATCACTGTGTCCCCTAAGTATGTGTTATTGGGTTTTTCCGTCTGGGATTTCTATGTAGTGGCCCGTAGTCTGGATTTGTGACTGGTTGATGGCAATCTGGCATATTACTTGGAACTTAAACTTACCTAGTGAAATATGGGTTTACTATAGGTACACCTCTGCCTAACCTTGATACAACTGGTAGTTCAATGGTCGAAATTCGACCATTTTAGGTTACACTCCTTCTCAGTTATATAAACTTTATCTATACCAAACCTCACACTCTTCCGTTCGCGCATTCTTAAATGGGATCCCAAGTTTTCGCTTCACGTATTTAAATATAGTTAACCATTTCTTTTTCTCCCCTACAGCACCCAGGGCAAGTCGGACCGCATCAACTTGGAACAGTTTGTGAACTTCCTCAACGAGAAGCAGCGTGATCCTCGACTCAACGAGATCTTGTACCCGCTGTATGATGAGAAGAGAGCAGCTGAGATCATCAACACTTACGAACAGTGCGACGAGGCTAAGAATGATAGTGAGTATCTTGATCTGTAGCTATTTTGTCCAAAGAGTTTGGTCGATAATAGTATTTTCACTTGACCTGCTTGATAATGTCAAAGTAGTGACATGCAAAGATAACCCAAAGTAAGCCATTACAGCCCAATGGTAATAATAGAACATTATAACCCGCTGATCAATCATTTCTTTTGAATTTGGAACCTGAACTAAAAGTTTCTCTAAAACTTGTAGGTACCAACCGAAAAGAACAAATTTGAAAATCGATTTGCTTTTCATTATCCCAAAGAAGGTGTGAAGAGTATAGTCTACTTGGAT
Organism: Phlogophora meticulosa; assembly: GCA_905147745.2. NCBI lineage: Eukaryota > Metazoa > Arthropoda > Insecta > Lepidoptera > Noctuidae > Phlogophora > Phlogophora meticulosa. Next base: position 16,135,515 of record LR990530.1, on the reverse strand, counting down.
ATAGGTATCCTTGTCTTGGGCTAGCTAAAATCCCTTGCTGCATTCAAGATTGTAGTCTTCAAAGGTTTCAATATGGCGCCCGTGATATAATACTCTGCTTTATATCTTTATACCTCCTTCTATCATGTTACCATAGTTAGCTTTAAAGAACCTTTGCTTTGAAGCAGAGCTTTGAAGAAAGCTTTAGACGAACTAATATCACGAAACGGAAGGATTCATTCTAAAGAGTTACTTAGACGCCGATAGTTGAATTAACCATATTTTTTTATTACTTTTAAGAAGACTTACAAGCTAATTACATTATAATAGGTAACTACAATACATTATCCAGTTGCTAATAACAAGCCTCCACAGATGGATAACAAATATCGATTAACTAAAGCTGAACAATACAAGTATGTGGTGTAACTAGGTAAAGTTTTATTATTGTATGTTGCTACATATGACTTTGAGAACCACTAGCCGGCTGCATCATTCACAAAGATGATTTGGCTAAGAGCGTTCTTGCTGAGCTCTTCTTAGTGCAAAATAAGTCAATGTCAGGAAGATACCTCATTGAAGCTTTTAGCGCTTCTTATTGCAAATATAGCAATAAGTATTAACAACAACGGTAATTAAAGGGCTCGTGGCTTCATAATAACAGCTGTCGATCGAAGGTTGCCACTGCTACGTTTGCCAACGATGCTCCATGCTCCATGGATGACTGAACTTACTGAGCCACAAAAAGCACGTTATGCTGTTGGTTCCGGCTATTATTTGTAGAACTTTGACAGTCGTTACGGAGTCGTTCGTCAGACACTCGCAAATCGTAGCATGGGGTCCCCGTGTTGCCGAGTAACTAGATTGTGGAGGTCAAGTAGGCAGTCGCTGTTTCATATTTTTTTGTTCTTTAGCGGCAATATATACACACTATGAAACAGTCGGGCAGCGGAAGCTTAGGTACTAATTAGATCCCGTTGGCACCGTAAAAGTTTACTTTCTTGTAGTGATATGTTAAAAAATAAACGTCAACGCATATTGCTGGTTCCTAAGAAATTCTGCATTTTGGCAACCTTACAGTACAAACAATTGATTTAAGTTGGATTAGTTTCAAGCTTGGCAGCTTAACGATAACAGCAAAGAAGTTAAAAAGCTTTTAACATTCAATTGGTACCAGCAGAGCTCTGTAGAACGTGCCAAATGCAGAACAACGTGTTTGGCGGTGAATTGCTTGCAGAGGAAATTCTTCTTCAAGCTTAATTCTTTGTTGTTTTTGCAAACTTTGACAGTGGAAAAGAAGCTCTCTATTCATGAGTTAGAAAAGCAGCCATTGGGTTCTGTTCCGTACCTAAAAAGGAAAAACGGCACCCTTATAGGACTACAAGTCTGACGAGCAGTTTTAGCAAGGGGTTTTGTGTTGCCCATTAATTGGGTTATAGAGGTCTGATAAGCAGTTACGTCGTGATAATCAGCTGCATCCGGTTAGATTGAATGCCAACCACAACTTATTTGGAGAAAGGCTAAGAAGCTGATGAACTAATTACACTTCATATGTATGTTTTACGGGTATCAGCTATTGTATATTGAAATTGGGCCTTGGATACATAATTTCACATTGTTTATTTTGCCTTTGTATCAAGGCATCTTTTTTAGAAAACTAACACGAACCTGAACACCTATCTCCTCATCTTCCAGAATGCCTCACAAAAGACGGTCTGATCCGCTACCTGATGTCGGACGAGAACGCGCCAGTATTCTTGGATCGTCTGGACAACTACATGGACATGGACCAGCCACTGGCCCACTACTACATCAACTCCTCACACAACACGTACTTGTCGGGCCGACAGTTCGGTGGCAAGAGTTCCGTGGAGATGTATCGTCAGGTGCTGTTGGCTGGGTGCAGGTACGTTTCTAGAAACTGACTGCGCTAAGGCTTCCAAAATTTGTAATGCTCATAGTTAGTCATTACAGCTGCATAGGTCAATCTTCAAGCTTAAGCAATGCTTGAAGGGTCCCCGGACCACTACTACATAACGAGACCACTCCGAGTCTTGGAAAGCACATCAAAGCGTTAGTCCCAGCTGTCATTTGTAGATGTTTGCAATTGGTATGGGTAGTCAGAAGCCCGAAAGTCCGAAAGCCAGTATCAATGAGAAGGAAGGTGCATAATGCACTTAGGGCAGGTGAGTCTGTGGTTTCCGGACAGGTACGTGTGGCGACGACCACAATCGCCACTGCTAGTAGAACCACGCGATCTGACTGACCAACCTTTTGCGAGTGAGATCGACTTATTCTGCTGCTCCCTGATAATTAGTTATAGATGTTAGTATAATTTATAGCATTGGGTTATCCTTTTACAGTAGATGTAAGTAGATAAATTCAGTTAAATAAGTTATAGGTTTGAATCCCTCCTTTAAACACAAAATTGAGGTAGAAAGCTTTCTGCATCGGTTCACTAATAAGTAGTTCAGTAAACTACAGTATGGGTAGTGATGGAGATGGCCCACGCCCGGCGCATAAGGGAGGTGTATATTTTTGCATCGCAATCGTAGCGAAAAAGTAACCGACGTGGGTTTCATCAACCAACGGATATCCCTGATTTCGTTTTACACATAGTTAATGCATAAATCGAGTTATTGGATATCATCCAGGTTAATAAATCTTATTTCTCTGAAAAATGGGTAACGGAAATCGACTCATAATATGCAAAACTGTTCTCCAAGTACCTTATATAATATTCAACTCTCAGCGCTTTACCGAAAATTGCGCTGACGATTTAAACTCTTCCGAAGCTTCACAAAGTAGACGCTTACTGAAAGTTTCAACTACGCTTTATCCGCGCCGTCTTCACACTTGCACGCTCTGAGGACCAACTTCGAAACTTAATTACTGTCTACCCATTGTAACTTGGTCCTTCGAGGCGGTGCAAAATATTTAGTTGCAGATTATAAGATTCGCGATGCTTTTGTTAAGTGCTATGGTAGACCTTGACCCAGTTGGTTCTGCCATTTCTTCTCAGGGGTAAGAAAGGAAATGTTGACTGAAGTGAAAACGTAAAAAACTTTGGAATAACTGTCAGTCTGGAGCAACACGTCACGGTAGCATGTCGGTGACGCGATCCCAGAAGTGTTGCCCCTACCAAAAATCCCTCAACGCCGCTAAATAAGTTTTCACTTCAATAATAATAGGAATAGGACGCGTTTTTACGCGTTGTTACGTGATTTAAATACTAATTCGGAATGACTTCTTTTCATTTCACTGGCCATATTTTCTTGAATTACAATCACTTCTACTCAAATCTCCCGTCACTCACTACTTTATTCCATGTTCAAATCAATATTTATTTGAAGTTGTTTATTTTTAACCAAACTGATATCAACTTTATGTCACTGTTAATTAAGTCGATTTCATAATGTGAGTACAACTAAAGCTATTGAAAAATTCATAAAAATTGTTCTAGTTCTGGCGCAAAGTGAACTTCATATGTGGGTGTTAAAGTTACTTTTCCAGAATCACGTATTTGTTTATATTCCTGTATGATTAAAGAAAATCTAACCTACTTTATATCTACAGGGTGCTAAAATTGTGTGGCCTCTTACAAATGTAACTCCGAATCAACTCGGGTTACATAAATCAAGTTAAAAATTCTTAACCACGTGCCAAGTTATACGTTAGTCTAAAAGTTAGGACCGCCCGATTCATCTCGCGATCCCTCCGCTTCATACAAATTAATCGCGTCCTATTCATTTGTGAGTTCGAAACTTTGATCAGTTGTTTCCTAATCTCTTATGATGTATTAGTAAACGGTTTTCTGTTTTCGCAAGATGTTGCGTTTTAGAGTGTTCTCTTATTCGTACCTATTAAGACTAAATGGCCAGGGTAAAACAAGAACCCCAGGACTGTTTCCTACAAGAGTTGCACAAAGGGGGCCCCAGGGTGTTCTTATAAGAGTACACGGCGCCTCCTTCCGATGATGCCTAATTCCTTCTTCTGCTGATGGTGACCAGCAGGTTTAGTGAGGCAAGAATCCCACACTCCCCCCGAAAATAAAATAAACGGTACAAGAAGAAATTTTAACGTTCGTTAAAATAACGTTCTTGCAATTTGCAACTTAGTATTAGCACAGTTTCAGATTGTATGGTCATAAAAAAATTCTCGATCGTTTCAAATATGTATTTATCTACCCTACAGTTTTTTAACATTCCTTTTTTATTGTTATTTCTATCAAAACTGTTACTGATTCTCATTCAAAACGATTATTTGTTGTCTGTTTAATATTTCTCATGGAAGTAAATGAATATTCTTACGGGAAATAAAAATATCTCAAACCAATAGTAAGTACAATAATTAAAATTATCAATACAGCTCTTTAAGTTCAAATAAGCGGAATACAGAGTATGAGGTAGGTGAGGTGAGGGAAAAAAATCAACAGATGTTTTTTTATCCTTAGGCGTTTGGCCTGTTCATCATCGTCTGCCTCGCCTTTTCCTTATCTATGTTGGGGTCGGCTTCCAATCTAACCGGATGCAACTGAATACCAGTATTTTACATGGAGCGACTGCGTAGCTGACCTCCACAAACCAGTTACTGGGCAACACGATACCCCTTGGTAAGACTGGTTCTCAGACTTTCGGGCTTCTGGCCACCCGTAATGACAGCCGGGACCAACGGTTCAGCGGTGGTTAGCCTATTCTGGACCAAAAAACCGATGAGAGGAGGCTTGTATCCCATTACTGGGAATGTTAAATGTTGATTCTGCTTCGCTATACATACGGTCTATGTTATAACCCTTCTATTTACCACCTTGCAGATGCGTAGAGCTCGACTGCTGGGACGGCAAAGGCGAAGATGAAGAACCAATCATCACTCACGGCATGGCTATGTGCACTGATATTCTCTTCAAAGACGTAATATACGCCCTGCGGGACACCGCCTTCGTGACGTCAGACTACCCGGTGATCTTGTCGTTCGAGAACCATTGCTGCAAGGCCCAGCAGTATAAACTAGCGAAGTATTGCGACGAGATCCTCGGGGATTTGCTGCTGAAGGAGGCGCTGTCTGAACACCCTGTGAGTATCATTGTGATGAAGTTTTTAATGGTGTTGGTGGACTCATAACCACCAGGCAGGTACCCTCTGCTCTTGCAAGGACGGATTGCATGACACATGCAATTGTTTAAAATGAAACTACTGTTCCTACATCCAAAGTCCAAACAATTCCAGCTGGATCCTGGAGTCCCGCTGCCACCCCCCTCAGCGCTGAGGCGCAAGATCCTCATCAAGAACAAGCGCTTGAAGCCCGAGGTGGAGAAGCAGGAGTTGGAGCTGTTCCGACAGGGACAGTTCGTGATTGAGGATGAGGAGAAGGAAGATGCTTCTGCTGTTGTCATAACTGATAAGAAGGTTGGTAGATTATAGATGGCAATTTTAAATACGAAGATATGCTTGCAATTTTCACAATGGCAGCAGAATTCTCAAAAATAAAAGTTAGGATTTGCGTGAGAAATTTTTTTTTGGATATGAGACTAAACATTTTTAAATTAGATTTAAAAGTTAGTAGTTCTTGAGTCACCAGTATCCAACATTGGCCCAAATAAACGTTTTTGCAGAACCTACCTAATTATATATTAACATATTCACACCCATTGTTCCCATGGAGTGGAACGCCACGTTTCACGTTAAGATACTTACTTCCTCCACCTACTTCATCTTAGTCTTCGTTCATATCAAATCACTTATGTGTTTTCTCCACTCAGCCCGAGGAGATAGTAGCGGAGGCAGCATCAGCCGGAGACGACGCACCGCCACCCGTGGCGTACACCGGCTCCACTACCAACGTGCACCCCTGGCTCTCCTCCATGGTCAACTACGCGCAGCCCATCAAGTTCCAGGGCTTCGAGGAGGCTGACAGTATGTGGATCTGATCTCTTAGTAAACTAAAATGAAGGACGGTCCTTCATGCATTGGAAGATTGATCTAGTGTCAGTAAAGTAACGTTCACATCTCATGATTCCAAAAAATACTCATGGAAAGAACGAATCGCAGAAGTCCAAATTTTAATTTAAGTCTTTCCATACGGGAGCTACTTCTTGTAGAAAATTCAAGATCAATGCTTAGGACCCCCTATCCTCGAGTTTCGTAAGAATCGAAATCCTGCGTATGGAATTTTTGATACCCGGGGGTTCGGCAAATTAATCCATTCACGTGTTTGGTTGTAACAGCATCCGGCAATCTGTCAAGGTCAGCGACGGAATGTAGATATGTCTATAGTATGCTATCAACTCGTCTGCTCACTTTTTCAAGGAAAAAATGCATAAAGTTACTGTCTATATACAAATTATGTATCGTTTAACTTGCAGAAAAGAACATTTACCACAACATGTCTTCGTTCGCGGAGACTACCGGCATGAACTACCTCAAGACACAAGCCATCGACTTCGTCAACTACAACAAGCGACAGATGTCCAGGATCTACCCTAAAGGCACCAGGGCTGATTCCTCCAACTACATGCCACAGGTATACATTGACAACTTTTTTTTTTTTTATTCGTGGTGGAAAATCCTCATGCATGTCCTCCGCCCTGGGGGGGCGAAGGGGTCTGTCAGACTCATACTGACTAAAAACCCCGGTGTTCCATCTCACACCTACGCCGGGGGTCGCGGGAACGTACGCTCCTTTTGCAACGACCACATTGACAACTACAACAACTAAATGCCGACGTCATTGACAAGTGAATGTCACAGGTATGATCACATTGACAACTACAACCACAGGTTTGAAAACTTTGACAACCACATGCCGCAGATATGATACTTTGACGACCGATGTGGCACTGCGGGCGAAGGTCCGCCAGCGACGCAGGAGGTTGCGGGTTCAATTCCTGTCTTGGGACAAATTTTTGTACGATCTACAAACATTTGTTCCGGGTGTTCTGGGTATTTGCTGCGTATAGTAAAAATATATATCTATGTATATGTATTGCATTAAATATATCAGTCATCTAGCACCCATAACACAAGCTCTGCTTAGCTTGGGGCTAGATGATGCTGTGTGAATTGTCCAGCATTATTTTCTTAATTATTTTTATTTTATGATAACATTGATAAAAACGTGCCACGGGCATGAAAACCGATACTAACCAATATACGAATATTAGACTTTGTGACCTTTGCAGCTTTATCGAGACCTAAGACATAAGGCACAAAAAAACTACCATACAACCACATCACACTCTAATAGTTGGGCAGAGGCGAATATACCACACCGAAATAATTGAAACCAAACTTTCCTCCCCACAGGTATTCTGGAACGCCGGCTGCCAGATGGTGTCCCTGAACTTCCAGACGTCTGACCTGCCGATGCAGCTGAACCAGGGCAAGTTCGAGTACAATGGCAACTGCGGGTACTTACTCAAGCCCGATTTCATGCGACGTGCTGACAGGAGCTTCGACCCCTTCGCTGATGCGCCAGTAGATGGCGTGATTGCGGCTCAGTGTTCTGTGCAGGTATTTTAGTTTTGTTTCTAGACTGTATGTGATAAAAACTACCTTTGAAAACAGTTTATTTGTATAAGGTAACTAGCGACCCGCCCATGCTTGCACGGGTGTTTTGTACTGACGCTGATACATGTCAAAACATCCAGTTACTGGACACGATCTTCCGAAATTAATTCTCTGAATGATGGTGGAAATCGCATCAAAATCTATTGTGTAATTTAGAAGAACTTATTTTTTTTTACTATGTAGGTATATAAATGTTTTAGTATTGCAAATGATATTTCACTGCACTGTTATGTAGTGTGAAATGAAGTGATTAAAACAAAATATATAAAATATAACATATACTTATACAATACACTTGAAATGCCTTTCTAGAGACTTCGTGAATTATCTATACCATAACCTAAAACCACTAACATTTTAAATTTGAATACTAAATTTAGTATTCAAATTGTTCCTTATTTATCATAAATACAAACTCAATACTCTGGTCCTTACATATTATATCTTAGAGTTGAATTGAGGGTAACACAAAGATTGGTTACCTGTTTAGGTTTCCAGTACATTTTTTTTTGCATTCGTTGTAACTGAATCACCGCAACTATTGTTACCAGGTCATCGCCGGCCAGTTCTTGTCAGACAAGAAGATCGGCACATACGTGGAGGTGGACATGTACGGTCTACCATCAGACACCATCCGTAAGGAGTTCAGGACCCGCATGGTGCCAGCCAACGGTCTCAACCCGGTTTATAATGAGGAGGCGTTCTTGTTCAGGAAGGTGAGGATATCTGTCTTATTTTGCATATAAATAATACCAGTAAAATAATAATCATAATGTCACACATAATTCCCCAAAAGATAAGGCAGACGTGTACACAGGGTATACCATATCTTGCCAGTTATTATTTAAGTCCCATGACACAATATTTAAGTTCCACATTTGTGTAAAAAATTCCATCACGCCATAAACTTGATAATCGTTGATTGCTCAATTTCACGTGGCAAGAGACCATCGCCCTGCAGTGACATCCATCCACATGATACTTGGACAGCCATGTTACACAAGTTTGCAATATTCTGATCCCCACACCGTTTTTTCCAACAGGTCGTCCTCCCAGACTTGGCAGTGCTCCGCTTCGGCGTTTACGACGAAAATGGCAAGCTGCTTGGTCAGCGCATCCTGCCTCTGGACGGGCTTCAGGCAGGCTACCGACACATCTCGCTCAGGACTGAAGCCAACTTCCCCATGTCCCTGCCCATGCTGTTCTGTAACATTGAGCTTAAGATCTACGTGCCTGATGGCTTTGAAGGTAAGATTTGCTAGTATTTCTATATTAACCACCACTTCATTTTTTATCTAATAATACCACATACAGAGAAGGCACGTGCATTAATCACCGCGCTTCCTCGAGGCGATTTGTCGATTTTAGACTTATATAAATTATAAGTCCATGTTTCCTCCCGACGTTTGCCCTTACCGCTGTCAGTGATGTCTAAGACGAACTTAGATCTTGGAAATAAGATAACATTTTTGTGTTCATGTTTGAACTGCCAGTAAATACTAGAATCATAAATCCTTTCTACAGACTTCATGGCTGCACTGTCCGACCCCCGCGCGTTCATGGGCGCTGCTGATGCACGTAACGACAAAGTCAAGCAGATGGGCATCGAAGAGACTGGCCCCGAGAAGAAAGTGCAGATCGAGGAGAAGAAAGCAGGTAAGCAACCTTTGACATTATTATTTTTAGTGCTGCGACCTTTTTATGCCAAATGTAACCTTACGGCATACTGGCTGGAATAATATAAGGTCTGGCTGGATTCGAAAACTCTAGCTTGAGTTTTCGTTTTTAGAATCGTTTTAAAAATAGAACGTGCAATCTGTTTAGGGCATAGCAAATTTGTGTTAAACGCGCTGATATGAAGACGTACGCTAAATAAGTATCAATAATTAAATTAACTGAGCCCTAGATTTAATAGTTTGTGAGCTCTTAACTCGGTCCTGTGAGGTAGTGCACCAAAGTGAACTTGGTTACAGTACCTTTTAATCAAGTGGCATGGCAATAACCTTGCAACTGACCAATTCTCGTACTTTTAAGAACTGCCTCATCATTTCAAGAATTCCTCTTATTTACCTAAATTTTAATTGGTTTTTGACATTGACGCGTCGAGATGAGATAGCGACTAGATTTTAAACGATTTTAATTACGGGAAGTGGCTTTCTGGCGTATTAATACAAAGACAGTTGGTATTTTGAGTCAGACTTAATTAGATAAGATGATCTTTTTTGATGCCTCGTTGGATTCCCGGGTCGGGAAATGTGTAATTGGGTTTTTCCATCGGAAAGTTCTCAGTGGCAGCCCGTAGTCTGGATTTGTGCTCCGTTGACAGCTATTAAGCTTGCCGAGATCAGTCTGTGGATGTTACCGTTCGTAACATAATATCGAGACTCCTCCGTGCCTCGGAAAGCACGTTAAGCCGTTGGTCCCGGCTGTCATTTGTAGATCTTTGACAGTCGTTACGGGTAGTCGGAAGCCCGAAAGTCTGAAAACCAGTCTCACCAAGGGGTATCGTGTTGCACAGTAACTGGGTTGTGGAGGTCAGATAGGCAGTCGCTCCATATAAAATACTAGTGTTCAGCTGCATCCGGTTAGACTCGAAGCCGACCCCAACATAGTTAGGAAAAGGCCAGGCAGATGATGATGACAGCTATTAAGCTCACTCTATATTACATGAGAATTCAACTTAATTTCTTCAATGTAATGTATTGTATTAAGTATATCAGTCATCTAGTACCCATAACACAAGCTCTGCTTAGCTTGGGGCTAGATGATGCTGTGTGGATTATCCAGCACTATTATTATTATATAATATATTAGTATTATTATGTTACGGGGCAAAATGAGAGTGTACAATAGGTTTACCTCTGCCCAACTCTTCATCTAGGAATGCAGGTGTGCTGTTATATTTGTAATGTAAAACATTTATAAGAATAAAATAAATAAAATAAAAAATAAATAAAAATACTTTTTATTCATAAGTTCACATATAAATTACATAGAAGTGAGATCAGTACACCAATAACCACTATGTAATAACCTATCCGTAAGGGTCGCAATTTTTAAACGTCGTAAACTTTCCGGCTGGTCACGGATCAAAACGGATTATTTTATTTCAACATGTTCTATCAGTAATGGTCCAAAACATTGTCAGCAATGTAGTTGTTAGGGTTGAATACCTACACGGGTGTTTGTGCAGGACGTATCTAATTTATATCGGGTTCTTTTAAAGCACCCTATATTCTGGATGAATGCAGATAGGCAAATAATGATGTATTGTATTATTTCTGGACTTCAATGTCCGCACTTAGACTCCCATGCTGCCCGTCTTGGGAGGATCCTGGCTGCCATACCTGTGTCACTGTGTCACTGTTCTGAGGAATTTTGCGCGATGGAAAGACGCGTCTTTCCGAGGCCGCGAGCTCGCATTCCAGGATGACGTTAGCGGCTGATTCGTGGCGATAAAACTGGCTCTGTCGCCTGTTTTGAAAACGTTCTTAATTGTTAAGTAGGCCAGTACTTAATCATTCCTATATCCCACATCTTATGGCCCCATCATTATTCTCAGAATAATGATGGGGCCATAAGATACTTACCTCAGCTTATTCAGATAAGCTGAGGTAAGCTGAGAAGTTGCTTTGATAATCGCGGGTAGACTCTCAGGTACAGATTAATTATTAATATTTAAAATTAGGTAGGTATTCAGCGACAGCGAGAAAAAAAAACAGGTAAACTCATTTAGTTTTCCTTTTCACTTAGAAATGAGTATAGGTAGCGACTAAATTGCTGTAGGTACCTAAAAATCTTCTAGTAGGTACTTCAGCTTATACGACTGATAAATAGAACATATTATTATGAATCAAGGTAAACTATAAAGTTTATTTTTACCCATAATTGACATAAACAATGCGTGTTTATACCACAGCTGTATGACTAAAACTCTATAGCTACACCTTCGTGAAAAGCGCTTAATATGGTGCAAAAGAAAAACATGTGTTAGATTCCAGTCATGTAATGGATGGTCACCAATACACGAACCGACCTATGATCCGGTAACCGTAGCATACACTTCTATCGATCCGTGCGGCTGTTGTGAGTTAGTCACTAGCCCACAAGCATACACACACATTTGGTGTTGATTTTTTTATTCTGACAACTTTCGGTCCCCATACTAGCAGCAAGTCCCATCTACGATGATATTATAGCAATAAGACCTTTTCAAGATACCTTCAGAACTTCATAGTTATGAATAAAATAAATAATAAATAAATAATACTGGACAATCCACACAGCATCATCTATCCCCAAGCTAAGCAGAGCTTGTCTCATTTGCATCGATTTATAAATTTATTTGCATCGATTTATAACACTACCTAATAAATTATAGGGAGTTCAATATAGTTTAAGTATTTTTTTGCACTGGTGTACTGTAAACACGCAACCTTTGTTAGACTAGGTTTTTTCGTATCACAGTTTCGTATCAGATCACATTCTATAATTTCTGCCAACCCCCAAACAGAAAAATTGAAACTTTTTTAATAATAATAATAATCGTTTATTTCAGGTCTTATGGGTACTAGATGACTGGTATACTTAATACAATACATTACATAGACAGATATTTTTTTTATTATATATGATCTTTGTAGATCGTACAAACATTTGTCCCAAAGCGGGAATTGTACCCGTGAACCCTGCGTCGCAGGCGGACCTTCGCCCGCCGCGCCACAAAGGTCGTCAAAGTTCAAGTTCAACAGAACTTCTGAAAGTCTGCCAAAAAACTGACAATCATTAACTGCACGTTATCTAGACAAAGATCATCAAATGTCAATCTGTCAATCCAAAACTCCTCGATTTTTGTTAAGGTGATTCCTTTAATGTTGCCTGTGAAATTTCAAATTTCCAACGGTTTTTGCAAATTGCAGCAACATTTGTTGTTATTTGCTAATCAAAACAATTTATGGCAGCTATTATTTCTCATAACTACCTACGCTTATTTTGTATGGCCAACAAAACATCAATATTTTGACCATTTGAACCATCACAAATCATACCATAACAATATATACCATTTGAATCATTGTTAGAAAAATTATATTTGCTTATAATATATTTTAATTATACTAATTTAGGGAAAATATTATATTTGCCGCGAAATTTACAAATAATAATTATTTAAAATATCCAGTTAGCTCTCGAATTTTTATTTGATAAAAATAAATAATATAATTGCCGCAAAATAATTTTGATTATAATTCAACGTAAAACAGCGCCGAAATTTCGCAAATTTTAAAACTCGCGGGCTCAACTGACGCATCCCCCTTAACCCATTACTCACGCACGTCATTCCATTCAACCCGAACATCTCAATTTGCCCAACACAAACATTTCACTCCGATACACAAACCAGGATTCTGTATAAACCTGTTTCTTCAGCACATTCCAATCTAAATCATGTGTCCGACATAAACTGGCGATTTTTGACCAATGTGTTTAGGTTAACGAGATCTGCACTGTGCCACAAATAGACATGGATTCATAATTTCCGACCTGTATTTACGCCGAGGCTTAGCCGAACTAATCCACGGAGTATATGACATGCAGTAGATATTTTAAGAACCATTCTATAGTTAGGTTTGGGGTAAGAAGAAAGAGGGAGCGGGTTTTGATCGCTTGTAGCGGTAACGGTAATTTCATCAAGTTTGTAATACGAAAGCGCAGTTTATCTAAGAACACAGCACCTCAATATTGCGTAATACACTTTAAATTTAAAGAAAATTCCTAATCCATTGCTTCATATGATTAAAAAATTCATCTCCTTGACAACGTACACAACGCATTGATTGTCAAAAAGAATGACTATATGTTTATTTATAGTTAATTAAAACGGTACAATAGAAATGACAAAATTAACATAGAAACAAGTAACGACACACAACTACAGTGAGAGCAAACAATTTAGTTACTAACTTGGGACAGTGGACACCCTTGTTGTCTCTCATAGAACATCAGAAATACTCGCATAATTTTACCCGGTCCATGATTGTTTAATACGAAATTACCCCGCAGGTTTTACCTAAAGTCAATCCGAAGTATTGTTGCTATTTTTTGTTGATCCGAGCTTCTCTTATATACGCGGAACTAACATTAGTATTTTATTTTCTTAAATTACTACATATCTCAATCGTGTCCTGTCAGTCAAATGATGATATGAGTTAAAAATTGGTAAATTCGGTTCCCCACATCCCCGTTTCTACTAACAGCTAAAGATTCTCTTTGTTATTCAGCAATAAACTACGTGCATTCCTCACGAAACCGCTCCGCTTATGCCCTAGACCCCCCACAAAACATATTACCTTAAATATTTCAAGATACAGATGTTTCGTATCAGATATCTCCTATACGCTGAGTTTCGCTCAAGCTGACTGCGCGTGAGCGAGCCGAGCGAAATGAGCACCGTGTCGTTTTGTTTGGGTACTGTTTGTGTTTTTATTTTTAGTGGTCGCCCAAAGGTTAAAATTTGACCGTACTAGCTTGCTGCACTTCTTCTCCATACAAACTTGTAACTATGTCAAATGGGATCCGAAATTTTCGCTTCACGTTAATATATAGACTTGTGTTGATCCTCTGTGTGTTCGTTAAGTGATAACAGAAGAGTCTCAGTGCTGTTTTGTGGAAATTTAAAAGTGTATAATTGTCATGGTGCTCTGTCCTTGGACAAGAGAACGGCGGCGATTCCTTGGTATTCTTCGTCAAGACGTTGAGCTCCTTAGTTTTGAGTTCAGCTCTGCGATTGCTAACAAATGCTTGCACTGACTAGATAGGTCCACTCATATCTGCGTGGTTCTTTACTCAAAAGACCATCTCAGACACTAATCTGCATGGTTCTCACATAATCAGACCAAGATAATGTCTGGACTATAAAAGAGACTGCGATCTTTGAGTTTGTTTTGGTGTTTATTCTCAAAGTAGTTAGGGAACACCGATCTAGTCCAATTCTCATTTATTTATTCCAATTGACATGTTAAAGTGTTTATTTGAACACTATTTACAGAAATAATTATAATTCCATTGCATTTCGATAGACTCGCCGTGCCATTAAAATAAATAGGAACTGAGGTCCTATCTCCACGCGGCAATTATTTCATGACACGGTGAGACTATGACCCTGATTCTCTCGCCCCTGGACATGCGCATAAGGACCTTGTTTGCGGTCAAAAAATAGTGAATCGAAGGTTGACTGGCCGATAATACCCATGGCATTAAGTCCGCCTCTGTAAAACAGTGTGCTTGAAGTATTAAATTAAAACAAAATTAAATTTTAATGTTGTCTAAGTTTTTTTTCTTTTGTCTTGCTTTGCGCCTGGCCTGGATATGCTGAGTTCCATTCAAGCACGCATTCCCAATTGAGTCTACCGTCAATGTAATACAATAACTCTTGTGTTATTAACAACTCTCATAAATCTGGTGCATTTCAGCTGGGTAGATTATTAGTTATTTACCGGTAAACAATTTCTTGGTTTTATTTTAAAAAGTTTTACTACTCCTGGAAATTAGGTTAATGCCGAAGCATCAAATTCTACTAATATCGCGCTGGTTTCTCATTCACGTAAAAACTAATAAACGATTTTTGATGAAACGTTACAGTAATGAAGCTTATCAGGCTAAATTTTATAAAGATACCTACATACGCAGACAGAGTCGCGGGTTGCTGGTAGTCTAAAACTCGCGTACCAACGCAATCCTCACATTTTTCCTTTATTTTATTTCAGAACCTCCTCTAGTGTTCGAGCCGATCACAGTGGAGTCCCTCCGCCAGGAGAAGGGCTTCGTGAAGACTGGCAGGAAGCAGCAGAAGGAACTGGACGCCATGAGGAAGCGCCACTCCAAGGAGAAGTTGGCGCTGCAGAAGACGCAGTGCTCCTCGCTTGAGAAGATGATTAAGGGGAAGAAGTGAGTAGGAGATGATTATTTTATTAATGAGGATAGGTGGCTAAATAAAACAAGCCGCACGGGTTGATCGAAGGTTAAGCTACGATTACCGAGGTCAGTCTGTGGATGGGTGACCGTTTATAACATATCGATACTCCTCCGTGCCTCGGAAAGCACATTAAGCTGTAGGTCCCGGCTGTCATTTGTAGATCTTTGACAGTTGTTATGAATAGTCAGAAGCCCGAAAGTCTGACAACCAGGCTTACTAAGGGGTATCGTGTTGCCCAGTAACTGGATTGTGGAGGTCAGATAGGCAATCGCTTCATGTAAAATACTGGTACTCAGCTGCATCCGGTTAGACTGGAAGCCGACCCTAACATAATTGGGAAAAGGTCGAGCAGATGATGATGAAGTGTGTTTACGTCGTGTTAAGTTGGATTTGTAAACGGATCTATAATACAAAAGTGATAGCGTCAATTGTTTGTTTTTTAACACACACAATACGAATTTCTCCTATATCGTGGGCTCGTTCACAAACATTTAAACTTACATACACAAGCAGGCCTAAAACAACTAAAGGTAGGCAATACAAATATACATAAAATCAAATCCGCGACCCGCAGCAAAACAGCCAATCACTCAGCCGATGAGGCAACCGTGAGAAAAAAATCACTGGATGACATTTTAAATTTCAAAGGCCCTAGAAGGATACAGCTTACACTGACCTTATTGGTGATAAAAAGGTAGTACTCGCAACCAACGTGTATGTACGACCAGATGTATGAACATAAACATTTGTTTACCACTAGTATTCTCCTGAGAATTTTTTTATAGTTACGTACATTGAAGCGAAGGGCTCCTGAGAAATCATTTGCTGTAAACATTGAATTCGGTTGATTTTGTTAGAAATAGGTTCCTATCTAAACAGGAAACTGCCTTCTGCAATTTATATGACACCTTAGAATAAAAGTTGATTGTCCTAAATGTTTATGATTTCCCCATTACCACTGACCTTAAAGAACATTTATAATAATATCTAGTCAAGGACGCTTTGACAAATATATGCAGACCGCCAAACAAAAAAAGAAATAGCACTTCGGGCACATTTTTCTATACGAGAGGTTTGACTTACTGAAGTTGATAATCGACGGGTGAAGTAACACTTTTGACTGCCAAATATTATTAAAAAAAAATACTATTTCACTAACTGATACAAGGTTTAAAAAGACACTTGTACACGTCATAAAAAGGAATAAATCAATTAGATTAAGATTAGATCGGTGTTTCCCTACATGTCTATTCTGAGAACAAACCCCAAAACAAACTCAGAGCTCACAGTCTCTTCTAAAGTCCTGAAATTATCTTGGTCAGATCATGTGAGGACCTGTGATCTCTGTGGTATCTGAGATGGTCTTTTGAAAAAAGAAAAGTTTTCATTATAACTGTGTATTTCTCAATACCTCTTCTTTTGTGGCTTGACATTGACGTTTTCCCAAGCACTACCAACGTTTTCAGTATGACGAGTTTGCGACAAGCTTTACAAACACACTTGTTTATAAATTACAATATTTAAAAATCCCACCTTCAATTTCTAGCAAAGACCAGCTGAGCAACGACGCGGCCTTCCGCAAGCTAGTGAACGAGCAAGCTACGGCGTGGAGCGAGCTGGTGGCGAAGCACCGCGTCGAGGAGTGGACCAGCGCTCGCAGCCGGCTGAACGAGCAGCGTGATCTGCTGAAGAAGATGATGGAGGCTACCCAGCTGGCGCAGATGAAGCAATTGGAGGGGAAACATGAGAGGTGAGACTATTGTAGAATAAGTCTTAGTTACAGAATGAACCACTAACTTCGAAAAAACCTACGAGTATATCCAGTGGACAGCGATAGACTGAGTCGATGGTCACATTTCAATTAATTTACCTATTGACATCAGTCTTGTATCCCGAAAGGTTAGGCAGAGATATAGGAAATATACTGCCACATTTCAGCAGTTATGTTGACGTCCCATATAAAAGGAGCCGAGCCTATTGCCATCAAACTAGCTACCGGCTGGTATTCTTTTCTTCTTTTTGTAAAGAATTTAAAACATAAATAACATTTTTAGTTCTATAAACATGATATAAAAATAGTGCTCCGCAGCGAAGTGGTAAGACCGAAGCTGTTTCTGTTCTTAATAGATCTCTTTACCAATTTTTCTGAGGCATCAGTTTATTTAAAACTTGTATAACAGAATTTATTATCGGCGATTAACTTCTCAACGTAAATAGATGAACACTTTACTAAGATTTATTTCATATCATAAACACTGAATGGTTCAATAGATTCGCAATTGACGTGTACTATATAAACTAGTACATTTATATCCAAACTATTTTTTGCTGCGATTCATTTCCCGAGCGGATGTTTTATGACTATCCGATCAGATAAACAGATTTTAATGGACATTTGATGATTGAATGAGAGTTATTTCTTGTTTGAAGGTCTGAATTTCGGGAAAATAGATGATTGATACAAATCTCTGGTTTCTGGAAGCCTGCTTAAATTCTGGAAGTCAATTCTCGTATTTAAAATAGATCAAATCCTAGTCGCAATCTCAGAGCAACGACAATTGGACGTAGTTATGCAAAATGGATCCAGCCACAAAAACTTACTTTTGAGAAAACGGGAGTGTTAGTAAAATTGATATAGCAAAATAACAAGACTGTAGTTTGTTTTCGAATTCCTCTTAAATATTGGGTATTGTTATCTACTTCTTGTATAGTATTGTTTTAATAAGTTTCATGTTAATAAATATACTTTTTTTCAGTAAAATTATCTCTGGATCTTTTTTACAATATTAAAAATGTGAGATGAATCTTTTTGTTTCAAGTTTAGGCAATAAAACACCTATAAGAATATTAAATGGTTCTTTTTTGCATCTTATAATTCTTACGACAATACTAATTTGCAAAATAGATCCAAATGGCATGGTTCCAGTTTTATAGTAAAAATGTTCATTGATTAAATCTTAAGTAGTCCTTCATGATACGCTGACCTAGATAAGTAGGTGACGAAAAACTCAACTTTACAGTAACTGCAGGTAAAAGATTTTGTCAAAAGGATGTTGTAGGATGTTCTGTACTAAAAATCCCTAGTTCAAAAACTAACCTAAAATTAGAGGACTGACATCTTTTACTGACAGACAGCGCGGGAAAAGAACAGTGACAAATAATAACAAAGTTTATGTGTAATTAGTTTATGGTCTTGAACTTAGTCATATTTTTAATAAATGCATTTTGTTTTGTCAGAGACACATGCTTGGACGTTTAAAGTCTACTTAAATTGACAGCTGTATTACATGTCCGTCCCTTTCTTTGTCTATTCCAGATGGAATTAAATGGATATCGTTTAAATGAGGTTTAGCTTGTGCACGACAGAGTCGGCACCACCGTACGCCATAAACATTCTTTATGGTATTCGCAACTGGGAGTCCCATTTATAGTCAGCATTTGATAGACCTGAGTGAAAACCCAAGAGACTGATAATCGATCTTACCAAGGAATATCGTGTTACCCAATAACTAGGTTGTGAAGGTCAGATAGGCAGGCGCTCTATGTAATATACCTACTGTATTCAGCTGCATCCGGTTAGACTGGAAGCTGACCACGATTTAGTTAGGGAAAAGTTTAGGTATAACAATCTAATGATGAGCGTGTATAGTATGATTCAAGTCTCACCTAGAACTTATCATGATTCTCATTTTACTACCTCATATTTCAGGGAACTCAAAGAAATGAACGGCCGTCAAGCCAAGATCAGCATGGAGACCAGCAAGGAGGTTGCCAATGACAAGACTCTGAAAACCAAGCAGGAGAAGGACCGGCGGCTGCGTGAGAAGAAACAGAACAATACCAAGAAGTTCTTGGATGAGAGAAAGGTGGGAACCACTTGCGTTTTGTACTTTTGTAAAGAGAGTGTGCTGCTAACGGCGCGATGGTGTTGTGGTCTTCCGAAGATTAGGGCACGGAAGATAAAGACGCAAAAAACAAGTATCTTAACGTTTGTTAAACAATATTTTGCTGTAACATTTGGTTAGCAGGCAGGGACTTTGATTTGCCCACTTGTGGCACAGAATACGAAAAAAAATCAGCTTGATATGTTTCTGTGCTTCACACAATAGCAAAATTGAACCGATTTCAGTAAGATTTGAATTTGAGGAAACTCGTATAATAGATACAGGGTGAACCATTGCAGCATAAAAAGCCCCATCAAAAAACAACTTCAAAAAATAAATAATAATAGGTGTATCTATGTAAGCCTTTTAAACTTACGACTTTAGGATAAAAAAAAGACAAGCACAAATACTCCCTCGCCCTTTTCTGTAATGTGCCAAGCTATATAAAATCTCAATCTATATACTACTGACATTATCATGTTAATCTTTTCAGACCCAAACCATCAAGCAGAACCGTGAGAAAGAGAAGCTGAAGGTGACCCATGACAAGCAGATGGAGGAGCTGTCCAAGGACATCGACAACGTATGACTAAAACTATTTATTTGTTACACATTAATGCCAAGAGCTTTAAGTAAAATTCTTGATTTGTAAGATTCAGTCGGTATCTGAGCTGGTTGGTATTAAAAATCTTATCTGATACTGTCAACCGAACCTATGTTCCTCGGCATTTTTAGGCAGGCCGCACTTTGAACACGTAGGTAAGAACACGCTTCCCGG
This sequence comes from Phlogophora meticulosa, assembly GCA_905147745.2. NCBI lineage: Eukaryota > Metazoa > Arthropoda > Insecta > Lepidoptera > Noctuidae > Phlogophora > Phlogophora meticulosa. The sequence continues at coordinate 16,115,334 of LR990530.1, read as the reverse complement.
GCCCGGGCAAAGAGTTATTGTGTTTTTCCATCTGGAATTTCTCAGTAGCAGCCCGGAGTCTGAATTTGTGCCTGGTTTAACGCAAAAGGCTCGCCCGGCTCGCCCCTATTACATGGGAAATAAACATAACTGGCGAAATGTGGGTGTAATGTAAATTTGCCTCTGTCTAACCCTTCGTAGATTACAGGCTTGATGTATTTCCTTCATGTGATGTATATCTCGATGTGTTCCAGCTGATCGAGATGTACAAGATGGAGGAGTCCGAGTTCGACATGACGACTAAAACGGAGTTCTTTGCATGAAAGTATCCCGACATAGCTCCTCTGTTAGAGCAACTGACTTGCAAAGTGAGTGAATAAGTGATCTCTCTAGTATAAACTATTCAATTCAACCTTTTTAACTAATAACTAAAAATGGTATTTAGATAGTAAGATTTGAATGTAGAACAAATTAAATTATTTTCAAAATATGTAATCATAAAATTATACTTACGTTAATAATAATTCTAAGATTGTTTTGACGGCACGCTTGGCGGGAAAAAACCGCCATTTTTATTTGTGTAAGAATATATTTTACATATTTCATAATGAGTGCCGTCATTAAAATTAAGATTATGATTCTATTACTGATTGTATGTATTTTATTAATTAATAAGTGGATTGAGATAAGTATAGCGTGGATTAAAGGGTGTTTGGTCTCAGACCAAGAAAGGAATTGTTGACAAGGCCACTTTGGGCCAAGTTGGTAGCTCTATATCTATTAATTTTATCGAAAAATTGGAACGATTAAATTAACGAGAAAAAAAAATTAAAGTGATTTTTCGGCCTTTCGAAATTATAGTTTCTAAGTTATTAAGTAAGTTACCACTTGCGGTGAGAGGGATAACTGACAGTTGCCATGATCATAGTCAACACGGAATTTAAGACCATAAAATACAGAATAACAAACATCAAACAAAAGCATAGACCATACTTAATTTGTTCAGTACATTTCTTGACAAATTGGCGGTAAAAATGAAATTGTCAGTATCCATTGAATTCAATCAATTACATTTACGGGTATACATTACGATTCTGTAGACATATTCTAAATACACTTGTAACATGCTGTTTAGTCGATTAGATTATCTGAAAATTAGAAATTGTACTGAACCAAATAATCGTTCTAAGATATAACGGAAAATTATAGAATCACTATTCAGAATTTTCAGACAATTTCCAGTGTCTTTTTATTCATATATGTAACACTTTAGTGACAATCTAGTCTTGGTACTCTTATTATTATATATTTTCTTTATTTATTATGGGTATTATACTAAAATAAATATTTTCCATTATTCTACTATTCTTACTCTATTTTAATTAATAATATTCTTGTGTATTCCATGACATGTATTGTCTACTTTTATACTTACCTATTATTTATCTAGAATTGAAATTGTTGATATGGGATCAATCATACTATTTTCGATTGTTCTAAGAGTTATAATTGTACCTATCTGTTAAATTAAATCTGAATCATTTAAGATAAGGATAAAAATAAATTTTAATAAATACCTAGGTATAGTCTATGGAGATAAACCTCCTTGCTATGAAATTCTGATATTGCATAGATAAAATACATAGAAGAAGCAAGTGGGACATTTGAAAGTGCATTTGTGCCTAAATGTTGTCTTCCCTATGTAACTGTCGCTACATTTTATCTCTATGAAATTCATTTAAGATTAGGTACTCTGCATAAGAAAACGTTCTCAAGCTAAGGACGAGTCTACACTTTAAACAGTCATAGAATATGTATTTGTTCATGATAGGTGCATCTATATAAGTATGTAAAGCAACAAAGAAATTAAAAATAATATCATTCCATTAAAATTACATACTACCTACCATTACAGTGTCGTTAGAGGACCAACTTCCTATAATTTCAAATCTTTTTAATCTTAATAATTTACTTTGTAAAACTATCGTAAGCCAAAGAATTTCCTCATATTGTACATTTATTGTAAGTAGATAATAAGTTTTATTTGATTTTTAATCAATTAAAGACTCTTTTGGTGTCAATATTACCTACATTTTCAAAATTATTTCATCTGTATGTGTAAATATTTTAATTATAAACAAAATTTATAAATGCTGTATTCAATTATTGGAATATTTGATAATAGAGAGATTCTTTTAGGTGCCTAAGTACATTAATGTTACATTCTAGTCAATTTCATTCAAATTATTTTATTTTCAATAATATCATGGCTGCCATGTAAGCAGCCACAGTATTAGGACTTATAGATAAAGCCTTGAAAGGGATTTTAAGGGTGTAAGTCATATATTTAACCTTCTAGTAAGATTCGAGATAGATTTAAAGAATACAGTGAGAGTAAATAATAAGTGTTTAAAAAATGTTTATTGATTGGAAAAATATTTACATTTATTGGAAACTGAATGTTGGGAAAATTATCAAAATTGCACTTTATTAAAAATTGAGAATAATTAAATTATTCATATATTAAAATATGAAAATGTAGAAAAATTTCATTTTAATTATTAAAATTATAATAAACGAAACTTTTGAATTATTTAGTTCTTGTATTGTGATATGAGAAATATTATGTATTAATCAATGTTTGGCCTATATTATATAAATTGAGAATTCTCTTTTGAAAAATTTATTAGAAATAGATTTATCTGGGCTGGGTCCTACATAGTAGAGACGAAAATTATTAAAATAATAGGTGTTTTATGTTGTATAATTATTTTAATTAGCACTATTAGCACGTTTTGTCTGAATAAGGCACATTGGATGAAAGAAGCACTAATTACATGTAATTTTGAAAATATTTCAATTGCATACAGTATCGGACTTAGCCATAAGATGTTGCAAAGTAAAGCATATATTCTAAACTCATTATATTAAACATATTACTATATTAGACTCTGCTCTGTACAATTAAATTTGGTAGCAAATTGTTACATGCAGTAATAACTTACAGAGATTTCATAATTTTCTAGTAATTATAGTGAAACACATTGTATCCAAAGATTTGTTTATTGTTTAAAGTACAATAACTAAATTATAACATTTAAAACATGTTGTATATTATTTTTATCCTACACACAAAATATTAAAATTTACACACCTACGATGACTTGATGCTTCTGATCTTCTTTCTCTCTCTGTACACACTATCTTGCTGGACTGAAACAAAAACAAAAGAAAATATATTTTAGTGATTCTTGGTGATAAAGTATCTGATGAATAGGTAGGCATAGGTTTCGTAAAAGGCGTAAAAAGTCCATCCTACATTTGTAATTTAGCTCCTAAAAAGCTAAAAAATGTTTTTAGTAGAAGAAGTCACACAAAAACACCCACACAAAGTTCAGCTTGAGTTTCAATTTGATGGCTTTTTCAATCTAATGAGTCATTGTAAAGTTGACTTAATTTAAACTTAGATAAAGTACATATTTGTTTAAGTAGAAATAATATCTATTGGAAATATGGATTTGAGAATGGCAGTGCAGGTAATAATAAAAAAAAACATGTTTTTCTATTGTGTTACTGCGCAAAGTTCATCAAATAAAAGTCCTTTGAAAAGTTGGTTCTAATCAAAGCATGGATATGGTAAGTACTGTACATACATACATATAAAGGTATATACTTAAAACTATAAAAAAAACTGTATATAGTGCTTGTGTATGATATGAAGAAGGGACTACTGCAGCACTACAGTCCTCTCACAATTATTTTACTTCTGATTTCACATGAGGGTGAGGGTGCTTTCAGGGGTAAACTAACTGAACAATATGTTATATATGTTACATGTAAACATATAACTGGAAGTTATATGTTTGAGCCGTTTGGGGTTGAAACACTAGGGCCATGGGGTCCGTGTGCCCATTTAGTTTTTGGAGAAATCGCGAAACGTTTGGTCGACTCTTCACGTGACCAGAGGGCTGGCCTTTTTTTTGGCCAAAGAATCAGCATTGCCATTCAACGTGGCAATGCTGCCAGCCTTCTGGGCACTTTTCCCGTTGACAACGATGCGGATGAATTTTTTGATGCCCTATGATTATTTATTTTATTTCTTCATATTTTAATAATTGTATAATTTTAATGAAATAAAAATAAATAAATATATTACAATATGTTTGTGCAATAGCACATTTCATTGTTTATAAAAAAAAACCCATTACTTATATCATTAAGTCTTTTTGCATAATCCAAATAAAATTGATATTTCAAATTAAAGCCTTGATTAAGTCTAATAAGAAGATAATAATACATACATACATACAAACATGAACTCACGCCTTTTTCCCATGGGGGTAAGCAGAAACTACAGAATGCTATCTGCTACGATCCTTACATACTCCTTTTGCTTCATAATGATATATGATAACCATAACATTATTAAATATTAACCTCTCAACAAGCATAAAGCGCCAAAAATTAAAATTGTTTAATTTAAATTAAACTGTATGTTTGCCCAATCACTGGCAATAGGCTCACCCTCTATTACATGGGACTTAAACATAACTGGTGAAATGGTTATCCTATAAACACCTAACCTAACCCTTGGGAGAAGACACAGATGTGATGCTATATTATAAACCATAAATAAATTCAGATAGACTGTACAATAGTTTGAGGAAAAGGAGTATCAACATCGACGGCACGGTTGGCACAGTGGCTGAGGGATTGACTGCTGTGCCAAGTGTCATGATTTTGATTCCTGCACAGAACAAATATTTTTAAAGCCTACAGGTAGTTGTTCAGGGTCTGGCTGTTTGTGTATTTGTAATGTTGAGTAGGAAACCCTGAGACACAAAGTGCCAATATCAGCAGCGGCTGGTTGGTGCTGGATGAGTAATAAAGTGGAAAAATAATAGTACATATTTATAATAATAAAATATAGTAATAGTAAGTATGCATTTGAAGGGACCTTTGCCCAGCAGTGGACTGAAGATGGTGAACTCAGGATAGAATATGAAGATATGAAAGAAATCTTAAACAGACAATCTCTCACAAGAAATCACTGATGGTCTGTCATGATGAGTTGGGGTGGGCTGAATAAGGTATTTTCCCACCCATACTCAAAATAGGTTGTGCCAGGATGTAGAGTTGCAGACACCATACCAACAATGTACTATACGTACAAGATGAGAATCACATTCAATGGTTTCCTTAATCGCAACCCCTATTGAGAACTGAATGAAGCCATGTCAACGCAACAATTCCAATTAAATGAAATGTCTTATGTTTGTTGTATTTTTATTAAATAATATATGTAGCACACCTAATGTTATCCAATTTTTAACATTAGTTTTGTCAACAACAATAAGCAATACCTATTTAATCTACAAAAATCCTTGAATAACTGTATTTTGAGGTTACTTGGAATTAAAAAGTTACTCACTGTATGGATCAAAACGAATGTACTCCAGTTTATCAGCCAGACGCTCCCTGATTCTATTAACTTGGTGACCGGATACCACACTTTCCATTAACACCATAACCATCCTGAAAATTTGAAACGCTGTTAGATGCAATATTTTTATTGGGATTGCCTATGAGTATATACGTAAGTGAAAAACACTGACTTGCTCTTGGCTTTTTTGAGCAGCATATTAGTGAGGAACATGATTACAGTCTTAGGTTCTCTTGTATTATGAGAACCAGTGAATTTTAATGACAAATCTTTTAGGAAACACCATATGATTCTGAGCAATTTAATCAATTTCAGTTCCAGTACAATTATTCACAACTTTGACAGTGACATTCGAAGGAAGAGTGATTGGCCCACAGAGTATTCAGTGACCACTGATCACTCACAAGCCACCCGTCACAAAGCAGCTGTTGATACTTGACAAGCCCAGCTGACTGCTGTGACAGAACTGCAACCAATCAGCTGTCTTCATTCGGCGTCATAATAGCACTCCGACTTTAAATGACGACATCGTTAGCATTTTCTCACAAAAAGAAAAAGACAGAAATATGTTTTACTTCGTTTTGACCATAGACCACAAAATATTCGGTTTTTGTTCAACTCGGAAATATAAATGAGATTTAAGACGATCAAAGCACATGCTACTTGTCTTGCGTTAATCATTTCTGAATTCTTTACAGACATTTTTCTATTTTGATTTTATGATATAGTTGTTATAAAATCGCAATACCAATAATAGTCAGAAAACAAACGGAACTATCCATGGGTTGTATATTTAGTTAATCATTTCTGAATTGTTCATAGATTTTCCTAGATTTATTTTATGATAAAGTTATATCAAAATCACAATACCAATAATTGTCAGAAAACAAAAGGAACTATACATGGGTTTTGACTTTCAAGTGGCCTTATGAGAAATAATATATTTAGCCCTTGCTCAATGAAGTAGTTTACGTTTTGCTATTGGTGAGATGGTAACAGGTTTTTTGAACAGTTATTTACATCTTAGAATTCATAGACAATAAAATAAAAATGTGCCACGCGATCAAAAATTTATAAAATTATTAATTTGACAGTAACCAAATACCTAAACACGTGCCAAATTAATTAATCATCGTTAGAAGTTGGACAAATAACGGAAATAAATGAAGTGAAATGTAATAATTCAACTACTAGTTGCATTTTCATAGTTGCCAAACAAAAAGGGTAAAACCTGGTAACATTCCAAAAACAAACTTGTTCGTGTGATGATGAACTTGTGAACCGGCGTCGCTGTGGCATTTTAGTGTGACTGGGACTTTTTGTGTTCGTTCTTTGTTCGTTATAGATGTCGCAAATGAAGTAAACAACTATTCATAGTGTGAGTTTTATTAGTATTTTGTTTTCTGTAGTGTAGTTTTTACAATATCAGAACAATGATAAAAAACGAAATGGAGAATGGCGGCGGCGACGCCAACAATGTGTCACCGACCAAACTCATGGTCAATTACATACCCGAGCTGATGACGCGAGATATGATGTACGCGCTTTTTTCCGCCATGGGCAAGATAGAAAGTTGTAAGCTCATAGCGAACCGGGGTTACGGCTTTGTGGAGTACGAGAAACACGAGCATGCCGAGAAGGCGCGGGCTGCGTTCAACGGCCTCCTCATGCAAGGCAAGACTCTGAAAGTGTCATTCGCACTACTCAACCCTGAAAATAAGGTCAGCCATAAACCTGACACGGAATCTAACCTGTACATTAGCAATCTACCTCCAGACATGACGTTAGAACGTCTAAATAGTTTATTCAGTCAGTTCGGTGTGATAACGAACAGTCGGGTGTCGCAAGGCATCGGGTTCGTATGCTACGAGACGCGGCCGCAGGCCGATGAAGCTATCAAACACATGAACGGCCAGTCACCGATACCGGCTGCGGGCGCCATCGTAGTCAAGTTCGCGAACAAGCCCAATGCCAATAAGAACGCGCCGCGGCCGACGCCCCGCGTCACTGTGGGCGCTGCGCCGCTGGCATACAATGGCGCCACAGCTGTGTTTAACGGCACTGCGCCCGCTGCCTTCAACGGCACCAACCTCAGCGCGGCTTTCGGTGCGCGGCCGGCCGCCTTTGCCCCTGGTTTTCCACAGGCCTCCCCGCCACCGCTACTGCCGTCGCCTGGGAAGGCGCTGCCCTTCATCAACAAGGGCCATCAGCGGTTCAACCCAATGGCTGCCAGCAACCACACGCCGCTCCCGCTGCTGGGTGCGCCTGCCAGCCCCGTGCCGCTTCTGGGTGCAGCACCTGCTCCCCATCAGACCACAGTGTATGTATACAACATTGGTGAGGACACCGAGGAGCTGGCTCTATGGCAACTCTTTGGTCCCTATGGTGCAATCGACTCCATAAAAGTGATCAAAGATCCTGAGACCAAGAAAAATAAAGGTTTTGCATTTGTGAACATGCGTGAGTATGATGAGGCCGCTATGGCCATCCAGGCGCTCAATGGATACACGCTCAACGGTCAGGTTCTATCGGTTAGCTTTAAGACTCAGAAGAGAAATAATTAACAAGTGTACGGACGTTGTGAACGCCGTAACTTTTGTGATCGTTCCCAGGCCGGATGCTTAAGAAAGATTTTCATTCCAATTTCAGATTATTTTTGTAGACGGAAAGCGAGATCCTATATGTGCATTTCAAATTAGTCACATAAGTATTTTTGTAAGATTTAACATAGTTTTATATTCGCGAGAGCGCGACATGACTTTTTGTGAGTTTTAGTTGGCTTGACAGTATCATATATGTGTACACTTTTTATCATATGCTATGGTATTATATTATTGGACTATATATGGACCTGTCGCACTATGTATATCTGCCGCGGGCGCCAGGGCGCCAGGGCTCCAGGGCGCCAGGGCTGCCCCGCCTCAGCTAATGCTGCCCCGGCGCCCGACATTAACCCTCCAGGTATTTTATTTTGTGTAAAACAAAACATTGTATGTTTTTTAATCTTTAATAAATTTCATGTTTAAATAGAGTTTATTGTATATTTCTCTATTTTTTTTTTCTATATACATATCCCCCCCGCCCTGTCGTGTCCTTTATTTACTTACATAATATACGTAATAATACATAATATAATTATTTGTGGCAGTAGTTAACATGTACATAATATATATTGTGTGTATTGTCTGTCGGCGGCAGGTCGGCTGTGTAGAACCGCTTAAATATTGCATGTTGTGTACGTAGTGAGAGATCAGAAATAAGTTTTTATTTGTTTATGTTACCTCAGGGTTTATGGTTCCCGTTATTGTTTTATCCCGTCATTAGTTACTTATTCAATATTATTTTTGGCGCAGTAGCAAGTCAGGCCTTCTAATTTCTAAAATGTAACGTTACAAACTGTGTGAATTTATTTATTATTAATACCGTCGTGGACGAATGAAAAGTGAGCTTTAATCTCTTATACATTTTTAAGGCTTCGAGTCAGTCCATTAGGGTAGGGTGTAGGTAGGCGCAGAGAGCGTTCTGGCACGCGGGCTCGTGGGCCGTACACGGACAAGGATAATTGTTATCTTTGAGGACGCGCCAGAACATAGGAAGCCGATAAGATAATACTAAAATACCTACATTGATGTGGTCCAAACTAATTTTCCTACTCACAGACTGCCACAAATTAGAGTAAAAGCACTAGGTGCCTATCCCTCCGTGCCTCTCTCTTACTTGGGACAATTATTTTGTACCAAACAACGGTTTTAGGAGAGAAAGTAGAAAGTAAGTATTACGCCGTGACATCTAGATGGTGAGTAATAATGATGTATAATTATTTTTAAATGTAACGTTTTCTTCAGTCTTAAGTAATTCTAGTCCGCTAGGGATAGGTTAGCGTCGTTTGAACTAAGTAAGTTTGATACTTTTGTAGTCACATGTTGATTGTGTTCTGTTATCAGATTTTGGGTAGGTACAATAATCCATCCGCTATAAATTGTTAAGTTTTATGCCTTTTCTTGCGATAAGTCCTAAGTTGTAAAATAAGAAATAAGCACAATAAACTTTGGCACGTGTTCGTTACCTTGAAAGATCGAACGAACTGACCGCTAGCTATGTTAAAATCCGTTAATTGCAAAGCCAAAATAATATCTACCATGTCCCATATCGGTAGCTGTTCGTATCAATAAACCCATGACTCATACGTCCCCAACTTCAGAAGTAAAGCAACTGTATATGTTGCATTACATAGCTTCCAGACTGACTCATCGATCGTTTACGATTCTGGATATCATGAAAGTCGACTTGAATGTTCTTTTAAATTTTGCCATCGATATTCTTCTACACGGGTTTTTAAAATACCTTGATACTACCCCATAATATTTCATCTATTAAAAATGTTTTTGCTATTTCTGTTGCGTTTTTATAACGAAGAGTTCGGTTTGAATGTAAACGTCATCGTGCTAATGAATACACACAAAAATGTTACCAAAACACATGCTCAGCGTGTTTCTGTTAGTAATTGGAGCTTCAAAGATCTGAATGTCTGACAACGTTCGGCAAGTTAGGCCGTCCTAACAAGCATATTGTTATCCAAATGACGTAACTGTAATTTGCAGAGATAACTCGGTCCAATACACTGATAATTAAAGCTTACTAAACTCAACAGCTAAGTGTTCTATTGATATTTCGTCACCGAGTGTTGTGTACATAGATATTAATACATTCTGGCCACACGGCCTTTCCCGCGATTTTCCCTGTTCGTTGACGTCAAAAGATAAGAATTGAAAACTTGTCTAATGTATTGCCTGGTATCGGTTCGACTGATTGGTTCTGGAAAATTCTGAGTAAAAAATAATTACTTCGTACCTACTTGGTCTCATAAACATCTTGGAATTTGTTTGCTGGCTTTGTGAAATAAAAAGTCGTCTGGTTAACGAAGTGTATTAAAACAGTTGTCGTAGACGTCTCGTCCTTGCCAAAAATAGACGGGCCTAAAACTCCTGACTAGGTGGATCCTGCCTTGAATCATAATACCCTTAAGAGGATAAAACTACAGTGACTAAATACGTCTACGTTGTTTAACCAAATCGTTTCTTTGTCTTAGTGTAAGTTTTGTTTTGAAATGTTTTCAAAAAGTAATGCCCTATAAGTGGAAATGTCTCGAGACGTATGTGCGCGAACTCTCGGTCAATGAGTTAGGACTCGTTGCCCTTTCAAGGGCAAAATACATATAAATATTTGCTAAAGATTCGACGACCTCTTTCCCATGTCTGACGCCAGACTAGTCTGAGTTGCGAGGACTAGTGTCTTTATAATATGTAAATCTAGAAAAATCTGAATTACTTGATATTCAAGATTTCAATGTCATAGGAATCTTATTTTGTATTGGCTTTGTTTAAAGTATTTGGAAATTATACTAGGTAGACTGTTAGACAGAAATTCGTTTCGCTTTTTGGGTTGGGTATGTATTGATTTTTCATAAGGATTAGACTGGCGACGCAGTAAGGCGTCTAATGAATGACGGAGACTGCACGTCAGTGGTAAACCTTTGACCTTGAGCTGGTCTAATGTCGTACGGATTTACAATAGAATGAGTTGGCCAGCTACTGTTTTTTTACCACTAATGTGCGGCTTACCGTACGATAAAGATTCTATTATCGCAGATGTAAAGTTACTTTCATGAGACATGATCATTTTGTTAATTTTGAATACATAGAAGGGAGGAAAAACAAACTCTTCTAATATTTTTACAGTAAACGCGGAAGATATTATGCAAATTCAGTTGTCTAAGGCAATTTAACATGATGTTAGTTTTAGTGCTACAACTCAACCACCGTTATCGACAAGCTAGATAGATGCCCGTAATCAAGTAATTTGTATGTTTAGTTCGCAAAACCAGAGTAATAGCGGTTACGCGTAATGATTTGAATAACCGTAGCGTAAAGACTAAAGACTCACCTTCATACTTTTTCTAAGAATTCGTGTTCTTTTTGCAGTAAGTAAAATAAGTACGACTACACTTGTAGTCCGGGAATGTAAGGAATTTTTCATGTGAGACCGCTCAAATTCTGATCAATATTTATTCATTTTCGCTTTTGTAGTCACGTGCACTACGCCAGTTTGTACGATACATAGCACTTAAGTTATATCATCTGTTAAAAACGTGCACGCAATTTTGCGCCAACGTTTACTCGAATATGAATTAGATACGCACGTCACGTAAAATAGTCAGATAGTCCGTTTCATATTTAGTTTTTTTTTATTCTGAATTTGAACTTACGCTTCAAACAATGAAGCCATTGTAATGAATAACATTCTCTTTGCAAAGCATGTAATAGGAGCTCGTAAAAGTATATTTTTCATTTCGGGTTTTTGTGGGTCGAATTTCAATATAATCCCCTTAAATTCCTTCTTAATGGGCGCTTAGCGCGTCGACGCAAATGCCCCTCGATACTGTTGCTAGTTATAGGTTGATGTATTTCGATGAGTCAGTTTTAAAACAATTACGTATTTAGAAGCACGTTAGACTTGACACGCGGTCATGCATTTACGCAGAAACGAAGGACGCGGGCAGGTTTTACGTTTTTAAGTTGATCGCACGAGTTACGCTAATGAGTCGTTTGTCGTTTGCTAAAAAACAGCCGAGCCAGTTTTTTTTCTTCACCACCAGTTACAATCAGTATAATGTTAAAAACCGGACACCTAAATGTTCTCTTGTCCTCGAATGCTCTGTAATCGCCATACTGTTCTTGTAAACAAATCATACCTACTTCGAAATACTTTTTGTTTGCATTGAATATATTTGCTGTTGGTTTTAGTGGTTACAATTTATCTCTATTAATTTCGACGCTTGTCTAGTTAATCTCTTTGATTGCTTTAACTCGTTTGCAGTCTGAGGATTTAATTTCGAAGGCAAATAGTAGAGTGTTTAAAAATGACTTTCGTATCATGTACACGGACAGTTTTGTTTTGTGTAACGGAGCCATTTTGCAATGTAGCAGATTCTCGTACATTCTTGCGATATCTATCAAGCTTCGGATATTAAAATGTTATGACGTGTTCCCTGTTCCCGTTATCCGAGATTTATGGCGGCGGAAGCTGTTGTGGGCACAAGCCACGACTACACCGAAATAGACTGCAGGACCTAAACAATGAACGACAAAAGTTTGTTAAAACTCAGGGGTATTAAAACAATTAGGTCAGAGTTTTAACTAACTAGTGGTCAGGCAGAGCGATAACTTCATTTCATATGATTTAATTAGAGATAAGTAGCTTATAATGTTCATAAAACACTAAAGAACCGCTTGAATGTAACGCCAAAGGTCAAGGTTGTAAGTGTAACAGTGACGCGCTTCTAAAAGAATACAAAATTAAATGCGATAATATCTCGTTTTAAAATTCTGAGATTCGCAAACAATTTTGACTGTAAAATCGAGCGAGTATAGGTGTTGGAACTACAATACGGACGATAAAAATAAATATCACTCATTGATATTCTGAAACTGAAAATGTAAGCAAGCATTAGTCGAATAATACGCACCAAAATGTGTGTTTAGGTGTTCATGATTGTTTACTTGGTTAGAAGACAGCGAATAGCTCGTGGTTCACTCTGGAAATACAGAAATAAGTCACGTCAATTTCGTTTTTACCCGACTGTCCCAGAAGGATGATAATGTTTTTTGTGTGTGCCTATGTATCTATGTTTTGGCATGATCTGTAGCTTGAACGCTTGATGAGTTTTATACAAATGTGGTATTAGATTTGTCACTAAGTGTAAGTAGTCGTATTTTGTATATTTGAGAAATGTACGTGTGGGGTATAAAAATAAAGCAATCGAGGGACTATTCTAAAATATAATTCACTATAATGTAGGAAATAAGAATAAATTGAAAGTATCAAAAAATATGACTGCAAAAAATACCCAGAGTTTCCAACAAAATTACTTTTCTAGAACTCTGATGCATTTCTTTTTTTATTTCACGTTTGCTTGACCAGAGTATCGTGTGATCGACGGAACTATCATTATCTGTACTATGTAGGTAAAATAGGCGTTGTTGACTACCCGGAAGCGATAGACACAACAGTCAATAAAACACTTCAAAAGAGTATTGCTTTGATGGTCGTGCAAAGAAAATTTTCCAGTTTGATGATACGCCTGTTGGACTAATAAGAGTGTAATTTAATTGGCCCCTTGCCACATGACCGATGTACAGACAGGTTGAATGAAAGAAGGTAGGGGACCTCCTGGTGAATATATCAATAACCGACAGCATACATGAATTTCGTCATGATTTAAAGTTTTCATGTTTTTATAATATCTTTACTACGATGAGCGAACTGGATTTAACGACCAGAATGTGAATAGTAATAGTTCAGATGGAGCAATATTAGCATATTTCGAAGGTGCGAATAACTCTTTTATTGAGGATGAGCAGATTCTTCGCCGATCCGGTGAACTATAATTAAAGATGATTGCTTTTTAATGTTTAAGACAAACATGAGTCGCATTTCAAATGTCATCTTTCACGGCCAAAAATGTTTGGAAAGCGACTTTTGAGTTTGTATTTATGCTGTTCTGCATGTATGCACGGTAAATCTTGTGAAGAAGTTGTGTGGGTGTGTGGCGTACAGTTGTAGTAAAAAATAATAGCAATAGTTACTAGCTAAGATTGACTGTATACGTTCAGTAGTATTGTAGTCTTTTGGATACGTAAATGCATGATTTAAAGATAATTAAAAAGCTGAAATTTGTTTGCTAAGAAAGAAATGATTGGAAAGCTATATAAAATTAAACGTCTGTATGTATGTATAAGAAATATGGATTTTGTAAAATAATTACTTATGTACTTAATTGGAAGCTAAGCCGAGTGAATATTATAACTAGGTACATAAATACACAATAGTAATACTTATATCTTTCCTTTCTGAGAACATGCCACAGTTTTTCCACTAGTCAAATGGACTCAACTTCTCTAGAAATAAGACGTAATAGAGATTAGAAGGATGTAAGGACACATGATTGTGATATTTCTGGTAATGTCCAGTACTTAGACGTAAGAACTTTGGTTCTAAACCTAAATTACTAATGCTTAAAGTTTGGATAATTGTCACAGGGTGTTTTTTGATATGCATTGTTTTTTACTTTTCTCCATTCGATTGAATTATAAATTCTTAAACCTGTGTGTTTATGGAACATGGTTCTTGTATTTGTATCTTGTAAGACTATAATAGTGTGTTGATAAACGGCGTAATTTAAGAAATATCAATTTCATTAAATCCTTTTAAACTTTTAAAATGTTCGTGACCGACAAAGTTAGCAATGGCACTTTTGCAAAATTGATTCGATATGAGATTAAGATAATGTTGCAGACGTAACTACTGTTACTTGTGTGATAAATATTTACGAAAGTTCGACTAGAAGATAAACTGTAATGGTTGGAGAAAATTACGCAAGTGCCGTGAGAAATGAGCTGCCGGGAAATTTCCCGCGTATTGTTTGGAGAGAATGTACGATCGATTTGTCAAAAGTGCTGTTGCCTAATTTCTAGAACCTGGGTAAAATTGTAGTACCTCACTCCCGTCGATTCAAAAATGTTCAAAGTATTCTGTCTACTTGCACGTATCATTACTCGACTATAGTAGACTTCAATAAAGAGAACAATAAAACTATTTTTAAATGTTCCACTTACACTTTCAGCATAACATTATATTTCCAGCTTATTTGTTTAAAGATACCTTGGTGGACAGAAG
This sequence comes from Phlogophora meticulosa, assembly GCA_905147745.2. NCBI lineage: Eukaryota > Metazoa > Arthropoda > Insecta > Lepidoptera > Noctuidae > Phlogophora > Phlogophora meticulosa. The sequence goes on along the minus strand of LR990530.1, from coordinate 16,100,177 downwards.
CTTTTTATTCTGTAAATATTTTAGCTTATAAGAGCACTATTTACTTACTGATTAAGAATATATTTTACATCGCACTGACATAGTATTTTAGTTATGCAGTATTTAATAAATTGTTTTTTTATATAAAGGCCCCCGTCTCATTTGTTACCCTTGTACAGAGCGATAAGAGAAAGTGATAATTGTGGGTGTAATGAACATTTAATTGGCCGCAATCGTCTCGATGGAGTTCAAGAACACGACCTGCTATTGAATGAAGCGGGGTATTTGCGAAGTATGCCTAGGTATACTTACACAGGTTGTTCCATTGAGTGTGCGAGCTGATATATTACTTTTACTTCCTATGTCAACGTTATCATCGTATAGAATAATATGGGTTTGATAGCGAGTTTAATAGTAGCAGACCTCTGTTACGAAATTAAGATAAATACCTACTAACACTGAACCACCCGGATAACGCTTATCGCTGTCGATGCGTTCTGCACAGAATATATTATGTGCAATGTGAAACGAAGTCGCAATCAAAGATAGGTAGATAGGTATGGTAAGTAACTATGCACTCAAAGTGAGTAAAGCGGGGTGATGGGAAACACTTTAGATTTCCACGTTATTTCAATATGAATTGTTCCTAACAAAGTCTTCAAACTAACAATTTCAATTCAGTAAAAATGAGTTATGTAGAGAGGCTAGCACGTCAATACCCCATTCTGTCGAAATGCATTAATTTTTAACATTATTACAAATATATAAGAGAAAATTTGTCAGTTTGGGATAGCTCGAAGCGGCGTCTGTACCTATGCAATAAAGAATATTTAACTAACTAGTAGGTAAATCCCCTTCAAAGTTTTTTTCGAGTCTTCCAGTGTTACGGCACTTGTATCAATATACCCTTTTACGGAAAACGAAATCAATTTCGGCAGCTCCTACCTGTTATTATTTAAGTAGCTTGTTCATGACCTCAAAACGATAAACGACTTGTGCGAGTGGTTTTCCTCATTTTCAGATTAGCACCGAACTAAACATCTATCATGCTCACCTTACAAGTTACAGGAACAAGTCGTGTTTTCTTAATGAGAAAAAAACACACTTTTAACACTTCAGTCACGGACGAAGCGTGTTTGTTTAACTGTTATGCCTTTAGTGAATTATTCATAGAAACAGACTTTGTCACAACAGCGGGCGTGGATCAAAAAGTTAGCGGAATGTAAACATTAATTAAAATTAAAACCAGCCCAAGGAACAACTAGGTCTGCGTTTTTATCATGTTGAATTTGCTTTGACCCAAACTGCAAAACCGTTACAAACAAGTTATTTTTACTGAATGTATGTCTAACAAATCAAAAATAATTGCTAGGCAGGAAATAGTCCAGTTGTATATGCCATGTGAATTCATGTTCAAGATTTGCATCTAAATTATACGACAGTTACATCATTGACTTGCTAATTTACATTCTTCTTGAGTGGAATGGTAGAAAAGTAGGCACCACTCCCTAATTTCTGTCAAGTACTGGGAGTAAACGGGCGAATTAGAACAAAACTTTAAATGTGATTTTCATGTTAATAAAATATTATTTGTTGCTGAAAAGATGTCGAAATTATTAGTTTCAACTCATTACCCTTTTGTAGCGAACTCGTGCCCTGCACGCCAACGTCACAAATAAATGACAAAATTCGGTACCACTATATTATCTACCTATATCACGGAATCAACAATTAAATTATGACTTTTTGTATTTATTTGGCGATTATTTATATATCTTAATAAAATAAGGTGCTGTACGTATTTGATTGTATGAAAAAACTTAAAACACCATGGATATTGAGATATTCATGATAAAGGAGAAACAATACAGTTGAAAGGGTGTGTGGCGTGGAGGTCACACCCATGAGTTTATGCTCTGGCGTTCAAAAGATTAAAAAGAAATAGAATCCTTTTTTTTTAAGAATCCTTGCATGTAACAGATAACTTAACGATTAAAGTGAAATTCCTCTTCCCAAGTTTTGTTTCTATGAACCCCGTTCTACGGTATTCTATTTCACAAATGGTTAGGATATAGGTTAGTAAGGATTAGGAATAATAAGACTTCATAAAAAGCTTAACCTAGATTTTTATTTGTCGATTCAACGTACAGACGTAAGGCATCCTCCCACCTCATATGTTATTGGCACACAAAACCTTTACACTCGTCTTAAACGCATCACTGATTACAATAATATCACTTCAAAACATATGGAATGTATATAAAACACAGGAATGCCCAATAAACTACATTTTTTTTCATTCGAAGTACGCTCGCCAGTTGTTTGTAACCACTCGATTACAAGCCAGATATTAAAATAAAATAAAAAATTCAGGACTAGAGTTTTTTTTTTAAGTAAACGCGCCGTGAATCTCATAAATATTTACATAATATCGTTTTAAATCGTTGACTCAGAATTTGTGACTTGTTAAATTGAAACTTAATTTTACAAGAGATTCTTACGATAATTTGGTTAGGATTTGGTTTGTACTAAAATGGAAATAAAAGATAATGTAATAAAACACTGGACGACATTGGCACTGGTTCAAGCTAACTTAATAAATTATACTACGTACAACCATAAATATATCTTTCCGAATATACAATACTTCGAATACTGTATAAAATACTGTTACATTCACGACGATTTGTTTTATAAATAATAATAATATAATTACATTAAATATGGACGCAAAATAATTTCACATATATTGCACATGAAAATAAAAATTGAAAAAATAAATACAACTTTCCAGTTGTCGAAAATGATTTTACTGGCCATAACAAATTGTAAAGAACAAGTAATTCATTTTGATAGAATCGTGTCACTCCATGGCTAATCTCTAAGTACCGTTCCAGCAAACATTAGGCACTGATTCGGGCTAACAATAATTATTATCAAAGCTAATATTATTCGAATTTTCCGATATACATCTTAAATTTTAACATTACGCTAATTTAAGTGATAATTTCAAGCTTCCCGATATAGGCCATGATTTGAACGGAAACTATTGTATCTCGATTGATTTTAAAGTAATCCAGTGTTTCTCGGGTAAGGGAAGCGTAATATCGAATATAATATCAATTTTTAGCTGGATATGCAATATTTAGGATTTCCGCAAACTTCCGACTAGTACTTTTTACCTAATTTACATTATTTAATTGTGGGATATAAAAGCTGCTCACAATACTAGGTACTAATGTTACTGATATTTTTCAGTAAAAAATATCTAACGTTTTGTACAAAATGCATACAACTTAGTGATATAAGTTACAATATATATTAATTGTTAGTTTCAAAATATACACTGATTACGTTGAATTAAAAATATGTTTTTTTTCTTCGCCCCGCGTTCGAACACGATGACACTTACAAATACATTTGTACTATTTATAAATTTAACGAAAGTAAAAACAATCGCACGTTAACGAACTTTACTCGCCGATGTAACCTCAGCTTTATGATCAGATATTTACAATTTGTACAATGCTTAGTTTGTGCCTATTCTATTCTTCACTGCTAACATCAAACCAGAATTATAATTCAAACCAATTCGAGATAAATGTAGATCTTATATGGCGCAAAGAAGCCTCGACGTGATCGATGAAGGCAATACAAAAACTTTTGATCTCTTGTGAAGTTTTTCATTGCATACTTGGATCACGAAGCTGCCTCGACCAAAGAAAATCTCCAAATAATCTTATTTAATCACTACATCACGCAATTAGGAATCAATAATAATATTTCCGCGCGATAGGCACTGAAGAGCGATTCGCTTTACATTGACGACTAAATACATCTTATTATGACGACGTATCATACAGAATGTACAATGGAAACTACGCATACATTAAATAATGAACACAATCGCGTTTATACATTAGCTTATTGCAGTTATTCGTAGCCAAAGGCTCTCCTATCAACATCTAAGTTGGACCAACATTCATGATACAATACAAAAAAAAATCGAATGGAAAGAAAATTCCTCTGAAACTGTGTCTAATGAGGATATGTATGTAATAAATATTTAGATAAGATTGGTGACAGTGAGTGGTCAAACAATTGATATTTACAAACATTTTAGTCTTTTCCTTTACATATTAAATGCGTTCGAAATAACAATTCAACTAAATGCAAGAGAACCTCACAAGTCAATCTACAGTCACAAGCCCGCCTTGGCTACGTCCACTAACATCAGAACTGCGCACAGTCACTTTAAATGAACAACTATGAAGCGAAGCGTTCGGACTACCCGCAAGCGTATGTACAGTTTGCGTCACACCAGGTAGTCGTCGAACTTCTTCAGCCTTCGCTACGTGTGTCGCTCGGGGCGCTCGGGGCGCTCGGGGCGCTCGGGGCGCTCGGGCGCCGGCTCCAGCGTCTCGGGGCTGAAGCGCACGCGCGACTGCGAGCCGCTGGAGGCGTCGCGCGCGGACACGTAGGAGCTGTCGGTCTCGCTGGCGAGGCTGTCGGGCGGCGTGGGGTGGGGGGGCGTGCCGCCGCCGGAGCTGCCGCCCGACGCACTCGACTTCTTGTTGTACTTCTTCAAGCTGGATCTCAGTTTCGACGTCCCTAATTCTAGTCCTAAGTTCGCGGGTCGCTCCACCTCGCTCTTCTCCTGCGAGTCTTGTCTATAAAAGTCTCTAGGTAAGGAATAGTCGCTAGATTTACGCGGGTACTCAGTCTTGGGTCTGTATTCTTCTCTCTTCTCTTTACTTCTGTATTGTCTGGAAGGGGAGAATTCTTCCGGGTGGGAGTTGGATGCGGAGGAGTTCGAGGGAGTTCTTCTGTGCGTGGGGTACTGCGGCGGCGAGGGTCGGTAGTCGGGGGTCGGTTCCCTGTACTCGAAGGAGCACTCGTCGTAGCCGTAGTAAGGAGGGTGTTTGACTACGTAGTCGGCTGTCCTGTCGTAGGTGTAGGGCTCCGCCCTGTAGAAGTAGTCTCTGTCTTGCGAGGGCGAGGGCTGGAAGTTCTCCCGGTAGTTGTGGTACAGGTCGGCGAGATGGTCGGAGGTGGAGGACGAGGTGCGGCGCGGGGAGGGCGTGGGCGGCTGCGTGGACGTGGTGGCCAGGCCCGACGTGGCCGACAGCGGCGGCGCCGAGTGCCCGTAGCCGGACGACGACGACGCGTGCGCGTAGTGCGTGGGCGAGTCCGTGAACCTGATCGGCTTCTGTTCGTCGGATTGGATGCCCGAAATCTGAAATAAAAGCGAAACATAATTACCAATTAAGAACCAGAGCACCGCTGCCGGTTTAGTCGAAACTTAGGCCTTTGAGATATTCATAGCCTAAATTTCGTTTTTTTTTGTCAATAAGTGACGGTACCATTGTGACACTTTAAAATAATAATAAAGCACTATGGTAGTCATATTAGACTAATTGACTTCTAGATCATATATCAGCAACCGAAAACAGCAGAAGAAAATTTCCAGAATATGTTTAAAAACTAAGCGTGAGAAAAAATACTTATCGGAGCATAGAATTATTAGGTATGGCGTTCTACAGGGAACTGTGGTGGGGCCTTTATTGTTTTTAATTTATATTAACGACTTGCCACGACGCATAAAACATCCTATGGTCTTATTCGCTGACGATAGCACTGCCTTAATTAAATGTAAAGACTTAAACACATATGAACATGACATGACACAAATAATACCATAGCTGACTTTATACACTGGCTTGATCAAAATAATTTAATGATAATATACCTAAGATTAATATTACGCATTTTTATCAACGTATACCACCAACTTTAAATTACAATGGACAAAAAATAGATCCAGTGCAAGTTGCAAAATTTCTAGGTTTAATGATAGATAGCCTACTAACCTGGAAGCCACAAGCAGGAGAAGTATGCAAAAGATTAAGTACAGCAGCTTATGTGCTTTTTAACCTATCCAGGAAAGTGAATATGCCCACCAGATTAGTTGCTTACCGTGGTTTAAAGGCGTCAATTCTGAGATTAGGAACAATATTTTTGGGGAAATTATAGTCTGACAGAATAGGTATTCAAGACTCAAAAACGAAGCATAAGGCAATGAAATGAAAGTAACAGACAGTTGTGTACCTGTATTCAAGTCCCTAAATTTTCTAACATTCCCATCACTATACATTTTCGAAATAGCTGTTTTTGTGAAATCAAATATGCATCAACAAATCGTGACAATAGAACACGACCAATTAGAAGGCAGTATACAAACATGCTACGTGTTAGTGGTCATACATAACACTGCATTATTAAGGAAAATTGTATATGAATGTGCCCGATTATCTTTAACAAAAATACCCGATGGAATAAAAATCGAGTCCATTCCACTGTTTAAAAAGAAATTGTCAGTATTATTAATTTAAATGTTATTTGTGAATTGCTAAATGATTGGACTTTATAGTTACCTAATAAATCTTGATATCTATAATTATTTAATGAACAAATATTCTATTCTATTGACATGCTATATATAGCGGACTAACAGGGGGGCGGAAGGGGCGGCCCGCCCCGGGCCTCCGGTCTTGGGGGGCCCCCAAATGCCTTCGCGTTCCCCTGATCAAATCCTAAACAAGACTAAAAATGTGCTTAGTACCTACACAATTTCATCAATATCAAAACACTACAGCCGTCTAGACTTTTTACGCGGTACTAATATTCATTTAACTTTGCTGAACGCGTCCAATACGCTGGAGGAATTCCCGTTTTTGTAGCAGGTACTTTGAAATTAAATTTCACATGCCAAATTTTAACGAAATAAACATAAACATTACATACAAATGTGAACTGAATAAAAAGCTTGTAAAACTATATTCTTTTTAAAGCTGGGGGGCCTCATTCAGGTTTGCCGCACCGGGCCTCTGACGGGCTTAGTCCGCCACTGCATTTGGCATTTTTAAAGTAACCTCTTTGACATTTAACTTATTATTTTATTTAATATTACTATGTGTATCCTTAGTTACACTGTCCATTACTGTATTATTGTGACATTTTTAAAGTAATCCAAACGGTTCGACATTAATTTGTACTTAGTATTATTGAATCCTCCTAATTGTTATTTAAAATTATGATATCTTTAAATTGTTTGTGAATTAAATAATAATATTTTTTGCATCCCCATGTGACGGTAGAGCATGGAGAACTTTTATAATAAAACATCTTTGTACTAAATACCCATGCTTATAAACCACTAAATGATTTGATTTTTATTACACTTAAATAAGGTTGACTTTACAATTACTTAAATACAAATACGTCATTTATGATACTCACAGGTGATCCGGTGATGGCGTTTAGCGGCGCCCGCAAATGTCTCGTAGGTCCGTGGTACGTATTATGTGCGTATCCAAACCCCTCGTACACAGAGGAACTTGGTGGGTCCGGTTCTATTTCCGCTCTGAAATGAATACATAAATATCAAATTAATAATCTATCTGTTTTTCGTAATGAAAATTGAACAGTCCTGATGAGATTTTAATATACCGAGTTTGACTGTACGTTCAACAAGAACTTATAAGATCCGATAAGCTAATTGCATTCATACTAATATTTGAAATGCGAAAGTGACTGTTTGTTTGTTACCTTTTCACGACTAAACAGCTGAACGGATAGTAAATAAAGCAATAAATAAATAATGCTGGACAATCCCCACAGCATCATCTAGCCCCAAGCTAAGCAGAGCTTGTGTTATTGATATACTTTATATTATTATTGTTGTATTGATATACTTTATACAATATATTACGTGGATAGATATTTTTTATTATACATAGCATATACCCAGAACACCCGGAACAAACATTTGTAGATCGTACAAACATTTGTCCCAAGGCGGGAATCGAACCCGCAACCTCCTGCGTCGCAGGCGGAACTTCGCCTGCTGCGCCACATAGTTCGTCAATGTTAGGGGTACATACAAATGACTAAAATATACAAAAAAAAAAACTGCTGACGTGAGAATAGTGGGTGAGATTTGGGATATTTTAGGTTGCACCTCAAGAAATACTTGGCCGAGTTAGCATCAATTTGAGAGGACGAATCAGAAGCAGCAGTGTTAGATCACGGACTGAGAAACATCATTCTCATGCGTCGTTACTCATCAGGACTCTGGAACGCTTCACTGTGCGTGGTCCGAAACGCACTTGGCCCATGCTTTATCTATTTCCTAACCAAAACTAAAACTTTTGAGTCTTCTTACCTCTGCGGCTGTAAGGTAGGATGCAGTGGGCTGACATTAGACATTCTGACGTCATACCCGGCAGCCACGCCGCCCAGCAGCGCCGCCATGTTGTACAGGACTAGCTCGATTATACTCGGCTTTTTGAACTTATAACCTGCAAAAGTTTACATTGTATGATTATACATATTTATATCACATGATGTTAGTGGTATGATCAAAAATAGACAAATCGTAATCTTTCATATTGCATGAGGAAAATTTCTGAAGGAGATATCATCTGACAAAAGGAACCTGTTACTTGCTTACTGTCATTGTTCATCACAGTGTTTCTTTATAAAATACAAGCTGACCCAGCAAACGTTGTTTTGCCATACAAAATATTTCGGGTGGACCACCCCAACCCCTCAGGGAATACTGCCGTGATATTATATACCTTAAACTTTAAGGTAAGGTAAGGCTTAAAGCACAACATACCTTCAGTACTATACAAGGTGGGCATAGGCACGGAGTATCTCGAGGCGGACGACAGCGGAAACTCGGGCCCCCAGTCGTCCGGACTGAAGTCTGTGTAAGGAAGAAAACAACCTATGTGAATGAAAACATAGGTATTAGTGTGTATAATGTGCGTGCGTGACTGTGTACGGCCGAGTTGTTTCGATGTGAAATTCAGGAAGTATTAATAAAAAACCTATGTATTACTGAGCTAACCATATACACATAAAATAAATTAAATTAAAAAATAAACAATGATCTATCCTAACATGATAAACCTAAAAGTAACATTATAGCAAGGCGTTGAAAAATTCATCCTCATCGCTGTCGACTTGTAAAGTATCAAAAGGAATGACGTCATTACCACGTTGAATGGCAATGCTTAGTAAAAAATAAATGCTAACTAAATTTATCTGGCCAAAGTAGAAGCCAGCCCTTGGGTCACTGGATTACTGGGTTATAAAACCTGGTTGGAGTCTCGCTTCTTATGTAAGAGGTTGTGGGTTGATACCCGAGCCAGTACCCATGGTCTTTTTTAATTATCTATATACGTATATCTATCTAGTACTCGTGTATCTTAGACTTTGGTGAAGGAAAACATTGTAAGGAATCCTGGACTTTTCTATCTAAACAATCTAAAGAAAAACTAATATGGAAGGCTTTAGGGTCTTCCTAAGGTGGGAGGATTAGATCAACTGAAGCCAAAACAACAATTGTTTTAGAATTTTACATACTTGATTCTAAATTCCACCCGTACCAAGTCGCGGGCAAAACAAAAGCTAGTTTTTAATATATGTTTGAATTGTCCACTCGCCTTGTGCCAGGGTGGTGATTAATGCTCGTGCCTTCTCTGTATAAAAGGAGGTCTTTGCCCTGCAGTGGGACAGTACAAGGCTTGTATATTTATATGTTGGGAAGTGGGACGATTTTACAGAGCCTCTCCATTGGGAGATTAAGACTTCAAACCCAAAATAAATTAGTTGCCAGAGATCATTTTAATGTAAAAATAATTTACCGTTGTGGCGCGGTGGGAGAAGGTCCGCCTGCGACGCAAGAGGTTGCGGGTTCGATTCCCGCCTTGGGACAAATGTTTATACGATCTACAAATATTTGTTCCGGGTGTTCTGGGTATTTCCAATGTATAATAAAAATATCTATCTATGTAATGTATTGTATTAAGTATATCAGTCATCTAGTACCCATAACACAAGTTCTGCTTAGCTTGGGGCTAGATGATGCTGTGTGGATTGTCCAGCATTATTTATTTATTTATTTAATTACTTTGTTAATAACTAACTTTTACTAGCAAGATGTAATATGCCAGGCATAGTTTATTTCATTCAGCCATAATTAAACCAATTACCCAGCTATTTCTCTTTATCTTCAGTAATTTTAAAAAGGTGCTTATTTTTTTCTGTATTTGCATAAAAACTAACATGGTAAGGAAAAAGTCAGTAACAGGCAATAAAATTCTACATGACTAACGAAAAATAACCAATAAGAAGTTTCAAAGGTCCTGCCGATTTACCTTTCGGATTTAAAACACTAACGAAAATGAACCTTATTGCAAATGTTGTAAAGGCTAATATGATTTCACATCAAAACTACGCAGTCCGTATATTAGAGCTATTTATACACTGTTATGTACAAGGAAATCAACATATTATTTATATCAATATCAAAGTGTGAAGTAAACAGTGTATAAAATAAATAAGTAAACGACATTGAATTAAAATAGAGGAAAAATACAAAGAGTTCAAGAGTTTCTAGAAATAAAGTGATATTGAACCTTTCATTCTTTCTCTATTCCTTTTTTAAAATTTTATATATCATGCTAGAAAAATAAATACGTCTCATACTATACATGCCAAACAGTTCATTCAATAACAAGCAACAAAATCTCTATAAAAATATAACAAAAAAAATAAAACAAGAATCTATTATACTTACATTGTGCAAATAATACTTGATAGCACTTTTAACTTATAACAAATCAAAGTATCATTGTTAATAATAACTTGTTATCATTTTCAACCTTTTCCCGAATTATTATAGCCATAGTGAGCAAGCGTAAGCGCGTCATCCAACACCGATTTTTAATCTGTACTAATTTTCATTATCTGTATTTCGTAAATCTATGGCTCTATTCATTGTTTCTTTTAATGTTAAGGGGATCATGTTAGTAACTAAATTATTAGTAAACCCATGTTAAAAAAATACACCAATTTCGATTTTATGGAAAAGGTTTATTTGATATATAAAAAAAGAATCTATATAACTATGAAAGAACCAGATCACCGAAGAGCTATAATCTTTTTTTTTACAAATTGTTTTTTCGAGCGTCTTATATTTATCGAGGTTAGAGCTGCCGTATGTCCCGGTCTATAAAACTATTTACATAACGACATTAAGCCTGTTTTTCCCGAAGGGCTAGGTAGAGGTGTCTATACACCTACTAAAACTATTGACTGAATGTCTCAATTCAACTTCTATAGTATCTGCATTAACTTAAACAAAATGGCAACTAAATGTGAGCCTCTTATACAAAGTACCGCCATTTATGAATGATAACCACGGAAAATTATCGAAAATACATACTATTTCACGGATGAAGTCGTAAAACAGAAAAACCTAATAAGTAAATAACGCAAACTTGTATACCCTCAAAATGACACTTTAAATTGAAATGATATTTAAAAAAAACTGAGATTCATCTTGAGAAATATCAACAAAATTACCGAAGGTTCCCTTTACGTCACAAATGTCCCATTTACGTCGCGAACGTCCCATTTACGTCACGGATATCCCATTTTCGTCACGAATTTCCTATTTACGTCACGGATGTCCCATTTTCGGGACATACAGGCAGTCCACCGCTCAGAGACGTCTCATGCGACGAGAGCCTCTCGATCAGGTCTATCGTATAGTAATACTATTCCACCACCGTCAGGAACATTGTTACTGATTGTTACAGGGGATACAGTTTGTACTCTGTACATACTCGCTACTACACTTGGATGAATATATGATGGTATGGGAATGAACAAATATTTTGAGGTTATTCAGAAATACAAAATTCAATTTTCGTTAACGAGTTGGAACATTCAAAATGAGAAATAGAACACTAATTCTGGAAGCTGAGATATAAAAACAATCTATATGCGAAACAAAAAAAAACTCATTCGTAAATAATAGTATTCTACTGAAGCGAACAAAAAATAAAATCATATACTCATCCAAATACACGTTATTAGATATCGGAATCATTGTAAACATTTGAAAGCGTGCCATAATGACGTGGTGATAAAAGCGAAATTCATAATAACTAACAAATAAGTAAGTACAACAGATACATATATACCTTAAAAACTGTATATAGCATATACTATGAACTGGTAAGCATGCATAGCACTTATAGATAACGTGTTTAAAATTAATTAAAAAAAAAAACTTGGCTGAAAGCAAACAAATGCTTACAATTTACAAACGAAAAAAAATACATATCAAAAAAATGTCAAAACTGATACGATTACTGCAGTGATAAGTATTACAAAACTGTGCGGGATGATACGGCCAATCATCGACTACTTTAGAACTAAAGAATTGGGGTGGAGCCTGGGTAAACAAAAAGGAATTCTATTAAATCCGTCAGTCAGATAATAAAAAAATATTGGACACGTATTTCTTGCTTTATCATAATTATTAATAAAAAATGAGTTAGATAAAACGCACAAAACTTGGGGAGTGGGGACTCGCTACGTCACATGTAGGTATAAAATCTACTTGACGTGTGACGTGACGCTACATTCGAACTTAATTTATTGACGTAATTCTTTGATTACGCAAAAAAAGAAAAAATACGTGTCCAATGTTTTTAAATAATCTACCGGATGGACAAAAAAACTATTTTTTGTCATCATCCCTATTGCATTTCTCAGTAACCGTTGTAACCAAAATAATATGCATACACCTCTATTGATATTAATAGAGGGTTCAACTATTTCTACGGTAATTTCCATCGTCGATTGGCCGTGCCATCAAATAATAAAATAAACAAAAGGACCTATTATACTTAGCACACTTGAGTATCACACGCTTGACACAACGATATAATACAATCAAAACAATTCCAAACAGTACAATTTAACTTATACTAATGTTCCCTTAGATTTGCCACAATTGCCAATGGTTTTGTGACAAGAGAACGCGTTCTAATGTAGTCGAAATCGAGACAAACAACTGAGATCACCAAGTAATTGGACAGTACCTAAGTTCTGAGTTGAGCTACACTATTACTGACAAACTGGTGCACTAATTGGACAGGTCCACTGATATCTGTGTGGTTATTTCCTCAAAAAACCATCTCAGACACTAATCAGCATGGTTCTCACAAGATTAATGTCTGGACTTAAGGAGACTATGACTGCTGAATTTATTGAGGTGTTTCTTTATTGAGCAGTCAGATAGGAACCACCGGCCTCATATAGTTAATTTTTTTTTGCTTGTGTGAAGTGCAAATCTGTTCATAAAATCCAATTTTCAGTAAAAATAAAAATAATTTAGTACATTAAACTTCTTATAGTGGTAAAAGTGAAAGAGCTTGTATGTCGTAGCAGAATAGACGATTTTCGTAGTGTAAGTGGTGCTCAAATATAAAACATTTAAATAAGGATTGTCACACAAGTATGATGACGCCTCTGATGATGCTACAAAGCCTACATTTGTCTAAAAGTCGTGCCATTTACGGCAGAGTACTTGTTACTGGGTACTCATATGGAACAACTAGCTGTAATGACGATCCATCATGCAATTTTGGGTTTAAGTTGAAAAATCTACATCCAAAATAAAAACAAAATTATAAAAAAGCACCATAAAAATATCTACAAAAAATGACTATATACTTACAAAAGTGGAGATTGACAGCGTTATGTAGCTTTAGCGGTTACTTGCAAGTCTCAATAGCACTTATAATCTCGATACGATTAATTAGAACGCGTTCTTTATAAATTTCGGAATAATAAAAACATACTCACAAGGATAGAGCAAGCTGTCTTGAGAGGTTCCTTTAGCGCAGCAAATAAACAGACAAAATGGCTGACGTTAAAACAAATAATTTACTAAAAAAGAACATTCATACAATTGGCTATCTTTTCCCTTTTATTACAATAAATATATCAAAGAGAAAAATGTATTATTGTAATCATTTTTCTGTGTGATATGCTTACTGTATATTTTTTACACAATTTGGCAAGATCCAAAATAAAAAAAATATTGCGGTCAGTCCAAACAGTTAACAGTAAATGTAGTCTTTTAATTTAAATAGAAGGTTCTTAACAATTTACTAACTACAAGATAAATTATTTACTAGTTTGTCTATCGTTCGTATCTTTCTCTAAATGCTGGTTGTTATAACTTAAGCTGTTTGGCCAACCCTTTTTAAACGACAGCACCAATGGGAAAGGTATACAGTATGTTAAATAATAGAAGGTGTTCCCTTAAACTCGTTAATCTTTATCATTGATGGACTAAAATAAAATTAACAGCATAAGAAAATTAGTATTACAAAAAAAAACGAAAATAAAAAAAGATAATTCGAAACATCCTGTTAAAAATCTAAATCGTGACACGCTCAATGAGATCATGAATAAATGCGACGTTGCTGTACTTGTATGTTGAAAGACAAGTGTGCAATGCGTGAACAATGTTTTTTTTACATCATCATTTTAATAAATAAGCATTTTTTTGCATGTATGGGACGTTATACTATTGCGGGTCATAGGAAAACCTTTTCCTTAGTTAACATACTGTATTTTTTTTTAATATGTTCCATTATGAATTTTTCAACGAAATCATGTGGTATCGCAAGTTAATAAAATATTTTGGTCAACTCATTGTTACTCTTGACTCTATCAGTCAAATTATAAAATAATATTAAGGATTGACCAAACAACGTCAAAGTTAAACAAAATAAAGCTGAAAAAAAAATAGATTAATTACTTTAAAAATAAAAACAGATCTAAGATAAAATCGTTTGATTGTCAATGTGCGTAAAATTGGATTATTTACCGCGGTAAACTAGATTTTTTCGAAATAAATGCCTAATATGTTACAATTTTTTTTAATAATAACCGATAAACATATTTTTTTTATTTTTTTACTGTAGTTTACCGCGGTGAACCACGTTTAATTTTACTTGGATGAAGACAGACACTGGTATTTACGATTACGACTAAACAATACACACTAAAAAAATAAGTCTTTTTAAAATCCTTACAGTCTAAGCTTACGCACTAAAATCAAATCCTTGGAACTTCATTATCTAATAAGTAACATATTTACAGATAGAAGGTATCAGCCGATTCTTTTTCGAGACTATTTTCGTCTCTTTCGAAAAATAATTAGTTCGCGTCGAAGTATAATCGAATTTTAGGTGAACTCGTTTTTTCGTAAAGACTTTGGAAGAATAGAAATAACATATCGATCTCGTATTTCGAAATTGTAGTTTGGGATAAAGTTTTGTTGCTTTAATGACACTTTAGAATAATAGGATCTCTAATTAAAAAAAAAAAAAACTGTCAAATGCAATGTGGAGGAATGTGTTAGTAAGAAATGATATGTCTTTAATATGGCAACATTTTTGTACTGTCCACAGAAGGTAGTAGCAAAAAAAGAATTGGAATAATTCCGCTTTAAAATAAAACTGCAGCACCGTGCACGATATTTTTTTTACTTTTTTTCGTATTTTCTCGAACTTTCGTCTCGCGGACGGTGCGTGTATGCGAACTTTAGCCCAAACTATTCGTCTCTCAAGAGTTCCGTCGTCTCGGAGGAGAGGTTGCCGGCCACGGCGAGCAGCCCGGCGAGGCTGTTGGAGCGGATGCTCTTGAGGAAGCTGCGCTTCACCTCGCCGTGGCTGCCCTTACGGCGCGCGCGCTCCAGCGGGACGTCGAACACCGTGTCGTACTGGTGCGGCAGGTGCGGCAGGTGCGGCAGGTGCGGCAGGTCCGCCGTGGACGAGAACATCGGGCACAGCAGGAAGCGGTTGCGGCGCGGCGACGTGTTCTCGTACAGCAGGTCGTCGTGGCTGCCGCTGCGCTTGCGCGGCAGGTCGGGGGCGCGCTGCGGGGCGCGGGGGGCGCGGGGCGGGGCGCGGTTACCTGCGGAGCGCTCGGCGGGCGGCAGGTCGGGCGCGGAGCTGCTGAAGCGCGCGTGGCGCGGGCGCGGCGGCGCGGCGGCGGGGCACAGCTGCGTGCGCGAGCGCTGGTGCACGGTGGAAGGGCCCCACGTCTTGCCCTTCACGCCGTCCGCTGGCACTGCAACGCCGACAGGAACATACGTCACATACAACTGATACAACATGGCGGACTTACACACCCTAAACTATCATGCACCATTGACAGCATTGATGCGCTCCATGCACCATTTATAGCGTCGTGACCACAAGTTATGGCCCGGAACACGATTAACGAAATTTCGACGCCTTTTTAAATTTCGAACTTTATAACTAAATAAAATTCTAATTACAAAAAACTTTACAATTAAGAACTTTACATTTTACTAAGAATGTTAACCAAACTGCGGAAAGTTTTTGTGTTTTGAATTTATCATTACATTTTATTAAACACCACGCAGGTAGACGCGTGACGTCAACTTTTTGTTTAGGATTAGGATTCCGTACGTCTCAAAAGGTAAAAAAGGAACCAATCTGTCCGTGTGTCACCACAGATTTTCTCAGGAACGGGTAGACCTTGCAAGTTGAAATTTATACCAAATACTGAGGTCTATAGTTCCTATTAGGTCTATAAAAATCAAGGTCCTGAGTCAACACGATAAAAAGATATGGGCAAATTTAGATTTTCGCGAAAACTTGTAAGTATCAATTTTTTTTAATTTTTGGAATTTTTACTTTATTTGTGCTGTAAATTAAATATACATACAAATGTACCTACAAATTTGTACGGAACCCAAGGTGGGAGAGTCCGACTCGCACGTGTCCGGTTTTTTATACCAGAAAAGCTAGTGAAATAAAATAAAACGTACGGGCTATAGCCCTCATGATGGCGGGTGATCCTGGCGGCGTGTCCTTGGCCACGGCCACGAGCTGCTTGACGCTGGACTCGTCCTCTGAAGGCCGCACGGTGAGGGTGTGCCGGAAGTCCAGGGGAGACGAGATCGTGTCCTTCTTTAGGAGTTTTATCTTACTGAATTTGCCTAGAACAAAGGGATTATCATGTTAAATCACAGAAATAGTCAACTTCATGTAGGTTTGACGCTCTGAAGTAGTGCGCAATGCGCAGTGCATTGAACAGCCCGGTTTCAGAGCGGCAAACGGCCTTTCGCCATTAAACACTTTACTGTGGGTGTCCTAAAGCGTTACCAAGAAATCTAGTACTTCTTGGTAATGTAAATGGTCATATTATTAATGGTAAAATACTTTCCACATTCACTCCTTGTTATTTTGGATAATCTTATGACCTGTTCCAAAATCTTTGTAACTGGCTTTGTTTTGCATTAAGGCAAAATAAGGTTGCATGACCTTATAGTACTTGGAAGGACTTGGGGGAGGCCTTTGCCCGCAGTGGGACAGCAAAGGCTAGTAAAAAAATGACCTAATTTGAAGTATTGTCTGTAGGCGTAACTTTAAAAAAAGGCATCTTTTTGATTATTTTTCTATGTCAATCTTGACGTAATTGATGCAAGCAAATATGCAAATAAAGGTGCTGACTGTACTTATTCGGTTAACCTATATTATTTCACAACCGCTGACTTGATATTCAAACTATCATAGTCAAGGTTAGTAACGAAATCATGACCAAGGCCGCGTCGAACCCCAAACCGTGTCACTAGGTCAATTAGATGACGCACAGGACCATTGGAGAAAACCCACGGTACCTAATAATATTATTAGGTAAGTACTAGGTTGTTAGAAATGCAAGGTTATAGTGTAAGAATGTGTAACTTGTAAGGGTTGGTTGGTTTAAACAGGTGAACATGTCAAGGTTACATTTCATTTCTTAAATTACATAACATCACGCCTGGATCATCGACCAGGCCCAAATGCAGACTGCTGCTGAGAAATTCCAGATGGAAAACCCAAATAGTACTTGTAAACACCAGACAAACGAGTCAGTCAACTTAGCCCCAGTCATAACCTATTTTGTGAAAATGGAAAATACTAAAATTGTAATTGAATGTCGTTTTGTTGTGCTAAAATAAGCCATCGGTTAGTGGATAATTGAATGATAAAAGATTTGGATAATTGAGAGAAGAGATAAATTCCTCTCGCTTTCCTGCAATTTGTGAGAGTGGTTTCGTGAAAAGGGACGAAAGTGTGTATCAGGAAAACTGGAAAGTGCGCGCTATTTGATTTGACCAATGATCGCACGCGGTCTATCAAAATAATTTCAAATAATACCTGAGTATTTTTTACAGGATAAAATGTTAATGTTGCTTTTATTACCAAGGTGATATATTAGATGTTACACATCATATAAGACTACTTTTAGGCTTGATCGTTTTTGTTGCGCCAAGTAAATGGTTTATGTTTACGTATTACATTAAGTGAATATCCAATACATATCGTCTAGTGTTAGTGAAAGCTGCCAAAAAAAGAACAAAAAAAAACAATATTTTAAATTGTAACATAACGCAAGTTGTATTTTTAGGTCCTTTTATTTTTTTTTCCTCTGGAAACTCTGTGTTAAAGTAATTTTTTTATGTTTTAGTCATTAATTATATTTATTTTCTCTCTGCATTTACTTATAAAAATATTCTCTGATAGTACCTCCAGTGATCGATGGTCTATCATAGTACCTACGTGATATTGGTAAAATTGTGGTGTCTTTTTCACAAAAGCCATTAATGAAGAGTTGAAGTTGACTTTTAGGGTGACATTCAATCTTTGGGTGGTAAAACCATTAGGTGGTTGACTATACACTTACAATTAAAAATCGCTACTTTTGGAGCCTATTATTATTTTCAGTTGAATATTTACCCTTTCGTTTGTTAGGCTGCGGCGGCTGGTTGGCGGACATATTGCTCGCAAAGATCAGTATGTGTAGCTCCCGGGCCACCAGATCTATCTCTCTCATCTCTAGCTCCCTCTCTTTCTGGGCGAGGTTTTGTTCCATTAGTCGCTGCTGCAGCTGTGCTCGGGTAAGTTCTTCTTCACGGCATCGGAGTTCCTGGAAAGATGAAGAAGATAGGTATGTTATAAGAGGGGTAGGTGTATGGGGATGGGGGTTAAATCAGGGGTACATTTTATATCCAAATTTTACTAGTAGTGACAATGGTAAATGATTAATATTTAGGGTTTACAGTAACACAAACTATGATACACCAAACACACAACATACAATCCAACTAATGTTGTCACAAATAGTTTAATTACTATTGCTACAAATTAAACAATGAACAAACAATATTGCAATACAAAACACTCTGCTAGATGAATATAATGATACTGTTTGAGCTAATAGAAATAATACAGGAATACATGCATGTACAGGTTGGTTTGTTTGTTTCAGTCCGGTTACTCAAATAACTTATGCTTGTCATAGGATAATAGAAAAAAACTTTTTTTTTTTAAGAACTGCAAAAAATCTGTTTGTTAACCTAGAGGTTAATCGTGACAGCGAGTTTGAAAGCTGACTGGCTGATGCAAAACTTTATTCAATTGCAACATTTAAGTTTTCAATCGCCTTCAAGAGACTAGGTGTTTTGCTAAAAAACTATTTACTATTAGCTCGTATTATTACGAAATAAAGTATTATTTGGAGGATTTTGGCAGAAAGACTTTTCCAATTATCCTGAGACATACAACCCCTTATAAATGAACGTAGAAAAAATTTACAACCAACACGCGTAGCATGACAACCATAGAAACGGGATTTGTCGACGGAAAAAGATACAGCATGACAGATTGTTGAAAGATTTCTACCGATCTAAGCATGGCGATGTTAAAACTGAACAGAAGGAAGTTTTCTTTTCTCTACAGTCGACGGAGCGCCCCGTGCTCGGGTAGAAGAGATGTCAAGTTGGAAAGAAAGAATGTTGTCTATTCTTGGTAGAATAGATATAGACTTGGTCATGTTACGCGTGCAGTATAACCTTTGGATTACTCATACATATAATTCAAGGAGTAATTTTTGCATAAGTTAACACAACATTTATTAATAGGAGAAAAGATAAATATTATAATAGAAGCATTATGTTGTAAGGATACACGCAAAAACACACACAATCTAGAATATCAATCACTAACCTCTTCTATAGATTTGCATTCCTATCCGCAAGCATTGTGAGAAAATACAATGTGTTAGTACCTAGTAGTTATCAGACAGAGTAAGGGTAAAATAGTTATTATTAACTAAGTACTATGTTAGTTTGTTAGTTAAGTCTACTCTACATTAAATAGAGAATAAGTAAATACATAGGTTTAGTAATGAAAACGATGAGATAATGGTCCAGGATTTTTAAGGAACTTTTAAGAATGTGATTTGTGGACATTGATCCCAGATTTTTCAAAGCATATTCATTTATAACAGTCATAACAATTATTGTTGCCATTGATTTTAAAGTGTAGAAAAAATGTTTCTTATATGGTTTGTTTTCGTGTAGAAACGGTTACATTTATTATAAGATTAAAACAGTGATCCATGTGCATTTATTTTACTTTTACCAGTCAAAAACCAATCGAAAAACGAACAAATTTTTTATCGTTTTCGGTGTTCAGGCCTTACATCATTATGGTTTTACAGCCGAAAAAAATCGGTCGGACACTACTGTTTTGGAATCTTTCCCCCTCCATTCTGAACCGCGTCGAGTTAGATCAAGCATCTGATTGAAATCTATATAAGCAAGCAGTGCTTTGATCTGATTATTGTCAGGAAACCCAAGTTTCAGACAAATATGGCGCGAGTGTGATTTTATCCAGCATATTTACAAGTGGATCCAGCTAATATTGCTGAACTCTTGACAATAATTCCATCTGACAACTGGCAATTTTCACAGCATAGACGTCATGTCCTCAATACCCTTTCCCTTCACCATACCTTCTCCTTTCTCCTGAGGTCTCGCAGCACTTCCTCGATCTCCAACCGCCATCCGTCCTGCATGGTGTGAAAGGACTCGTGAGGCGCGCGCGTGAATTCAGACTGTCTGATCCTCTCCAGCTGTTCCAAGATCTCGGGGAACAGCGGCCTCTCGCGAGGGTTTGAGCGCCAACATGCTGTGGAGAAAGAGATGGGGAATGATTAGTTGGTTTCCGAACTCACATCTTCTATACTTATATAGTAAATGTGAAGAGTATGTTTCTTTGAACGTGCTTATCTCTGGAACGGCTAACCGTATTTGAAAATTGGTTTAATGTAACACATTAACTGCCAGAAAACGAGACACCATAGAAATTGTTTGTCGGTCACATGGCGTTTAACGTGTTAATTGTGTCTCCATCTTCCCTGACGTCACTCGGTGGGCGGTCAGAGTCCTTACCCTGAGCAACCGCAATCAAAAAGTCCCATGCACAGATGCAGGTGGGGATATCTAGAGGCCTACCTTCCATCAACACCCGCCAGGGTTCAGGACAGGTGCTGGGTATGGGCAGCGTTAGCTTGTTGACGGCAACCCCGTAGGCTACAGCTAGCGCGTCGATGCCCTTGTATGGTGTCTCTCCCGTGAGCAGTTCCCATAGCAACACGCCGTACGACCAGACGTCTGATGCATGGGAGAATGTTGAGTGTTTTATCACCTGGAACGTGAGATGGAGCGATTAGGGTAAGATGAATTCACTGAAGTAATTGGTAATAAAATAAATTTATCCTAGTATCCTTATGAAATTTGCTAAGAAGCTCATACCCTGGATTAACACAATATATGTGTTGATCCAGGGTATGAGCTACTTTTATCTCGAAAAGAAGTACCGTAGAATTCGCAACGACGCGGCGACGACGTCTCATATTAACTTTTAAGCCACGGGTAAAATCAGGGCGCCGCTAGTGTAATTCTGCTGCGCATTCATTCGGTTATCGTTAAAACAACCGCTTCACATATGTGAAGAAGGATCTGCCGTGATGAGGTGACACTTGAATTGAAACTACGTTAAAACATTGCACACTTGAAATATTCGTATAAATTAGTTCCCAGGACCTTTTCTTCGACTCCGTAAAGACAAACCTACCTTCCACACCGCATAAAAGCAACGCTAGAACTACGACAGAGCCATAAGGTTTCGAACAATGAAAAAGAACTATCGATAGTGTATCAGGCAGTACTTAATTAATTCATAACTAACGTATTTTAGTTCACGGCCGCACGGTGTGGGCATTGATTTCGATCTGCCCGTCTCACCTTGGTTTTCGTAGGAGTAACATATTATTGGTCATGTACCGAAGTCTGACATGTTTATTGTGATTAGGTGCACATTAATCACGATAATTATATTTTTTTTGTTTTCTGGTGAACTAAAGGCTGGTAAACTTTATAGATACACGGTGATTTTATATCTCGAAGCGTAATACTGCATAATATACATAAGTAGCATCTTCAGACTAAAAAAATCATGTCTTCATTAATTCACGACCTGAAAGAGTTGCATCATCGAATATCTATCTCTTCGTTGTTTAAATAAAAGCTTTGTTACACTTCATTCATAGGCAACTAAGAATTGTTTCTTTCTCGCACAGTAGGTCTAGGACCCCTGCGTGTCACTAGCTGTAATAATGGTTTCACTCACCTCAGGCGGCATCCACGCGTACGTCCCCGCGGCAGACATCCTGGTAGTCTTGTACACCTCCCTGGCTAGACCGAAGTCCGTGATCTTGAGAGTCTTGTCCTCCAACTGGTCATCCGGAAGGATGGCCTCGCTCAGTAACACTGGAATTTGAGAAAAGTATTTGTAAGTATGGGAAAGCTATTTCGCTGAAGTTCGATCCTGTACAGCAACTGACACAAGAGCAATAGGGACATCTCATCGGATCTTATTTTTTGAAGGGCTTGTGAGCCCTATGTCGTTAAACATTCCGGGTGGAATGCATCTAGACTAGTGGTCGCGCTGTAGTCAAAATTAGATTGTTTTAGCTTTCTTCACCTATTCTCAATATAAACTTTAACTCGCTAAATCTCTCACTACACCGTGCACGCAATATATTTAAAAAAGGGATCCGAAGTTTTCTCTTCACGTATTCTTATATTGATAACGAAGTCTTTTTGAAAATAAAACTCCCGCCTGCTATTTGAAATAGCCACTTTTATATATATTTGCATAGATTCAAAATAAACAACCCTTGACCCCCTCTATCGGTGGCAGGGTACATTACCGACCAATTCCGTCTCGTGTTCAAAGTAGTTCACATGCAAGAGCTGCATAAATCGATGCCGCTTTATTCGAGTCGTCTGGCCGAGTTTCAGAAGTGTTAAGCCAAATATAGACCGAGTTGGGCCACACAAATACATTCGTTCGTAAGGAGTTTGGGTTAGTTGGGTTAATAGAAGACGAACTATGGCTGTGGAGTACAATTAAGTTTAATGTCATTTCAAAAACCGAATTAAAGGCTTTGTTTAAATCTAAACTTAATATATTATGACACAAACAGGAAATATATTTTGTTAGTTTGTAATAGACAAACTCAAAAACTACTAAAGCGATTTAAAATATTCTTTCACATAGGTATAGAAAGCTACATTATCAGTGTGTTACATAGGCTACATTTTAATTTCAAAACTACGCTTTAAAGGGGGTCGGGTCGTTAAAGATCAAAATCCACGCGGACAAAGTCGCGGGCGAATTGCGAAGTTCTAGTATTTCAATATTTTGCCTTATCCTAAACTATCTGGACACTGCGGTTCAAACTGCTTCTAAGAGCCGTAGCATGATGTTAAATAGCCTATAATTTTCCTCAAAATTGGGCTATCAAAGAAAAAATAGTGATAACAAGAAGCCCAGAGGTAGGTAGTCGCGTTCAAACAAAAAACAAACCAAATCTTGTGCTTTACTATATTAGTATAGATTAATTATTTGGGATCCGCGCAGCTTGTTTCCTTCTTCCATACATCTGCTCATCTCCTTTCCAAACAATATCATCTTGACAAACGAATTAGAAGACTTTACTGAAAGTACATTCAGCCAATAGAAGAAAGCTTCAAACGAAGTAGGTGCGCCGAAAATACCAGAATGATAATAACGACAGCCATTAAAAAACAAGTCTCCAATTTACAACTGACCACATCTAATTAGATGAGATACAATTTTGGAGGAGACAAAAGTTACGAGCTATAAAATCCTAATTAACAACTTAACTGACTGAATTAAACAACTGAACTAACGGCTGTCATTACGGTCACAAAAAAACATTAATCAACACAACAATTTTAATCGTTCAGTTCTTACAGCGACGTGACTTGAATAATCACGACGCGTCGGTCTAGAAGTATCGTTATAAAACGATAATTAGCTATTTTCAATGATTCTCGTGTAAAGACGTCTGTAAGTTCTATCTTATTTACCATTTGGAATTATTTATTATCTATCAGCTGCGGTCAGCGGTGCCACCCACGGTTAAAACCGTTAAGAAGTCGACATGAGACGATTAGACATTCGCACTTCACTTTTTCGGGATAAAACGGCTACTTTTCGTCTAGCTCATGTCCTTAATTACCAAATAGGCTACTATTTGGTAATGGCATGAGCTACCTTCATAACATAATTTCATCAAAATCCGTTTAGCCGTTTCAGAGTGAACGAGTCACAATCATACTTCCATGCTGACAAAGAACAATGCCAGATTTCGGCCTACACAACTTTTATGACAAAATTCACGCGGACACAAAGTTTTTACCTCCAACAATTTAAATATAAAATACCAACTTAAAAACCAATACTTAGTGCTTTTCGAGAACTGCTCCAAAAGAAAATCTAATAAATAAGTAATTATTTTAATAATCAAGTTCTTGAATTCCAGATTTAAATAAAAATGTTGCCAGTCTGGCCACTGTAATCGATAATTCTAAATATTTTTTTTATTATTTAGATAACTCTAAATAATAAAAAGAAACACTCTTTACTTTTTTTTACTTAAATAATACGTGCATCGTGTTTATTATAAACACAGTTAGTAGTTTTCAAAGAATATTATAAAAACGAAATTCAAGAAATCGATTTTCCTGATCTGTGATCGATAACTTAATCGCTTTGTAATAGCAACCCTGATAAGAGTTCTCGGTTTTCTGCAGTTCTGTCAAAATCGCGCGCGCATCTTGAATTAATTGTTATCGGTGTTGTTTTGTTGTCGGTGTACATTTTGTTTCCTTCTCGAATTCATCTGCGTTTGCGTTATAGACTTGTGTTATATCTGCGGTACCACACATTTTGTTACAATGTCCCATCAACTACGTTGTATTAATTGTGGTTTAAATGTGTTCCGAATGCAACGGCATTTAGTTGAATCTGACGATGTCCGTTCATTGTTACGGCAATGGACTTCACTTTCTGAGGTAAAGTACGATTCGTATTAATAGAATGTAAACCGTTTTAACTGAGTTAAATGTTAATTTGTAACACAACTGTATTTTGTTTGTTTTAGATTCCAAACGACAGTGTTGTTTGTCATTACTGTTGGTTATTAGTTGAACAAACAAATAATCCAACAAGTAGCAATGCGCCAACTGAATCAATTGCGCATCGAAATCTTTGTATTGGTTGTGGTCATACATTGCATCGTGTAAGGTCTCACGCCTTAAATAACAGTTCAGAAAGAGAAGATGCTATCAGACGCGTGATAGAGCAACAGATTGCACCACTACAGGTAAGCAATATCCTTCAATGATTTTATGTATTGCTGGTTGATGTTTTTTTTCTGATTGCAATAAGATATTTTTGTTTTTGTTACAGTTGAGATCAACAGATAAGATCTGTCACCCATGTTGGCAAAGAAGTTACCGTTCTGTTCAACGGAATTTAAACACCCCATCATCATCAAGTATTTATGAACCATCAACAGCCTCTGATGTAGCAACACCATTGCATGTGGAGAGTGAATCAAATCAGTCAATTGTAGAAGAATTTCAACCATCTCCACAGTCAGCAACACCAGCAACACCAGGGCCTTCATCGACATTGCCAGTCCCACAGGTGCCTATGAATGTCATTGAGTTACTGGAATTTGGCCGGGCATCAGACACTCAGGCTCATTGCTTTTTTCCTAGTTGCCGTCAACTTGAGAGATTGAGTGTTCCAATATCAATAAGAAGAAGATTATTTTCTGAGTATAATTATTATGTGCCAGAAAACTGTCGAATTTGCTCTCACCATTTGAGGAGCAATGACTGGCCTGAATTGATGGAATCTGAAAATGTTATCCACACATTTACGGCACAACATATTTATGATTTTACAGAATTATTAAAACATCAGACCTCTATTGACTTTGAAGATGTCCAAAATATGGATGACTACCTGGTGCATTATTGGTTTGGTATGAGTAAGGAAGACTTCAGAAATATATTACTAGAAACTCCACGGCTAGCGAATATGCACAGAAGTTCAACTGCCCTTGCTGCATTTTTAATGAAATTAAGAAATGGTGACTCTGGAGATCGTATAAGTTCTTTATTTCAAGTTCCTAGAAGTACATTAGAGGGTTTAATGGCAAGAGCAAGAGAACTTTTACATCAAGATTTTGTTCCAAGGCATTTAGGTATCGGTCACATTACAAGAGAAGAGATAGCACAAAGAAATCTTTTAATACCAAATGGCCTTTTTGGTGGCACTGAAAGGGAGGGTGAGAGGAGACCAATAATAATAGTTGATGGAACCTACATATATTGTAATAAAAGTGCCAACTATGCCTATCAAAAGAAAACTTACTCATTACATAAATATAGGAATTTGGTAAAACCATTCTTGTTTGTATGTTGTGACGGTAACATAATCGAGATTCTGGGTCCCTATCCAGCCGTAACGTCGGATGCTGACATTGTAAATAATGAGTTTGGAAACCCAGAGAGTACATTGCGTCAATATTTTCAAGAGGGAGATGTGTTTATTTTAGATAGAGGTTTCAGAGATGCAGTCCCATTGTTGCAAAACTGTAACTACTCTGTGCATATGCCATCAACATTACAGGATGATAAAAATCAGTTGTCAACTTTAGAAGCAAACAAAACTAGGGCTGTTACTATTTGCAGATGGGTGGTTGAAGTTATAAATGGGATTTTTAAACAGCGGTTTAAAATATTCCGACATGAGTTCAACAACAGAGCTTCACCACATCTCATGATTGACTTTTCCATAGCTGCTGCCATAATCAATAGATTTCGACCACCCCTCACAGTCAGGTTTGATGCTGCCCAGATATTAGAAATTATCCAACAAAAAATGTTCCAAACTAATACATTAACTGATTTTATCATACAAAATAATTATAATAGAAGAAGGGCACAGTTCTCAAATATAAATGTTGATAACAGCAATGTCACTGAGTTTCCTCAGCTTGAGTATCACGATTTGGTTTTATTAGCTTGTGGTACTTACCAACTCCGTCAGGCTCGATCATATTACGGTGAGCATATCCGCTTTAATGGCCAGTATCAGATTGAAGTATACAGGGAGGCATCAATTAACAATTTAAGAGAACAATTGTCTCTCTCTCAAAGCTCTTGGCTCTTAAGAGCCAAAATTCAAAGTCGCCATATAAGTAGGAAAGCATATTTTGTGTATGTTTTAATTGATAACAGTTTAAATGGGAGAGAGGCAATTAGTCAATATTATTGCAATTGTAAGGTAGGTAAACGAACTGTGGGATGCTGTTCCCACACTATGACCGTTTTATGGTACTTAGGTTGGGCTCGGCACCAAAACAATATTGAGCCCCCTGCACCATTTCTTGATGAATTGTTAATTGAATTTAATAACGAAATTGATGATGATGATGATAATGAATGATAATGGTAAAAAAAAAAATATATTCAATTACTGTATATTTGTTGTTTCATTTATTCTCTGTAAAAATACATAACCTTCAATTTAAAATGTCTGAATAACTTATTTTGTAGAAGTTCTATGTAAAAGTGGAAATCACATAAATGTTCTTGACACTAAACGACACAAAGAAACGTAAGAATTTTCACTGTCCATGACAAATTAATATTGAGCCAAAGTTACTATGGACATCTGGCATTGTTCTTTTCGCATTTATAATGTTGGTGTAATTTTGTTTGAGCTAGTAAACGGTTAGATGTGATAGAATAATAAGTGTGTATGTCCAAAAACAGTGTGTGATCATTGAGATATAAAACATTTTGTTTTGCTAAGTAGCCATTACGATAACAATAAAAACCATCAGCACTACATAATATTTATTGTTTAGTGCTTACGAAACATTGACGCGACGCGATTATATCGATCATTTGGCTAGGAGTTATTTTATTATTACTAGCCATAAGTTTGAAATGCTATTTTAACATGTGCGGCTTTAGCTGTATTGGACAGTAAAATCTACGAACGATAGGTGAGCCCGTATTTATAAAGACAACTGTTCAGTTTTTAATCGAACAGATGGCTAGATGTGACAGATGAAGGAGTGAGTGTGTCCAGAAGTAGTCTATGCCAGGCCGAGTTGGTTGATCAAATTGAGAGGTGAAAATGCAAGTTTTTACTCGCCCATAACTCAACTGCTTCATTCAAGTATTTTGTTAAAAAGTAGGTCACAACGGAAATCAATCAAAATTAACGATAATTGCGTAACAATTGCTGCAATCGTCGCGAGTGCCAATTAAGTGATCAGATGTCTTAACATCATTTAATCGTACAAGGTTATCTAGACGAAGATTTAAAAGGATAATGGTTCAATGTACTTATGTATCTTGGCATAAAACATTTAAAAAACCGTCATTCCGGTGCAGTCGGGAAAAATAAAGCCTACCGTGCCTGATTTAAAGTATATTTTTTCCTCAAACATTCCATAAAATTGTAGCATCCAGAAAGTAACGGCACGGATTTTGAGCGCTGGATGCAGTAGTAGGGGTAAATTCGCGCACAGGCTCTTTATACTAAAATCGACTACTGCGAAGCTTAAGATCAGCGCTGAAAATCCGTGCCGGCAACTCTAAAACAAACATTTGGTTCAGCATAACATTGGTCCATTTCACTTAGCGCACATGACCATCGTGGGAAGTGACCCAGCTAAAAAAGTTCTTTCTTTCGTCCCTTGACCCAGAAAAAGGATTACCATAAGAATAGCATCGATCTCTCGCTCACTAAAGTATAGCGCGCCAAAATCTAGAAGCGATTGATTTATGGACATTCGCCGGGGATCTGGCCTGTCTCGGATACAAAAAACAGGAAGACAAAAACTCCGGAATGTAAGACAAATGAACTGAAGCTTGGAATAAACTTTATTTATTGGTAGAGTTCGACAAACACATTACGCTTTTATTCCTTAAAGGGTGGGGCAGATGTATACGTAAAGGAACACCCATAATTCACCAGTTATGTTTAAGACTATGTAATAAGGGGCGAGCTTATTACCATCAACCGGTCACAATTCCAGACTCAGAGCTGCTACCGAGAAAACTCGTGGACCTGACCAAAAGCACGGTCTTAATATTTAAATACAGTCTGATCAACTCGTAGCTGAAATTTATTTTCCCCACGACTCCTTAATTAGTACTTTAGACACTTCTGAAATAGTGACCTATTTCAGAAGTATCTTAACCTGATGATGGATTAACGTTGTGAGAAGAAGATGATGGACGCCGTGTCTACGCAATAGCACACCGAACATACCATCATCATTTTCTCAAACACACCAACTAATTGTGTCAGCAAAACACCCTCACAGTCCACTACAAACATCAGATTTTCACCCCAAGACTAAAGCCGCCGTACGAGAACAGTTGTAAAACAAAGATATAAAGGACAGGACAATATAATAACGCGCAATATTGTTAAGTACGAATAAATAGTTCTGAAATCATATCTAATAATGGTCACCTGGCATATAAAATAATAATACACATGTCGTTTCATTGCTTTGTACATAGCTACTTGCACTCAACAGAATTCCTACCTTATCTTTTACGCTATCTGGATATATTATGCAGTGCTATAGAATATTATCTTATCTGAGTGTTTGCAGGTATTCCCTCGAATCGAATTGATTAGTAGGTACACATTTGAATTGCATGTCATGCCAGTAAGTTAGCTGATCACTTAATGATGATCTTGCTACGTATCAGAACACTTTTGAAGTCCATGTAACTAAACTTAGTGTTGGTACAATAACTTAACCTAATGATAGTATTTAATCAAAACTGACTAATGAGTGTTTGCAGGTGCAAAGCTGTGGCACTGTTTAGGTGTGCAATCATATCCAGTGCCCCAGAGCATCGGACAATGCCACCAATCACATTCTGCACTTAGTTACTCTGGGAGCTGGTACGCATTCTACGGAGGGGCGAGATAAACAGCTTATGATGGCATTGAAACCTCAACACTCAGCAAACATCACCGAAGCGCTGCTAAAGCGTGGCAGCCCCATCAACATCCTGAACGAATTATTGTATCGAATACGCAAGGCGCTGTAAGTCTTCTGCGTATATCTAACCCACAGATTGCAGGTGTACAATGACTGGTAGTTAAGAGCATAATTTTGGCTTGCTTGCACATCGGGAATCAGCACGAACTGATTTCAGAATAGATCAAAGGTAGGTATACCCTGGGTTTAACTGATGTATGTATAACCACTCGTCAGCCGGAAGCTCACCTCATTATACTAGAGACATAATAATCTCTTACTTACACGATGCTCTTCAATCAACCCAAACCGGCACTAGAACGAAAGCACTCCCTATAAGAGACTCGAAAGCAATACTCGGAAGACGACCTTCATACAACGTATTTCCCATGCCACACCATATCCATAAGGTGTGGAGACGTGCCCCGCATCATAAGCATTGACTACGTAACGAGCTCATTGAAAATTGACACTTCAGACGGTGAGAGCATTAACATTGTATGCGTAGTACTAAAGAATGGTACATGATACACCCGAAACTTTCTCTGACATTGTGTTTGGAGCTATATTTTAGGGACATTTGCGTGTAACCTTTTAGCATCATTGTGTGGATTTAGCATATGTGCATACGTTTCTAGGATGCCAAATTGCGCAGATCTCGGAATCATACGGTGGTTTAGTGGCCTTGTATTCTATTAAAACTCCATTACAAAACAAACTCAAGGTCAAAGAGATACCACTGACATGCAGCCTACTGTACCATAGCTTAGTAAATGTACCTACTGCAGCTTTCAGTAGGTACTTTATAAAATCTATCTTCGCATATAAATGGTGCCAAAACTATTGTTTATGCATGGATTCTCATTTCAGCGAGTATCAGTTAGGATTCTAGTGACTTCTGTTATTCTCGTAGATATTTTTTGGAAAGCTTTTACGCAAAATTAGACATTTACTTTTTATTTTCTAGATTTCGCCTCTGGATTTTATTACTTGCGTGATAAAATGAGGGTTTCGTGTACCCTTCGTATTGATTAACTAAAAATAAAGTAAAGGGTGTACGTTTTCTGCTCTTTTATGTTATTTTAAGCTCGGATCGATAAAAGAATTGAGCCTGGTTCAGAATGTAGGACGAAGTATAAATAAGCGAGTAACTTTAAGAATTTACTACTACGCGTATTTCTTTTACTACGACGTTATTTTTGTCACATAAATTCCATTTAAGTCGTGTTCCGTGTTGGAGGTATAGAGTGACCTTAAATTTAGCAACCCTTAAGGCCTAACCGTGTCTTTACTCGTAAACTTCAGCTTCAATAACCCTACGCTCACGCCTTGAAACGTAAGTACCTACGTTCATTCAAAAGCCGGTCCTTTTCATTACGGAGCTTTCAACTAATAACAGTACCACGCCTTTTTCGCCTAAGTACCAATAACTGAAAAACGAGCACACGGAGTAATTTTAACGAAAATGTCGCCGAGTCTTATTATTCTCTGTCGATGTATAGGCACCGACCACGCCTCGCCGACATAACGACTAGTCTTGAACGAAATTATGCTTGGAGCGGGTTTCATCAGACTTGGATCGACAGCGGTTAATTATTACCCCTCGTATATTGGATTTATTATGTTGTGGAAGATATTTCAGTACCCATTTTGAATACTTATACATAAATAGGGGGTAGGCAGAAACTATATAACAGCACCCCGCAACGATCGTTACATACTGCTTTTGTTTCGTTTACGTTCATAAATCTAATCAACCACACCGGTTGCGAGTACTACGCACATAACCTTTCTGAAGAACATTTTTTTTTTTTTTTTAAATAAAACGTTGCCCCACACTAGGAATTTCTCCTGTATCGTGGGTGCGTTTACAAACATTTAAACTCACATACACAAACAGCCAGACCCGGACATTACCAATAAGGTCAGTGTATTATTCTTCTAGGGCGTCTCCTCGTGGCGTGTCCACCTCATGGCGTCAAAACTCACTTACTCATTGCTTACTTTGATCAACCTGGTCAAAGTCTAAATAATTAATTCGCTGGTGATTTTTACAACACAAAGTCAACATAGCTTCCTAATTTTGTAACTGGGGAAGAAGAAATAGCGGCGTTAATAACTGTAGCGCATCTGTCTGTCATGGTAAAATATTAAATAGGTATATTATTTTATGATTAAGGTATTTTAGTTGCTACATGCTAGTTACCACGCACAATAGCACAATTAAAACATAAGTAGTTGCGTTACTGGGACATTCCTTTTGAAACAAAGGAGTTGGTGAATAATTCTAAATTTCCTGACATTGTGGGGGTGCAGGTGGGAAGGAAAATTGTAAATGACATTGCTTTAATTAATTTTCCTTCCCAGTGTCGCCGTTACTACACTAAATATCAATGGTCAGCGGTAGTGATAACTTTGGTTGTTATTTGCTTGAAAAATGATAAAAGTCCTTGTCACACACTTGATAGGATTATGAAGTTATTTGGATTCCAGTTTATTATTTCTAAAGCGTCTTATATTTATCTATCTATCTTATGTATATCTCGTTACCCACAGCAACAGATTTCTCAAAAGCAACAATCACTGTACACATCACATTACCATCTCACAACGCACACATGCAAACAATCGCACAGCCGATTCATACGTCCATCATCTCACAAAGGGACAGGCAGGCTTGTCGGGCGACTGACAGCCGATTGTAACAGCCCGTAATGAGGATTAAACGGCGATATTTTGATGAGCAATTTGTACGAAAACGGTGACATGAAGATATTGTTGCTGCTTCGCGGATAAATTGCTGGCAATATTTCTGTGGAGTTGACAGAAGATAATTTGACTTAAGTAGTCATTATCCGTTTGTGGCTGTCGGTGTTCAGTCATTATTATGTCAAGTAAATGGGTCCAGCTAATGTCCTATTTGCTGGTTGACATGATGATGATGACGATAATCCGTCAAGCAAGCTGAGTTAAAGACTTCAATGTTTTCCTTCAAATATTTAAGTATTGGTATAAGTGGGAGTACTGCGGCCGAAATGCGACCGTTTTAGCTTTCTGCACTCCTCCATATAAATTTTAACTATGCCAAATCTCACGCTCCTTCATCCGAGCGCGCAAAGTTTTCGTTTCAAGTAAATAAAAGATAAAGTAGCGTCTTTAAATGTCTGTGTCACTTACCGTAGAAATACTAGTAACAAGCAACATCATAGAATCCCGAATTTCAAATTGTCTTATCAACACAGAACAGGAGATTGGTTCTTTTGATGCGCCGCCTTATGTTCCAGAATATCAACATCCTTATCACCTCTAATTTCATCCTTCTAAGAATCAGTTCCATCAATTAATGATACTTACGCATGCACTGTATAGTCAAAACATATTCTCAAATACGATTTTTCCTACAACTGTAGTCGTTCCTACAATCGATTTTTACCGATAAATTATTCCGTGGTTAGTGTGAAGACTGAATATTAAAGAAGTATTTCCTTGAAGTAGTCCGGTGTCGTTTAAACCTAGCCACAGCTACATTACATCGATGCCAAGTATAAAACTTAGATATTTTATACTTTCTGACATTAGAATCACTTGAAAATGACATGATTAACTTCAATTTATGGTATTTTCTGACAACATGGTATACATTGATTCAAGGATTTATCAATGACTGGTAAGAGATTATTATCAAGACAGGAACTGGGAAGTCCCACTTACCAAAATCAGTCATCGTTCAAAGAATCAGTCAATCATGACGTGTTTCAATTTTTATTCAGTACCCAAACTGAGTTTGTACGAAATCCTTTATCTGACAATGATGTATGCTTTTGGTTTAAAAATTCATTGAAATTCAGCTCTTCAAAACCATTCTGACAATCTTTCATGATATCATCATTACCAACCATCCCTTTCAAAGTTGTCAAGGCACTCCCACATATGAAAACCGTTTTCATGCAGTATTGGAGTTAACGTTTCTGATGTCATCGTCCAAAGAATCAGTTTCACCGATCCATCGTCAATCAATGCGTTGCGCACGCGACTCGACGCGCCATGAATTATTCAGAGCGGGAACCACCGGCAGGATACAGTTCCGGTTTCTCTGTTCCTCGGGTTCGGAGCATCTTCAAAGAAATGTCTTATGGGGAGTTAAGAATGGTATCGTAGACAGGTTTTATTGACTGTTCTGTGGCTTATGTAATTATGGATTAAGTGATACGTAATCGAATTTGGACATTTTTAGTCGAAAGGTTTTAGATGATTATCAAATCGAAAGTTGTATGCAGATACGCAACGAGGCATTTACTGTTCTAGGTAAACACACAGAATTTGCTTCACACATGTCAATTGGGTAAATTGCTCAACAAGGACCATTGACATTTGACAGAGAAGTATTTTGTACGAGTCAAACTATTTAATTATTTGACGTATTTTATTTCGAACAATACTTGTATTTGACCCAGATTACAGGAGCCCGAAAAAGAAGTTCATGGGCGTAGTTGTATGACGTAACTTCAAAAACCAAACCTAGACATACATATCCGGAATAAATGCATAACCAACAGCCATAGAAATATGACCACGACGAATATCGGTACAAACCTAAGACTGCTTGGCATACAGTCGAAGTAGTGTTAAATTAGGACATACATTGACATCGTATTTGTGCACATATTGATTCCGGAACACGTGAAACAGCTGTAGTCTACTTCATCATCTGCCTAGCCTATTCCCAACTATGTTGGAGTCGGCTTTCCAATCTTACCGGATGCTGTTGAATACCAGTAGATACTTCACATGGAGCGACTGTCAAACCGCATCAATCCAGTTACTTGGTAATACGATACTCCTTGGTAGGATTGGTTATCAGACTTTCGGGCTTCACTACTACCCATAATATGCACACATACATACATAAACTCACGCCTTTTTCCCATGGGGATAGGCAGAAACCACAGAACGCCACCCGCTCGCTACCATCCATCCTTACATACTCCTTTCGCTTCGCTCACGTTCATACATCTGGTCATACACGCACGCCGGTTGCGTGTAGTACGCACCTGACCTTTTTGAAGAACATCACCAATAAGGTCAGTGTATGTCTGTATAGGGCGACCCCTACCGGCGTTTCCGTATTTTAGAACCCCGTAACGACTGTCAAAAATTTACGAATGACAGCCGGGATTCACTTTCCGAGCCCCGGTATGTAATGGATGATCATCCATCCACGTTCTGACCCTGGCAAGCGTTGTTTAACCTTGAAGACCAACCGGTGCGGCAGATATTACCTAGCCACAAGCCACAAGGGTGTACCTGTGTGCATACGTAATGTTGTTGTTTCGAAGTGAATACACAAGTGGTTCGACAAGTAAGATAATGGGGATATTGCTGGGAACATTTTACTGTTGGTTAATTTTATAAAGCAAAGGAAGACCTGCTCTCACAATAAGTGTCGACAGCTATTGCACTGTCAAGGAGTCCAAGACTAACTACATAGTACTATAATCATTGATTGATCAAGTGTCAATACTGTCTATAGATAATAAATCGTATACGAATGAGTTTTCATATAAAAAACCTTGTAGAGTTGGAATGTTTTGTCGCACTAAAATACATCTTATATATAAAATTCTCGTGTCACAATGTTTGTTCCCATACTCCTCCGAAACGGCTTGACCGATTCTCATGAAATTTTGTGAGCATATTGAGTAGGTCTGAGAATCGGCCAACATCTATTTTTCATCCCCCTAAATGCTAAGGGTGGTCCACCCCAACATCTTATATGGCAAAACAACGTTTGCTGGGTCATCTAGTACATATATAAACTTTAACTAAGGCTTATCAATGCATTAATTTACACACACCACGGTATCGCCTTGTGATACTGTTTTCAACAAGGAAAGACAAACGCTTTGCACGATTCTTGCAATCACTCGGGATTACTAAGCTCTTACCCCATAGACTTAACTCCAAAAAATATACTTGGGAAAACTGAAGGTAATATGGGTTGTAAGTTTACTCCATATTTTTTTATAAGGGTTAGGATACATTATTAAATTGAACATTTAACAACTTCATGTTTGTTGTTCCAGATCTCGTTTCAAGCAGGGGATATAAGTACCTACTTAAAGAGAGTAGGTACTTAAGGCATAAACAAGAAAGCCATACAACGTTGTTTTGCGACTATTTCTATATAATCCAATAAGAACGAAGATCACGGCTGCGGTTGAAGACTTAGTTGATGCTCTAGGCAGGAGTGAGACTGTTTTTAAAGATCGTGCCTTCCCTTTCTCTCGAACAATGGCAGTTCATGTAGTTTCTAGTTCCAGAAAGCCGTTTTATATCTAGCAGTGACCTTAAGCGTTGTAGATAAGGGCTACCTTATAATAGCAAAGGTTTATTTTTAACTCTCGACTTATCTGAAGTAGATTGAATGCATAACCCCGTTTTTCGTTATTTTTTTATTTGAAATTAATTCTGACATAAGTTAATTTAAATATGTAGTTTATGTACTTAGTAATGTTCATTAATTGTATTTACTGGATGATATAATTCATTACCGTTCCCTTAAATGGTTGCATGCCTAAATTAAGGCAAATTTCACACACGGCTATACATTTCTAGTGTGAGCTGACCTCTCATTGTACAGGATTTCCATACAATAAGAGGTTAGCTTAGACTGGAAATGTATAGCTTCATATGTAGCCGTGTGTACAAGGATCAAAACTATTTTTTAAATATCTTATGTCATATACCTACAATAGAAATGGAAATTCAATATTCTATTCTATTTCACTAACACAAAGGGACACCTAAATAAATGCCTAATTTAAGTTATGAACTGGTAGATTTCCAACGATCCGCGCGCTTTAATTTAGGAGTCGCCTGGTTTTAGTGAGACGGGTATAAGTATATCTTGGTTTATTGCTTTGGGTAGGCCTGTATTGAGAATTGAGCGTGTTCATGATAATTAAATAACCTTCTAAAAGCCTGATTTTATATCAGTTGCCGTGCCCCCAGCTTATAAATCATCTAGCTTGAAGTAAACTATTTCTAGTTAGACTGTAATCTAGAACCAAGAAATAAAATTGGACAAAAAAGGTTTGGCGACTTTCGCGGTTAAAGAATCGTTTTTAAAAAGCAATGGCCCGATCATAACTCTTTTACGCATGTTTGCTTAGACATGTCAGGGATTGTGTGATATCAACTCTTACCCAGGATCATTTTCATCGCAGTCATAACACCTTAATTTAACGTTCAGGGATATGTTCAAAATACAAAATAAGCTTGTAAGAGTAACCCTTAAAATAACACCAGAACTAATAAAACTCAAGTCGTGGCAAGCCTACTTATGAGCACCATTAGTAACCCACACGCGTCTCAGTTGACACCACTCTTGATGATTAACAGCCGACACGGTGTTTTCTTTCATCAAGCCATAACAGAACACGAAAACATTATTTTAGTACAAGCTGTCGCCCGCGGTTTCACTCGCCTCATCATCCAAGGGAAAAGCTCACTATTCAGTGTTTGCAATTTACTTTCCAAACATGTAAAGTGCTTAAGTAATATGTGTTTTGACAAAAATACTCTCACACATAAAGTACGGATTTTTCAAAGTCATAGTGAAATAGACTTAATTTACACTGAATCAAAGTGGATATTTGTTTAAGGTGAAATAACATCAATTGGATATTTGGATTTCAACATCAAATACGTTCACCTAGACAAAAACTTAACATATGTATACTATGCGCATTATCCTAATTAAAGTCATTAGTTTACTAGCCTGCCAAAATTTCGTCCAAATCCGTTAAGCCGTTGCTGAGTTACAGACATAACACAATCTCTCATAAGCAAGCCAAGAAGGATAACCTAAATACCAAACACATCAGGAAAGAATTCCAAAACTGCTGAATAATCTGCGGCTCGGATAATCCCAAAGGCAGACGCTGCCCTATTTGTAAAATAGATTAGAAAATAAAACTTATCGTATCTTGCTAGTTCAATCCCTAGCGTCTGTTATTTCTAGCCGAGTTTAAGAATTTGTTCGGTATAATATTGTACACTGAAATACCCGTCGGTCGGATCGAAAATGGACTATTATCGTGGTATTTACATGGAAAGGGCGAGGGAAGCGAGGGTGGAGGATGCGTTGTTTGTATCACCTTATACGCGCCGAGCAAATTTTATGTACCGAAAGGGTAGATAATATGGAAATAGAGGCGTGTTCGGGATGTTTGAAGTGAAATTGGGCGTACGATGGAAGAATAAAGGGCTTTGTTTCAAACTTCCGTACCATTCTGCCCTAATGGTTTTCTGGTGAGATTCGTTTTTGTTATAATTCTACGCCTGAGAAAACTTTGTCGTTGGCAGAAGGTTAAAAAGTATTCCGAAAACGTCGTTATACCGGTGCCAGTCACGAGAAAGGGTTATTATTCACACAAAAGTTGTGACAAGTCTCACAGAATATCTTTATAAAAATAATTCAAAAAACTTTCAAGAAAGAAGTTTAGAAGTCCTCCGCAGTGGTTTCAATGTTTGCAAACATATCCTATTAACTGTATGCCAAAGTTTCAAACATTAAGCAAGAGAATGTTGAGATTATTTGGCATAATACTTCTGAAATTTCTAAAGTATTTCACATACACAGTATGCAAGAAACGGTCTTCTAAATGAGTAGAAGTTACTTGGTTTCCCAGATCGATACGAAAGTAAAATGGAACGGGCGTCGAAATAATAATATCGTAAATATTTTCATTCCATTTAGAAAACGTGTTTCAAATTGAACTGTAGCTGGTAGCTTGGTAACTTCGCAATCGAATTCCTCGGTTGCTACGAAAATATTTTTATTGCTCACATTACTGCGGCAGACGTAACCATCACATTTATGCTTGCCAAATTCATACACGATGCCGTGTTGCCTTCACTTATTTCTGCGCTTGTTCCTGAATAAATATGAACTTATTTGAATATTTTCCAGACGACAGTTTGCGTCTGCGTCTATTGTTTGCAGTCTTTTTTTAATATTTTTTCAGAACCTAGGTTAGTTGGGTATTGTAACTCACTGAGGCAGACAGTCGAAAATGCGATGGTATCTCTAGAGTGTGCTATGTTTATGAGTGCACAAAAGTATTGTCTTGCATACAATATAGTTCTTTCTTCGGACGAAATGGACCACGATTTTATTCCATTTCATTCGAAGAAGTGGGACCAGGAGTACTTAAATTTTCAGCAGCACTGTTACTTAGATATAAAATGCATCTATGAGGCGGCTAGAGACTTCTAAATTCCGGTAAAAATTTAATCAACGCTTTCCAATAGTAGCTGGTTAGAATGGTCAGGTGGCTGATGGAGAAAATTGCGACCGTTCTTTTCTACTTCAAAATTCTGTAGCACTGTACCTAAGTAAAATGTATTGGATTCGTTTTTGTAACCTTGCACATTTAACAGGAAAGTTATTTCGTAACCAGGATATATTTTCTCGTCTAAGTAAAACCCTCAAGGAACTCGAAAACCCTCATATATTTGTTTCTAATATCCGCTGATGGCAATTTATCCGTGCGTCGAGAGGTTGACCTACATTTTTACATAAAAGCAGTTCTGAAAGGAATGGTACGTTGTAAATAATTTTTAGGGTCTGTCCAAACGACAGCATAAAAAATTCCTGCTCATGAGTTATGAGTTACTTTGGTCCTAAAACTATACGAGTTATAAATTCATAACACCTTGGCTTTTTGTGGAAACAGGGGTGTCATGGCGACGTTGACAAACGACTACCCTAAAATAAAACTCGTGTACGGAAATGTTATTGATGGCAACAATCTTCTACTATTACTTTCTTTCCTTGTTCCCCCGAGAATCCGTTTGTCTGTCGACCCTGTAAATGGACTTTGAATCTTTGTTTTATTGCCGGTAACATTTGCCTATTACGAGGGTTTCCTTTGCGAAGGAGATATATTGAAGAAACTGATGTATCCAATCTTGAAGCCATTTCCGTCTTGATAAGGCGTAAGAGCAGTCCCAGATTTATCGACTTAAATCGTTTTTTTCGACAGTTTGAACGAAGGAGCAAGCCGTGGATCTTGTTATTAAACCTAAACATAACGATAGTTACATCTATCTACACAAGTCCTTAGTTACTAATAGAGTCCTTAATATGTAAACAACACACGTCTACCACAATTAGCATGTTGGGAGTCTTGCATAGTGCAGCATTAATTATGTGGCGGGAACATTTCAGAGCCGAGCCCCGGGAGCGGGACTAGGGAGACAAAAACAAGTGGAGATGAGGAGGTCTTCAATTAAACAAGACTGTGGGCCCTCGTATTAACGAGCTGTAGGGCTGCGCCTGGATCTCAGACGCAA
This sequence comes from Phlogophora meticulosa, assembly GCA_905147745.2. Taxonomy (NCBI): domain Eukaryota; kingdom Metazoa; phylum Arthropoda; class Insecta; order Lepidoptera; family Noctuidae; genus Phlogophora; species Phlogophora meticulosa. The sequence goes on along the minus strand of LR990530.1, from coordinate 16,059,632 downwards.
TTGTTTGGAAGGATCCTTTCTAGACTCATTTGTTTTCAGATTTTGTTTGGTAAGGTAGAAAAATCTTACCCATTTATGTGTTGTTCAAAATCTTTTCTTTATAATATGATGACAAAAAAAATGTAACGTAACTTGCCTGGCTAAAGATATTTAAAGATGTTTAAGAAGACATCTTGAAAACAAAGAAAAAAGAAATGCAATTTGTTTTTCAGTAATTCAGAATAAAAAGCTTTCAGGCTTTGGGTGTTTCGTAAGAGAAAAGTCTGCAGATCCCAGCTTATAGGAATATCAATGTTCGGAGCGTGTGGCAGACTAAGTCCGAAGGTTTAGGTAAATATACTATACGACTACGAAAATGGAGACTCGAAGCTGAAAATACAGCACATGTGACCTAGTTTTTAAGGAAAGCTAAGAATATGGCCACATATTTTTTTTTTACAAAGATTTCTGCAATTGAAGATGAGTGTTTAAAAACTATGGTCAGATGTGAGTTTAGGTCATGTTTTAAGCAAAAAATATATCGTACTTAATTACCTGCTTAAGACGAAACCAAGGTAACCCGCGAAATTCAATTTTTCATTAATCTTTACAATTTGCAGCTCAATATTAGGTTTATGATACTAAAAAAGTTATTCAAGACCGCAAAAAATATGTTTTTACCGAAGTATAAGCATTCAAATGATCAATACAACTATCTTAGTTCGAATTAGTCCCGAATGTCAAATAATCGGGTTAAGTGCGAAGTGGGAGACTTGTATGCATAATTAATGCTTCGGAAAATGTATAGTTATTACGGTCGCGTATAACATTTCCATGACATGCAAACTAATACTCAGCTGCAAATTGCAAAAAAGAATCAGGAAAATTGATGTTCGCGGGATACCTTGCTTGGCATTTCGCATAAGTCATGTTACAGGATGTCTACATATGATAATACTCGTAACAACCACAATTTACATAAAGGTACATCAATCTCTACAAAGGCAATTAAAACACGCATCTGAAAGCCAGTTCTTCCTAGCAATGTGCAATCTGAGACGTACCGAGACCCTTTCACCACAATTAATCATGGTATGCATTAAACCGTTACATATAAAAGCTACCATTTATCATGCAAAGCTAAGGAACCTATACTTGGAATGCAAATAAGTATAATGACATATTGTAGGTAGGAAACTAACGGAATTGGACGGACGTCGCCATAATATGCTGATTGCCGTGGGTTGCGGAAAATACTACAGGAAAATACAATGTCATACATAAAGTAAATATTATGGTGTAACCGTGAGAAAAGTTATCAAATTTAATTTCTATGGTATGTACCTATTTGCTTATTTGTGGCATGAGACTACAGAATATTAAGTTTATCCTTGATTCATGAGGAATGTTTTTCAAATTGCGTTGTGTTCGTATCCATAGCTAACAAGATAGATCTTTTAATTACTAGTTACTTAAGCAGATATTTCATGCTTCCTTAACTTGACGACAGGAAAATGAGAATACAGCTATAAAATAAACTAATTAACAAACTGTCAAAGGAAGCAAAACAAGAACAGATGTTTAAATAGAACAATAACACCGAATACCACAAATAACAACAGTTTTAGTAATGCCGATAAAACTGGCATTGTAACACTGTTTGTCAAAAATTCTAAATCTAGCAACATTATTGGTTGAACCGCGACGCCATGGTAGTTGGACCACCCACGACTTGTACTACGATACAATATTACATGTTTGATATACATCTGAATTGCTGCCTGTGCGTTGATCTTTTTTATGACAGGGGAATAGAGGCTCACTGTGCGTTTACGACTTTATGTAAGCATTCATGTTCAAGTTGTAAAGTGTGTAATATAATATCCTTCCTGATAGGATTTTTTATAGTGCTACTGTTAAATGGTTTAAGAAGCGAGATGCGTTATGTCGCAATACTTCAATAAGGTTAAGGTCAACAGTCAACTGAGAATAACTGGCTGAAAGACTGTAGCACAATGGCTTAAACTATTCAGTTTTATTCTCGTATTCAATCACTTTATGGTGCTATTCTAAGATTGTATCTAATTTTCTACGAATTTTGCTTCTACCAAAACTAGTATGTCAAATTAAGAACTAAATAAAAAGTAAATTCAAAAACTAACACCCGAGTACTGAAAAATCACGCTCTATTAAGAATGAAACGCTCTATAAAGTAAAAGAAGAAAATATTATTTATTACTCAGTAACTAATATGGCATGCGAACCACGGCAGTAAGTAATATTTTCTTGTTTTAATTTTTGTTGTAATTTCTCAGTACTCGTCGGGCTAAGTTTTTGAACTTACTTACTTTTTTATTTTAGGGTAACAACATAATATGAAATGTGCTTATTAAGCCCAATTATTTCATAACCAACACGGTATAATTAACAAAAACTGTTTTTTAGTTCATGACTTTATGACCTATACTGGGCGCCATATTCCATTAAATGTGACGTCTTTATCGCCTATAACCAGCGGACAATTAAGACGCTTCTAACGAAACATTTGTCAAATTATGATAAGAAGTTACGAGGGAACAGATACATACAAAATCGAAATTCATTTATTCAAATTAGCTGAGAATCAGCACTTTTTGAACGTCAAAAATTACATAAGACAGTCCCCCACAATGCCCACCTTTCACCACTTCCTAGTGTTTATGCTGGGAAGAAGAAGTGGCGCAACTAACTCCCCAGCAAGACATCTATCTGATAAATTTGAAGAACTTATTAATATATACCTAACTGCGCCGAAATCGGTTAAAAATAAACCGATAAACAGAGTGATGTCACAACCTATCATTAGAAATGTATTAATTTAGTCACGTAATTGACTTATTTACAAAGATAACACACATCATTATCAAACGAAAGACAGCAAAACTCTTTCCATTAAAAAAAAAAACAAAAGACAACATCTACAAAAAAACTTTCAACGACATACCTACTAGAATTCTATCGCCAATTACCAGCCGTAAAAGCTAACAAAATAACATTTTTCTGCCATAACGGGATGTCAGTACAAAACCGGGCTTTATTAATAGCTGAGCTTGGTGCGGGCAGGCATGGAGTCGTATTTATAATCAGGCGCCAACGGTGACAGACGGATAAACAGGCTTCTGTTCTGTCGGTCATTGAATTCGAAGCTGGTTGTTACTAAGTCGCTATTATTTATAGCCCGGCTTTGTACATGTAAATAGGTTTCTAATGTAATAAATTAATAGTTTTCCCTTTATGTTCTGTTGTTTCGGTGCCGTTTGATACTCTGTAGGTCTGAATTAAGTGGTCAATTTAAGAGACAATTTCTGGTGTCGTTGCTTTAATTGGATTCGAAATAGATGCAGTATTTCATACCACTTAAGACACATATCTAACGGCACACTAACAGATGTTAAAAAACGACAAAATCTCTTCTCTAAAAAAGTGAAAACTGCGTCAAAACCGCCCAAAAATAACCAAGAAGAGTCAAAGTCAAATAATTTATTTCAATTAGAACTTTAGTACGTCAAATGTATCAGTAAACTCTCTAATAATACTACAGGAATCAAGGTCCTGACTGATTGACGGATAACGCGTAACTATAAACAACTGGTCGTAGAGACTTGAAAATTTCGTGTTGCTTAGAAATATAGGAAAAATATTTTTTATTTTACCCCTAAGGTAAAAATGGGTGAAAGCGATTGTATGAAAGTCTTATGTTTTTTAACTTAAAAGAGACCAAATTCAAAAATGATTCTACAATGAATTATAAATCCATAATATTTCTCTAAATTTATTTCCCCAGGTAAAAACACAAGCGTCCAAAACCAAAGCAGACACCCAGACAGGTCGATGACGAAGTCCATTATAGTACCATAAAGCATAGTGTAAGCGATAGCAGTTTTACGAGCGACTATACTTTACTCCGTCATCGTTAGCTCTATAATCGCTGATACAGTAGTAAACAGGACTATTAACCGTAAACATATTCGGCCATACCGGTTCTAAGATGGCGTGGGTGGAAAAATGTTCTAGGAAATGGCTACATTTCTCTAGCAAATACATGTAATTGATAGATAAGGTCAAAGGAAAGATGATTGATGTGGATATGGATGTATAAGACTTCCTCGTTGGGCTAGTGGTCATTCTTTCGAAGACAAAGCGAGTGTATGCTTTTTATGAATGTTACGCAGTTGATTACGTCGATTTGAATGCGCATGTGTTACAACCCATTATCTACGGCTGTCTCAAGGGGCCCGGCAAAGTGTTGTTGGGATTTTCCATTAAGAATTTCTCAGTAGCATCCCGAAGTCTGGATTTGTACCCGGTTATAGGTTCGCTCCCTATTACATGGGACTAAAACATAAATGGGGAAATATGGGTGTGCTTAAGGTACACCTATGGCTGAAAAATGAAAGAAAAACAAAATCATGCGCAGAGTCGTAAGTTGACTACAGTAGTACACTACAGACTATTTTACCTAATCACACTTTATCACGTTACATACGATACGATATGATGAATTTCTGATTACTTGATAAGATAACCAAACGACTACAATCATGTTAAAATATACTATTTATTATATCTTCTTCGTACACTTCCAGCCAGTTGCCAAAACAGGTCTAAAAGAGGCGAAACCATATTCGCGTAATAAGTTATATTTTGTTTTTTATTTAGTTTTAATTTTTTTTTTATCAACAAATAAAGTCAATCCGCGTAAAAGAATCTCTGTGGATCACGTTACGACACAATGAAATCGTTGTTTATTCATTAAGACAAAATTTGAGCTCTAGGTAAAATATGAAAAAAAAAGTGTTTTATAGAAAATCAGGACTTTATTTCGCAATTTTGAATTAAAAATTCATAAAAAAAAAACTTCAACGATCACGATCCATATTTTGAATACCGTCAAATACCCTACATAGTTTCAAATATGGGTAAGGTGTGAGTGGAGTGTCCAACGAAATATTGGAAAACGATTACCGCATTTTATTCTATTCTATTCTAATCACAGTTACTGTCGGGCTGTGTCCGGACAGTTTAGTGTGCACACGTAGAAATTGCAATTTAAAGAACGGACAACGGAAATGTTAACAATTATGTACAACGTAGACAATTGTTTTACTGCATTTTTCGTATCTTCAGTCAGCTTTTATTTACAAATGTCACTGCACAGCTGCATAATGCCGCTCAACAAAAGTAAGTTGACTAATTAATACCTTGACGCTACACTTCTGGCGATGGTAAATCACAAAATAATATCATCCAGATCATCATCATTTGCCTAGTCTTTTCCAAGCCCCTATACGGAATAATATTTAGTGAGACTGATTGACAGACTTGGATTCCCGACTACCTGTAACGACTGTCAAATCTTAGAAAATGTAATAATAATGTTCTCCAGTCCATTTACTAGTAAATAATGGTATGTTTCAGGGTTCAAAGGAGGAAAGGATATGTACAGCGTATTTCATGGCGCACCAAATCTAAGGATCGACCGGTTAAGCAGTAAACAGCCTTCTATTGCAGAACTGCAAGTGGCCCTATATAAAAAAAGCACCAAATCTAAGTTATTAATATAAAACGTAACATCATCAGTATCAGTATCCGTATTAATAGTAAACCCAAATTTTGCCCCCCACGTAATAAGGGCCGAGGCTAAAAATAACCACGAAATGTCTGGAGTAGAAATCCAGACACGGGCCTTCTACTGAGTAATTTTAAAAACCCAAAAACACTCAGCAATATCGCTTACGACTAGAGGTCCAACGAGGTGGTTAAAATCCACTTTATCTGTAATATTGCTTATTCAAGTTATTTTGAGTCTGTAGTGCTCTTGATTGTCTCATCTGTAATGCTCCCGCCTGTCTCACCTCGCTCGCAAAGCGCGAAAACTACGAAAAATCCTTGCAAATCGTGTCTACTTTTAAGTCTTGAGAAATCTGAATTTAAATGTTCACTTTGTTTTTAACAACCTACTTTAAATACATTACGGAATGCTGTTGAAGCGCTTTTTTCCGCTTGGACAATTTTTCTTCATTGCTCGCGACAGAAGTGAAATGGGCGGGAATAGTCGGGATAAAGATGGCTTCACGGATTTTATATTTGAAAACAAAGGAAAGTAAAATGTTTGAAATATTTTCGTTTTGTGTAAAATGGCATTTTTTTTAGAAGAAAAACGATAAATCGTCATTATTCCACAATTTACAGAACGCTGAGCCATAAATTCACCAAACAAAATAGTAATAGATATCAACGCTTGAAATCACTGTCCATAAAATCGATAAAAGCCACTTTAAAACTCAGCAGAAATGGAAATATCTTGAATAGTTATCTAATACGGCAGGAACGGCTTTAATATCATTACCTTATCCGTTTATACACGAATTCTGCCACCTTAATACACGAGCAGAACTCACACGATGCGTGCAAAAAGACGCAAATGGCATCACTAGCGAAAAAAATGTTGTTTACGTGCATAGACCGAGATGTTACCAGTTCTTAGGGGGAAGACAGACAGAAAATACGTAGATGAGGACGCGTCGCAGGCAGGGCAGAGACGGGGCATGGACGCGACTTTTCAAATTATAGTATTGAAGAGACGAAACACGGGCACGGTTAAGCATTTGACGCAATTTCAGTGATGTCTGCGAAACCACGTCTTGCCCTGTCGCCAGTATGTTTCGCAATGGGACAAAAACGACGTAGCGTCGCGAATGCGCTCCATCCCCTCTTATGTTTTGCATTGCGAGACTTCCTTACATTTCGTATGAAAGTCCAAATTAAAAGACCACGTCCGCGTCCAGTCCATACGTCCTTTCTGTCTGGCCTGTGCCTAAGAAGAGACTTATAAACGTGTCGTATAAGATCAATGTTCTATAAATGAGACGGCAATCGTGGGTCTGTTTATTCGACAATGTATTATGGTAATTAGATAGGCTAGGCTTAGTGTACTTGAAACGTTCTAGGATTTATATTAACGGGTTTTTCCTACTCCATCGACACATTGACTAATACATCTTTTTGTCTCAATCTTAGAGATATTAGTACCATTTACTTAAATTGTTCTAGGTACGCAAAAAACGAGGCCTTTTCTGTCATATACCACGTCATTAGACATTTCTTTGGGCCATCAAATAGACGTATAAATGTTAATAGTCTCTTAATTGGTAAATAATCACCGGACAGTCCATCGAGGTGATTACAATCGCCATATATAGTCGACGGTCGAAAGTTAATAGTTCTGGCTGAGCCACGATTAAGCCTTATACACAGGTCTTATGAAGTCTTATCTTAATTGTGCTCATATAACAGTTATTTAGTTTCTTCTGGCTATTGCTGAAACTGAGACTAGTGTGTTATTACTTGATATTGATCGGTTCGCTGATTTATCTACGGATAAGTTATAAGAATATGGAGGTTTAAATTGATGAACACCATGTGAAAAATACATCAGATATTTTTGAAACCATTGAACAAAATAAAATACAAAATCATCTACGGCTAAATTTGAGTAAAGACACCTTCGAAATCATTGTCCTATTAATAGTTCCGTGCTCATGCCTAAATCTTTACCCAATTACGCACACGAACGAAGATCCTTTGAACAGCTAATATGCACATGGAGCCGAATCTTCAAATTCTTAAAGGTGACTAGACATGAACGAGTACGCGTTCGATAAGAATAATATATATATATATTCGAGTGTAGCTATGTGGAAGTCTACCACCCAAGCCCCACTCTTGACGTTGATGTGCCCAGTTAGCAATAGAATATTTGCTTCCACGTTCTGTTCTCGCAAATTCAAGCACACCCGTATCGTGTCAACACACCTTTAGACAAGGCTTGTCTCCCACATACCTTATGGGGCACTCCAACGTTTCGTCAGGTTTCACCCGAGAACGTAAACAATATGCGTCGTCAATGCAAAATCGATCTTACAAGAATATATTCAAGGTTCTATTTGTGCTGTGACGCCATTGGTGTATGTATGACGAAAGAACACGCATTCCGAGTAGTCCGACCCCTTCGATGCGACGTAAGTTATTGTATCTTAGAGAATTGTTTACTAATTAGTTTGTGGGGCAAGGTGGCGTTGGACAACCGTGAAAGTGGCTGATGTTAAGTGCGTCTAAATGTCCAAGTGTCTTTTTGTGTAAAAGCGTCAGTGTGTTTGTTGACATTATACGCCACTTGAAACTCTAGTGTTGATTTAGAATACATTTGAATCTTTGAACAGGTCATTGGTCTATTATGAACAGTTTAAGATTCATGAAAAATAAAAGATATTTCGCCAGTCGATGTATATTAATATGGTCGGGGTCCTTGTAAACGCAATTGCAGAATATGTTATGGCGGCAACCGGAGTAATCTTACTAAGTGAGATGATTGATTGGTCAACAAGTTTTGACGTCTTACCTGTAACAAGAAAAAAGTTTGTAAATGGCATGTTCATATAAATATACTAAGGAATGGTACCGTAATATTCTAAAGTAATTTGTTGTTTGTTTCTACCAAGAGAAAACATGTAGATCTCGATAACGCAAACATTATATTATCCGACTAGCTTTGTCCTGCGGTTTCTGCTCCTAAGGGTCGTCGCAGAATGTTAGACTTAGACCTTCCTCCTTCTGTTAGACTTAGACTTTTACCTTCCTCAAGAATTGGGCTATCAAATACAAAAAGATTATTTCAAATTCGACTGGAAGGTCCCGAGATCAAACAAATTCTTCCGCCAAACGACTCTAGAAAATGACTACTCCTGAATTGACGAAGGAAATTGAATATAAACCAATTCAGTAGATAAGTAATGGAGTCAAAACGAATAAGTACGACTAAATAAATGCAAAACATTCGCGGCAGACGGCTGTCGGTGACATTTTCGCACGGCAAAGCGCCGGCGACTAGTGCTGAGAATATTACTGAGACATTTGAGCGGTATTAGCTCAGACGTTTATATATACTAATATATTTGAGCTGAAGAATTTGTATTTTTTTTGTTTGACCGGTCTTATCTCTGGATACCAGTCGGAAAAAGTTTTTTTTTTGCATTTGCTAGTCCAATTCTTGACGAAGGTTTTAGGCCTATTAATATCACGCTACGATCCTTAAGAGCACGTAAACACGCGGGGCAAAGCTATTAATTCAATAAAATAAAATCACCACCCCGTCTTGAGCAACCGTGGTTATGTATAACAAGAGGCCTGCAGTGGGACAGTAACAGGCTGGTATTATTTTGTTTTTAGTACGTTGTTTACTTGTAGTAAAGCTTTTTCCAGGAATTGAACCTTACTTTACATGCCGACAAACAAGGTAATTGAATGAAAAGTTCGAGCAAGCGCGTAGGATATATAAACCTACAAGGACAGAATTATTGATAGAAAATAGGGAGTACCTAATAAAACTGTTGTAGGTGCTTTTTTATGCATTTTCAGTAGTTTTCTGCCGGGCTTCTAGTTACTTACGGATAAGAAGGGGCTACAAACTCGTCATAGTGTTGAACAACTAATAGCAACATGCTGTCAGGCTAACTTATTACCTAGACAGCGCTCAAGGCATTATTGATATCAGCCTGTGAAACTTACAACTTTCGCTTGTCGCACAACATATCGAGCCTCGTTCAAGCCATGTCAAAAGTCGAGTTTAATAGAAGACTTTTTACATCACTAGCGCGGACCGGCTTCACATCAGTGCCGGGCCGAGCATGGCACGATCGGCCAAGGTTACTGGTACCGCAGTGGCAAGACCACCGCTCGTCACGTTTCAGTTTTAGATATATGGAAATTGGAGGATTAGATTGTTGTAAATAATCGATGGCAATTCTTTACAACAGGGGAAGTGTTTCCGGAATTTGTCTAACGTTTTGGTATTGATATGATAACTAAAGAAGTGAGAGCAGGTGAAGCTCTTGGCTAGATATAAAACATAATATCACCTGCATTACCAGAAGGATTTAGACAGTGGTGTAGTACAGTACCCCACATTTCGCCAGCTATGTTGAAGATCCATGTAATAGAGGGGGGGAGGGAGGCTATTGCCGTCGACCGGGCACAAATTCAAACTCCGGGCCTGAGCAATTCCAGATTGAAAAACTAGACTTGAATCAAATTAGAAATCTTATGTTTCACAGTAGTGTCTGCTCTGAGGAGAACAATATGTAACCGAAGCAAGACTTAATTTAGAGAAAGCATTGTAAAATACAAAAGTAACGCCTGTATTCCCCGAAGGGTTAGACAGAGGTGCACCTATAGTACACCCACATTTCGACGGTTAAGTTCAAGTCTCTTATAATAGGGGGGCGATTATTCCCATCAACTAGGCACAAATGCATGCAAGGATGCATTGTGTAATGTTCAATTGTATCGAATCATTCAAAACTGCTGTTGTCATTCCTCTTATCTAAACGATAAGTTATCGATGTTATCAATCAGATCCCATAATCCTACGTGTCGCTTCATTATCAGAAACCAATCCAGTTGTTTATGGCAATTATAGTTATCTTCTGCCGTGCAGGTATTTACCAACTTGGATCGAGATAAAATGCAAATAAGGAATGAATTAACTAGTTCTAGATAATACAGTTCTGGCACAGGTGCGTATCCAGGCAGTAGAATAGTTTAGTAAAACTAGACGAGCTGTGTTGTGAAGTCGTCGACCATCACAACAATTCGCGCTAATCTCTGAAAATACCAGTTTGCATTTGTTTTTTTTTTTTTTTAAACGTTGCCCCACACTAGGAATTTCTCCTGTATCGTGGGTGCGATTACAAACATTCAAATTCACATACACACTCAGCCAGAACCGGAACAACTGCCTGTAATCCATACAAATATTTGTTCCGTGCGGGAATCGAACCCACGACACGCAGCGCAGCAGCCGATCGCTCAGCCACCGTGCCAACCGTGCCGTCATTTGTTAGTCAAATTCTTGAAGTGGCGTGATGTTAAATAGCCTGACCACGGTTTCTACTCGCGGTTTGCCCACTCCTTATGGGCAAAACCGCGGGACACAGGTAGTAAGTAGATGTAGCCTGGTGTCCAGACGATGGTGGAGCATTGATAATAGTATTCATCATCACCACCCACTGCTGAGTGTAGGCCTCTAGTCATGAGAATATGATTGTAAAACATCGATTACACTCAAACAATCAATCAGTTTGATGCTTCGATAACATTCGATAAGCAGTTTGATACAATATAAACATTAGATAAAAAATATCGGTAAAGAGCGAGTTGAACTTGTCACTTGGAACTGGTTCCATAACTTGGCAAGTCAAAAACGATGCAGAGAAAAAGTAATTATTTATAATGCGCCAATTAAACACTTTCATATATTGACCTAGCTATCCCACTCAAAATATTAACTATTTCGGCTCCTATTATAGTCACCGGCAAATAAGATGGCAAGATTTTGGCGTAGTGGGGGTAAGTTCGCGCATCGTACACTTAGTGGCACAAGAAAGTGGTAACTTTTATTGATCGTCATTATTCTATTGTTATTGCCATCATTTATATTTAATCATGTCTGTATAGAACAAAGTTAAAGAAGGGAGAGGAATTCAAGTTTATTAGGAGTTATAAATAACGTGCATTTAAAATTCAAAAAAGTTAATATAAAAAATAAAAAAAATAACTAGTCGTCGTCACTATCCGTTAATAAAACTACCCTTGGCATCATATTGAAAGTCGCAATCGCAGAACACTATGGTTGTGTTCTGCAAGTGTTTGGTCAATGCTGTATGTTTTAAATTGTTCTTTTTCCAATTTTATTAATTTGTATAACTCTGGTTTGAGCATACTTTCCTCGTATGCTATGCCTTTTCAGGAACTCTATCCTAAATTTAAAAACAATAACAACACTTAAGTTTAACACAACAAAAACAAAGGGTTCAATTTTCGTGCACTGAAATGTAATCGGGAGCGAACGGGACGAAGGCGCGGTGCGGGAGGCAAGGGTCGACTGATGCACCAATCGCGCGCTCGGATCGACGCTACCTCATACCCCGCGTCCCGCTTGACCACCAAAGAGACCTAAAAAACGACTTGTGCGCATCTAACGACTTTTGCCATCTTATTTGCCGGTGATTATACAAGTAAAATAAATTCATAATTCCAAATTCGTTTAAGTACTTGCTTTGTACTTAAGTGGACAGGAAAAATTAACAAGAGACATCAAGCCGATGGCATTAGCATTTAGCAGTTTCTGCCAAAAGCAGCTGTGATAGACAAACGAATAGAGGAAGGCGCACCATAAGGGGTTTGTGTTTTACTACTTTGGTACGGAACTCTAAACCATACAAAGGCAGAGGAAATCTTAACACAAGGCAACATCTGATAACAATGTTAATACCTCACGGTTTTCGGAAGCCAGGCCAACGACACGGAACGGTGCCACAAAACTGAGAGTCACCATGACATTATGTTTTAGAATACCAACCGTAAATAATCTGTGGTATGAATAGCTTTTTTTTTAATTGTTAAAGTGCAATGTTCTGAACTTTGGAACTTGCCTTTCAGAGCCTATTGTAAATAAAAACCACATTGTTTTTACTATGCCTATTTGAAAGAAAAGTAGAATGTGCGAAAAATAAACTAAGTAGGTTATGCATTGATTGTTTTTGTAATAGTCGCTGTGTTATATTATAAACAGAACCGCCTTACGCAATACAAGCTAGGTTGCTGAAGTAGGTAAAGGAGTTTGAAAACGCAACAAACGTTAAATATAACATGTTCGGAAAGATTCAATCACACTAATATTATAAATGCGCCAATTTGTTTTTATGTGTGTGTGTTTGTAACTCCTTCAAGCCGAAACGGCTGAATGGATTTCAATGAAATTTGTTATAAAGGTAGCTCATAACCTGAAGTCACACATAGGCTACTTTTTATACCGAAAAGTGAGTAAGTGTATTCCCTTGGGTATTTCGAATCTTCTCATGTTGACTTGCGACTGCGGGTAACACCGTGGGGCGTAGTTAGTTATTTATTAAATATAGAAATAATATTTCCAATAAGGATACGGAAGAGATAGAGAGAGAAAATAATAAGCTTATGATAAGGAACGTAAAGAAACCAATTTATCACAAGTCATTACGCACGAGTCAATGAGCCGTTTCCTGATTGGGCGAGGAATAATAAGAAAAAAATATAATAAAACAATAATACTGTAGCAGGCCCCAATTTATTATCAGCCGAATAATTTCGGTTCGCGACCTCTACGCTTGATCAGCTCCAGTTCGAAACAATTTGGGGAACCCCGATAACACGCGCGTTAGTGTTGCCGATATTTAGGTATACCAGCCTGTTACTGTCCCACAGCAGGGCAAAGACCTATTCTCATACAGAGCAGGCACGAGCATCAATCAACACGCTTGCTCAAGGTAGGTTGGCGATGTTAGACAAAATATGACATATTAATTAAGTCCAGGTTTCCTCACGATGATTGCCTTCACCGATGTCGGTGAAGTCTTCGATAAATGATGCTCTGGAATTGCGTTGAAGTATTATGGAAGTAATAGCTTTTGTCGGCGACTTTGTACGCGTAGTAGTCGGAACGACATACTAGGATAAGTAACGTCGTACTCATATTCTACCTGCCAAATCTAATCAGCCGTTATAACGTGATTAAATAAAAAAATAACGTACTCACTAAATTTCACTCTCATTAATTGATTAGTCTTATTCTTAACTACTTAGTGCTACAAAGAGGAAATATTTGATTATTTGTATGTTTGTTTAATGGATATACTCGAAAACTCCTCAACCGATTTTAAAATTTTCTTCACTTTTAGTAATATACATTTTCAGCTCCTAACATAAGCTATATTTTATTTTCAAAACTATGCTTTTAAGGGGTGGAGGTGAAGTATGAAATCCACGCGGGCGAAGTGCTATAAAAGATAAGTAGGTAAGAATTTCAGGTCTGTGCTCATCCCCTCAAAGTCACCAACGCATCCGCAACCACACCGTTCCACGATCAGATGGGCCGTACGCCAAGTACCAACCAGCACGTGCTCAAACAAAGTTTGCCTACATACTAACGGTGACCTCGAAGAATATTGAATCAAATTTGATTTGGGAAAAACCTATAAACAATTAGCATTAAAAATTCACTTGACCTTTGAAATACACGGGCAAAATTATCATACGATAAACGTACGATGCATCATACGATTTATGGAGTGAGAGAGATATGTAGAGAGAGAGAGAGAGAAAGCATGAATTTAAAGAGACCTATGTCCAGTAGTGGACTGCTAAAGGCTGACGATGATAGCATCTGCGTGTGCGCAGTGCACAAAACGATTCGTAAGAGACCACTTCACAAAGTATGATCATAGTTCCTGGCATTATTTCTGATGATAACATAAAATCCTTCAGTAGTCAAGTGGATGCCGCTCATGTTCCTAATATAATCGTTAGCTCACCTCCTCATGACTACCATACTACAGAAACGAATTGGTTAATAGATTCTTCTTAAGCGAGTCATCCTGAAGATGTAGTACCTGCTACGATATTATTTTCAACACGAAGCCATATTTCAATTGATCCAATCACGATAAAGATAATAATCGTGTTCTTCGAAAGCACTGGTTCTCAACCTGTGATCGCGGACCACCAGTGGTTTGCAAAAGCTTAAATATGATCAGCAAAAAGATGAAATTAAAAAGAATATGATGAAAAAGAAAAAGGTACGTACTTTTGTTTTTCTATTTTTAAATTGCCACATTTTATTTTAATTGAACCTACTGGTCCCAGTCAACAACAAAGAAATCAAATTGGTCCCAGGTCTAAAAAAAGATTGGGAGCCACTATTATGCACTGAAAGCTGCCAAATTCGCCTACATTAAGATCAAATAAGCTCCCGCTAAAGACATAATACTTTATTGCCTAGAATACTAGTAAGTTGTTTGAGGAGACTATGGTGTCTGTCGGCCGTCTTGCCGCCTCAGATAAGGTTAGGTATTAAAGTCGTACGATCTTTACACATGTAGGTAACGGTAAAGGATTCTAAGAATTCGACACAAAGAAGTAAACAAGTTAGAGATACCGTGTGAACTGCGCAAATATTTCTGGTCAATATAAAAAGATAACAATGTTTGAGGTATCAATTAACGAAACGATGCTAATTTTCACCCGATGTAAGAAATCAAGATTGAAATCTATCATTCGTTTACGAATACAATAAAAATATATTACATGTTACCTTATCAATGTAAACACGCATGACTTGTCTGAAGGACAAATTGACTCATTACTTCGTAGTAACTTCTTGACTAAGATTCTTAATTATCAACTAATCTGACTCAAAATACTACGAAGCAGACTAGATCTTAATTATAAGAAGAAAGTTATAATATGCATGTATCATATTAATCGGTAATTCTGAAAACAAACAACATGTATCAGTATTTCATACTATACTATACTGTCGGTTTCTATAATAGTTTTGTAGTGCCCTCTACAAAACTACGTATTATAGAAACCGACCAAGTGCCATTCGGACACACACGCGAAAGATTCCGTACAATTGTACACGATTTAATTTAAATGTTTTCTTTTTCGTATTTAAGTAATTTAATTTTTATATGTTGTTTTAGCGGCAATAGAAATACAAAATGTATTTATTTAACACACACATACCACTATCATCACAGGCTTACCTAATACAATACTGTAGTGATAGTTGTATCTAGTTGTTGTAAAATCTGTGAAAAATTCAAATCTTTTACAGTTCATGAGATAGGTACAGCCCGCTGACAACCAGACGAATGGACGGACGGACAGCGGAGGCTTAGTAAAAGAGTTCCCTTGGCACCCTTTAGGTGCGTAACCCTAAGAAACAGTCAACTCCAAACCATATCTAACCATGACCACATTAAAAATTCTATGCATCAACTCAGCCAAAATTCGCAAGATTGGCCGTCAGTCGAAAGTGATTTCTTCCGCGGTGAATCATCAAGATTTAAAACAGCGCTTTCTGCGTGACTCAGGCAGTCAAGCTAGGCAGGTTTCGTACATTTGAACCACTTGAGCCCCTGTACGATTGTGGTCACTAACTGGTTATTTATAGATTATACAAACGACTTGTAATTGAATATGTGTCACGGGTTTAGTACGTGTCTGGATGCTACAGTTCCTTGTTGTAATTGGCTAATAAGAATTATAAAATTAATAATAACTTTAAAACAAGAACTTGTACTGAAGCCTGGTGGACAGGAAGTTTGATCCCTGAAGGTTTGATAGACAGAAAAAAAAGAATAGATTCTTTAAGTAGTTGAACTGACAAAAACAATATTTAATAATTGCGACTAGTCCAGAAGATGACCTCGCAATATAATAGGGTAAGGCAGAGGTGTACCTGTAGTACCCTCACATTTCGCCAGTTTTGTTAAAGTTCCATGTAACAGGGGGCGAGTTTGCCATTAATCAGATAAATACAGACTCCGGGCTGCTACTAAGAAAATCTCATAAGAGAATATACGCGAGCATATGCTAAGTACCTAATTATTACTACATTAAAATCACACAACTAAACTAAAATGACCTGGTGCGGGTACCAAATAAGATTATTCAACAACGGCACGGTTCGCCATTTAGCAAATGATCAAGGAAAACTGAATATTTAAATATCCGAAGAAATTTTGATCCATTAAAAGGTCGTAAAAACTCAATTAGGGTCCCAGAACTTCGTTTGCTTTTTAATCAACGCCAATTTCTGTTTGTGTCGCGCAATTTGACTTCAGGCAGTGGATAAAAGATTGTTTCATGATACCTAATCGACTCCGGTTTTGATGTACCCCTTCATCAAGCCGATAACGGTATAATATCCAATTTTGTGTCCATTTGAAATATGCGAGACATTGAACCTTCAGAATGTGGAAAAATCCACGAACGACGTAAATATTTCGCCAGTTATGTTTAAGTCCCATGAAATAGTGGGCGAGCCTTTTGCCACCAACCGAGCACAAATGCTGATCCCGGGCTGCGGAATAACCCAATAACACGTTGCCCGAGAACCTCATGCTGAGCTACCGCTCAGCATGAGGTTCTCTTGCGACCACTACACCAGTATAGAGGCATTAAAAAAGAAAGATCCTTCAGGTAAAACGAATTGAAATGATCACGAAATTTCACCATATTGTTTGATGAGAGTTTAAACACAATGTCTGATGGTACTTACATAGCCTTCCCACTGTTAAGAAACTGATTATCCGATAAAGATAGCAGCGTGGGTGAAACAAACAGTTGTGCCGCATTATAGCCATAAAGCAAAACGAAAACCTAGATCAGCACATCCGTAATAGACGGTCAGATCCGCATTGCATACAACATGTTACCATGAACTAAATACAGAAGACCCAATACAACACAAAGAAACTAAAAGCTACATGACTTCTATCATGATCTGCCTAGCTTATTCCCATACATGTTGGGGTCGTCTTCCAGTCTAACCGGATGCATCTGAGTACCAGTCCTTTACAGCCCGTTACTGAACAGCTTTAAAGAATTTATTTAAACTAGACAAGTTTATAAGCCAACCCGTTTAGCACTTAAGTTTTACGTTTAAGCCCCATATTGGTGCCCTGTAACAGCTATTGATAATTTTAAGCTATCAGAGAAAAGGGCGGGCCGCGGTGCATTGCAAAAATCACTTTCGGACATTTGTATTAACTTTGATGGTCTTTTTGCTAGTGCTGAGAAGTAAGATTTGGATGTCAGGATCAATTCAAAAATTACACATCTCTCCTCTTAGAGAGATAATGTTTCCTATGTTTCAGCTGGTTACAGCAAAATGTGAGATTCACGCGCAGGCCTTCTGCATTTCATTATTCTGTGCCATTACTGTTCGCCTGTCTGTCGATAAACATCTCTTTCGTAATCCAGTATTACCGGTGTACGTAAAAGCTTCATCATACATATTCATTCAATCCATAACATAAATAGTAATCGGATTATAGGTACAAGTATTCGGATCCCACGGTGCCTCCTGTCTTATTTGCAACATTATTTGATTTCAGCAATTAATATTGCCTGTCGCCTGTTCATACATGTCAACTATTCAGGTCGTAATTAGCATAATGTGTTGCCAACAAAAGATTTTGAACTTTGCGCTTGCAAGATTACGTATTATTATACAATGTCAAGAAATAATGGTGACTGTTTAATTTGTTAAGAAATCTGATATGAATTGTTTGATTTAGAAATGGTATTGGAGAGTCGCGAAAGGAATCGAAGGGCGGTTAAGTGACAAGCGAAATTAAACGTTAGTGGTATCTTAATTAAGCATTTTATTGTTCTGCGAGCAATCATACTGACTGGGTCAGTCACCCACTAGTGATGGCATGTGGGCGTTTAAGTTAATTTGAAGTGTGTAGGTACTGTTTACAAAAAAAAAAAGACATTCAATCGAATCGACAAATCCTTATTAAAGTTTGTTAAGAATAAAACATTTATACAGATTGAAAATGCTGTATCTGTTTGTTACATACGTTGTTATCATTCAAAATGAGAAAAAGTGAGAATTGGCTTGGTAATCTGAAATAATTGTACGTACAGTAAGCCGCACGTCGGCGGTAACACTTTGACCTTAAGCTATCCTAGCGTAGTGCAGAGCTGTAATAGAAAGCGAAGCCAGCTTATATTGGAATTGCTCCACTAAAGTTCTACCTACTAACGCGTTCAGTGTTACCTCTAGGCTGTATAGAAAAGCACAAAGAATCACGGCGCACGCGATACAAATATTTTCCTTATTTGAATATTAAAATCACATTAATTAATGAATAATACTTGAAATTCTATTGTTTCCACACGTTTCTTGTCATTTGTTCCAACGTTCATCAACATTCGCAGCACTTGTACGGTGGGCAAAAGAGATAAACATAATACAAGTTAGAAGTGTATCCACGTACAGTGAGGATAGTTAAAAGTACAACATTGTTCAAGTAGGTATTATTTAAAAATAGATTTGTATAATTATGTAGATCACACTAAGAGGTCACGGCGACCAGTTTCTGAAAGCCAAATGAGGTATCATCAACCCCTAATTCTAAAAGGATCTCATTTTCTATTCACAGAAACAACAGTGCTATTCTGTAAAAAAATGTCAACTGAAAACTTGGGTGAAGCGAGCGATATAGGAACACAGACAGTTCACTCCGACTGGCAGTTCTATACATTTGTTATCGCATGTTACTTGTATGATAATTGACCAAAATCACGTTGGTATATTAACAATAACAAGCCAATATAAAAATAATTGCGCACAAATCTGACAGCTAACTTATTTACCGGTAGACCAACACTTTTGCCGTGTGTACCGAACCTTTTGTTACACTGTGTCTGCCGGTACAATAGTACCGGGTTTTTCCTATAATCGTTCATTTTACATAACATTGGCACATGCTAAACATGTTTTGAGGAAGCGTGGCCGATAAGGCAAATAACTGTTCATTACTATTCTATACGCAGAACAATATTGGGTGGAGGATCAGCAGTTGATATCAATGGGCTTATTGACATACATTTGTTACACGGAGCTTTTTATTTTTATTTCTTTGTTCTGACGAGACATTAAAATTCTTTAGTTATTGCTAATAATCTATTGTTAGTGAGTTTCTTTTTTCCATATGAAATGTCATCATTCACCTGCCCCTATCACAATTTATTTGGGGTCGGGACTACTCGGGACAGCATGTCTCTATCTTCCATACATCTATTGTTGCAGTCACCTTTCTAGCCAATACACCTTTCACACAATACATCCATCGATTTTTTTGGTATTCCTCTACTCTTGTAACCCTCCACATCCTACTCAAAACATTCCTCACGACATGTTCCTCATTCCTCCTTTTTGTAAAACTAAAACAATTGAACCCATCATTGTTTTGTTTAAATACCGACATAACGGTAATCAACAAACGAAGACAAATACCTAAAACCAGTGAATTGTATTCGCAAATACAGTCGGTAAACGGGTAGGTACCTACTACCTGTTTACGGAAAAGATATTATATTGTATGGAAGCCTTGTTCAGAGACGTATTATTGCAACCAATTGGTTCTGGCTGTTAATATTTCTTGGAATTATGGGGAAATATATCTCAATCTCTAGTTCTACTTTGAATCTGGGGTGCAGTCGCACTGGGCGTTGTAACCGCGGCGTCACTAGAACAACAGAATAAATAAAAGCACTAACGTAAAACTTGCTTGGTGCTATGGGTGCAGTGGCGTGAATATTGCCCGAGCGAATCAGATGGAGACAGATTTTGTGATTGCTTGCAGACATTGCTTTGTTTTAAAAGTTGAGCAGGATTATTATGACAGTATCTTCTCAAGTTCTGCCTACATCGAGCAAATAGACGTCCCGAAAATAAACCGGATAGTATGTTTCGTTACACGGAGAACATATAATGGCAAATTACAAAATGTTGGCTGACCTTGCTTTACTATGTCTACTACTCAGAAAACCGGTAGACTAGAAGGGCTGCCATATTTAATAAGAAAAACAAAGAATCATTTATCAATCTCAAAATTCGCTGACCTCAGTTGATAAATGTCCTATGTCATTACAGAATCATGAGATTATGAGCCCAATGACATTGAAAACGCGACACTCGCTGTCCGCAAGATCAATCTACAATGAGACAACTTGACAACGCCACTTATGACGTATTTTTTTTCTTAGAATATACAACACAGTACTGAGAATGGAGATATTTTCCCACGGCCCTTTGCTTGAGTGTATTTTTATTGGTCAGATGTAAAGTTATTCTTCAGAATAAAAAGGTGACAATGGGCTGGTATGTTTTCTTTATCACTTTTTTTCTCAAGGTTTTTTCGGCTTTTTAATTTCATTCGCAGAAGAACTGCAATTGTCCATCCTGATTGCTAGGGAAATTTTGATACTAATCCTAGTTCCTGTATCTGGGGTTTTAATTTTTTGAGACCATCCAGAAAATCATATTTACAGCTTTGGCAATAGCGACCAAAATCAACGCAAAGAGCGTTCGTTCAGAGGGAACAAGCGACAAATAACCAGTGAAACTATCAGTGCAAGCCCTATTACCAGACAATTTATTCCGTATCGTTAAACTGAAAAGATTAAAGGTAATGTGGCGGGAAACAGTGTTAAAGCTTTCACCGGGCCGTAAACCCGTGGTGATAAAGTCAACAAAGGGCGTATAACCTAAACGCTCTCTTTACTAGGCGTTTCACAATTAACCTGCTTTACGATCTAGTCGGCCGACGGTCAGTTATCAGTGCACCGTATCAGTTTCTATGGAATTTTACAACGAGAACATACTTGCTCAATAGTTTAAAAGCGTATAAGTTGTGGTGCGCGTGTATACCCAGATGTTGAACGTAGACGGAGCTAAATGAGTATGTGTGGTGCTATCGCACCCACCTATTTGTGGCTTACTAACTAATCCCATGAGAACGCAGAGATTATAACGATAAGTTACCATAGCACGTCTGTCTAAAACGCAAGCAGTTTCGAGAAAAGAAATTAGAAGTTAAGAGCAGAGTTATCAAGCTTTACACCACCAAATAGATTACAGTTTTGAATTTGTTTTCTATAAGTAAACACATAGATGGCATACAAGGAAAGAAAAGAAAGCAATAAAGTTAATTTGTGCGACCATCATCATCTGCCTACCCTTTTCCCAAGTATGTTGGAGTCGGCTTTCAGTCCAACCGGATGAATGCTAAATACCAGAAGTTTACATAGAGCGACTGATTATCTGACGTCCACAACCCATTTACTGGGTAACACGATACCCCTTGGTAAGACTAGACATCATTTTTGCCAACATGATGCATAAAAAATAAAGATAAACAAATGGGGGGGAAATCAACACCCGCGCTAAACGGCCCTCGTTCAGCATAATGCTGCAGCTCAAGAGCGAGACAGAGCCACAGCACAGCATTGCCATCAACCGATGCAAATTATAAAACACTTAAATATATATACTAGTTATTAAGAATCCCACAGTAACATACCTACTACAGTTTAATTAGTTGTCAATATCTTACTACCATATTACATCTCCTCGAGCAAGGCCATACCCATAATATAATCCACTATCTGACAGTTACAAGATTTGGTCAATTCTTGTTAACTATACGAGTTGTAGTTGGGTAACGTTTAAGTGGTTTTTAATAGACATTTTTATGTTTTACATTTTTAAGGGTGCTTAATGAATTTATTGACTAGTTGGTCGAGTGGTCGCAAGCGCTACTGGCGAGCAGGAGATTGTGGGTACCATACCCATGTCGGGAAAAGTGTTATTGGGTTTTTCAAACTGGGATTTCTCAGTAGAAGCTCAGTGTGGATGATGGTAATAGGCTCCCTCCCTATTACAACTGGCAAAATGTGAGTGTACTTTAGGTGCTGCGTATTTCTTTGGGAATACAGGCTTGATGTAATGTTTAATATATTACATTAATCGTGGCCTAGTGACGCAAGTCCCTTTATGAGTGAAATTATGGGTTGGTTGTTAAATTATGGTGGGTTAACAACTTAATCTTTTAACCATAATTAACCATGTTTAACGGCATGGAAACTGTGACCACGTTTGGGTACCGTACTTGTTAATTATGACCCATAAAAGCTTGAAAAAATGTTGGACTCGTGAATGTTTTATGACGTGGCGGCTAAAGCTTTATTAGAGAGGAAAATTATTGAAACATTTGAACCATAGAAAGTTAACCGTTTCTAAAACATAACATCACGCCTGTATTCCCCAAAGGGTTGGGCACAGGTGCACCTATAGTAATAACCACATTCCGCCAGTTATATTTGAAGTTCCATGTTACCGTATTATGTAAATGCTTCTGTTTCTTTATACATGTAAAATATCAGATTCACTGCGGGACCATCAGTCAAATGAGGATCATGCTGTAAGGAAAGTTTCGAGTATGATTGTGGAGGGTTCCAAGAGTAGTGGAAGACAAAAGAAACGATGGATGGATTGCGTGAAAGATAATATGACTAGGCAGTAGGTCTGCATCGGCAGCTGGATATCTATTTGCCGTCATCTCAACAGTCACCTCCTTATGCTCCGTATGAAAGAAGACGACATGCTGCGCCGACCCAAAATAAATTGTGATAACGGCAAGAAGATGACAGCACCATTCAAGCATCCTTTGACATCTGCTGCATCAAACGATAACGCACGGTCTTTATTCAAACTTTGACCATACGCTGACAATTAAAAAAACATGGTGTTCAGAAAATCATAAAATATTACGTGCATATTCGACGGTGCAGTGTAATCAGAACACTGGCATTACTGTCTAGTACAACTGGTTTCATTTTGCCCACTTTTGGCAAAACATCTTGTGTTACAATAACACGGTTGACACGAGCGGTGGCGCGTGCGCAACTCAAAAACGATGTCTCGGGTAACCGGCCTATTTATAATTATGATTCTTGAAGCCCCTTATAATGCAGGTACAGTCGACCGTCACACTTGGGACCACGAAAACAGCTCTTACTGATAGGAAGAAAAGGTGACTGTCAAAGTTAAACTGTAACCACAGACGTGGAGTTGACTGTACCTTCTTCACTACTTGTAAGAGTGGATCAATGGGTTGAATGAATACTGCAATAACTTAACGCGCCTTTGTCTTTTTCTGTATTCGATGAATAGAGTTGGATACTTTGAGCAAAATTCAATGCAATGGGGATTGCATTGCGGAGTAATTAAGTATTAACAATATCTTTTAAGTATTTTTATTTTCCTGTAAGTCAATGCCTTTTAATAAACACTAGCTGTGCCCCGTGGTTTCACCTGCTTCTAAAAGCCCAATTCTTAAGTAACATCATCGATTATATAATAGTTGTAAGCTCTCGAATTCTCGACCCGGTCCTCTGAGTAGTGGTTCCAAGTGATCTTGGTGCCTTACAGTACTCTAACGGAATTCTAATAACGAGTTCTTTTTTTTATTCTGTATGAACCATGTCTGAAATAAATGATTTAAGGCGCGTCCCCGTGCAAAACGCAGCGATAGCCCTTTTTTATGCAGTTTTTAGGAGCCAACTTCTCTTTATCCAATAGAAATACCAACTAATAAAAAATACATTAAAATTCTACGTAATCTTGACTCCAGAATGGTAGTTTTTTTTTATATATATGTAACATAATATTTAATTAAAGGGTCACAACGAAACTACAGAAATGAGAAGTAATGATTTTTAACACGCATCTCCT
Organism: Phlogophora meticulosa; assembly: GCA_905147745.2. Taxonomy (NCBI): domain Eukaryota; kingdom Metazoa; phylum Arthropoda; class Insecta; order Lepidoptera; family Noctuidae; genus Phlogophora; species Phlogophora meticulosa. The sequence goes on along the minus strand of LR990530.1, from coordinate 16,035,421 downwards.
CGTAAAGTAACCATTATTTTGATTTGATACTTAAACTAATGGATAGGTAATTTAATAAAGAACATAATGCTAATTTTATTTTTTTCAAAACACGAAAATTTGATTTTATATCGATCTTATTCTAAAATCTCTACGTTTTTCATGCGCTGGCTTAGTGGGAACGAATGCTCAAGGTTATTTGGTGAGGGTACCGCCTTAATGATAAAATAATAAATCTGTTTCAGTATCTACATAGGCTACAATAATGAGCATTATAATGAGTACAAACGAGCAATTTCCTATTAATTTCCCATGAGAAAATAAAGTACCACTAAAATATCATTTAAACAAAGTTAACTCAGTTTCCAGCTATATTAACTTAACGGTAACATTTAAGGTTAATAGCCCATTAATCTTAAACACGATTATAGTTTTCTCTTCATCTGGCCCCTTTTAATTACGGTAGGTTCCACGGTGAAACACTGCAATGCGGGTGTCTTACCAAAACCCCCTAGCATTAGGCATTAAGGTAGGTTTTGTTTTTAGTCTGATTTATTGTTACAATCAATCTATCTATTGTTTCAGCCGAACTCATTGAGATACTTATTATGTGTTGATGGTCTGCTAGATTGGAAAGAGTGATCGTTTTGTTTGAGTAAAGGTTAAGGTTGTTTTTGTACAGTCGACCGCAAGTCTGTGGTAACACATTGACCTTGACCTGGACTAGCTTGCTCATCGGCGTAGGTTTGTCAGGCTTTTGACTACCCGTGACGACTATCAAAGAACTACAAATGACTGAGTGACAGCCAACGGGACCAACGGTTCAACGTACTTTCCGAGGCACGGAGGAGTCTCAATATGTAATGAACGGTCACCCATCCACGGAATTACCTCCGCAAGCGTAGTTTAACCTTCAATCGACTCGTACGGCTGTTTTAATTACGGAATCGAAATAGAATACGAGACCAGCTTACTCTGGTTTTGGTCAAATTATTAAAGAAAAAAGTTAACTAAACTGTCGAATATATGCGATAGTGTGTGTTAAATCAGAACGAAATCAATAACCTAGTATTCGTACTAACCGCAGGGCAGAATCCTCCCTCTTCTCCTTCCACTTCTTTCTGTCTTGCTTAGCTCTCAAACGAACTCAATCTCAACTTAAAATAACCTCAATATTCGAGACATTTTTAAGAATATAACTTACTAAACAGTTAACATTTTCAACGGTTCAATTGCGTCTGAATATGGCGATAAACTGGATCATTTCGCTTATCGCATTTACGATCTACTTTAGAAATAAAAGCTTGAAATTGGGAAATTTGAAACCGAAATGACCGTAAGTTACCTATAGAACCTTATTGCTTCTTAAATTAAGTTTAATGTTACACCACTCCCACAATTTAGTAGTATCAGAAAATCGTTTCAAATCAAGATGTAACTCAAGAAATGTGTGCATGAAGATATGGAGTGTTTGTGGATGACACTCTTCAAAGTCAGATTGCAGCTATGAAAGCGCTTATAGGGAGTAGACGCCAGACGCACGTGTAAATATTGTCAATGTCAACCTGCAATTTCTTATTTTTTTTTAGTTTTAAATTTTCTTATATGACCTAATGTGTCGATCTTTTGTGTGTAAACAAAATAAATAAGTCAATAAATAATGAATAGCCTATGTCCTACCCAGGGTCCCAAACTATCTCAATACCAAATTTTATTCTAATCACATCAGCGAGTTAAGTGTAAAAAGGTAACAGACAGACAGACCACTAAAAAGCTATCTCGGCTGGATTTGCCGGTAAAAATGATGAATTGTTGATAACATGGTTGGTAGCCATATTCTGATTTACAGAAGTAGGTATCCAAATGAGGAATGTTGGAGGTTTTAAAACCTTCTGTCCAGTACTGCTTGCCATAAAAAACAGGCTTTGCTTCGAGCTATCGAGCTCTGAATAAATGTATAGTCTGGAAAGAGATGTTAGAGCCCTTGCCTTTTACCTAATACCTTTACCTAATTTACACAATTAATATAGAATGAGAATTAACACACAGAAGAAACATAAGGAAACATCATGCAAGAAAACCGCTGCAATCAGAGAACGAATAATTCGGCCATCAAAGACTCAATCACCGAAATATTCATTAATAATTCCGATTACAAAGATTAATGTCGTCAATTCGCACGCACAAATTGCGTCCAGCGCGCGATACGAGTTACAAAATCGGCATTTTAATTAAACAGAAATGGCTAGAATGTCACAATATTCTCACGGTAAAACGAAAGTCGATCGGTATCCGCTTTTCTTCCGCCGATCGGTATTCAACAAATAAGGTTATTAAGCGGGTAATGGTCGCCATTTTGAAGATTAATTAGCTTTTAGATACAGCTAGTACTTTAGAAGAAATATCACTCAGTCGTATTTTTTAATTTATCACGATGGACAATAGGATTGTGTAATTAAATCTGCATCTTTATCTTTCATCACAAAAACTAAGAAGGATAGAATAATAATAACTACTGGTAGTGTCTGCACTACCATATAAATCCCAAGTCTCACATTCCTCAGTGCGCGCAATATTCCTGATAAAAAGTGATCCGAAGTTTTCGCTTCACGATAATAATAATCAAAAAGGTTACTACGAAAGTTTTCCACTAGCCGTAGCGAATTCTAAACGTTTAGGGGAGCCCCATCCATCATGACTTTCCTGTTATTGTAACTAATAGGATTACTTCGATGACCAGGCTTCTTTTATGACGTATCCGTAAAACCTTCAATATAAAATAACCCTAGAATATATAAGACGAGTTTACACAAAAATAGTGGATGACTGCGAAAAAGTCGCCTTGGGTACGCCTGTTAAGAACTTTAAGATAAACGGTTTCAAACACAATTTAAACTTTCGAGAGGTCGACACAGTAGAAGAGGACAATTAATTTGTGAACTAAAAGTAGTTCTGAGAAAGACAGAGAAGTTTTTATCACAATCTACTGTTGGTGTATCATCGTAACCTGAGTAATTTACGTTTTAAGTCACATTTACAGATGTACTATGTTACATTTCCGACCAGAAGCAAGATGTTTGAAGTTCAAACATCTTGCTTCTGGTCGGAACAGGAAGGGCCAACCCAAGATGGTCGGTTTTTTCATGGTACGTAGTTTTATAATGGATATTGGGCCAATAATCACCCCTTCAAAATCAATTTGCATACCAATTTAGCCGTCTAGCCACGGTTTCGAGGGACCCGTTCGAAGCAGGATGTCAGTAAAATTGTAGATAAGTCCCTCAGCCTTTCCTGACGGAAGGGATCATGGTCTATAAAATAGACGTGACGGATACCCTTGCATAAAGGCTTTAGATATACCGCAAGCCGTTAGGGGGGCAGTTTGCGTCACACATGCTCAAAGTTACGTACAAACGGATACGATTGGCCTTAGCTCGCGGACGTTCGATGTCTCATTTCGTGCATACGTAATACGGACACAGTATTTCATAAGGCTTCAGAATTTTTTATCTAATGCTTAGTGCGTTGGGCAATGGGTAGAGGTGTGGAAGAATATAATAGGAAAACAAGGTGTATACTTAAAAGAGACTGCGAGTACTGAGTTTGTACCGGTGTTTCTCCTCAGAGTAGTTAGCTTAAAAACATGGACCTAATCCAGTTCTAATTTATTTGATTATATGACGTGCAAGTTGCTTTTAGAACATATTTTAATGACTAAATATCATTTATAAATTGCTCCGGAATTGGGTCACGTTTAGAAGCTTTAAGTAACGCTAACAGCATTTATAAAACGTAGATTACATTATGTGCTTAACGCCAAGCATTCGTTCAGACAACCTATCGATAATTCGATACCGAGAATCGATACGCACTCGGCATTGTTTTAATTTTAACACACTTCTCGGCTCCGTCGACACGTTACGACATTCATTGAAGTCAGGTCGCATCAAATGTCAGAGTCGTAATAAGCAGCTGTACCCTGAATCATTACCACGTCGCTCTCGACACCACATGTGGTTCCGATGCCATAAAGAGCATTCTGAATTAATATTATTTTAACAAAATACCTCGAGCCTGAATTTGGTGCGGTCAATTATAAGCCGTATTATGTATTTCAATAACAAGTTGACAAGTGAAAGTTGTACACAATTTTTTGTAATTAATGAGGAATTATTTTCAGAGTGGACGGAATATCTACTTGAATTCCAGATATCTCAAGGTTTTATAGGCACACAACAGTATTTCTTTACGCAATCAAAATTAGGTGTATAGTTCACGATGTACATAGATATAGAAAGTTGGGTGAGTACACAAAATATTTGACATTCTCAGACATCGATCGCAGTTGATAGAGTTCCTTAATGTTAAGCAACTAAGATCGGTACGTGAAAGGGTGACTATCCATTACATTTCGGGACCCTTTCATGCCTCGGAAAACATGTATTGTGAAGCCGTTGGTCCCGGCTGACATTTGTAAATATTTGACAGTCGTTACGGCCCGCAAGTCACCCTGTACCTGGGTCGGGAGGTCAGATGAGTATTCGCTTCATGTAAAATACTGGTATTCAGCTGCATACGGTTAGACTGGGAGCAGACCATAACGTAGTTAGGAAAAAGCTAAACAGATGAGTTCACATAATTGCACTTCCGTGCTAGGTTTATTTTTCAGGTTAAAAAATATAATTTGCAGAATCAGTAACCTCAGTAGCACCAGCGGGATTTAAACGAAGGGTCCTTAATTTTATTATAAGCCCTGAATGGCTTAATATCGACAGTGTAGAATACCGCGTATTATCGTAAGCCTTGTCGTGTAATGGAAACATTTAGTTTAACAAGGTGCTCATTAAATCTCAAGGCTGACGGTGAAGGATATGAATCTTGTGAAACAACGGATACGCGGAGGAGATTGAACGGAAACCGGGACCGTGACATACAGGCAAGGTTATGCAGAAATGAGAAATGTTTGCGTTATTATGAAAATAGGGGCAAATAGATAACTGGTTCTGTTAATAAGTGACACGAATTTCAAAGGCTCCGAGCGTCCGCGCGGCTATATGGGCGGACGGTACTGTCGGCATCGCGGGTAGAGCCTGGATAAGACGTGCACAGAAACGTGGAGAAGCGAAGAAAGGTAAATAGTGCGCGGTTGGCATATTTGTATTATTTTAATAATGTATCGAGACTAATATGACTAATTGTGTTTTAACTTCTGATTTGTATTTTATTATTGTATGCCTCAACGGCAGGACATAGCTGAACTTATTTAAATTTTTTAGGACCTGTATTTATGATGTATACCTATAGTCCACAATGAAGACGATTTGATTTTGATTTTTGACCTTTGAATCATGATGATTCTTCTTAGAGTGCAATCTGGTAACCTATGTTTCTGAGTCAACCCAGAAATTTGCTACGATTTGGGCACCATCAGTAGCGTCCATCATATCCTGTATCAGGCCTCCCATCGTTTGTGGAGCAGCACTACACTTGCACACTATAATTTAGTAATGATCTTCGTAGGTTTTACCTAACGAAGTAAAATATCCAAACCGAAAAACGAGGTATGTCTATTTAATTGAAGTAGATGCTAAACTACCTGTCATGATGGCCCAATGGTTTAGGCCTCGCCTCTTGTGCACAAGGTTGTGGGTTCAGACCAGGGCAAGTACCAATGTGAGTTTTTCAATTCATATGTACTTTCTAAGTTTATCTTGGACATCACTGACATCGGTGAAGGAAAACATCGTGAGGAAACCTGGACTTACATAATTATTATAAGTCTGAAATCGCCAAACCCGTCTAGAGCAAGCGTGGTGATTAATGCTCGTGCCTTCTCTATTTGAGAAGAGGCCATTGCCCTGCAGTGGGGCAGTAATAGGCTGGTACTAATACTAAAAAACTACTGTATTGAGTACATCAAGTTTGAGAAGTTGTTAATGATAGCCAGACAAACAAACATTACATGAGTTTACACATCCTGCAAAAGCGCACCGTAACGTACCTACCGTCAAAAAGCGGAAATGAAAATCGGTTCAAAATGTTGCCCAGAAACGTGCGATTACGGTGGAAATCCGTTTATTTACGTTTAATATCGTTCAATTACGTGGCAGCTACGATGACAGGAAGCTTTCAGCTGATTGGATGGTGTAAAAGGGTTAACGCCCTGTCCGTAGAGGCTCGACTGAGGGGAGATTGAATTATTGGAATTATTAGATTTTCACCTCTCGGTATGTTGAAGTATTTCTTGGTTATGAAACTGAAGTTTCCTTGCTTGCATTTTCTTATATTCGAAAGATATTTTTGATACTATTTGCTGTGATTTATTTTATCAAGAGATTTTCAACGATTCCCTGGATTGAAGAAATACTGCCTTATACGCTTTAAATTATCTTTAACTAGCTTTTGCCCGCGACTTCGTTCGCGTTAATGAAGATTTTGTCAATTTCTCGGAAACAGTACATTTTTCCTGGATGAAGGGTACCCGCAGTTAAGGTAACGCGTATTTATTTATAATTTCATGACAATACGTGAGTGGTTAAGGTGTGAAAGCGTAACAAATAAACGAACTCACATTCGCATCTTATTATGTTAGTTACGGGGTTAGGATTCGGCACACTTGAATTGTTTACTTTTATCCTTTTCATATAGTCAACATATTGAAAGAGGCCTTATTTAGCTGTTTTCTATTCCGGACACGTTGCAAGATTCTACTTGAGGAAACGGACAGTAGGTTTAGTAAAAACGCAGGCTAATAATTTGTTGAGTGTGCACAATTCGATGTCAATGCTACGTGCTTTTCGATCTTTTTAAAACTAGCAACGTCCCACAACTTCGTATGTGTATGTATCTTTATAAAATACTAGATGCACCCGGCGGTGTTACCCGCGGTTAAAAATAAATATAAGACTATTCAATATTTTCACGGGAACACTTCACTTTTCAGGGCTTTAAAGTAGCCAGGGTACAAGCTACCTACATCAGATTTGCTATGGCAAATCCGATCAGCTGTTTCAGCGTGCTGGTATGACAAACAAACACACATATACCGAAAAACTTTCCTATTTATAATATTAGAGTGAAGTGTTATAGCGCATGTCATAAGTTTATTCTGAAGTATAAAGATTTAATACTGTAAAGTTTTAAAATTCATTCCGTAGTTTTGCGTGAAAGAGTAACAAACATACATGACATACATCCTCCCAAATAATATGTATATTATTAGTAGGATGCACAGGAAGGAGCGTCAACAAGTAGGATACTTATAACTAAATCAGGCATCTACAGTTGGTTTAATATGCTACTCCAATGCAAGCAACTTGTATGCAGATTTTATGACGCCATGTTTTGATTTTACGTCACTGCTCTGACGTATTTCCGACGTTTTTGTACATCAACTGCGTATTTAAACAATATGAACACCTTTTGACGTTCTTATTCCATCAAGGAAAAGGCCTGGGGACTTAGTAGACAAAGTGACATTATATCGTCCATTTATTCCATAACCAATGGATTCGTTACTTCAAAAAGAAGGTTATTACGAGTGAGTTTCGTAATTAGAGCTCAGGTCAGTAGAAACGCAGCTCGTTTTCACTAATAATAGGCGAAATCTAAATTAATGCCCAAATATTATTGCACAGATGGATTTCCAGCTCTCGACACTGAGCCGAGCATTGCAAATCCAACCATGTAGTTTCATTTAGGTCTCAGTCATTAGTATCTGTAAGTAATTAAACAGTGGTTTTAAGTAAACATTGAGCCTTTTATGAATAAAACACACAATCAAGGACGATTAACTTCTGTATAGCCATACATATTGAAAGTAAATAATGTGCCTGTCGTTTATTCCGCATTATTACTAATAGGGTTAGTGACATTTGAAATGTAACCTTTGTTTGCAAACGTGGATCGATGAACTTAAGGTTATTTCAATATTGGCGACAGACTTGGATCAAGTTAAATGCATCCATGATACTTTTATGTGTCGTAATTAAACTGCACATTTACGCCAATCAAACCATGTTGCGGTCATGCCAGCAGAAGTGATGGTTGTATTTAGTGTTACTGATTTTATGTCAATACCGAGTTGTAAGTAATTGTGGTATGCATACCTACTAGTAACTCATCGTCTGGGTCATTCATAAAAAGTTAAATCACAATTAAATCTGTTATTTTCTTTGGAGCCATTTAATATAATATTGTAAGCCACCTTTTACCATATTTCTAGCTGTTACAGAGTAAGCATGTTCTCTTTTTACTCAACTGTGACCTTCATATGTACCTATCATCATTTGTCTAGCCTTTTACTATGTTGGGGGCTTCTAGTCTAACCGGATGCAGCTGAACACCAGTATTTTACAAGGCGCGACTGTCTATCTGACCTCCACAACCAGGTAACTGGGTAATACGGTTATGATAACCTACGTCAGTGTCTTGTAAACGCTAGACGTGATTATATCGAGAAAAAGCGTTGGAGACGCGTTTGAGCTACGCATACGCCTTTACTTGACTTAAGTACCCCCATCTACCCCGGTGGCTCTATCCCGTTAATGGGGCAGACGGGAAAAATAGATTCATGATCCCGGTAGCGCCGGCGTCGGCGTTCAGCGGGGAGGATGGGACAGATCTGGTATCATTTACCCCGTTATTGCGGTTAAAGGGGAAGATTGCACAGATTATATTTCATGTACCCCGGTACTGCATGTAACGGCGTGGATGGATGGGAGAGTTTCAGCATCGTCATCCGGTGGATGAGAGTAAGTCCTTTACTTGGACTAAACTCAGTTGAAGTTATTGGTGGTCACAAGATTTGGTAAAGAAAGTAGGTAGTTAGTAGGTCGTATAATTTGTACCATACCATTTAATATGTGATGAAATATTGATAGACATAGACAGATATTAGAGTTTGAGAACGTAACGAATACAAGAATAGGTAACCAGATAGGTTTAACTACGTTTGCGCAATAATCGGACCGGTAAGTAAACGCGACAAAAACTGCGTACAAATATAATTTGTTGAATTGTGTAAATCGTATGAAAAGAGGTCACAGACCCTAGTGCAGGCGGAATGACACTCGTGGCCCAGTTCACTTCAGTAATGAAACGTACTGTTAAGTAAGTAACAACTAGATGTGATAAAGAATTGATAGTGTTTTCATTGAAAAGTTTAGTTTTAATACTGGCATTTTAGACGAGAGCCTGGTGTATGTAGACATGCCAACGTCCGCGTTTTCTTGTTTTTTAATTATTTGTTCCAAATTATATCATTCTCACACATCTTATAGGTTCAGTAATGTCTATCGGGATCTAATGGTTCCCGGGTCGCGTAGTCTTTACTTAGACTGGAGGCATACATTTTGGTTGGCAAATGTTGTACTACTTAATCATTACAAAATAATATTATGTTAAAATGGAATAAATAGCTGGTACTGTTAGTATTCTCTATCACTAACAACATACAGATTTGTTATTTCCCACATTCCTCAAATACGCAATAAGGTTGTTGACTGTTTTTAGAAATACTGGTCTAGACTAGACCATTTAAGAAGAATAAAAAGGAATAAAAAGAATTTATGAAAATTAAGTAAGTATGTACTTACCTAAATTATTATTCCTTTATTAAATGTCAAAAATAATTTCATAATTACAAAGTACAGCATAAAGCGCCCCTTGGATCATTTTACGTCACAAGATAGTAAACAAGCCTTCAAACATATAGAATCGTTATTTGTTTACTCTCTTTTCACATCATTTTGAGATTCACAAGGCTATTATCAATTATTGGTTAATGTCCAATACTAGAGCGTTTTACAGCCTTAGCAAAGACGAAAAATATGCATATCAGGATATTATGCATACTTATTAGCTATGAGATCATTTAAAAATATATCTTGGATTACATGAGCATGTTTCTTACGCAAAATAGGCGCAGTCGTGGAGTTGCGGATATAGGCTCGTTAAACAATACAATCAACAAGATTAATATAGATTTTAATACAGTCAAATACCCTATCAAGATAACATTACCTCACTTTTAAACAACCTCATTAAAGTGATCAATAAAAAGCGTTAATTATGGGTCCAATCAAGTACAGTTTCGAGTAGTGTCAATTATGCAGTCCCCAAAAGGTGAGAAAAATTCCGATTGACATCTGCTGCTCTTGCGCCATTTAAAGCATACAATAGTGAATAGCTGTAACTTAAAAGGTAGTAAATAATTACAAGTGTTAAGTAGTTATTAAACCGTAAGTAAATAAATTTCAGAAAAAGACAAATATGATTTGCGCAAGGCAAGTTTATAAGAAGGAGAATGTGGCTAGATATGTTTTGTTTTCAAAAACGTTGCCCCACACTAGGAATTTCTCCTGTACCGTGGGTGCATTTACAAACATTCAAACTCATATACACAAACAGCCAGACCTGGGACAACTACCTGTAGGCCATACAAATATTTGTACCGTGCGGGAATCAAACCCACGACACGCAGCGCAGCCGTCGATCACTCAGCCACTGCGCCAACAGTGCTGTCTGATGTCTATCATGTGTTATATATACTTTTCAGTACTTAAATCTATGTGAAGGTTCTTCTATGTCATGTAGGGTTCAATTAAATAATTAATGTAGTAGGTGGTTGTATCAAATAAAAAGATATATTAAAAGTTTTCCTGGTTATTTTTTGTTCCGAGATCATACTGAAAATATGTGATGATGATGGTTTTTTCAACAAAAACTGGTCAGGAGATAACAATTAATCTCAGCATGTTTTTGAACTGCTGCGTCACTGGCCTTTTCTTTAACAGAAAATGAGCCAGTGTCCACCACATGATATTATTACATTCAGTATCATTTGCCTAGACTTTTTCCGTCTATATTGGGGCCGGCTTCCAGTCTATCCAGATGAAGCTGAATACCAGAATTTTACATGGAGTGACTGCCTATCTGCCCTTCACAACTCAGTTACTCGGCAACACTTTACGCCTTGCTAAGACTGGTTGTCAGACTATCGGGCTTCTGACTACCCATAACAACTATCAAAGATTTACAATTGACAGCCAGGACCAGCAGCTTAACGTGCTTTCCAAGTCACAGAAGAATCTCAACGTTACAAATGGTCACCAATCTACAGACTGACTTCGACAAGCGTAGCTTAACCTTTGATCAACCCGTGCGGCTGTTTTTATTTAGCCACAAGCTCTTTGATATTATTACATTCATAAAGTAAAAATTAATTTGCTATTTGCCCTAAATGTATTAAAAAATTACCTCTCACATTGCCACAGGAAAGCATTTGAATTAAAAATACAAATTAAACAATAATTATTATCTCTTTAGGGCTTGTCCGAAATTGATAAAAAAATATGTTTCAAATTGGGCAATGATAGCTGTCGGGAAAGTTATCAATCAGTCAATAGAGTTATCTACTGGAATGTGTATAGTTTCCATTCTGATAACACAGCTGTAGATGTGACCTTGAGTTTACATTCAAGGATATTTGGCAACTGATAACGATATAGGTTAATGACATGAAACAATGATATAAAAATATCCAAGATAGCAAAATAGGATGCATAATTTCTTTTGTTTGAATACACCAAAACAAAGATAAAAAAGTTGATGTAAAAACATAAAATATGGTTAAAGAATTGGATTAAAGAATTTCACGTTCAGTTTCTCGTATGACTACAGAAGATTACGGACAGTTGCTGTCATGTCATAACCATCTGTACTCACCAGAAGTTATTAGAGGTTGATTCCCATATAAATTGGTGAAATAAAAACTCTGAAAATCATACAGTAGCCAGACATACTAACTGATTGGTTTTGTAAAAGAATATGCTTAAGGAAATGTTGAAAACTCGAATGTAAAACTCTGGCCAGGGAATTCATGGACAGCGATAGAGATATGATGCGCCTCAAGAGATAGCACATACTGTAACCAAGACAGAGGGCTCACACACAGGACCATTGTGTGTGAGCTCCTTTTCCCTTAAAGATTAAAGGTACTAAGTGCGGCAACTGAATTCAAATGGAAAAGAACTGGGACGGAGATTTTGAATCAGGGATCCAAGTGGGATGATCCTTAATGAAGAATCATCTAATGATGTGTGCAAAGCGAACCAATTCATCATCCTTTTGCTTTCATCCTAATTTATTTGGGGGTCAGCACAGCATGTCTACTTTTTCCATACATCTATATTTACCATCAACTCAGTAGTCATCTCCATTCTGTCAAAATCGTCTATCTCACAATCCATCCATCAGATTATGACTGACAATCTAAGTAATTTTAATCATAATAACTGATCACAGAACAAAAAGAAAATAATAAAACCTCCATGACAATTAGCGAACATATCAGTTTATTGTTTTAACTGTTGTGGATTTCAATCATATACAAAGTCAAAGACTTGTTACTGAGAGCATGAATGCTTTTATTTGTGAATCTACTGACCTGCGCTGATAGTTCACACATTCTGTGTTGTAAAGAGTGCAAATACAATGTAGGAAACCTCTAAAACATAATGTACAACAGTGGTGTTTACTTTATTGTTAACTGTACACACATCAGTACATAAACTTAGACAGAAACTTCTGAGTTTATGGTTCAATCCTTGGATATAATACTCCTTTTGAATTGTTTACACTTTATAGTTCATAAGATATTGTTTTTTTTTTAAATAAAAACATCATAGTGCTTCACTACCAAAATGTATAAAATAACTTACCATTAGAACTCTTAAGGTCTCTGTGGATGAGAGACATTGGTGCACCAACGTGCAGGTACGCCATACCCTGCGCCACCTGGATGGCCCAGTCAACCAGGATGTCCGGCCGGATCTTACGACCCGACAGCACTCGGTTCAGGGGCCCACCGCGCGCATACTCCATCACCAGACAAAAGTTTGGCTCTCCCAAACAAACACCCTTCAACGAAACTATATTCTCATGCTGCAGCACCCAAAACAGTCTCGCCTCTTGCAACACACTCTCTTTAATAACTTCGATGTCTTCGTTAGCGTCCTGGCGTGCCGCCTTCACCGCTACCACCTCACCGTTCCAGTACCCGCGGTACACTTTCCCGAAGCCGCCCACACCGATCACTTCCTCTAGCTTCAGCTCGGAGAAAGACACGCGCGGCGGCTCCACGGCCAGAGGGTCTTCCTCCGTCACGTACACGGCAGGGAATATACCGACGCGGTCGCCGATCTTTCCCGTCCACCAGCCCTCGTCGCCCGAGATGTTGGCGTCCTTCGACAGCACCTCGACGATCTCGCCGCGGCGCAGGGAAAGCTCGTCCTCTCCCTGCGCCACATAGTCGTACACGGCAGTGAACAGAGCGAGCGGCGGGCGTTCGCTGTCGGCCGCCATGGCCGCGCGGCCGGCCGCTGGCCGCGGCGGCATCACCCCGGCCGCGCCCCCATCGCGCCTCTCCTCCTCACTCACGCACCCCGACACTGCTGCAGCCGCCGCCCACCACAGCACATAACGCTACACACGACAAAACAACGCGTTTGGTTATGATCACCGTATTATTCCGCCATCTTTGTTTCTAACATCGATCATGGCGGTGTTGTATCAAAGCGAGCACCCTTTTATAATCACTAATGTGTTGTAGCACGCGCGACGTTACGTTTCGAGGAGATACGAGAGGCGTCTTCGCTGCGATAAAGTTAATTATTTTCCATTCATCTATCACGTTACTTGATAGACGGACGAAATGACAACCATACCGTAGCGAAGTCAGTGACAAACTGACATTTGGTGTTGCTACATACTAAATATACAAGTAGGATGCTTGCAAGTGCTAAAATGAGTTTAATAAACATATTTTGCACATTTTTCCTATTAACTAATGTTATAAAAGTAGTGGGAAAATAATCGCGTCTTTTAGGTGATAGCTAAAATATTAATTGTAATAAATACCAAAATTTTATTGTATGGCTTAGAAAAACATATGATCGGTTTTAGTTTCGGTACCAAAATGTAGATGGCGTTGTTCAACATAAAATCCGAGGTAAGACAAGGCAACACTACCAGTGTTTTGTGCCGCCATCTAATGTGCCTATTGCGCCATTTAGGAATTGAAGGAAAAGGAAGTGCAAAAGAGTATATTTTGGAAAAGCTCGATTTCAAATATTTTTTATTGTTTATGTTATAATTATTTTATTGTTATATTTCAATTTATTTTAATTGCAACATAGGTGACGGTAATTTCAAGATGACACTCAAGCGGTCCCATGGTGTAATGGTTAGCACTCTGGACTTTGAATCCAGCGATCCGAGTTCAAATCTCGGTGGGACCTAGGAGATATTTTATTTTGGATTTTTTAACCATTTTACTATTTGTACTTTCTTTTTTGTCAATATAAATGTATTCTTCATAATTTTGTAAGCTAAAAACAAGAAAAACCCGGATTTATAAAAATGGGGAAAATAGAACGAGCGTCTGTGTGAGTCTGAAGGGATGCTGGGTAGGGAGCATTATTGATCGCGCGAAAATGGGATAGTCGTATCCATTCGCGGCGACCACCCAGCCCGCGGACGTGGGACCGGTTTTTCACTCTCAAAAACACGTTGATACGCCTTAAATATTAGATTAATAACCGAATAAATATCTAAAAACTTTCAATTTACGTACACGAGACTAATATAATGTACTAAACATTCAGGGAGTTTGATAAACCGATCGCGTTTACTCTAAACACCGTGACGTGACTTGTCACAGTATAAAATGCTCTAAAATTCGCCTATACCTCGACAATACGCTTAAATCATGTGAAATTACGTTAAAACAGACTGTAAAATAAATTGTGATAATAATAATTTAGATGTCCGAGCAGTGTTTAAGTTTGTAACGAGCAAGATACAAAAGTAATAATGGCCGATTTACTATCTCCGGGTTAGAATTTAAAAAAGGAATGTGGAAAATAATAAAAATGAATAGTTGTTCAAAAAGTGGGCTGTGTCTGAAGTGGCGTTGGCGTAAGCGTTGGCATGAGATTAAGAAAATAATCATTAATTGCTACGGGGGCGTGATTTTTTCATAGCTATATTGTGTTTAGACATAGTAATTAATTAAATAATATAGTAAAAATGAATACTTTTAACGCACCAATCACGCAGATAAATGCGATAGATAAAATGACCACGGTAAAATGCAAATCTGTTGACCTAGAAGGCTACGTTATCATTGTAGTGCAAACGAAGGATAATAAAATCAAGTTGTACGGTAAGTTTATTTGTTTATTTAAATAAAACTAATTTACGAGCTGTAGCTGAAATATTTTCATTTAAAAAATTGCCTTTATTCCGTTTTACTCGAGGCTTTCACTCCGAAAATGCTAGCCGAATAGAAATAATAGATAGGTATACATATTTATTTGTACAATGGTGTTGTTTAATAAGAATATGTTCAACATGTTTCACCATGGACTTAAATACATACAAATATTTTAAAGAAAAAAATAAAAGCAGTTATAATTATGGAAATCAATAGTATCTAGTTTTTATCAACCTCAACATTTCTATAAGCAAAACTAAAGGGTTTCGTATTTAAATCTTTATCAGTAATTCAGTAATTATATTTAAAAGCGATACTTAGTCGTAATAATTATTCTATTTGAGTAATTCTCACGTATTTTTAGTGATACACCGAGAACTGGAAAAATATAATATTTACATTGAGTTGGAATTCTATTAGTTAAATGTATTTTTCTATTTTATTTCAGTAATATTTTTTATTTGTGGTGTGTGTTTTTATTGCACTGAATAAATGTTTCATCTAACTATTCCATATTCAAATCCACATTTACATTTAAAAATGTTTCTGTTTAAACAAATTGCAACTTTAAGTCTATGGAAAATTAAGTCGATTTCACAGTAACTAGCAGGGGCTACTAGTAAAAAGTTATAAAAAATGTTGTGCTTGTATGTGCAAACCGAACTTTATGTGTGATCTTTTTTTTCTAAAAACACGTACTCATTTACCCTTTTGGAAGCTAAAATGAAAACGCATGAAAAGTGCTTTGTCATTTTTTTATTACACTTTAATGTTGTAAATATAAAGTTTGTGAGGATCTATGGATTTTTGTTACTCTTTCACGCAAACACGAACGAACGATTTAACAATATTGAATTATTATTATATATTATAGCTTATACTACAGAATAAAACATAGCCTATAGTTTTCAAAGGTACATATTATACGCGGTCGAAGTCGCAGGTGGCTGTTGTAGTAATTTATTATAACAAACAGTGGAAATATTACTATAGGTACAGAGGCCAGCGCATCAAGCTACTCTAGTCTGTCAAATTTCTTTGATAGTTTTTCAACTGTATTCCAAAAGATATTTGACAGTTAGGGGTAACTTGATGTTCTGTCGTCTGTACATTTTGGCCAACCATAGCTACATTCTACTCCTATGTAAATAAACCTACCTAAGCATAGGTTTATGAGTGAATATAGCTCTACTCATGTGTCTACTTCGGGCATGCTCGAGTTACTTCGTAGTCGGCTGGACCCTTTTTCCTGGGCCCTAGTTGCGAGGCGAGGTCACAAGCTGAGTTGCTTTTTAGGCCCAGCTTGTTCTGTTGATTTGGTAGTATTAGGTAAGAATGGAGCGTGTTTCATCACAAAACCGTTAAGCCTTTTATCAGCGCTTAATTTGCGTAGCTTTTTCCCAAATGGGTTGGTTTCCAGTCTAAACGCGGATGCAGCTTAATAGCGATTGCCTATCTCACTTCCATAACCCAGTGACTGGGTAATACGTAAACCCTTGGAACGCTTCTAAGCCTCTCTAGTCTCTAACAAAGATAATAGGTAAATAGATTGTTGAGTTTTGTTTAGAAATAACTCTTATTTATATATTGACAAATCAAAGGTATACTTTAACAATACTCTGGACTAACCGTGCAACGTCAAATGATTGTTTATTTTCTCTATAAGACAAGCTTTTTTAGTTATTTTTAGTATTCCTGCAATCTCTTTCTTCCGACAATTTGATAAGGTTAGAATAGAATAGGACACTCTTTATTCTACAGACACCAGCACATCAAGCTATTATAATTATCAACTTTATCATTAAAAAAATAAAGTTCATTTTAAATTGGCAAAATTCGACAGTTTGGGGTACCTTGATATGCTGGCGTCTGTACACCAAGAAAACGGTAAGTAACTTGTCAATTGTCTTGTATGACAGTCATGAGATGAATAAGACTCCCTCTATTATATTTATAAACATAATTCAGTCCAGAATCCTCATCTGAAGAATAATAAGAACCTATCAACTACATCTGGGTTTGGAGCCAGGAATAAAGAGCTGGGGATCGATTAATTCCACCCAAAAAAGTAGGAAGAGGCAGTTAGCGAAGCATTTCATTATTTACATTGCTTTTACAAAGACACTCCGGACTCGGACGCCATTTCATTAGGCTAGTTCATTTATTATTTAGATGCAGAGTACGCTAAAGTGGATTTTCAATTAGCAAGTGACCAAGGAAGTTATCCCTTTTCATAAAACTGGGTCCTAAGCCTTTTAGACCTTCTATCATCTTATTTCACAGCTGGATATAGGCCTTCCCCAAAGATTTCCACAACAATCGGTCCTGCGCTGCCCTCATCTATCGGCTTCCTGCGATCTTGACCGGATAGTTGGAATACCGTGGACCATTAAAGAAATCTAATGGCTCGTGCAGATCGCGTGGCAAAATCATCCTAAACTGCAAACAAAATCAAATAATTTAATTCTAATAGACTAGAAAAGGCGTCAGAACGTCTTGTTGTATGTGATTTCAGTTGCCTCTTTCAAAAGGAAGTTTTGTATGGAGAAGAATGGGCGAAAAACCCCATACTTACTCTTAATTTACTTACTCTTCTTCAATCGGTCCCTCTGTTGGAGGATCGTGGTCACTGAGTCCATCATACTACGTCTACTAAGTGATAATTCAATCACCTTAAAACTTTTAAAATGAACTTGACCAGATTGACATTGACCCGCATTACTATACGACAAAAATGTAATTTGCAACCCATTAAAACTTAGATTAGTAATATCGGTACAGACAGGCCAAGTTCCTAACATCTATTCAATTGCAGATAAGCTATACCTTCCGAGAATCTTGGAGTAAGAGGACAGTTACCGACTGGGATTGAATCCTGTTCTTGATAAAGCTAGCGACCTGCCAATGGCTCAAGGGTAAAGATCAATTACTGTACGAAGATTTGATAACTTGATAAAGCATGTTGTTTATTTAAGTGGACTTGAAATTCATAATGATTAAAAGTAGATAATAATTGATCTTTACTGCTTAAAAATTTTGCTTTAATGTCATGATGGCCCAGTGGTTTAGGCCTCGCCTCTTGTGCACGAGGTTGTGGGTTCAAACCTGGGCAAGTACCAATGTGAGTTTTTCAATTCATATGTACCTACTTTCTAAGTTTATCTTGGACATTACTGACATCGGTGAAGGAAAACATCGTGAGGAAACCTGGACTTTATATAATGAATATAAGTCTGAAATCGCCAACCCGTCTTGAGCAAGCGTGGTGATTAATGCTCATGCCTTCTCTGTATGAGAAGAGGCCTTTGCCCTGCAGTGGGACAGTAATAGGCTGGTACTACTACTACTACTACTACTACTGCTTAAAAAACTGACTTTTTTTTTTCTCAAGTATATTGGGATCAGCTGTAACTGAATAGAGATGAATCTGATCGCCAGAACCCAGTGACTGAGTAACAAGATCATCATCTGCCTCGCCTTTTGCCATATATGTCCAGTCTAACCGCATACAGCTGAATACTAGTATTTTACATGGAGCGACTGCCTACCAAACCTCTATAACCCAGTTACTGGGTTACAAGCAAGATACGCTCTGGGGAGACTGTTAAGTACTGACTTGCTCTGTATTACTGCATTCAGTAATGTTTTGAGTATGAATGTGGAAGGTTACAAGAATATAGGAAGACCAAAGAAACGATGGATGTGTCTGGTGAAAGATAATACAGCTAGAGTCATCTTAATGGTCACCTCCTGGGTAACTATTGAGATGAAGGCAAATAGAGGTTTCCATAGATGAAGACATGTTGCGCCGAGACCAAATAAATAAGGACACTGGCAGGAGGATGCTGATGATACTTACAGACGAGCACACGGCCAAACACACATTTTTCAAAACTCTTTTGCAAAATTACGGCACGGTACAAAGTTCAAAAGAGTTCCAAAAGTTAAGAAAGGCAGGCCTAAAACGTCCATGTTATGTACTTTGTAGGGGTATTAAATATCCTCACCTAACAACCCACACTTGGCCGAACTGGCCCGCACCCTCACACAGGGAGGAAGAAACAAAATAACTCCGGTTAAAACAACCCTTTCTCCCATGACCCACATAATAATACCTATATGGGGCGTGAATTGTTATAATTGTTTTACTATAGCGCCTGCTTCGTGGCTTCGTTCGCCTTAGTGCGAGCTTTTACACCAATTCGATCTCGTTAACTTTAATTAAAACAACATCACGCTTGTGTTTCACGAAGGGTTAGATAGAGATGTAAATTTTTATATGGTACAGCCATATTTTGCCAGTTATGTTTAAGTTCTATGTTATAGGGGGAGAGTCATGACTATTGTTATCAACCGGGCAAGAGTCCAGACTCCGGGCTGCTACTGAGAAATTCCAGATGGAAAAACCCAATAACCATTTTTCCGACCTGGATATCGAACTCACGACCCCACGTTCAGGAGTAGTTGCAACAACTAAAACAGCAACGCAGCAGTGCTTGCAACAACTAAAACACGAGGCAGTAATAATAATATACGTTTTTTTCTCAGGGTCACCATCAGCAGGTAACTGGGACAACTTGGAGCTGGCTGACGAGATCATGGACGTCAACGAGACTCGGCTCGAGGACATGTCCAGAGCGGAAGTGCTCGGTCATATACATGAGGTAAGCAGCCTTGATCATTCTCTCTAATTCCAGTCAAAACACAACCACGAGTAGATATTCCATCTTTCTCTAAAAATAACAATATATTTCATTCCTTATATCAATTTAAAATAACGAGAATCGATAACATATTTAAGAAGAAAAATTACCATTGACTGCTGTTGAACAGAAGTTGGGAACAAAAGACTGGCGATAATTTTAGCATCACCTTTTCATGTTCAATTCTGTGGATTATAACACCCAGTTTGAACTGGGTCTACTGGGTACTCCTTATAACCAGTCCATCTTTATTGGTAAATATGGACTGGCTATAAGGAGTAGATGACAATTCAAAGTGGCCTACTTTGAATTGTCATCTACTATTGTCATTCAAAAACAGTCCAGTTTATCATGTAAAATCAATGTAAATGTAAATTCACGGTCCTAGTTCAGTGTCATAATATAATCTGTTCTGTTCCAACAAACTTGAATGAAAAGTAGCTCTTATTGCACCACACTGTTAGGTCCACAATGCAGCGTGGAAGGAATCTTATGTAAATAAAAAAATTGTCCGCTTCGCAGTCAACGGGGAAAAATACCCAAAAGGCTTGCAATATTGCCACGTTGAAAGGCAATGCTGATTCTTCTTCTAAATTAAAAAAAAAAACAAAAAAATACACGCTTTTATAGAAAATCCAACTAAAAAATAGAAAATAAAATTTAATAAATTTGGATTAAGAAAAGTGTAAATTAGTTAAAAATGTATATTAATGGAAAAAAGCGTGGGGTGCATAGTGTTAATATTGAAGAATACACGCCGATACATGGAGCCCACTGTGAATGAGAGTAACCATGGAAAAATAGAAAATGTTTATAACTATAAAAGCGTGTTTTTTAGTTTTTTAAACTATTTTTTTCTTCGAATTATTGCATTGTCATCGGTCTTTGACAGGTGTGCAAAATTTGAATGAAATCTGACCGTTTGAAGTCGTTTGAGTCGGTTACAAACATACATACAAACATACAAGTGAACCTAATATAAAGCGTGTAAAAAAGCATGTGAAGAGTCAACCAACCACTTGACGACGATGTCCCGAAAAATTAGAGGGATATTCAGCTCATCAAATATTTTCATGCTTGAACTTACTTCAAAGTCAATCCCACAAGAATATTATTTAATTTGGAAAAAAATAAGTTAAAATAAAAAATGCATAGGTACTGAAAGATTTGTTTACCTCCTGTAACACTGACCAAAGGATTGTACAGAATGAACAGGTTTATTTTAAAGTCCAGCGCTGCGGTTTTCACAATACGGGCAAACTCGTGTAAGGCCAGGACTTAACAAAAATATTGTGGCATTAGCGACCTTCTATGTATTTTTGGGATCTATATATTCACCTTGTAAGATATAATACCTGTGCCTTGTCCGTGTGGAATTTCGCAAAACATGGGTTTTCATTTCTTGATCGTAACCCTAATATTTTATCTAAAATAAAAGTATTCTTAATTACTCCTCATTACATCAGCTATCTGTCATTGCAAGTCACGCCGTCGTTTCGGAGATTACCTCAAACAAACAGACAAAAAGACAGACAGACAGAAATTGTTTTTTTATTTGTAGTTCTACGGTACTTATACACTTTCATATGCATTTCATAAAAAGCTATTATTTTGTCATTACTTATAGGGTATTTATTTATAGAAGTTGAATAAATAATGGTACCGGCTTGATACTTTCACCCTGCACGTCAAATGACTCTCTCTTCTTCAGAGAAGGCACGAGCATTAATCACTATGCTTGCTCACGCGGGTTGGGGATTTCAGACTTATATTAATTATAAGTCCAAGTTTTTCCTGATGTTTTTCTTTCCTGATGCCTGTGTTATCTCAAATAAACTTAAAAAGTACAAACAGGAGATAGTATAAATATTACAAACAATTATTTTTTAAAAACTGCTAAATTTCTTATGTCAACTTTTAGATGGTTTTGTAAGTACATATTTATCAACCAATCAGAGCAACTTACAGGCACAGTTTCTTGCTTCGGCTTTCAGTCACAAGGGGCTGAAAGAGGGATGTGAAAATTCTTATTAAATCAGGTTACATGTTGTTGAAACTACCAAAAAGTGGACAAGTTGACTTCGTTTTTCTGCAACGATAAAATAATGTGGTAGAAAACGCCAACAGTCGTTGAATCAATCAATTTTTAAAGAGCAGGCTATTAAGGCGCTTTCCCGCCCTTCCGTGAGAGTGGCTGAGTGGCAAAATAGGAGGGTACTTTAATAAATGAAGATCTAAATGGGCCGTTTGTGGACCATCTGTCTTCTGTAGTTGGGATCTGACTGATTTTGGACGCTTCACAAAAATATTTTGGATTCAACGGAGTTGTTGTTGTCGTAGTAAAAAGTAGCGATATCGTTTGTTTCTTATTTTTAGGCTTATCCATGGGCCTAGCTAGGGTGAGCAAGGGTGGGGAATGCCTACCTAGCTTCTTTGCCCATCCTAGTGAAATCGACAGTATTGAAGAATCAAAATCAAAATCATTTAATAATTTGCCAATATGGGTACTTTTTTATTTATTTTTTATCAGAAACAATTTACATTGTATTTGATACATTATTAATATAAAAACATGCGATAAAGGGAAAAAGATAAAATTAAAACATGAATACGTCCATAAAACCTTCCGTCCTTATGGGTATATTGCCTGAAATAAATAGATTTTATTTTTTTATTTATTTTATTTAAAACGAAAATAAAAATATTTACAAAATAGGAAATTGGATATTATAATATTAAATTACAATTCGTCTAAGGAGTACAAGACTCTCTTCAACAGAAATGCTTTGAGCTTTGTCTTAAAAAAGCTAGTGTACAACAAATCCTTCAAATCCACTGGCAGTTATTAAATATTTGTACAGGTACAAAAGAAAAGGTCTTAAAACATATGTATAATAGGGTCCATTAGCCATATTCTACCATAAGGCATGCACAAATACTTATTATTTTATTAAAGAAACTAGAAATTAAGTATAAAATACATTGTTTAGTATATCATATGAAGTAACATCAAATAAGTTCATCCTGTAAATATTCAGTAACAAAATAATGCTTTTTTTAACAATAGAGTTTTAATGTTGTTTTTAAATATGTTGATATCCTCCCTGAATAATATACTCACTGTTTAATCGCTTTTATTATGATACAGTTTGTTCAGTTGGATGGTTGCCCCCCCCCCCCCCCCCCTAGACAAAGTTCCTAGCTACGCCAATAGATTAATCGAACTCATAGCTTGTACCACTAACAATAGAGATTTCTTTCAATGGTAAGATAGGTACAAAAATATACTAAAATCAAAACATAAATATAATATCGTATATAAAAATCAATTACCGTGCGCGAGTCTCTCAAAAACTCGAAAATGGCTGGATCGATTTTAATGAATTTACATAAATGTTTAGGTAGCTGGCACTGTTCAGGAAAGACGACGTCTATATCACTGTTCAGGAAAGATGATAGATTGGAGTAGCTTGATGTGCTGGCCCCGGTACCCATAACCCATATTTATGAATTAAGTCTTAAAAAACAAATTGATAGATATTGTATTCGAAACGGGTATTTGAAATTTTAAAATCGTTCGAATTGACGTTACGTTAGAATACCTACGTCAAAGATTCGTGAAAACTACAATGATTGGCTGTTGATGATTCAGTTAACCAAACATAGCAGTTGGCATGCGTTTGCATCTTGTTTGTTCCAATTTACAAACATCTTTGGATCTATTTTGCAAAAGAATGTCCACGTCACGTCACGCTAGCATCACCTAACTTATCCCGGATGGATATTTACAGAATAGACCGGCTGGACGCGGGCGTGTAGGTACAGCTTCTGGCATTTATCTCTGATCCTTAATTATTTTAAACGATTAAGGACCTTACTCCTGAGATACGACGTGCAGACAAACCCCCACCATTCCGCCAAAAGCTCAAATTAAATGCCTATAATGGTCCACGGGCCGTCTTCTGTTTGACATGACTGATGTAAAGGTTAGAAGCTAATTGTATTTAGTCGATTGCAACAGCCTGTAGTCAGTATGTTCTCATCACAACATAACGTTCTAAATATAAATATTTGTACAGTTTACCATAACATTAATGTTTGTTGCAGTGCATTTCATCGTGTGTCATCAAACTGCGTGTGAAGCGACGGAGCGAGACCAAATTATGTGAGTACTGTTCATATTTAATGCTGTCAACATATTATACAAGGTGTAATTGAATTAAAACGCGCGGCTGGCGCAGTGGCTGAGCGATTGGCTGCTGCGCTGCTTGTCGCGGGTTCGATTCCCGCACGGAACAAATATTTGTACGGCCTATAGGTTCCGGGTCTGGCTGTTTGTGTATTTGAGTTTTAATGTTTGTAAACGCACCCACGATACAGGGGGAATTCCTAGACTGGGGCAAAGTTTAATAAAAAATAAATAAAATGGTAGGTATTTGTTTCTGTAAGTAGATACAGTCACCAGCATAAATATCTTACCTTGACACAAAATTTAAAAGCGATTTCCTCGTGCAATAACGATTAAAACTTTAAGGAAAGCTCTATTTTATACTAGTATGGTTTCGAAAGATAGATTCGGAAGATATTTATGCTCATGACTGTACCTAGATCTTTCCGGACACTTTTGCACACTAATCTAAGGTAAACAATTTAAACATTAGATCGCATCGGATCTGACTGATGCCTGAGAAGAAATGACTCCACAGAATAAATGAATGAATGAAAACTGAGGGCTCGTGGGCTCTTCAAAGTCCTAACATTAATTATATTGAGATATTAAGTATGTGAGTCAAACGATGGACAACAAAGCCTGGAAAGGCCAAACAGCAATACAAGCTAAGCTAAGCTAGAGTCTTGCATTCTTTTGTAACTCCGTACTAAGTTAGTTAAGCTTAATGTCAAAGTGTTACCACTGACTGATAACAGCTGATTTATTGTTCAGAGTTAAAAGGTTTTTATTTCTTTAACAATGTTAATTTAATACATGAAAAAATAAAATAAATAATCACAAGGCATCGAAAAATTCAATCGCATCACTGTCAACGGGAAAAGTGCCCAAAAGGTTGGCAGCCACGTTGAATGGCAATGCTGAAGAGGAGACCAAACGTTTAAAGGAAATTAAAAAAAAACAAGTAAAAGACTAAAAAAGTAATTACAATAAGCTAACAAATTATCAGTTTCTGTCACAATATTAGAAGTAGAAGCAGTATTCAAATTAGGCTGAGCACTTTTTGAACGTCAAAACGTTGACAAAAGACAGTCCCCCAAAACGCCCACCTTTCACTGTTTACGTATGTAACGTATATTGTGATAGTCTGTTGCCATGAATGATGTCTAACTAACATCTAAGTGCTGGTTCATGATACGGTTTACTTCTCATTACGCGGGGTAAGACCCCGTTTGACCCAGAGCCGAGATCCGTGACGTATCTGGTTCCTCGAAGCGGGGTCTGCAACGGAGTTTGAACTCACCTGTCTATAAATACGTTGTAGAATTATTTTTCAAATCTTTCTACAAATGAGGAGACGGTCAGCGGAAAATTATAATGATGATGTTTCAAATAATTACGGAAATAAAAGTTGCTATGCGAAATTTTCGGCAATTATTTTAATTATGTTTTGAGAAAATGTATCGCGACAGCACGTAGGTCTGAAAAACGTTACTTGTTTAGAACTAGCTGTGCCCTCCGTTCTGTCCGCGTGGAATTAAGAAAAACATGGATTTTATTTCTAAAATAAAAGTAGACGAAATTGCACCTTAGCTATCTGTAAAACATATTAAAAATTGTGTTTTTGGTATAACTACCGTATAAACTTGTCTATGTCCTTTTAACATAATAGTAGTAGACACTTCAATTTTATTTATTTATATACTTAGTTAAAGACTTTATAAAGTTACAAAAATGTTGATGAAATGATTTCTTGACTATGTCTCATAGATCGTAGCAGATGGCGTTCTGTAGTTACTGTCCACCCCCATGGGAAAGAGGCGTGAGTTTACGTATGTACGATACGTTTAAAGTTTTCCTAGGTATATAAGAGATGTCACAGAATCTCTCAGTTCGGATCATATACGGACGATTCATATTTTATCAAGCGATAGTGGAATAGCGACATACTACAAATATTTTATGAAACGCTAAATAATGCAGCAAGATTCTCAGGTATAGATATTTCTTTTAAAACATGACGTAACATCACGACTGTAATTCCCTGGTGTTGGGCGGAGGTATACCTTTAGTGCAGCCACATTTTGCCAGTTATGTTTAATTCCCATGTCATAGGGGGCGGGCCTATTGCCAGTATTGGTATTAAGCGTGCTCAAATCCTGGCTCTGCTGCTGAGAAACTCCAGATGAGAAAACCCATTAACACTTTCAACGACCCGGGAACCGAACCCAGGACTTCACGCTCGGCAGTCCCGCACGTAACCACTAAACCAACGAGGTAGAATAAAAATACAATTTCTCATAAAACTTACAAATAAATCTTATTATCAAGCAATATCGTATGGACGTTCCGTAAGTATTATGTGAAAAATCTATTACGTCGTTTATAAGCATTATGTGAGAGTAAAACAACTCGCATGCCGTGACGGCAAACGGTATGACACTCTCTTATGCCGTCATGCCTCCTCTCCGCTGCAGATCACTACTCCCAAGTGTGCGTGGCGCGTATACTTTATTCTTCGCTCGTTTACTTATTTTATTCCATATTTTTCATTAATTATAAATGTTTTCAAGAAGCATCAGCGTCCCGTGGCGGCCATCTTTTTTTAAAGAGGTGAAAATCTAATGACAAACCTCTTTAAAGATTCTTCGTAATGAAAAGCATCCCTTATCATCATAATCTACCTATGGCCTTTACCCTACTATGTTGGGGTCGGCTTCCAGTCTAACTAGATGTATCTCAATACCAGTAATTTACATGGAGCGACTGCTTATCTGACCTCCACAACAAAAAAATAAAAAAATGAGTTGAATTTTGAGGATGAGAATCAGCTCTTTTTGAACGTCAAAATTTACATAAGGCAGTTCCCCAAAACCCACCCTTCACCACTTCCTGGGAAAAAGAAGTGGCGCAACAAACTCCCAAGAAAACCACAAAGTAAGATTCCCCTTGGTAAGCCTGGTCTCAGATTATTGCTCTTCTTATAACCTAATGGAATACAAAATCAGCGGTGTTCGCAGCCTCCTGCCAATGCAATATTGGTGAAGATAGGATAGGAGTCTTACTTTCAAATTTAATAACTGTCGAATAGAAATAGGAAATAGGTCAAATGCGGTTCACTGCGTTTTATGATTTTCTACGTACCTAATGCGGTTTAGTAGAGGTTACCGAAGCTTCCTTCTGGATCAGGTGATGTCTGCCATGGGCTAGGATTACTGTTAGGAGTTTCAGACAGAAATATACAGATATATTTAGAAGAAATTTGTTACAGATACCATACACATACCATACACATTGTTACAGTTACATACCATTCCCTACGCCTGCATTCCCTGATGTCTTAGGGAGAGGTGTACCTATAGTAAAACCACATTTCACCAGGTATGTTTTCTAAGTCCCATGTAATAAGGGGCGAGAATTTTGATAGATTTTTTTTTGGTGGTGAAAAAGTAACAAACAAACATTAGTACACGAGTACGTACAAGTTACATAAGATTTTATAATATTAGTACGGACTTAAAAAATCTGCTGTTCCCTAGTAAAGTTCAATACCTACACGATCAAAATGAAGAGCTGTATTGTCTTTCGTATTCATGATTACAATGACATCTTTAAATAATCCATGTTTGAATTAAAATCTTACAAAACTAGTATGTATATGAAAAGAAAAATAAATCACACTGTCAACGGTCAACGGGAAAAGTGCCCAAAAGGCTGGCAGCATTGCAACATTGAATGCCAATGTTGCAATGCATATAAATAAATAAATACAATACATACACGTACATGTTTATTTGTGTATATATTCTATGTAGGTATTATACTCGTATTTATAGTTTATAATAATATATATATGTATATATATAAATATATATTTCTTTTCACTTTTCTTTTAAGAAATTGCACCTGCCACTGTTTGTCTCTGCATCACCCAAAGGTTGACTGGTAGAAAATGCCTAAGGCATTAAGTCCGCCTCTGTACATTTGTGTGCTTAAAGTATTCAATAAATTAAATAAATAAATACATTTATAATTTACATACAAAAGTAATAATGAGGTGTGTGGGTGATGAGTACTTATGTGCGGACAAGAATGGGAAAGCAAAAGTTTTCCTGATTTCAATGGGTGACCTTTTCTGAGAAGATCAAATCAATGCGCCTAATGGGACGTCAATTTGCATCCGTGCTTTAGTTCGACGCTCACAATTTTCTGTCCCTAGTCCCGGTTAATTGCCTGAGGGCAGATACATTTGCATAAGTGTCAGACGGCATAGAGCTTTGCCAGTGGTAGACTTGAAGCATCACCTTTTAATCTGATAGGTTTTATTATACGACTACCTCATTGGTCGCATGCGCTGATTGAGCAATGTGTTATTGGGGTTTTTCGTTAGGAATTTCTCAGTAGCAGTCTTGAGTCTGGATGGGTGCTCGGTTGATGGCAATAGGCTCACCCGTATTACATGGAACAAAAAGAGAACATTTAGAATAAAAAACATTGATGAAAACTCTAACTGAAAAACTACTCAAGCATAATTAACAAAATATATATTTATATTGGACTTCCTCTAACAAATGAAAAACAGAATTACTAACCAGAGAAAAGAAAAGAAAACTTGCCGAATGTAAAACCTCCTCCTTTTTTAAGTCGGTATAAAATCGCTGGGACTTGGAAGCTGCTGTGGTAATCGTCATCCACCTAAAGTTGGTATCTTTGCCTACGTATAACGAAATGTCTAGATACTTTTAGCTGCTAGCCGATATATGATACCTGATAACCCATATATGAAAAACCCATGTAGAAAGCGAAACTACATTTCCTAATTAATGCAGGACCACGTTTGGCGCGATTGTACTTCTCTTTGCAGTAATATGATTACGAACAGTCTGAATGGCTTCTGCAACTCCACCAATATGCAACTTCAAACTACAAACTTCGCTAAAGACCTTATTGTCCAGCACTAAAGTTCAAAATCCTTTGCTTAATTAGCGTACAACGGCGAATAAGTTTCAGTACGTCATTCCACCGCCTCGCCGGTATTGTGCTCGTAAAACAACGAATGTGTGTTATTGTGACATGGTTCTAATGTCGTTGAGTATTCGACTTTATGGAACTCTGTCACATTCGCTCGTGTAACTGTATTGCCCGATCGTGGTTTTGAACGCGCTCGCCGCGTTTTCGCTCGGACATGGCAGCCTTTGAGGTTATATTTTTAGTGTTACCATATTTAGAGACGTTGCTTCGGTCTTGGGTACTTTTAACCTGGGTAATCAAGCGGCTTTGACGTCAGAGTGATCTGCTTTGGGTTTTACTACTTTTTGATCATGGAGAAAAGGATTAGCTATTTTTCAATATTTGTTTTCTAATTCTATCTTACTCATGCTTAAATAAGTAGTGGTGTCTACTTACATCCATAACCTACCTTACTTTGCATACATTCCTTAGGTGGGCATTTAATTAGGTGTTGGTTAGTTTGAGTGAATAAGATATAGAGTAAAATAGCTAAATAGAGTAGATTTTAAAGTGGAATCCTCCAATTTATAATCTACTCTATTTAGCTATTAGCTACAAAAATAACAAATACGATCCCACAAATTTTCAATGATACAAGGTTCTATCTTCTGTGAGAAGATAAAAAAGAGGAACATGAATGAAGATGAGACCTCAAACGTACACAGCGTGAAGACGAAAATTGAAATGTATCGTTACTAGAAAGAAACTTAATAGAATCTCAGTCTGTTGAGACTTAATAACCAACAAAGCAAGTAGACCAACTAATAAACTATTCCAATCATAATCCAATAAGAACTTATTTCAAAAACATATGCGTTCCAAATTCAAACACTATTTGACAGCTTAGACATTTTTTTTAAACCACACACACATAATGACTCACTGACATTACGGTAAAACGTAACTCAGCGCACGGCAACACGCCATACAGCCTAGAGTGAGAAAGAACGTAACAGGTTTGTTAGCGTTCACGACTTACGTGTAGTGTTCACTTAAAACATCGTCAAATAATATTTAATAACAATCTCCTGTTATGAACCGATACGTTTCCTTCAACAATATGTGGTGTACTTAGTGTTCAGTGTTGAAATAGTGACAGTATCACCAAAGAGGTTGTCAGAGGTGAGTGAACTTAGACGCAGTAAGGCTTTTGCCCTTTGCTTCAGGATTCTGGAGTGGACGTCGCTGTTGTCGATGGTCGTTTTCTGTGCGATACTGTCAGTGTCGAAATTGTTGGACGTTCTTGTACACACCACAAACATGGTTAAGTGAAATCCTGTATTGTTTCTAAGTAATTAAAGAATCTTGGTGCGTTCTCTGGGATGTAAAGGCTGTGGGATCCGGTCTTGATACCTGTATGGTTCTTTGCTTTTTTGTTGTCTGTATCATCATGATATTAGGGTTAATGTCCAGTACTGTAGCTAACTATCCTCTGAAGACCTTGCTATAAAAACGGAATTTGTTGTTTATAAAGTGTTATATATAGAATAAGACCAATTTTTCTAGTTCTATCTAGGCAACCTTTACCCAAGTATTTACCATTTTCTAACTGATTATTATCTGTGTCTTCCTCAAATTTCAAAAGAATACCTATATCTGTATTTTGTTGTTTTTAAATTATGATTTCATTATTTTACGCTTCTTCAATGTTATTCATTACGAAATCGATACCTATTTTATTTTGTTTACGACTATTAACATTCACAAGATCATTACAAAATATATTTAAATTAATTAGTCTATCAGCTGTTTATAATCTCTCGTCACTAAGTTCGCAACAAGTTGCCAACCCAGTGCCAGAGGGTGGTAGGTGAACACGAAGATTCACTATCTAATGGAATTATATTTAACCTGAATCTTGCCAAATACAGTTTCTGGCTAAGCCTGGTAGACACAAACCAATCGTGATGAGTTTATGAATGACTGACAAAGTGAATGTCATCGTGTGATCTTGAAACATTCGGTCAAATAAATAAAATACCTTATTTTAACGCCTATTGTAATGCCCTATTTAGCTCTTAAAGTCATCCTATATAAGTTTTCATGGTGTACAATGAAGAGTAACCTATTCTATTCTATTTTTTTATCTAAACACTAATTTAGGAAGTATGTAAATTAACTCTTGATATCTTAGAAATATGTTACGTAGGAGAAACTTAAAGCGGGGTTAATTAATGTAACCCTGGTTCTAGGTCGTTACCCTACTATTAACGATCGATAGCTATTAGGTCTTTGCTCTTTCGATCTTCAAGAAGCTTATTCCTTTTAAGTATCACGTTATTTTCTGACGATGTACCTGCACCTACTTATTGATTTCATATCTTGTACCCCACACAAATACTACAGCCTCATTCGTCTCTTTCATTTTTTCAACTATCATTTCCCAGTTCATTATTTCTATCAAATTCCGAACGATTTTGGAGAAAATTACAAATCCATTGCTTTTTATTTTTGAACAATTCGTCTGCGCCGCAAAGCTAATAACTCAATGAATATGTATTGTTGAACTGTCAAAATGCAAGGATCGTATCTTATCCCACTATCTCCCACAAGCCTGTCATCGTCGTCATCCACTGTTCAACTTTAGTCACTGCTGGGTATAAGCCTTTCTTTATTCGTAACAGTTCCCAACTCTCCTGTGTTAACCTCGTCCAGTTTCTACTCCCAAATGTAAAATGTTATCTACCCAACATGCAACCGTACTCCACTCATTTTTGGAATACACTCTATCGTTGAAAACCTGACGCATAATAGACAAAATACATCTTCTTCAAGCATTATCTTTAAGCTACAAAACTTATCTATCGCAGACTAAAGAATTTGGTAATGACCTCGTTCCACATATCGTCATTAAAAAACTGCACATCACTAATGCTAAATCGTGAAACCTTCTCATATAGTTTAGCTATTAAAAAGTAATTACGTCCTCACCTATGTACGTGCGTTCAAATATGTGTATGTTCTGTTTCTTCTTACCTACGTGACTACCACCTAGGATGTAAAATACGTAATTATCAAAGCAAAGCATTTCCACAATGCTTATACCTACAGATATTGACGTAAATTTCGTGGTAGCATCAGGAGTTTTTTCCTTAGATTTGCGGGCCCCGGTTGAGGCTCGCCATTTTAACATGGAAATTGTGACATGGTTGGCTAAACGTGTATGTCTGTACGTCTCTGTCTACCCCTTCTGGTCATTCAGACGTCTTTATATCACCGTTAGGCAAAATATTTTCGAAAAAGGCATTCTTTCGTAAATAATTTATTTGAATAGAACATAAATAAAAGTGAAAATTAGAAATTACCATATATCCGGCTATAATACCAACATTACACAGCTCTTAGGTAATATAATATATGCATTATGTTTATTGAATTCAATATCTTACATATTTTATGATACACGTACTCTTGTAACGAAGAGAAAATAAAACGATGCAGACAAATCCAAGGTTGGATACCGTAGGGAGGTAATAAATTGCAAGGAATCCTGAACTTACCCATGCACTTGGTTTGTTCAATGAGTCTTGGAGAGAGAAAGTCACATAACATACAAAACAATGAGAATCATCAATCATAACATCATAAAATCACCCTTGTATTCACTTAAAGGTTAGGCTAAGGTGCACAGCACACCCACATTTCTCTAGTTATAAACTTGGGGTTGTTACAGATAAATTACAGTTGGAAAAACCCAATAACTCTTTGCCCGATTCGGGAATGGGACCCCACGATTAGCGGTAGCCCTTGTTGTCACAAGAGCCATATTATTTTTATGTTAAAAAATGAATAACAGTACACTTGCTAATAGAAGACCTATAAATCGCGTCTTTCGCCTTGCAATTTTCATACGTCACTTTGAATTCTTGACAATTATAATCATAGACACCGAAGGCAAGATCTAAAGCCAACTAAAACTAAGTATCCACTCATGCCTAAAATTAAATCACTAGTAAATATGAACAAGAACATAAAATTATGTCAGTTCAATTAACATTCTTATTTAGTATCAAATTAAGATGAATTTAAAGTGGTATGAAATATGAACGGCAGATTCTTCCAAGGATTTCATCTTCCTTGGCGTACCCTCGAACAATCGGCTTGCAAAAAACTGGCTGACCTTGTCCGCGGCCAAGTCATAAGCGGTATAGTTATATGTGTTACTTGTACCTATATGAATATATCAGGCTAGCCTTTATCCAGCCAACGAGATGCCAGATCTTGAATCCAGTCTCACCAGTCCAGATGATTCTGAAATTCATTTTACGCAAACGATTTTTCTTTTGCCTACGGACCGTTTAGATTGTTACTCCTTTTCGTTTGACTTTTGACTTCCTTGTTGTTTGGAGTTTTGTATTCACACTGATCAGGTCCTTTCGAGGTCTGGTAGGGAAGCAACCAACAATAAATAGAAATTAAACATCACTGATCAAACTGCTCACAGAATTTTATGGAACTGAGTCTTGGGTATATGTTTCATTCCTTGATTGACCACGGCTAGCGCAATCTTCTCCGGTATTCTCTTTCTCTTCCTAGCTCTAATCTCCCATGGAAGTTGCCATATGTCCATGTTTTTTATTCGTCTATAAGGAAACATTTTCTCAAAAGTCGTGTCTATATATATGCAATCTGATTGATGCAGTGATAATTGTCTTGTCTGTATTACGTCATAAGCTGCATGCAATGTCGTGAGGGATATTATGAATAGTTCATATTTATCATTTATAATAGCTACTGCAATGATTATAACCGTAGTATGTACTTATTTTGCTGTTTAGTATCTTTCTGTTATCATGATCATTTATTTATTTATTTTAATACTTTAAGCACACAAATGTACAGAGGCGGACTTAATGCCATAGTCATTATCTACCAGTCAACCTTTGGTTGATACAGAGACAAACAGTGGCAGGTGCAATTTCTTAAAAGAAAAGTGAAAAGAAATATATATTTATAAAATATATATATACATATATATTTTTATAAACTATAAATATAATACCTACATAAAATATATACACAAATAAACATATATATAAACACATACATAAACAATAAGAACAGTTAATGAGAAAACATTAGCGCTGTGATGAAACCACTGCCAACTTCTTACGAACATGCTCACGCACTTTAACTTTAAAGGCCAATCGGCCGGTTGCCATCCTGATTTCCTGCGGGTGCGCATCATTCTTGTATTTATGGGATTGATTAACTTGTACTACACCTAGCATGTGTTTTGTTTTATCTCCTGAATGCGAATCTTTTTTATTTTTATCATTGTATGCTTTATTTTATCGACCTGTATTCGAATTGATGAAAGAAGTTATGTGCACGGCTGACCATCCGCCCAGCTTGTTCCCAACTATGTCAGACTCGACTTCAATACCTGTATTTTACATGAAGCGACTGCCTATTCCACTTCCACATCCCAGTTAAGTACGAGGTAATACACCTTGGTAAGTTGGGTCGGGCCTTCGGGCTTCTGATCACCTGTAACGTTTGTCAAAGATTTATAAATGAAAGTCGAGACCAAGGACTTCACGTGATTCACGTGGCACGACGGGGTCTCGATATATATTGGATGGTCATCCATCCGCAGGCCGACCTCAACAGCCTTAGCTTAACCTTCGATGGTCCCGTGTGGCTATTCTTACTTAGCCACAAAGACCTATATGATATTGTTATGAGCTATAGAACAGTCAAAAGTTTTAAACCAATACATTTCTAGTTTCCGAGATCTATTAAATATGTGCAGAACTGCAAATGACTGGAGTACCATTCTTTACTCAATAGAATTAAGGTGACTACAATCAAAGTCTATTGGCATCAAAAGTACTGCAGTAATTTTAGAAACAATATTATCTGAGAAAGCGAAGTACATACTACATATTCCTCCTGATCGAATTTCCGACATCTCGTGGAAATTAACGATCGACGCGAAATAATATTAATTATTAATAAGTTCTAATATGTTATAGTGCACAAGTATCTACGTGCGCAAGCTCAGGACCACTCTCTCTTCCCTCACTCTCATAGCCCGATGGGGCGGCCAAGCGACACGGCCAGAGAGAGATCTGGGGCAAAACAAACAGTTTCACATATTTTCTTAATATTTCCAATTAGAAAAAATAAAGAGCACTTTGCTCGACCAGGGAATCGTACCAGGACCCAACCATTAGCAGTCGGCTTACTTGCGTCATGACTTATAACCTCATATACTTATATTAATAAGGCGAGTACTATTGTCGACTCTGTTCTAAATGTGCTAGTTAATATTGTGTCGAAATCCCTCCCTGAAACATGTAATTGGTCCTTCGAGCCGAATTGAAGTAAAAACAATATTATATTAATATCGACAGTTCAAATAAGCACGTTAAGCCGTTGGTCCCGGCTGTCATTTGTAGATCTTTGACAGTCGTTACGGGTAGTCAGAAGTCCGAAAGTCTTACGACCAGTCTTACCAAGGGGTAATGTGTTGCCCAGTATCTGGGTTGTGAAGGTCAGATAGGCAGTCGTTTCATATTCAGCTGCATCTAGTTAGACTGGAAGCCGACTCCAATAGAGTTGAGGAAAGGCTGGGCAGATGATGTGTTGAAATAAGACGTAATTTGCAGATAAACAACATAGAATCTATCGTTAGTCATCGTTGTCGATTAGGTCTCCGATGTATCATAGTGGAGGCAATAGTTCACATACCTACATAATTATTATGAAGTAATCGGTGGCGCCAATGATTCTCACAGCATACTTGAAGGAATCGTTATTATTACGCCGCCATTATTTTTCTTATTAAATAGGTTATTAGGAACGTGTGGATTAGGATTTCATTACTCTGATCCTTCAAGATTTCTATAAAGATCTGTACCTACAAGAGCCCGCAAAATTAAAATTTCTTTATTTTATATTGTGATGTTTTCGTGTAACAGTCATTAAATATTAAATCGGGTTAATTTAACTTGTGTTGATCATACTTCGTTAAGGAAAACTTTGCTTTTTTACGGTCGCTTTTTTTTTAATTACGTACATCGTAATTCCTAGCTGCAATAGGTATGTCTCCTAGGTACAAATCTTATAATTCTATTTGGTCCGTCAGTTAAATTACCAAAAAATATTGGACACGTATTTTTTGCTTACTCAAATCAATAAAAAGGGGCAAAGATATAGCACATCAAAGTTCAGGAGAAGGGGCTTGTGACTACACAAGCCGTTAAAAGTGTAGCACGGCGTGACGTCACGGTATCGTCATCATTTTTGGTTTACGTGACAAAAGAAAAAAAAAGGTGTCCAGTATTTTATAAGTAATCCAACTTTCGGACCAATCAGAATTTTAAGGACACTACCATATTCCCAAAACAAAGATTAGGATATTCGCGGGCCACCCTGGCACATCATCTTGAAGTAAAATTGGAATGAAGAGGAACAGTGTACATAAATAAAAACAACTTTCCGTTCCTGCTCTTAAGAACTAGGTCAAGTAATTATTTAAAGAGATTCAAAACCTAGGCAGAATGGCACGACATTATCCTGAGATTATTTCCTCGTCTTCTACCTATATATTCTAGGCCGGCTTCAGACTTTACGAGGCAGCATTATTTTGAGCCATTACACGCCTGCCTTGGCTTAAGATGTTCTCAAAACACGGCCCGATCCCACTGAGTGTGTGAGCGAGGGTCTTTACTAATGCCATGATGATATAAGATGAGTTCTGCAGGTATTTTCGAGATTTAGGAATTAGGGAGATGGGGTTCATGAAGTTTATGACGATGCTTATCCTTTGGTCATATCGTTAATGCAAATGTGAGCTCTATTTGACCTGAATGTTTGTATATTTGCCAAGTTTCCTCGATTCAATGATGTTACTTGCGTACTGACTATTAAAGATAGATTATTCAAGAAGAAGAATATTAATTAGGGAAAAATGGATTATACACAGGAATACTATGATAAGTAAGAACATGGTCATTATGAAAAGAATACTACGATTCATTCATGAACAAAAAGAGGTTCGTAGGTGTTCATGATAAACATAATTTTTGTATCTAATAACTTGACAGGGGACCGCGACGTCCACATTATAATCCTTCTCACTCCATAAATGAAAGAGTACAAAGATTTACATTGAGTGTTATTTAAACATATTGTCTTGAGAACAATGCTGGCTCGAGTAACGGTTGCGAATCGTTGTAATGACAATAGTGGAGTGCTGAGATGAGTATTGTAAGGA
Organism: Phlogophora meticulosa; assembly: GCA_905147745.2. Classification (NCBI taxonomy): domain Eukaryota; kingdom Metazoa; phylum Arthropoda; class Insecta; order Lepidoptera; family Noctuidae; genus Phlogophora; species Phlogophora meticulosa. Next base: position 15,998,060 of record LR990530.1, on the reverse strand, counting down.
GATGCAGAAGATCCGATTGGTACAATACTGAGAAAGCATGTGCAATGGTTCAAACAACCAATGCAACGGTTTTAATATGATATAAAGAAACAAAAAGAAATGTATTTATGACAAAATTTAAAACAAACTAAAAACCCTTAAAAAAATAACAGAATGGACACGACTGTACGGGAAAGCCTCAGCTCATATTGCCAGAAAACAACACAAGATTTATCACCTACCGCTAATTTACAGCTGAAAAACACGGCTCAAGTATATACTCGTATGTACATACATACATAAACTCGCGTATTTTTCCCGTGGGGGTACGCAGAAACCACAGCGCCACCCGCTACAATCTTTACATAATCTTTTTGCTTTTACAAGTTAATCTAAGACACCACTGTCTTGCTGGTAGTTGACCTTATTGGCCTGAATTAATCAACATGCAGTAAGCAGTGACTCTTTCAGCCTTGGTTTGAGAGCATGGCACTTACCGATTATACAAAAACATTGATACGAGTCGAGATGATAGATGACGCAGATGTGAAATTGGCAGAAATTGTTTCCACATTCGATATTTGATTCTACCGTTACACATCACTGCAATATCAGTTTGCGCAAGCGTTTAATTAAAATTCTTACATAGCGCCTGAATATGATTGGTAGCTAGATGTCTTGCTTCTTTCATAAATCAAATAGTTAAAAAGAGATGTTCAAATACATAAACTCACGCTTTTTTCCCATGGGGTAGGTAGAAACTACATAAAGCTACCTGCTACGATCCTAACATACTCGTTCTGCTTCATTTACGTTCATACATCTGGTCATACACGCACGCAGTTGCGAGTACTATGCACCTGACCTTATTGAAGACCATCACCAATAAGATCAGTGTATGTCCTTCTAGGGCGATCCCTCCCGGCAATTCCTTTTGTCAATTGTCTTTCATTCATCCTCTTAACGTGACCAAACCATCTAAGCATACTCTTTTCAATTTTTGTCAATACATCTCCTTTCAAGCTATAAAGTTTTTATAAAAAAATATATCAAAAGGGAAGAAAATATTTTGTTTTAACACGTTGAACGCCAAATGACCGACAAACAATACATTTTCTATTGTGTCTCGTTGTTTGGCAGTTAAGGTGTTACAAACAAAAATTTAATGAATGTTGTTTATGTTGTTGATGTTGCTGTTGTTGTTATGGTGGATCTTCTGTTCCTAAATCTTCATGCGTGTACAATGTACGGTTCTGAGCAGCATCTCTGCCGTTACGTCACGATGGCTGACGATTATTTTGTCACTCTATGTGGCTTGTGTAGGTGTATCATTGTCTAGCGAAAAGTTTGAGTGGGTGGAGGATTGTTCGTTTTTAGGGTTCCCTTCCCAAAGAGAGCCAACTGTAACCTATCACTAAGCCTCCGCTCTCCGTCCGTCGGTCCGTCTGTTAGCGGGCTGTAACTCATGAACTGTAATAGTTAGACAGCTGATATTTTCACAGAGTGTGTATTCTATTGCCGCTATAACACACATTAACAAAAACATAACAAAATAACAAGATTAAAGCAAAAAACGACTAAAATATAACGTTTCTTGTACGCCTGCAAGAAACGTGTTTTTTCGGTGTTCTTTCGCTGCGTTTGCGAGTCCGACTCGCACTTAGCTAGTTTTTATTTAGGGTTTTAGAAATGCCAATTCAACCATTACCAAAACCTGCAATCTTTTCAGTGTCTTGGGTCTATTTGTTTATTCACGAGGCTTTTTGTAGTTACGGTATCAATATTCTCATAAAGGTTTAATAATTGTTCAGTAGCTCATTCGACAAGAGTATTTTTGGTAACTGTTTTCTGAAAATACTTTATTGAAATCGTTGAAACTAGTCGTTTTGTGCTAGGAACTTAAGTAATAGATTGAATTTTAAATTAAGTTACACAAATTCGTGTTCGTATTATTATTTAAATATTAGTTATATTTGTTAGGTACAATGATGTTGGTAATTTAGAATTGATTCCTTTCAATTAATTTAAACTACCGTATTAAAAAATAGTCACTAAAACTATACCATATTCAAATCCATAATTCCAATTCGATGTTATTTCTGATCAGAGAAAAAAATATTAACTTTTGCTCGTGGCTTCGTCCGCGTGAATGTAAGTTATCGCTGATGCAGACAAAGTCGCGGATTAAAAACTATCCCATGTCCTTCCCAGGGCCTTATACTATCTCCATGCCAAATTTAATATAGTTGGCCAAGATACTTTCACATTTACAATAATAGTATGGATTTCGAAATCACAATTACTATTAAAAGTGTCATAAAAATTGTTAAAGTTGTAGCGCAAATGAAACTTTTATGTGTGGGTGTCAAAGTAATTTTTCCAAAATCACATATTTGTTTACATTATTGGAAGCTAAATACTAAACGCAAGATAGCGCAATCTCTTGTTCTTAATAATTCGTTAGACCACAGCTGGGTCCAATCGAGCCCTGTATTTTGGTTTCTTATAAGTCGATCTGTTTCTGTGGCAGGTTACGTAATATATGTCTGATATATCGTGGCTAATATTGCCTTACATCCTACCATGTCCAATAGGTATTGTATATAGCTCCACAACCAATCGGCCTGTAATTGGAATTTCCAAGTAATTGCTTGAGTTAATCAATGATGAACTAATAGGTAAGCGAACGATTATTTTTTATAATCTCGAGACACCAAAAAGATCATCATCATTTCAACCAAAAGACGTCCGCTTTTGGACATAGGCTTCCCCCAAAGATGTTCACAACGGTTGGTCCTACGCTGCTCTCATCCATTGGCTTCCAGCGCTCTTCAACAGATCGTCGGCCCACCTTGTGGGAGTCCCACGCTGCAAGTTAAAAGATGGCAACAATAAAAAGTAGTGTTGTTACCGATTTAAAATCACTTGTGTTAGTAGATAGAGAAAGCGCTACAGACAATTGACGTAAGCTGTCAAAACCGCCATAGTTTCACAGTAAAAACGACCGTTTTGCGCGACAGGAATAGTAAAACCCCCACCAAAAACTTCTATAGCGTAATGCTACTCCATATTTTGATCGCCTTTATTTTTATTTCACACGTTGTGTTTTCATTGTGTCGGTTTTAATGGAATTTTATCAATAAATTCTTCTTTAATGCAATCTTTCACAAAAGCAAGGCGTGGCTTCAACATGTGCAACGCTATTGTTGTTGATATTATTACTGATTGCAATTTGGCTCATTCATACTCGTAGGTAACGTTATGTTTTAGCAATGCCTTCCGTTCTGTGATATTGGTTCGTCTAAGGCCTTACGAGTACCTCCGTCATACTATGTCCCTTGACTTGATTTGGATATAGATATTTTTGGATCAATACTCTTCATTTTTAACCGACCTCAATAGGATTTTTTTTGTCTATGTCACGCGATGTCTTCGTAAATTGTGAACTGATTTTATTTTATTTTTTTTAGGAAATAATTTTCTGCAACGTTAATTCCATACAATTCTATTCCATTTCTGTATCCATATTTTATCTGCTTCATATGTGTTGATGATGCTATAATACCTGGTATACTCACTTACTAAGAAATTTGTGTGGGACACAAAAATATGAAATAATACAACCGACTTCAAACAAAACAATATGGTAACATTGGTTTTTTGCTTGATTTAGGTTTTGCCACAGACTCCGAAGTCGATTGTATATGTTATTAACAAAATATTTATAGATATATCTCAGAGAGGAGCTCGTGGCTAAACAAAAACAACCGCACGGGTTGATCGAAGGTTAAGCTACGCTTGCCAAGGTCAGTCTATGGATGGGTGACCGTTCGTAACATATCGAGACTCCTCCGTGCCTCGGAAAGCACGCTGAGCCGTTGGTCCCGGTTGTCATCTGTAGATCTTTGCCAGTCGTTACAGGTCAAAATCAAAATCAAAAATCAAAATCAAAATTCATTTATTCAAATTAGGCTGAGAATCAGCACTTTTTGAACGTCAAAGACGTTTACATAAGACAGTCCCCCAAAACGCCCACCCTTCACCAGCTTCACCCTTCACCAGGTAGTCAGAAAACCGAAAGTCTGACAACCATTCTTACCAAGAGGTATCGTGTTGCCCAGTAAATGGGTTGTGGAGGTCGGATAGGCAGTCGCTCCATGTAAAACACTGGTATTCACCTGCAACCGGTAAGACTGGAAGCTGACCCCAAAATAGTTGGGAAAAGGCTAGGCCGATGATATAAATATATCTATATGAAGCTCCAAAGTCCATAGTGACTACTGACATTAATAAAGACATATACCAAAAGACATTCTCCTCTAAAGTTTAGAACATCAAGCGAGTCGTACCGCTCTCTAAACCCTTCAATCAAAACAGATTGAGATTGTCGTACCTTTGTGTCTACGACAAATCGCGTTAGACCGCGACTATCCGCATACTGTTGCGACACGGCGATGACTCAACGTTCAGTGTACGTCGGTGTTACATAAACGCACGTATTTAATAGTCGCATAACTGTGCATTTAAAATTATCGATATTATCACGTTTCTAACTATTTTAAGTAGCGGTTTTTATTAGAAGTTAAGATTTGTATCTCTAGCTGCGCACGCAAGACTCTTTCGTATCTGATTTTGAATGCGTTCCTTGTAAATCTGCTTCTTTATCACAGATCTTAATGATCTTGGAATCTTTGATGAATATTTCATTTTTAAGACTAATTTCCCGGTGAACCATAACTAAGCGCAGATCTAAACTTATAGTATAACCAGGAAAGATAAAGATTGTATGTTTGTTTTTAATGGATAATCTCACACATTACTGAACCGATTTAAAAAAATCTTTCGGCTTTAGAAACCTACATTACCAGCGAGTAACGAAGGCTACATTCTATTTTCAAAACTACGAACTAAAGGGGGTATCTATTTGATCCAGCCTGTCCCTTGATGTCCTCTTCAGCGACATCCTAAGCCGAGGTTGCCCCCCCCGCAGGGAGTGCCCTTAGCGATTAGTCGCTTAGTTTTTTATGCCTGGATGGAGGCCTTAATTTTAATTAAGCCCCCCACAGGAAAGTTCGGTTAAGCAGTAGATATCTCTAAAGGATAAACTGCGAGATGCCCATTCCAAAAAAAAAAGGGAGTAGAGGGGATGTCAAACTTCGAAAGGAAAAGTATGAAGTCCACGAGGACGAAGGACGGAGTCGCGGGCGAAGTGCTAGTCTTAGATGAAAGCAAAAGCGAGGTGTAGATTACGTGACGCTTATGCCTGGATGGCTTAGTGCTTAAAGCTTTGCCTCTCATGGATGAGGTCGCGGGTTCAAATCCGGGCAAGTACTAATATGGCTAATTAAATTATTTCCTTTGTTTCTTACTTTAAAAAAAGCAGCTGCAGCTGAGTACCAGTATTTTACATGGAGCGACTGCCTATCTGACCTCCACAACCCAGTTACTGGACAACAGTCAGATTTCGGGATTCTGACTACCCGTAACGACTATCAAAGACCTAAAAATTACAGCCGGGACGGCTTAATGTGCTTTCCGAGGCACGAAGGAATCTCGATATGTTAGAAACGGTCACCCATCCACAGCCTGGCCTCGGCAATCGTAGCTTAACCTTTGATCAACCCGTCCGGCTGTTTTTATTTAGCCACGGGCTCCTCATTATACCATCAGTTACAAGTTCCAAATTATCTTTCTCTTTCCTGTATTCCAAAAGGATTCTGTTTTCTTTTCTTACGTCACAAACTATCCAGAAGATTCACAAGATATCGTAAAGACTACTTCCCAATTTAGTGCTAAGTTTGTAACTAAATATTTGATAGTAATGAGAACTTTCTAGATTCCGTGTTTGGCCCAAATCGAGTTAGTCCAGAGAGAAAAGTTTTGTTTATACTTAGTGAATGAACTAATGTCGCTAAAGCAGAACCTAATTGATTTATTTGTAAGATTGGATTGCCAGGTATAAAGTCACTAAGATCTCAGGCCAGATAGTGGGTTTGAGTGCGACATAGTTACGTAGTTACCTACTTCTTTCATTATTCTACTTTTTTTTTAAACGTTGCCCCATACTAGGAATATCTCCTGTATCGCGGGTGCGTATGTTTACAAACATTCAAACTCACATACACAAACAGCCAGACCCGGAAAAAATACCTGTAGGCCATACAAATATTTGTTCCGTGCCGAAACTGAACCCACGACACGCAGCGCAGCAGTCAATCGCTCAGCCACTGCGCCAACCGTGCCTGTTTACCGTACCGCACCGTACTTACATGTGTTGTAGAATTTTCCTGAGTCGACGTTCGAGGAAATTAGAAATATGATGATTAAATCCTTTTTTTTTTTTTAATAACGTTGCCCCACACTAGAAATGTCTCCTGTATCGTGGGTCTCGTTTACAAACATTTAAACTCACATACACAAACAGCCAGACCCGGAACAACTACCTGTAGGTCATACAAATATTTGTTCCGTGCGGGGATCGAACCCACAACAGCAGCCGATGGCTTAACCACTGCGCTAACCGTGTCGTCGCCTTTGTTGAACTAGTAAGTTTTTAACTGCACAATACCGCCTGTCAGCCATTGGCTCTCTGGCTCCCTCTGCGAATAGAGTTTTTATGTTTCTTGATAATAATATGCCTTTAACATGAAAATAACCAAACATGGAGGTTAAGTAAGCCAACTTAAGTGAAACCTGTACTCTGCGTTCGCAATTAGGTTTCAAAAAATATAAACAAATAATATATGTTTTAACGTCCTCATATAAGGTTCAGTTTGCGGTACGTTTTATGACTTTTTCATCAGATATTCTGAAATCAACTTAACCTACACAGCAATAAACAAGAAATTTATTTGAGTGAAACTAACATCAATTGGAAAGAAGTATTTGTGGTGTACAATGCTACATCTTAAAAAATACCTACGCCGTGGACATTCTATCTGCAAAGATCTTTCCCACTACATTAGTTGAATAGGGATGTGTCCTAGGTCAAAATATATCAAGTCTATTCAGTCCGTCAGTAAGATTACCTAAAAATATTGGACACGTATTTTTTGCTTACTCAAATCAATAAAAAGTGACAATGATATAGCTCATCAAAGTTCAGGAGAAGGGGCTTGTGACGTCACTGTTACGTTAAAAGTGTAGCACGGCGTGACGTCACGCGTAATTTCAACGAACTATATCGCCGTCATTTTTGGTTTACGTGACAAAAGAAAAAATACGTGTCCAGTATTTTTGAGTAATCCAACTTTTGGACCAAAAAGAATTTTTAAGGACACTACCCTATTCTCGTGTAAATTTTACTGCATCGTGAGCAGAACTATGTAAGCGCCACGGTCACTTGCCCCGCTGTACGTATCATTATCTGGATAATCGGCAGTCGGCACTTCTCATTTTTCTTCAATGCGTGCGGAGATGGTATCTGTAAAAGAGACGGGGTTAGCTCTTTATTTAAGACTAGCTGTACCTCGCGGTTTCACTCGCTCCTGAGGGTCGTAGCATGATGTAAAATAGCTTCGATTATGCTACGGGCTTCGATTTAAGGTAGATGCGTAGTGCCACCCCGCGAAAGCAAATTTCAAAGTTGTTTTGCTCATAATGTTATAAAGAAGTCATTCGCGTCCGAAACGAATGTGTTTTATGTATGAGAAGTATTCATAATTGAATTAATTGTACGTCTTATAATCTTCAAATTGTGCGATTCAATTAAATGACTGTTTCATGAAAACATGACATTTGCGCACAATACTAATTTAGAGAGTTATAATAGTGATATTAATTATTATGTTTCGAGAAGTGTATGTTTGTTTTTCAATAACAATTAAGTACCTTTAATACTGAACAGCAAATTGCAAAAAACCTGAGAAAATGTGAATTTCCCGGGTTGTTGCTTGTGCGTGGCTAAGGCGTACCTTAGCCCTAAATACAAGGCCCATCGCCATGTTTATTCCAACATTATGAAATGATTCTGTTGACATAATGTAAAATGTTATTTCAATCTGCATAACTAGTATTTAATTATGTAACATCTACGGTTGCAGGAGTCCGTTCATTATTTACATTGTAAATTAATGAATGCAAATCATATACGAATGTGTGATTCGATATTTCGAACAGACGCCATATTAGTATTGGATAGTATCGATGAAACAATAAAACTTTTTCTTTTAATTAGTTCTTTGTTTTTAGGCTGCCAATGGGACCCCATTACTAAGTCTCCGCTGTCCGCGGACTTGTGAACCGTAATAGGTAGACGATGAAAATTTCGTAGGGTCTGAATTTCAATAACAGCCAAATCATTTTTTTTACAAGAATTGATATTTTTTCCTTTTTATTTTGCTCGGAACGGTACGGAACCCTTCTGTGTACGACACTGATTCGCACTTTGACGGTTTGTTGCCTAATTTTCTTTCAAAACCAGATAGTAAAACTGATATGAGTTTTTAACTGTTGGCTTGGTCAATTATGTCTGGGATTTGAGACAGTAAGGCTTGGCGCTCACTAGTGGCAGGGCACGGCTAGAGATTTTAAGGTGAAGCCCTTGCCAGTGGGCACCGGGCCTAACTTTTAGTATTAAGAGCCACAGAATATCTTCGCAGGACAACATCCTTCAAGATAGATCTATATTTATTGAAACAATGAAAAAACTCGATTCCACATTACATTACAAGCCCCTTCAAGCAACTATAACCCTTAAACATACCACATAACCATCAGTTTCCCTCAAAACATCACTAATGATGATGTATCACCTATCTTTGACAACAGAAAGCGACCACAACTTACGACAAAGGAAAAGATGACTCTCATTCAAACTATTAGAGTTCATAGTCGATTGTGTTGTCCAAGAAGTTGGTCAGTTAGTACGCTGTTAACTACAGAACCAGTTTTTAATATACATTCCAGTGCAAACGGATAGAACGGTACTTATTATGTTTACTTGTGTCTATGGTCTAGGGTCCGAGACTCTGAGGTCTAGTTTTTAAACAAGGACGAAGTGGGCCTGGCTGTTGTTGACGACGCTGTTTACTTTTTTAAAGTTACAAGCTGTACATATAGTTTCTGTCGAGGTATTTGGTTGCAATTTTTTTTCTTTTGATTGAGAACTTCGTACCCCTTTTAAAGTAGGTATATCGTCAACCCGTCTTGAGCATGCGTTGTGATTAATGCTCGTGCTTTCTCTGTGTGAGATAAAGCCTTTTCCCTGCAGTGAGGCAGTAACAGGCTGCTTTTATTATTTGCATATCATTCGAGGAAATACATACCCAATAGAAGATGTCAGATCATAGATAAGTACGGTGGAAACACAACCTAAAGTTTATCATGTGCACTCCTCTGCCTAACCCTTTGGGGATGACAGGTATGATATTATCAAGTTACAATAGGGATGTGTCCTAGGTAAAAATATATTAAATCCATTTAGTCCGCCAGTAAGATTACCAAAAAATATTGGACACGTACTTTTTGCTTACTCAAATCAATAAAAAGTGAATGATATAGCGCATCAAAGTTCAGGAGAAGGGGCTTGTGACGTCACTGTTACGTTAAAAGTGTAGCACGGTGTGACGTCACGCGCGATTTCAACGCACTATATCGCCGTCATTTTTGGTTTACGTGACAAACGAAAAAATACGTGTCCAGTATTTTTGAGTAATCGACCTGTCGGACCAATCAGAATTTTAAAGGACACTACCCTATTACTATTGTTTAAAATTCAACGTGACTGATAATTTTAATTATAAGTTCTGATACAAATGTCATTCGAATTTGTGAAAACCCTTTCCATAAAAAGAAAACCCTTTTCAAAGTCTCCAAGAATCTTTAACACAGAGAATTCTCTCTCTTGATTTTGTATTCAAATCCCAGAACCCCCATTTACATTCGCTGTTACCTTACACACGTTCCACACCCCGGAATTTTACAGCAAAATGACCTTCCTAAGGAACCCGAAAATACCTTGAAATTTTCGCGCTTTCCCTACACCGAAGTGCTGTGGGGAGGCACATTTTTCATTTTTATGGTCACCCCCTCATAGCATACTTCCATAGTAAATAAGTTAGTTACCCCCGGGGTGCGGTTGATCATCGTAGAGGGTTACTTTCCATCCGGGTGGTAACAGAAAGCATGTTTTTTGGGGAAATTGTAAGTGACTTTTCCCTTGGACCAGGATAATTTATATTTTCGAAACTTTGTCGCGAGTTAAATACAGTTTGGGTTACGGTGTTGACTTGTACGGTACACAGACTGTACAACAGGTAACGAATCCAGTATAAGATGACCTCGCATTTTTAAATATTATCGTCATCAAACTCAACTGCCTCGTCGGTCTAGTGATCGCAAAGGCGACTGCTAAGTTTGAGGTCCTGGGTTCGATTACCGGGTTGAGCAAGGAATTTTATATAGTTATAGCACCTGATTCAATTATTTATTTTGCTGAATATAATAGCTACAGAATTAGCGCTTACAACAAAAGTTTAAAAATCATAGACAATGTGACGTTTGCTGATGCACTCTTCAATATAGAACCAGAAAATAACCTCAGCGCTTACCAGGGCTTTCAGGGGGCCTCCCTGAAAGCTGAGGTTATTTTATTGCTTGATAGTTTGGTTCTTCCATGCACCACTCTTGGCACCTGTCAGCGGTTTGGCGATGCCAGCCTTGATCTGTGGGATCTCGCTCAGTATAGTATCGCCAATTCCACTCTGCGCGAGTGGAATTGGCGACCCCTTCAAAATGATATTGAATTTGGGGCGAGCTGCTGTGATTCCACAGCTAATTAGAGACGGTATCTTGTCGACTGCACCTGCCATTTTGCTAATTTAATCAAAACAACTGCAGTACAATCTAAAAATTGAACTTCGGAATGAACCCACTCGACTACCGTATGTCACTGCAGGGATCCAGCAGTATATCAGCGTCAGATATATTTGCCTGACACATGCTGAGCTGGACTCCCATTTGGTGCAACCTTGAGACAAACACCGCACTTTGTATGTTGGTTATATATTACTTATAGTATCATCACAGTAATGTCTTGATTTCTGTGTTTTTTTTTGGGTGTTGGTACCTCGTGGCTATTTCCTTTATGTCATTATTTAAAATCGTGTTATACGATTTATCTCTCTCCATCTATCTATCATTTAATTAGATCTCCGAACTGCCAGGCCAGCTCTAGAACACAGTGTTACCAACGCGTTTATGGTTGACTGTAGGTACTAGGATTGCACAAAAGCATCGCTCTCCTGGCAAACACAAAAGCACCAAAATTACCGTCATTTTACACTTCAACAGTAGGCTGCACGTGGTAGTAAAACCGGTGTTTGCTGGTCTCGCCTTCTATTGAAGCTCCGTACTGCTGAAGGTCAGAGTTGCCGTGACAATGGTGGTGAAGTTTTGGCGTAGTGCGCTGTCATCCTATATTAACACTAGGAGTGCTCCCATCACCCAGGAAGGTATACAGAATAGACCGGCTCCTACAGTCGTGCTCCTTAATATATTCACAGTCACAATGGCTGACTCATCTCGGAGGCTCTCGATTGCCGACAGAATAATAATTGCACCATCGACATCGGCACGCGAATTGTTTCAATCGATCTCGATGCACGTGGCTTGAGATTATTTTGACGAAATTAACTATTGGTATTTTATGAGAAATTAGGATGTTTGGTACTCGTGGCTAAATAAAAACAGTGAAACGTGGGTTGGTCGAAGGTTAAGCTATGCTTGTCGAAGTCAGTCTGTGGATGGGTGACCGTTCGTAACAAATCGAGACTCCTCCGTGACTCGGAAGCACATTTAGCCCTTGGTCCCAGCTGTCATTTGTTGATATTTGACAGTCGTTACCTTACCAAGGGGTATCGTGTTATTTCCGTTTTATAAAATAACAACTTTTCACAATGACTAAGTAGTATGTTTTTTTATCAATTAACTACAACAACCACAGAACACTCATAATAAGGTCATGAAAAAGTCATCCAATGTAAATTTTGTACAGCAACATGGAACCTTTACCAAATAAATAGGTCTTCTATCAATTTGTGTCAATGGATCAACACAAATAGCCGTCAATATCCATCTGTTTGATTGTAACAGAAAATGTATATTAAGGATTTACTTTAAAGCGGCTTAATGAAGTAGGTAAGCTCATAATCCCATTTATCGGACGTTATGCGGCTGCATTAGCCAATTCAACGCATTTAAGGGTGCGTGTACATTATGGAACGCGCGAGAAACGCGTTGCAAAGCAGTCGGGGCCAGCGAGTAAATGTACATGTTACCGCTTCAAGTAAAAATATTTATGAAACTGCTTACTACTTAGTAAGCATTGTCTTCAAAAGTGCAACTAAGATGGATTTTCTAGGCAGACAATTTTCATCGAGTTCTCCTAAAATACTGGTTATTGGTGAAGGGTGGGCGTTTTGGGGATCTGTCTTATGTAAACGTTTTGATTTGAATAAATGAATTTTGATTTTGCGATGCCAGTTTTAAATAAAAAAAATCTGGGCTGTATGATAAATGCACCTACAAACGTATAACTAGAACGAGACTCAACACTTTCATTTAGTAATCAAATATCAGACTGGTTCCTCCTTCCGCAAATTAGTACTAGCTGTTAGCAGTCTCTAAGCAACTTAGTTAAGTTACCTTCCTAATCATCTTTTAGTCTGAGCAAATACAGCTGAATACCAGTATTTTACATGGACCGCCTGGCTATCTGACCAGCCAGCTGAATATACTGTCGCCTTATTAGTTTAAAAAGGTTCACATCTAACCAATGTTCTCTTGTCCACAGTATCAGACATCGGCCACAATATAATCCAGGATGCGTTCCTCATCGCTGTGGAGGAACAGGCGCGGCAGCGCTTGCAGCGGCTGTCAGCGCTCAAGCGAATCACGCCTGTTGACATGTCCAAATTGTCTGTAGAGGTAAGAACTTAACAACAATATTGTTTATTTTTAAGTAGTTGTGAAGCTGCAGCGGTAGGTATTCTTGAATAGTCAATACACGCCTAATTTACACGGACCGCGGTGCGATTTAATTGTCTGTGGCATACCATAAGTTGAAGCAACAATTATTAGTTGCACCGTTTCTTCTTTCAATTTTGTTGTATGCTACAGGCAAGTAAATAGCATCGTCAGATGTGGCTCCCGACATGATGTTTAAAATAAATGAAGAAGTTAGAACTGATTCATCGTATGAAGCCGCATCGAAACCAAAGCGAACGGTCGCGCAAATTCGCGGTCATCGCGTTCATTTATCAGTCATTTGTTTGGAAAACCAGAATGAGCCCTCTATCGGTACGATGACGCGTTCGGGTTCTTCGAGCGAAATGAACGCAATGGTCACGTGTTCACGCTTTGGCTAGAACTCAGCCAGATATTTCTAGTTGGTTTGAAGTGACTTCAAGCGCAGTTGACAGCATTACAGCGAATCACGCCTCTCGACGTGACATGTCCAAACTGTCTGTAGACTTAAGGATAATGCTACATGCTATACATGTTAATGCACTAGTCTTGTTTACTTGCGTAATATATGCTGACACTCACGTTGTTGGCTGCTCAAGGTGTTAAAATACGATTCGAGACGTTGATGAATGCGTGATAGGTTCGCGCGAGTAACTTGCAAGTTTGAACGCGCGTCATGGAATTTTGAAGAGCAATGTGTGCGCACCCTTACGGAAGCAAACAATGTATTGTCATTATTAGCCATTTAAACTGGAATGTTGCTGCCAGTAAATGGTACGAGTATTAAATGTTTGCATTATCTCTTGCATATTACCTCCGCCATTAAAGATTATTTCGACAATTTTAGAATGCACCGGTTGCGAAAGTTAGATGTTGTTTAGTCCTCCATCCTTGGCGTATAAAACTAAACAGACCTTTAAATATCTAGCTAGGACATTGTATACGAGTATACGAGCAAGCTGGCCTGTATTCAGTCCAACACTCAACTTGACGAGGCCACTTGACTTGCTGGCCCAAGTTGTAAACTACAGCGGATAGATCCAAATTCGGAGTAAACGTATGTAGGTACAGCACATAAATCAGCTGGGACAATGTGTGCGAGTGAGCTGGCCTGTACGTAGTCCGCCCCTCCACTAGAAGTGGCCACTCCTCTCCAGGCACAAGTTACGACACCCAGAGTGTTGATATTATACCAGAACGTACAAGAGTTAGGAGGGGCGGGATAGTCTGCCCTGAGGCCAGCACTCAATTTGACCAGACCACTCGACTACACGCCCACGTTGTAATATAATACAGCACGTTTACATAAGGTTGTAGACTACATACGTACAACACTATGTACTATAAATTAGCCAGGACAATGTTTGTGAGCCAGTTGGCCTGCATTCAGTACAGCACTCCACTTGAGGCCACTCGACTCGATGGCCCAAGTTGTGGGGTAGAGCGTGTACGTGGCGCGCGCACATAATGGAAGGGGTACAATGGATTAGCTATGACAATGCGAGCAAGTGAGCCTGCCTGCATTCAGTCCAACTCTACTTGACGGGACTATTTGTATGTTGACCCGAGTTAGAAGGCGCGACGGCGTCTATTTGTGACATTGGGTACTTGTAGCGGCTCGTAGATAAGTAAATAACATTCGAACGTGACGATCTTCAAGGTTAGGTCACGCTTACCGTGGTCAGTTGGTGGCACATATCGAGCCTGTCTGTGCTTCGGAAAGAATGTTAAGCCGTTGGTTCTGGTTGTCATTTGTTGACAGTCGGAAGCCCGATAGTCTGAAAACCAGTCTTAACAAGGGGTATCGTGTTACCCAGTAACTGGGTTGTGGACGTCAGATAGGCATTCGCTCGGTACTTAGCTGCATCTGGTTAGACTGGAAGCAGATCCTAACACAGTTGAGAAAAAGCTAAGCAGATGAGTGTGTATTTGTATTCTGATTTTACTGCTCCTAATCATGGGCCTTCTAAGCGAATATTTGTAGGCGGGAGAGGCAAAAATAAAAAAAATAATTATACGGCAACATTATGAATTGGAAAAATTTGGAAAAGAGAATTGGTAAAATAGCAGGAGGATGATGAGTATGTAGTTATTAGCAGACTGAAAGGGTTACTATGCACTCTTAGAACAGGTCAATTTTAGGCGGAAAATGAAGTGTCAAGCGAGTTTCTACCTTAGCAAGATCTAAGTCAAATAATTTATTGCTACATATTTGATTTGTTTCATCAATTTCTTTCTGAATTTATAAGTGTCGTCTTGCTTTTTAAATGGCTAATATCTTAAACCATTTGGTGTATGTACATCGACGTTGTATCTGCTTTAGCTTGTGACTTATACCACACAACAAATTGCTTGTACCGTCATCTCCGGAGGATTCGTTACTACATTCGTAGATAGAGAGCTCTTGATTCACTCGCTCGCTTCAGTTTATTTCAATATCATTTGCAGTTAAAACAGGTGAAAAGATTTCTCTTTTGGCTGTACCGTCACAAAATCGTGGATTGGATTCTGTTTTCATATTTTCGCCTCTTACATTTTCTTAAATAATCTTTTGCGTATGTCTTGGAGAGTCAATATTGCCTTTACTGTTTCCGATACTTTAGCATTTGCATCCAAAATGATTTCATTGAGATCTATCGAATCAATTGGTTGACTGTGATGTTTGCTTTACGTGAATTCGGCCGAAATGGAAATTCAGTAATTGGCAATTGATGTGGCAGACAAATGTGTGACATTGGAACAACAATTAGATGATTGTCTAAAGATACATTTACCCAATAAATTGTTGATGCTGATTCGACGATCAAATGTAGGACTGCTGCTTGGGCTATACATTAATATATTGTCTGGGTATGTGTTTTATCTGTGCTATCTACACGAGATTATATTATAAATCTGAAGAGTTTGTTTGATTCATTATTTGTTTGAACGCGCTTCTGTCTGATGACTAGAAAAAAAAAATTGTTGCCCAATTATGAATAATATAATAATAATAATCTTTATTAATATAAAAACAGATAGCAGTACATGTAATAGTTTTTATAAAATAGATGGTAATGAATCTCTGGCAATCAAGTGCATGACGTGCTAATCTCCTTGCTAGGCCATGAAATAGCCTGTATTAAGGAGCCTATTGAACATCACGCTACGATGCTTAAGACCAGGCAAAACCACAGGGTACAGCTAGTTACATATTATAAGATGTCTGTATTGTCCCAATAATTAATGTAATCTACTAAGTAAGCATAAATCTTAAGTACACGCATATGGAAGGAAGGGCCAATGAATTACTACCATGTGCGTGTTTCAACCTCAGATTTTTCCCACAAAATGATTGTACCACAAAATAATAGCACATCAAGGGCCCACTTGTTGCATTTCACGTTTTAAAACGTTCGTATAGTCAAGTGGTGTTTTTGCTACTAATTGGGGTCGCATACCGCGGTGACATATTGTTCGGGACCATTAGCATTTTTCATAAAAAACCATGACACTCATCTGGTGCGCGTTACGAGAAGATCGTTCAACATGATAGTCTTTTGTTGACAACTTTTTTGCGAATTTTATCATTATGTCCGCTTTTCGTTCTAATTCTACTGTTGTTAAAACTCTTGCTTTAAGTACCGTTGTGGTATAGTTTTTTAAATCTTGTCTTAAGCCAGCTTTTGATTTAACAGTCCTCAGTGTTATTTCAATTTCTACTGTACATCCGTCTACAGAATATGTATTTAGCATAACTTAGTCAGCTATGAATGTATCTTTTTTATCACCAACTCCAAGCGTTACGGAAACCCACACTCCAATAATCGTGTTAAATGTGTTGCGAACAGCGATAAGTGGCTGTCAGATGGCTTGAACATGGATGGGTTCGCATACCGCTAACGATTCACTATACATAGTCCTATATATACACTTCCACACACATACCAAGGCACAATCTTCTTTGCTGATACAGCAGATTTTAAGATATTAACCATCCCAAAGAATTTAGATAAGAATGAAGGTCTGATCAACCGGAGCACATTTTAAGCATTTTAATTATTATGATTCAATTCTATTCGTTGCTTTATTATCTTTTATTGTATTAAGAACCTTGAATACATTCTAAAGCAAACCAATAAACACAAGTATACTTCAAGTTGGTTACATATGAGTGCCGTTAATTTATTTTATTATATGTTTTGTGATAGGGGTGTGTCCGGCAATGTATCATTAATAATGTATTGTATTATTTTTTTGTGGTCTGTTGATTGAAATCGAAATACAATTTATTATATGTATCCGGTTGCAATTCAATCTGGTGAACGAATCTTACCAGCATTCGGTCACCAGAGCCGCACGGGTTGATTGTAGATTAAGTTACTCTTGCCGAGGTTGGTCAATGAGTGATTGACCATTAATCATATACTGAGACCCCTCCGCACCTTAGAAAGCACAAGGTATCATTAGTACATCTTTGACAGTTGCTACGGGCAGCCTCGGTCAGCAAATCTGACCACCGGTCTTGAGTCTATCAAAGGACATCCTGTTAGTGCATGCAGGATTTAACTTGGGATCTTGGAGTTCATCTAGGCAGTCGCTCCATGTAAAATGCTATTGTTCATCTACTTTCGGCAGCTTTGAAGCTCAAGGGAAAAGGCAGATGATGATGTTTGAAGTCATGGTCTTAATCCTTCTTTTGTTTGTACGCTTTGGACCGGTTCCAAAGCTGTAGAAATTGAATATGGAAACCTTTGCAATAATTACAATGCTTTTGAACTGAAAAAGAAACAGTCACTGGTGAGCAGGCATCGTACATACTTATGTTGTTCGTCCATCATTATCCAGGGTACTTATGACTAACGAAGTTTTGATTTCATCAATATTGCATGCCGGTTTCTTGACAGCGGTTGTTAACTTTATTATATAATATGTTTCGTAATCAGGTCAAGACGACATTGTCATACGGTAAATTGTCCATAGAAATAAAGTGCATTCAAGTAACAAAGACTTAGAATACACAATATTCAATATATTAAGGAAATATGTATTAGAACATTAACATTACAATACAATATTTACGAGATTAATCTTTTTTTCAAGACAGGGTGTGGGTGGATTCTGTCTTAGAGGAAATCGCTAAAAGGAAACATAGGGTGAATTTTCCGATAGACACTACACTGGTGACCATGAAGCCTAATTAGACCTGTACTTTCATTTTTTCCAGCTAAACCGTCGGAAAAGAACTCAGCCAGAAAACAGACAAGATCTCAACGGCTACATAGCAAACTCGACCGTCTACGTGACATCGATAAATGAAAACGGAGCGATCGAGAGCAAGCCCACAATATCCTCTCCGAAAGCCCAACCTAAATCCCTCCAGGCGAAACCAGCGCCCGTCATAGCCAACGGCATCGATAAAAAGAAAGAGAAGGACATAATAAAAGAAGAAGTTAAAGTGGAACCGGAGAAACACGAAGTTGACACGAGTGAGAAAGTTAAAGTGATTTGTGAAAGTGATAGTGGTGTTGTTGTTGATAGGGATATTTGTGACGCATACAGTGTGGCCAGGGAGCACTTGAACAACGGCAGGAGTGAGATACTGATTGGGGAACAGCCTGACCACAGGATCAGGGCTACGGCTATAGTAGAAAGTAATAAGCTTGGACCTGGAGAAAACCGGTGAGTTTTAGATGATAGTTGGTATATTATAGATTTAAGTGGTAATTTAATAATAATAATTCACGTGACCCAACGCTATGGTTTACCATACAGTTTGGTAATGCTGTCAGTGTTTTGGGACCAATACCAGTCGACAACGATGAGGAGGAATTTTTCGACGCCTTATTCTATTTGATACTTTATTTATTTCTAAGGTATGGAGCAGTTACAAAAGTAATAGTAATTGATATTTTATGTTTATGAAACAATCAATCTATCTGGAAAAATTGTCGGTTTATTATGGATCGGGTCCTGTGATTGAATACTCCAACGTTAATCAGCCAAGAATTGGTTATTCCTGAAATAATGACGGCCGTATGACGGGATACAATTATTCTGAAATAAATATGATCTCTACTTTGTCTTGAAGGTCAATTAAAGCTTGGTGCAATGAAATAGTGTTCGCTTTACATATATTGACAAAAAATCCGCAACGAAAATCCAAAACGGATTTGGTTTTATCTAATATCATTGTGTTTGTTTTGCCCAGTTTTTGTAAGCATTTTAATTGCATAAAGAGATATAAAGATGGTTTTCGATTGCAGAGAGGTAATTGTCTTTAATTTTCATGGAGTTCAGGACCGCGATACTTGTATTTAAGAATATTTTACAATATTTTGTATTTCGTTGGTCATCCGTCATAGAGGACTATACCTATAACTGACATATTATTAATTTGTTTTAGTATGTCTAGTATCGACGTCTTTCGCTGAGAGAACAGATTTCTAGATATATTCGGGATTGATCTTATTACCTACTATAAGCCTTTACTTCCTTTTTTGCATCGTATTATTATCTAAGAACACCGTTCCTATTTGATTTATAAATATAGGAAGCGGTAACATTAGCACTTTGGCTGTACGTTGTACTGACAATCAAGGTCGACACTATCTCTGTAAGCTGAACATTAGTGGTGGTTAATACAATGCACAACGACAAAATATAACACGCTTTGTGCACAAAACGTTTAGCGTCTGTTATAGCGGCTCTAGTTTCAGTTAACAACATAGCGTTTGACTAACTCGTACATAGCGGCATAGCGGCCGGGCGCTATCGTTTATGATATTCTTTAGCTTGGCTCAACATCGCTGCGTATAAATGAATGTGTTGTATACAATAACGCGTTATAAAAAAATACTTAAGTTATACTAATATAGCGTAACTGAAGAGTTTGTTTTTTTTTTATATTTTTTAACCGCATCAATCTCTGAAAGCTACCAGATGGTAGATCTTGACGAAGGTTATAGAGTATCTGATGTCACGCTAAGACCTTTATAAGCGAGTGAAACCGTTGTACACAGCTAGTATTCCATAAAGAGTCTTTGCCAAAAAGAGGATTTGAACATCACTAGTGAATAAAAGATCTCCGCTATCAACTTACAGGCTCTTAACGGTAACACTATCTTGATTGTGCGTTTAATTTTGTCATTAATGGTCCCCTGTGTGTCTTTGGAGTACGTGAAGCTGCTGTTAAAAGATTTAACGACGTGTCAAGTAAGCAATTTTGACAAAAGTTATCTGTGTTGCTATGAAATGGAAAAGGAATGCAGGAAAGTCTGGTGCGGTATTTTGAACTACGAGTACAATCGATAAAAGTACTTATACCTAAGAAGTAATGTTGATACCATAAACACATTTGAGTCGTTTGGGTTTGAAACACTTGGCCTAGGTCCGAGTGCTCATCTAGTTTTATGGCTGGCCTTTTTTATCAAAGAATCGGCATTACTATCCAAAGTAGTAATGCTTCCACTCGGCTGAACACATTTTCCATTAACACCGATGCGGACTAATTCTTGATGCCCTTTCTCGCTTTTTTGTACACTTACATATTACTATTATAAATTATTTCAAATCTGTTAATAATACCAGCCATACTGTCCCACTGCTGGGCAAAGGCCTATTCTCGTACAGAGAAGGCACGAGCATTAGTCACCGCGCTTGCTCAAGTCCAGGTTTCCTCACGATGTTTTTTTTCTTCACCGATGTCAGTGATGTCCAAGATAAACTTTGAAAGTATACATGTATGAATTGAAAAAGTCACATTGGTACTTGCCCAGGTTTGAACCCACAACCCACTATTAATTATGTATAAATCTAAAAATAAAAAAGATTGAGGGTAAAATAATTTAGGTAACAAATAGACATTGATCACTTAACGAAGACTTTAGTTGATAACTATACTCGTTCGTTCCTTATTTGGCCGTCTGCCCAGATACTTGGCTAGGCTTTGTATACGCCATGTTGTATTTAATAACATTAGGCAAGGAAATATGACAAGAAACATAGAAACCGCAGATAAATGTAAGTAAAATATGGTCCGCTCCCTTTGATTACGGACAAGTTTAAATTTCTAGTAAGCTTGTTAGTTCCAAGCCAGTTACACAAACATTATTGTTTTGAATCATCGATTGTCTATTACTATCCTATACAGTGTTCCTTTTACGGATAACATCGATTAAATGTAATGTCGATAGTAAAATTGTATGCAAATCCAGTCCGTTAATATGAGAAGCAATGATTATTAGTTGGTACACGTATCTTCCGCGTTCAGCGATACAAAGATTGATATCGCATATGTCCTTAGATAATATTAAAGTCATTGGCAAGCTTCTGTACAGGCATACACGATGCACAACCTGATCAAGAGTTTATTGCTTACATGATTCTGGACCCCCTCAGCGTTTCGTCGGATGCTTCACATCCCTCTAAGTATTCCCATCTATGCTGCATGCAACTGCCTTTCTTTCATCCCTAGAAGTCATCTCTTTATCTTTATAATAATGATAATAATGCCGGACAATCCACACAGCATCACCTAGCCCCAAGCTAAGCAGAGCTTGTGTTATGGGTACTAGATGACTGATATACTTAATACAATACATTATATAGATATATATTTTTTATTATACATAGCAAATACCCAGAACACCCGGAACAAATATTTGTAGATCGTACAAACATTTGTCCCAAGGCGGGAATCGAACCCGCAACCTCCAGCGTCGCAGGCGGACCTTCGCCCGCCGCGCCACATCGGTCGTCGAACCTTTCTTTTCATCATCAACAGTAGGTAACTCTAATTACTGGCCTGTCTATGTAGGTATATTCGATTGCCCTTATTCATAAAAGTTACAACGAGCACAAATGATGTTGGTAGATAGACACTACAATAATTGTCCAATATAACAATCTCCTGCAGATATGATTATTAAATACTGAATACTTGATCATCAATTTTAATTATTCATCCACGATTAATACCAGTTGCATAAGGCATCATCACTGCAGATTCCTGCACGCCATTGTAACCCGTATCTTGATTGCAATATTGCAGTAAATGGTTTGGATAATGTATACTTACTTGCAGGTATTCAGGTTTTAATTGCTGTCTTGGGCAATCCCTGACTCTATGTTGACGTCATCAAATTGCTATTGTTCTACGATTAGTTGAGTCATCAATAATATGTTTGAATTGTATAAAATACTCAATTTAGTAAGTTATATTGTATACGAGTACATACCGTATGTTTACTTTTATTATTTTGTGATCATACGCTGGACTTAGGTTCAAAGATCGATTCGTGAATTTTGCTTGTGTTTTATTTTGAAGACTTGCATCAATCACGTTATTTATTCGTCTCATCAGCGTCCTTGCGTATGCGCAACCTCTGAAGACGCTTCTTTATCACTCAAGGCAAAAAGTTGTAAGGTTAATTGTCTAGGTTAGTTAGTGCTGCTTATTAGGTTTGAAATAACAATGTCAAAGCTAACATTAGTAGCTACAGTTTTATTGTGGTAACCATGCCTGCTGTCGCCTTTTAGTTTAACTTCCTAAGTAATTGTATCAACAGCATGGCATAAGACGCTTTTGATATTATTCTTATCTTGTCTATTCTATACTAGACATATGTGAATATCTATAGTTCATGTGTATTAAGTCCTCTTGAGATTATCATCCACATTAACATTACAAATTTCACCAAAGTCAGCAACCTATCAAGATCGATCTAAATCGGGACCAATAGAAGCTTCTACATTATCTTCAACATTGTATATTTATTCACATAAGTTAGTAGTGGCTATGTAAATGAATGGTATATACCGTAATTAGCTGCGATAAGATCAGGGTGATGCGCAAATCTGTCAGTATCGAGTGCGTGATGGTAGGCGTTGCGTATCTGTGTTAGTGTACAGGTTCTTAATGAACTGGTGGGTTCTGTACGTTGGACTATTGAACATTTCCATGAGTATCTTTAGTCTAAATGGCGTTCTCTTGTGCTTTGATTATATAAATATTAATGACTCCTGAAGGGGACCGTACGTGTGTACGTCAGGCTTATGCTGGGCTATAATGATAGGCCAGCGTAAGCCGGACGTAAGTAGATCTTGTATAATGACGACCGATGTGGCGCAGCCAGCGAAGGTCTGCCTGCGACGCAGGTGGCTCGATTACCACCTTGGGACAAATGTTTTTAGGATCTGCAAATATTTGTTCCGGTAGTTCTGGGTATTTGATATGTATAATAAAAAATATCTATCTATGTTATGTATTGTATTAAGTATATCAGTCATCTAGTACCCATAACACAAGCTCTGATTAGCCTGGGGCTAGATGATGCTGTATGGATTGTCCAGCATTCTTTATTTATTTACTGATACAAGATCTCAATCATAATATGAGGTCCATGCATGTCTGAGATGATCTTTTGAGGAAAAATCCACACACGCACACACTTCTCACTAATTTTGATTCCGATCTAAAACCAATAGATTCCAATGTTAATTTTGCAGTCGCGTGATTATGTTATTTGACGAAATACACAGCTTTCAAAATAAATTCATCCAGTCCATTAAGTGCACGCATTTTTCAGTGATCGTGCAGTTTGACTAAGAAATTAAGGAACTCAACGAGCTATTCTTGAAGAGAAAGGATAATATTGAGCCCATTAATCCGTTTACAAAGTTACGTGTCAGTTTCCAGATGAATTTAGTTCAAATTGCAGCAAAGTTTTGGTTTCCTCTGAATCTGCAACCAATGCCAATTTGCGCAGACACTCCGTCCGAGTTAGTCCTGCCCGCTGACACCTCCGTTTTCCCACTACTATCGCCGCTCGGTGAAACTCAGAGCAAACTAAAAGTTTCCTTTTAATTTTGTTACGGTACCTTTCACCCCAGCATTTTCAGTGTAGCAAAGCGGACCTTTTTTGCTGAATTATTTTTGATGTAGCGACTGATTTCTTTATGGGAAATTTCGAATTTGGGAGACTGAAACTGGCAACATTTAGACAGATGGGTGCTTAGATGGGTCACCACTTTTTCCAAGTTATTTCAACCAGCTTCAAAAAGGATACGCATTTTGGATTACTAGGCCGATGCCTGCCCAGTTATTCCATACAAATTTTATTAACTTTGCGTAACATTTTTTTTTGGCTATTTCCAATAATAGGTTTTTAACTATGTCCTTTCCAGTTTTAACATCCCTATACCTCCTTTACAGCGTAGTTAAAAAAACATACTTATATATATTCGCTTTTTTAGATGAATTAATTTTTTAAATCGGCTGCACACAAACAATTAAATCATTAGTCTACATGATTTTAGGTTTAGAATTCACTTCATCCACGATTTACTTAATTTATGTTGATGATGTTATAGTGTTCACCATGTAAACAGTAGACGTATAGGTATATAGGCCAGCACATCAAACTACCCTAATATGTCAAATTTCTCTGATAGTTATTCAACTTTATTGCAAAAGAAATAAGGTTCATATTCAATTGGGAAAATTTGCTGCGAGATGCATAGCCGCACTTTAAAATTATTCCATCTATAATATAGTCCCGCCCCTCTATACTGTTGAAGAGTTACCTTGCAATCACAAGGAACCCAAAACAACCAGATAATTTTCCTGTCCGCTGGTTGACGCAGACGCACTACTTTGCGCCAATTACGTATGAGACGCGTTATCTCCGCTATTATCCGCTAGATGGCAGCACTAGCAGACACGAATACTGCGACGTTTGCACATCGCGACGTGACGGGTGTACGTGCGTCAATCTAGATACTGGCAAATGGTACTGAGCAGGGGGGCTAGAAAAAAGCCATTTTTCTGTAATGAATAAAGGAGAAGAAGGATCGTTAGAAGTTGGCAGCAATTAAGAGTCGTCTCTTCATCCAAGTTTGCCCGGGGAGATTTTTTAACAAAATAGCACTGCTTTTTGCTGACGTATCCATTACCTTTGTGGGAGTCAGAAGTGGGATCTTCGCTGGCAATGCAATCGCAGAGACTTCCTTTTCACGCTTTTCTGATACAGCTTTGTCAAACTTTTTCAAGATTAGATGATTGACATCACGTCGGGGTTACCAGATATGGATAATAATTTGGCTGTTAATAAAACACTCGTTATGGAATAATAATCAACCCAATACTGACACATTCATCTGTCAATCCCCTGACACAGAAAATCTACGTCCGTCGCTTATGCCTGACTCCCACACCTAACCTTAATTGTACAAACGCCAGCACATCAAGCCACCCCAAAGTGTCAGATATTGCCAAGTGAACATGAACCTTAAAACTATTGTAATAAAGTTGAAAAAGAATCAAAGAAATTTGACACATTAGGGTAGCTTGCTATGCTAGCCTCAGTACTTATATTATAGTTTTTATTATAATATAACCATAAATACCCAGTGTCACTAGTTTGAATTGAAAAATCCTCATAATTTTTCCTTTTATTAAAATCATTCATACATTACATACATTAATACAAAATGAGGGTTTTTCCTAATTTCGTCTTCGTCATACCCAAGAGGATAACACCCTAATTCATAATATTTTGATGTAGGTATTGTTTCAACAAACATAATTGATGAAATTCAAGTAAATTGACTATATTTTTTACTTAAGCGACTGAAGATTCGCGCGCTAAATTTTTGTATAAAGCGTGCCTGCTAGTTGAATATCACTTAAAGTTCGGTTGAGCAGTAAATATCCCTAAAGGATAAACTGCGAGATGCCCATTCCAAAAAAAAAATGAATATCACTGAACTTGTTCTCTTTTTACTAGTGTGTACTGTATCTATATTTGCAATATTAAAAATACACAACATCCCGCCTATATTCTCCGACAGTTAAGGCAGAGATGTACCTATTATCATATTACATCCTCATTTCGCCAGTTATGTTTAAGTCCCATGTAAGATAGGGCGACCCTATTGCAACTAACCTACAAAATAAATACCTTTATCTTTAATCTTCTACCTGTACCAAGAGAAACAATCTGAATAAATCAGTGGAGTAATAATAATAATAAAGTTTTTAATGGCATCTAGGCCCAATTGTAGTGTGGTGTGGTTGTGTGTGTGTGTGTGTGTGTGTATGTAGTGTGTGTGTGTGTGTGTGTGTGCCTTATCACGTTAAAAATTAAAGAAACTATTAAAAAACAAGTGAATATGAATCTAGAACCCCACCGGTCTCGGTCCAATCATCATTGTTCCGCATCGTCGGATGCCACCCTCACCATGCATGGTGTATACCTTCACACAATGGCCACCAGACCATCCCATGTTCAATATAATTCATGTGTGTAATCGTTAGCACAATGGAAATAAAATAATTCGGGGAGTTATTGAAGTGTAGCCATTGTAGTCAATTTGTTGAGGAGAGTGGGCCCAATTTTGCTATCCGAAAATTTCTAGGAAGTTAGTTGATTTTTGAATGGTTAAGAATGGATTCCAAAACTATTAATTAGCATAAGCTTTGCTACAATTACAATATAAAATGTGAACACAAAATACCCAAATTTGAAGACAGTAAATTCCCTTCTAAGACTTGAAAATATATTACATATTTTTACTTACTTAATTTAATGTAAGCAGTGATATAATTACGTGCGTATTTATATTAGGTATGGGTTTCTTTAGGTCTTGATAGTTAAGAACAACAAACATAATATTCCTACCCAACCCATACTATCTCAAGTACTACAATAATATTATGCTCTTAGTAATGTATTGACTAACTCATTCAAATATTGAAATACTATATCGACTGACCACAAAACTGTCATTGTTACACAACGTCACTCCACCACACATCCCATAGGGAAAATTCAAACTTTTCATCCGTTATACGCTACGCTCACAACAATAGATCGACCTCAGCCTTGCGCTGCGCCCGCGCACCCAGGTAGATCAGTCTGATTCAGTCAATCGCCGGCACTTGCCGGAGCAGCACTTGTCGTGACTTTGGGATAGGGTGCATACCTGCCCCCACCTGTACGGTGTCATTATTCCCCCACTGTGACGCGCGTCCCGACTCCCACGCATCCTACTATTTGTATTTAGAATTTTTTCGTGATACCCGCCGTTGGACGCGTGTTTTTTTTGTGAATGTTTAGAATTCTTTAGTGTTTTGTTTTGTGTTGTGCTGTGATGTGCATTGTGTGGATCTAGGATGCATTACAAGCAGTTGTTCAAGAGGTAATGTTTCTATTTGTTAATATTTTGTTAGTTTCCAACTATGTATGTAAATGTTGGGTGAACTTGTGATGAGGTCCCGAGAGCGAAGTTTTGAAGTCGTTAAGCGCAGCCTTTGAGATCATTGTTTCCTGCGTCAGATGGTAAACTAAATATGGATTATGTGTGAACTTACACAGTAAGCGTTGTGTGGATGTCTGGGAACTAAAAACTGAAACTGGATTCTACTATGAGTGTGTATTGATTTTGTTGACGCTATGAAAAATTGAACCTGATATTGTTATTGATTCTTGAGAAAATGTTAATGCGCCCACTGAGTATAACTTCTTTCCTATGACTTCTACCTTTGATTTGATTTCACTTACAAATTCATGATAACCTACTGCATAACCTTGTCAATTTATTATTTATAGTAATACCTTCTCAGACATTCAGGTCAATATTCTAGTATCGTTTCCTGAAATATGATATACGTGCAATTATAAAATACTTAAGGCCACAGCACTATTGATAAGTACCACAACGATAACTGGTTATTTTCTTTGATTGCTAGGCATTACAGAAATAATTCCCACGATATTCGCTTACAGGATGTGCAAATTACGTGTACGTGTTAAGATAATGTACGCAAGCAAGATACATTAAGTTAAAATATCTGTTACGAAAAACTGTTGCAAAGAGTTGATGAAAAATTTGGGACGAAAATGTAGCAACAAACGCCGCCGCGTCTTGGTCAAAACTTATCCAGGTGGTAGCCAGGTAGTGCCCAGGGTTCTGGACGAACACTTATGTATGTATCTATTCGTGGAAGGAATTTGAATCTACTCTTCTAAACCATAAACTAACACATCTAATCCGTAAAGATTTACCGTAACTCCAAATCCTTAAAGCCTAACAACCCTATTGTTCAAATTCTGAAAACTAAAGATATTGTTGAAGAATTACTAGCTATCGTGAATGGTGACGATTTGCACAGGTGTTAAAAGTAAAACTAAGGAGCAAAATGTGGTGTAACTGTTACAGTTAAGAAACAATTGCATGAGACAGTTGGTGTGCTCCAATTGTGTTCATACATTATTGAGATAAAAGATGAAATTTAGCTTCTGACGTTGCTACCGATATGTGTGTTACACATATCGGTAGCAACGTCAGAAGCGAAATTTCTTGTTGAGGTAATAGGGTAGTGTCCTTAAAAAATCTGATTGGTCCGAAAGTTGGATTACTCAAAAATACTGGACACGTATTTTTTCTTTTGTCACGTAAACCAAAAATGACGACGGTATAGTGCTTTGAAATTGCGCGTGACGTCACGCCGTGCTACAATTTTAACGTAACAGTGACGTCACAAGCCCCTTATGAACTTTAATGTGCTATATCATTGTCACTTTTTATTGAATTAAGTAAGCAAAAAATACGTGTCCAATATTTTTTGGTAATCTTACTGACGGACTAAATAGAGTTAATGTATTTTAACCTAGGACACATCCCTATTATCAGAGTGACAATTTTTGACTGGCTTTTTTGTGTAGGGTTTGCAAGCCCTACTTCTGAACATGAGGTCCTGGGCCCAATTCCCCAGTCATAACAGGAGTGACGTCACTAAACGCTGATTGGTGTTAATACGTGTTCTTTCAAGTTATTTTTAATACGTAATTATTGTTACAAAACAACATTATGCAAAATAAAACGTTGCAGTGCCCTTCTTTTATATTTTTTTAACATTTTAATCGTATAATGTTCATAAATATTATATTTGCACCTTCCCTATTGGCGAATTATGGGTGTACACACAGGTACACCCCCACCATTTCCAGGAACACAGGCGTGATGTTGAGTAAAATTAATACTCAATTATTTATTGCATTCCACAATGTAAATGATTAGGTGGTAGGTGGAAATATTGGACACAATCGTGAGCCCTGTTGGGCACAGCGAATACAGTACTTATTCTACTTATAAATTAACTTATGCTACTTAAAATCAGATTCCGTCTAGTCTAGGTGAGAATCTGATACCCCTAAATTTCCCATCAGTTATTAAATTAAACCAGTGTCCAGTCTTCTCGTGGTCTTCTCATAACGCAGTCTAAATTTTCAAGCAGAGCTCTTAAAAATTTCGCTTTCAGTGTCACTAAGGAAAATATCTATCAAAATCCTTCAATATATCTTCATTCGTCAGTAATGAAAGCTTGAGCGCTGTTTGTCAGCCAATCAATCACGGAAATGTGTTATATTTATAGAAACATTTTCAAGTTCTCAGCCATTAATTTTAACTCAGCTGAACGCTGAAACCGTTACAAGTGAAGTGTGATATTATATATCAAGTAGTTCAAAGAATTAGCATTGCCATCCAACGTGGCAATGCTGCCAGCTTTCTGGGCACTTTACCCGTTGACAGTGGTGCGGATGAATTTTTCGATGCCCTGTGATTCTTATTTTTTTTTCATGTGTTAATAGTTTTATCGCTTTATTGAATAAAAAGTAGTTCAACATTACAAGTACATACCTATATATCTAACAGGTATTTCCCAGTCTATGTGAGCCAACACTGACGCTCCATCATGTCCCAGTTTTAAAAACAATTGCTAGTGAAATTCTCACTTCACTAATGGTTGCAATTTTAATGGAATTATCTGTAATTGTTTCTCTATTAAATTCTTCAATCACTTTTTGTTATTTATCTTTTTCTTTTGTTTCTCATACTTTCTGTATAGTAGTAGTAAAGTACCAGCCTATTACTGTCCCACTGCAGGGCAAAGGACTCTTCTCATACAGAGAGGGCACGAGGGCACGAGCATTAATCACCACGCTTGCTCAAGACGGGTTGGCGATTTCAGACTTATATTAATTATATAAGTCCAGGTTTCCTAACGATGTTTTCCTTCACCGATGTCAGTGATGTCCAAGATAAACTTAGAAAGTACATATGAATTGAAAAACTCACATTGGTACTTGCCCAGGTCTGAACCCACAACCTCGTGCACAAGAGGCGATTCCTAAACCAGTATCATAGTAGTAGTATTTGCGTGTATCTTTGTATCATTAACTTGGGTTAGTTCTTCTTTATCAGGAATTCATTTAGAGTTACCAGGTAATATCAGGTTTTTGTAATGTTTCTGCTACGAGGATTAAGTGTGTCTAATTAATTAGTAGTGTAAGCGTCTCTGAAATATAAATAATTATTTGCTCAAAAAATGTTAACTTTCTAACTGTCAAGAATCTTAATACCATAACGTTTTGTGTAGGTATTATACCTATTTAGTTTTCTGTTTCTTGCTAACCGATCGCTGTTTTAATACAATTTCGAAATGACGTAACGTCACTTATGTTCTAACACTACGTAGGTAAGTCAAAAATCGTAACTTTACAGGAAAAGAAAAAACTGCACAGTTTTAAATACCATTACAATGCCATTTTTTACTTTGTGTATAGATTTCTTTTATATATTTTCAACTTTGTTGCGAAAGTATAAGGTTCATGTTCAATTGGTAAAATTTGACGCATTGGGGTAGCTTGATGTGGACCTTGAAACAGGACTATTATTATTTTTAAATAAAAGTGTTATTAACCCGACTTTTTTGACATTCATCTTGCGTCGTCCTAATTTATTACTCAAAAAAATTACTTACATGGCTTTAGAACTTAAGCACGGTAATATTTTCCAAAATGCATCACAACCCACATAAATCTAAATAGTAAGGTACAATAAGACGTCTGTGATCGAATCCTCATAATATTTGCACTAAAACAATTTCATTAAAACTTCATCAACTGCATAGCTGTTTTTGTTCATATTAAAAGTCAATTCGTCTCGAAACTGGAACGCCAAAGATTCCAATGAATCGTCAATTCGTGACGTGGAAGATTCGGCTTAACGTTGACTACGTGACGTCAAGTCAATCTTATAATTAGTCATGAAGTAAATATGACTTGCAACTTATAAATAATATCTATATTACTTTATAAAAGTACAGTGACCGCAGTTGTTCGAGGAATTTGATTGATGGCCTAAATAATACTCAATTATTAAAAAGTCATAATGCTATATGGTAGAGACTCACATGGGTTTTTTGTTATTATAATTACCATACATGACACAAGACATGTATACATCGCAGCTTATTTGTATTTTACAAATCGTTTTCTAACACAAGAAGAATGTTTGCATCAGAAAACTATTTCCTTTATTGTAGCATTTATTTAGATAAACATAACATTACGCCTGTAATACCCGGAGTTTTAGGCAGCGGTGTACCTATGGCAAACCCACATTAGTTCTAGCCTATTACTATAAACCAGGCACATAATATTACTAGGAAATCCCAAATGGAAAAACCTAATAACACTTTGCACGACCCGGGAATCGTACTCAGGACTTCGTATTCAGCAGTAGCGGCACTAGATCTGCAAGGTATAGCAGAATACCACTTGTATAATTTTGTTTAATCAAAGTACAGAGGTCAGAACATAAAGCTACCCCAATGTGTCAAATTTCTTTGATAGTTTTTCAACTTTATCCAAATAGAAATAAGGTTCATGTTCTATTGGGAAAATCTGAATACATCATTTTACTTTTTTCCGTGTCTTTTATAATCACATCAACACAATCACACTAGTAACAAGTGGTACTTCAGCATTCATTTATTTTCTTTCACTTTTTTCATTCAGAACACTTCAGTAGCTTTCATCAAACCCTCTTAAAAAATCCTTTAAAATGTGAAGAACCCAGATACTGTGAAACAGGCTCATAATAAAGGCTATGTACAGCCCGAAACACATCAAAATTTCTAAGAACCATCTCTTACCCGCAGGCGCCTACATTATTAATCCTTACTGGAGTTCGTTTGTAACTTCTTACACCTACTTTATTTTTTGTAACTTTCCCAAGAAAGTGTGCAATAAGGACGGGTACACACGATGCCCTGAGGCGGGGCCGGTAATATTACGGGTAATAAGAGCTGCTGTTGTGCCTTGTAAGACACCTTTCACACGATTCTTTGTATTAGTAGCTTCAATTTTATCTATTTCATTTGGGTCATGTGCTGTTAGTTCAGTGACTTTTTTATTTTGTATTTGATTGATTGAAGTGTAATTATATATTTTGTCTGACTGCATGCTGATTCGTTTTACGACTTAGTTCTCTGCATCATAACGTAATCCATATATTTTTAGAGATCATTGATTGCTCTTTGCTCCCTATATATTCATATAACATAATATCACACCTGTAGTCCTCATAGGATCGGGCAGAGGTGTACTTACAGTATGCCGACATTTCGCCTGTTATGTTTAAGTCGAACGTGATAGGAAGCGACCCTATATGTATTATATATCGCACACCTAGATCAAAACTGACATAACTCCAAAAACTGTTTTTTTCAGTACTCAGATGAAAAATACCCATTTTTCTAGATTTTGTAAGACAAGTTGAAACGTAATTTTATAGTAGGTCATTAACATGTTGTAGAATGTCACTGCATATTAAATGGGGCTTGGAATCAGTACTTTCTATTGATAAATTAGTATTTTGGAGTTGTAACTAAACAATCTCGTATTTTGAGTTGTCTCAGTTTTAATCTAGCAGTACGATATATTGGTTCGTCTTGATCATATTGTTTTCCGTTTTACGCCAAAGCAATGTTCAGTTAGTTACACTTTAAAAACACACGAGCGTGTAAATATTTCAAGCCTTGTACAGAGGCCAGCACATCAAGCTACCCCAATGTGTCAAATTTCTTTGATAGATTTTCAACTTTATGACGAAAGAGTAAGGTTCATGTTCAATTGGGAAAATCTGACAGTTTGGGGTAGCTTGATGTGGTGGCGTCTGTGCATTCTACTGTAAGTTTACACGTGTCTAGCGGTATATCTTCCGTTCTCACCGCTTACTATGAATCTATTAATATTGGAGCGATTCGGTCGTGCGAGCCATTGCGTGCGGATCGATCTATTAGGCCACATATCCAGTTCTGCAGCTTTTTTTAATGCTCATGGCTTCAATCGAGAGTCTGCGGATATCCCAATGTTTATTTCTTTCTAGTTTTGAGTCAGTCACAGACGAACTTGTATACTAGACAGTT
Source organism: Phlogophora meticulosa (assembly GCA_905147745.2). Classification (NCBI taxonomy): domain Eukaryota; kingdom Metazoa; phylum Arthropoda; class Insecta; order Lepidoptera; family Noctuidae; genus Phlogophora; species Phlogophora meticulosa. The sequence continues at coordinate 15,964,858 of LR990530.1, read as the reverse complement.
GGCTTTTTACGTTCATAAGGTTTTTCCCTTAGTGGTATCGCCCCTATCAATGAGAATTGTCATCATTGTGAAGGTATCTTAATATTATAGTTTCTGCTTTATGCCATTTTGTTTTATGGTCCATTTTAATCATGGTTATTTCCCTAGAGCTGTATTCTTACCCTTATCATATAGGCTCAGAGCACTCGCAGATACGGGTTTGTGTTGGAGACGTGTCAGACCTAACATACGTACTTCGTGTAGTTGTAGGTTACTGTTACTTATTCAGTATTGTTTTTGATTCAAAATGCAGAGGTTCTGTTAAGAGTGTAAATGTCTATTACGTTGAATATAAGAGAGAGAGAAATGTTCTTAGATTTCCCTAAGGCGTGGGGAAATCTAAGCCTATTTCCTATCTTTATATTCGTCGTGTAGGTAGAAGCTTGGTTCTAGCGATATGGTTTTAGTAATATAATGTCGTTAAGACGACCTTTTCAGTCCGTACTTACTTGAAACAGCTTGCGCGGTGCTAAAACACTAGAATTTTCCTGTAGGCACATAAAATTGCGTAGATCTTTCTAGAAGCTCTCGCTTTTTCCCATGGGGGTAGGCAGAAACTACAGAACGTCATCCACTTCTTTGACTTCGTTTACATTCATACACCTGGTCATACACGATACGTATAACTGCGTAGATATGCCTATACAAATCTAAAAACGAATAAAATAGTTTGGTTTTACTTTTCATTTAAGTAAATATTGGTCAGTTTTAAGCGATAATATGAAAATAAAATTTGTAAAAATATGGTTTCCACACTACAAATACTTTTTTAATATGATTAGCTGGTTAAAAATTCTTCAATCTGTAAATAAGTAAAGTCTGAGGTAATTGTTCGTTTGAGCGTAAGCATTTTTTACGATTCTATACATTTTTTTACCATTCCATACATTTTTACGGAAGGATTGTAAGCTAATGATAGTTCTTCGTCATTTCAACTTGACATTGGTTAGATAATTAGCGGACGTGGGAAGTGTATTGTCAACTATACGTGTTTTTTTTCATTTAATAATTCCATAGTTCCTAGGTTAAGACGTGATGTGTGCTCAGTTACATTGTAAAAGAGTTGTTGAAGTATTGTTATGAAGTCATATATTGATTCATTAGATTCCATAGTCGATGCTTTTCCATTTTAGCACGATGATTTACGATGGTGTACAGATAGACATGCATCGAGAGTCCTCTGTGCCTCGGAAAGCACGTTAGTCCCGGTTGTTATTTGTAGATCTTTGATATTCGTTTCGATTACGTGTAGTTTGAAGCCCGAAAGTCTGACAACCAGTCTTACTATTAGCGTGTAGCCCAGTAACTGGGTTATGGCGGTCAGATAGTTCAGGTATAGGTCAGATAGGCAGTTCCTCCATGTAAAATACTGGTATTCAGCTGCATCCGGTTAGACTGGAAGCTGACCCCAACGATGATGATGATGTAGCTTTATTTGCCTGATTCGACTAGTCTTTCGATTCTTGCTTTGGATGATATAACAAAATTGTTTTGAATTGAAAAAAAAATGTAGTAGAAAAACACAAAGCGAAATAAATGTTCCCGTTTTTCCTTTTGAGATGCGGAACCCTAACAACATTATGTAATTGAATGGGTAAATACTCTTTATATGTATCCTCTTCGCGCAAAAAACAGCTACTTAATTCATAAAAACGACATAATATTTCCTGATGATATTACCTCCAGTACATTACTAACCGACCTAGTACCCTTAAAACGTGAAGGGCAGCCGAGAAACCCCGCAAAATACCCCCGTGTCGGTTAAAACATCGTTTAAAAACGTTTACTCGATGCGTATCCGAATTCCTTACCCATAATCCGATACCTAATACGAATATTAACGCGATATCGCGGGAAACACGCACAACACTTGAATACTGAGCACGCTCATTGTCTCCTACCACCGTAACATAACGACCTATCTCAGAAAACAACGCCCAACATAATCAACTTTACCCCTGAAGATATAAAATTCATTTTGGTAAAACATTAATGTTAGGATGCCAACGTGCGACGTGAAGTTATGAAAACGGGCAGGTCCTCTTAAGAAACGTTGTCGCAGCGAACGCTTGAACAATGACAAGTTTTGATACAAATTTCCTTTGTGGAAACGACTGTTATGGATGCCGTTTCGTGTATAATATATAATAAAACGGATATTGTCGTCTGTCTGTTGTGTAATTGAAAAATTTGCGACGTGAAATTAGCTTTGTTTTGAATGAGTGAGCTGTTTTGACAGTACACAGCTCATAAAGAGTTTAAGTTAGTGTGTAAGCACTAATGGTGATGAAAATTACCACTTGTTCACTACAGGTGTCACCAATGTCACTTGTACAAACATTTGACAGCAAGCTGTCACTATCCATGTATTATCTAGTAAACAAGCGACTTTTTTACACATAATTAATTGATATTACTACACTTCAATGGCAGTTAATGGTAACTGACATTGTAGTGAGTAATGGCGTCACTAGACTAATGACAGTGCTGCCACCTACCATGAGTTTTCCGTTTTTAGCCCCATTGGGTTTGTATGTTGTTGTTAAATGCGTTTTTTACTTTGTCGTGCAGACGAATTTTTCAAACAAATCCAGCAATGTATAGGAATTTCCGCCAATATACCTTGGATAACTAGTGTGATAGTCGAGTTGTAGCATGGAAGATTATTAATGTTACCATTTTTGTAGTAAGAGTATGTCTTTGAGCCGTAAACCGATTTGATAAAGACATTCGTTAATGGCTTCATAGCTTCCAAACCATAAACATTTGGTAGAAATCATTAATTTTTATGAACAATAACTTTGTTGATCGTAAAAATAGAGTTTTTTAACAAAATAGTACGATTGTGTGTTTATTATGTAAGTTGACTTAACTTCGTTTCACGGTTAAAGTACAGTTAGCAAGCGTGTCTTTGTCTACTAGTGGTCAGACAATGGACAAAATTCGACTGGTTTAGATTCCTGCATTCCTTCGCGATAAAAAAGAAATACCAATACCAATCTAAAATCATACAGTCATTCGTACCACTCTTTTGAAAAAGGAATCTGAAGTTTTCGCTTCTCGTATATAATAATCTATGTTTAATCTAATTTCAATAACTTCTGGATCCCATCAAAGCGATGCAAAGGTTAGTTAGACCATGTTTTGAGAAACTAATATAAGTATATCGGATGCAAATGGAGCAGTCGTCAGGATAGTCAGACATGGTGGATAACCGAAATGATAGTCGCAGCACTCGCAACGCTTAGTACAGACGTCTATTAACTAAGGTTAACATAACTTAGCAATATGACTTGACTAGGCGGGTGGAACCGAATTACAATATGGTAAACGCGGTGAGTTCGATACAGGATGGCAGAATAACCTCTCGCACCCGCGTCTCCATCAAAATGCCCAGTCCAGCGTTCCAACATTTCGCTCCACCATCAGTTTTGAAACTCAAACAGCCATGTCTACCATGGCAACTGTCAATTCAGTGTTGCCACCAACTCAGTATTGCCACTTCCTGTATTGACTACACCCAAGTAGGTTCAGTATTTGACGTTTCCGATAAGTAATAAGCAAACAATGCACAACTATCAACCAGAAACATAGCTTCCTCCAACAAATATATGAAAGTTTAAATCTGAATAAAAAGAAACAGTCAAAAAGCAACCCAATCTTTGAATTGAAATCATCAGTCACTCTTTCTCAGTAGCCGTCCCGTCGGCCCAATGGCGTCTGGATTTGTGTCCGGTAGATGGCAATAGGGCCGCCCCTATTACATGGGACTTAAACATAACTATCACATGTAAGTGTCGCAGCAGGTGGCGTTCCTGCGTTATGGAGTTTCTACCCACCCCTATATGGGAAACAGGCATGAGTTTATATATTAGGCCTATATTAAACATAACTGGCGAAATGTCTACAGGCTTACAGGTACACCTCTGCCTATCCCTTATAGGAATACAAAGCCGTGATGTTCCGTTCACTCTTTAAAAATCCAACAGTGTAACTATAAACTCAACAATCTCACTTTATAGAAAGTATTTGTAAAAGTAAGCATCTTCAAATCAGTTACTACTTAAAGCCGTTCTTAACTGGAACCGTTTATTCTGAGTTAACCGACAAACAACGTGCGTTATCTATGCTTTTAACCGATTACTAGCGAGTTAAGTACACAGATACTTCAGATTTTTTAGATAACACTTTTTATAGCATTTATTTATTGTAGATATTTGTATTTGCTTTTGATACGTTAGTTATTTTTAATCGTCAGTCAATATTTTTATATTTGTTTAAAGTGTTTATTTAAAATCAGAAAAAGAGTTTGTATTTTACCGTGATTTTTCCATAAGCCTCGTTGCTCGCAAGCATTACTGCTGGGAATGAGTTCCAGGGCTAGATTCTCAGTTTGGGCAAAGTGTTATCTCGTTTTATCTTAAGGGATTTCTCAGTAACAGTCCTGAGTCCGAATATGTGGCCGGAGACAATAGGCTCGCCCCTTAGTACATAGGAAACAAATATAACTAGCAAAATATACACCTCTGCCTAACCCTTCGCAGAATACGGGCGACATGTAATGCTTTATGATTTTCGATAATACCATAATTTGTAACATCACATTCCCTTTACCACCCATCTATCGAGTATCTGAAGAAGATAACGTCATCACGCCTTAATTCTCCACCCTTAAATAAATACTTAACCCTTAGGAGAATTTTAAACTTATATTTCGTAACTGGCGACATTTAGGTGTACTATGACCTATCATAGTACACCTAAATGTCGCCAGTTACGATATAGGTCCCATGTAATAGGGGGCGATATTTATTAGTAATGAAATAACGCAGTATTATGCTGACATCCCGATATTTTATTTGTAACCATGTTTAGATATCTCTATCTCTATCTTTCTCTTTCTTTATTTAAACTAACACTATTGGATAACTTACCAGTTGGTAACTAGTGAATTTAAACGGACCCGGTGCTACCACACATAAAGTTTCAAAATGGTATTACTGAGAATAGGTGACGCGTTGTTAAGTTAAATTCTCTAAGCTTTCGTTTTGAACCGTAAGTCACGATTACCAACAGCCGAGGTATTCGAAAAAAGGTTTGGTTTTTGAAGAATCGTTATGGGTGTGGGAGTACCATTACTTGGATATTATTCTTTTAACAAACTTTTATTTTGTTTCTCCAGTTACGGTGTCCCTCTGTAATCAAATCTTGCAAGTTAAATTTGACCCACTTCCTCTTATCCTATGGAGTTTAAATTTTACACGTTGATTCAGTTTCGAGGAAGCTAGATTTTTATGGTAATCGTGACCTGATCCCACACTCAGGATTGGCTCCAGAAGAAAGAACTCTTTAATGGTCAGTAGCACAGACACGAAATATTGTATGCGCATTTAATTATGATAGCCCATCTTAACGATAAAAGCTTGTTCTGAAAAATATTTTTCCTTTTTTGTCTGTGTTTGATTTTTTCCTTCACTGATGTCAGTAATGTCTCACATAATCTTAGAAAGCTTTCTTTACGATGTTATTTAACTGCATTGAATTATTATGGAAATACTAGGTTTCGCCTGCTTGGTAGTCGGCTAAAACACGGTATCCCAATTTATCAAATTTAATTTTGTTTTATTTTTTTATTATAATATAATTTTAATTTGTTTATAATTATTTTTTTTTAATTTTGGGGTCGGCGTAGCATGTCTTCTTCTTCCATACATCTCTATTTGCTGTCAACTCAAAAGTCACCTCCTGTCTAGTCATATCATCTTTCACACAATCCATCCACCGTTTGTTTCAGTATGAATGTGCAGGGTTACAATAGAAGAGGGAGACCTCTTCTCTCTTGTAACCCTGCACACTCATACTCAAAACGTTCCTTACAAAATGGCCCTCATTCCTTCGCGTCACATGCTCATATCATGACAACCGATTTCAAAATACAAATTACAAATACAAATTTTAAATTGTAAGTTTAAGTTTCCGTCACTCATGGTTTATTTGAAGTCAACTTTACAAAACTTTAAACAACACCGCGGTCCTTCAATAGGATTGTAATTAAGCTTAACTTCTATCCCATATTTAAGTGGCTTAAATTCAAATAAGCTGATCAACGCCGACGGGACCCTAAAATGGTGCGCTCGGGAGAATTTATGGTATTTTCTCTTAATGTCCGTTCCCATTACAAGAAAGCCCTGATGGAGCGGGCGTGCGTGATGCCGCCATTTTGAAATACGTAGACAGGTGAAATTATCATTACAACTAAATATGAACATAATTTTATAATGTGGCAGTTCTATTAGTGTTAATGTGAGAATGTTGGACATCATTTTTTTTCTCTGTGTGATTATAATATGTTTACCTGAGTTAAGTTGTGTAAGAAAAGTTACTGTAGGTATCTCAAAATTATTCAACTCTATATTTCCAATTGATGTTATTTCCATTTAAACAAATATCAACTTTAAGTTAGTTTAAAATTAAGTCGATTTTACAATGATAGGCACCATTGGAAAAAAAAGTGTTGAAGCAAAGTCAACTTTATGTATGGGTGTGTTATAGTGATGGGATTCTACCCGGGTAAATTCCTAAAATGGGAATATTCCCGGGAATGTTCCCATTGAATCCACCCAATGGGTATTTATTCGGGTATTTATATTTTTATGATCAATTTATTCATATTTCGCATAAATCGATTTTCGTTTTCTTTGTACAAAAATAACAACTATAAAATTGTGTTACACTGTTTTATTAAAGAAACGTTGTTATTTATTAATATAATATAACCATAATTCAATAATTAAACTAATCATTAATAAATAACTGATGCGCTTAACGGGTAGCTTTGTTTGAATAAAAGTTTGGAGACATTACCACAGCTTACCTGACCAATTAGTCAAATGCACATTTAGTTCAAAAATGTACGAGTACCTAATGTAACCAAAATGGGTAATCACTTGATGAAGTGTCCCAAATGTCCGCTGGTTATAAGAAATGAGTTAACGGAAAGCTGTGAAGAAACATCGTTATTAGCATCAAATACATCGAACTCATCAACTACAGAAGGAGAAATAATTGAAAACTCAACACTCAGTGACGCTACTCCTTTTCTCGAATTTACAGAGGAAAAAAAACTACGACTTACAAAATTGCTTTCAAAGGCAATTTATGTTACTGGCTCGCCTCTGTCTATGGTGGAACATCATACAACAACATTTAGAAACAATTTACAGTCAAATGGAACGAGAAATAACTGAAGAATTGAAGTCGACTGACAATTTACATCTTCAGTGCGATGGATGGAGTAACCGACAGAACGAGGGTATTATTAATTTTGTTATTGCGAAACCTGAACCCGTTTTTGTGAAAAGTTTAGCTACAACTGGCCATCGTCACACTGCCGAATACCTAAGTGAAGAAATCCAAATAGTAATGAGAACCTACGGAACGTATAAATTTGTGACTTTAATAGGAGATAACGCAAAAAACCTACAAAAAGCTTTTGATTTAGTAAAACTGCAACATCCGAACGTAATCACACTTAATTGCGTGGCGCACACATTGAATTTACTTTGTCATGATATAATGAAAGAAGATGCTATAAGCCTTCATTTCAGTTGCCGTCGACGTAATCAAATGTATTATAAAAAGTCAAATTCTGAGCGCGTTATTCAGGCAGATAATTGTAGAAAAAGGTTCTGGCGAGCAACTAAAATTGCCCAGCAAGACGCGTTGGGGCAGTTACCATTATGCTGTGCGTAGTTTGCAAAATAGCAAGGCGGCTCTGCAATGCTTGGCAGTACATGAAGTTGCAACAATGATCCCAGTTGATATTAAAGCAAATTTACTAGACGAAGAATTTTGGAAAATGATCGACGAATCTACTGCAATTTTAGAGCCAATAACAGATTACATATTTAAACTAGAAGGAAACGAAGCGTACATAAATGACGAGTACATGTCATTCAAAGATATAATATCACGTCTGGTCTTTCTGCTTCCTGGTTTTTCTTCTTTGGTTGACAATAATGTCAGGGAGAGGATTTTAAATGCAGTTGATAAACGCCCCTCTGCGTTCATCAACTGCATAAAGCCTATTCATCTAGCAGCCTATATGCTAGATCCAAAATCTCAAGGCATCGAACTCAACGACGATGAAGAAATTATTGCCATGGATTTTATTCATGAGAAAGGAAGGCAGTTACACTTGGAAAAATGAAAGATTTAGTTAATTATAGAGCAAGAGAAGGTTTATGAGGAAAATCTTTTGTTTGGACCAGCCTCCAGAAAATGAATCCCTTAACTTGGTGGAAAGGAATTTGCAAAAACAAACCTCTGAGCAAAGTTGCAGCTTGTCTTTTAACTGCTCCCTGCACCTCGGCTGCAACAGAGCGTACCTCTAGCGTTCATGGAAATATCCACAGCCTTAAACGGAATAGGTTAACAACATAAAGAGCTGCAAAGCTGGCCTACATATCATATAACTGGAATTTGTTACACAATCAAAAAGACGAAGAAGTAGATGAAGAAGATGAGGAACCCACTTCAAGTCCTTTTATGGTTAGCCTATTGACCATAAACAATATTGAACCTCAACCATCAACTTCTGGAAGTACAAGAGAAAAAGAGTTTTGTGATATAACAAAAACATTCTCCGATGACAGTGATTAAATGAATCTCAATAACATTTTACCTACCTATTATAAGAGTATTAGACTTGAAGTGATTTTTGTCGCCCACAACCTGATATTTAAACAATAATTTTCATATCTGAACCATCCGGTTGTTGATTAAATGATTTTGGAGTTGATGTTTTTGTTTTTATTCAGTACTTACTAATTCAATCGTCATAGAAACTAATTTACCCACGATTTGGGAACGCACCCGGGTAAATACCCGTTTTGGGAATATTCCCAGGAATATTCCGGGTGGAATGATGGAAACTTTCCGAGTCGCCCATCACTAGTGTGTTAAGTTATTTTTCCAAGAAAATATATTTGATTTGATTTTTTGTATATGAGTAATAAATATAATACCTACTTATAATGTAATGATGTTGCCATTAAAGTGTCATGTAATTTATTTTTTCTTGGAAAAAGTAAAATTAAAAAAAATTGTTGTAGTAACTTTAACATTTCGTAACTTAAAGTTCAAGTAAAGAATAGCCAGAAAAGGTTAATGAACTACAAAAATAACAAAACATAAGAATAGGTAAATAATAGGTCTTTACCTATGAAATTGCCGTTTTGTATGAAAAAATTTAAATGAATTTTTTTCATGTATTTTTTATTTGTATTAATCGAAGTAATCACCCATGCAATCAATGCATCTTTGCCAACGCAGTGGCAGTTTATTGATGCCCTTCTTAAAGAAATCAGCTGGACGGGAGGCAACAAATTCTTCAAAGGCATTTTGTACTGCCTCTCGGGTATTGAATTTTTTTCCCGCCAAGAAGTTATCCAAATTCTGGAAAAAGTAGTAGTCTGTAGGCGCAAGGTCTGGTGAGTAGGGCGGATGACGGAGAGCTTCCAACCCCAGTTCTTGCAACTTGGAGACCGTCTGCTGTGCAGTATGAGGTCGCGCGTTGTCGTGCAGGAGCAGCGGAGACGAGCGATTGACCAATGCTGGTTGGAGATGTGCCAGCTTCTCCATCATTGTGTTCAATTCTTCACAGTACACATCTGCAGTAATGCTCACCCCGTTTGGTAAGAAGCTGTGTTGAATCACACCGGCGCTAGACCACCAAACAGTGACCATCACTTTTCTTGGGGTAAGTTTTCGTTTAGGGCATTGTTTAGGTGCTGAACCAGGATCCAACCAACTTGCTGAGCGCTTGCGGTTATCAAACAGAATCCATTTTTCATCGCAGGTAACAATGCGGTTCAAAATTCCTTCATTTGTGTGTCTGTTGAGCAGTGCAAGGCACGTCTCGACGCGTACTTCGTGCTGGCGATCATTGAGTTCGTGGGGCACCCATTTGTCAAGCTTTTTTACCTTGCCAATTTGACGCAAATGGACCAATATTGTTTTGACGCTAACGTCGAAAGCTGCTGCTAATTCAGCCGTAGATTGTGTATCATCAGCTTCCACAATCGCCTTTAATTCGTCATTGTCGACCAAAGTCTTCGGACGACCGCGAGGTTCATTTTTCAGGTCGAAATTTCCAGAACGGAAGCGAGCAAACCAATAACAGGTAGTGCGTTGGTTTGTAGTGTTAGCTCCGTAAACGTCGTTGATGTTGCGTGCCGCTTGTGCCGCGTTGCTGCCACGACGGTACTCATATTCCATAATTACTCGAATTTTTAACGTATCCATGATGACGAAAAAGATTTAAATGCGATGAAAATGTAACACTAATCAATAAACAAATGACTACTTTTGGAAAAAAAAATCCATGTTTTTAAAATAAAATTAATTTGAAATTAGAATTCTTAGCCAAACAAAAAATATTTTGATTTGAAATGGCCAGTACTGCAGAACGGCAATTTCATAGGTAAAGACCTAATAGTATCTAACCGACAACGCAAACCTCAAAAAATACTGACCATTAAAATTCATCACAGCCATTCAATAACATACATCATACTGCAGCCTCCACTATATTCAAAAACAATTAAACCAGCAATTTCCTTCGGCTCAAAAAGAAAAAAAAAAACAAAAACAACCACGTTATTCCGGCCTCCGGTCCCGCTTACGTCACCCGTAATTTGTTACCTGCATTTTTTCCGCGTCCAGAATCGGTCAGAATTCGAAACTCGAACTGTGTTTATATTTCGAGTGGACCTCTTTTGTTACTCCATTTAGTGGCATGCGAAATATTTCGTGAGAATTTCGTCCGGGGTTTCCACGACCACGTGGATTTTGAACCTTTTTGTTATTTATTTCATTGTTGTGTACCGGTATACCGGTGTTATTTGATGTTATTGTAATAATAATTTTACTTGGAGAAATTATTATAGTTAATTTTAAAATGGCGTTCTTTTTTCCGAGAATTATTTGAGTTTATGGTTTCTCGTTGAATCCGTTGTAATCTTAGTCCTGTTTTTATTGGTGCTGTTATTGCTAACTGGGTTTAGACTGCCAGCATTTGTGTTGGAAGAAATCCTTGACAATACCGACTGATTATAACTTAAGTTATCGTTTAGCAACCATGGTTTGGCTTCGTAAATCTTACAGTAGATACAAATAAGCGTTTTACTTATCTTCTTTATCCTTGCCAAGCACTGTGTTGTAATGATTTGGTGACTAAGAACCGGTCAAACGCTAGGCAGCAGCTGTTTGGAAACAACACAAAATTCTTCTAACATTACTAACTCGCCAAAAATGTTTACCCGTATCAGGTGAGGCTTTGTAAAACAAGTCCAACCCAAGTCAGTCAACAGTCCAATTGTACCAAATGTTTGCGACCTCTGACCGTAAGAATACGTTATGTTTCCTCAATAAAACCAAACTGCTTTGTAAATCATACAAACTCTGCCAATAAGTCATGTCTCCTGCGGCCTGAAAATCAGCCTTTTCCTGTATTACGAACCAGTAAGGAAGTAAGTTAACTTAGCCGTCTCCAAACTTACCTTTTCCCTGTGTAGTAGTTGGGTACTACAATATTACAGGTAGTCTGTCAGATGGAGCCATAGTAAAACAAACTAAGTGACTAATAAGCCAAGTATCTTAAGACGACCGATAAGAGCTGTTTGCAGCGTGCCTGTGAACTCTGCCTAATCCTTCTCAGATAGGGTTGGCTCTTAGTCTAGTTCTTTTTTATATTTGGGAAGACAGTTCAAGAAGTGCTTAGTACATAAGTATTTGTGAATGAAATAGTTCGATAAGGGAAATTCTACCTCCGTAGTCATTTCTGCCGTCAGATATCATTGATTTATTCCAGTTTGAAGGATTTGGTTGCCAGTGTAAAATAACATCAGTCTTGTAAAATGTTGTAGTTGCAATATTCTCGAAGGCTTAGGGCACTGGTACACCTAAATTTCGCCAATTATGTTTAAGAGCCATGAAAGTTGCCATAATCCAGACCCCGGACTGCTACTGGGAAAATCCAGATGGAAAAACCCAATAACACTTTGTACGATCTGAGAATCGAAACCAGGACCTCATGCTTAGCAGAAGCGCTTCCAACCACTAGACCGACGAGGCAGCAAAATTTTACAATCTTATTAGTCTTTTTTTATCACCTCTGTTCTGCCACTCTTCAGCGGTATAGTGGGAGTTAATAGTTACCAATCCTTTACCAGTGATTTATTCATGAATTTTGCTTTACAAGGCAAATGTTTTCCGTGCAATATCATAAGCGCGGAGCTTTGTCAGCCCAAAATCATATGTAGATTATGATGGCGCGGGACGCCAACGCATCGGGTAGATAGTAATAGTAGAATTTAGAAACTGATCAGGTACTTGTTTAAGGTCTACGATTACTGAAAAATGCTTACACTGATTGGCCAGGTCCTCTTATGTCTGTGTGGTTGTTTCCTCAAAAGACCATCTCAGTCACTTATCTGCGCGGTCCTCACATGATCTCACCAAGATAATGCCTGGACTTTAAAAGAGACTGTGACCTCTGAGTCTATTTCCATGTTTCTTCTCTGAGTAATCAGATCTCACTCACACACACACAGAAATCACCGACCGACCGAGTTTAAAGAAAATAATTTGTTTGCCGTGTAAAAGTGTTTGTAAAAACCCAATTTACAGAAATAAATACCTTTTACCGGTACAAGCTGATAAGCTGTCTTCTTTGGAAATTTAAGTTACTGTAAAGGCTGAGTTTTGTTATATAAAAACTTGCCAGCTGTTTCAAGTACCACGACACACCCTTATCACATTACAAAAAGTGCAAAATTATCAGCACCCCTCTCAACCTCAACAGAAATATCACCAGTGTTTACACCTCGATAAAATAAACACAAAAACTGGCAACACCAACCCTAATCTTGAGTAATGCCAAGAATATTTAAGGCGACGGAGCCTTAATAACACTTTTCTAAGCGTCGTGCGTTATTTATCGTTTGGCCTTATTGGCCAAGTATCGTTCGCCCTTATATTGGCCAAGTTTCAGAACTGGCTCATTATTCTTGAAGAGTTTTTATGTTTGCTAGCTTTTAATATTAGTTGGAGTTAGTTGTTTATTGATAGGTACGGAGGAAGATTTGTGGTGTGTTCCTTGTTCGAATGAGGAAGGAAGTTATGTTGTGGTAGTATAAGGAAGAGTTGGTCACATATCTAACCGAGTATACCTACAAGTATGTGTATTTGAAAAACTATTATAACAACGAAGCGCTATGCGCCGATAGTACACACATATTTCGCCGGTTAAGTTTTATGTCCCATGTAATAGGGACGAGATTATTGCAATCAATCGGGCACGAATTCAGGCTGGTACGTAAAAAATACAGATCGAAAAACCCAATAACACTTAGCCCGACACAGGAATCGGACCCAAGACCTGATGCTCAGCAAGACTACTTGCAAAGACTCAGCTAACGAAACAGAAAAAACGCTGAGAACACTGTTAACTGTGAAGTATTGTTAATTTTGAAACGCTTGAATATGAAACAGCAGGACATAAATTGAAGATCTGATACAGATGAATGCACAAATACTTCTACTTTTTGGGTTCAGATTCTTTCGAGTTCAGCCAGTCTAATCTATATAAACCTCACCGTGAAAATTGGGTGAAAAGAGCGGTGAAGTGAGTTATCAGGTTCTTACTTAAGCTGGGTGATACTGCCAGTTCGCTTCACAAAAGTTTTGACAAGGGGAATACAGAAACAGGACTTCAGAACCACATTTGAATATACTTAAACATAGTCAAGTTATCTGACATCGCTTGCTAAACAATATATTACCTGTAAAGGAATATACAATATGAGGACAGCAATACGACAGTAAATGAAATTACTGCCAACACTGGTGCATATGACTCATTTGAAACTGTCAAATGATTTTTGACATCGGATTTGAAAAGATACATTTTTGAACGAACTAAATAGTAGTGATGGGCCGATTATGTGTATTGCTGAGCTTTGAATGGCTATACTAACTAAATGATTGGATATTATGTATTTGATTAAACTCTTGTATGCTGAGTGGAAATGCTATTCGTCTCCACATTGTATGAAGTCAAAAATGTATATCCGACAACGAGATTCATGAGTGCGAAATCGCAAATAGTTCGCGTGCAGTCAGCCCATTCGATCTATGTTCTCTCCCCAACGGCCATAACTTAGAAAGCTAATATGAAACGCTGGTTTCCTAATAACTAAAGACGTTGCAGTTCATGTAAGGTAAGAGGCTGTTAACGTTTACAAGATGGCCGGCTATTCGTCTAGCTGTCGGCTACATTGTTGAGTGCACACTGTAAGATGTTTGTCTGTGATGTATCTAGTTGTGTGTCGACAAGAATGGGTTTGCCTTAGCGTGTCTGCACTCAATTGGTATATGTATATATATACAAGTGGTCTCATAGCTTTCTGCATTTCATCTTCAGTCACACTTTTACTATGCCAAATCTCGCACTCCTCATAAATGGATGGTTGTAGGCAGTTGAATACTAACATACTAATTAGATTATTATTGGTAGTTCAGTTTGATCAATCAACAATCATTTTTATTTGGCCAAAGTTACCGCATTGCCATTCTGCCGGCCAACTGGGCACTTTCTCATTGACAGTGCGGATGAATTTTTAAATGCCTTTAAAAATGCACTTTTTCGCCAGAAAATATGTATGTATAACAATCAGTTGCCTTATAGAGAAATTTGTTGTTCTATTGATATTTTGATTAACGTTTCAGTAACTAAGCCTCCTTCATATCAGTCATCTCAGTTCTGTCTGTTCACTTCCTGCCTAGCTATGTATATCATCTTTTACACAACCTACCCTCGTTTTCTGTCCATCCCATTTTTTATGGACATTTCATTTTATTTCAATGAAGTCATGGAGTAAATATCTATCCTCTTACCTTCTAGAAATGTTTAATTTATCGTTATACCCTACGTCCTATGACCTATGTTGACCTGCCTTATTAACCTTTATAACTCAGATAATCGTTGATTCACAGTCGTGAGTACAGATTCTTTGTCTTCCGCATCTACCGTCTCCTTATACATAGGTATAAATAGAATATACTTATCTAACCATTCGTTGACCTTTATAAAATACTACTTTTCCCCAATCACTTAGCAACCTTTTATACTAATATAAATACTCATATCTTTTTGTCGCTTGTGTGATACAGTCGACGTGGTCCACACGTGGTTTGAAACGATGCCAAAATACTTCGTGTTGGAATCTTACGTATTGAGAAAGGGAAAGGACTACTTGCAAGTATGTGTACTGTGGACATTTAAAACGAAGTGTACTTTTCTAGAAAACGACTCCTTTTTTATATTGGACATTCTTGGTATTACGAACAATGTATGGTATAGGAGCTAGGCGATACTCTAATATACCTATTGCTGTTTGTTCTGCACATTCTTTAATTTCGGTCGCATATGCGTTGCATTTTCTAGATTTCTTTTGATCCGTCCGTTGCTATCTTTTGCTATATTTATTGCTGCTATATATAACTAAATTTCGTATAATTATATACAAGGGACATCAACGCTCAAGCTGATATCATGAGTGCTTGATTCTGAACCTCCAAGAGTGGAATTTTTTGTTGGCGATATCCTTTTCTTACGTTTTCTATGTGATGATTTTTTATATCAAACTGTAAACAAGACATGATTTCTATGAAAGAGTGTAAAATTATTTTATTTAAGAATATCTCACTCGTTGTGGGTCGATGTACAGATGCCAGCACTTCAAGCTACTCCAAAGTGTCCAATTTTACCAATTAAAAAGGAACCTTATTCTTTTGCAATAAAGCTGAAAACCTATTAAAGAAATTTGACATATTGGGGTAGCTTGATGAGTTGGCCTGTGTACCTTCCACCCTGAAAATTCGTAACGACTATAACAGATAATGGGCATTATCGCTAATGACAATATGTCAAAAATACCTTGCAATATCACAAACGGTTACTCAGTACCAAGTTCTTTTTATACGCTTTTACAACATCCAACATCCGTAAGAAAATGTCAGCTGACGAACTATCTTGCATAAGCCACCGTGGAAACTGTTAAAATAAGATTAAATGTTAAGAGGTGAACAGTGAAAGTAAGACATCTGACTTGCTTCACGCGTTTCAAGGGAGTCAGAAAAGAAAGAATTCCTTAAGACGAGCGATTCTGGTATATATGGACGATATGTCAACTGCCTCGTTGGTCTAGTAGTCTGCATGAAGACCAAGGTTGAGTTCAAAGGTCAGGCAGTGTTAGAGGGATTTTCTATCTGTAAATTCTTTGTAGCAGCTCGGAGTCTGAATTTGTGCTCTGTTGATGACAATAGGCTCGTCCCCTATTCCATAGAGCTCAAAAATGGGTACACTTCTGCGAAACCCTTTGAGGAATACAGGTTTGAGTTTATGCTGCAAATAAAAGCGAAAAACACTCCACACATCCAGATTCCGAGCTACTACTGAGAAATTACAGACGAAGAAACCCAACAAGATTTTGTTCAACCTAGGCATTGAACTCAGGACCTCATGCTCGGCAGTAGTGCTTGCAACATTAATATTTGAAGATAGAATTCAATACATCCTCTTCAACACTTTCATTCTTATCTCAATCCTTACTTAATCATAACTTAAAGCTATCAATTTTGTCGGAACCAGTAGGCATTCTTGTGTGGCCATTCATATCGTGTTGTACAAATCTAATTGTTTGTTTTCATATTTTTATACTGCTAACATAAATATTATGAGATGGCAGCAGTTGCTAGGCTGTCGGTATAGATTCAATGGCTTTGATTACAATAATTTGAGTGTGTTTGTTTCTTGAACGGTGGGATGGGAAGCAGTTCGTCTTGGTTGTATTGATTAAGTAGCTACTTAGTTGCTTGCTCTGAGATCATTATGGGAATCATAAAGAGGATTAATATGAGGACTTGGATTAGAAGATCTTCTATCATATACTAGGTTAGTATTTCTTTATCCTGAATATTTCAAGGGTTCACCGTACTCATAATTGTGAATAACATTTACTTCGGGACTAACGCTGAATTCCGAATAATATGTAGGTGTTCAATACATTTCCTGTTTCTTAGATCAGTACATACAAAACATACTAACTAAATAGGAGCCAAAAAAGGTCGCGCGTCTTCCGGGGAATCCTCGCGCATTCTCGAGAATTCCCCTGGCTACTATCGGCGCCGTCTTTTGTATGTTATACAATTGACACAAAGTTCAATATGTTATGTACAATTTTGTTGTAAAAAGTCGCATCCATTCCATTCCGCGGCGGTGTAAATCGAGCCTAAGGCTCAATTTATTTTAGTCTCATAAAAAAATGATCGTAATGACAAAAAGTATGTGGATTAGCGAAGACTTCTGAGTAAGCATATAACCCTAGACGGGGTGAAGGGAGTCTTGCCTTGCAATTTTATGACCCAGTATAAAGAATAAATCCGTTGCAGGGCTAGCACAGGGTTTGATATTTGGCCCCATTATATAGTCCATACTTTTGACACTTTATTACTTTCTACCATGTCTATCCGATAGTCTATAAAAGATAACAGTAAAAGATAGTATTACATACATTCCCAAGAATACGTAAATTGTGATGTTAATTAACATCTAAAATGTAATAGTTTATCGTTGGATACCTCTGCGCAAGATACAAAGAAAGTGAACGTGTTTGTAGAATTAATTCGAGCACTTTCTAACTTTTCTTTGGCGTTGCATATGAGCTATTGTTTTGAGACTGGAAACATTTCAAGAATCTATAATTTGGCCGCATTTTTTCTATAAACATTTTTATGATATATATTTGAAATTGAAAATGGTTATCGTTTCGTAGAAGAACCTTATAATTTTATGGCCAAAACAGAATGATATCGTATTGATAAGAAGCATTTTATTTCAAAGCAACCATATGTTTTCTGTATGGTCTTCCTCAATTGTATAACGTGTTAGTAGGCACTATAGGAACTTGACGTTCTTGATAGTGTTTACAATAAAAGGCGCATTTAGATATCAATATTAGTATTTATTCTCATGCTCTATTGCCTTCCTAATTATTAAACAATGTGAACTACGCTGTCAGCCAACAGCTGTCTCTCTTATATCCGTGGAGGTCGGGAGGCTCTTTTATAATACCAGCCTGTTACTGTCCCACTGCAGGACTAAGGCCTCTTCTCATACAGAGAAGGCACAAACATTAGTCACCACACTTACTCAAAGGTGGACTTGCAATTTCGGATTTATATTAATTGTAAGTCCAGGTTTCCTCAAGATGTTTTCCTTCACCGATATAAGTGAATTCTTTCCCGAACTTGAATCCATAACTAAGTGCATAAGACGCCAGGCCTTGACCACTGGGTTATAACAACATCTGCTCAATAGAATAACCAATATTATCCTCCTCTGATCTTGCAGCCTCTTCACGAATGATTGCGTTCAACTCCAGGCGGTTTAAAATTTCAAGCAGCTCTGTCACCTACCACTGTCCACTAGGCATCAGTTGGTAACCGAACCTGTCTCTCACCGTGAGAACGTTCTCAACTTACCACCTGTCACTTGACTCTAACACGTAACCCTATATCGCCATCGCGTATAACTTGACGCTTGTTTACAGTACGACTAGCTTTAGTATTGGTAGGAGGTGCTGTACATCTCAAATATACTTAATTCGCATTATTGGGTTATTTACTATAGGAAGCATTATAGATAGTAATTTTGTGTGCTGAGTTAGTATTTGTTGTTATTGTTTATGTTTCCAGCTGTTTGTAGAAAGTCAGTTTACAGATACGTAAACTGAAGCCTTTTTCTAGTGGGGATAGAATCAAACTACGGAATGCCACCTGCTACAATAATTATCGTAGTAGGTGGCGCTCTATAGTTTCTGTGTATATACTCCTTTTGCTTCGTTTACGTTCAGTCCGTACAGTTGCGCTTGATTATTGTAATTATAATTATGATCTTCTTCTGGGTGATCCTTAATCAATCTTGGATGTAAGGTTGTTGTAATTTCGTTAATTCTAGCCTGTCTGACTGTCCGTCCGGATTCACACGGTCATTTTACTCTGGGACAGCTGTCAGCCTGTCACTATTTAAATCTAATTTGACAGAAAACTGTATTCTATATACTGCTTAACAATGGTGTTGTCAAATTACCATGAAAAATATAAGCGGTACTTTTTCCCCATGCATGTTATTAAGGGGTCAATATTTTACTAGCAGAAAAAACACATTTTGGTGTAGTTAACTAGGATTCTATAATAATATACCTGAATACCCTTAACCTGTTCTTGTATAGCAGACTGCAGGTCGTTGGTAACACTTGACTTTAGCATAGAACGAAGTTTCATCAGAACAAAAGCACATCTTACACTGGTTTCATTACCACTGACGCGCGGCGTAGCGTACTCACACAGCTGATAGCTTCAATCTAACTTGACCTTCCTACATCTCTTGAAAAATTCAGGTCTACTAAAGAACGGACCGAAACATAAATAAATGAAATAGTTTCGAGCCGAGCACGTGACCCCGTATCCAATAATACAGGGGGCTTGCGTCAGGTGGCTCCCGGCGATCATCCCGACCTTACATCCCGTCGCTTATTCACCAACCTGCGACCGTACGGACAGGTAGACGAATAACTAAGCATTTAGTTGAGAGATGGAGAGATACTCAGGTTTTTGTATGTACAGTTGGTGTTTGATGAAAAAAGCGACGCACCATCTCGTCGCTTTTTGCAACGCGTCGTTGTATAGCAACACAGAAATATGAAAAACAAAAAATATATCAGCTGTTTCCTACATTTTCTTCTGTTTTATATTGCATTTTTTGACGACCGATGTGGCGTGGCGGGCGTTGGTCCGCCTGCGACGCAGGAGGTTGCGGGTTCGATTCCCGCCCTGGGACAAATGTTTGTACGATCTACAAATATTTGCTATGCATAATAAAAAATATCTATCTATGTAATGTATTGTATTAAATATATCAGTCATCTAGTACACATAACACAAGCTCTGCTTAGCTTGGGGCTAGATGATACTGTGTGGATTGTCCAGCATTATTTATTATTATTATTTACTTAGTATGAAACAGCCGCTTTAATTTTTGATATTTCAGAGTGGCAACTTAACATACAAAAACCTGACTATTTCTCCATCTCTCATCATATATCATCTTATTTTATTCCCAGTAACCTTTAGAATCGCACAGGATCGCACCTACCATTGTTTGTCTCTGCACCAGAAAAGGTTGAATGGTAGAAAATGCCTATGGCAATAAGTCCGCCTCTGTACATTTATGTAATTAAAGTATTAAATGAATATATATATAATATTCTCATCAAATTATCCAATTAACTTTTCCCACGACATTAAACCAACTACCCTAATCATTATTTATTTTTGAAAGGTCAATCTAAATAAAGAAAGAATTTCAGTTTGGAGTAGAAATGATCTGTGGGTATTTAATTACATATTTGGGTCATTAGACTGAAACTGGTAGGAGGTCAGGAAGTATTTAAATATAAACTTAGATTTGGTATTTATCGAAAGGTCAGAGTCTAATTTAAGGCGAGTTTGCAAGCTTTTTTTATCTGAAACAGAGATTTTATTATCTCAAGATTTTAAATGCTGCGTTTATTCACATTTCAGCGTTAATGTTCCCCACTGTACCTTTAGTATTATAGGTACCCTTCTGCCTAACTCTTCGGCAGTGACGGATTAACCCTTAATCAAATTAAGCAATTGCCTAGGGCATCACGTCTGGGGGGGGGGGGGGGGGCACCAGAAGAAGCACAAACAAAATCCGTCCTTAGGGCATCGCGTCTCACTCTCACGTCCACGTCACCAAAAACCTAACCAAAAAAGTTTCAAGGACTAATTTGCAAATTCGCGCGAAAGGAGCCCACAGGCGTGGATTGTTTAGGTCATCAAGTAGTCTTAATCCGTCACTACCCCTCGGGCATTACAGTAATCAGGTTGAGATCTGTCATCAATAACCTCAACAGTTTCTATCGGACCAATTATGTAATTATCGCCGTTCAATGTCGACAATTCGCGAGAATCGTAAAACAATTGAACCGATGACATATTTTCCAAGACTTGAGAGTCATTGCCTGCATTTCTTTGTCATCTTCGACCGGTTTTATTCCCATTTGAGTCAAGGACAGCAAAAAACGTTGTACAAAAGACTGTTCTACTCGTGATCGTTGATCAGTCATTACCTACTTGTAATTGTGAATGAGAGGTACCTAATGTATATTTGCTTGTTTGTTTGTGGTGACAAGAGATGAACTCCAAAACTGGATGGTGTTGAAAATGAAAACTTTCCCACCGGCCAGTTTAGTTGAGAGGTGCAAAACGGTCCCACGACAATATTCAGACGGAAACTATGAACCGTAACTTTGAAATTAAGTTAAATCTCCACACGCTCCAGCCACCGTATCCACGTTCGTTCCATGTGTAAGGAATTTTATTAGCACACATTCATAAACTCACGCCTTTTTCGCATCGGGTTACGCAGGAACTTCAGGACGCCACCTGCTACGATCCTTCCATACTCCTTCTGCTTCGTTTACGTTCATACATCTGTCATACACGCACGTCCGTTGCGAGTACTACGCACTTAGGAATTTTATTTTATAAAAGCGTGCTTGTTTTGCCTTGTTTCACCGAATTGAAAAGCAACATTCTCTGAATATTGCTTGTACACAATATCATCGTCATTACCGATGCATTCTTTCAATTTTGTCGACTGTAGATGTTACGGCAATATTTAGAATTCTAACCCAAAAATATTTCAATTTTTTTTATTTTACTGTTTCGTTGGTATAGTGATAGCAAGCACTACTGCTGAGTGTGAGGTGCTGGGTTACATTCCCGGGTCGGGTAAAATTATATTGGGTTATTGGAATTCAGTAGCAGCCCGGAGTCGGAATTTGTAGGTAGGCGAGATGTTACTTTAAATTATTTTATTAACAAAAAAGCATGTTCAGCTGTTTATATAATGATTATCGAAAAAATGCAACAGGACCAAAAGCTTGTCGCTAGTATAGCACAGCGTCGTACAACAGCGTACCTCTCATTGTCATCAACTGTTTCCCACGCGTCCCTCCCCGATGTGCGCCGATGTACTCCGATGTGCTCCGATGTCGCGAGGTGTGCCAAACGAGGTTCCTATTGAAGTCCACCATTGATTGTATTAGCTTGTTCGCCGCCGCATTTACGTGAAAAATTGGTTTCACAAAAATTCTTTACAAACCAGTCCTGGTGAATGTATTGATGAGGAATTGGCTAGTAGTGTCGTGATGACCCAGTGGTTAAGGCCTGGCCTCTCATGCACAAGGTTCTGGGTTCAAGGGGCACCAATGTGACTTTTCCAATACATATGTACTTTCTTAGATTATCTTAGGCATCACTCACTTCGGTGAAGAAAAACTTCTTGAGGTAACCTGGGCTTATAATTCATATAGTCTGTCAATCCCCAACCCGAGTTGAGCAAGCGTGGTTATTAATGATCATGCGTTCTCTGTTTGATAAGACGCCATTGCTCTGCAGTGGGACAGTAACAGGCTGGTATTATTATTATGATTTGTTATGACTTTTTTGCTAGTGTAATCATACTAAGATTGATTCAAAAAAATCTATCAATATCGCCTTTGTTATCCTTAATAACCACATTTGCAACGCTGTCTTGAAAGCGTATCATCATAATCATGATCCTACTGTCTTTATCGCTATTTTCTTTGCTTTTCGGCGCAGCATGTCTTCTTCTTCCATACATCTTCTATTTGCGGTCATACCAATGTTCACATGAAAATACAACCAATGTTTCCTTAAATGTATTGAAAACACAGAAAAAGTTCGGTTACTGTCGCAATCATTCTTATTTAGTTTGTGTGTCAAACTTAAATCATCATCCTCCTTCCCTTATCCCAATTTGTTGGGGTCGGCGCAACATGTCTTCTTCTTACATACATCTCTATTTGCCGTCATTTCAAAAGTCATCTCCTTTCTATCCATATCATCTTTCACCCAATCCTTCCATCTTTTCTTTGGTCTCCCTCTACTCCTGTCTCGTTTTTCAAACTTAAACGACCACTTAAATATATCAAACTTCATATTCATCTGTAAGGTTTATTCCTTCATCTCAGGACTACAATGCAACCGCAAGTCTTTGTCTATGGCTGTTGGAGACACCAATTAAGTCAAACAATAAGCTCACGATTACGGGAGGGCGATTGTGGTCGATTAGCGTAATAATCGATCTAATAACGTGATCCTCTAATCGATCATGGAGCAGTTGAATGGATAATCGATTGATCGTTAGAATTTAATCGAGTGATTAGCCCCCCCACCTCTCCTAATGTGTCAACGAAATGTGAAATTGTGTTACAAGGGCACGTTTCATGTGGTAATATTTTTTCTTTAGCATTTAATTAAAATCCTTACAAATTATAACACGATCTATTTTAAGATTTTTGACGATTTTATTAAAGGTCACATGTGTCGAGCCCGTAACGAGGGGAATACAGGGTTGAATTTAAGTTAACTACTAATACTTATTGCGACAGTCCAATAACCTCCAAACACTATAAAGCCAGTACTTGATAATACTATAAAACCAGTACATTATCACCGGCATTAATATTCAAAGATGCCATTACGCCAGCAACCGTAGATAACGCGCCAAGTTCAAGTTCCAACCATTTGGAAACACGCGGTGAATTTGTAATGGTATACTTTCCACTGCGGCGGTTGAAGCGTGAGCCTCAGTTGCTGATGAGGACACACCTCTTTCTTTTCTGTTAGGGTCGGACATATTGGCGTTTGTTTTTTGGAGGTCAGCAACCCTTGGGTGCACCAAGGGTTGCTGACAGGATCTTATTATTAAGCCACCGCTATCCGTCAGTCAGTCCGTTCGTCCTTTTGCCTGTCAGCGAGCTGTATCTCATGAAACGTAATAGGTCAGTTGAAATTTTCAGTGTGTATTTCTATCGTCGCAATACCAACAAACAATTCAATTCAATTAAAAATTAAAGGGGCCCTCTATACAAGAAACGTGTTTGTTTCGGCGTTTCTTGTTCTACCGTAAAAATTGGTGTATTTAGAAATACAGCAATTGTTACCGTGAGTTCAGATAGTTACATTATTCTGGACTCCACAGTGTTGAAAATTTTCGTGTATTTACGTGTTAAATAAAACAAATAAAAATGTAGTATTAAATTATTATGTATTAATGAGGAGCCCGTGGTTAAATAAAAACAGCGGGACGGGTTGATCAAAGTTTTACCGTCGCTTGCCGAGGTCAGTCTGTGGATGGGTTACTGTTCGTAACATATCGAGACTCCTCCGTGGTTCGGAAAGCGCGCTAAGCGCGCATTGGTCTTGGCTGTCATTTGTGGATCTTTGACAGTCGTTACGGGTAGTCAGAAGCCCGAAAGTCTGACAACCAGTCTTACGAAGGGGTATCGTGTTGCCCAGTAATTACTGGATTGCGGAGGTCAGATACACAGTCGCTCTATGTAAAATACTATATTCAGCTGCAGCCGGTGAGACTGGAAGCTGACTTCAACTTAGTTGGGAAGAGGCTAGGCAGATGATGTAGTATTAAATGTAAGATACAAATAGGCTCAACAGAACAATTATCATCTACGTAGCATTTACTCAGCTATCATTATATAGTTAGGTCGGCTGCCTACAGTCTAACCGAATATTAGTATTTTACATGTAACATCTGCCTATCAGGCCTTCACAACCCAGTTCCTGGGTATCACGATATCTTTAACAAAACTGGTAGTCAGACTTTGAGGCTCCGACGTATCTATGAATGTGAAGCCGGGACCAAAAGCAAGCTCAAAAGAACAAGCTGCAATAAAAATAAAACTGCAGCAAATACACACGGTTATCTCTCGAAATCTGTGTTGTTGCAATCGTTCCAAATTGCCCAGCCTTTCTAAACATTTGTGCCACACAAGCTCCACAAATATGTCGTTGAAACCAACAAATGTGTCGTCCAGCTCAACAAATGTGTTGCAGCAAGTTCTGAAACACAATGTATACCGACTACAATGCAGCCATTTGCCATATGCTAAACGCAGAGCACTTTATATCGCAATGTAATTAAGCGTGTTGGTGCACAAAACCGAGGGGTTGGAGGAGACAGGGGAGGGGGAGCTATTATGATATCAGATAAAGCGCCGAACGCGACACAGGTTAGTTAATTACTTAGGAAATGGGATGCTGTGAATAACATGATGAACGCGATTAACGCTTATGACAGAAAAAAATGTCTCCTAAAAATAGTTCCCGCAAAATGGGAGAGAAGATGACTACTTCCTCGAAATAAAAACGTAGGAAGTGCTGATGTAATGAATCCTTAAAATAATAGGAATTTCTTGAAAACAACCTTACGCTTATATTCCTGGAAAGCAGAGGTTAAGCAGAGGTTTAGGAAAACCCACATTTTACCAGTTACGATATGTTAAATTTCTTGAAATGCCCATTAAAAGACCCCCCACTCCTTTCCCCCCGCTAATGACTAACAGATGAGAGGTAATGGTATTCCCTATCTCAATATAACTGATATATAGTCAAAATTAACAAGTAAAGGTAACGAAGCCAATCAATCTAAATGATGAAGTCTAGCGCGCAGTTGTTATCCACTTTGCTCTAATTTGGCCCAAAATACTAACAATAACTGAAGACGCCGATTGAGAGAATGATGATTGTGTTAATAAAATGCTCCGAAGAGCTTAGTTTCTTGATGGCGCCTAAGTATTTTGCGATATTACAGCCAAACCGCAGATTCCTTATGACCGCAATATACTTATCTAGGTATACTTATATCTATGCAAATAAATGAAATTTAATTGTCTGTGTAACTTATTTGTACTAAATGGAATGAAAGTAGGTATGCACACGACAGTAATATGAAAAAAATATTTTTTTTGATTTTTGTCGGTTTGTTTGTTCCCGTCAATCTCCGAAACGGCTAGACCGATTCTGACGGGAATTTCACTGGCAGATAGCTGAAGTTATAATGAATAACTTGGCTTGACTTTATTTAAGTAAAATAATTAAGGTCCCGCGCAAAATTTAAAACCCATAAAAATCCACGCGGATGAATTCTCCGGTCAAGCTAAAGCAGTAACACTGGATTATGTCTCAAATTTCATTTGCCGGTATTACCCAAATGACGCAGTATAGTCATGGGAATTTCTTATGTTGCGTTTGTATGAATAACAAATAGTAATAATAAAACTTTTACTTGGAACGTTTCTCGTTTCTGCGTTAATAGCCAGCACTTAGGTTCGCACTTTCAAAACGTCACCGAAGTAAGTACATCGCTTTTCAACAGCTCGGTATCTTGACTCGTATCGTAAAATTAAACAAAAATACTACCTCAATGACAGTCTTCATCCACGTTATACTTCAAGGTTTACGTGAAACGCACTTTCCCTAACATATTATCGTGATTTTAAATAGGTTGTTTCTATAAAAGTGCTGTGTGTTGTTTGTATTTCTATAAAACTGCTGTTTTCAATTATGTGATTTCAGTGTTATTTGTTGTGAAGGCGGCTGTGAAATGTTCGATTTAAACGCCTTATTTACGATATTATTTAGTGTGTTTTAATGAACTTGAGATAAAATAATATTTAAAACTGCACATAACTAAGTATTAAAATACTCGTGGGATATCATTATAAACTTGTCCGTATCACGGTTTATAAATTAACACTTGTTTTTAAATAATCCCTGTTGTGTAACAGTTTCAATAACAAAGTACTTAATTCTACTATCTAGGTCCAAAAATATCATCGACATTATTTCTACTATCTAGGTCTAAAAAAGCCATCGACACTCTTTAATATAGTCAAACAGAGGCTTGTTCTGCATATATCTATTAATTTATGTTTTGCGAAAAGACCAAGACGTGAAACTGCCAAAGTGAGACCCGTAGTATCAGAATTCAAAGCAGCGATGCTCAATTTGACTGTAAGCCAATGAAATCTTTCCAGTCTTGGAGACATAGTTTGTCAGTTGGTAAATCATTGATATCGTTCATAACAGAACGATATCAATGATTTACTAACTGACCAAACTCGCATCGTCTTCTTCTTGAAATCGGTTCCTCATTACTGAGGATCTTGGTCACTGGACCGCTTTAAGTGGACAATCTGGTTCCATCAACTCTGGTCCTAAGATGTCATCACCACCTGCTGAAATTCGCTTGAGATCGTAGCGTCTTTTACTTGATCAGACCATCGTTTTGGCGAACGGCCTCGTGCTTTCGTGATCACTTGCACGGCTCATGTTTATTTTGTCCTACAATTATACTATTAAAACAGGGCCATTATTATTAACTTAATTATCAACATGTAATATATATGTATCGAACACTTCCCCACTCAGCCTGATACAAGTACAGTCAACAAAAATCAATAGAACGAACAATACGTGTTGTGCTGTACAAATCCCGGTAAAATTACATTAGCGCGTGACGTCACGCCATAGACACCCACCTATTGGCGCGTTTTGTTTATCAGCGTGTTATCTGTGCTCTGGCAATTAGATCATATTCATAGGCTTCAGACCGTCCAGAACCGATTCCTGCGCAGAGTCACGGGAGCCCCCTTCTACGTCCGAAATGAGACTCTCCATGTAGATCTCAAAATACCCACGGTGAAACAGTTCATGAAGCGACTCACCCAGCGCTTCATGGACTGTTCTACCGCTCATCCTAACCCCTTAGTGTCATCGGCCGCCCGATACACTCCCTCGCGAATAAGTACAGTTCGAAGACCAAGACATACACTCACAGAGCCAGATGATCCTATCACTCTCCTCCAGGAGAGCGATAAGGCCACCAGCACTGTTCGCATACAAAAACGGACATTCCGTCCTCGCCGCCGAGGCCCGTCGCGACGACCCCGTCGATGCCCCCCTCCCGACCCTTTGCTAGAGCCAGCCCGCGAAGCTGAGCCGATTAATGTTTAAAATGTCCCTAAATAATGGAACAATCAGATCCAGCCTGTCCCTTGCTGTCCTCTTCAGCGACGTCCTAAGCCGAGGTTCGTACCCCGCAGGGGGTGCCCTTAGCGATAGTCGCTTAGCTTATAAGTTTTTATGCCTGGCTGGAGGCCTTAATTTTAATTAAGCCCCCCACAGGAAAGTTCGGTTGAGCAGTAAATATCCCTAAAGGATAAACTGCGAGATGCCCATTCCAAAAAAAAAAAAAAAAAAAAAAAAAAAAACTCTGGCAATTAGTCACCGCGGTACCTACCTGACGTGCGCCCGCTCCAAATTTAAATTTTCGTTTATCGTAAATGTTTTTCGGAACGGGAACGCCCATTTCTTTTTAAATGTTTGAAAGTGCTGTTTGTTTCTTTTTCTGTGTTCTTTTTCTGTGTTCTTTTTTGTGCGGCCAACTGGCCAGTGCTTCTTGGTTTGAATTTCAAATGTGTTAAAGGAAATTAATAGTGCTTTTGTGAGAATGTTGAGAAGTTGGTCCTATGTTACGAAAAGTGTTCTTTTGTGATTTATTTGCGGCTTCGCCTAAACCGGATGAAAGGTTTCGTTTCCTTTATTTGCATACAAGTGTAATTATATCTCAAGTATTTTAATAGAACAAATATTAACTCGTTTGTCAAATAATATCCATCACCAATTTAGACCAATCAAATGTAGACAACATAGAAAAAAATTAGAAAGTTACTGTCAGATAGTAAGTAAACTGTTTGGCTTCGCGTAAGAATTTCGCATCCAATTATACGTTTCCTAATCCAATTGACATAATGAGGAGCGTCAAGTTCAAACACACGTGAGTCAATGAGACTGGTTTGGTGACGACACGGAAGGTGGCCATCATACAAACAGTTACTTACTGTCATTTGTGTTTTTAAGTCTGACAACCAGTCTTACCAAGGGGTATCGTGTTGCCCAGTAACTGGGTTCTGGAGGTCAGATAGGCAGTCGCTCCATGTTAAATACTGGTATACAGCTGCATCTGGTTAGACTGGAAGCCGACCCCAACAAAGTTGGGAAAAGGCTAGGCAGATGATGACTTACTGTCATTTGTTTTTCTATCTGGCAACTCAGTAGGTTGATGGCATTAAGCTCGCCCCCTACTACATGAGCGTCGCTCCAAGTGCGTGTACTATAGGTACACTTCTGTCTAACCTTTCGAGGGATTAAAACGTGATGTATTACTGTCTAAATAGTTTCCTTGTTTGTCGTTGACTCGGGCATGCGTAGATACTGTAGTTTTCCTGTAGGTGATATCTGACTCTTGTGTTTCTCTTCAGTGGATGGAGTGAGGTTATTACTTGACGATGTTGTCTCTGTTTGTGTTACTTGTCAATATGTCCAATTTATTCGTCTTTTTTTATTCACATCCTTTTTGACCTTTTTTTTCTTATTTTAAAATAAAATTGAAATGTTGAAGTATTGGAGATACGTCACAATTTCTGTTGAATCAATAGAAGAATATAAAATATTCGAGTTCCTTTAACTACAGTAGACGATGAAGATGAACAATAACTGTAAAATTAGGTACTGGAAAAGTTCGATGCTTGAACTTCATAAACTATTTTTTTCCCAAATTACATATAAAAACATTCCTAATTTAATACCTACTGGTATAAGTCTGTTTGGATCAGGCCTCCCCTAAGTCCTTCCAAATGAGGGTGAATTGTAGGTACACCTCTGTCTGACCCTTCGAGAAATACAGGCGTGATAATATGTTACCAAATAAGAGATAAATGTTATTTATATTCCCGATCAAAAGCTCACTTTATTTTGCGATGAACAAATAAATATTCAATCTCATTGTTGATCAAAATAAAAACTCAACGTTCATCTGTATACGGAAATACGGATGAATTTTAAAATGTTTGTCTGACCCATATATATTTATCGAAAACAGATTGAATCGTTACTTTCTGTTGTTTTTTATTGTTAAGTAAATATGAGTGTAAAAAGAACGGAAATGACGAATGAGTATCTATGAGTAAGCAGATAAGCATATTTACGAAAAAAACATGGTGGAATTGTTAATGAATTTAAAAGGTCCACATAATTGAAGCGCACTCAAAACATAGGTATCTGTTTGTTACTATAGTTATATGTAGTTAAAATATCGTGTGATCGCAAGTAAGCTAGAATATGCAAGGCATATAGGGCAAAATTAAGGTATCTAAAAAGAAATAGAAGTGCATGAGAAGAAGAAAAGGAGATCTTGCCTTTCATTGGTTCCCGGTAAAAGTTTAAGACGGAATCGAATCAATCACTTGGCGTTACTAGAAATATCCGTAAAAAGCGAATGCTGCAGTGATCCAAAATTGAATGAATCAGTGTTACAGGGGTGCTTATCTCCTCGCGGAAATTGAATGAATCAATTCAGGGAAAAGTGCCAGTAAGTCGGTATTCATAAAAATTGGATGAACTGCATAAATGTTTTCTTTTTTATTTTCTTTCTGACGTCTGTTGATTTGTTTTATTTATCAATTTGTGATTATCGCTTTGCCATTTTACTTCCAGTAATTTCATTGTTCATTCATTCAATAAATTTCTATTTGTAAACTTAACTCTTCGCCTGCATTCCAGCAACTTTACAAGAAATTATATTTTCAATTTGTTTTGTGGTTGTAAATCACAAGTCCGATTTGGTCCTTCGTTGTCGTCGTGTCGATTTACATACTCAAACACGATATTCGGCTT
The DNA here is from genome assembly GCA_905147745.2 of Phlogophora meticulosa. Lineage (NCBI taxonomy): Eukaryota > Metazoa > Arthropoda > Insecta > Lepidoptera > Noctuidae > Phlogophora > Phlogophora meticulosa. The sequence continues at coordinate 15,934,045 of LR990530.1, read as the reverse complement.
TTTACATTCATACAATTTGATTTAAAAGACAGTATAAAAATAAAACAATTAAGTTTATAATACGTTTAAACATTTCGAAGGTCGTCGGTTAAGCAGGTGCCATTACAGCGATCAGCTGATAATGTGTGACAGAGATGTTCGTAACTTCCTTCTCACTCCCACCTAGGTGCGCACGAGTCGCTTGTTCAACCGTTTCCTGTGGAACTTGTATTGCTTGATGTTTTGGTCGAATACCTGTCATTACATCGGATACAAAACTAGTTAATGGTACCTTTGTGTTGATATGAGTATGTTCGATTGCTCTTTTTTTATTTTATATGGCTAGAAGTAGAACGGAACTGTGTACAACAAAATTATGAATTGGAGTCAATGGGTACTTTTATGTGTGCAATGTGTGTGGTCCTTTGGTACAGTAGGCATGGGGTACATGGGAAAAATCACACCCATACCTATACGCCTTCTCAGTTTTATTGCCATTCAGAGTGGCAGTAATGCCAGCCTTTTGGGCACTTTAGTCAATGACAGCAAATTGAATGTAGGTATTGTTTAATGCTCAATGAGCACTTACCCCCTTTACTTGGGTACATCAAATATCTTAGTAGGTATTTCAGTATTAACCATTACATTAAATTAATTAATTCTCTAAAACATTAGTTTTAATGTTACCCTACTGTAAAGTTATAAACAAAAATAAAATAATGGTTGGCGCTGGTCGTGGCCAATGTGTCGATCGATGGTTAAGCTAAGCTTTCCGAGGTCGTTTCGTGGATGGTGGACCATCTATTACACATCAAGTTTTTGCTTCGGAAAGCACGTTCAGCGGTCTGTGCGAGCTGCCATTTATAGATTAATGACAGTCGTTACTGGTAGTCAGAATCCCGAAATTCTGAAAACCAGTCTTACCTAGGAGTATCGTGTTGCCCGGTAACTGGGCTGTGAAGGACTGTCAGACAGTCGCTCGTTCTAAAGTAGTAGTAGGTAGGTAGGTAGTAAGCTGGATCCGGTTATACTGGAAGCCGACCCCAATGTGGTTTTGAAAAGGCTAGGCAGATGATCATCGGAGCAGATATAATCTGTCAATGTCAGTCCTGTATCAACAGCTGGGTTAAAAAACAATTGTGTTTTAGAACATTTTCTCGTAAAAGTTGAATAATGTGATTAAAAACTACTCAGAAGCCGGTGAAAGCCGAACATAACCCATGCGGGTGATTAAATAGTTCACCAGCTCGTGTAAACACTGAGCTATTGTGGAAATCTATGGTGAGTATGTTACTATGTAAAATAGTGACGATTAGTCTGGTTTGGAAACGAAAAAGTTACATTTTAAAATATTGTGAACTAATATATCTCTCGTTCTTCGAGATATAGCTCGTCTTTTATACCATATCCATTGTTGTTGGTTTAACACACATATACAGGATAAATTCCTAGTGTGGGGCATCGTTTCTTTTTGAAAAATAAGAAAAACAACCTACGTAAAACTCAAAAAATAACACATCAGTAAATTATTATGTGTTTTATAAATATCTTTACTTTTATCGTATGAATAGGGAATCCTTAATAAATCCCTGTCTTGTTTAATGAGAACGTACAAATTTAGATTTTTTATATAAATTTTTTTTTATTGACACTACCTTGGTGAGATACAGGATATTACTATTATTAACAAATGCAAAAATAACATTTTTCGGAGCAGTTCCTAAAATCAACGTTGTACTTAAGTACTTTAATATTCATCCTGAATACGGAACCCGACACGCCCTTGATCGGTTTTCCATGTACTTATCAGTTTGTGTTTTGTTATTTTTGTTATTTTTTTTTATATTGCTGGACAATCCACACTGCACCATCTAGCCCCTAGCTAAGCAGAGCTTATGTTATGGGTACTAGATGACTGATGATACATAATACAATACATTACATAGATAGATATTTTTTATTATACATAGGAAATCCCCAGACACCCGGAACAAATCTTTGTAGATCGTACAAACATTTGTTCCAAGGCGGGAATCGAACGTCCTGCATTGAAGGCGGACCTTCGCCCGCCGCGCCTCATGGGTCGCCAATTATGAGTATTTTATGATACTATAACTGTATGTGATGAACTAAACGCAGTTACTATAGCGTGTTGACAGTAGACACACAGATAGTTAGCAATTGACACCACTCACGGTTAATGACAGCGATTACACGTCAGGTAAAAAGTTGATAGGCGTAATGGCGCCTTTACATAAGTAATGGGCCACGTAAGCCACGCTATTGGATCCATTGATAGTCGCTATGTGGTTAGATTATCGTGAGTATTGTTCGAATATTGTTCGACGGCACGGTTGGCGCAGTGGCTGAGCGATTGTCTATTGCGCTGCGTGTCGAGAGTTCGATTCCAGCACGGAACAAATGTTTGTATGGTCTACAGGTAGTTGTTCCGGTTCTGGGTGTTTGTGTTTGTGAATTTAAATGTTTGTTAACGCACCCACGACACAGGAGAAATTCCTATTGTAGGGCAACGTATTAAAAAAAAAGGTGGAGAATTAAGTTTCTGCTTGTTGGAAAAGTGTGTATATATTTTTTTGTTTGCATGCGTTAATACATTTTTAAAATATCGGTAGGTGCAATATATATTTATCGATATTTTCAATTCCGTGCTCACTACTATCCTGAAATAAGCAGCTGTGGCAGGTAGACGCGAGCAGATACCGCCCACGCACTTTAAGTTACTACACACTATTCAAAAGTTCAAAGATAGTACCAATTTTGTATGGAGATACGTGGTATGAGCTACTTATTTTTAAGTTTTCTATAGACAGAAGCTATGGCAAGTTTTTTTTTATGTAGGGCCTCTCGTAGTTCAGCACTAGATGGCTGTTTACTGCTTAACCGGACGATCCTGTGGTGACCTTACAATGAAGACCCCCAGCCAGAACTAACTACTACGCTATAGCTAGTCCCCAAGGGTTTCTTTTTAACGTGTAGTTCATACGGATCCCTAAACGAGATCAGCCGATAAAACAAATTTTCCATTAAATACACGAAATCATCTTGTAACTATTAAATAAAAACGCTATCATCTCAAATCCGCCACTCATGACAACGATGTTCATGAAACCCATTACAAGCAGGATGTTACTAAGTCAAGAAAAAACGCAACAAAAACGTAAGAAATACACGCCCGTTACGAAATTAAACAATGTACAATGAAACAATACGAGTACTAGTTCACTAGATCTTGATGTTACTGAGATCATCTTGAGCTAAAAAAGTGACAATCGCGAAACACTTTTTAACACTATTTACGCTGTGCAGCTTAGATTTAGATATGGTCATTCAATGTTATCGACATAGCTCAAAGAATTAGCAAGTTGGGTTGGATTAGCAGTGGGCTGGCCATATTTCGCGAAGAACCGACAACCGCTGGGGTAAACGTGTTCTTGAGTGGAGACCGCGACTCGGCAAACGTAGTGTAGGACGCCCTCTGACCAGGTGGGATGACGATCTGCGAAAGACTGCAGGCAGATGCTGGATGCGGCAAGCTGAAGACAGGGCGCTATGGCGCTCATTAGGAGAGGGCTATGTCCAGCAGTGGACTAGTATAGCCTGATGATGATGATGATGATTCAATGTGGAGGCGCTTAATACGGAACAAACAAATTAAGATGCAGGATTTTGTGAAGAAGTCAGAATTAAAATTAAACTGGGAGAAAAATAGCTAATACCAAAAAAAAAATGGATGGTTTGCGTGACGGTTTTTAAACAAACGGCTAGCTCTGATTTGTCAATATGTTTTTATGACCTCTACCGTTTATTAAGTTTGCAGTACTCATATAATCACGAATTTTTCTCATTTTTTTTTGTTCTTTTCAAAATAAAAAAAAAACTATCCTGTGCTATGCGTTTTTTTATAAGTTCTGTACTGAAATTGCTACACTTTTTTTATTTTCTTGTTGCACACACTCATTTTAAACTCGAACTATTTTATACTAACTTATAACTCTCCACTTTTTATTGGCTTTTGCTTTCATAAGCTAATTCTGCGAAAAGGGTAACCTCCCTTAAAAAGGGATGTCTCACCTGTTTTCTTAGGCAATGCCTTTTAAATAATACATTCACACTTTTAAGTTTGGTTTTCTTTAGTAAAGGACTAATCTGGCAGGCCCTAATGTAGCTGGGGTCATGACACCATAGTTTAAAAGGGAAAATAAAGTATTTGTTTCGAAGAAAAAAATAAACTAAAAGTTTCTAATGAGATCACCTTCCAAGCAGTCTCTATTAACTGAAGTAACTGCCACCAACTGCAAGAGTCTCCATTTCCTGCATTTTATTGAGTTACATTTTTGTAATTGTCTCCTCAAGTGCTTTATTTTGATATCCGACATGAATATGTCACAAAAATACGAGTAGATTTACCTTATGGGGGCCGCCATCTTGTTTTTTAATTCTTACAGCTATGTTTGGGGTTCAGGTTATCAAGACAACGAATGTAATAAAACCTCATGTTTAATCCATCAAGCATCAAGTAAATGGACATCTGTATATAGAAAAACTCAAAAAACAATACTCCCACTTTGGGTTACAAGCGAAACCCTCTAGAATGGATGTTTTTGGAAGCTGACATTTAAAATCATGACATTTACATTCTTTAGTTTATTTTGAATGAATAACTTTTCCCTTTTCCTTTGCAAACTGTGGGTGTAGCCGAATACCTTTCTAAACCATGTGGGATGCGAGGCAGGTCAAACAAATTAGTATTTAAAATAATAATTTAAGATACGCTTGAACTCCACAATCAATACCCAAGCATAATCCACAATAAAATCACTACCTAACACACAGATCAATAGATAATCTCCCAATACATAATGGCAATATTGAAAACTTTGTTATACAATGGTAGAGGTGGGCGTTTTAATAATACAGGGATGGGCGTGCTGGCTGCCGAACGTGGCCGGAATGATAGCCAGATAAGAACGGTTCCAATTCAATAGAATTAGCACACACTGTGTTTGAGCATTGATTTTTTGCAAGGGTTAGTTGTAACATGCCTTTTGAATATGGTGTTATAAGATTTGAAGAATGGAATGTTAAAGTTCCTTCGTGGTTCACGATTCGTGACTGAGCATAGCTGTTCTAAAGTCCAAACTAACTTAAAGGCGATAAAGCAGCCTGTTAATATCCCACTGCAGGGAAGATTCTTCTCCTTATACAGAGAAGGCACGAGTGTTAATTACCACGGTTGCTTAAGGCGGGTGGGCGGCATCAGACTAATATTAATTGTACTTCCAAGTTTCCTTGCGATGCTTTCCTTCACCGATGTTGGAGATGTGTAACTGGGAAACAACCTAAATATAAATTTAAAAAAGTACTTCCCCGTATTTGAATCCATAAACTCGTATAATAATCTTGACATGCGAGGCCTCAACCAATATAATATGGCATCTAATTAATCGTATACGTGTCAATCAATCAATACCAATCAATAGTCTTTATTTGTAAACACCATTACTACTATAATTTAATTTTGGATTCGATAAAGATAATGTCAGAAATTTAACTAGCAAAATAACGTATTGTCGTTAGCCAAAATAGCAGTTAAAACTCTATGTACGATTTCAGAACAACGCATTACTCATCATAATCTCAAAACATTCACAATTCACATGTCAATCAAACGTGTTTCAACTGGCCCAACATTTGTATGTTGTCATCATGATGATTGAATGAACATAGACTAGAATCAACTGTTATTTCAGGTCATTGGTGGAATGTTTTGGATTGCCTAGTAATACAAAAGACGTGGAGTGCTCATATAGGTTTAGGTGTAAATAACTTTGTTCTCAAAAAAAGACACAAAAAAGTCACTTACTTGAGAACAATATTATCTTAGACTAAGTTTAATTCATCACTACGCCAGACAACTTAATGATAATACCCACATCCATCCAATGCATTCAGTGTTGACGAATGGTGCTATTTCCAATCAAATATTGTGCTGAAATCATATTCTATTTAAATAAAGCTTGTTCTGTGACCCAAAGGCTGGCTTCTACTTTGGCCAGAGACTATGCGTTGCGATACAACGTGGTTATACCGTCAGTCCGTATTGATCTTGACCAGTCCTCAGTGATGCGGAAGAATTTCAACGCTGCTATTACAGTTTGTTGCTAGGTTTACTTAGTAAGAATATTTTGACTGTTCATTTAAATATGTGTAGGTAGTCTGTATTTAAAGTTCCATGTAGGATGAATCTTCTAACTGGTCTTACTTCAAGGCACAACCTCTGCTCCTCCTTTCCTCTTCTATCCGCTCGTTTAAATCCTTTTTCTTGTTTTAGACAACAGTTGATACACAACGGTAAACTTGTCTGTTTTTCTCTAGCTCCATATTTTCTAAAGAGAAAACGCAAGTCTTGCATGTTTAAAATCCTGGTGCACAGTTTTGGAGATTACTCACAGCTGAAGAACCTTTAGGTTACACGTTCAATCCAGTGCTGTTTTTTCTCCCTCATCCTCCTCCTGCCCTTATCCTAATTTATTTGGGGGTGGCGCACTAGGCTTCTTCTTCCACACATATCATCACGCCTGTATTCCCCAAAGGGGAAGGTGAAGAAGGGTCTTCCTCCTACATACATTTATATTTCAACAGGTACCTCCTGTCTACCCATATCATCGTTCTCACAGTTTATCTATCGTTTCTTTCCTATTAGCAGTTTTACTCCCTATTTAAATTTACTTTTGTCTTCTGCAAGGATCTTCCATTTCTTTTCCTGACTGTTCCATAAAACCCTGCAATTTATTCGTCACAATTTGTTTGTTCTGTATTTAGCGCCTCGAAAATAGTTTGTAGAATTGGAGCGTCCGCCTTCAGAGAAAACTTTATAGGAGTACGAACATTGTTCTCCGAACAGTTTTCCAATAACTCTGCCCCTTATTGCTTACGTAATAAAGGTCTCACGCCTACTGACCCACTAACTATTCCAGTATCTGTTTCCCTTGCTTCTTTATTTATAAATAGTTTTATAATGGTTTCTATAGGACGATGATCGTCGTTATTGCGATAGTTAAGTTTATTATGATGGTACAGTTTTATAAGTTCTCTTTTTAATTGTTAGCAAGTTTATAGGGGGATCGTGGTTGAATAAAATAGCCGTACGGCTCGATTGAAGGTTATGGCTACGCTGGCCGAGGTCCGTGAATAAGTGACTGTCCATTTAATGTCGTAACTCCACCGTGCTTCGGGTAGCACGTTACACCGTTGGTTCCGGCTGACATTTGTTGATAGTTGTTGTTAGGGGTAGTCAGAAACTCGAGATTCTGACCAGCTAGCCCCACCAAGGGGTGTCGTATTACACGGAGATCTCAATCATTCCAATTCATTGTTTCATCAAACGTGCAGACTGTATACAGACAGTCATTTCGGACTCTTTACATTACAATAGTGACAATCCAACGTTACATATAGGCAGGGGAATGTCAAACACGTGTATATCAAGACGATGAATACAATAGCTATTGTTGCCAGCTTAGTGTGCATGTGTGATGTTGGTAGCGCTAGATGGTCGAGGAACACTTGTCGATAATTAAACATATACGTTTAAGATTGTGGAATAATTTAAGAGTCATTGGGTAGCTCGACACGAATAGAAAAAAAGTCACACAGGCGAGCATTATGTTATGGCTAATAATAGCGTTTGTTAAGTTATGTAAGACAAAGCATAAAGCTATAACTTATATTCTGTCTTCGACGGACAATTGTAGGCCGTTGCACGACGTGTCTATGGCAAAAAGGGTACCATTCAGCGTTTTGCTGTGCCATGGGTGGCTCAAAGCGTAATGCTGGATTCCAGTGGTCAACTAGCTAAATAGCTATTTTAAAGATTTGAAACTTTAAATAAAAAGTATTTCTTAGCTACTACCTTAAGTATTGTTCATCACCTTTATCTAGCAACCAACAAGATCTGTAGTAATTTTCATCAGTCTACTTTGTTATCTTTCACTGGCTTCAAAACATTCTTCATGGTTCAATAATAATTGATCTAGATTGTTCCAAGCACAGATACAACATCAATTCAACCTCCATTCGTCTTACCTTCGTCAACATTGATATCCTCAGCATTACTTTCATGATGATGATGCCTCTCATGCTCATCAATTGTCAGATCCATCACTCCAACTCCATTGCTTCAACTAACGTCAGTAAGAATACAACAATATAAGATATATGTATCTCTAACAATAGGCTTGTAGGTAACATATATCTTTATATTTCCCGAGTGCCCGCCGGACGTGTCACCGCCGGCACTATCGTACATAACGCCGGTGTAAGAAGCCATTGTGCTGAAGGCTTTCATGACAATATATACTATATTATATTGATATATAAATAAGCTGCCATATAGCGTAGAGTTGGGTGGTCGTGATTGTTTAAGGAGAACTAAGTTTGGGGACTGTTTCAGTGATGGACAATAGATGACATGTGAACAGATATGTAACAATGCATGCCCAGCATATTATGATAATAGAGTAATACGACCATACATGTGCAAAGGCGAAACAAAACCGATGTATCGTAACAATGTCAAAATACCGTAACAAATTTACTTTATGGTAACACCTATCGAAAAAAATCGCCCTTACTCAAAAGTCTAGAGTTCATATCCCCAGAAAAACCACTAGGTTTGTCCAAAAATGTCGATGATCTTTGATCTGACATATCCCGCGAAATTCGAATTTTGCAAAGTTCAGCGCTGTTTTATTAAATCCTCATATTTTCATAAAATCGTCTTATTTGCGGCAGATATTGTACCTTTGAGAACTATATTTATGATAATAATAACTATGATTTAGTAATTAATTAGTCGTAATTGCCTCGTGTTAAATTTGATCAATATACATGCATTTTGCAAAAAATATACCTTGATGCATGTATCTTGATCGGCGTGTCATGATTTTACGAAATGATGTCCTTTGACCCGTAAATACGTATGTAACAACATTCAAAACATCAGACTGTTTCAAATCCCCATGTTTCTCTATAATTAAATTAACCACTTAAACGGCCGAGTCGATCAATTCCCATCAGGCACCGTAAGATAATCGCCTTGTACGTAGATAGGTTCACAAAACGGGTCACTACACAATGCCTTCTCGCCTCTCTGCGGGGCCGGCCTATTATGATATAGTATTCAGGCCGTTTCCCATACGTGGGAGACCGGTCGGAAGATACTGTGTTGTGATGTTTGTGACGTAGTACCTAGGTTGTGTAGTGATAGGTATTGTTATAGTCTGTGATTCTAGATATGGTATAAAGAAAGACAGAAAAGAAAGAGAATATGTTTAGTTGCCACGTTGCCATTATTAAAAAAAAAGTCAAACAAAGGAATATCTAATGATAGTGTTAGTACAGGAGGGATGCTCGCAAGTCTGACAACCAGTCTAACCAAGGGGTATCGTGTAACCGATTTAATGGGCTGTGGAGGTAAGATAGGCAGTTGTTCGATGTAAAAATACTGGTATTCAAAATATCATCCTGATAAGCTGAGTCAATTTTTTATAACTTTTGTCTTCTTCAACCCAATGCCAAGCATCAGAATTTACTACCATTATTATAATATTTCCAGCACCTACCACATTTTCTTGAACAACAATAGTTCATTAAAACTGAACACAATAATCGGACAACCGCAAATCGATATACAATCGAATGGTTCCATCCGATTGTTCCGCACTGCACTCGTTTGACCGTTATGTCTTACGGGGGCACGTAATCGAATGATTCCTACTATCTTACTGAGTTAGGTACAAAGTAATGTTATATTGTATTGTTTTATTTGAATACTAGCTGCCCGCGACTTCGCCCACGTAGAAATTTCTTGCGGTTTATTATATTTGCTTGGAACCCTATTTTATTTTACCCTCAGTTTCTCCTTAACATATCAGCTATCTGCCATGAATAAAAAAACGTCAAAATCAGTCTAGCCGTTTCGGAGATTACCTCAAATAATCAGACAGACAAACATTTTCAAAATGGTTTTTTTTGTGTAGCTACCGTATAAACAAACTATCATATGTATTGAATAAAAACCATCTATTTTAACATAACAAACAGGCACTTCAATTAAACAAAAACATGTCTGTTTTTTTTTACAAAAATACCAGCACAAATGTTACAGAAAGCAGAAACTTTTTCTCACATCCAGCAACAAACAACACCAAAGGTTTTCTTTTTAAAAAAATACAGACACATTCCATTTTCAAATCCTCATGCAACACATTGCTTGACAAAAACGCGCGGAAAAATGGCGGAACGCGGGAATTCAGTAGTTTTGCTATTTATTTACACAGAAGCCGAGCGCGACGACTACCGGCAGGCTTTTGATAATTGCATCTCATGCTGATCCTTTGAGCTGGGAAACAGAAGCTGCGCCCCTTAGGGTTACCATGTTGAGAGCGTGAATTTTTTTCTTTCTTTTTCCGACTGTTTTTATGTGCTTGTAGTTTTATGAGTTAACTTGTGGGGTTTTTATTAATCGCGTTTGTGGCTCTTTTCAGTCTCAAGGTGAGGTTTTGTTTCATAGACAGTATGGTTTAACGAAATGCCCTATTTTATTAAAATTGACCATCTTTTTTTTGCGTCATTATCTAGATAGTCTTTTCACAACTATTTTAAAATCGGCTTCCAGCCTAACCAGATGCACATGAATACCAAAATTTTATAAGGAGCGACTGCCTATCTGACTTCCACATATCAGTTACTGAGTAATGTGTTATGCTGCGGTAAGGTTGTCAGAGTTTCGGGCTTCTGTCAACCCTTATGGACTGTCAAAGATCTGCAAATGACAGCCGGGACTAACGGCTTAACCAGCTTTCCGGGGCACAGAGGAGTCACGATATCGTCATCTACAGTCCGACCTCAGCAAGAACAGCTTAACTTTCGATCTACCTGTGAGACTATAGTTTTAAGCAAAACGTACACACGTTTTGCTTAAAACTATAGTCTCACAGGTAGATCGAAAGTAAAGATACATAATATGTCGCTATCTAGGAGGCGGTGGTAATAAGTTCTTGTAGAAAATAAAAGGGCAAACTGTAGCGACTATATAAAAGACATAAATAACTCAGCAAAGAAATAAGCAAATAAAACACAGGCCCACTTTTCCGTATCAACAACAAATAAAACAATCGTCTGTACACCCTTTTTGTACAATCGTCCTGATCTACTGACCTAACATTCATAGTTTACGTGAAGAATTCCCGGCCGGAGCTGACGGATGGTCGCACTACTCCGGCCTTTTCTTTTATGGGTTCCGTTGGAATTGGGAATATTACGCCCCTAGGGTATGGAGCGAGGGAGAAGCTTATTACATGCGCCTTGAACTATTTTAATCATTTCAATAGCATACATGTTATTTTGTATAAAAAACCCTTAAATAAGTAAATTCATTCACGTCGCTTAATTTCTCAGTTCTAAGGACTAAAAGACGTAATTCGTCAGCAAAATCTGAGTCAAGTGTCAATATTTTTTCTCTCTTACTAATAATTGCTAAATAATAAATAAATAATAATAAATAAATAATGCTGGACAATCCACACAGCATCATCTTGCCCCAAGCTAAGTAGAGCTTCTGTTATGGGTACTAGATGACTGATATACTTAATACAATACATTACATAGATAGATATTTTTTATTATTATATAGCAAATACCCAGAACACCCGGAACAAATCTTTGTAGATCGTACAAACATTTGTCCCAAGGCGGGAATCGAACCCGCAACCTACTGCGTCGCAGGCGAACCTTCGCCCGCCGCGCCACATCGGTCGTCAAAATATTTATAAAGATTTTATACAAATATTTTCAAGCCATTTCTGATTTATCACTGACATCGGTGAAAGAAAACATGGTGAGGAAACCTGGACCTATATTGTTGTACTGTTTGACGGGCCGATATCGGCAACTCCACGACTCTGCGCGTATTTAGCGTAATATAAAGTAAGCAGTAGCCTATAGTAAAATTTACATATTTAGGTCTAAAATAGCTAACCCGCCTTGAGCAAGCATGGTGATTAATCCTTGTAACTTCTCTGTATAAGAGGAGGCCTAAGCCATGTCGTGGGACAGTGACACGCTGTTTATATTATATTATAAAGCTATTTGCGACGTCAGTGTGCATTTCTCTAATTAAATAATTTGCCGCCTCGAATTACCTACTAAGAGCCGGATAGAATTCCTTAAAAATGTGAGTCATGTGTGGTTTCTTATTATAGGTAAGCTAATTAGATTACATTTTGACGTGATTTATAGGTCGATTCGTCTAGGTATGTGACTCAACAGGCACGACATATAACGATTTTCGATATATAGTCATAATCATATGAAAAGAGCGTAGAGAAAGATAAGGAAACACATGCTTTATTATTTTTCTCGGTTATGAATATAGAGCATTCCTCTAAAAACATACAATGAGGAATAAGATTGAGAATCTGACGTATAGGCTATTAAAGATATCTTCGATGAGATTGTATGGCCACGTTGATCACACTTGTTAAGTACAAAATTAATTATATATATAAGAAACACAGCACTCACAATAAACTGAACTCCTAGCTTACGAAGATAAATAAACAAAACACAAAAAAAACACATTATTAAATAATGAAATGAAATCTTTTAGGCCTGTATAGGTACTAATATTATAAATGCTAAAGTAACTTTTGTTTGTTTGTTACCTTGTCACGCTTAATCTGCAGAACCGATTTATATGAAATTTAGTGTGAAGATAGTTTAAGTCCCTGGAAAAGATAAAGGATAGTTTTTAATCCGCCACTTTGCCTGCATCCGCGGTAGCTGACATCCCCGCGGACAAAGTCGCGAGCGGCGCAGTTCTGTTCTGTACAGCTTAAGTAAGTCAGTGACTTACTTAAGCTGGTTGACGCTGAGAGCTTACTTCATCGTTCACTTCTTCCAATTTAAACACGGGGAGATTTTTATAGAATCAACCAGCAGATATTGATATAGCACTGTGAAAAGGCCCTAGCTCCTTTACTATGCATAAATCAGTTATCACTACAAATTATAAAACAAAGTCCTCCGCCGCGTCTGTCTGTTCTCGATAAACTCGATAACAATTGCACCGATTTTCATGCTGTTTTCACTAATGAATAGAGTGGTTCTTGAGGAAGGATTTAGTATATATCAAGTTTTTGAATACATTGTATAAATTATAATGATATTTGTCGGAGGTGTCTGTGGTCTTTTGGTCGCGATAACCGACATCCACGCGGACGAAGCCTCGGGTATCAGGTAGTTACTAATAACTAAGCAAATTACATAATCCTTATACCTATATTTCTTTTACTTTTGTACCACCCACCAAGGCAGTGCGTTTTATTCCCGTCTCGGGCTATCGGGCGGACAATAAAAGTAAGCATTTTACTGGCGGGATTAGCCGCAATAATCATTCGCATTGTTTGACAATATGCTCGTCTGCATGGTAAGGGATCAGATAATAATATGCAGGATTGAAAGGAGATATTATGTTTTTTGGAAAGCCTTTTAATAACAGTGAACAATCTGGCGAATGCTGTTTACTTTTATTTTACGTAATCATCAAGTTCTTGCCCTTCATCTCAATTTATTACGGGCGGCGCAGCGTGTCTGCTTCTTCCATACACCTCTAATTGCGGTCATCTCAATATTCGCCTCCTTTCTGCCATCTTTCACACAATCCATCATCGTTTATTTGGTTGTCCTCTACTCTTATAACCCTCCACATTAATACTCAAAAGTCTGTACTTACATCATATATCATTAATATCATGAATGTGTTAGTTTGAATGTTTGGATGATTGTGAATTTTAATCCTCAACAGCTGAACGAATTTCAATGAAAATTGACCAACAAGAAGACCATGATTCGAATTAGGATATAGGGTTCTTTTACCCCGCTAATACGTTCCATTGAGATAATTTTTCGAAGATGCTGACAATGGCTAGTTTTATATATTTCACAGCACGTTAACTAGTATTCAAAGTGAATTTTAAGCAAGCAAATATTTTTCGTGTATATTGTAGTCTGGCAAGAAATGTTTAAGTAAATTAGCCTTTGTTAGTCGTTGTATTTTCCTTTAAGCCATTAGTCAATGTCTTTCGAACGAATACACAATTAACTTACACTTGACTTTTATGTACCGAGAAAAATAAAGTGTTTTTAAAATACATAAGTTGGTAATTATTGTAAACTGCTAAGACAACTATTTGCTAGTTAATATTTGTGTGTTGTATGGATTGACAAGAAATGTGTGAGTAGGTTTTGGAAAAGTGTAAAGTAGGGATGATATGGATAGCTGATATTCCTGGCTACCACTTCTAGGATGGGTAGTAATTTAATCCAAAGAGAATCCTGAATATTTTGGAAGCTAGGAAAATGGTGAAATACTCACTTAAGGGGATACATTCCAGATGAAGCAGAAAATTTACATAACCGTAACCAATAACATTATTTCACCATTTTTCTCAATAACTGTAATTTCAATAAAATGTGAATCTTCATTCTGGAATCTGTCCTAAGTAATCTTTTCAGTTTTGCAATGCACCATAACAAAATTGTCTGCCACACCAGAAACACAATAGAAAAACTATATTTTACATGAGTTTACTCTTAGTCCTCCGTTTAACAAATTCAAATTCTTTATTGCCAACTATGTAATTGTAGAGATTTTTTAATTGTTAACATTAGGTAGGTTCTTGAAATTTAGTTGCCTGTTAAGGAATTGCAATTTAAATGGTTAAATATAACATAGAAAAAGAAAAATATACACACTGAATATTAATAGTTAGACAGTTACGTTTTATTAATTATAATTGTTCATACATTTTATAGTTTACCATCGTATTCGTATTTATATCCCATTTAACGTGTGAAATGCTAGAATAAAAATAATTAATTGAATTTAATTATTACGAATGTGCTTTGCTTCGGATTACAATTTCACCATGTCATGTAGTAACTTAAAAATTTACAAAGTTTGTCTTATAGTCTTACTCGCATAGATTGTTCATTAGTATAGTTATATGAATTGTATATGCTGTGGATAACGGTGTGAGTTTCACATTTATATAAATAATAATAATAATAAATAATGCTGGACAATCCACACAGCATCATCTAGCCCCAAGCTAAGCAGAGCTTGTGTTATGGGTACTAGATGACTGATATACTTAATACAATACATTACATAGATAGATATTTTTATTATACATAGCAAATACCCAGAACACCCGGAACAAATATTTGTAGATCGTACAAACATTTGTCCCAAGGCGGGAAGCGAACCCGCAACCTCTTGCGTTGCAGGCGGACCTTCGCCCGCTGCGCCACATAGGTCGTCGCACATATAATATCTTTGTTTACATTATTTGCGCAGATATAATGTGTTACTGTTTGTTTGTCCCAAATAAATAAATAAGTAATAACCTTTCCCCGTATACACAGAGATAATGAAAGCCCACCCTAAAAATTGTCGAATGGCTTCCATTCTGATAATGGAAGAAAATTGCCTTTTTTTCGTCCCACCATTATTATTTATAATTGTCCTCTGATTGGTATAAGAACCTGGGGGTTAAGTGCCCCGGAGATTAAATCGAAAGGAACCCGATATGGTGGTTTAACGAAATGTGCTGACTTCGTTATTATATTGTGAAAACCCACTCTGGGTCTAATTCAGCGAAGGGTTAAAATTGAAAACAAAAGGATATTCAGTTTGCAGTGGCGGTTTACTTGGTCGGTCTGTGATTTTTGCTGCGTAGGCGCCAGTGTCTTGACCAAAGACTTAGTAAGCAATTAGTTATTTCAAACTACTTTTTACTACTTTACTTACACTCTTCAAAAAAAGACTAAGAGAGTTAAGAGAAAGACCCATGGTTTCGGGTACCTACAATAACTCAACTTATAGAAAAGAAAGAAAATACTTTTATTCATCCCAGATCAAGGCACCCAATGTAATATATATAAGACATTATAAAAAAAACTGAAATTATTTAAACTTAATTTATAAAACAATATGCCTCAAGGTACTTTATCAACAGTAGCAACATATAAATCTCGGGACAATATACATACCTATTTCGCAAAACACATCGCAAACTATAAGACATAGCCCATCAAGTCTCAAGGCGCAAAAACCTCGGTAATTACGGGTAGTCCGTTACGTAACGTAACGCGTTGGGTTACGGGTGCGTGACGTTTCATACCGTTGCTCCCGTCACGACGCAACGGTCCGGCGCGTCAGGCTTGCCGGACGCGCTTCCTGTTCTCAACAATATTATGACACCCTTATTCTTATAAACAGAACACATCAGATATGTCTTAGAAAATTCCTGTTACGGTGACAGGCAGATATGAGAGAGCTGTTATAGGGCTCGTTAACTGTTCTGGTGACGGCCTCGAGAATTACAGTAATTATTTCGACAGTAATTATTTTACAGTAATAATTGACGACCTATGTGGCGAAGCGGGCGAAGGTCCGCCTGCGACGCAGGAGGTTGCGGGAGCGATTGCCGCCTTGGGACAAATGATTGTACGATCTACAAAGTTTAGTTCCAGGTGTTCTGGGTATTTGCTATGTATAATAAAAAAATATCTATCTATGTAATGTATTGTATTAAGTATATCAGTCATCTAGTACCCAAAATACAAGCTCTGCTTAGCTTGGGGCTAGATGATGCTGTGTGGATTGTCCAGCATTATTTATTTTAGTTAAAGTATTCATTTTATGGTGTGATGTGATGCGGGGGAATAAGGATCATGTTTTGAGTATGAATGTGGAGAGCAACATGAGTAAGATGGATTGTATGAAAGACGAGATTGCCAGGAAGGAGGTGACGTAAGATGACGGAAGAAATGGAGATAAGGGCAGGATAATGATCATGTTGGTGATGTCGGTATACAGGTCCTCTCATATCTATGTGGATTTTTCCTTAAAATTTCCATATGTTCCTCAAATGATCTGACTCCTAAGTGATAAGGGTGGTCAACCCCAAATATTTTTTTTGTTTCTCTTTTTTGGCTTAGAATGGCAAAATCACGAATCACCGTCCGCTAGTATTTAAAAAAAAATTGTTATTCCTCTTTCTACTTTGTAGGTTCAGGTAATTTGAAAATATGAAAACAAAACAACTCTTTCTCTTCAAAGAAAGCGTCATTATCACTTCTTCAGAAATGCAAATCTGATGACTTCACGCTTGCTGGCCGTTATTAGACCAAAACTACTTAATGTCTTCTATCTTTTATGTTTCAAGGGATTTTTTACGATGTTGAATTATTTATAAGAACAGGCGAAGGGCGTGTCGGACTCACCCACCGAGGGTTCCGTGAATTGATAGGAAAAATATATTTTTACATTTTTATAGTATTTTTTTAACGCCGCCGCTAAATTAAGTTCCTTTGAAAAAGGGTTTTGCTGATTACAAAAGAAAACTTTGTTAGTTAGAGACATCCATCATTTCATTTTTTGGTTCAAAGACACTAATATTATAAATGCTAAAGTTTGTTGGTGTGTGTCTGTTTGTTCCTCCTTCACGCTGATACAGCTGATCGGATTTGAATTAAATTTATTAAGAAGGTGGCTCATACCCTGGATTAACATATAAACTACTTTTTATCCCGAAAAAGGGAAGTATCTCTCTGGGATGGCAATGACATCTCGTGTTGAAATTTTTAACACCGAAAAACTAGCTAGGTATTACATGAGCCCTTTCATGTGATGACCCCATTTAGGTAAGGGACCCTAAAATCAGATAGATATAAAAAGGAAATGCTATAGCAAGGGGGAATACTGCCCTATTCGTTTATTGTTGGTAATGATGGTAGGTGAACATATTTCTTGTGGGACCTATTCGGAACGGTATGCGTACTCGTATAACTGCAGCAGACCGGCTCAAGTTTTTCTCAAAGCTGCTCACATGGTTCACTGTTCGTGCCAAGAATAATCCTAGCAATCAGTTTTAATTGTTGGATGCATTTCTCCTCAGTTTTTAGGATTCCGTTCCCAATGGATGCCAACTGGACTATTGCTAAGCGTCTCTGCTCTTTGTACGTACGTCTGTCAGTCACCGGGCTCTATCTCAGCAATCGTAATAGGTAGACAGTAGATATTTGTACACAAATAGACATATATGCTATCATTATAAATATACATAGTTAAATACAAACATTATGATACAAGAAACGTGTTTTTTTTTAAGACTACTATGGCATGGACTCGAACTTGACCGGTTTTTTTATGAAGACGGTACAGTCAAATTTATAGAAAAAAGTACCACAATGATCTAGTTTGTACCAGCCTATTACTGTACCACTGCAGAGCAAAGGCCTCTTCTCATACAGAGAAGGCACGATCATCAATAACCACGCTTGCTCAAGATGGGTTGGCGATTTCAGACTTATATTAATTATATAGGTCCAGATCTTTGCTCAGCGCTGTGGTCGGTTTGGGTAAAGGTTGGAAACTCGGAACATTATGTATGGTGGGTGGTCAGAATTTGTTCTGTCAGAATTAGACATCATGTGGGCAGGAAAATGGGAAAAATGGGCAACACACTTGACCGATACACTGCGGTTATAAAACAGCAGTTTTGCCTCGAGTTGTTTGTAATAAATACACTCAAAAACTCCTTACCGATTTTAAAAATGTTTTTTCGTTTAGAAAGATACCTTATCAGCACAAGTTATATGTATTTTATTTTAAAAACTACGCTCAAAAGGAGGATGTTAAAATTCGAAGGGATGAGCTTGAAATCCATGAGGACGTAGTCGCGTGCGAAGTGCTGGAGTGTATATGTAGATATAGATATTTCAACTTTTATTAATATGTTTTGTATGTACCATTTCAGGCCGCGCAGACGCTCCGGCTCCAGCATAGTGGTGCTGGGAGCTGAAGACGAGAAGCGACTGCCGCCGGATGACGACAAAGACATGCTCACCATGCTCTCACTCACCTCTGATACCGGTGAGCACCACATTTTGTAAAGTAGACTAAAATACCTAGTTGGTGTAGTTGTTTGGGTCAGTTTTCCAGGTTTTTCAAAGTGTTATTGGGTTTTTCCATTGGATTTTTGTCAGTGGACTTGAGCTTGGTTGATGGCAATAGGGAGTTAAACGCAAAGGTGTACTCCTTATGATCTAGTGTAGATCAAAAGTCTGTAATTGCAAAATCAAGGCCATCAAAAAAATTTTGTTTTGGAAAATGAAAAAGGTTTTGGAAAATGAAAAATTTATCAAAATAATTGACTGTATCTTTGATTGTGTAGATTTAGAAGTTTTAAAATGTCGTACGTCCAAGGATCTGCAGACCTTCATATTTGTTGTTAATTTCAACTTTATACCTCTGCCAGTTCCCGATAAAAAGGGCTTTAATAGACAACAAAGTGACGCATAGGCAACAATTAAGACGGTTCAGTTTTTTTCATCTTGAGCCAAGGTACCCTAAAAACGAAACGAAAAATAACAGGTTTTATCATACATTGATATTCCGTCTGTCCAACTAGGTGCCAGATTAAACTTCATGAAAAACGTGAAAAAAAGGTAACTTCTAAAAAATTCCCGACTGGCAATGGAACTCCGCAATTTTGTCAGATATTAATTCAGACGTTCATTATTTTTTGACAAAACTCGCTGGCTTCGCGTTATTACGGGCTTTTGTGTGTTTCCTGAATAATTTTCTCCGCTGTGTTAGTTTAAATTCGCGTTCCATATTTGAATGTTGAATTTTTTACCAGGAGCCGTTTTTTTTACTTTTTTGGAGGGAGTTCAAAATTAGAAAGGAAAATTCTTCCAGTGTGTGATTGGTGTTAGAATACATTAACTCAAATTAAATTAAGTAGTTATAGATACGTACCTGTTGATGATACAAAATATTATGTTATTGTAATGTTGAGACTGCCTCGTTGGTCTTGTAGTAGCAAGCACTACTTTTGAACGTGAACTGCTGGGTTCGATACCGCTGCCTGGCAAAGGAATATTGGGTCATTACATTGTATGGCATTTCTCAGCAACAGCCCAGAGGCTGGATTTGTGCCAGGTTGATGTCAAAAGGCACACCCCCACCATTACATGTGACCTAAACGTAACTGGCGAAATGTAGCTGTACAATAGGTCGGTACGAATTCAGGCGTGACGTATAGCAAACCAATTCACTGTTACTATAAATATTACTCTACTGAGATAACAAAAGAAATCTGAAAAAGAAAACAAAAGCCAGCCAACCAAGAATAGTTCCTATTTTTTTTGCTAGAACGTAAAGATCTCAATCACATTATTTTCATCAGTTTTTGTTTTCGAACGGCCTCCAAACCACACAATGGAACAAAAACTAAGGAAGCCACAGATATATTCTTGTAATTAACTTAAATGGCATCTGTATAGTTCTTTCAATTGAATAATTTTATTATTTCGTTAATTAATAGGTGGGTTGCACTGGCCATAAAATGATCAATTCTTTTTTGAACGAATTTCGGCTTGTGTCAGGAGTTAACTCTTAGAAATCGTCACGTAAGGAAAAAGCGTTATGTATGCTCTCTCCTTGCTACTTTCTCTCTCTTTTTCTCTTCAAGTGCGTGCGATAAACTTCGTTCCTGACGGGGGTCTCCGACTGCACATGCTTTTTTTAGTAGCGTTCTCCATCCTAAACATCATATTCATCATCATCAGGCTATACTAGTCCACTGCTGGATATAGCCCTCTCCTTATGAGCGCCATAGCGCCCTGTCTTCAGCTTGCCGCATCCAGCATCTGCCTGCAGTCTTTCGCAGATCGTCATCCCACCTGGTCAGAGGGCGTCCTACACTACGTTTGCCGAGTCGTGGTCTCCACTCACATCATAAGTAAAGGCCAAAACGTCTGCAATCTCCTTATAAACCAGCATATTAATTGAAAAATCAGAGCACGCTTAAAGAGGCGGTACTGTCAGTTCTTTCCATACAAACCAAGTGTGCCACTGATTTCTTGCACTACGAAACTTATGACATACGGGAACTGACTGGCTTTAAGTGGCTGTCCGTGACAGAAGTAAGCGCTCAACGCACTATCGGCGCCACGAATTGTATAAGCACCGCGGAGATTACATCCTATATGGTTTTTTTTAACAGTTTTTTCCAGCACCCACTATAGATTTTTTGCGTCTCGCTCTATCAAATAATAAAAATAAAACAATTAAATGGAACATAAATACCTATCTATCGTCTCACAAAGGTTTATAAATATCCGAGTTATTTCAAGCCAGTGTTTTAAATAATTACTGCTAAGATAATAAGATAATTAGTGGTCGCGTGGTGGCCTGCCGCAGGTCCATTGGTTGTCGCTCGTCAACCAGATGGCGACACTGATATGTTCCGACAGATGCTGTCCGATGTACTGTGTAGTACGTGATAATTGAATGTGTAAAACTATGCAGATATTGCAGTACGGGCTAGAAAGAGATGGGTTGAAGTAAATAGAGACAGATATAATAGTACCGTATTAAAACTGAATGCCAACGTGTCTTTAGGGCAAACCTAGTAACAGTACATTAGTACTACTCCATTTTCGCAAGACTATCCTTTAATAAGTACTCCTTGATATTTTTTTTCGGCAACCCACTCATACAACAATTTTGTTTTCCAGGTCCCCACCGCGAGATGGCGGTGGATGTTCCGGACAGTTTCATCGCGAGGAATAAAACGCCCCCTCGCTACCCGCCCCCGCGGCCCCCGCAGGTACGCCTTCGGACCACCAGAGACGACGAGCCGCTCCTGTCCTCCGGCGGTTCGGGCACCAGCTTCGGCAGCAAGCAAAGCACCGTTCTGCACACCATCGACATCTCCGCACCTAGCTCCGACGGATCAGGCAGCTTCAAGAACAACAGCACCATAGAACTGCTCTCCCTCCCACAGAGCTCCGATGGCTCGGGAAGCTTCGGCAGCAAGAAAAGCAAAGGGTCCTCGGAAACAGCCAAATGTGGGGACCTTATTTCCGAACGCTCAGACTCCGTAGCCTCAAACACCACTCACAATTTGAGCGATCACAAAATCCAACTGCTAATATCAAATGGCGAGGATTCTTTGATAGATTGCAGAGAGGGAGTCACGTACTCAGCGCGAACAGACTCTGTGCTGATCAGGGAGGCGGTCTACGCTTCGTACAAGCTGCCTCCTGGCTTTGACACAACGCCAGTGCTCCTCGGGAGAGAGGTGGCTGTGGACGTTCCCGACACTTTTGTCCAAATTGTGAAAACGACACCTAAATACCCGGGTACCGCTACCGTGGACAGAAAGAGCGTGGCGTTTCAGGTAATGGGCACATTGCTACGCATGGTTGTCATGGGATCATTGGAGTTATGGGTACTTGTAGGACGCTCGACGAAGTATACTATACCAAGCTTAACATTTCCAGTATAAGTTTACCCCTCACTGTACGGTAATCCTATAAAATGTGTGGTCAGCTTTCACTGGAATATTATAGCTTGCTACGCCGTTGTGGACGTCCTCTTGGTTCCAAAATACAAGGTTGATACTATAAGTAACGTAAAAGAAAAATTAAAATTTAAAGTACTCTAAAATCGAAAGTTCTTCCATTTGATTTGACCTAAATTGATAACAAATCAACTTTTTCTGTTATAAACGCTAGGAATTTGTCTGATTCCGACCCATTAATCGACTGCAGAGCTACTCATTTGGAACCAAGATGACGTGTAGGATATTATCAATGGATGTCGGTATTTGGTGGGGCTTTAACATTGTCATGACTAACACCAATACGTCTTAATTAGTTATTAACTAAATCATTAACAAATTCGTGTAAGGTAATTATTATGGTTTATAATAATTTATTATTATATATCTTCAGCGTTATCATCATCATCATCATAATCATCACTTTTTAATTTGTAAACACTTTATTTTTGAAGATAGTTAACTATTCTACATTTATTACGGACTGTAATCGATTTAAAATTAATACAAATGAATAATCGTCTTTGCAGTTTCTCACAAGAATGTTATCAAGTTATTTTTTCCGATTAGCAGCAATTCAGATG
Organism: Phlogophora meticulosa; assembly: GCA_905147745.2. Classification (NCBI taxonomy): domain Eukaryota; kingdom Metazoa; phylum Arthropoda; class Insecta; order Lepidoptera; family Noctuidae; genus Phlogophora; species Phlogophora meticulosa. The sequence continues at coordinate 15,910,980 of LR990530.1, read as the reverse complement.
TTTTGCTTATTAGTGATTATGAGGTAAACATACTCGTAGTAACGTCATGTACGTCTTTTTATTTGTTAAATTCTTCGGCAAATATTGAACAAAACCTCAATTGATTGGCTTAAGCGTTAGTGACTACATTGAGGTCATCAATATTTCTGTAGACACTAATATCTGCATATGTATTGTGATCAATATATTGATTCATACTTCTCCTGGTTTATTACTATCTTCTGGGAAGAAGCGCTTAAACTAGAAATAAATATTGTATATTCGAGAATTTCACCAAATACTATTTGGTACACAATTTTGTTCAAAATCTTCTTAACTTTGAATCTCTTAAATGCTCTCATAAGGCACATGGGAAATACCTTTCTTACTATCGTGCTGTGCCCTTAATGAATACACCTCGTACCTTGGTAAATAGTTATTTTTATCTTCATTGCCACTAAGATAAGAACTGCTTGTTGGCTCACAATTACCAGCTACACGCGTATTTCTATCACCGTCACCTCGTTTTGTAAATTACACGCGAATCACGACATCCCTATTATCAATGATTATATCACTCATATCGTTCGTTTTAATCTCAGTTTTTCTCATAGACTTTCTAATAACTAAAGTATCAATAATTTTGTTAATGCTGAGTTTAACTTTCTCATAAATCCTTAAATCGTTTGTATTGTCTCAATACGCGTTATTATTAGTATAATCAGTCTATTTTAGCTATAATATTTTAGGCTGTCACACACTTGTTTTTTTTATAAAGAGAATCGTGTTATCTAGCTACTGGGTTGTGCAGGTCAGATAGGTAGTCGCTCCATGTAAAATACTCTGGTTAGACTGGTAGCCGACCCTGACCCATTATGGTTGGAAAAAACAAAAATTATATGCTTCGCTTACTTTTGATTTTTTAGCAGAAACATCTTGGAAATTAACGTGTGACCTACTGTAGAGCAAGGATAATTAGCTGTAAGACTTATTTTAGGGTAAGATGCAAGACTAAACCTAGGATAGGTAAAAAATGTTCACGATGTGAGATTTATTTTTTACGACACATACTTTTTAGAATTCTATTAAACCTATAACTGAAGCTCATCTAAAATGCTTTAAAAGTATTTTCACTTAAGCCCACGATCGCACGGGTGCTTTTTAACGCGAAATTTTAACCGAGCACTGGATTTTCAACTCTCACGCGCGAGGAGTTCTGTTGGATTATTAACGATGGACTCAAACCCCGTGAGTTTAAAATCTGCGTTAAAAATCCTCGGTGCCAAGGTGGCCTTCCAGTACTCAGCTTCACCAGTTTCATATTCATCTATCATATCATAAACCACGCTTGTCGCACTCAAACGCTCTGCTGTCTATGGAATAATCGGCCATTTTGATTTGGAACACTTGGCCGTTAAAATTCAAAATATTTTTGAATTGCATTTGGCTGTTTCTACGGGATCTGCTTTGTTTGGTTTGAAGAATATTTTAAGTAATATTGGTATTAGATGGATTATTTAATGCTCTGTATTATTTAAAACTGCATTCATATTCGTTATAGTTACATTATGTAGAAGCTCAATGAGGTACTCATGGCTAAGCAATAACTGCCGCACTGGTCGAAATTCAATGCTTGCTAAGGTCGGTCTGTGGATGGTTGACCATCCATTACATACCGAAATCCCACCGTGCCTCGGGAAGCACATTAAGGCGGTGGTCACAGCTGTCATTTGTAGATCCGTAACAGTTGTTACTCCTGACTTGTCTAAAGTTTGACATGCAGTCTTACCAAGCGGTATCGTCTGACGCGTTACTTAGTTTCTGGGTTGTGGACGTCAGCTGCTTTCGGTAAGACTCGAAGCCGAACATATATATAGTTGGGAAAAGACTAGGAGGATGATGATGATGTACAACTTTCTATCGAATCGAAAATAAATTAAGGAAAACTCCATCTACACGCTATATTTTAAAGTACTACAGATGCTGGCTGCTTTTTCAGGTACCGGAATATGATTAAAAGGCACATTTAGTATTCTTTATAAGATTTATTCCTAATCCTATCAATATACTTTTATATCCAGGACAAAACTCCTGTCAGCCATAGGCTGTCTAATCTCTTCTTATGTATTACAATGTGCCACACTATATATTCTTCTTCAAGGCTGTACGCCTTTGTAATTTTTTATCCTCATTAACTGTTAGGGCAACGTGCAAAATTTTTACTAAAAGCTAACTATACTACCCTACACCATATCTACTTTCGTTTTTTTCCCGAATTATGTTCATAAAAATGATTTGTAGATAATTCCCCGACCCCCAACGTAATGGATCTACTAAGAAATTATGCCGTACCTAGATAGTAGGCGAGTATCCTCAATTTCTCATAGACGCACTCAATGGAGGACATAATCTGCGTATATAGGTTATATCCCTTCCGGAGGGTCGCCTAATGCTTTGAAATATACGCCATTATTTTTCTTCTTACAGAGCTTATACTATCTTTTCTTACGTAATATTATTATAATGTTTGTATAACGACCTTTTCAAATATATCATGAAATATGTTTGTATATTTATATACGTCTTGATCGTTTATTGTCGCAACTTGTGTGGATTCTCTTGCGCCATCCTCTTCTCAGATCGGCGGGCTATGCTGGCGCAGCCGCTGCGGCTGCCGAGAACCTCTAGCGGCAAAAATATAATTGCCTTATTATATTTTCGTGCCGTTTTGGGTTGAGACTCTCTGGGCCTTGGGGTCCGAATGCTCATCTCCTTTTCAAAGAGATGTCTATAAGCTCCCCAAAACCCAAAGGCTGGCTTCCGGCAAAAAGTTGGCCAGTTTTTTTTTTGTTGTTTGTATAGTTAGCTATTAAAGTAATTCACATTGAGATTAATATGTAAACTGATGTTTAAAACTACCCCGTTGATGTCCCAAGCGTGGGCAGGACGCTTGTTCAAACACGTCCCATTACACGCCTGGCCAGCATCGTCGCGGACGGGAGTTTTCCGACGCAGGCGTGAGTTTTCCGACGCGGGCGGGAGTTTTCCGGCGCGGACGAGAGTTTTCCGACGCGGACGGGGGTTTTCCGACGCGGACGGGAGTTTTCCGATGCGGACGAGAATTTTCCGACGCGGACGGGAGTTTTCCGACGCGGACGAGAGTTTTCCGACGCGGACGGGAGTTTTCCGTCGCGGGCGGGAGTTTTCCGACGACCTCTTCCAAATACCTATTTCACATCGATTCTGTTGTAAATCACTTTCTCCTCCTCGCTTTGGTTTTCTAAATGATGAGGGTCGTGACCACCTCACAGCAAGATATTGTTGTTGATCACTCGCAACTCATCTATCAGGTGTTCAGATCTGCCACCGAGTGTAGAGCATCGTGGACTGTAGTGTAGAGAGTGGTGTGGATCAGGGTGCCTGGACAAAACTCCTTTTCTGTAAGCGTTAACACCAACGGAAAGATCAAATTGGAGTTGACATTAGCTTCAGAGATGTCACGTGACTCCTTTCCACATGGAATGTCATCGTCACACTTACACGCTACAGAATAGTTTTTTGTCTAGACCTGCTGGTCAGTCCAAAGTGTGGGGCTTCTACCATGTTTTACCTTCCATTTTGCCAGTGACTATTAACCTGGGTATCGTCATTTATTCTAGCATTATGTAAGTTACGTAAAAAATATAATATCTATTTAAGTATACTTTTATAATTATTTGTAATGTGTATCTTAACCATAATATTCTTTTCCTTTTCAGGTGGCTAATATTTAGTAAATTTCTATGAAATAAAATTATTTGTAGTAGTAATATATTTTCTAATATTTGCATGTCGTTACATTATGGGTAGGGTATATTGTAATTCTGGTATACAAATATATACTGTCTTATATGTATCTACCTATTGTTGTTAATTCATATTATTTAAGGGCTCAATTTCTAATAATTATAATGTATTTTTAAGTCAATTGCCGCTGTTTCCTTCTGTCTTTATTTAGTTTTAGTTTTTACTGAAGTAATCTATGCAAGATTACACAGGCCTGCAAAATGAAGGTCATAACTTCCTCTCTGGAATTTGATAGCTGATTCTGGAGTATTTTGATGCGCTGATTACGAATATGTACTTAGTTTTTCTCCATCACCTCCTGATTTTTCAAAAAAGCTACAGATAGAAAATTGAGAAAAAAGACAAGTTTTCACTTAAAAAATTATATATTTAAAAAAGTACTTAATTTTTAACTTAAAAAACTATTAACACGTAATAACAACTTATTGCTGGGTTAAAATACACTTAAATTTTATTTGTGGAACCTGGTCCTTTTTTCCTGGAAGCTTCTGTTGTGCGATTTTCGCTTATATTTCCGGTTTGGATCATCACGCTTCAACAACCAACAATAGTCCGCCATCATGCTGACATTCCATCTTCCTTGATACCGGACTTCAAGCTCTTTTAAATCTTGGTGAAATCTTTCACCTTGTTCTTCGCTAACGGCTCCTAGATTTTCTGGGAAGTAATCAATGTGCGAATTCAGAAAATGAAGTTTAACGCTCATATTACAACCCATTACACCAAAATTCGTTATCATTTTGGCTACTATTTCTTTATAGTCCGAGCTTTTATTGTTCCCCAAAAAGTTTTTTACCACTTCCTTAAATGATTTCCACGCTTGTAACTCGACAAGTTTAGGTTGCAAGATGCGCACTTCGACTGTTAGTTTTCTAATTCAGAGTAGGTACTTATACAAAAAAAACCTTTTGTTTTCTTCATTATACCCTTTTTGAACAACATTAACAACAATTAGGCAATATCACCTAAACATCGTGTATTAATGAGCTCATTACTAAATGAAGCCAAAATGACCCGTTTTCGAAATGGTTAATGCGAATTACTTACACTTATTATGTAGTAATTAACAAATTACTGATTTGCATTCATTTCTATGTCGTCTTAAACTAATTAAATGCAATAAAAATTAAGCTGAAGTAATTAAGTGACGTTTTATAGATTTTAAAATGTATGCGCTCAGACATTTTTAGTTAAAATCTTAAATATTCAATATCAAAGAATCCTGACGTGATAGAATTTTTTTATTATTTTTCTCGTAATCAGCACATCAGAAACTATAGAAAACGTTAATCAGATCTCAGAGAGGAAAACCATTGCAGACCTGTGTTATTTGTGATTTGGTTTTATGACACATTTGTGTAAGAATATTACTTAATTGTTACTTGCTCTCTGTGTAAGTACGAATGACTGCACGTCTGTGGTAATACATAGTTGAGCTGGCCTGTCGTAGTACTGAGTTTCAATAAAACGCGGGGTCAGCTTTTACTGGTTGTTTTACACCACTGACATGCAGCCTAGAACATTTTTATAAAGTTGTATATCAAAAAGGTCCGTAACAAGTCGGAAAGTTTTTCTTATTATATTACAAATGTCTCTTTGAAACGAAATATTTGAAAACTTAAATAACTTTAAGATTTATTCTTCAGAGGCAATTGAAGAAATTATAATTAGAACTTGAGCCATAAATTATCATGAAACAGAGACAGGAGTACAGAGCAGATTAACTTTTGTTTTGTTCTTATTTCGAATTTCAGAATCTGCCTTGTACACAGGGTGGAAGGGACCTAATACAGTTCGGAAACCCCAGCGTTGAAACTTTTCTTAAAAATAAGGAAAAATCCATTGAAACATTTCTGGACGCTAGGGGTCCAAAGTCAGTTGGTGGTCTCTTCCACCCTTTATACTTATGTGTCCAAAATGTTATGGATGATATCTTTGGCTAAATTTATCATCATCAAAATGCATGTCTGAAATTGTTTTTAAATTGGAAAAAGGTCGGCTTGCATTTTGACGCTTAAGGCTGAGTTCAAATGGTGAACGATCATGGCTCTCGTTGGTTTTGTAGAGTGGCTTTCGCCAAGGTATGTTATTCGCAAGCTCCCCTGGTGCTTTTATCACGAATCGAGATTTTGTGCAATCATGTAAATGGTTACTATTTAGCTTGTCGTGCAATGTTTCGTGCAAACATCTGAACTTAGCCTTAGTTACATAAAAATGGGCAAAGCATGTGTGTAAACTGGGATCTTATTTTGTTATGATATTTATTTAAGTGGAAATTTGTCCAGATTTGAGTTCTTGGCTTTATTTTAGGTATTTTAAAATTGTTATCAATTTACCTACGTTAGTGGTAGCAAAATCAGTATAAGATGGCAGTGCATTATTCTAAAATTCCTTAATTTGCCATGCCCTAGGCCAGTTTAAGGTCAAAGTGTTACCACTGACGTGCGGTACTATACCTACAGATTGGGCTTCTCAAGTCCAGAACTCAAGTCAGGAAATCAATAGTGCCATCTTTTTGAAGGTTTTGAACGATACCAACCTTTCAATATCTGATTTATTCTGTTTGTCAAACGCTACCTACTTCCCAATTATTTTTTCTTGATAAAATACTGTTTTTGAAAACGAATCAATCGTTTGTGTACAGCAAGAGCCAGAGCAAACTATAAAATTCACCAGGGAAAGAGTCAGTTGACTTTTTACAACGGGTCCTCTACACAAACTCAATGTTGTTTTCTAACAAAAACAATCTACATACCTTTAAGGGTTAAAATCCAGCAGGACAGTGTACACATTAACCTACTACAAATTGTCACAAGAAAAATAACTGGTCTCAAGTCTCACCATCTGTCATCTGAAATATAGATAGACTCCCTGTCTCCACCACCACTGCCCTAACCGTCCTCATCTCTGCAGCAGGTGAACGGAACAGCGAAGACGTCAGCGCCGGCGCCGGCGGTGCCCCCGCGCGACCCGGTGGCGCGGGACGCCCCGCCGCGCCCGCCCGCGCACGACAATGTCAGCAAGGAGCAGATGGACTCCATCAAGAAGTACCAGGTCAGTGACGTTACCTTCGACGAAAATCTTTTTTGTGCTGAATTAATTAAGTTTTATATGTGTTCTTCTTAACGGAAAAGCGAGGTTTATAAATGGACCCCGCTGATTTATATTGGCGCATCCAAAAAAAACAAATGACACATTCTAAATTTGAAACGGTTCTTAAATCGCCAGATTTAGAAAAGAAAAAGAGATTTAGGAATTCATACAGATTTAGAATATATATTATTCCCGCCTGTATGCCTGTATAAGGTTCCCTTTGGCGTACCATCGTCACATGCTCATAATATTGAACTCGCGATGATTTTTTCAATAACCAAAACGGCTTTCTACTAAGGCAGACCAACGAGGTTTTTTTGACAGTCCAACCACAACATTACGGTATTTACACTAAATAAATACAAATAAATGTCGAGCCAACGAATACTTCAAACATAGTAAGCAATGGATTAGGAATTTCCTTCAAAAACCTTTTTTGTTTGTTTGCTTAAGTGTGTATTACAATTGGGATGCCAGCTCTACCAGTGGTGTCCACAATACAATTGAATATGGTTGTAAATGTTCTAGAATATTTTACACAAATTAAGTTAAAACATGAATTAGGAAAATAATAACATTAACAGCAGGTATGATTAATAATATAAAGGGAAGGAAAATCAATATTTAACGGTCCTGTATTGTAGGATTTATTCTGTGGTTTCATCTTGGTATCTACTCCACATTTAAATCCATATTTTTTATTAATGTCATTTCTACTCAAACAAATATCAACTTTAAGTGTGTTAAGTCGGTTTCACAATTACTAATAAAAATTGTAGCGCGTGTTGAACTTTATGTGTGGGTGTTAAAGTGATATTTCCAAACACACATAATTGTTTACATTTTTGTAAACAAATAGATACATACTAGATATTAAAATAAAAACAATATATAATATAACAAATACTACAAAATCATTATAACAGACTAAAACCTCATGCCGTCAATGTTCACGGTTGACCGACATGTGATGACATGCGCAAGCGCTTTGTTTGGTACCGTATACCGTTATAATAGCGACTTCCTGATTTTTGTTACATTTGCAGCTTTCTTTATTTAAAACTAGCTGTTACCCGCAAACGGCCACGTGGAATTTCATGGATTTTATTTGGACGGAACCCTAATTAATTCCCTAAAATAAAATTAGCCAATGTTACTCTTTATAACATCAGCTATTTGCAAGTGAAATCCCGTCAAAATCAGTCCAGCTGTTTCAGAGATATGGTATACGAAAAAAAACTACTATACATATTTGCGTATACGTCTGTTACTAATCACTATATTGAGATAGATGATGTCGAACAGGAAACTAACACACAGTATTCTAGGAATTCGAAAACCACAAGTTATTTCATGTTGGCATCATTTAATATTCAAGGCTGCCATATTGTGTGTAATTAATTTATAAACATTCCATTTAACATACGGACTAAAACATAAATACTTCGTAGTTTTTGCCTAAAGCATCTTGTATCACTATATTATATTAAAGGGATCAAAAAACCGTAGGTTTTTTTATTAGTCTTACTCCAAACCAACTGTTTCTCGTTCCCTCTACACGTTGGCCCAACATGCGCCAATATTGGCCAAAGAATAACTAGTGACGTTTGACATCCACATTGACCTTCCATCAAATGACGGTAGATCAATGTTCTGGTAATAAATTAAGTATACATACTGTGGCGTAGATTGGCTTATATTGGCTCGAAGTGTAGAGGAGACTAGGCTTGCAGCATGTTATTTAATATCCTATCTATAACCTTCATCAAGCATTGGGCTATTATATATATAATATTATATAATTATATATAGGTATAATGCAAAAAAACATGTGGCTCTACTGACGGTTCCGGAGATTATCCGCATTCATGTACGAGTGGACAGGTAAAACCGTGGGGCAAGGCTGCAGTGCTATTCTGTAATAATCTAACCTGAAAATGTATGTGAAGTAAAGGTGAAGTGGGTTCTCATCCCATAAAAGGGATTGACAGCTCACTTCATGCGCAAACCAAGTCTTCACGGGGAGATTCCAGAATCGACCAGTGTAGACACCATAGATAGGCATAGAGATCTTGAGCGCTAGATGCACTATATACTAAAATCTACTACTGCGCAACTCACAGTCTAAAAAAAGCAAAAAAAAAAAACACGCTGCGCAACAGTTCAAAAATATTTAGGCGTTTATAGGTGTCGCGTAGAGTTTGTTCGGACGCGAACTTCCACTGCGAGATCAAACTTTTGACTAAACAGCACGTCCGAGTTATTTGCAAAAAGTCCTGGTTTGTTTTACTATTTCAAACTGTGAACAGTGGTTTCGTTAGTTCAGCTCAGTTGACTCCAAAAACCTTATTTTAGATCAACTTATAGAGGCGACAGTCGGTGTAGACTGTGAATTCGTTCCTCGAACTCTAAATTTTGCATTAGGGTCGGTCAGGACGCCCGCGCCGGATACTTAATAAGGCAGCACTCAAACTGCGCAAACGTTAATATTAAAACAGTTACATTGACCGTATTCCAGAAAAAGGTTTCTGTTTTTATTTTGGACTTACATTTGAAAAAATCAAGGTGTGCCAAACGTATACCATGTGAGGTACAGAAATAGCTTCCCTTTCTGTCCATTGGAAAGGTGGTTGTCACGTGTTTTCAAAGTTCCGTAGCAAAATGGAAAAAGCGGAACCCTTTTAATTTCGATCTGTACCTACGTGGGAGACTCCTGGCACTAGATCGATGTTTTTTTTTCATGAAAGGTGTATTCTATGTAATGTCAAACAATGGGGTAACTATTGAATTTAAGAATAGACAAATCAGAGGTGGCACTTCCCATGCATGTACCTAACTGATGGCACATAGGCATATGGGTAGTTGTTTCCGTAATAAAGAAGATTGTGATAGAGTTTTTGAGATACCGTAGAGAGTAGAATACTCTTTATTGTACACCATGAAAACTTACAAATAATGAGTTTAAGAGCTACAAAGCGTGTTACAATAGGCCTTATGGCTAAAACCGATCTCTTACAGACAACCCTTGGAAAAAGATAAAATATGTTGGTTGATATGTTGTTGGGTGTATTTAAGTTTCTAACTGCAGAAATGGAGCTCAATTTTATTTTCTCGGTGATATCAATAATATACACGTGTAAATATTCAAAACGGACGGAATCCTTTTCTTGGCCAGTTCTTTGTAATCCAACTTCTATACGCTTTTGAGCACAATAACCGGGCAAGAATCCAGCCTTCAATGCTGCTTCTGAGAATTTCCAAATGGAAAACTACTAAGCCATGTTTTCTGATCCAATGATCGAATCACTATGCCAATATAAATAAATATAAATATTGCTGGACTATCCACACATCATCATCTATCCCCAAGCTAAGCAGAGCTTGTGTTATGGGTACTAGATGACTGATATACTTAATACAATACATTACATAGATAGATATTTTTTATTATACATAGGAAATACCCAGAACACCCGTAACAAATATTTGTAGATCGTACAAACATTTGTCCCAAGGCGGGAATCGAACCCGCAACCTCTTGCATCGCAGGCAGACCTTCGCCCGCCGCGCCACATCGGTCGTCAAAAAATGAAGCAGTAAAGATGAAAACATATTATCTATCTATACTAACTCGCATCACTGGGGAAATAAATAAATAGATAATGCCTGGAAGGCTTTTGGAGATAAAGCTACGACCCTAAGAAGCTGGTAAAAACCGCGGGGCAAAGCTAGGGAAATATACAAACATCAGCTCTTATGAGATTATCTGTTACGTAATTCGCAAACTAGTTTTTAATGATGACCCCTGCTCGAAATGTTGTATATTTTTATTGGTACGTTTTGCCTTTACAGCTCTCTATTAAAATAACTTTTGAACTATGACAGCAAAAATTGTCACATCAAGGTTTACAAACATTTGCCGACAAACATGCGAGATTTAAAATAAACTGGAATATGATTTTAGAGTAATTCTGCTAGTTTTCAGACCGTTTTAACTTGAAAATAGAATTTTGTGTGCAACAGAACTACAGGGTGTAATATTGTTAACATGCGACAAATTAAAATGGGAGTTTCAGAAAGTGAAACTACTTATTAAATTCAAGTTGCCACGGAAATAAATTATGTATAAGGATAGGTGGTTATATTGTCGAGTAGACGAATTTTAAAACAAATGAAGCAACCTATCTGCCTACGGGCAGTAGGCAGATAGCTCACTTAATTTGTACAAAAATTTGGTGCAGCCGCAATTAATTGTTAATTTACATCATTAATATACACCGCACATAATTAATATTTATTTGACGACCGATGTGGCGCGGCGGGCGAAGGTCCGCCTAAGACGCAGGAGGTTGCGGGTTCGATTCCCGCCTTGGGACAAATGTTTGTACGATCTACAAATATTTGTTCCAGGTGTTCTGGGTATTTGCTATGTATAATTAAAAATATCTATGTATGTAATGTATTGTATTAAGTATATCAGTCATCTAGTACCCATAACACAAGCTCTGCTTAGCTTGGGGCTAGATGATGCTGTGTGGATTGTCCAGCATTATTTATTTAGCATTATTTATTAATATAAATATATTAAGATTATTTTTTTTGCTATTTATTTCTCCACTTCCGTCATAATTATTATTACATCTTTCTTTGTTTTCGATATTTAATTTAGTATTTTCATTGTGTGCCTGAGTCTGTGCTTAATAAAGGCTTTTTATTTCTTTCGTTCTTTCTCTACTATATTTAATTTTATCCAACACTGAAACTCTCAAATAAATATTTCATCTCATATAAAAGGAACACAGCAGAATTCAAGTCACCGTGAAAATATGGTACACCTTCTCAAATGTGGAAAGTACAGACGCCAGCACATCAAGCTACCCCAAACTGTCAAATTTTCCCAATTGAACATGAACCTTAGTCTTTTGTGATAAAGTTGAAAAACTATCAAAGAAATTTGACACATTGGGGTAGCTTGATGTGCTGGCCTCGGTACCTACTTGGGGTTAATTATGTTTGTTTTAAAACAACAAAGGGGACGTGTTGTGTTAATTAAAGGTATAATTATAAACGTAAAATATAATGTATTAATATTATAAAATGCGAAAGTGAATCCGTATGCCAGTTAGATGGTTAGATAGATAGATTCATGTATTTGCTTAGAATGTAGGTAATTAGTACTATTAGGTGTTACAATATTATTGATCCTTATACATTCTGTCTCATGGCATGCAAAATTTTATAAACTTATACTACAATTATTCTATTTACTAAATACTACTTTGTTAATTAATATTCTGACATTGTGGACTAAATTAACTTTTTATATTATTATAACATCATTTAAAAATCTGATACATTTTGTTTAAGTTTTTATTCCGAATTCGAATCCACATTTTCAATTGACGTTATTTATTCTTAAACAACTGTCAACATAAGGTTGGCAGTTGTTTGAAGTTCGCAATGTAAATTAAATAAATTTCACAGTGGCTAGTAGTATTAATTAAAAATAAATAAATTTTTAATAAACTTGTAACGCCAACTGAACTGTATAATAAACACGTATTTGTTTTCGTTCCTGGAAGCTAGATTACAAACGCGGTATACGTAAAGGAACACAAAGGCGTAAGCCGTTATTAATTTTCCTGGAAAACGTTCAAACGAATACAAAACTTGTAAGTACAGTCGCCTGCACTCCTGACAGCAACACTTCGACCTCCTCCCTGCGTAGTACGGAGTTCTAAAGGAATACGAGGCCAGCGTATATACTGGTTAAATAACTTCGTGCGGTCGACTGTAACATGCGTATATCATGTGAAAAGGAAGACGACATAAAAAACTCCCAAAAAGGATTTTCCCGGAATCTGTGTGTCCAAATTTTATGGTCATTCATATCGTGTATAATCCGCACGCGATCGGAATGGGACGCGACTTTTTGGAACAGATATGGTGTCCGGTACCGGCAGAGTTGGTAAACTCGCGCTGATGATCGCGAGTCATATTTCGTGTCGTTATAAGGATTGTCCCATTCTGACCACGTGCAGATTATTACCTCCCAGTAAATAACATATTAAAAATACTTATTCGTACACGTGTATCCTGTACAAATGATAAATTATCAGTTTCCTGTTTTTCCCTAATTTACTGGTCCAAATGAAACTATGGCGGAATATCTGACTTATTTACCGTCAAATTAAGTCAAATTAAGGAGCCCTCGGGATAAGAACATCCCGCTCTTTTCTTTACCATATTGTAGCAAATAGAAAAACAATATCGTCTGTAGGTTTATCTCTAGGTGGACATCGTAAAGACCCAGTAATTAAGTTCCAGCCTTCATGCACAAGCTTGTAAGTTCGAATTCGCGCTAATACCAATGTCAAGACATCACTGACATCGGTGAAGGAAAAAAATCGTGAGGAACACTTGATAATGAATATACATAAGTCTGAAATTACTGACCCGCTTTGAGTAAGAATGGTGATTACCTACCTCCTTGTCCTGCAGGCTATGGTATTTTAATATTTTTATCATAGGTTCATGTCTAGTATTGTACTGTATTGTATTGTACTGGTGAATGTATTTATTTTGGTCTAAATGGGCACTCAACTATTTTCTATTAATCTATCATGGAAATTTGACACCTTGACGTAGCTTGATGTGCTGGCCTCTGTGCAGAGTTTCAGAATAATAAGAGACCAGTATCACTAGCTTACGGCCTACCTTATATCATTTAAAACCTTCAGACTTACTGCCCAAAGCTAAAAACAGTTGAACTTAAGACCTATACTCAGTTATCAATCATAATCTCTAGTTAGACAATAAGGCCCTGTTTTTGACCCTATTTGTTTGTGTATTGTTATGGCGCTTGTGTCATTGTAGTTACGATCGTCGACAGGCTGTTGTGATGCAATGAATTGGAAAAGAGAAAGTTGTTTAAAGTTTATTTTGTGACTTGTATGGCAACAGTTTGGAACTTATAAATATTACATTTTAATATGTGACTTCTTCAATTTCGTCAACATCTGCATAACTTTTCCCCAACTATGATGGGGTCGGATTCCAGTCTAACCGTATACAGCTGCATTTTTTTAATTTTACTTGGAGCAACTGCCTATCTGACCTACATAAACCAGTAACAGCGCGGAAGTGGAAATAATGTATGTTTCTAACTCCTCCCCTGTTCTATACTGATTAATTTAGTTACGGGATCCAAGACAGTTGAATGGATTCTCCGGGGCTCGTCGGGCTTCATTGTCTCGACGCTTTTCTGGTGGCGCCAGTGTTGGTTCTGATTTTCAGGAGTTGCAGTGGTTGGGAATAGTCTGGCGAACTGTCCCAATAAAAAAAAAGTAAAACACGCTACTGGTGAACTAGACTTCTCCAATGTTTACCGCGAAATTCAAAATATGTAAACGTAAAGTAACGTCAGAATACAACGTAGAAATTAGGAACAGCTGATGAAAAATTACAATGCTCAGGGAAGTAGGTACAGAACCATTTACTGCACTCATGGTATCAGACTTCGTTGTCCCATCCACCCTGTATTATTTGAAGGTCTTGTTCCGTGCTCAAAATGACAAACTTGGTAGTCCTACGTGACAGAGTGTTCCAATAAATCGTTCTGGACGTTTCCCAATGAACGTCATTAGGCAAGGTGATTAATTTCTCATGAATGTTAATTAGTATCGTACGACTGGTGTTATGTTAATATTGTTTAGAATACCTGGCGGCAAAAGGACCGCCATATTTAAAGGCGCCACTTTTATACAATGAATAATAAATAATGAAGTTGACAGAGATATCGCTCGATAAAAGTACGTTTGCGAAATACTTTTGCGTTACTGTTATTACTTGTAAATGTCTTTGAATTTTGATTTTGTTTTTTTACTCGAATATCTCGTAGCAGCTTGGAGTCTGGATTTGTGCCCGGTTGCTGGCAATAGGCCCGCCCCCTATTACATGGGACTTAAACATAACTCGCAAATTCCCGCATGGTACAAATACTTGTATGACCTTCAGGTAGTTGTTCCGGGTCTCGTTGTTTGTGTATGTAAGTTCGAATGTTTGTAAAACGCATCCTCGATACAGGAGAAATTCCTAGCGTGGGGGAACGAAATAAATAAAAACTGTTGAATAATTGTGGTTGTAGCATAAGTATACCATTGCCTAACCTTTCAGAGAATACAGGCGGGATGTTTGGTGCCTTTCAATCAATTTTTTGAAAGTTGGTATCGTGGAGCTTTCGAACCTTCATGGATATTTGATAAGTTGATGGCATGTTAGACACACCAATTCATATTTGGAATAAAAAGGAAATAGATGGACTGCCGTTGGCTGACAGACGGTTTATAATAGAAAAGTAATCTATATCGGATTAAATTCTATCAAATATCACGTATGTTTCCCCCGAAGGGATAGGCAGAGGTGTACCTATATACCTACTTTCCGCCAGTTATAGTTGTGTAGTAAATTATAGAGAAATTCGCGATGGACCCAGACCAGGTCAGGTCAGAGACCCAGGACCCTTAGGCTCAGCAGTAACCACTAGACCAAAGACGCAGTAAATCTTATCATTAAAATAAAATACGAAGGTAGGTACCTATTTGAATGAATAACCCAGTACTTAAGGAACATCTCGGTACCTTTAGTATTCACCTACCTCCATCTAATAACGTTTTTAATCTACGTGCCGTATTCATCTCCAGATGAAAGCGGAAAGATTAACGCTCTAAGGACCAAAATTAAAAGGTTGCGTCTTTAGAGTCGTTCCTACGTTTTATCACCTACAGTTCTTGTTAGTCTTCTTAGGCAGTCTTTTGCTCATTTACCGTGGAAATAACTTGTTAATGAATCTACTATAACTATTTTAAGTTAAAAAGTTAATATTATAAGATGATAAGGCAGCTGTCAACAGTCATCAACAATCAGGCAACGGTCTGTGGATGGGTGACCGTTCAACAACGGAAAACACGTTAAGTAGGTCCCGGCTGTCATTTGTAGATCTTTGACAGTCGTTACGGTTAGTTAGAAGTCGGAAAGTTTGACCACCTATCTTACCAAGGCGTATCGTACTGCCCAGTAACTGGGTTGTGGAAGCCAGATAGGCAGACGCTCCATGTAAAATACTGACTACAAAACTGGAAGCCGACCCCAACATAGTTGGTAAAAGGCTAGGCAGATGATGATAAGGCAGCTGTGAGTGGAAACCCAGGACGCCCTAGGCTAGAAGTATTATTCACTGACTTTATCGGTGATGTTCTTCAGAAAGGTCAGGTGCGTAGTACTCGCAGTCGATCAGACTTATTTATAAAAACGAAGGAAGAAGAGTATGTCATTTTCGTAGCCGGTGGTGTCCTATAGTTTCTGGCTACCCTCATGGGAAAAAGGCGTGTGTTTATGCACGTTTGCATCCTTTTACCGTCCGACAAGACATCTCTAATTTTATACTAGAGGCGCTCAACTTAGTTTGTCGCTTAGTTACTCATGTTCATCCACTTAGAAATAATTTAAAAAACTTGTTCATCTAAGTTGCCGGTGAAGTTGTGTGTATTTTGATCTTAAGTTAGAGCTTTTTAAAAGAAACTCTGTAGATAAAAGTAAGTAGAGCACAAGTTTTAAAATATTTTTAGAAAATGATGTTAAGCGAAAATTAATTGAAAATAAAAGAGATTGCAAGATATTACATTTACACTATCACGTGTAAGGAATAATTGTGTTGGTAGATAACAGTATCACACCATGCCTATACTCCCCGAAGGGATAAGCAGAGGTGTACCAATATTTCGCTCACATTTCGCCTGTTATGGTTAAGTCCCATGTAATAGGGGTCCAGTCTGTTGACACCAACCAGGCACAAATCCAGACCACGGACTGTTACTGACAAACTTCTAACTGTGTTGTCTTTGGCCACTATGATTACCAGATAGCGCTTAATCAGTAACGTTATTAACATCAAATAGGTTTAAAAACTGACATTAAGGTCACTGATCTCCTGCCGGGGTTGCGGAGTTTTCGAAAGAGTTACCGTGACCCCGAAACGTAAAGGGCAAGGACGGAACACGGATGGGTTTTAGTCAGTAAAAGTCTTACACGCCCTCCCGTTCCACCCAGAACGGGAGAAGTCAATGGATGACATACCATCCGAAAAAATAATAATATGGTCACTGATACACTCACCGTACACTTACCACAACTCTTGACCAAGTAACGAAGATTTCTTTCAACTAAGCAAGTATAGATTTGATTTTCAATTAAATTCAAGCAGGTGTACTGAATCAAAGCATTAGTCGATTCGATACAAAAAAATCAGTTAATGTGCAACTACACAACGTTTACGAGATTGAAGCAATACAACAGGTTACATTCAACGTTATGAAATAAAAATTCATTTACAATGAGCTTAGAAATCGTGGACGCGGCACTTGAGTTTATTTACGTTTTATTTAACACCTAAAAAACACCGAGACACAATAGAAAATGTATTGGTTGTCGGTCATTTGGCGTTCAACGTGTTAAAACTGATTCTTTAATTGTCAGGTTACTTATGTAGAATAAATATTGTGGTTTGACATTTTTGACATACAAAAGCTTTCAAATAGCCAT
This sequence comes from Phlogophora meticulosa, assembly GCA_905147745.2. Lineage (NCBI taxonomy): Eukaryota > Metazoa > Arthropoda > Insecta > Lepidoptera > Noctuidae > Phlogophora > Phlogophora meticulosa. The sequence continues at coordinate 15,893,463 of LR990530.1, read as the reverse complement.
ATTTATACCTCAGATAAAATAGGCGCTTCTTGTATTTTAGAATTGACAAGTTAGTCCAGTGCTATTAGATATATAGAAACTTATATAATAAAAAGATTTGAAGAAAGCTACACCATCAGCGAGTAATATAGGTTATATTTTATTTTCGAAAAGAGATGGAGGGGATGTTAAAATTCGAAGGGAAAAGAACGAAATCCAGGCCAACGAAGTCGCGGGCGAAGTGTATATTGTATTTTATAAAATGCGTAAATATATTTTATAGTATGGTTTTATCATAATGATACCTATGTAAATTGCTAAAGGGCACAGTCTCAGTGCAACTTCTTTTAAACAACACGTGAAACTTTAATACTACTACTTAGTAGTAGTAGTAGTAAACTTTAATACTACTACTTAGTAGTAGTAGTAGTAAAGTGTCACGTTTTGTTGTAAAACTTCGATTCTTAAGTATTATGATAACAAGATGACCCATTTCAAACACAGACTGACAGTAAATAAGGCCGAATCATAATTTCATCACGTAAAGCCGCTATGTCCCAGTGCCTTTGTGACATTCTCCGTATTTCTGTTTAATTTAAACCAATTATATTTTATTAACTACTTCGTGTTATATTAATTAATTACATTCATGTACTAAATTATGCTCGATATATTACTAGTAAATTATTCCATGTTACCTATTGTTTCAAATATACTCACTATCATGACCTAAATATGAAAATATTAGGTTAAGGATTCGCAAAACGTGTTTCTGAATATTGTTAATGTAATTCGTACCTTTATTTAGTTTTTCTTTTGGTAAACATGCGAAGGCAAGCTCTACTCGATTAAAACCTTTTTTTTACCTAGTAACGCGGACCCGGATAAAGACCAGGATTTTCTTGGTCCTTTAATCCGCAATCTCATTGTTTGTGAGCAAGCCGTTAAGTTATACACACGAATATATTCTTCATCAGACAGTAACCACACACATAACACCACCACCACCCAGCACCAACACCATCAACACCTACTATCCAGATGACCCGTAACTACGTCTATTATTAGCTAGACGACACAGTTAAGGATACAATATTAGTAAAAGTACAACCAATAATGTCTTTGCAATAAAAAAAATCGAACATGAATGCAAAACCTTGCAGCGGTAGACAGCTTCCTTACTTCACAAACGGTTGTTAATGAAAAAAAACAAGGCACTTAAACTGGAATGGAGTAGCAACAAGTCAGTGCTTAAAGGGTTGTTATCAATCCCTTAAAGCCTTCCACGATGCAAAGGATAAGAGATATTGATATTCCACTTTCACTGTTGTTTTATTCAGATTTATCCTAAGTATATTACTCAGTTGAACCACGGGGTAATGTTATAATAACATTACTCAGAGCTCTGTGTTTAAAAAGCAGATTGTTATACAGTGGTAATGTTATTAAAATATTGACTAGTTGATGTTGCTGCTTAGCATTGTTGTGTTCTTCTAAAGCCTAGAATTGTGTAGGAATACATACAGAAAGACCTCTTGGGGTATAATAAACTATAGTTCAGTTGACGATTATGTTTGTCGAGACTACCAAATCCACACGTTTATCAAAAAGTCGGCCCAAAGGACCATCAGTATCTATTTTTGTTCTAATCCCTTTTCAAAACAGCACACTGTGACCCAATAAAATCATAACACCAACATTTGCCACCTTCAGAGCTCAGTAACAAAACATAGCTCTTAGTAAGCTGGGTTCCTAGGGCGACGGGCAGAGCAGGCACGCTAGCCGCCAGTTCGCTCCCCGCCTTAGCCGCGACGCCACGCGTTTCGGCTGTCCCGAGTGTCAACAATATCACACCAAACACGAACTGTTCTGTGACGTGTATTCAAATTGTGAATATAACGAATCGTTTATATGTGTGTGTTTATGTTAATGTTTTGTATGTGATCGTCATCGTTCAATGGCTACGTGATACTCGTGTATTTCGTTGTACGGAATCAAAGAAAAAAACATCGCATTACTTGTGATTTGTAAGTTGTAAGATTTAAATGAAACTGGTTATTGTTATGGTTGGTTGTGGGCGGTAGTCTGACAACCTGTCACCAGTTCACCGCTCAATTGTGGTCTAACGTGTTTCGAGGAAATGTGCAACTTTAAGTGAAGTTTATATTTTAGTGACCTCGTAAAAGTGGGCACACGTGACACTTTCATTCATTCTTTATCGGACATAGAAAGGAGCTGCCCCTAACACCATAATTTGCGCCCCAATCTACTAGGGCCTCGACGATTGGTCCTTCTGGAAATCGTGTACAGAATTCCCACAGAATCAAAATAAATAACGTTTAAAAGCACTCTTATTTATTTGTAAATAAAACGCGTGATTGGTTACCGCAATCGTTTCTATAAATTAATGTTAATTAATTACCTTAGTATTTATTTTGTGTCGATACAAACACTGATAAGTGTGTCGAAAAATTGGGCTATGAATTTTGTTTGAAAATGGTAGCGCTCTGTAAATGCAAAACAATTTTTGAAATGAAAGGAAGTTTGTTTAATTAAAATTTATTTTCGCTGCGTTTGAACTCGGAATTAACATTTAACACTAGATTTTATCTGAGTGGAGTGATATTTTATTTTATCTTCAAACTCTTTATAGATTTTGGTACTTACAGAACCCGCTATGCTAAATTCTTTTAATTAATTTTGAGTGGTATTAAGGGATTAGAAGTATTAACTCTTAATCCGGAGGGACTTAATGTTACTTCTAACTCTAAATTATCATAGACTGATATTTTTATCTTAACTTAAGAGAGTTCCTCATTTTTTTGACTGAACGATATATAAAAATGCACATTAAAGTAATACATTCAGATGTGGTTTTGGTTCAGAGTTCTTTTGCAAGTAAAAGGGGAATGTGCACTAGTTACTTCCTTTCATGACGCAAAGTCGAGGGTCAGAAGGTAAATGGGTCACTTCGAAGGTTTCAAAATAACTCGGAACCAGTTATGCTTGATGTTTCAGATTTTTTTTTAACATACTGTAGCGGGTTTTTCAATGGTTCAACATGTGTTGAGTTATTAAAGTGAGTGTAGATTCTCCTTCGGCCTTTTTACAAGTTCCCAGTAATTAAATTTAGGGGGTGTACACACTTTTAAATGGGGAGCAAGTATGTAATGTAGTAAGTTAGTTATTATTGAGCAATAGAATGAATTTAGTATCTACGGCATTGTTGCCCGATCTATTCTAAAGATATTCTTTAGTGTTGTGGTCTACCACGATTACTTTTTGGTTAACACCTTGATACTTACCTCGATGACTTTTTGCATAACATCTTAAACAGCAGATGACCGACAAACAATATATTTCCTATTGTGTCTCGTTGTCTGGCAGTAAAATGAATTCTTCCTAAAATTATTGCTATTTGTCTTGTTATTACTATCGATGAACTACGATAAAAAAACCTGATGCAATCATACATCATATGTTTGTATGATGTAAGATTGCAGGTCATATTTACCAAGTAACCAAGTTACTTGAATGTTGAAATACAAAGGCATTTTAACACATCAGTGAATTAAAATGCATACTAAGATGTCCTTAAAGACAAAAACTAATTAGCCTTGTCACAAGTTACTGTCTTAGTGATTAGTCATTCGGTCACCTGTGACAGTTGGTACCTATGTATGAGCTTGTGTGAGTGTGTGTATGACTCGTATTGAATGGAAGTTTGTTTGGGATACTCTTTTATCTAAACCATTCAGGTCATAGGTGGTAAATGCGAACTAGATGTAGTTGCTTTATGCGTCAAGTTATTATTCGTCTCTATACTACAACCAGTTGAAAATGTATAAGAATAATATAATTTTCATAAGTGTAAGTGGCCTGTTAGTTTTTCTGTATCCTGTAACAATTCAAAATTGATACATTTTACATGAGTTCTTAATAATAAATCAATTAGTTCCTCAAAAAATTACCTTAAAGGTGACACATAAGGTGCCCATTTAAAAGACCTTTCAAGTGTTCAACTTAACCGTTCGGGTCCCGCTTACGTCAGTTTGACGTCGACGGTGTCAAATCGGGATGACAGTGGGCCACAACCAGTTAAAAGTCAACAGAGAGTCTCATATACGTTTTCTATCGATTACCTAGGTATCTTTATAGCATCATAGGAAATGATGAATCTTATGACTGCTAGTATTTTATTTTATTTACTTAAATCTTACCTACAACTATCACCACACAACCACTAGTATCTATTTCACTTGTATTAATTTGATTTTATTGTTAGTCTGTAGACATGTTTACCAATGGGTATAAATAACCTGAATAAATTAATTGTATATCATTATGATTTAATTAACCGACGATTTACATCAAATTGTGATCCCAGCTCATGTTTCGGCTCTAATGAGCGTGTTGTTACACAACAATAACAAATAAGAATAACGCTCAATAACATGTTTCCTTAACAACAAACACAATACTGTTGTCTGATGAATCCGTATTTTTCGTCTTCTACTTTCCGTCTCTGTTGACAACTACTTAAGTATTGTCTGACTAGTATGCTACCTGAACCCCAATTGCGTTACAATTTCAATGACAATCTCAAGAATGTTTAATCTCGAACTGTCTTTGTGTACCCAATAATACACTAAAAAAAATATTTTTACAGACGCCAGCACATCAACCTATCCCAAAGTGCCAATCAATCGGACACAATTGACTAATCCATTGCTCCTTAAGTTCGAAAAGTTTATCTGCTCAACTCACAAATAACCCAATGAATTTTGTTGAACTGTCAAAGTGAATGGCATCGTTATTGTAAGTTGCTAATACTATTACACCTCTGGACAGTGTTTTCCTTATTGCCTTGTTTATATCCTCTTCAAACATTTCAATAAAAATCCGTTTTGTTTCAATTAATTTGAGATTGCTTTGAGTCATTTACTTTGTGGTTTATGTGTAAATGTAATTCACGTTCGAGTTACAAATATTGATAGAGAGATAGACCTATATTTTTATTGTTTTTTGGGGTAACCTCAAAAGGCGCCCGGGTTTTTGGGGATAAGACCAGGGAGTGTGGGATTCTACCCTCACTAAAACAACCCCGATGGACACCATCAGCACGCGGAAGGAAGCACAGTGTCCTCTTATAAGAACGCCCCGGTGACCCCTCTGTTCAACACATCTGTCTGTTAGGACACATCCCTGGGGATCTTTTTCTACCCCGGCGATGTCGTCTTAATAGGTGCGAATGTAACAAAACAACAAAATTCGGATATCAAATATATCACTCTCTAAATAAAACGCAACATCTTACGAAAACAGAAAACCGTGCCTGTACCCAGGGCACATCTCTGAAGAGACGATATAGGGGTCTCCCTTAAGCTTCACTATTCACAATGAAACGTGATGATCAATACCTTCTACAAATGAAGCCATCATCATCAGGCTAAGTATAGCCTGATGATGATGGCTTATGTCCAACAGTGGACTAGTAAGTCCACTGCTGGACATAGCCCTCTCCTAATGAGCGCCATAGCGCCCTGTCTTTAGCTTGCCGCATCCAGCATCTGCCCGCAGTCTTTCGCAGATCGTCATCCCACCTGGTCAGAGGGCGTCCTGCACAACGTTTGCCGAGTTTTACAAATAAACCCATCGTCATGTTAAATACTGTAATTTTTTAAGGTGTGTAGTAAAATACTCATAAGACAAAGAACATCATAAAGTAAACCGGCGTTTGAGTATTCGCGGGTAGAGGTAGTCAAAGATCTCTTAGTACACACTTACGTAAAGGTTTTTTCTTCACAGAGAAAATTTGCGTACAATTTAACGTTTTTGTTGAAGAAGATGATGCTTTAATATCGCCAGTGGTGGCGGTTAAAGAACAAAAGCTTCTATAACGGCTTTCTTTACCCCTCAAAATAAGAGGAAAAAAACAGAGACTTAAATATGAACTTTTTACACCAAAGTTACTGCAAGCTTATAACAAAGTTATCTCACCTTTGAATAACGTAAGAGCTGTAATTAATTCCAGGCGCGGTTAACTCATATCCGCGGTTAACTTATTATTCAGTTAAAGCCTCATTAACCGCCCAAGCGCGTTACGAAGTAGGTATGACCGCAGTTAGAATCTTATATAAGACTTGGCCTACAAGCGCGGGCTAAAATATTTATTTAACATGCATGCTTCGCTTGTGGACTTTCATCTCATGCAAATGTCCAGCATATGCAGGTATGTTGTTTTACATACATCAACTCGAGCCATTTTCTCGTGGGGGTAGGCAGAAACTACAGAGCGCGACCTGCTGCAATATTTACATAAGTACTCCTTTGTCGTTAGTTCAAATCACGAAACAAAAGTCCTTGAAGATGAGAATATTAGATCTCTACAAACACCAACCTATAGGTATATATTATACAACCTATATATTTCTTTTCCCTTTTCTTTTAAGAAATTGCACCTGGCACTGTTTATGTCTACATCACCCAAAGGTTGACTGGTAGAAAATGCCTATGGCATTAAGTCCGCCACTCATTTGAGTGCTTAAAGTATTAAATAAATAACCTAAAAACAGCTACCAAAAACGATGCCTAAAGCAAAAATGTTATTCTTCCCAAGGTAACATCCCATACTTAATAACATTGGTAAACAACCACCGCTCAAATAACCGTCCTTGGATAGTGTTGCTTAACCTAACGATGTATCCCGAAACCTCATTACATAATCTAATTTTAACCCTTATCACTTCGCGGTAATATGAACATAAAGTGCTGTGGTTATTCTGAATTATTGAGTATGGCTTAAATCCGGATAGATTTCGGTCCGTAGGCGTCGTCCTAATTGGCAAAATATCGGACTAACAAGTGAGTGCTCATATTACGAAATATTTGACGAAGTCTTTTCAATAATAAACATTTTCATTGTCACATTAAAAGTTCTAATGTAATGTAATAATTTCAAAATCCAATATTATACAGAATCCTATTAAGTATTGTCTATTTTCATTTAATAAAATAAAATGTGAAAATCTTCTCGCATCTTCGCTTAATTCATCGGAGCTTCTTAGGAAATATTTTCAGTAATTCGTGTTACTCAATTTAAACATTATCCTCTAGCATATTTTCAGGAGACGCTTTATCAAATGATTTGTTTGGCAATTGATGTTTCTCGACAAGATAAGCAAGCATTCGCCAGAACTATAAGTTCTAAGTCTGCAATAAATTCGAAAACCCGTCTTACAGTCAGGAATCGCCCTAATGCCCACAACAAAATATTCGGGGCTGATATATGATTTTGAGGGTGATAATAAAAGGGAATATTGTGCTTTTAATATGGGATCACTAATAAATTATTGTTAATTACAAGGTTGGGGGTTTTAAAGTCAATAGTTTGTGACTTATGGTGTTAATTTCGATCCCTTTTTCGTTTCGGAAATATTTCTGCTACTGTATCAGCTGTATTTTATTTAATATCCTTAGTATTTAACATTTAAGAGGTAGAAAGAAGCACTCTCCTTGCGAAACTATTGCTCGCTCTCCAGCACCGAATTGTACAAAGTGTAGCTAGTTTGTCACTATAATTTTTGCACTTTCATCGTCTCTTGTTCATAGAAATATAGTGCTGAGATGGTACTTGGGCCTTTTGAGGCAAATGCGCCAGACTCGCCCGCGAAAATCAAATTATGTTACGTTTTTTGCATACTATGCTCAGTATTAGGTATTTAGTCTGGAGTGGAGTGTAGGAGTTAGTCTGACCTCTTTCCTAAGGGTCAGTTCCTCGTTAGGGTATGCTTCCGGTCTAACCGGAAGCAGCTGATTACCAATAGTTTACATGTAGCCATAACCCAGTTACGGGGTAACACGGTACCCCATTGATATTAGTTTTTGTCAGACTTTCGGGCTTCGGACTACCCGTACGTAACGACTGTCAAAGATCTACAAATGGAAGCTGGGACCAATTACTTAACTTCCTTCTTGAGGCACGGCCGCTTATGCCTCTCGGTGTACAACGGATGGTCTATCTACAATGACTCGTATGCAGACGTGTTAAACATCTATCTGGTGTCCCATATTATCGTTTTCAAATCTTCAAAGTAAATGATTAAAAATGTGGAAGTCTTTGAGGGATTTCCTAAATCTTCCAATCAGTTCTCTCGTTCTGGGTGGAACAGGAGGGCTTGTCAGATTTGTTCTGCCTAAATCCTTTCCGTGTTTCATCCTTGCCCTACACGTTCCAGAGTCACGGTAACTTCGACTCAATCCCTAGTGCTGTAAAAATGTAAGTTAATCTAATCATAATAAAGAATTACCGTACCTAGTAATAACTAACAATTAACAATACAGTGTTCTATACAAAACGCTTCATTAGTTCATTACATAAACAATGAGTAAGGAATTGGGTCGTTTGTTAATTAACTTTGTTCTTAGTTAACTATAAATCATTGTCGCTAACGGCCAAGAGTAGTAAGGAAAGAGAAAGTTGGCGTTATTAATATACCGGGGCTAACATCTGTAGCTGTATTTAAATGTTACGTGTTTCATAGCATCTGCTGAGTCTTACTATTGGCCTTAATATTACGAGTGTATACCCCAAAAGGTTAGGCACTTAGGCAGAGTTGTACCTATAGTACTCCCACATTTCTTTTTTGCGTTTGGTAACACAATTCTTGAGGTTACAGGCTATTTGACTGCTAATTGACGACCGATGTGGCGCGGCGGGCGAAGGTCCGCCTGCGACGCAAGAGGTTGCGGGTTCGATTCCCGCCTTGGGACAAATGTTTGTACGATCTACAAATATTTGTTCCGGGTGTTCTGGGTATTTCCTATGTATAATAAAAATATCTATCTATGTAATGTATTGTATTAAGTATATCAGTCATCTAGTACACATAACACAAGCTCTGCTTAGCTTGGGGCTAGATGATGCTGTGTGTGTTGTCCAGCATTATTTATTTATTATTTACTAATTGAAGTCGAATAGCTCCCATGTGATGATGACTCCACGGGACCTTGCTATAGTTTTTTTTTTCTAATATGTATTAGGATAGAGTCAAGGCTCTAGCCTAGGAAAGAGGTGATAGAGACAAAGTCGACAAAAGAGTGAGCTTACCCAATAGGAGACTGTTCACTCAAACTTTGAAGAGATTTCGATTGAATAGTTTGTTTACATTCTTCACCGGTCTAGGCTATGGCCTAAATTAACATCCTTCCAAGGTTAACCAATTAAATATTCCTTCATGGTACCAAAGATAAACATTCGTGGAACCAATTCCGAGAATGTATAACATATAGGGACGCTTTCGTATCTCGAGGGCTTTCTAAAACAAATTCGAATCGCAATTGGATCGTCTGTCAGCCTCAGAAGAAATAAATGACGAACTGTAACCTCAGAATTGTAATCATATAGGGACCGTTTTAGCTTGTATCAACCTCAGATACGTCACCAGCTCATAGGACTAATCCGCCATCTGCCTTGCCTTTTCCCTATGTTCGGGTCGGATTCCAGTCTAACTAGATGCAGCTGAAAGACTTGCACAAACCATCTGGGTTAAACTTTTTTATAGTATCCGTAACGACCGTCTGAACTTAGAACGACAGTCGGGACCAACTGCTTAACGTGCTTTCCGAAGCTTGGAGAAGTCTTGGTATGTAGTAGATGTTCAACCATCCACGGACAGAACACGTCCTGCTTAGCTCAAGCTATGAACGACCCAAGCGACTACTATTACTAAGCCATAAGCTCCTTTACCAGTAGTAGTTTAAGTACTGACTGACTAAAATCATCTAAATTTAAAAGAATTTGTTCAAGCTGCTAATATCTAATGTGACTACGACTATACAAAGCAAAACGGGATTAGCTATAGGGTGTTCATTGATTCATTTCAATAACAAATAATAAATTCGGAATGTCTTTTACATAAACAATTTGTTTCTTTTCTAACTCGTGAAATGTTTCATTAGATAGAATGAGACGCATATACTGCAGTCATGTTCCTCATGATTCTGTAACAGGGTAGAACAAAGCACCCGTTAGTTATCGAACGAGTTAGTATTGACAGATGGGAAACTCAAACATCAGGTTTTTTGAACGAACCACTGAGTGGTTGATTTGATTCTGACGACTGTTTTTGTTATTGTTTTGAACCAGTTGGTCTGTTGATGGATTGAGGGCAGTCACAGCTGTGAGCTTGGAGGTCATTTCTAAATACATTTTTGTGTCCGCTTGAACTTTCTTTCTTCTTGGGGTCTTGTGGTCAACGTGGCTGTTGAACGTGGGACCTGGGTTTGGTTCCAAGATTGGGCAGTGTTATTAGGTTTTTCCATTAGGAACTTCTTTGTACCCTAGAGTTGGGAAAATGGTGGTGGGACACTGCCACGCCTTGCCATGCCGGGACGCATTTAAAGCCGTTGGTCTTAAGCCTGATCCCTCCCCGGTGTGCATTGTGCTCTTTAATATCCCTTGCGTACTTGTTTATGCTCGTCTAATTACTATTAGCAGCTGTTCAAAGATTGAGGGTCTTTTCAGGAACAGGGTGGAAAGAACGTCATTCTCCATTGGAAAGGAAGAATCCTCCGACCAGACGGGTGTTGTTTTTGATGGGCTACTACTACTGGGATTCTGTATAAGTCCATGATTATTCGCGCGGATAACTTTAATATCGCGATCTAGGATACGTGAGTTCGTATTTGGCGGTATACTGCCATATACAAACTGACGTATGTATGACGTATATATGCTACAAACGTATCGACAAGACCTGAATCCCGATTTCCATATTTTATGGTTTATTATGCAATTTACTACGTGTCCAGAAGTTTCTGGCTCATAAAAATCGTAATTGGGTTTTTCTCTTCGAATATTTAGATCAGTAGGTGGTGCGGGATTGGAATCACGGCCGATAAATGGCTATAAACTCTCCCGGGGCAACGGGACCCTATACCGGCTTCAATCCTGGGAGGGCGACAGTGTCTAACAGACGGGGGGGTCCACGGGGACCACTCTGACAGATCGGTTAGGACAGGCAGAAAAAAGCGGTTCCGTATGTTCGAAACTGCCTCAGGCTGCGTTCGTACTTTGGCGTATTTTAAAGAAATGGTATCTAGAAAAATCTTTTATCTTACTCGTATCTTACTGATGAATGAATAATGTTTTTGCCAGAAAATAGGCACATGATGATTATAATATTATATATTCGAATTATTAGTCGTGCAAATATTCAATTAAACACCATTGAAATTTAAGTACATATATAGTCACAATACACAACTCAGTTAACAACTCAAGAGTCATGAAGTACAAATTAATTATAATTACAAATAATTAAGAGTTACTTATTGTTTAGAATCTGTATATTATTTAGAATCAAGCTTTCAGAAACTGCAGTATCTATGCATATTTCGTAATAGGCTTATATATCTTGGTTGATCGAAGGTTAAGCTACGCTTGCCGAGGTCAGTCTGTGGATGGGTGACCCTTCATAACATATCGAGACTCCTCCGTGCCTCGGAAAGCACGTTAAGCCGTTGGTCCCGGCTGTCATTTGTAGATCTTTGACAGTCGTTACGGGTAGTCAGAAACCCCAGTCTGACAACCAGTCTTACCAAGGGGTATCGTGTGGCCCAGTAACTGGGTTGTGGAGGTCAGATAGGCAGTCGCTCCATGTAAAATACTGGTATTCAGCTGCATCCGGTTAGACTGGTAGCCGACCCCAACATAGTTGGGAAAAGGCTAGGCAGATGAGATGAGGCTTATATATCTTGAAAAAATTTAACTCCTCTATAAGTAACTAGTAGTCACTTAAATTATAACATTTAGGTGTTATACTGAAGTATAGGCTAGTAAAATACTGTAAAGTTTTATCAAAATGTATGTGATAGGGTAACAAACATCCATACAGCCTGACAAATTGTCACATTAATAAAATTAGGAGGATAACGGATACAACGGATCGCTGACATTTCACAATCAACACATACATCTTGCTAATATTGACTTTTACTAGCTTTGAACAATCATGAGCATAAAAACTAAGGTATTTAAGATGCTCATGACAGTAGATAAAAAGTAATATCCTCTTAGATTTAGAAAATGTAAGGTTTTACGAAAATAGTACATATATTCAAAAGCATACAATTATGAACCATACCTTTTCACAAACTTACAATCGTGAAATAACGAGTGTAACTTTGAGAAAAAACATAAAACTTTGAGGTACGTATTCAGAAAATGTCAGTGTCAGTAAGCAAGTATGTGATGATTGTGAAATGTCAGCGTTGCACGCAGAGTGAACATTCTACACTGGACAGCTGTAAGCGTTCTTGTTAAAAGGCTTCTATGCGGCCTATACGTACGTATTGGTTGGTGCTTATTAGAAGATGAAGCGAGAAGAATGGGGGATAATTGGTATTGGGCTAAACAATATGTATTACAGTTCTACCAAGATGTAAAATGGACCTGAACTTTGCTTATTTACCAGCACTTCCTACATAAACTTTATCACTGCTCATTGTATCAAGACTTGAGTAACTTTAATTTATTTCAACCCTACCCGTTAATGACTGGAGTCGCAGCTAGTTATAACCCAAAAAACACACTTTTCCAAACTTAACAACAGATTCAATTATAAACTACAAAACACACTACAACACTGAAACCGTGACATCTCGCAACTCGAAGGCATTAGACAGTTCGCGCCGAGACGAGCCGTCGGATATTTCTGTCCGAGGAATGAGGACATCCGTCGGTTGCGTAACTTGGTATTACTACCCTCCCCTGAGCCATTCTACTACCAATCAGGCCAACAATGTGCTTAAATATAGAAAAGGTTCGCCAGATAAAGGGGGTTTGACGACAGCTAATATTAGGAACCCTACATGAGATGGGCAGGGCGTTTTGGAATTATATAGGAGGTCGAACGCCTTTTGGTTGCCTCTTTGTCAAGACATAATACGGTGAAGGTAGAATGGTACGCCGGATTCGTGTTCTATTGAACGATCGCTTGATATTACCAAGCTCTGTGAATTGGGAATGCATTCCTATTGCTGAAGCCCAAAAGGCGGTTAGTTTTGCAAGTTGAGTTCCTATATGCTGGTTCCTAACAGACTGGTCAGGTCCACTCAAATCTGTGTGGTTCTGTTCTCAAAAGACCTAATATATAAGATACTAATTTATGTACTCGGTTCTTATGTAATTGATCTGAGCAAGAAAATGTCTGGTGTCTAAAAGAGACTGTGATCTCTGAGTTCGTTTCGGTGTTAATTCTCATCTAGTTTTAAACTTTTTTTGTGAATGTTAAAATCTTTTCAAACCTATTCACAGAAATAAATATTGTTATTTAACTTAGGAGTCAGTTCAGGTGTACAGAACTGCCTGGAAATTAATTTTTAAACAAACTAAAGCGAGTTCATTCATTTTAACATGGCTTTGTTTCCTGGAAATATTGTACAGCACCCAAATTCGGAGAGCTTTGTGCGACTATTTTGCATTTGTGACCACCTTTTTCCTGTATCCCGTAGTTTCGTTTGGAAATGAAAACTGGGAAGCTGTGAGCGGGCGGACGTCACTAGATAAAACCATTCTCTGTATTGACTTAAATCTAGTGTGAAACGATAACCAGCCACAGTGTGCGCTTGTTTTCGTCTCGCTCGTTCTAAAGAAAATAACTTCAATTGTTATTTCAAAGTGGCTTTTAAATAACATAGCAAGATGTTCTTATACTAAAGGCTGACGCATGCTAGTAAATCTTGTTAGTAATTTAAAACAAATGCAAGTTACGACTCGCAGTGTGCAACGAGCGCAGAAATTGCAGAGATATTGTTCCAGGAAGGATTTCGTTGAGAAAATATATGATATCTTGTACACAATACTCTGTGGCGGGTCGGGAAATATAATAAGATTGAAGTCGAGACTTCAAAAAATCGGTTCAAACTACTAGCATGTTTCAAAACAAGTGTTTTCTAACAAGTATTAGAGCGAACATTTATGAGTTATAAACGGTGTACGAAGATATCAAGGACGACATTTGCTTGGCAAATGTATCTCGTGTTAATGTCAGTTTGACATGATCTTTCTTTGAAGGTGAAGTGTTTGAACAATACAGAAATAGACAGAACTCTTCAGTGACTGGCATCTGACAAGTTCCAAACATTAAGTAAGCCTTCGATCGACCGTTGTCTTCCGTGTTGGGAGAATTCATCTCAATATATTTAACACGTAATAATATTATTTATCGTTTTCATATTTTTGTTTAGAAGCTTGAAGAAAAGTCAGGTTATGTCTGAAAGACAGTTACTTCTTGTTCTTCCCTTACTTAGATTCGATCCATCACCTCAAACCTATCAAATGCTAGAAGAAACCTGAAAAACTATTAAAAACTATCTCCACAACCAACGTCGGCCAGTCCATGCGCCTCGCACTCCATTACGTGGCCATACACCCACGTTACATACACCGCTGGCTGCATACTAACGCGATGACCCTTGACATTTGGACGCCAGAGGATTTATTGGACCCACGTGATAACTTCACGACTGCAAAGAGGTTTAGTTTAAAAACATTTCTACTTCTCTAGTCGTGAATGACTTGGCGTGACATGAATACTGTGACAGATGTAATGTTTGATGGTCTTCCATTGTCCACGGAGTGTCAAGCTTCTAAAGCCTAAGAAATACTAAAAGTAATAAAGCCGATATGAGATGTCATAGTTAGTTGTTTGTGTATGTGAATTTGAATGTTTGTAAACGCACCCACGATACAGGAGAAATTCCTAGTGTGGGGCAACGTTTTTTTCAAAAAAAAAAAAGAAGAAAACATTACTTGCTGCATAACCTATTATGCTTTTACATGCAATGACCTCGCCTTTCAAAATTTAATACAGTAATTAATATTATAAATGGCCTCAAACGAGATATTGGCACCAATTTCCTTGTTTAAAAACTAGACTAATGATTCTGAGTAACATACGACTCTAGAAATGGACGAAGACTGACGATTTAAGATAAGAACTAAGTTAGAGATTTCAAATTAGTTCATGCCTTGAACTTCGCCGTATTTGGTCGATACGTCTGAACTTTGTATGAAAGCTTTGGTGTAACTAAAATTGACAGCTCTAATAAATGTCCGCCCCTTCATCTTTGATGTAAGAGAGCAAATAGCCTAAATGTAGGATAGTTGAACAAAGGAATTGGCACCATTTAACAAAATATTAATCATATTTCTAAGAAGTACACCATTACCCACGTATTAATGCCTAGATCGTTATATATTTGCAATCACATTAAAGGGAGGATTAGGAATCGTGTTGCTATTTTAATTCGGGAATAAGAGTAATGTTTTGGTAGATGCTTGTTCTCTAATTTAATTAAATTGTCTGACAGACGGTCGGCAGCCAATTACTTAATGGTTTTCTTGTTCCTGGGAGCAGAATTCAGGCCAGACAGAATTCACTCACTCCTGTACTAGATTCTAGTGTTCAAACTTTCATGTTACTTCCATTATTGATATTTGGAATGAAATGATCTACGTTGCTAATATTGCGGATGCGGAAGTGGGTTTCAGTTTGTCTTTTACCGTCAGATCGAACAATTTCAATGAAATTAAATAAGTATTAGAAGAGTAAGCGGTTATAATAATGGTATTTGATATTCAAAATAATTCTAAAGATCTTAAACATATTACGCCGGCAAAACTCTCAAGCTTTAACGATTACTGATAAAAGTAGCGCAGACCAAGCTACTGCATAGGTAATATCTATATTAGGGAAATGGATAATCGGATATATTAATCTTATCTCTAGAAATTCTGCGAACGTTAAAGCCTGTGCAATAATCCGTGAATAGTAATTGATCGCTTCATCATTCCGATTTCCTGTAATTAGCTTTAATACTGCGGAAAGATAGACCGCAGTCGGATTCTGCGTGTTGAATTAACTGTCAGTAATCTGGTTTATTATAGACATTTTAGCAGAGGATGTCAAATTATATTTGACTTTATCTATGTTTCGCTTCGTTATCACTCCCATATGTATTTTTTCATGTATTATAGTTAAGGTCCGTCGGAGTTTTTGTATTCCTCGTTAAAATTTTACTAGTAACAATACAATCAGTAGAAAATAGAATCAGTACAATCAGTAGTAAAGAGGACGGTCTTTGATATGACTTACTCTTGCAAGATCCACAATAATATATGGTCCATCATATTAAGGGCAACAAATATCAATACTGTTGATTCGTAAAACATATTTCATATTTCCTACTCCTTCGGCATCATGGATATCGTTTCATTTGTTTGTTCCACATTTATTCCCCGGCAGAAAGAAAAATAACGTGTCAGAGTTGTTCCGTTTGTGCATCGAATCGTTTGCAGCTAAAAGAATAGCGGATGATACACCAGTCCGGGCGCCGAGGGGAATATTTTCTGTTAACTGAAATGTAGGTTTCATGTTTTTGATACAATGCAGCCAGAGGTGTTTATAGACGTAAGCAAGTCGATACACATATCGCCGAAAAACTTTACGCTGTGCTATGCTTTTCACAGTAGGGAATTGAGTTAATAAAAGCCGTGTAGAATCAAAATATTGTGCAGATGTAAAGTATTTTTGAAGAAAAACGTAATGTTAATGAAACTGTTTTTACACTTTCGATTTAATCGGTTATTTCGATCGATGAAAGGCGATAGAATGTAAGGAGTTGACTATATCAGGTAGGAATATTATTTCACTTACTGAGGTAATGAATGAATCAATTGATGTGCGGAGCATGATATATCCTTTCAGACATACCAGAAAGGATCAAGAGAAGAAAAGATCAACGTCTTCGATTTTGCCAAAACACTTTATAATAAAGATGAGTGCGTTCGCTCTAAACCGAGTGCGGTCGAGTAAATAGTTATCTTTTCTTTTCTTTGGAGCATTATCCTGACTTCTTGCCAAGATCCTTATATTTATTACTCGGGATTTAGCTTTGTAATAATGTATGACAGAGCGACTGCCAAAGGAATCGACTGTACAACAAAAATATTCCGATGGTGAATGAAAACGCGGTATATTGTAGGACGGATTGAAGTTTTGAATTTTAGTAGAGAAAATTGTTAATCTGGGGCACGGGATGTGTTCAAACTTTTATAGAATTTTGTTTGCTACAGACATGGATCCTCAGCGCAGGCGTGGTATTTATGACGTTAGCCCTGTGAGATCATACATTTTACGAGTTTATAAGGTTCAAGTTTATGACTAAAGGTTCTTTTAGACAGCGGGAAGCGATGATGGTGTTGCTACTTTATGACTTTAGTTAGACCCACTCGTCCATATTGATACTGTTTCAAACTATACACATTTACGAAAAATGTTACCGTCAATTCAAAATTATACGTGAATTTCTGCAGTGGAACCAACTTTCAAAAACGTTATTACATCATCCATACTATTTAGGCTTGGCGTAATATCGCGTCCAATCTCAAAAGTTTAGATTCGAAATTGGAACCGGCACACACTCTCACATGTCTGAATTCAATCTAACGACTTTTTTCAACTTATTTTATTACCGACTGCCAGCATTTTGGATGAAAAAATACTTTTAAAACAACGCCGTACGAATGTACAGCGTCGGATTCTGCATTTCTGTCGTATTATTCCCGTCTTCTCGTACCGGATTCGTAGAAGAGTAAATAAACAACTAAAAACTGTTCAGTTTGCGTTTGTTTAGTGTTTAGTTAAGTATGCAAATAGTCGGGTTAACTAGCGTGAGGTGTGGTACCCTCTGTTGCTTGTTTTGTGTTGGTTTTGCGAATTTTAGTTGCGTGTAACGTTGGGGAGATTTGTTACTACGGGGTTAGATGAATGGTTGTCGCACTATTTTTGAAGGCCACATTAGTAGCGGCCGTACTAGTGTGTTCCTTATGAATGGATAGTGGAAATAAAAGAAAAACAGAATACCTAAACAACACATTGGCAACTAAAGTATGTCTGTAGGTAAGGTAATGCATGCCTTGCCTATATGAATATGACAATTGCGTGATTGCCTTCTGACATCATGGGCTCTTAGACCTATGCTTTTGACCGACATTCAAGTCGTGATGAAGAATTTGGCAATCGTCCTACTGCAAGAATACGTGCAATTGAGTTTCCTTTACATTTGTATGACATACACTACTCTTCTATCTGACGACGTATGAGTACTTCGTATGAAAGAAGCCTCCCTGTCTTTGTAGGACACCCTCTTACACATATCCTTTATTTAAATTACTTGAAACCGTTCCAAGTTAACGTACATTTTAGCTGGATAACAATAGGAATGATGTCAGAGAAATTATCCATGAATATTTACCATTTTTGGGCCAATTGGGTGACTGTCAAAAACCCACAGACCTCGCCCAAAATCCGTAGCATGCACGCGCAAGGTATCCTTTACTAAATTGGAACATTTTTTACGAACATACATGAATGCTTTAGGCACATAGATAGACATAAACAAGGTTTTAAAACTAAAAACAAATGTGCAAAACGATTGTTACAATTTTCAAATCTAGTATCACTGCTAGGTTAACTGATCTGCTTACATAACATTAACCAATAACTATACCTATATATGACGTAATTTCAAAAAGCTGTTGTCAATTTTAGCATCTTTTACTCCATTGTGCGACTGTTTCAATGCCAAATTCCAGACCCAATGTCAAGGACGCATAAGATGAAAGACGTTCCAAGGTTCTTACACTCAAGGCCTTTATTGTTGATGACTTCTGTATTCACATTTCTATATTTTCGGGAATCCGTTACACTTCTGTGAACCTTCGTTATCCACTACCTTAAGTAAATTTAAGTTATGTACCTATTTTGAATCAACAACAAATACACATGTTATTTACAACACTCTAAAATATCATAACTAAGTAAGCCGCAGAAATATCAAAAAGTTAAGTCGTTGCTTCCCGAGACCGTGGGCTGGCTTCTACTTTGGACTGAGGCTAAGCATTGCCATCCAACGTGGCAATGCCGTCAGTCTTTTCAGGACTTTACTTTATGTATTTTTCGACGCCATATTAATAGTGTTTGGTTATGTTTATTTAGTTAGGAGGAAATGAATATTGTGAAGCTAACAAAAAAACTATAAAATGTCGTAGAAAAAATCCTCCACGTCGCTATCGACTGGTAAAGATTCCAAAACACTGGTCTTCTGGGGAAAAGCAAAAATGATTTCCATAAAACTGACCAACATAGCGACATACATCCATGTTATCACCTTATCATCTCGCACCAGTTCCATTAAGAAATAACTTCAGCATAATAGTCGATAGGCTAGGTTTTACGATCTATTGTTCGCAGTATTACGATCTCAAATCTGGTGCAGCCCTCAAGGTATGTGATACCGTTGGTTTACCTGCTTTAAGAGTAACGTTAGCAGACACGTGCTTTACTGTGCCTATCTTGATTCTGTCGACCAACATAAATTCATTTTATAGTACAAATGTATGTAAGAGAAATTTATAGGGTTTCTATGAATGGGCAGAAGACGAAAGATAAGAAATTCTTAAGCAGTCATCATCATCACCTGCCCAGCCTTTCTTCAACTATGTTGGAGTCGGCTTCCAGTCTAAGCAGATGCAGTGGAATGCCAATATTTTACACGAATCATGAGTGTAAAATCTTTGAGTATACAAATGACACTTGCTCAAAATAGTCTCTCTCTCAAAATAGGATACAATTGCATTCAAAGTGAAAGAATAGGCATCGATGTTTCTTCAGATACATTGAGTTAATCCCAAAGCAAAATCCGGTTCAAATTATTACTGATAAAATAATATTATTGTATGCAATGTAAGAAAATCTTTAAGAGAATACGCGCCAGTCATTAGAAAGAAAAATGAAAGAACGAAAAACGTTGAAATCTCTTTTATATAACATCGGCACAAAGCTCAGGTTGTTTAATCGTAAAAACTTTTAAATACGGATAAATCTGTCCTCTATTTGCGAAGCTAAAACACTTCGCTCCCTTCTTTTGAAATATTCAACTACAAACGTCACCATTTTTTTTAAAAAGCTGAGCGTGTTCAGTTAGTTAAAGCTTGTATTTTATGTTACATTTTTACTTTCCTGTCAACCAATGCAATACCCATAATAACAATACGGTATCGACAACCTATACTGTTAGAAGCGTCCATTACAAATTGGACTAAGTCATGGTAAGACCTTTATCAAAAGCACTCTTAAATCTGTCTTCTTAAGTTTAGTTCCCTATTTTGCTCTTGTTCAAGATCTACTGGACACATTACTATAAGCTACCCACGTGTAAAACGGTTAGTATGTATACAATGTGATTGTAAAAATAATTGAGAGTAGGTCAATCGGTGGGGAGAGATCTCGGGTCCGGTTTAAACCAGTTACGAGTACATGTGGTTTACCCAACATCTACCTTGTCAGATACCGATCTGATAGTGTACAAGTATTTTTATTTAGAAGGTTTGGCATTTGTTGGTAGTTGGGTGGCCTCGGGTTTCACCTGTTTTGGACAGCATAGGGCCTAGTATAGTCTATCCTTTCTAAGGCCCGTATGACAGAACCTCAATCAAGACTCGAGCATTGCTTACGACTTTTTTAAAGCCACTTGATTGGTTGGAAATAGTTTCAAGTCATTGTTGAGTCTTTAGTGAGCTTCTGTTATACGGGTGTAAGAGTAACTACGGAGGTCGTATTTCCTTAAAATACTAATAATGGTTGTGAATGTTCCTCAAATTAAATTAGGGTTAGTATAAAATTAACTAAGTCCAGCTTTTGTGCGAATTGAATGATTTCAATTCGCTACTGCAACTGCACAAAAGCAAATACAAAACGTTCCCAAAAATTGTAAAACGATGGCTTGTTTTCTCTTACTAGCTTTATAAGAGTAAGAGAGACATAATGTCACAACGGTAAGCCCTCATCAAATGCCTCTGCAACATCAGAATGCCGTCGATAGTGTCGATTTGTCTCACCAAATTAAGCAGTGCTATGTTCGCATTACGCCGGCTTTTCCGGTTTGCGACAACCCTACACCAGTAGTGGCGCTCTGTGCGCATGAGCATATTTGTAGGGTCACCACACTATGTGGTGTTCAACGTATGATAATCGATCCAACCACGCTTTTGTTGCTATGGCGGTTAATGGGGACTGTGATGTGGTCATGTTTGTTGTTGTATATTTCCGCTTGACAACCAGTGGTCTGTAACTGTAGTATGGATGGGGGATCATGGGGATGATGATGTTATAGGACATTGACTTTTGAAATGTTGAATATTTGGTGAATTGACGTTGATCAGTTGATCACTAACAAAACACGGTACAGACTGCAAGATGATCACAAAAAGTGGTCATAATTCTATAGGGTTTTATAAATCGTCAAGCTAGATTGAACACTAACTACACATATTACTATTGATGAAAATATAATAGATATGGATATTATAGATAGCACACTATGTGATATTAAACTATACAAAGTGACCATATTAACTTAGGTAACAGATTTATCGACTTATCCTAACCACAGCATGATTTGAAGGTCAACGGCACAAATTCGTTATGAGTCATCGTTAATTATAATTCAATACATGACGACTTGTTGCGCACATCTGATGGAAATTCTAAATTGTAATCTCTTTGTGTTTTTTTCAAATTGTCATTGTAACCTTGGGTTCTTTTGAACAGTTTTAATTTTTTAGGAAGTGATCTCATTTCTGGGGATGCCCATTGTCCAAATGCTCATGTAGCTATTGTCAATACAATGTAGAATATGTCATACAGTGTAAAGTTTAGACTGTATCAAACACAACGTTTGCTTTTCATACCAAATTAACTAAACTGAACTGTACGCTTAAGTTTACTCTCTGAACTAAAGCGTCCGGTTCAAAGTTAAATATGAACTGCAAACGTGGTAGTATTGACCATCAAATATTCACTATGAACACTAGAATATTTTTGTTAACATATAAAAGTGACACAACGTTGGTGTTTAAAGCTCATTTTTCTTTAAACTGGTTCTGTAACTTTTATCTTGATATTATTGATTTCGTATTAATCTAATCCTCTTGCACGTATTCAGATTTATCGGGAGTAAATGCAGTATGTCTTTTGCTTTCATGATCTCTATCAACAGTCATCTCAGTGTTCACTTTCATTCTTAGTATGTCTTCCATCCATCCATCCGTCTTTTCTCGGGACCTGGTCTATCCGGGAACCACACGAGGCATTGTATTATTTTGGGGCGGATATGTTCTTTTAAGTATTCCTTGATTAATTCGGGATTATCTATTAGCGAATACACTTCGAACACCTTTTGTCTACCCCTAGATTCTTAACGCTGTACTCTTCGCCCCACTTTGCTACGTGGTAATACTGTTGAATATTAAATGCACCTAACAGCTTCAAAACGTTACTATTCACCCTGTATTTCAAAGGTACCTTTGTACCTGTAACACTATTATTTTCTTGTCCCATTATTGTTTCATATCGCCTCTCAATAGTTTCGTAGTTATTGTGTGAAGTTTTGTCGCGACCACTGCCCATTGTCTCCGACTTCCCATGCAAAAGTGAGCATTCAATAAAGTCAACCATTCATCGGTCGTATCAGCATTCATAAAAAGCAGGAAGCGGGAAGTACGTGCCGACTGTGGGTAGGCCTTTAAATGCGCGGGCGTTGCGTTATAAATAAATTCTATTTTCGTCTCTTTGGTGACATGTTTCGGATGTGCGATTTTTGTTTCGAATGATAGAAATAGCTCTGTATAAAATGTTGAATGCAACTGACAGAGATTGAGGTCAGCATTTTAGCTATTTTAGGACATCTAGAGATTAGATTACTTGTTAAAAATTAAATGGAGTCCTTTGTGGACAAAATAGAGCTTCTTTTGTCAGAAGCCGAGATAATTATTTCAGTGTTCAGCGAAGCAGAGATGACAGCGTTTGTCTTTTGTATATGGTTTTTTTACTCTTTTGTCGTCTACCAAAGGCTGTTGTTCTGCAAATATGCACTACACTCCAATCTTTGTTTAGTTATTAGTAGTATCTTTTCGTGCAAATCATAAATCTCAGATGACATTTAAATAACACGTCTATTCTCAAACAAGGTGAACGTCCCAATAAAAAATAAAAGTAACTTTCCATTTCTGTAAATTAACATAGTTCTTTTTGTTATTTTTCAAATGTTTAAATGATTGTAATGGCGGCAATTAAGGATATTTTATGGTTAATTATAAGACCACTCAAAATATTTAAATGACGATATTTTATATCCATTACACTGAGCATTAACGTTCAGAATAATTACTAAAAGGTACAGTTTTGTTTGGAAATATTTGTTCATCTTGTAGAAAATAACGATTTGCTAATAACCAAACCCTAAAACATAGAATTCCCGGAAAAAAAGTAAAAACAATATCTGTTTTTACTTTTTTTCCGGGAATTCTATTTTTGAATGAAAGCATCAATCCTCATATATTGTATATTGTTAAAAAAAATATGGTAACACCTCATTCTATAGACATTCTAACAGTATATTTCAAACTAATGTTGTCGATAACACAAAGTGTTCTTTTTCCTCTCTACTACATAATCTATGCTGTGCCCTGTCAGGGTCTACAACGGCTCTTTAAGCTTTAAGCCTTTTATTGACAGCCTTTTATTTTACCTTGTGGAATGCAAATAAATGAATATGAATATAAAATTACATCATTCTTATTCTATGCAAATATTTTCCAGTACATAGTAACATAATATCTGTAACATGATGTTCATTGATTTTGTCTCTCTAACCGCGTGTTCCATAGCCCAACCACCAGGTACAGTCGTCAAGGCAACCGATTGCCAACACCGGTTGTGCCGACGTCTGCTGAATCAATGCACACCCTACCGTCGTCTGTCTCACTGTCCACCACTGATGTGACAAGGACAGAGGGAGTGCGATCGAATGCATTGGACGTGTTCAATGCAGGTGGATAGATTTTTAGTACCTACTCTCATTCAGGCTCAGATTGGTTTTTATTGAAGATGGCAGATTTTTATAGGTAAGGATAGTCGTTTTACGAGTTGCTGCTTCCTGATTTATTTGCAGTAAAGTTGCTTTTTAATACCCCTGTAAAATATGATGGGATTTAAATAGGTTTTAGAATTATTTTTGCAAGAGATACATCCAATTTAGCCAGTGCAGCGGTGCCAAAAAATAACTAAAACTCCGTCTAACCATAGTATCCAATCAAATAACTTAATTGAGCTAGTTAGCTTCACTCCCAATTAACGGAGACCCAATGAATTCTTCATCAGCAAAGTTTCACAGACGTTCGGAGCTAATCACAAATAAGTGCACGTCTCCCAGTCCCTGGGGGTCCCTAAGGGTCGAAGAGAAAATCTGGCAACATAGCACTTTTCGCATCGAACGCTCCTATTTATCCGAAAGGCGATAAAAACGGTGATCGGACCAATATCGTTGCCTTGAAGGATGCTAATTGCTCTTCCGATTGGTTTCAGTCTAAGTTTTGGTTAGGTTAAGTGATTTTGTTAATCTTGCGATTGGTTTGATGTTGTGAAAGATGTGTTTTCGTTTCGATGTGAATTTATTTTCGTTTATCTGGACGATGGTTTTATTCGTGTACCCGTGGGTATTAAAATACATTCTTTAATTAAGATTTTAATCTCCATAATGATATTTGTGTTTTGTTTGTCTGATTAAAATGAAATTACTACTTATTCAACATAGCATTGTGCAAAATATTGCCATATGACGAAAACCGAAGTCGTTGTCCAAGTGAAAGTTGACTTTCTTAATAGGATTATTTGCATTAAATACATTAATTAACTAAAGATTAATTAATATATATAAGGAATGGAATTAAGCTGTCTCTATGATTAATATTAATTGCAACTTATAATGAAGTTTTTTTGATAATCTCTTCTCTTTCTCTTTTATAAAAACGTTGCCCCACACTAGGAATTTCTCCTGTATCGTGGGTGCGTTTACAAACATTTAAACTCACATACACAAACAGCCAGACCCGGAACAACTACCTGTAGGCCATACAAATATTTGTTCCGTGTGGGGATCGAACCCACAACACGCGGCGCAGCAGCCGATGGCTCAACCACCGCGCCAACCGTGTCGTCATCGCCGTCATCGCCGAATCATCACCATATTTGGAAGAAAAATAATAATGCTACGTGAAGTGGATTTCTTAATGACTTAATTCAATCTGTATTACTCTCTCACGCTGCGCCGTCTAACAATTACATACATTTGAATTTAAAGATTAATTTTAATACTTGCTGCAATTTTTACGAATAGGGGTAAAATATGATATAAAATGCTTAAGTGTGTGATTATTGGAGAACGAGGAAGACTGGCTACCGTGATACAGTTTTCACTAGTACGGAGGTCAGTGTGAATTACTCTTTAACAACCATATTTCTACGCACGACGATGAAATGAGATCATTAATTGTATTGTTGTTTTATAAATTGACTACACGATTGGCGCAGTGGTTGAGCCATCGGCTGCTGCGCCGCGTGTTGCGGGTTCGATCCCCGCACGGAACAAATATTTGTATGGCCTACAGGTGGTTGTATCGGGTCTGGCTGTTTGTGTATGTGAGTTTGAATGTTTGTAAACGCACCCACGATACAGGAGAAATTCCTAGTGTGGGGCAACTTTTAAAAAATAAAAATAAATCTTTGTTGTTTTTTTATTATCTGTTCGGGGTCTTATATCATCATATATCGTCTTCTTGACCTATGTTAATACCCAGATTCCGCAACTAACCACAACGTTCGGTTCATGAGGATCAGTAGTTCAAAATATAGTTTCTTCAATTCGTTTCTCTTGTTTTGATACTTGACTTTCCTTATACTGCGACTTAAAATGTTGAGCTGTGACAATAATGGCATAACATTGTTGTAAATAAAATTATACAATCGTAGCATTAACCCCTTAAAATAGCAGCCACGTGACTAAAAGTGGATAATAATTTCCTATGCTCAATAAAACTACAAAGTAGTTCACAGAGGATCGAAACTACTAAACTTCATAAACTATACGACGATACAATGGACGAACTGTATAAAAATCTGCTGGAGATGGTAAAAATCGTTGGAAATAAAACTAAACGTACCGTGCAGTTTTGTACCGGGTCCGTATGTAGGTACAATGGAAATTTTCCTTTATTCCACCACTATTCTGGATCATAACGCTGTAGCACTCACGAAATTAACTATTATAACTGAGTTGAATTTTTGATAGTACTACCTTGTGCGTTGTGAGTTCTTTCAGTATGTAAAAACGAGTAAATTGCTTTATTTTATTTATTTTTTTATTTAGTACAAATATTTCATCAAGTAATTTTGAAAAGTATTGAATGAATTGCACAAGTCGTTATCCATTCCGGCTCCCGAGTCCATTTAGTGTCTACTAATACTTAACGAGCGAGCAATGTAGGACTATTTATTATTCAGGACGTACACAACTTGTTTGGTCCTCAAATTAGCTTCTTGAATTATGTATGTATCCTCACGCGGTTCTGTTTTGGGTGTCAGCAGCATTCTATGTCAATCGATGCATTTAAGCCTGACGACATTGTATAGGTTATGCAATCAGGAACGTGATTAATTTCGGCTGGCTGGCTGGCTTAAACTCACATCATATTAGTTTCCTGGTAGGGCTTGTAGCTAAGTAATAAAGGATCGCTTTGTAATGTTAAGCAACGCTTAACGAGATCAGTCCGTGGATGGGTAACCGATCCAATATCCATTACTTTGGAAAACATGTTAAGCCCTTGGTATCGGCTGTCATTTGTAAATCTTTTACGGTCGTTGCAGGTAGTCATAAAGTCTTATGAAAGGGGTATCATGATACCCCGTTAATGGTCGTTAATAGCCGCTCCATGTAAAATACTTCTATTCAACTGCATAAGGTTAGACTGGAAGCCAACCCCAACATAGTAGGGTAAACGGTGGGCAGATGATGATCATATTAGTTTCCTCCAGTCAATGGCCTTTCATGTGTAGCTTCTTCCATACATTGCTCGCTACCAAGAGATACGTCTAAATGCAGTTCGCTTTCGGCGTATTGGTGTAACTCAATATCTGACATTACACTGATACGACTCCGTCTATCTATATTAAGTACATTTAGTATATCGGAGGCTACTGCTATATCAAAGGCCTTTTCAGGTTACGCAACCATTCCTGAATCTTCTTCATCCGTTTCTACACTTCCTGATTCCTATACAACGCTTTTCTGAAAGTTTTCATATTGTATTAACCTAAAATCAAAACAAACTCAATATAACCCCCTTGATTTCACCCCAATGTTTTGTTATACATAATGGCGTCAATTGTTTCTGCCATTGGTAATATATATTTGGACCTTCAGTATATTTGGATTGTGGACTATGTACTATGTGGGATAGAATCCAATAAATTTATTTATATAAAGTTTATATTTGAATTGTTTGTTCCGGAAATGTTGCAAATGCTCGCTTTCAATTCAGCTACACATTTATTAAGGCAGCCTAGATTGGATTCATTCATTGTTGCTGCTTTAATTAATTTTGGTGCAGTGGGCACGTGGAAAATACAGTGAATTCTCTTTGCTTTTGAGGAGGCAAAAAAAATGGTATCCATTCTATGTATTAACGCAGAATGAAGTTGCTCCTTTTAGAAATGTTGATTAAGAACAATGAATAGGTCGTTAGTTCAATTACTCACTCATTGCATCTTGTCGTCAAATAGCATTGGCTTCTATACATTTCATAGTAATATACAGGTTCACTGTAGCGCCATTTTGCATAAGATGTCACTAATGTCACAAATCGCTCCAAATTCATAGTCAACATTAGTATGTTAGTAAAGGAGTATATTAAGCCTACCAAATGTTTCTCAGACACATATAATAAACTTAACTGACACATTAGTAATTAATACGACTTTGTAAACACATGGAAAGCAATTAACAGAATTGTTTAAATTCAACTCACTGTCAGCCTACACAGAGAGAGACAAGATTTTTTTAGAAGCCTTTCTTAAGTAATTCTGTGGAAGAACAACATACCATTTGCTTGTAGCCTTAGGCCATACTTAAATGGCTGACAAATAGTTGTGCCGTCACGATAGATTGTATTAAGTGTTTTTGGATGGGTTATCGTAATCAGACAATTCTTCATTTAGGAACTGGCTGATAGCAATCCCATCCATGCCAATCTTACAACGAATCGATACACGAAGATATTTTTCATTTGGATTTCGTCGCTTAGGCCCGAATTTATTAAAAATCTCTCAAGTGTCCATTTTCATGACTTTCAATATTCTAATATTCAATCGCTTGTTGCTAAACCTTTTCAGGCGCCTTGTTGAGACCAGCCCGAAACCTTTGTTTACTGTTTTTCTTTTGTTTACCCATACTTTACCATTAGATACAGTATTGGGTCCTACGTTAAGCTTATCGTCAATTTGTCATTTGTCCAACACTTTTCCCGTTTCCCGACTTTAAATAACTGAGAGTTTTCCAACAGAAATCCTCAGTTACAGTGATCGATTAGGGGATTAGTTCCGGAATACATCGCTGGCTCTAGGCTCAAATAACTTGCAATGTATCAGCTGGCCAGGGCTATATTGCTTCTAAAAGTTATTACAACCTCCATTCCTTTTGATTGTTGTGAATATAAACCTTTACGGCCAAACTGTTGCGATTGAAATTAAGACAGCAGGTATATCAAGATTTTCTGAAGCGGAGTAAGAAATTTTAACTATTTTTGGAGTTTTATTTTTGTAGAGAGTTAAAGAATCACACGACTGTACTTGACGTAACTTAAAGTAAACTGGATTTTGTAAAATCAACACTGTGTAGGTAAATTAAAATACAGGGTATAAAAATTACTGTGGTACTTTTCATCGTTATTTAGGCTATTCCTATCTTTTTCATATACAGCAAGAAAGGGACTGATATTTAAAAGGGCTGTCAATTTTAGTTAAGGTTTACGTTCCATGCATCAGTTGACATATCGAGCGCCAAAAATATGGCGAATTTCATCACTAAAACTAATTTGACATCTCTAACATAGGTGTTATCTATTACCGTCGGTCTGAGTCCTTTTCTAGACCTGTTTGTCAGTAAGAGATGTCAATTCTCTGTCAGTTATGGAACACTGGAATCGGCGCCAGTATCTAACCTAGCTACTTCGTAAAAAATGATAGTATTTTCAATCAAGATCTTCCCGAAGTTTCATATAGCAGTAGGACCATAAAAACGAATGTGCTACACTCTTATACATTAGATCCTCGGTTCGGGCAATATTTACGAGACCTATAAACTACTTACGTACCCTCACAGAGTACTTCTAAAGGTCATCATGTCGGCCCTTTTTATTGCTAAGTTTTTTTATCGCAGTAAAAATTTTGGCCATCTGACTGGAATAAATTTTGTTTACCTGTAGCTAGAGCTAGGGACACGGTATCAGTATCGATATTGTACTCATGACTAAAGAGTATCGTATTCTTAGAAATATCAAAACCCTAAGGAGTACACAACTTTAATGTCTTCCCTCTCTGGTAGTGGACAAAAGAGCGACAGGTGTTGTCAAATAATCCTCATTTCATATAAGTATTAATAAGAATAGATTTATATATATATATATTATACATATAGTAATAAGGCTCATTTCATCCTCATTAGTCGATTCCAAATAATACGATACGATACTGGCCAAAAGTACAGACGCCAGCACATTAAGCTACCCCAAAAAGTCAAATTTTCCCAATTGAACATGAATCTTATTTCTTTTGCGATAAAACTGAAAATCTATCAAAGAAATTTGACACATTGGGGTAACTTGCTGTGCTGGCCTCTGTACTGCCCAATACCGGAAAAATATCGAATAAAAATGTATCGAGTACAGAAGTATTGGTATCGGAAGACGAGTACTCGATACCAAAAAGTATCGATACTTTTTTCGTGTCCCAACCTAGAACTGTTTTATGTCTATGAACAAAAAAACAGAATTAGAATAAATGGTTTTGGTGATAAAAGGTTTTTTTCGCGCGTGAGAGAATGAATGAGCCAAAATATTGTTTGAAAAAAGAATGGTTCTACAAAACATTGTTTGCGCGTTAGGTTAATTGAACTAAAAATACGATACACTATTTCAAATACAATTTGACCAGACTAACATGTTTAGTTTGTGGGAAAATACGAAAACTGCAATCTGTTATTTTTTATTGAACTTCAATAAATACTGCTATAGAAAAAACTGTGGCTGATATTTCTGCACTAGTTGTGCCCCACGGTTCCACCCCGTCTTTAGGGTCGTAGAGTGATGTTTAGAAGCCCCCTTCCTCAAGAAACTAACGGATAGTTCCAGAGATTAGCGCGTTCAAACAATCAAACTCTTTACCATTCACACAATATTTCTTTGGTTATATTTTTTTGCGCGGAAACCTAATTCCTTTTCTAAAATATAAATACCATATATTCATATGCATTTAGACATCATTTATGACAGACACTTATAGATAAAGTATAGAAATACTTATAGGCAAAAAACCAACCACAGAATAGTGTTTGGTCAAAAAACTAGAATAACACATTAAATACCGCACAGCGAAGCAGATGGCAACTGAAACCGCATTTCTATGCCAAGGTTTAGACAAGGCTGACGGCACGACTGACAGCCCAGATGTCTTAGGATCTGGTTACAATAGTTTTACCTAGATACACCTCTAAACAGACAGACAGAGGAGGTCTTGGCTAAATAAAATAGCCGCACGGGTTGATTCAAGGTTAAGCTACGCTTGCCAAGGTCAGTCTGTGGATGGGTGACCATTCATAACGTATCTTGACTCCTCCGTGCCTCGGAAAGCACGTTAAGCCGTTGGTCCTGTCATTTGTAGATATTTGACAGTCGTTACGGGTAGTCAGAAGCCCGAAAGTCTAACAAGCAGTCTACCAAGGTTTGCCTAGTAACGGTGGGTTGTGGAGGTCAGATCAGCAGTCCCTCCATACAAAATACTGGTATTCCACTGCATCCGGTTAGACTGGAAGCCGACCCTAACCCAGCTGGGAAAGGCTCGGCAGATGATGACCTACAATAAAAAAAACACATGTGTTTTATTCCTATGTACTTTACATTATTTCAATTAGTTTATTGCGTTGTATAAAGTTTATTTTAGTTAAAGGTCTTATCTGTCGCATTAGGGTAAAGCCTGAAAAGATAGAATAAGTTTTGGTAAATAAATAAATAAAATAAATTATTGTATCTTTGTATAAACATATATGATATTTTTGTAACCTGACAGCCTAAAATCTCTTTACTTCCAGTCCATCCAAAGGTTATCTGTCTTACAGACAACCGCCCTGTGCGATAGAACAGTCCATTTAGCACTTGTTTTTTGACGTCCTGTGTTTTATTATTTGGTGAACAACAGAATTAAAAATCCAATGCTTTTATTTAAAAAGAGGATTGCCTGGACTTAATCCTTTAATATATTTGATACAGAATTTACTTCAAAAATATTTTTTCATATGAATGCATACTCATCCCATGCTATGTGCGCCTCTTATTCAGAAGCAGACCTATATGATCATGGAATTTAGTAAGCGTATGTCCATGACAGCTGTTTTGGCACCTGCAAAACCCAGCCACAGCTGGTGTTGCCAACGTTAAAAATAGCACATTATTTATCATACTCATTTAGCCTCCAAAGGCTTTAGAAATTGTTTGTTGTTGCAGTTAATTTTAAAATGGTATTATTTTCCGCTGAAATAATGAATTGCCATCGCCATTAAATGTATTGAGATGATAATCAGGTGTTCAATTAAAAGATAAAAGCTAATTAGTGATAACAGGTTCCGTTTATTGTGTTACTTTTACACAATACCCACAAGTTGTCACAAGCGTGACGATTCACGCACGCTCAAGTTATGTTAACCGTATCCACCTTACATAATCATAAAAAAGTAGTTCTTTATTTTAAAAAACACATCAAAGAAACTAACGAAACGTTTCTCTAAATACAGCCTCAATTCAAACAGAAATCTATTTTTGTTTTGAAAACAAAGCCGGCGGCGGTACGCCCCTCGCGTTATCGTCATCACAACACACAATATCTGGCGTGACGAACTCAAGATAGTCTGCTCTGATAACAGCCAGTACTAGCACACTTTTCCGACAGTGCACACCTCTAGCACCAAAAAGGTTTAATTAAATCACCAAAAAAAAATGTAACTCTCAATTTGACGTTTCTCATCTCAGTGTTGCCAGTGATCAGTGTCAAAGTTCAAAATGGCGAAGGTTTTGCAGACTTTGAACGCGTATCTTGTGGACTCAACGCGATGTTGCATGAGCGTGGACAGGTTGAAACACTTCTGCCTATGCCGTAGGTACGAAGGCGATACTGGGGCATTTGAGGTAATACTGTGTTTGTCGTTAGATCTAAGACGTCCTGTATTTACATAACAATGTTAATATTATTGAATGTGGAGTTGAGATCTGGATTGTTTACTTAAACTTAGTCTACATCTTACATCTGAAGATTACGGAGCGATACTCGCTGATAAAACCCTGATAATATCTTGAAAATATAAGCAGCAAAGATATTAAATATAACTCCATCTTCATTGTATTACGTTTTGGGTAAAATCGTTTTCTTTCGTCACGATTTGTCTTTACGTGAGAACACTTTGTGTCGCATGACTGATTGTAGTTATTTATTTTAGATGATTACAGCATACCTACTTTTCGTCATTTCTGTTTTGAGTTGAAAACTTGAAACCAACGCTAGAATGTACCTAACTAAGGTGTAGAGTGTAATAGAGTCTATTCTGGGATAAAAAGGCCTACATCAACAGATTCACTTAAGTAAAACAACGAAAAATGGGAAAAACACATCGGCGATATGTACGTGGTGCTGTAGGTACGCCTCTGCCTAACCTCAGGGATTACTGGCGTGATGTTATGTAATGTGTTTATTTAACTATTTAATTCGACAATACGTGTTCGTAATGGGACAGTGATTAAGGCCTCGCCTCTCAACCACGAGGTTGTAGGTTCAAATACGACCACGGAGCAAGTACCAATGTTAGTTTTTTTCAATTCAAATTTACTTTATATGTTGATCTTGGACATCAATGACATTGGTGAAGACAAACAACGTGAGGAAAAATTGACTGATACATAATAATTATACGTCTGAAACTGCCAATCAGCTTTGAGCAAGTGTGGTGATTAATACTGATTTCCTCACTCCTTCTCTGTATGAGAAGAGGCATTTGTCTTGCATTGGGCCAGTAACAGGCTGGTATTGTTATTATTTGGTTTGAGATATTATTTGTTGGTTCCCATGGTGTACAATAAAGAGTATTTTTATTAATATTTATTGGTTATACTATTAATAAAGTAGAGTACCTATAACACGACTTGATTGTCAAATTATAAATCAACGCGAGAAGCCAAGCAAAAGCTAGAATAGATAAACTTTTGATGATTCTTGACTGTTTTCTCGATTTTATTCTCTTGAGATCTACAGATTTCTTACGGCTTAAGTATAAGCGTTATTCTAAGTTCGTTCTAAGGTCTCCTTTAGCGATGTGTTCGTAATACAGTATCTATAGAGTATATACTTTTACTTTCCCTTCGGTCGATCGTGACTAAACAACCTCGATAATTATTGAGATTCAACTTGATAGATCAAGCCTATTAGGAGTAGGTTAGATTGTATACATTTCTACTTGTATAGCACTTACAGGGTGTTCGTAGATAGATGATGTTATTACTAAAGGTTATCCTCTACGAAAAGAATATTAGGCACCGATAAGAAGGGGTAAATAGAAACGATGGGGTGAATTGAAACAAAACTTTCAATAGGATTTTCACGTTAATCCGGTATTGAAGTTACTAATTGCAATTCATGTAAGACTTTAACTGCCAGAAAATATAAAAATATAATAATGCTGGACAATCCACACAGCATCATCTAGCCCCAAGCTAAGCAGTGCTTGTGTTATGGGTACTAGATGACTGATATACTTAATACAATGCATACCTTCATTATACGTAGCAAATACCCAGAACAAATCTTTGTAGATCGTACAAACATTTGTCCCAGGGCGGGAATCGAACCTGCAACCTCCTGCGACGCAGGTGGACCCTCGCCCGCCGCGCCTCATAGGTCGTCAAAATGTTAATGTATTGTTTTTCGGTAACTTGGCGTTTATCGTGAAAAAACAAAGTCCTTGTGTGTAAGAAATGATGTGAAAATCCCCTTCACTTTACTTTCTATTGACCCCATTAGTGTTTCAATTCGATTCACTTTGGAAAAACCAGACACGAAAATTTGAGCCAGTTAGTTACTTTTATTTCAGACTACAAGCTCTTGTTCCGTGCATATTTTTAAATGCAGTCTGAATCATACTAAAATCATTGTTTGACATTATCAATGAAATATAACGCTAATATTCAGAGTGGCAAGGTCGATTATGGTTTTCGTTAACACATACATCGTTATCAATCAGTTAGCCTTCAAACATTTTTATTAATCCACCGAAAATTATCAACAGATACATATTTCAGAAACTTTATTTAATAATGTTACTGATAAGATCATAGAAGTGATAAAGTAATTAATATCAGGGACTTGCCTCAACACGTGATCATTTAAACAACCGACGCGCGACGTGTTAAAATGATGTGGAAACTAAAACCATAAATAATAAAAATAAGTCCATATTTATCATTCTCATCTGCAAAGCCTTTTCCCAACTATTAAATGGTCATCCTCCAGTCTATCCGGATGCAGCTGATTATTTAACATGGAGCGACTGCCTATTTTACCTCCACAACACAGTTATTGGTACGAAAACTTTGGTAAGACTGGTTGTCAGGGTTTCGATCTTCTAAATGCCCGTAACGACTTGTTTTCCGAGGCACGGAGGAAGTCCATATGTAATGGATGGTCACCCATCCGAGGACCGATCTGCAAGCGTAACATAACCTTGGATGCTGCCTCTAGAAGCTACGAACCCTCTAACACCAAGTCACACTAAAAAGGAATAAGTCTGCAAAACTTTACTAATACATTACATACTTATATATACATTCATGTTAAACAAATATTTGAACAATGCCCTATTTTTTGACGACCGATGTGGCGCGGTGGGCGAAGGTCCGCCTGCGACGCAGGAGGTTGCGGGTTCGATTCCCGCCCTGGAACAAATGTTTGTACGATCTACAAATATTTGTTTCGGGTGTTCTGGGTATTTACTATGTATAATAAAAAATATCTATCTATGTAATGTATTGTATTAAGTATATCAGTCATCTAGTACCCATAACACAAGCTCTGCTTAGCTTGGGGCTAGATGATGCTGTGTGGATTGTCCAGCATTATTTATTATTATTATTTATTATTTTTCTTTAACTACCTAACCCCACGGTTCCACCCGTTCTTATATTCGTAGCGTATTGTTAAATAGCCTTCTTCAAGAATTGGGCTATCGAATACGATAACTTTTTTTTTCAAATCCTACTGGCAGTTCGAGAGATTAGTACAATAACAAACAAACTCTTCAGCTACAGTATTAGATTAGGTATTGATTTAAAACGGCCATGACACTTTTTGTCAGACATCATTGTTATAATTTTCATCAGTATATTTGAGTCACTTTTTGTCTCCTGTGTTCATGAAGTATTAAGTTCAAGATTGAATCAACCGAATCTTTTATTGCGAGAATAATCTTGCGTGTCTTAGATCTAGATAGTTAGGTAACTGATAGAAAAAAGACTACTTGTGAGATTTTATTGTACTGTTTCACTTAATACCAGAAACAGTGTCTCAAAAGTGGGTTGCAGTTAGACAAAAAGTTTTGAGATTTTTTTGTTTTATAAAATACTTGTAACACCCGTTTTGATGCTTTTGTTGATATTTTATTGATAACGTGTTTTAATAGAATGCAGATAATTATCATTAATTGGTTATCGATATAGCTGAGCTCAATTATTGGTACTTGTGTTTTCCACTACCTACTCAAATTCTTAACCAACACAGTCATTATCATTATTTCAATTGGTTTTAATCTACTTACTGTCAAAGCAATTTATTTAACACTATATATAGTCAATTATACCATAAAACATACCTTATGGCATTCAGTAAAAGTATTTACTTTCTATCGAAGAAATAGTTTTTTAAAATCGCATCAGTTCTTCCAGAGATTCCTCTTCCAGAGGGACCTCAGACCTCTAACAAACAAACAAACTTTTTGACCTCTTTATAATATTGGTTAATATGTACTCCAAATAATTCCAATATTTGACTAAAATATTAATTAAATTAATACTACGGACTAAACCAATGTCAGCTAATTGAATGGGAAATCCTGAGTTTGACAAGCTGTGGTTTTCCTGAATATTGCAATCACTGGTTAGGTTGTAGTGTGACAATATAGGTATATTAATCACTGAATATTAAAGGCTAATGCCCTCTAGATTGTATTTATGTATAATTAAATAATATCGTGGTGGCCCAGTCGTTAAGGCTTCATCTCTCATGCATGAGGTTGCAGGTTCATGTAAATCAATTCATATGTATTTTCTTAAGTTTATCTTAGACATTACTAACATAGGTGAAGGAGAACATCGTAAAGACCACCAAGCTTAGTAAGACTTTGATTATTATAAGCCCAGGTTGCTTATAATGATCAAAGTCTTAGTAAGCATGGTGAGTAATACTTTTGCCTCCCTTGCCGTGCAGTGTGACACAATCTGGTATTATCCATACTATATAATATTACAATATTGAATGGGAAAGTGTGTGTCTGTTTGTCCGTCTTTCACGGCAAAATGAGGCGACGAATTGACGTGATTTTTTAAGTGGAGATAGTTGAAAGGATGGAGAGTGACACAGGCTACTTTTTGTCTCTTTCTAACCCCCCACTTCCTAACGCGAGCGAAGCCGTGGCAAAAGCCAATTGAGAATAATTATTTTTTTTTACAAAAAAATATGTGTTTAAGTTGACACGTCTGCACAATTGGGATCGTTAGGAACGAGTTATTCATTGCGATGCATATCATGGAAATTTACGGAAATTCAATTCTTATGTCCACACGTGCGTATATGTATTTTTATGTTTTGTTTTCAGAACAAACAACAGTGTATTTTTTTCTACATTTACGTAATGATCTGTACCACTGGGCTTCTCATATTGGTTGCCGAAGTAAATGGATATATAGTGTTATCTCTTTAATAAAGGATACAATAAGGTTAATAGGCCATAAAGGTGATCGTTCGATGGGATACAATCTCATACAATTTGTTGAATGTTATATGTTGCCCTCAATATTTTCACGTTTTTGTTCGATAAATGGCCCTTTTTTATAGGAGTAAGAATGGCTTCCGATGTTTTCATTGAATATTTGATTTTAGGTTGTCTCTTTGATGATTGGCTCAGTGGTTTAGGCTTCGCCTCTTGTGCACGAGGTTGTGGGTTCAATCCTGGGCAAGTACCAATGTGAGTTTTTAATTCATATGTACTTTCTAAGTTTATCTTGGACATCACTGACATCGGTGTAGGAAAACATCGTAAAGAAACCTGGACTTATATAATTAATATAAGTCTGAAATCGCCAATCTATTTAATTATTTTTTGGTTTATTAATTAATTAACAGCGTGTCAAACACGTTTTTGTTTGTATACATTGTATATAAATTATACATTCTATATTTTTGGTATATAAAATATATCCAGAAAAATAAATAAAAGACAATAATCATAAGTATCTAACCGGAATTGAAACTGCAACATAAAATAGAAATAGAATTTATTAAGAACAAGTTTACAAACATAATAAGCAAAAACCAATCTAAAACGACCAAGAATGTATTGTAAAAACAAATTTGTGTCTAATGGAGCAACTCTAGGTAAGATTTGATTGTTTGTTTGTAATGGATAAACTCAAAAACTACATACCCGATCTAAAAAGTCTCTGAAAGCTTTATTGTCAGCGAGTAACATTTATGCTTACCTACTTAAGTTTTACTTTCAAAACTACATTTTAAAGGGGGTAGGGGAAGGTTAAAAGTCGAAGGGAAAAGTACGAAATCCAAGCGAACGAAGTCGCGGGTGGATTCACAGTTGAAAATAAAACTATCCTATTGCGTTGTAGTTAAAATTGATGACCCAAGCACATTTAGAATCATCCATAGTTAAAAATAACGTAAGTGTTAAAAATAATTTAACTAACTATTCAAAAAAAAAAAATCAAAAAAAAATCATAGGGCATCAAAAAATTCATTATTTATTTTATTTTATTTCTTCATAAATGAATAATTGTATAATTTTAATAAAATTATGGTGGTTTTAGCTCTATTCAAAAACGAGTATTTCCAATTTTAAAATCGATCGAGGTGACGTTGGTTTTACGTCAAGTGTCAGGCACAGTGGTGTGATCCCATAGTTATGCTAACATTATCATCATCAGCCGGTGTTCTGGCAAGAATATTTAGAGCGATGTCGATCGATACGAGATAATAGATACTATGATACAGGCGCTATCTTTTGATAACAACGATCCGCATTCTTGATTTTGTAGCTCTCTTGGATACTGATCAATAGATAAACATATGAAGACTATTGTGTTGGTATGCTTATGAGTCATTTGCAATCAATTATTATAAAACACAGGTTGGAAACATTTCTGCCTTGTTGTTATTACATAGAATAGTAATCTCTAATATAGTATTTTACGATATATTTCATCGTTTAAGTTAAAAATGAAATCTGAGAGAGTGCCCCAAGGCGATGTGTTAGGCCCCTCTGAAATTATAATTTTAAAACCTGAGGTGTTAGATTAATAGTAATAAATTGTTATGGTTATGTTATCTTTGTCACAAAATACAGCCGCAAATAAATAAATAAATAAATATTGCTGGACAATTCACATAGCATCATCTAGCCCCAAGCTAAGCAGATCTTGTGTTATGGGTACTAGATGACTGATAAACTTAATACAATACATTACATGGATATGTATTTTTTATTATACATAGCAAATACCCAGAACACCCGGAAAAAATCTTTGTAGATACGAATGTCGAACCCGTAACCTCCAGTCGTCGGAAAAATCTTTATATTAAGCACAATGCACACAAAATCTTCTAAGACGAATCTAAACCCTCGGACACACGACACATCAACAATAATTGTATTGTATAAGCTGACGTATCATTGTACATTGGTACAATGATACGTCAGCTTATACTGGAAACCATAGCTTAATATGTCGTCGTGTGTATTATAACAATTCTGGAAATGGGTAACACTAAAAATAGCCCCGTACGTGTTCCCATCCCTTTGTAATGTCATGACTTTTGGCATTCGAGGTGATATTGACCCGGACTTTTTGGGGCATAACGTTGTGCCTATAATCACTTGGAGGTATAGCAAATTTTCACAGGACTTTCAAAAGAGTTTTGGTGTTTATGGATTTTGAGATGATGACGATAGCTTAATTAAATAAAAACACTTATATTATTATGATCCTTGTGTTTTTGAAAGAAATAATAATTATTTAAGGACACATACAAACGACAAAGACTAAAATAAAAAAAGACCTATCCAACCCCAAAAATGCTGCTATATCTGCGTAATGCTGGGATGTAATATTAATAAATACGGCAACGCGAGTATTCTGATAGGGCCCGCTGTGATGCCAAGGACACACTTACGGACACACACTGAAGTTCAATAAAGTACAAAAAAAAAAAAAAAAAATTTAAAAATAAAATATTTTTAATACCAGTTGAAACGATGTAGTTTATACTCATTCTAATCGTTTTAAACACCAACCGACACTTCCCAAAAACAAAACAGCAATGGAGACGCAACAGTCAATAAAAAAAAGTTCGTATCTAGAATTTTCTCGCAAATATTAATTTCCTCTCACTTTTAATTACGGGTGACAACTATATCGGATACCGGAAATTGGAGCATGATAAAATGTCCCCGAGCGAGGCCGGGAAAGTTTTGCTAACATTTATATTAATTGTAAGTAATGAATGAATTGGGGACGACGCATGCGCGGCGCCTGCAGACGCCTAATTTCACAGTTGATCTGCCCGACCTTGAGTTCCAAAGATAAATTGGAAGATTCATTCCGCTATTTAATTACGGAGTTCGATTTTATAGGAAATTGCGGGAAATAAGGTGTATAAGACTTCCCACTTCTGATTTGAAGTCGCCTAATTTTCTGGTACTTCAAAGAAGTCATAAGTACCTGGATGACTGAGATTGGCTCGGATAAAACGACGTTTTCCGTGTGACGTGTAATGAAACCTAGCTAGATCGATTTATCGCCCCTGAAACCCCCTGCATACTAGATTTAATGAAAATCGTTGGAGCCGTTTCCGAGAAACAGATTATAAATATTAGTACATATATACAAGAATTGCTTGTTTAAAGGTATTAGATATACCATATTAAAGCTTACTTATGAAGTGATTTAATACTGGGGTCTTCAAATTGGAAATATAGTGTAATTTTAGTATTTATCTGTGTACTTTGGTATATTGAAGTCTGAAAAATGTTATTTATTCTTGTAAGAAAGCCTTTTTCAGACGCTTATACACGTGGATGTTTGGTCGGGCTCTTACACATGTATCAGACATCGGATAGCTCAATCCTATTTTTAGGAGCTAAACAAGCGGCGTCACTTGATACTATCAGATCTGAAGGATATTTCTGTAAGCCAAATAAAAAAGTAGGTAGTGAGAAACCTCAACACAGTTAACAACTCATATATTATGTATAGCCTGCACAGTACTCATATTAACAATCAGTTTACTAAATAAAATATGTCTAATCTAGATTTAAAAAAAACCTTTTTGTCTTTTCATGTATTAAAATAGTTTTATGATTGTTAAACATAATTATAGCAGTAAATTAGTAACTTACTGCTATAATTAGTTTTTTTTAATAATTTTTTTATTTTAATAATTTCCACTTTAAAAATTTTAGACAAATGCCATCAACCATAATTCAAAAACAATTCGTTAAATTCTAATAGCCCGGTTGCTTGAAGAGTTTCCGCAAACATGATAAGCCAGCGGATTTTATCTTTTCTTTCCTATATGAATACGAAAGATCCTTATTAATATGCGAGTCCAATATAGAGTAATTAACTCTAGATCTGGTAACTTCATCCCAGTCACTAAATAATTAACAATTTCAAGGAACCTCAAGCGTAAATAAAACTTCAGTAAGTAAACTCTGTAACTTTTTCAACTGAAATAAACTCTTCGGGATACATATAATGATAAGAATTTCGCGTATCTGCCTGATACTTGACGTAGTTTTAAAAGTGGCTACCATTTATTTAATTTGATCCAATTTTGTGAAGAAATGAGTTCAGAAGAACAGTGTTCAAGTTCGTCCTTCACGAGTGTCTCTTCAACATTTCCATGATAATTATTTTAATCTTTTCCAATCTTTTGGGGATTGAAGTTTTAAACTGAATAGGGATGATGGCTTAAAAATGTTTTTTGTCCGTCAGGTAGATTATAAAAAATATTCGACACGTATTTTTTTCTTTTTTTATGCTTTCAAAATACTACGTTGAGTTAAAATGTGGCATGACGTCACATCTATGTAGATTTTATACTAACTTAAGACGTACCGAGCCCCGACTCCCAAAATTTAATGTATTTTATCTTATCTATTATTAATATGATAAAGCGTATACGTGTGTATTTTTTTCTAACTGACGGATTTAATATAATTTATTTGCCCACACTTCATCCCTATTGACTATTACCTACAGGTGTTGCCGTACAACATTTTGAGTTGCTGCAGTAGGATAGTAACTGGCTGGTATAAGTAAAAATAATAAAAACCTGAAAAATACAACACAAAAGTAAAGATTCTAACTCACAACAATGCGTATTACCTCGCTGATTCTCTTGGGGACATCAAAACCTTCTTTATTTGATTTCCTAAGCGACGAGACGTAACATCTAGTCGCATTCTCCGTGCAATAACATTCGAGTAGCCGACTGAAGTTTCCGACTT
The DNA here is from genome assembly GCA_905147745.2 of Phlogophora meticulosa. NCBI lineage: Eukaryota > Metazoa > Arthropoda > Insecta > Lepidoptera > Noctuidae > Phlogophora > Phlogophora meticulosa. The sequence continues at coordinate 15,851,421 of LR990530.1, read as the reverse complement.
GCATACACAACTGAAAAGTATTCTGAGTATTCGGAAGACATGTTAGAGCACAGAATGGAATTCAGGTGATATTATATGCCCTCAAGAGCACGGATTCGCCGTAACTAGAGACGACATTATTAATAATATTTGCTTGCTAAAGGTTCTTCTGTAATAATGTTCAGGGGGCCTAGAAAAAAGCCCTTTTCTGTAAGCCTTAACGCCAACGGGAAGATCAAATTGTATGGAGTTGAAATTAGCTTTAGAGATGTCACGTGACTCCTTTCCACATTTGAAATGTCATTGCCGAATGTTTTGACGTTGGGGTTTGGCGATTTACCCTACAGAAAAGTTTTGCTGACTCGGGGAATCTAGAGTAATCTGAGAAGCCGTAACGATTATTGGCTGTATAACTAGACTGTAAGACTGCCCATCTGACCTCCACAACCCAGTTACTGGGCAACTCGATACCCCTTCGTAAGACTGGTTGTCAGACTTTCGGGTTTCTGTCTACCCGTGACGACTGTCACAGATCTACAGATTACAACCGGGACCAACGGCTTAACGTGCTTTCCGAGGCACGTAAGAGTGTCGATATGTTACGAACGATCGCCCATCCACAGACAGACCTCGGCAAGCGTAGCTTAACCTTCGATCAACATGTGCGGCTGTTTTATTTAGCCGTGAGAAATCTATATATAGCCAATTAAATATATTCTATGACAATTACGAACGTGGAAATCCCGATGCCTGCCATACCGAACAAACCTTTTAACCTACTTTTTGGAACATGCAATCTTGAACATTTTTTTTGTATTTTTATTTTAAAAGCACTTGTCACAGTAAAAGCATAACATTGAAACGTACTTAATTATTTGTCGTATAAAAAAACAAATATTTTTTTAATATTCGTTACCCACCTAAATGTTTCGATAATACTTACCTACATAATCTGTTTTGTAGGGACTTTTTACAGCACTGGTTTTGAAATACAACCTTGTAGCAAAACTTTCACTTCTGTATCAAAATATCACATAATATCACGCCTGTATACCCCAAAGGGCTGGGCAGAGGTGTACTTATACACAAACTTGTACCTACTTACATTTCCCTACTTTTAAATCCCATGTAATAGATGACGAATCTATCGACACTAACGGGACACATCTGACAGCACGGTTTGGCAGTGGCTGAGCGATTGACTGCTGCGCCGCGTGTCGTGGGTTCGATTCCCGCACGGAACAAATATTTGAATGGCCTACAGGTCGTTGCTCCGAGTCTGGCTGTTTGTGTATGTGAGTTTAAATGTTTGTAAACGCACCCACGACACTGGAGAAATTCCAAGAGGGGGGCAAAGTTTAAAAAAAAAAACTGGCCTGCTGCTGACCAATTCCTGTTAGTAAGACCCAAGATAGGTACGGACCCCAAACATAGCAGTATCACGTGCGGCTAGGCGAACGAGGCAGTCTTGAAACATTTATTTATTTAATACTATAAGCACCCTAATGTACAAATACGGAGTTAAATAAAAAAGAAGAGATTAGTTTTATCTGTTACGGTAGGTAACACTGCATTTATTATCGCAGTCAAATAAAATAAGTTGGCCTTTTGTAGCTACTATTTTTTTCTTCTTTCAACATCTCTTAAACCATTACATCTACATAACAATATTTTTCCGTTATATTAGCTTCTATAAACTTGGTCCGTTCACATACATTAATCATGTGATGTGGTATCTTTTACCACTTCTACAGATTATGAAGCAACACTAAAAACATTCCAATTTCAAAAATCCATTCGAATACCATCGACAATCCACAGCAGTTGCCGCCACGAACATCTGATGCTTTTAACATCCATATTATCGATTAAATTCACCGTATCGAAACGTTTCATAATCGATTTCTGACCTTGGATCTCTTATCGTAACATTTGGAGTGCTACTTTTACTACGAGTTGGTATTGAAGTGAGTACTAAGTCTTGATAGAATATGAAGTGTTAGTAGGCAGAGACGTGTATATTGCAAAGGAGACACGTTAGAGCATTCTCTTTGAGAATTTGACATTTAGTGTGGTGAATGTCAGGCCCAATCGCAATGTGACTGGAACCTAGCCTGATATTTGCACTATGTGTTACATAGAAACCCATGTATAAAACTTATACATCTGAATTGAAAAAAATATAAGCCCAAGGTTAAAGGACAAACTTGGAAATCGTCCTTTAGTCAGTTTTCACTATTACTCGAGTTGTTAGAAAATAAACTTTCACTGAGTTTCACAAGTACTTCACTTTGCCATGAAATCTTCAATAAAGTCAACATTTTTGTTCAACATCTCCAACAAAATAAGATTTGTTTAAAATCGTCAATGAAAACTAGATTTTTGCTCAATAGAGTTTTTGCCAATGCTCCAACCAACTGTGCGCTCATAACAACCGCTCTACAAAGTTTACCAGTGCGTGTATAACGTAACGCTCAACTACTTTGTGTTCGTAACAGCATAATTACGTTACTGTGCTCGTCTATCACGACGGTTGTGACGTAAACTAACACACAAAAAAATCAAATTAAAATGTGATAGTGGCCGTTTGTTTCTTTTTTATTGTAAATTAATTGTGTGACGTGATGGTAGTTTAAACTGCATATTATCTGTTTTATTAACACTGTAAGCTTTAATTTCGATATTAAAACTGAATACGATTAGCACATCTACATCGCGTATGAGAGCTGTCAGTGTCATCATCAATATTAACACTGACAGCTCTCGAACGCGGTTTAGATGTGCTGAGCGTGTTTAGGTTTATTAATGAAAAATAAGCATTAGTGCTTTTTTATTTTTATTTTGTAATGATTTCTGAGATTTTACATGCACATAGATATGTAAGTCATGACTTTCGGTTTATGAAAATTAAAAATGATTCTTAGTTTAATTTACTGACGTAATACCCCATGAACGTATTTTCACATACAAACGCTAAAAATACTAAGTTTGGCACAAACACACAAATATGAACTTCCAACAAATACTTATTTATTATTTGTTCTTTAGAAAATAAACAAGTGAAACACAGTGTTCCGTAGTGTTGCCAACGACCAAAAAATTGTTGTAAAAGTGCAATGTGATATGGCGTTCAACATTCCCATTTGGATAAACCGTTACTCGAGCGTATAGATCGTGATCCATAGATCATGGTGTCGTCATCGCCGCGCGCGCAGGCTCGCTCGCAGCACGATGTCGACCCAGAAAGAATAAAGGCCTACTCTGTGAGTATATTGTTGTTTATATTTACTTTCAACTGAGAGTGAGTTTCTCTTGATTGTATACATTTTATTTACATTGATTGGGTTGATTTATCCGCTGCTTTCATTAAGATAGTCAGTAAGGAATGAATAAGGAACTTTTATGTACACACGGCTACATATCAAGCTATATATTTGCAGTATAAGCTGACTTCTCATACAGAAATCAGAAATATTTTATTTGTGATACATAAGTACAGTGGTTGGATATGTTTTGGGCTAAGGTGCGCTATTATGATCAGCCTATTATAGGCATACCAAAATAATTAATTACAATTTTTAAATGCAAATTAAGAGCCTACTCGTACTAAACTACAAATTAACCACATAAATGATTGTATTATTTCATTACCATAGGGACAAAATAACTTGTAAGGTAAATGTTAAAATAATTTAGATTTAAATAATTAATCATGATTTTTGATTACAATAAATTTTACATTGTACATTTGTACATTTTAACTTTGTATAAGATTTCCATACAATGAGACTTCAGGTGACACTGGAAAAGTGTAGTTTGATATGTAGCCGTGTGTACAACTTCGGGCTGCATCTGAGCTTTATAAATCTTACCACCTATATTTTCTTATTTAAATGTTTCTGGATTTTTGCCCTGAAATGACAACAAAAAAAAATTGGTGAATTCAAAACATTTTTTTCTGAGAAAACTTAATTACGAAATCACAAAGCAATTTCGGACAAAATTGATTACTTCCATGCATTGAAATATTAGTTTAGTTCTACTAAATTACTTTCAGTAAGAGGATTTACCTACGGAAGCGGGATTCTCGGTTTACCTTAGACATCAAAAGAAAACCTGGACTTATAATTAATTAGTATAAGTCTGTAATCACCAACTCGCCTGGAGCGCCTTCTCCGTACGAGAAGGGGCTTTGCCCAACAACAACCTATATCGCCGTCATTTTTGGTTTACGTGACAAAAGAAAAAATACGTGTCCATTATTTTTGAGTAATCGGACCAAACAGAATTTTTAACACGTTGAACGCCAAATGACCGACAAACAATAGATCTTCTATTGTGTCGTCGTTGTTTGGCAGTTAAAGTGTTTAGGACACTTCCCTATTCTTATTTAGAGAGTTGTACTATATTTCGAGAAACGTATGTTCTTTACGGTCGCAAATAACTTGTTCAATAGACTTGCAAAAAACCCAAGAACATTTTAATTTCCCGGGCTGCCGCACGCATCAGCCTTAATCACCGATCAGTAAGCAAATAAGTGTTTACAATCGGAACAGTTAACATCCGGCCCGACTCCGGCGAAACGTGAGTTAATTGTATTGCTCTCCCGGCGCTTCCGGATGTGAACCGGACTTACCGGCTCGCTCTGTTGTGCTTTGAGCAATGGTTATGGGCGAAGGTGATAGGTCAACATGCTTTGTTGTCAAAAGGTTATGCCACGACAGTATTCGGCGTGATTTCCACCTTTCTGAAGGATTTGGAGAGCTCCATTTACCCTCTCTATCTATCTATCTCTCTGAACACTGCTATGTGTTCCAAACATACATCAACTCACGCCTCTATCCCATGGGGACTGGCTACAGATCGCCACCTGTTACAATTCTAACATACTCCTTTGGCTTCGTTTACGTTCATACATCTAGTCACTCACGCGGCTCGCCGAAATCATGACTTGTAAGCACAATTAAATAATAATAAATAAATAATAATAATAATAATAATTAAATAATAATAAATTTTAATGATTATATTTCGGGTTGGATGTCGTTTGCTGAACTTGAAGTTCGATCCCCGGGTCAGGCCATCTGTTATTGGGTTTTACCACTAGAATTTTTCAGTAGTAGCCTGGAGTCCAAAATCGTGCCCGGATAATGGCAATAGGCCCTCCTTCCATATGGGACCTAATCATAACTGGCGCAAAGTGGATGTGTTATGTGATTAATAGCTACACCTCTGCCCTAACCCCTTATTCACTACAGGCGTTATGCTACGAAGTAAGTTGTTCTGATCTGTGTTAATCCCTCGTAGGACAAAGGCCTTACCTTTTCCATTCCTCTCGATGTTGAGTTCGGATCAATCCAGTATGTAGGAGTGAAATCATACACTTGTTACAATTACGTTCTACTATAAACACATATGTATCTCCTTGAAAAAGCTTCACCAATATTACTGCCACCGTTTCGAGTATAAATAGAAATCCGACCACTTTATTTTCTTTCACTTTCTAAGTTTATCTTAGACATCGGTGAAGGAAAACATCGTAATAAAACCTGAAGTTAAAATAAATATGAGTCTGAAACCGCAAACCCGCCAAGAGCAAGCGGTTTAACCTTCTCGGTATGAGAAGAGGCTTTTGCCCTGCAGTTGGTACAGTACCATTTTTACCGGGCGCTGTCCAAGCATCGATTAATGAAACGAAGACACCAGACGAATTAGTTGTAGCTAATCTTGAGTAAAAACCTTCGCATTTGAGGAAAATTATGTACCTCTCGAACTCAAGGTCCTCTAAGGTCAAGAGGTAAGCTTACTAGCTACAATATCCGGCAAGGTTGTTTACTTGGAAGCTAATAAGAGAAATTGGTGTTATCCTTATTTGAATCGGCTTCTGATTCTGGGAAAAACATAATAGTATTAGTTAAACTCTACTCTCTACTCTACTTCTCTAAGGAGTAAATAAATAATATTAATAATAAATAATGCTGGACAATCCACACAGCATCATCTAGCCCCAAGCTAAGCAGCGCTTGTGTTATGGGTACTAGATGACTGATATACTTAATACAAAACAATACATAGATAGATATTTTTTATTATACATAGCAAATACCCAGAACACCCGGAACAAATCTTTGTAGATCGTACAAACATTTGTCCCAAATCGGGAATCGAGCCCGCAACCTCCTGCGTCGCAGGCGGACCTGCGCCCGCTGCGCCTCATACGTTGTCATAGAGAGTGATAGATAGTTAGATTTAACTTTATAGAGACGAAGACCTGAAGGTCAGTTGATAAAAATTGCTTAAATGATGACTTCTTAAACTCAAGGCCCTCGTATAAGGTGATCTGTGAGAGATGTCCTGTGCGATAAGACAGCCCATTGTGCATTTGTTTTATTATTTGGTAAACAATGAAGTGTATTTTCATTTTCTCACATATGTCTAGCCTATTCCGAAGCATGTTGATCAGCTTCCAGTCTAGCCGGATGCTGACCTCCTCCTGAGGATGCCATTATGTCCTCCACAACCAAGTTACGATAACCTTTGGTAAGATTGGTTGTCAGACTTTTGGGTTTCTTGGCCTGTATTCACTGATCTCTATTTATGAATGACAGCCAAGACCGAGATGTGGGACTTGGTATGTATTAAATGGTCAGACATCCACAAATCTACCTTGGCAAGCATAGCTTAACCTTCAATCAACCCTTGCCGCTATTATTATTTAACCACAAGAGATGAATTATATTATATTATATCAGTATTTTCTTGCCGAGAAATTTCATTAGAATTGCCGAGAAATGTTTTTACTTTATACAATCATATTCCATACTGCTCTTACTTTTTTATTTTACATATTATGAAGGTTTACGGACAAATAACTTAAAAGTAACAATGACACAACAAGATTGCTAATTAGGTACCAACCTCCACAGATAGATAAAAAACCAATCCAGCGATGGCAACACTTTTATTAATGTCAAAGTTTAATTATATAGAAAAATGGATTAAGAGCTAGTGCTAGCTAGCAGATGCTTCTTAAAGTGAAGGATCCAAGTGAGCATTATAGTTGCAGTTCTGCGGGGTACTAAAGTGTTTCCCTAGATGCACATTCGTTCAATGCTTGGGCCATAAAAGTGAACGGAGAGATCATTGCAGTAGGTACTTATAGGGCCCCCTCTGTGTTTTTATTCCGTGAATTAACTGTATGTTACGTGTGTATGGGTTTCTGTTCAGAAGAGGATTACCGTCTTCCTATTTGTATTAATTGAGAGGGTAAAGCGGGTACCTACCATGGGGCGTCAGTGGTAACACCAAATCCTTGACCAGATTATTCTAGGTTTGTTGCCATTGTTCTAACGTCTATTGGACAATTAAATTTTCTTCTTCATAAAAGTTTCAAAGGCTTTACTATCATAATTCCAATCATGCATTCCTGTTAGTTGAGAATACCTCGCACCTAACCTTTCTGAAGAACATCACCAATTAGGTCAGGTCCAATCACTTCCGCTTTATAAATGTTAGTCGCCTTTCATTATGAAAGTTTCATACATCCTTTCAACATGTCCTAACCAACTAAAACTAAGCACACTCTTTTCAAAGCTACGTGTTGATACGAAAAAAACATCATTTATTGAAACTTCTTGGTCAACAATGACGGATATCTTTCTTTTTTTTTGTATACTACACTATTGCAAATAAAGAAAAACATTTATTTGGGACTCCTCCGTGCCTCGGAAAGCACGTTAAGCCGTTGGTCCCTGCTGTGATTTGTAGATCTTCGACATTTATTGCGGATCATAAGAAAACCGAAAGTCTGTCAACCAGTCTTACCAAGGGTTGCCCAGTTACTGGATTGTAGAGATCAGATAGGCTGTCGAGCTCGTGAGACTGGAAGTCGACCCCAAGATACTCGTAGTTGAGAAAAGGCTAGGCAGATGATATATTTATAAAGAATAAGCCTAAATAACTACAACTTAACTTTGGATATTATTATCATGCCTCATAGACTATTAGTCTCTCAGTAACTAATAACTGCTACAATTTACTGCCTCGAGTGATAATATACATAATTTATAACCACCGGGTTGAATTGATTACCGTCAACCTTCATTTGAGCTGTTGAGATATGAATTAACGGTATCAATGGAAGAATGTTTGATAAAATCAATCTGTGCTAGGAGAGTTGTCTTTCAAGTTCCACTGTTTAATAAAACGTAGTACTTTTTTCACATTATCTCCTCATCTTTTGACGACCTATGTGGTGCAGCGGGTAAATGTCCGCCTGCGACGCAGGAGGTTGCGAGTTCGATTCCCGCCTTGGGACAAATGTTTGTACGATCTACAAACATTTGTTCCAGGTGTTCTGGGTATTTGCTATGTATAATAAAAAATATCTATCTATGTAATGTATCGTATTAAGTATATCAGTCATCTAGTACCCATAACACAAGCTCTGCTTAGCTTTGGGCTACATGATGCTGTGTGGATTGTCCAGCATTATTTATTTATATTTATTATCTTTATTCTAATTTACTTGCGAGTCGGCGCAGCATGTCTGTGACTCTTCAAGTCATCTATTTGTTGTCATCTCAATCCTTCTTTCTAGCCATATTATCTTTCGTCTTCCCCTACTCTTGTACCCCTCCACATTCATGCTGATCATTTTCCTAACAACATGTTCCTCATTCCTCTGCATCACAAGTGTCCATACGATAACAGCCGATTTCCACACAAATTCTCGGTCATCGGCATCAGATGGCCATACCACAATGCAAACAAATTAATTCAGTTGAGGTCAACGTATACTGGTATTGTTACCACAACCGTGGGCGTCACCGTACTTATTTGAACGATCAAGAGTCGTTTTATTTTCTGCAAATATAAGAAAAAGTAGTCTTCTATCATCCTGCTGAAGTTATTAGATTCGATAAATTTCCCTAAACACCATTTCCTTTCTACTGGTTTCCCTAAGGGAGCATTTCAGTTTGGTATGACGAAAACTTTCCGCATTTCACTTTCTTATATTATTTCCTTGCCATTCTGTAAACCGTCGCGAATTTCCAACAAAAGTGTAATAAACTCGAATTTCCCGTTAAATTAACTCAATTTCAATCTGCCGCTGACCAACGACAGCGATTGCTTGATAGATTTTCGGACAAAAAACTAAGAACGTCCAAAAAGAAGTATACGACCAATGAAATTGTGTTTTTGTATAAAAAAATGGCGAGGAATTACCATGTACCACGGAAGCAGAATATTTATAACAATAAAATTATCAACTCATTCTGCCATCAGCCAAACGAAGAACGCCCCTAGAACCGTTCGATGTCGGTTTGTCAATGGTCACACAATTTTGCACCCCTTGTCACTAATCATAAAGTGCAGTATTCCTTATTATCATAAAAATAATTACTATGCGCTTTTTTGGTCTCCGAAATAGTACAATGTTGAAAACGAAGAAAAATTTCAACGCTGAGAGTTCCAGAATAATGTACTATCTGCATCGATGTTCCTTCCAAGATAGAAGACCAGTTGAAAAACAATCGTTTTTGCTGGTATAATACGTTTAAAACTTTCTTTCCTAATAATTTACCAACGTTTGTTACTGTACAGTGTGTGGTCCGTCGAAACTAAATCTTTTCCACACCTGCAGTGTAAACGTAGTCATCAATGCAAACAGGGTTTGTTTGCTGGGACTAGTAATGCTATCCCAGGATAGTGCTAGCGCCAGTGCGCTAGTGTTAGGTGACGCCGCTTGAAATACTACGTGATTGTCGGGCCACGCAGACAGCGATTCGGTACGGGAAATATTAATTTTCTTGCTTCATAACAAATCCTCGTATATAATATACCTATTCCTTATAATATCAATAAAACTGTCAAGGAAATGTATAAAAAAATTGCTCCTTGCTAGACAAATTTATCAGTGGCTGCTATCTCAAACTAGAGAGAAGCATTATACACTAAAACCCTCATACAAGGTACAAAGAGAAGCCACTATTTATCTCAATTTTCTTAATGTGGAAAAATAGACTTTATGTCTTCAACCTTTACGACTTAGTTCCATTATTATCATAAACACAAGGTGGTTGTCATAGTTTAAGTCAACAACAAGCTTGTTTGCAAGTAAGTAATTCAATTTAGAATAATGTAGAACAACTAGGCGTAGGCGTCATGGACTGCACCATTCTATTAAACTTGCATGGAACAAAAAGAAACTTTGTGTGGCTTCTCATTCTAATCTAATTGTAGTAACAACATGGATCAGTTTTATAAATAACTGTTTTTATAATATGTACGTTAAATAAACTACGAATATTTCAAAAGAAATAAGTGAGCGCGTTCTTTTTTTTTCAGCCATAGCGACCAACTTATTGATGTTTTTAAAATGCCTGGAATCTCTGCTTACACTACTTTGTATTTTACTATCATAATTTCCGACTTTTCCCGTACATTAAAATTTTCGTTCATAAAACCTTGTTCTGGCAATTACGAATATGCGGCAATTGTTTTTTTTATTTTTACTGAAGGTACACGGCACTACGACATACTACATTACAACGATACAATACGCTTTTAAGCTATATTTTTTTACTCGAATTATTGCATTGTCATCGGTCTTTGACAGGTGTGCTAATTTTTTAATGAAATCTGGCCGTTTAAAGTGGGTCAAAATCGAGTCGGTTACAATCAAACATACAAATGAAGCTTATATAAAGCTTGTAAAATTGGAAGAAACTTCGACATTGACTTTAATTACCGTATTTAATTAGTACACCACACTATTAGCATTGTTCTGCTGAAGTTCAAAATCTCGTTTTTGTTTTAGTCTTCGTTCATCGCCATTTTCGGGGCTCGACCCCAGGCTCGGCCTAACGTACCAACAGCTCCATTGCGTAAAACGTTTCTCACGTAATGCCATGTAACTCGTACTGTATAGTATGCTAGTACTCGACGCTAGTACTCGCCGCTAGTGGAGCGTGGGCAGGCACTTAGCGTCCCAGTGTGTGACGATCATGTAATAATAGCATGTGGGTATAAGCAATACGTGATTGATTGGCATATAAGAATATTATATATTTTAGTTTTTGTAGTAAAATTAGATTAACTATCGTTGCCTTTGGGTTCAAAATTGAGTAGAAATTCAATACAATGTTTTCATCATCAGGCTATACTAGTCCACTGCTGGACATAGCCCTCTCCTAATGAGCGCCATAGTGCCCTGTCTTCAGCTTGCCGCATCCAGCATCTGCCTGCAGTCTTTCGCAGCGGTTGTCGGCTCTTCGCGAGATATGGCCAGCCCACTGCCACTTCAACTTGCTAATTCTTAGAGCTATGTCGGTAACTTTCGTTCTCTGTCGGATGTATTCGTTACGAATCCTATCCTTCAGAGAAACTCCGAGCATAGCTCTCTTCATAGCTCGCATCATTGGTTTATTGAAACTAAATTCAACTTAACGTGGACCACAATATTAAACTCTTCTGTGTGACTTAGTCATCTTCATCTACATACCTACTGAGCGTTTCTCTATCGTCTTCATCAAATCTATTGGCTCTTTCATCAACTGCCTTACCATCGAGTCAGCCATTTTGTTAGAAGAACAAACCCGCTAGCATCGTTCGAAATTTAAAAAGTTTACGTCAACCGCATTTCCATTCGCTCATAATCGTTGATCGTTTCTTTTCAAATTTTCGAGATTGAAGAAATATGATTAGTTGCAACAGCACTACATTCGGACGCCTATGGATAATAGACTAGGGTTTTGGTAACAGTACCAACATAATATTGATTCATCTCACACACGATTTACATATTCAGAGATAACACGACATTGACATGAAAATGTGACTTATATGGAAAGATAAGAGAAGGCATATGTATTGAATATTTTATCATATTTTCATCTAAAAAATATTACTTACATTCAGTAATAATGTCACGTACGATAAACAGGATATTAAAGAGAGTAACAACGAGACGGTAATAAAACTCCTATAGTGCTTGTATTTCAAAAAAGGGTAGTCAGTAGTGTACCGTTCGTTATACGCCCACATATCGCCAACGGTCGTACTGATTCTTTAGTACAACTGTACTACGCAACCTAATTCCATATTCTCTTACTTTTCCTTAACCATGTTTATTAATGTTAGTATATCAAAGTAAAGTTAAGTTTAGTCATGTATATCAAATGATCAATCTTCATCTGGTTCCTGCCCTGTGATGTTAATTTTAAAGATGCTGTCTTTTTATTTCTTTTGAAAAAAACGTTTCCCCACACTAGAAATTTCTCCTGTGCCGTGGGTGCGTTTACAAACATTCAAATTCACATACACAAACTGCCAGACCCAGAACAACTACCTGTAGGCCAACACATGATCGTGCGGGGCTCGAACCCACAACACGCGGCGCATCAGCCGATGGCTCAACCACTGCGCCAACCGTGTCATCTTAACTTATATCTTCATCTATTCGTCCCTTCTCCTTTCTCTCCGATGTTTTCTTCTTGTCTATGTTTACTTGAACTTGGTTGTAAAGCTATTATATAGAATCAAGTGATTGACAGTGATGCGGATAAATTTTTCGATGCCCTGTGATTATTTATTTTATTTTATTTTTTAATAGTTATCGTTTTTAATAATAATAATAATAATTTATTTGCATCAGACACAACGATCCATAACTTAGTTCACACAAATACACACCACACAATACGCAAATATACTAGACAAAATAAAATTTAAATTAATACAATATTTTCTTGTCAGCTAAAAATATAAAATGTCAAAATTAAAAATAAAATAAGTCAATTTCAAATTCAAAATAAAATAAGTTAACTTCAAAATTAAAATAATTAAATCACACTAAAAAGCTATATTAAATTCTGTGGTGATCATTTACAAGTTTTTACCTGCTCCAGGCGCGATATACGGGTGCATATAAGGCCTGCCAGTGCTTAAGTGATTGATCATTCTTTCTCTTCATCATCTACCTAGCCTTTTTCCTAACTATGTTGGGTTCGGCTACCAGTCTAACCGGATGCAGCTGCATACCTATATTTTACATGGAGCGACTGCCTATCTGACCTCCACAACCCAGTTACTGGGCAACACGATACCACTTGGCAAGACTGGTTGTTAGACTTTCGGGCATCTGCCTACCCGTAACGAAAGTCAAAGATTTACAAATGACAGCCAGAAAGAATGATCAATGTCCTATTGATCATTCTTTCTCATATTTCCTCTATGTTGTCTTTAGTTTTTTCTCTGAGACACTTTTTAGTACCCATCTCTTTAATGGGCACTTTTCTCTTTTGTTCCAGCTCTCAATTTAAATTATTAGTTGTTTCATCTTTCAAAACCGTTTGGTTGGCTGATTTTTGCCCGACTTTTAAAACGTTACTTCTTGTATCTTAAATGGCTTGAACTAAAACTGTAAAAACACATTTAAGTAATGTTGGTCTAGTAACAAAGTAAGAATCCAGTTTGCAATGCTTGAAGCAATGTAGCTTTGCTGCGAAATACTATTGCAATGTAATGTTATAATTACAAACTTGTGAATCTAGACACAGGGGAGGTAAAAACGCATCATTGTTTGTACGTGATTTATAAATTTAAATCATCATCTGTCTAGCCTTTTCCCAACTATGTTGGGGTCAGCTTCCAGTCTAACCGGATGCAGCTGAATATCAGTATTTTACATGGACCGACTGCCTATCTGACCTCCACAACCCAGTTACTGAGCAACATGATACCCCTTGGTAAGACTGGTTGTCAGACTTTTCGGGTTTCTGGCTAGCCGTCACGACTGTCAAAGATCTACAAATAACAACCGGGATGAACGGCTTAACGTGCTTTCCGAGGCACGGAGGATTCTCGATATGTTACGAACGGTTATCCATCCACAGACTGACCTCGGCAAGCGTAGCTTAACCTTGCGGCTGTTTTTATTTAGCCACGAGCTACTCCCCCCTCGATTTATAAATTTAAATACAGGGGTTTTTTTGAAATCGTAAATCAGTCTTCGATTTGGTATTTCCAGATTGCGGTTTTGAAATAACATAATAGAACTGTATGATCAATAAAAACCAGTAGGTAGGTGAGACATACTAAAACAAATTGGTTTCATTCTAACCTAAATTCACTTACAAAACATTAAACATACATACTAATCCAATGATTTTATGATCGCAGCTATAACATTGAACATTTTTACCAGCACCTTCTTTGAATATAATTAGAATTGCTAATTGGGTAATCTCATTTATAATGCGGATTGCCCTTCCACTATACAAAGTATGTTTGATGTTATTAGGAACAGGATATATTTGGTAAGCGGACGTGTGGCAATAGACCACAACCTTTGATAATTTACATGATAGTACATGACTTGTTTTACGTTAGGTTGTACAAGGATAGACTAGGGGGTAGGTAAGAGGTCCCGAATGACATGCGTAGCAGTCCTCATGGCCCACCTATCAAGTAGGTGCACAAGCGGACTTTTTAATGGGTGCAAACCCCACGTAACCACGTTATCTTCCTCGGATGGCGTGGCATTTTCTTGGCTTAGCAAAAAAAGGAGGGTGGGTAAGGTCATAGTAATAAGAAAGAAAACAGCAAGATCACAAAACAATTACTGATATCAAGCAAAACATACAACATACTACAAAGAAATAGAAAAGTAAAGCTTTAAGAACGATTACAGATACGAAAGAGAGTACCTAATTAAGTAAAAGATGGAAATACAAGAGAAAACTAGCGTAAAGTTCATGAAAGCGCATACGAAGATATAAGCTATTGACTGAAGGATAAAAACTATAAGTTCGCTACTACAATAGCCAGCGTACTAACGGTACACAACAGTAGAAGTTTGTGACAGAACAGGAATAAAGAAATTGTATAAATTGCTCGATAAAAATATTCATAGTAGCTCATACAAAAGGTTGTACTAACACCAAGCAACATTAGTACCGAAGTGTCACCAAGCACTTTCAGAATACATGGAACTGAGGATCAAATGAATTATTTGACAGCTGCAGTAGCTTCTTAAATAATATCAGTTGCATGTTTGTTTCTTGTGTGCGTGTTGTTGTCGCAGATTTGAAACTTAATATACAACGAATGGTTATTTATTTCTCATTTTCTTTAAAAAAAAACGTTGCCCCACACTAGTCATTTGTCTTGTGTTGCGGGTGCGTTTACAAACATTCAAAGTCACATGCACGAACAGACAGGCCATACAGGAATCGAACTTACGACACGCGGCGCAGCAGTTGAACTCTCAGCCAATGCGCCAACCGTGCCGTCACGTCGTCATCGTGTCGTCGTCGTGCCGTAATCTACAAAATTATCACGTTTGAATATCACTAGTACAGTCCGAATTGAATATGTCAAGAGCGTATGTACTCCTATACCTACCATAAATATGTAAATATCCTAGAGTACCGCCATATGTTTCTTTGAGTTAGAAAAGATCTTCGTACGTGTACCTTCTGCCTCCACCTATCTTGTTATACTACTTACTGACGTCATACCGGGCTCTGTAAGAACGTAAAAACATCGTGATGTCCGGGCCGTTTGGCGCGAAATGCGACAGATATTCGGAACCGGCCCGTATACGGCGCAGCGTCGTGGAAATAGAAGTAATGGCTTCCAGTGACGTCTACAAGCTGAATATTTCGAGGAGGCTATTGTTATGAAAGGAAATAAGTAGCCAAGGCTTATCAAGGTTAGGGCAAACAGATTGGCTACTTAGATGTTTGATTTCATATTATGTTTTGATATTAAGACAATTCTGTGAACCAATTTTATAGATCCTCATCATTTTAAGCAAATCTGTCTACTTTCGTACTGCCAACCACAGTATGTGGTAACGCTTTGACCTTGACTTGGCCTAGCGTAGTACAGAGTTTTAGTAGAATAAGAGGCCAGCTTATACCGGTTACCTCCGACGTGTGGCCTTCTGAACTGACGTGTCGAGAAGCCGTCATCTGCTTTCAGGGATAAGCATAAGCACTATATTCTGTGAAAACTATCGAAGTAACGTCAGAATGTAGATTGGCATCACCAACATCTACAATTTATATCTTCCCATTGTCAAATATTAATGGCCTTCCATTCATAACTCCTAACCTATAAGGAAAGATGTATTGATTGATTAAATTGCTCCATTCAACATCTTGATCTCGTAAGTGATGTTTATAAGCAACCATTACAGTATGTCATCGATAAATCTCCGTTGACACCAGCGACTTTCTCTCTTGCAAAATCGGGGAGCCGGCGAGTAAAGATAATATATCGAGGATAAGATGTGATGAAAAGGGTCTCCTGGATATAGCTGTAGCCTGTAGGTGATTTGTATCGAAAGTTATGTTATTTTGCTGTTAATAAGGAACTAGACGAAGTGGAAGTCTTTGGCAATATAACAAGAATACCTCAATTGGAAGATTTAGAAAGCTACACCCAATTTTGGTAAGGATATCTACTAGAATATAGAATAGATACCGAAACTAGAATTAGATTGTACTGTTAGAAATTATGTAACCGTCCATAATATTGAATATTGCAAAATAATATTGCTCAAACATACTCAATGTATGAAGGTAACATAACCCTGGAAAAATGTATTATTTGCATCCGAAATTGGTAGGTCCATTCTCGATTATCGCCAAACTTTCAACAAAACGACACCTAATAATAATGGAATATCTGTTTCAAAATTATTTTATGGAACCGTAAACAAAACTGCAGTGCAAATGCCTAATGCACTGGTTATTTTAGAACATACTTTTAAAATAAAAGTCTTTAAAATATTTCCAAAAGCAAATTGCTCTTCGTAACTGCACCGCTTCCAGGCTAATAGACATAATATCCCAAACGAAATGGAAGTTTTTATTGTGATTAAAACTTGGAGTTGGTGATTCGGACAGTTGGCAAATTAGACGAGATTTATTTTGTGAAGATAGCGTGTGTGAGTAGAGACAAACGTTGGATTTTGTCAAAAAAACGTGGTTAACGATGTTTGCAATTCATCATAATCATCGTCTTCATTCAGCCGAATGACGTCCACTGCACGATCGGTCTTGTACTGCCCTCATCCATTGGCTTAGTGCAATCTTCACCACAGCGTCGGTCCACCTTGTAGGTAGCCTACCCACGCTGAGACTTCCAGTACGCGGTCAAAACACGAAAACCCTTTTTTCATTAATCAATCTGAAATTGATACCAATCCAACTAAATAAATTTTGTATAGCACTTAATAATGAACAAACATGTATGAAAATTGTGATATAATGTATAAAGCTGCAATTTTGAAACACAATACTTATGTACCTACCTATTTGTTGTTTATTTTACAGAGAGTGAGTTCATAATCCTCGGATTTTCCGTTTCCACGTATCAATAAGCTGCACTACGCGTGAAAGAGAACGCTTTTTCAGGAGTGGTGCTTAGTAGAACCAACTTAATGTTAAAATGCTCGCCCATTTTCATAGAATTATAAATTTGAATAAATCTCTTAAGAGGGGTTCAGGAGTACTAGAGACAAAAATTCAGTACTTACTATCATTCGGCTTCAGGAGATCGGATTAGTAAGAACCGAATTGATTCTAGAATAATAATAAAGCAAATCCCGCCAATACAGACAGAGCAAGACGGAATGTTAAAGAAAGATGGAACACCTACATTACAAGTACCATATATTGAATGAGAACTCCGAGGAAATGATTTGACGTTCATAACTTAATGTTTGGCAAGCAGGGAATGTGTTTTTGATTAAATTTCAGCGAGTATTGCGGTAGAAAGGGGCGGTTCCGTACCCCACCAAGTGTGCTGCCAGTTCAATAAGTTGACCCGGCTTAGATTATCTGGGATAACTTCACGAAATATGTTTTAGGATTTTTCATGTTAAGTAGACTTTACGGTTTCTTAAATATTGGTACGAAGCCACGAACGATAAAATACAAGAGGGATGAAATTGGATTTACTTTTAAAATTTATTACTTCGAGCAGAATATTTCAGTGCTTCCAATTTTTAATTCTATCGTTTTATTTTGGCTGTTCATCCTCTTCTATCCCAACTATGTCATCGTAAACTTCCTCAAACTACTCTCTCCCATATCTCCTGACCCCATAACACGCCGGATCTGTTTGTCCAGCGCGGCTATCAGTTAACGCGCTGACGTCACGCAAAACATACACGACATACATAATTCTGCAGTCACCATTGTATGTTAAACAACGCGACGTTTAGCAGACCAAATGTTTCCATATCGGTTAGTTTGTACTTTGTATGTCATGGCCCGTGAATTTTGAATATTTTCGTATTGTTCGCAACAAAATACTCTGTTGGAATCTGTACGAGTTCATGCATAAAACACGGTAAATGGTGCTGACGGTAGACGCTGTGTTTTCATTACAGCTAAATTACAATACTTAACTTGAGCGCCTACATTTTTAACCGCACTTACATTATGTGTTGGACTTTTGAATTGTCAAATCCACTGATGAGTGTCAGCGCCGTAGGCTTAAAGTTTATAGCCTGACTTTATTATTGGTTCAAGAATATCCTTTCTTCTCTTAAAATTATTATTAGGCACGATGATTTTACGATCTTTTACTTCTACATCAGTTACTGTTTCAACTTTTTCATTATCATCATCAATTTCTAGTTCAATTAAGATTTTGATTCCGTGCTACGTTCGACATTCTTAAACTCCACGGTTTACCACTGAGCTAGGATGTAATTTGGCTAGAACAGTGAAGCTATCTCATCTAGACAAAGTTAGCCAAAATTGAACCAAATAGTTTCTTAAAGTTTAGTCGGTCTTGCAGTCTAGCCAGCTAGATGAGTGTGCGATGCACCGTGAAGGAATCCAGGCCGCTGGTCCGAAAATCGGACCAAAAGCAAATTGGAACTAGGAGTCTGGGGCAGATGTTTTGGAAAAGCAAATAGAGATGAAAGCAGCCGTTTGACTGAACAATTAGTGTTTTTTTGGTTCAAGTTTGAGCTTAATGTTTTGAAAGACTATTACGGTAAATCATTGTCTTTAAGTGTTATAATGGAATGAATGTTTTTGTGAACGTTTTAAACTGTTTTCTTCTTGTTTGACTAAGTAACTTTACTAAGTCTGCGGAGATAACAAAAAGGCCGCCCGCAGGGATTTAAGAAATGTACACTTTTTGATAGGTTGCAAGATTTGTCGATATTTTTATAAAGAAATACGCGGATATACCAATATTGAACATAAAACGACTGCCTTCCTGACCTCCACAATCCTTCTTCTGGGAAGTACAATGTCCCAACTGGTTGTGAGACTTTTGGGCTTTCGACTAACGGCTTCACGTAGATTTCCAGACAGGGAGGAGCCTCGATATATGATGGATGGTCACCCATCTACGGACCGACTTCGGCAACCTTCGATCGACTATTATATTTTAGCCACGAAACCCGCAGTAGAAAAATAACATCGAACCCTCGGTAGCAACGAATAATGTTTATTTTAACATAATAAATAGGTAAACATTACATGGCACATAAGCTCGTTATATAGTCGGTCAAGGCGTGAGTTTTAAGGCTGCATGGCCTTATGCGGTAATGTTATGTTATGCAGGAGATCTGAGATATTGGCGACATAGATTTATTGACATGTGATAAGGTAAACAGGACCATCTAACACGTACAGAGGCCAGCACATCAAGCTACCCCAATCTGTCAAATATCTTTGATAGTTCTTCAAGTTTATTGCAAAAGAATAAGGTTCATGTTTAATTGGGTTTTTTTTCAATTGGGATGGCTTCATGTGCTGGCGTTTATACGTTTATACGCGACTATCTTAGGACCTCACACGAAGAAGTAATATAGTGATGGAAATAAAAATTTGAATTGGCAACAGGCACGGTAAATAATTTCAGTTTATTATAGGCCTCCCTCCATTCCTTCCTTCGGTCGCGATTCTGTACTACCTCTTTCCAATTCTAAAGGAAGATACAGAAGAATAATGGTTACTTTTAATTAATACCACCATCGAAATATATTAAGACGGTTAGTAAATATTAAAAAAAAAGAAGATGAAGAATGATCGCATAATGCTCTCTCTCACAATATGCATAAATATAATATAATAATAATAACATAATATATTAAGGCCATGCTGTGTGGCATATATTGCGAGAGACATTGGTAAAAGTTCGGGTTTTTTAACACACTTCAAACCCTATTTAATTCCAACGGTTGTCACACTGACGATTTCATTGGCTCCAGTTATATCGCTCAGCCAATCAGAAACAGCTGAAGATTTCACACAGATAATATTGATTAGATACTAGATCCCGGGGGTTAGTGGAAGAGTCAGCTGTTATTGGCGATGATAGTACACAAGATAATGAAAACCTAGGTCGTTATGTGGTTGAAGTGACGGGTAACATGAATCATACCGTCAAGTGTTCTGTTTTCGGTCTAAAACATTGTAATGTACCACTTATACGTAAATGAGTATTATCAGGAACATTCTACTCATCTAGTCATTATCTATATCTACATTTTCCTCAATCTACATTGAAAATGTCAATGCATGGTGGAAATGACGGTGTAGCGACCTCTATTACGCCACATAGGAACTAAATTGACGTCGCGATATTAGAGTTATCCGCGTCTTGAACATTCCAGACACAACTCTTGGTTCGGTCATCTCCAACACCTAGTCGGAGGATACTCTACTTTTCAGTAAAAATATGATATTACTCTATTGTGTTCTTTTTTTTTTAAAACGTTGCCCCACACTAGGAATTTCTCCAGTGTCGTGGGTGCGTTTACAAACATTTAAAGTCACAAAAACAAACATTTAAATATTTAGATCCGTGCGGGAGTCGAACCCACTGCACTGCACCAACCGAGCTGTATTGATTACAGAGAAATTAATCAGATATCATATTATTTTAGCTATGTGTGTACCAATGGTGTGGCTGTGGGAACGGTCACAGGTCATCCAATTAACTGTGACGCATAACCCATGCGAACTTTTGATGTCGATACAATTGTAGTACCACGTGTGAACTAACCCGATTTAATTCGATACTGTGAACTCAATATCTCTGAATGGTTTAGTGAATGGTACCGTCTCATCATCATCATCATCTGCCTGACCTTTTCCCATATATGGCTTCCGACAGTCGTAACAGGTAGTTCGGATCCTAAAAGTCTGACGCAAAGATGGATCGTGTTAACCAATAATTGGGTCTATACAGATGATGATGCAGCAAGCAGTGCATAATATGTAATAAGAATAGATATGGAGCCATGCGTTCTATACTGGGAAGTACGACAGACACAGACGAAACTCTCCGAAATTCCACAAACAATTGACAATCACTAATATAAACTTCTCTTTGTCCCACAGGAACAGCTCCGCCAACGCAAAGAGGCTGAGGAGAGGATCGCAGCACAGAATGAGTTCCTCCGCACCTCCCTGCGAGGGTCCCACAAGCTCCAGGCCTTGGAGTCCAACCCCCCCTCGTCAGGCACCGCCTTCGTCAACGACGCGTATGAAGACGATGCTAGCGATGATTCCACGCAGCTGTATGCTGTTGTTGGTGAGTGTTCACAAATGTTCTTCTTTTTGGTGGCTTGGTTTCTTGATGTTCTATCAAATATTGGTAAATTGGGTTTTTCCATCTGGATTTTCTCAGCCCGGAGTATGGATCTCTATTCAGTTTATGGCAATATGCTCGCCCCCGATTACATGGGACTTAAACGTAACTGGCGTAAAGTACAGGTACAGGTACACCTCCCCCTGATCCTTATACAGGCGTGATGATGAAATAATATAGGTCTATGCGTAATTAAGTTGTCAATGGATGGCCCAGTCCACGAATAATGTGTCAATGAGTTGCTACTGTCAGACTCAAACGAACACATTGAGTATCTTAGCAAAAAAGGATTTTCTTTTCACAAACTATTGATCCAGTGTTTGTAATGAGATCGTCGTTATAATTAAAATACAGTGCCATTTAATCAAAACTGATAACTCAGCCCGGCGCTGAGTTGTCAGTCCGTATTAAGAAATTAATACGAGCCAGGCATGTGGTACAATCGTGTTAAAACCATCAATGTAAAAAAACAGGGATGGTGCTATTCATTCTGCATAACTCTATCTCTCTCACGCTGGAAAAGAGACAACACGTAATACGTCACAGCCACAGCTCCCGTACTTAGTCAGAATAAAGTTCGAAATTTAAAATGGCTCCATGGTTTTTCGTAAATCTTTTGGCCTTGTTTTGTATTAAGTGGTAAATTATTCTGTGTGAGTAACTATAGTTGAACCAAACGGTGCAGAGCTGCCCGTCAAAAACGTCACCAAGTCTTAAAAACATATTTTGCTATTGTTTTTTTTATTTATGCTATGACTGTTTATATTTTCAAAGGCAATGACAAATAATATATTTCAATTTGACCAATAAAAGGTACTTTTGAACGTCAATTTTACAAGTAAATAAAATACAAAATAACAATCTAGCTGCCCTTTCAAAAAGGTAGGTTTTTATGGCGTAAAATGGGCCAAAAACTACACTACACGCTTTTAAAAAACGTTTTTATTCATTTAATACCATCAGCATCTTTAAGTATACAAGTTTCTATTATCTTATTCTTTGCGCTGCATTTTTCTTATATCACAATACCTGATTATCTGCGCATGTAGCAGCTGTTCTTGCAAATACAAATCTGAATTGAAATCGCATAAAAAAGTAACGATATCCTGAAAGAAATTCAAGAAAAATCCAAACCAATCTAATTTTCGGATCACGTCCGTTCGCGGTAATTTTTTCCCGCGGATCAGCAAAATTTCAAGTGAAGCAAATAATTCAGTGATGCTTGAAATTACTTTGCATGAGAATGTATTAGATTTTGTATTTTTAAGGCGCTGTGATATCTTTATTTCCCTGTCACTTGCAAACCGTACCGTCTTTGTGTTCTTAGAATGTGGAAATTGGCTTGAGTCTCAGCAAATTGGCCCTTGCTTGGTCTGTACAGAAATAAGTACAATCTGATGGTGAAAACATGGCGGATTAAGCTTTTGCTACAGAGTTAAAAGCTATTGTAATCGCCTCGCAATTATTAGAAGAAGCTGCTTTAGCCGCAATCCATCTTCTTGACTACGATATAGTTGACCTGATTCCAAAAAAAATATACACATAGGACTAACTCCTTTTTCCCAAGAATGGTTTCTTTGGAAAAAGGCGTCCGAATGCCACCTATCATCTGCCTAGCCATGCAACCGGTTGCAGCTGAATACCAGTATTTTACAAGGAGCGACTGACTTATCTGATCTCAATAACCCAGTAACTGGGCAACACGATACCCCTTGGTGAGACTGATTGGAAAATTTTCGAGCTTCTAGCCCGTAACGACTGTCAAAGATAAGTCTACAAATGATAGCCGGGACCAACGGCTTAACGTGCTTTACGAGGCATGGAGAAGTCTCGATATGTAATAATATGCGGTGCAAGACTTCTTTATTTTTTAACTAAGTAAATAAATAAATATAAA
The DNA here is from genome assembly GCA_905147745.2 of Phlogophora meticulosa. Taxonomy (NCBI): domain Eukaryota; kingdom Metazoa; phylum Arthropoda; class Insecta; order Lepidoptera; family Noctuidae; genus Phlogophora; species Phlogophora meticulosa. The sequence continues at coordinate 15,827,909 of LR990530.1, read as the reverse complement.
TAAATAAATAGTGCAGGACAATCCACACAGCATCATCTAGCCCCAAGCTAAGCAGAGCTTGTGTTATGGGTACTAGATGACTGATATACTTAATACAATACATTACATAGATAGATATTTTTATTATATATAGCAAATACCCAGAACACCCGGAACAAATATTTGTAGATCGTACAAACGATTCCCGAACGATTCCCGCCTTGGGACAAATGTCCCAAGGCGGGAATCGAACCCGCAACCTCTTGCGTCGCAGGCTGACCTTCGCCCGCCGCGCCACATCGGTCGTCAAAAGTATCAACATTATACTCGTATCAATTGAAACGTCTTTCTTTGATCTTAAATGTTAGGACTATTGACAAAAGTTCTTATCTATGACACTTCTAAACTTCTTAGATGTCGTATTCTAAGGTCAATTTTTCAAACTAAAAATAATTATCGTCACTTAAAGTTTGTGGATAAAGAAAGTTGTGCAAATATTATCCGCCAACTTGGGTTTTATTTTTCTTAGGTATGTAAATCGATATTTTGTCAATTCAGAAGCCTGTGTGGCTTCTTAATTGACAAAATGTCGATACGTAGAAAATGCTGATGCTCACACCGACGTCTTCAAAGCTTATCTTCATCATAATTATCATCCTCATGCCCTATTTGCCGTCACCTCCTTTTTAGTCATTTCATCTTTCACACAATCCATCCATCGTTTCTTCGGTCTTCCCATATTCTTATTACCCACATTTAATTTCGGATTGCCATGGTAACCGCCCATACCATAGCAACGGAATTTCACATACCAAAAATTCAAAGGCAACAAAGCTGTTTTTTATGAGTAAAATATTTTACATATTTTATCTGCCTTACGTAACCCCTGCAATAAATACTTAAGATGTTTCCCTAATTCAGAACCTATAGGTATAACTCTCGTAAGAACGAGTGGAGTGAATTATAATAGCATTCCGAGTAATTCAAATTTTCATATGGTTTTTGGAATTAGCACCTCGGCATTAGGTTGAATATTATTAAAAATGTTATTAACTTCAAACCGCGAAAATACAACAACCTGATTGGAAGTTATATGTTTGAGCCGTTTGGGGTTGAAACACTAGGGCCATGGGGTCGACTCTTCGCGTAATCAGAGGGCTTGCCTTTTTTTTGGCCAAAGAATCAGCATTGCCATTCAACGTGGCAATGCTGCCAGCCTTCTGGGCACTTTCCCGTTGACGCGGATGAATTTTTCGATGCCCTGTTATTATTTATCTTATTTTATTTCTACATATATTAATAGTTTTATCTTTTTTAAAAAGTCATTCGCGATAAATGGATAATATTTTACCTTGTTAATGGGTTATGGAGGTCACATAGGTAGCCGCTCGATGTAAAATACTGGTTTTCTGCTGCATCAGGTAATACTCTAGCCTAGCTGAGCTAGCCTTTTACCAACTTTGTTGGGGTCATTCTCATGCACATGATGATTCTACTTGACGACCTATGTGGCGCGGCGGGCGAAGGTCCCCCTTCGACGCAGGAGGTTGCGGGTTCGATTCCCGCCTTGGCAAATGTTTGTACGATCTACAAATATATGTTCCGTGTGTTCTGGGTATTTCCTATGTGTAATAAAAAAAATATCTATCTATGTTATATATAGTGTTAAGTTTATCAGTCATCTAGTACCCATAACACAAGCTCTGCTTAGGTTGGGACTAGATGATGCTGTGTGGATTGTCCAGCATTATTTATTTATTAAAATTCAGAGCCGTCTTACCCACTTGACCTCACTCAAAAACAAATGGTCTATCTATATTTTTTAAAGGTAGATATAATTATATGCATATTCATCCTTCATACAGCTCGACCTTTGCAATCCGCTGGGGATACCATGCTTTTCATCATCATCATCATCAGGCTATACTAGTCCACTGCTGGACATAGCCCTCTCCTAATGAGCGCCATAGCGCCCTGTCTTCAGCTTGCCGCATCCAGCATCTGCCTGCAGTCTTTCGCAGATCGTCATCCCACCTGGTCAGAGGGCGTCCTACACTACGTTTGCCGAGTCGCGGTCTCCACTCAAGAACACGTTTACCCCAGCGGTTGTCGGTTCTTCGCGAGATATGGCCAGCCCACTGCCACTTCAACTTGCTAATTCTTTGAGCTATGTCGGTGACTTTGGTTCTATGTCGGATGTATTCGTTTCGAATCCTATCCTTCAGAGAAACTCCGAGCATAGCTCTCTCCATAGCTCGCTGAGCGACTTTAAATTGGTGGACCAACCTTACCGTAAGTGTCCATGTCTCGGCGCCGTAGGTCATGACGGGTATGACGCACTGATTAAAAACTTTCGTTTTCAAGCATTGCGGTATGGATGACGCTTTTACTGTATGGTGTTATTAATTTACAGGGTGAACTTCAAAATTCCCTCATATTATTAAAATCCCTTATGACTCACGACCCTTGTGAGAAGATACGGAATTACGGCCCCTCTTTAGTAAGAGCTAAATGAAAATAAACTTTTCTGTAAAAGTGATGAGTATTTTAAATATAAAAGCCTCGCTGGTCTTGTGTTCGCAAGCTCTACTGCTGAGCATAAGGTCCTGGGTCATTCCAATTCCTGGGATTTCTCAGTAACAGTCCGGAGTCTTGATTTGTACCTAGGCTTGCCCCCTGTTACATGGGACTTTAATATGACTGGCGAAATGTGGGAGTACTGTAGTAACCGGTCTACTTTATTCTTCAGGGAATACAGGGGTGATACTAAAAATAGGGCTGTGTCCTAGGTAAAAATATATTAAGTCTATTTAGTCCGTCAGTAAGATTACCAAAAAATATTGGACACGTATTTTTTGCTTACTCAAATCAATAAAAAGTGACAATGAGCACATCAAAGTTCAGGAGAAGGGGCTTTTGACGTCACTGTTACGTTAAAAGTGTAGCACGGCGTGACGTCACGCGCAATTTCACCGCACTATATCGTCGTCATTTTTGGTTTACGTGACAAAAGAAAAAATACGTGGCCAGTATTTTTGAGTAATCCAACTTTCGGACCAATCAGATTGTTTAAGGACACTACCCTATTGTGTGGCAATTAACAATCTGGGATCAGGAATATGCGACCATGACCCCACTAGTCAATACTCCAAAAAACGTTTGTCCCCCAAAATTCTGACACATATTTCCCAGACCCACCAGCTCTACAAAGGAGAATATAGAGCACCTTGCTTATCAGAAAAAGCGCATACAGATATCCCCCGATATATTTTTCCCGCTGGCCCATATTTTCGCGTTCTCGTCCGAACTAGGGGTCTCGTTAATTCCGGTTCACAAGCCGCTAGTTCGCTCGCCGTTCGTACTACATTACAGCGAACTAGGACGGTGCGATCGCTGATAAAAATATAACACCCAGCTAAACTCTCGGCCAACTCTCTGCTGATGAACTGATAAAGGTATTACGAAGGTTTTTTATAGTGTGTGGTCAGAGGCTTTAGATGCTTGCATAGAAAAAAGTAATGATTTTCTGAGAACTAAACAAAAAGGCCTTTGAACTTTCTTTGGTGAAGTAGTCGCAAGCGCTACTGATGAGCATGAGGTTCGGGGTTTGATTCCTGGGTGTTATTGAAATTCTCCATCAGGAATTTCTCAGTAACAGACCAAAGGCTGGATTCGGGCCGAAAAACAAACCCTCGTATCTGCTTGGTCTTTAATTATGATCGATCTGACTAAGATAATGTCTAAAGTTTAAAGGGCACTCTGAACGCTGAGTTTGTTTCGGAGTTTCCCCTCAGAGTACTTGCTTATGAAATACCGACTTCATCTAGATTCTGTAAAAACAAATTGATATGTACAGGTAAACATACATTTATTTATAGGTACAAGTTTAAAATTTTGACCACGAAGACAAAGACTTCAGTCTTCATCATCATCATCCTCCTGCCCTTATCCTAATTTATTTGGGGTCGGCGCAGCATGTCTTCTTCTTCCATACATTTCTATTTGCCGTCATCTCAGAAGTCACTTCCTTCCTTGCCATATCATCTTTCACGCAATCCATCTATCGTTGCTTTGGTCTCCCTCTACTCTTGTATCCTTCCACGATCATACTCAAAACTTCAACTTTAACTCAGTCTTCCAAGTAATATTCATTTCCTTGAAAAAAAACCTGTCTAACAGAATAAATCCGTAACATAGAATCCTTGGGTAAGTTATTCGATAAGAGTTTCTTATGCTCAACTATTACTTACACTTCGCTCTTGTGGGGCTCCCTGATATCAACACATACCCTTTATGTCGGGTTTGCGTGGGAAATGGTCCCTTGATTGACCCTAGCGGCTTTGATGTAATGGCGGCAGGGTAAGGGTTAAACTTGTTTCATATCTAGTAGATAAGGCTCAGATTACTTCAATATTTGTGAAGTTTTCGAGTTCAGGAGATTAGCTTTACAGATCATTGTTAAGATACTGTGAGGTTTGTTTTGTGAACAACCCTACAGGCTTGCAGAATATTAGTTCTGTCTAGATTGAAATACTCAAGCGATTTTAGTTTTCGTTCGTAACGTTTCGTTTCGTTTGAAATACAGAACTGCTTTGTTGGTATAGTGGTCGCAAGTGCTACTGCTATGCATGAGGTCCTGGGAGAAATCCTGGGTCAGGAGAAGTGTAATTCGGTTTTTCCATCTGGAATTTCTCAGTAGCGACCCAGTGTATGGATTTGTGCGCCTATTGCGTGGACTTAAACATCACTGGCAAAGTGTAGGTGTAAAATATTACAACTCTGCCTAACTTTTTGGGTAGAACAGGCGTGATGCTATGTTAATGCTATTAAATTTTGCGTGAGACCCTCAAGAAACCCTGAAATATGATATCTGACAGAGGTACCCATACAAAGGTACCTTATACGAAAACTTTTTACTCAATAAAATGTCCACTTATGTCGTTTATACCTAGTACCGAAAAACCAATTCCAATCACAAAGTTTGTATTTTTCTTCTCTTGGTTACCTACCTACCTACCTACCCACCTACCTATACAAACAGGGAACATTCAATATCAGGTTGTATATCAAAGGGTCGTTGGCAGTCCCCACCCGTATATTGATAACATCTTTAAGGATTCTGTAAAGGTCGCGAAGGTCATTCGGGATCATGGATATGGGATAGTGTTGCTTGCCAAACAAACAATCAGATTCTGTAAATTATTAATAAATAATAATAAATCTTTATTGAACCATTGTTACAATTGTTGCCTTATAATAACCTTAACTTAATGTATATCTGTAACTGTTTGTGACGTTCATTCAGTGTATACGGTGGCTCCCAAACTAGGCAGCGCCTGTATCTTGGGAACCGGAGTTGTGAGCATGAAACATTTTACCACTGAAGTTGATGTGGAGACAGGTTAAAATTGCAGTTTATAACAGATAATTAATTGCAAACAATTATTAGGACTTCTTCAATTTGATGGAATAAGCTAAGGTTGTAACTCATAACGGAAGGTTAGGTAGAGATGTCAGACACTGCGTAAATAATTTGCATCCACTTCCATTACCTTCTTTTCAGCCTCATATTTTTTTAATATTTATTGTCTATATAATAAGTTGTATTTTTTTGTTAAAAATTATTTCCTGTCGACTCTGCGTACATAGCCTATTTCAATTTATCTTTTCACTGTAAAGCTTAAATTGAAGGTTTCTGATTTGAAATAAATAAAGGTGTACCTAGGTGTAGTACACCCACATTTCAAAAATGACTTTGGTTTCGGAAGTCGGTGGCTTTGGTTGTTGCGTTTGATTTATGTCACCGACTTCCGAAACCAAAGTTATTTTAGATCTTGTAGCGTTGTTTTGGAGACGGTTGAATATGTTTGTTATTAAGTTTTTATTTATTGCTTTTTAACATCACATAATATCACTGCAATCCCCAAAGGTGTGCCTCGATATGTAACGAACGGTCACCCATCCACAGACTGACCTCTGCAAGCGTAGCTTAACCTTCGATCAACCCGTGCGGCTGTTTTTATTTAGCCACGAGCTCCTCCCAGCTCCTTATTGTACCTACCTATGATCCACAATCAAGATATTGATTGATTGATTGGTTCTATTCTATTTAAAATACTAAATATAGCATTACGCCTGTATCCCATAAGGCAGAGGTGTACCTTAAACACACCCTCATTTCGCCAGTTATGTTTAAGTCCCATGGAACAGGGGGCGAGCCTATTGCCATCAATCGGGCACGAATCCAGACTTATACTTTTTAGTGGGTCGGTTTTTAATTTATATAAAATACAAAAGCGTTAATTCAAATTTACCAATGGCATGACGCTTATGGCGACTTCTGCCATTTTTGTTTTATTGAAATGTTCTAAGTACTTAAAACATAAAATATAATATACCCAAAGTATTGTGCAGTAAGTTTTTCAATACTTAAATTGAAAGATCTTTTCTCAATAATATAACATAACATCACGCCCGAATTGCCGCAGGATTGGGCAGAGGTGCACCTAGAGTAACACTCGCGTAATAGGGGGCCAGCCCTTTGCCATCAACCAGGCACTAATCCAGAGTAGGTACGGGCTGCTATTGAGAAATCCTAAATGGAAAAACCTACTCGTAATAGCAGTTTTTCCGAACCATGAATCGAACCCAAGACCTCATGTTTAGCAGTAGCGCTTTTGGCCATTAGGCCAACGAGGTAGTTCAGTACTTACAATAAACGTAAATATTAATAAACAAAATAAATAAAACAAGTACCAATTAAGAAGTAGGTTACAATGTTGCCACGAGAAAAGCCTCTTTCGTAAATCATCTCACAGAATCATACACATTTATAAATGTTTGAAATTCTGTTGTTGTTTTAGTTGGTTCAGATATTGTGTGTTTGATTTTCTGACATACTTTGATCCATCTCCGGGTGAACAAATCATACTCTGGCGTCGAAATCAGTAACGCATTCAGCATCGCAAGCGCTCAAACTAGGTGCGCGTGCGCCTTAGCACGTTCTGCAATTGTGTATGATTAAAAGGAGGTATACAATTTTAAATATAGGTAGTAACTTATGAGTACAAATGAATTTATAATTGAAGTGGCATGAGCAAGATAAGACTTCGTATAATGATCATATTAACACAAGTAATTACTAATCGTATTGAGTTAAGTACCATATCGTTAAAATATAACGATTTTCAAATGTTATTTAGGGAGCTTTATTGATGTTTATAATACTGGTATTCAGGGTTAGAAATAGCTGCATCCGGTTAGACTGGAAGCCGACCCCAACACAAATAGAAAATGCAAATGGCTAGACAGAGATGACGATATTGTTGTTTTAAATAAATAATTTTGTAATTAACATATTATTATGTACATTGTTAAACAACTCTGCTACATTTTTGAAAAAGACGTTATAAGTCTTGAATTTCGTGGGCTACATTTAAGCAATCACCTTCAATTTTTTTAATTTAAGGGAGAATTTAACTGTTATGTATGGTAGTATTACTTATTCTTAGTTATTTTATTCCAAAATGAATTTGTCATATTCTTAACCAGCAGGTACGTATGACTTAAAAACAGACGGATGGGTTAGTTAACAATCATCATCTGCAGAAAGCAGATCACTGCTGGAGCCTCTCAAATCGACCCTCAGTTACTCCAGTAACTCATTTCCTAAATTATTATTTCCAGACTACCAAGAAGTATGTGCAGCACTCAACCGCGTGCAGAAGGCACTGGGAGCAAGCGGGGAGTCGGCGCTGGCGGCGCGGGTGGCGGGAGCGGCGGGGGCGTTACTGTGCCCTGCGCTGCGGACCGCCCTGGCCACCCGCTCCGCGGTGCTGACGGCGGTCAGGCACAAGCGGTCTGGGCTCGCGCCACCGCACACACACCGTGCCACCGACCGATTGAAAGACGTACGTAGCTGGCTACCTTTCCTCTTGACTGTTGCAAATTGTTCAAATCCAAATCAAAAATGTTTAATTGCAAGAAAATAAAAAAGAAGAGAAAAGATCCAGAGTCTGACATCATTTTGCCAGCCATTATTAGTTTTTATGACATCCATAGACATGTCAATAATGCTTAGGTAGGTCTGACACACCCCGGGTAGTTTCAAGATTAAGGTCTAAATTTGCAGTTCAGGCCTATTTCTTTTGCAATGGCATCAGTTATTATACTCGTATATATCCCTAAAGAAGAACGACAATACCTACCTTTTTCACAAAGTTATCTACCATTTGAGCCCTTCAAAAACCTTGCAGCATTAACGCCAGAATATTCTGATCCTTCCACCATGTTATCTTTTAACCCAAAATTCTATCAACAGTGCATGGACGTACTAGGAGCGCACACGACGACAGGCAGTGAGTCTTCTGCGCTGGCGGCTGAGCTGCTGTCGATCCTGGGAGGACTGGAGCTGGAGAGTCTGATACAGGCGCACGACCAGGCGGCCGCGCTGCTCGATCCTGCGTGCTTTACGAGGGGCAAGAGGCATAAGGTAAGAGTGCAGTTTGTGTAGTCAGACCAGGAGCTGGATTTTCATCGCATAGTTAGCTGAGGGGAATTAACTACCGATAAATTAAATTGACGACCGATGTGACGCGGTGGGCGAAGGTCCGCCTGCGACGCAAGAGGTTGCGGGTTCGATTCCCGCCTTGGGACAAATGTTTGTACGATCTACAAATATTTGTTCCAGGTGTTCTGGGTATTTCCTATGTATAATGAAAATATCTATATATGTAATTTATTGTATTAAGTATATCAGTCATCTAGTACCCATAACACAAGCTCTGCTTAGCTTGGGGCTAGATGCTGCTGTGTGGATTGTCCAGCAATATTATTATTATTATTATTATTTATTATTATAAATGTGTTAGTACTGGTCAGAAGCAGTATTACTATACTCCATTTATAATAATACTAGCTGTCCCAGCGAACTTCGTCCCGCCTCAAAAGTTGAGTTACACTGCCATCTGTTAGAAATATATGGAACTTATTAGAGGAAAACGTTTAATTTGCAATTAAAAAAATATTAAGGTCAAAAATCGAAATAAAAACTATCCTATCTCTCAAGTTGGATCGAACTGCACATGGTGTGCGAATTTTATTATAATCGGTTAAGTAGTTTAGGAGTCCATTGAGGACAAACATTGTGACACGAGATTTATATATATTAAGATTAGAAAAAAAACGTTATAATATCGTCGTTATTTCTATAACAGCGTTTGTGACTTAAAGATAAAAACTTAGTCCTGATCTCACTAAATATAGTGAAAGTCAAGAAGTTCTTGTTAAGCGTACAATATTTTGCTCAAATCAAAATGCTTACGTGAAATTGTATTTTTATAATTTCTTATTAACAGATTACTTACCATTTATTATCCTACTAGATTATTATTAATGTGAAAGATTGTGATTGCTTACGTTTGTTACTCTTTCGGATTTTGATGAAACTTTAGTAATACTCTAAAGTTACATCACATTAGTAGCTTAAAGAGTTATAGAGCTATAATTTATAACGATACATACGCGGATGAAGCCGCGGTGTCCCGGATTCGTTCACGTGGGTAACATCAATAAGAAATTCCTTCAAAGTTTTTATCGAAACAACTAAAAGCAAAGGGAACAAACAATCTCAGGAAATAGGGAATTTCATAAACCGTACTTTTGTATTCGGACATTCCGGACCAAGTTTGTAAAAGTTCGCGTCCGCGGACCATCAAAATTATAAAAACGTTTTGAAAAGAATATTTTGTTCAAGATTGTTACCGAGTTTCATTTCCGACATGGCATTGTAAAAGTGATCGTTTGTTGTATTTCTAATTAAAAAAGTAATAATACCAGCCTGTTACTGTCCCTCAAAAAGACCAAAGCCACTTCTCGCTCAGCGAAGATACGAGCATCAAACACCATTCTTGCTCTAGGCGGGTTGACAATTTCAGACTTTAATTAGATACTTATATGTATATCCAGGTATCGTATCGATATCAGTGATGTCTTAAGTACATTAAGAAAACACAAAAGAAACTGACAAAGTAACATTGGTACTTGTCCGGATTTGAACCCACAACCTAATACTCGTACATGGGACTCGGGTTAAAACTACAGTGGGACACAGTAACAGGCTGTCATTTTTATTCATTATTAGCTGCGCCCTGCGGTGTTACCCGTGGTTAAAATTCACATTCATTAAACGCGCGCAGTTGAAATAATCGTTAAGCTTTCTGGAATTTCCGATTTTCTGCGCACTTGTTTCATTTTTCATTTTTCTAAGTAATGTAAGAACCGTCTACAAAGTAACAGGAAACTGAAAAATAAATAAATTAATGGAATCGATAAGCTCATTCTCAACTTATGGCGTGACCAAGGGAATCAGGAATTCATTTTTGTATTTACCTAAAGACTATATAGTGTGAATAAACTTGATTGTTATGTACTGTTATGTTGAATTATATGTTCAATAACTAGCACAGCTAATCATGACTGGCAGAGATTTAGCGATTAGTCAGTGTGAACTCTTCTATTGAGTACTTAAGTATTATTTTTATCTCATTATCTCGGTGTTCAGTAAAGAGAGATTTATCTGTCTATCTTATAATAATAATAATAACTCCTTGAAACATGAAAAGCAAATAATAAAATATAGAAAAAATCATCCGCATCACTGTCAACGGGAAAAGTGCCCAGAAGGCTGGCAGCAACAACTTTCTTTTTAATCAAGGCCCTTAGAAAAAATACAAAAGTAGCAAAATAAAATAAACTAATAAATACCAAACATAATACAATTCGTGTTAGTATACATCTTAAAAACATATATAATACTAGCTGTCCCAGCGAACTTCGTCCCGCCTCAAAAGTTGTGTTACACTGCCATCTGTTAGAAATATATGGAACTTATTAGAGGAAAACGTTTAATTTGCAATTAAAAAAATATTAAGGTCAAAAATCGAAATAAAAACTATCCTATCTCTCAAGTTGGATCGAACTGCACATGGTGTGCGAATTTTATTATAATCGGTTAAGTGGTTTAGGAGTCCATTGAGGACAAACATTGTGACACGAGATTTATTTATTAAGAAGATGTTTATCTATGTTGTTTTCCAGACTGGTAACAATTTGAATCACAAGGGTGAGAACGACAAGGCGCTGACGGCGCACTCGCCCGACGACCCCAGCGAACATATTAAAATTATCAAAATCGAGAAGACTAACGAACCACTTGGTGAGTATTACAGAAGGTGTACTCTGTGAAAATGCCCCCGCGAAAAGTCAGGTAAAGTGAGAGCTTGAACTGAACTGTCAATGCCTGACTGACATAATTATTATTTTTTGACATGTGTTGTATACTTTGTATAGCTTCAAGTTCTTCAAACTACCAGACAGACGTGTTGCTGGGGAGTTTGTTCCGCCACTTCTTCCCAGCAAAAACACTAGGAAGTGGTGAAGGGTGGGCGTTTTGGGGGACTGTCTTTTGTAAAAAGTGCTGATTTTCAGTCTAATTTGAATAAATGAATTTTGATTTTACGTTAGTCTGAAATGACAGGTCACTTCACCTAAATTTTCACGGGTTGATTTTTACAGACTAGCACTGTGGAACATAACATCACACCTGTATTATCCGAAGGGTTGGGCAAAGGTACATCTATAGTAACACCCACTTTTCGCCAGTTATGTTTAAGTCCCATGTAATAGTGGCGATGCTATTGCCATCTACCGGGTACAAATCCAGACTTCGGACTACTAATGAGAAAATTCCTGTTGCAAAAACTCAATAACGCTTTGCCCGTCCTGGGAATCGAACCTAGGACCTCACGCTCTGCAGTCGCGCTTGAGACCGCTAGACCAACAAGGCAGTAGTGGCTGTTGAACAATACAATAATATATTATGTGCTTTCATCAAAGTCCATTACAAAACTGGAATATGAGCAGTGACAGAATAAATCCTTAGTATCCCGGATGATGACTCGTGAAAATTTAGAGGAGAAATGTAACTATTTTCCATCTCCACAGGTGCTACTGTAAGAAACGAAGGTGAGGCCGTAATAATTGGCAGGATAGTAAGAGGTGGTGCGGCAGAGAAGTCAGGACTATTGCATGAAGGAGATGAGGTAAGAAATAAGTTAACTGTCATATTCTCCTGTCATATTAAAGATATACATCTCTATTTGCCGTCATCTTAAGAAACACCTCTTTTCTTGCCATATCATCTTTCACATAATCCATCCATCTTTTCTTTGGTCTTCCTCTACTCATGTAACCCTGCACATTCATACTCAAAACTTTCCTCACAACATGGTCCTCATTCCTTCGCATCACATGCCCATACCAAGATGATGGCAGAGATATATGTTTTACCTGAATACCCTCAAACTGTTTCATCACATAGACTGCTTAACAGAATCATTTTATTGTAAAATAAAACTCTTTAGTATCAAAGGACCAGGTGGTGTTAGTTTTGCAACCTTATTGCTGGTGCTCTAAAAAGCGCACTCTCCTCCACCAAACTCCTTTCCTATAACAGGATCAAGTGGTATCAGATTATCTCTTTCAGTCTATCACACGTCATATATTTATTTGTCCAGAATTTGGATTGTGGATGTAAGTCCAGTTCCTAACCCCTGTTGGTCCTCCGCAGCTCCTAGAAGTGAACGGCGTGGCGATGCGCGGCAAGTCGGTGCACGAGGTGTGCCAGGTGCTGGGCGCGCTGTCGGGCACGCTGTGCGTGGTGCTGGCGCCGCGCCGCGTGACGTCACGCGCGCCGCCGTCGCACCGCGTGCTGCACGTGCGCGCGCACTTCGACTACGACCCCGAGGACGACGTCTACATACCCTGTCGGGAACTCGGTCAGTGCACACAGGATATTATGACTGTTATTTATGCAGCTTTAACAAATTAAAAACAGCATTGCTTCCGTAATTGGGAGAATTTAGCAGCGCCTTGGAGTGGTCCGGCTTCAATATATCGACAACAAATACACAACTGACCATAACTATGATCCCGATTGATTACCAGTTTAACCAGGACACATACTCTCCATCCTTGAAACACAGCAGAACTGCTTGGCAACACAAATAGACAATACAGTAACTGCTGTTTCGCTTGGAAATAAAAATCCTCATGAGTTCTGATGAAAAGTTTCATCTGCTCCTCAAAAATTAAAATCTGAATTCTATAACCATAATTTTGATTTACAGGTATTAGTTTCCAAAAAGGTGATGTCCTTCACGTGATCAGCCGCGAGGACCCCAACTGGTGGCAAGCGTTCCGCGAGGGAGAGGAGGACCAGACTCTCGCCGGACTCATCCCCAGCCAGGCCTTCCAGCACCAGTGAGTATTCACCTTGGGGTTTTCAAGGATACTGCCTTACACACTTACATGGATCAAGCCATAACTTCTGTTTTACATCAAGCAAGTACGGCAATAGTTGTTCAATCGTTAAGATCTTTTATTTATCCAGAGGCAATTCTCAACTCTTTAATGTTTAGTAATTTCGTTGATAAATAAATTATCTAAGCTCCGGATTTTCTGGCTGTATTCATTCATTTTAACTGTTTAAGACTTGCTTGTAATACTCTAAACAATGAGCTTGTAAATGAATGGGTTATACAGATTCGGCGTTCTGGCCCACAAAATTGTACAACAAGTAAACATGCCTCTTCTATTTTCTAGGCGAGAGTCAATGAAGCTGACCCTAGCGGGTGAAGTAGCAGCCAGAGACAAACCCCGCAAGGGAGGCACCCTACTCTGCGCGAAGAAACCGCCGCGGAAGAAGAAGGGAAAGAAAGCCACGAGCGAAGCTGGATACCCGTTGTACTCTACGTCTGGAGGGGATGGTGAGTTGCTTTACATCACGCTACATGGTGAAGGGGCAGAAGCAAAAGAGAGAGGTGTATTGCATGAAGGTATTCAAGTAGAAAATGAAAACAGAGTCATGTATCATTGTGTGTACAGACGAAAAAAAACACTTTTGTTTCCGATTTTATCCACCCCGATAGAGAAGCTACCAGTACCAGCCTATTACTGTCCCACTGCAGGGCAAAGGCCTCTTCTCATACAGAGAAGGCACGAGCATTAATCACCACGCTTGCTCAAGACGGGTTGGCGATTTCAGACTTATATTAATTAGATAAGTCCAGGTTTCCTCACGATGTTTTCCTTCACCGATGTCAATGATGTCCAAGATAAACTTAGAAAGTACATATGAATTGAAAAACTCACATTGGTACTTGCCCAGATTTGAACCCACAACCTCGTGCACAAGAGGCGAGGCCTAAACCACTGGGCCATCATGACATTCCTAAATCACTGGGCCATCATGACATTCCTAAATCACTGGGCCATCATGACATTGACATTGACATAGAGAAGCTACTTCCCTTTAATTAAAGATTAATTATAAAATCTGTACAAATTTGTCCTATATAACCCAAGCATTAAGTACATTGGCAATTAAAGTTCGGTTGAGCAGTAAATATCCCTGAAGGATAAACTGCGAGATGCCCATTCCAAAAAAAAAATACATTGGCAACGAAAATGTGTCCATGAACGCATCTCAGTACCTTAAGCCCATCTACACAAACCATCCAAATCGTCCCACAAAGTAGCATTATAAGTGAGATTAGTGAGATTAAACCTTCCAGAATACGAGCAAGAGGAGATCCTGACGTACGAGGAGGTGGCGCTGTACTACCCGCGGGCGTCGCACAAGCGGCCCATCGTGCTCATCGGCCCGCCCAACATCGGCCGCCACGAGCTGCGCCAGCGGCTCATGGAGGACAGCTCCAGGTTCGCGGCTGCTGTGCCACGTAAGTCTTATTTATCTAACTTACTTTTTCCTAGCTATACCGCTTGGCTAGTTGTCAGACTTCTGCGGAGTTCTGAGTGCACGTAACGACTGACATAAATCTACAAATTATATACCAACCATACCATAGGGACCAGCGGGTTAACGTGCTTTCCGAGGCACATAAGACCTACTGTGATATTTAATAGAATGGTCATCGTTGTAATCTGTAATCACATAACATTATATGTACATTGGGATTGGTTGCCATGGTAAAGGTGTGTTGTGGTTTGGGAATAGTGTGATGATTCATAATTTCATGACATAGCCAAACGACATCTCCAATAATACTGACCTAAGACTTAAAGTTGACATTGAAAAAAATACTAAGGTTTCATCAAAAGTGTCCAAGTCTAGCCTTTTTTAACTAACATTTTATTTCCTACTAGAGGAAATGAAAATTTGGAATTAATTTATCGTCATATTATTATTTCTTACCATCTTGTTCTTGCCACAGATACGTCACGTCCTCGCAAGGACCACGAGGTGCCTGGCCAGGATTACCACTTCATATCGCGCACGCAGTTTGAGGCAGACATACTAAATAGAAAGTTTGTTGAACACGGAGAGTACGAGAAAGCCTATTACGGTAAGCAAACCTTTCAATTAACCCAGTTGGTTTAATGTCAAAGACTACAAAGACTACTACTACAAATAATTACAACAATGGAACTCTACAAATGTTTACCTTTTACGCCTTTTGTGTTTAAAATTTTCTGCTCAGCTTATTTTAAATGTTTGTACTACATAATCAGAACTCATTCTTAAGGCTGAGTATCAGCACAGTCTCAGTTTTGAGCTTGAAAAGTTACATACAACATTGTGAAGGGCGTATTGGAGGTCCCTAATGCACCACTTCCCAGAGTTATTACCGGGAAAAAGTTGCGCAATAAAGTCCCCAGCAAAAATTTGAAGAAAAAACACAGTACAGCAAATAATATTTCCCTTATACCCTATCCCAGGCACATCGCTAGAAGCGATACGAGAAGTAGTGAACTCAGGGAAGATCTGCGTGCTGAACCTACACCCTCAGTCGCTGAAGATCCTCCGCAACTCCGACCTCAAGCCTTACACCGTGTTCGTCGCACCACCCAGCCTGGAGAAACTCAGGCAGAAGAAGATCAGAAACGGAGAGGCTTTCAAGGTAATGTGCCTTTTGAATGGATCCAGTGTAAGGTTTCCACCAGCTAGAAACACATAAAGAACATATTGGGAACGTTCTTCGCCTTGGACTATATTCCCTGATAAGTTAAAATAAATTTAAAACAGTTCGTTTTATCTGTCAATAGCGGTTCGTATCAAATAGATAAATTTTTTAGTGTATTTCACGTTCAAGTTGACGATGACATGAATTTGGTAACATGAATTAAGAATTCGTTCTCGCCTCGTGACTAGTTACGACGTTTATTCATATATTTGATTATAATTTTCAGGAAGAGGAGTTAAAAGAAATAATCGCAACCGCACGAGATATGGAACTACGATGGGGCCACTTGTTCGACATGATTATCATAAATAACGACACCCAACGTGCCTACCAGCAGCTGCTGAACGAGATCAACAGCCTGGAGCGCGAGCCGCAGTGGGTGCCGGCGCACTGGCTCAAGCACACCTAGCGGCACGCCGCCCACGCCGGCCACTCCAGCCACGCCTGCCACGCCGGCCACGCCAGCCACAGCGTCGCGCTCCGCGCCAGGGACTTCGGTATGACCAAGCTGATCTTGATGTTCGATATCATCACGCAAATGGTTTTACATTTGCTTTTCTACTTCCTGAACGTTTGCGACGTCAAAAAGAAATTTAAAAAAAGGACGAACATGAGAATACTCGGTAGCGATAGAGAGCCATGTAGAGAGACGGATACGATAGAGTTCTCGGGTCGTAACGATGTAGCTGAAAATATAGAATTTAGAAATGTGTTCCCAAAATCTTGTTTAGTTGAAATTGAATATTTAAATCAAAACGAAAATACGAAATCTTTTACGTTAGTGTAACTCGATTGTACTTTCGAGTCGATTTTTACAGAACGAGTGTATTTTAATCGTTTCAAACATCACTTTAGTTTAGTTATGGGTTTATTTCAAAAATATTGTAAGTGTTACAAGTGAGGTGCGATTTACTTATGAAGATGAGTGTAGAGGTGGTGTTATTAATTCAAAATGAGAGAAATAAAATAATATTTATTAATTAAAGTCGACATACCACGAGAAATTCGTACGTTTTTATCCGCATTAATTGGTGAACTATTAATTTTGCAAATAAATAATATTGGCTATGAAATCACTGACTGGTGTTAAGAATGTTGTGTGCGTAGGTAATTATAGTGAATACAATAAAAGAGTGAGTTATCCTATAAATCCATAGCGAGATTCTTTTTAAAGTTTAACACAAAATATACTGCCTTATTCGTGGATGTTACGTCATTTTAAACTTCTAAGTAATTGTTTGTTAAAATGAGAAACGAAGGATGGTTAGTGTTATCTTTGTTTCTTATTTTAATAATATTTAGAAATAGTTATTATAATAAATGACCCCGAGAGTCAGTCATTAAATCCTTCGGTAGTTTAGACATTTATATATAAATATTCGAAATAATATTTTTAACGTTTTGTCCTGACTGACTCGGCATCGCACGCCCCAAACTTTTGAACCTAAGATTATGAGTGTATTTAAGCGCCAATAAATATATACTAAAATTCCCCTCTTTGAATAAAGGCATGTTATAGTATATTTATTGCTTCATATTTTCATTTGTACAAGGCTGTTGATCCAATATCTTTACTTGTATTGAAAAAAACCCTGCAATGTGCCTCTACACAGGCAACAAAAAAAAAATTGCCAGTTTGAAAAATGTAACAAAAATAAGAAAACCTTTTGGTTTCATTAATTTAATAAGGTATTATTATTTTGCAAATAAATTGCTGAAAACTACGAAACTAATACATTCCAAAGTGATTATAGAATACATTCCTTTAGTAGTATTAATGTTCGTAATATTAATAAAAGAATATAATGCAATTGTGAAGACTGTCCAATGCGTACATCCATTATATCTTTCGTTGCTGTCCTGCAGAATTTTCTCGTTAGTTCCAATTCTTGGATAAAATTACGTCGTCAAAGATGTTTGTGATTAATACACTTACTTATAAAATATTTCGCAAGTATTGCCAGTCCGAAAAATTATATTAAGCATGTTAAAAAATAATAAGATTGTTAAAAAATTCTAAAATAATACACCAACAATAATGCAGAGGAATTTATAGTTTGCAATGGATAAAATAGATAGTTAATAAATGCGATGATAAAACAATAAAGTATTTCTCTAAAATGCCAAATTTATACGGTACGTAGTTATTTAAAAAAATAGAATTTTTTGAAAGATTTCTCCTGTAGTCTTCTTGTGGATTTCTCTATAAAGAAATGACTAATGGTAGGACGTTAATAGTTCCAATAAAACCGATTTAAAATTAAAACTGCTATTATAGTGAGTAGAAAAGCAATATTTTATATCCGTATAATCAATTTACCTACTGTACAACGACATATCTGTTTTTTATAGTATACCTATTTCAATTAATATTTTCGGCCAATAAATTATTCTTTTTGGCAAATTTACCCATTTAACGTATAGACTACCTATAGATAAAATAATATTAGAATGAATATTCGCGGTTCCGGATTGTAACCAGAAAATATTAATAATTTACATCTTCATGCAAGTATTTATTATTAAAATTATTTTATAATAGAATAAAGCCGCGGAACTTATTTCATATGACGGAGTAAATAAGTGATAAGTTCGATGATTCAAACTGTACAGGACAATAATAACATAGGATAATGCTCGAGGAAGTGGTTCTACAACGGGATACTGAAAATAGCCCTTAAAAACATAAATAAATAGGTTTGTTTACAGTATCTTACTTATATTCGCAGTTACTACACTAGGTACAAAGTTTGAAATGTATGATTTAGAGTTAATATATACGTGTTCTGTCTCACGAAGGCGGGCTGCCCTTATGTGTGTGTGTCTGATGCACGTAAACTGTTGAAAATAAAATACGGACGTGCCTGATGTAACGTTAATTAAGGGACTTTTTCTTCTTCGCGTGCATCGATACAATTATAGATTTAAACATAGGCAAGTACGTAGATATACAACATAAACAAAGAAAGAAAGGTAGAATAAACATTAATTTTGGACACGCACATTAAATCTAAGTAAAAAAAAAATACAAGTTTCACACTTTCAGTTTCACTCACACAGACACAATATATACGTGTATCTAAAATCCTACACACGTCTTCGTTAGATAGAACATTAGTACTTACTATTAATATTATCTGGTTACTGACACATAACCACTGGGATAAAGCTCATTGCAATACAAATTAGCATACGCCAACCATATTCTAAATTACCAGATTAATTAGTTCCGATAATATTTGTATATCTATGTAGATAGACATGTGCATCCAAATAATTTAGTGCCAAATATATAAGGCCACGATGAACTGTGGATTTAATATTCATTTTTAACGTAATCACAATTTTTAAATATGTTATTTTATATTGTATGTTGTAGGTCATCATTACCAATTTCATGTTATGTGTATTGATTTTGAGACATTGTGTCATATAACAGTAGTGTATGAAACTATCATGTGCAGGTTTTATACACCACTGTCTAATATCGTGTAATTACATCAAAAACACAATGCGCCACGATAGACAGAGAAATAGACCGAGGTTTCCCTATTGAATGGTGAAATAAATACGAGCAAGAAGATATGAGAGAGACGAAGTGTACTTGCGGCCAGTTATTGTCTATCAAATAAAAGAGATAGGTATTTGCGACACGGTTACTCAGTCTCTTTCGACAGGTGGTCATTTCATTTAGGGCATTACTCAGTCTATTTCTCTATGTCTATGCGCGTCACAGGTTCGTCCACTACAGATAACAATAAAATCATTCAAAACTGTTCTTTTATCAAAAAGAAGGTTCTTTTAAAACATTATTTTGTTAAAGAAAGTGTTTTAATAAAACCTTTTTAATTTCACGTGAAAGCGATAAAGTCTGTCATTTAAGGTACTATTTTTGTTTTTCAAAATAAGAACTTTACGAGAGTGTAGATATAGATTTTTTTCCGATCGATCGAAAAATGGCATTAGTTGTGTAAGTTATTTCGTATTCTTATAAAATATAAATCAGTTGTAACCTGTGGAGGTGCTAAAACTTGTAAACTATAATTTGTTTTTTTTTTACATAATTCTGTGAGTCTTTAAGTTATTGATAAACTATTATGAGCGCGAATAATGTTTGGAGTGTACTTAGGTATTAAAATTTTCATCATAGAACAATTTTCCATACATTTTTCATGCTCTTAATACGAAATTGTGGATTTGTCGATCTTCACAGTATTGATATTATCTTATTTATAAATAGCCATGTATATAATTTATTAACAATGGAGGAAATGATAAAGATATAAATAAATAACATGTTAATAGTGAACAATTTATTGTAAATAATAGAATACCTATTAAATTTAATATCAGATAAAAATGTTTGTTTTATTTTTATTTGTCCTTAGGATATTTATGTCTGAAATAGTTCAAAACATACTGGAGTTATTTTCACGAAAAGAAGATTTTTATTTTGTGAATAACTCTGTAATCCCGGAAGAGACAGTGTACCTGTGTCCAAATACAGAGTACAAGTACGACCAAGATGCAGGCATGATGCAGGCGGGAAAACACAACTAAAATAAAAGCACAGACGCCAGCACATCAGGCTGCCCCAATGTGTCAAATTTATTTGTTAGTTTTACAACTTTATTGCAATAGAATAAGGTTCATATTAAAATGGGAATTTAAATTTGACAGTTTAGAGTAGCTTGATGTGCTGTAGTCTGTACCAGCCTATTCACTATGTTGCAATTTTATTTGACAAGCAGTGACACTCTGAACTGCAAACTTAAGTCGGGCATGCTGTACACTCGATAAGTCATATCATGCTGTCATAGTCCTATGATGACAGGACCCATTTTGTGCTCCCCAAAAGGAACGGAATATAACACCTAACGCCTCCTAGCTCCGGGGTGCCATCGAGAGTTTCTTAGAAAATGCCATAGGTATTCATGGCTCTACCTGAGTTTCAAAGTCACAAGATATCATAAAGGAAATCCACAAGTATAAATCAAACTAGCCACTAGCAGTATCAAAGAGGGGTCTGGGCGAAAATCACGTAATTGTCAAACAGAGAAAAATTGCGAGAAAATTGGGTTAAATAAAATTATAAGTATATTTTATTTAATAAATCCAACGCAAGTACACTAGAAAAACTAAAAAAAACTCTGATTGGGGGATGGGGGAAGGTTGAGCCAAATCTCACGATGTCTCACCAGTGAAAATTCGACTCACATAATCAATGGACACTCCCCTTTCGATGTTAAGCACCCAGAATATAGGTGGAAAAATAATTCGCTCATGTTCCCACATCCAAGTCGCTATATTACGTAGCTATAAATGACTTCTGTTCATGCTCAGAACCCGGCTGTTGAAACCAAAGCTAAGTGTCTAAAAACACTATGCCGAAGTTACACCCTGTTCCTCATACCCCAAAATCAGAAAAGCATTTGATAACTTGGAACACCAACAGCTCCTTCAAGCCGTGTAACAGTGCGCAGTCGCAGGACCACCGAACAGGTGGTTCAGTGCCCACCTCACCGACTGCTCTCTTTGCGAATCGCCATTACGGTGTAGTCGGCGAACTCAGCCTCGTCATGTGTGGCGTGTCGAGCGGCTCCGACTTCGGTCCCGTAAGGTACCTATGACAACAGCATGAGCAGTGTAGTTTATAGCTATCACAAATACATATATATGTATGCGGATGACACTTGCCATGTCTATTCAGGCAAGGAAATAAAAGTAATTGAAAGTAATATTCAAGAAGTATTCACTAATAATATGATATGAGTCCACGATAATTACATCATAATAAAAATAAATAAAACCAAGGCATGCGCATACGATCACTTTCAAAATATTGATCGTACGCCGCGCGTAGGGGGGCACAGCTATGAGTGTCTACACAGTGAGGAAATGGCATCGTGTGAGTATGAAAATATTGAGGTAGTGGAGAAATACAAGTATGTACTTGGATTTAGTTATCACACTGTACACCTAAGTGACAAACTCAGGTATAGGCTACTGAATAGGGCAACATTGAACATGGTCAGCAGACCATGTGGAGAGTTAGAGCTTAAAGTTGTAGGGATCTCTTATGGCCTGATATGGTAACACTGAACACATAAAGGACAAAATAATAAAATCAGATTCATGAAACTTTTAGCAGACAAAAATACAAAAATCTAAAAATGACAGCCAGATCAACAGCTTAACGTGCTTTCCGAAGCACGGAGGAATCTCGTTATACTACGAAGGGTCACCCATGCACAAACTGACCTCGGCATGCGTAGCTTAACCTTCAATCAACCCGTGCGGTTGTTTTTAATCTAGCCATGCTCAACCAAAGCCTCAGCCGAACAGCTACTTTTAACAGTCTGCCATGCAACAAGGAAATCTGCGTTTCAAAGAAATGATTTAGAAATAAGTTACATTAGTACTGTTCATTTGATTTGAATTTGAATTTGTTTATTTGATTGTTTAATGATGATGAAAAAGTCTCATTAGTAGATTTAATTCTACACCATACTGGCAACCCAAAGTAAGTGGCACTCTTGACATTCCATTTATTTGACACAATTTGACAGCTGACGTTCCACTTTCTAAAGGGAGCGAAAATCAACAAACAGTAAAATATTATTTCGTCCCAACAGTTTAAAACTCCACCAAATCATTATATCTTAGCTAAAATGCCGTCCATGAAAGTGGAGGGTGACAGTGATGGCGATGGGGAGATGTCGGGGGCCGATACCGAGCGATCCAATGGGTCATCGAGAGGTCCCGATAGGGATTCGAGTGCCGAAGAAGCTGATGAACCAGATTCTGATGATTCCTCGGAGATGGATGAGAGCGAGTGCGAGAGGCGACGGAACGAGTGCCTCGATAACCTAGGTTCGTACCCCTTAAGTCTCCTTGTCATGTTTTGAGGTTATGTTTACAAAACATCAATGTTTTTGGCGGAATTGTTGATAATTGTTTATTTTTATTCTCTATCGGGCTGTGAAGGAATCTTGTTGAATGCTATAGCTGCTTGTCAGCTAAGAAAATAGCTGTAATTAATATTTTTGGAATAGATAATAGGTGATGGGTTGGCAATCTGTTCCTAGATATAGATTTGTTTTCGTCTTTTGACCCAGATTGTTTCTGCGCTAAATTCTTAAACTATTTCATAGCGTTTATGGTCAATGTATGTCATGTTACAACTGGACAATGCTTTCCATATGCAGCAAAGTCTCACTGTTGTTTATTATTGTTATTATCAAAAGGAATGATAAGATTTTCGTCACTCAACATTAGTCAGTACTTATATCATTTACATTTGATAAAGCTAAGAAAGATAAGCAAATCAAACTATCTTGACTTGGCTTGCAAGATTTTTGCTTTGTATCACCTGGACTTGGTGATTGTTGTGATAGCCAATGGCTTAATAGCCACCAGCATCAACCAACTCCTGAAGAAACTCTTGTTGGGCAGCTGGATCAAGGGCTTGATTCTGAAAGAGGTTCTTCAGGATAAGGCTTGTACTGTTGGGATATTGATTTCCATAGAGCCTTGTCTGCTTGTATCTTAGTCCCTGTTCTGGATAACAGGGGTTACTATCTCCGCTTACACAGTTTTTATCCAACCTTTATTCATTGCACATAGCTGTGTATAAATTAGATTTTTAAATATTCCAATATGAAAACATTTAAAACACTTCCACTGTTTCTGTAATTAATTACTGATAAATGTCCACCTGCACCTTCCCACTCCTGGGCAAAGACGTTTTGGCGGTATGAGGAACAGAGTGTAAATTTCTAATCCTCCATTAAAAAGGGAGGTACCTCCAACCAGATGGTTGTTGTGTCTGCTGGTCTACTGCCCGACGGTTGTTGTTTATGTGTTCAATCACATGGATAAATGGAATGTTGCAATGTAGGAAACGTCAGATTTAGTTCATATGTGACAAGATAAATGTTACTACAACATCATGATTAAGACAGCTTGAATTGCCCAGTATCTTGGTTTATAGCCGGATTTGATCCAATTGATCAAGCAAACAAGATATAAGAATGGACAAGCTAGAAACTTATTATATCACATGTATGAATGTAAACAAAGCAAAAAGAGAATGTAAGAATCCTAGCATTTGGGCATTCTGTAGTTTCTGCTTAACCCCATGAGACAAACATGCAAGTTTATGTATGTATGTGTGTATAGACTTATTACAGTGTGCAAGTCTTGAAATATTTATTTATTTATTAAAACTTCATACACAAGTACAAATAACCATAACTAACAAACAAAGGCAGAATTAATGCCTTGGGCATTTTCTACTAGTTTACTTACTTGCTGGACAATCCATACAACATCATCTAGCTCCAAGCTAAGCAGAGCTTGTGTTACGAGTACTAGATGACTGATATACTTAATAGAATACATTACATAGATATATATTTTTATTATAAAAAGCAAATACCCAGAAATCCCAGAACAAATATTTAATAAAATATAATAAACTCAATTATTTGCTTCCATTTTCAGCAAATCTGGAGCGTCAGTTCTCAGTTCTCCGTGAACAGCTGTACTGCGAGAGAGTGAAGCAAGTTGATCACCAGCTGGCTGAGGTGCGCGGCGGGCGGTCCCAGGAGTACCTTGGACCTCTACGTAGATTGCAGGAGAATATGAGGATTAGGTAAATGTCAACAGTAAAAGTATAAATGTAAACAAAGCAAAGAGAGTATCTAAGAATCGTATTAAGTAGCATTCTCAAGTTAATGCTCACTCCAGTAGGAAAAAGGAGTGGGCTTATGAAAGTAGGCCAACAAGAAAATTATTAAAAAGATCTCACATACAAACATACTCACACCTTTTTCCTGGGGGAGGTAGAAACTACAGGAAGTCATCTGCTATGATTTTTACACATTCATAGATTTGGTCATACACACAAGCTGGTTGGGATAAGTACACACCTGAATTTTCTAAGAAGTTTAGTTACTGTTAAGGAGAGTTAATCATAAAAAAAAAACATAATGATATATTTATTACTCATACTACCGTCTGATGTCCTGAGAAGAAAAGAAAGAAAGAAATAAACTATATTTTTTGGGACATGCACAGGAAATATAAACTATGAAAACTGGCTCCTCTTCCACATCCTACTTTTCAGTTTATAAAGTAATACAGATCAGATAAAAATCAGGATTGTATTGGCCTTAAAACATAATAAATAGTCCATTTCTAAGAGTACACATCATCACCTGCCTAGTGTTTTCCCAATTATGTGGGGGTTGACCGGATGTAGCTGAACATGTCATTTCTAAGAATACATATCGACAAAATGTAACATAACATGCATAATCTCCGAAGGGTTAGGCAGAGGTGCATTAATAGTACACCTACATTACGCGAGTTTTATTTAAGTCCCATGTAATCAGGAGCGAGCCTACTGCCATCGACTGGGCACGAATTGGACGGCACGGTTGGCGCAGTGGCTGAGCGATCGACTGCTGCGCCGCGTGTCGTGGGTTCGATTCCCGCACGGAACAAATATTTGTATAACCTACAGGTAATTGTTCCGGGTCTGGCTGTTTGTGTATGTGAGTTTGAATGTTTGTAAACGCACCCACGACACAGGAGAAATTCCTAGTGTGGGGCAACGTTTTTAAAAAAAGAAAAGAAGAAGAAAGAATTAAGACTCAAGACTCAGGAGATCCAGATGGAAAAATCCAATACCACTTTGCTCGACCCGGGACGCGAATCCAATACTTGCTAAACAGTAGCTCTTGCAACCACAAGACCAATGAGGCAGTGTTAATGAAACTCTATGAAAATTAACAATAAGAGTTAATTTCACCTAAAAATACAAAAACACGAAAGGTAGATAAACTTACTTTAAGTCTGATATGAACTGCATACAGACAGACTCTGCAGATTAAAGCATATCTAGTTTAAAAAATACATAAGTGGTAATAATTATGAAAACATCCTAATTTCTTTGTTTTCTTGAGTAGTATGGATACAGATAAAAAATTAATAAAGTAGGTAAATATTGATTCTTAAAAAAACTAAATAATTTTGAGTTGAATTTACTGCATATGCTTCATAACCGTTGACACGTTTATTTAATAGGTCTTTACCTATGAAATTGCCGTTTTGTATGAAAAAATTTAAATGAATTTTTTTCATGTATTTTTTATTTGTATTAATCGAAGTAATCACCCATGCAATCAATGCATCTTTGCCAACGCAGTGGCAGTTTATTGATGCCCTTCTTAAAGAAATCAGCTGGACGGGAGGCAACAAATTCTTCAAAGGCATTTTGTACTGCCTCTCGGGTATTGAATTTTTTTCCCGCCAAGAAGTTATCCAAATTCTGGAAAAAGTAGTAGTCTGTAGGCGCAAGGTCTGGTGAGTAGGGCGGATGACGGAGAGCTTCCAACCCCAGTTCTTGCAACTTGGAGACCGTCTGCTGTGCAGTATGAGGTCGCGCGTTGTCGTGCAGGAGCAGCGGAGACGAGCGATTGACCAATGCTGGTTGGAGATGTGCCAGCTTCTGCATCATTGTGTTCAATTCTTCACAGTACACATCTGCAGTAATGCTCACCCCGTTTGGTAAGAAGCTGTGTTGAATCACACCGGCGCTAGACCACCAAACAGTGACCATCACTTTTCTTGGGGTAAGTTTTCGTTTAGGGCATTGTTTAGGTGCTGAACCAGGATCCAACCAACTTGCTGAGCGCTTGCGGTTATCAAACAGAATCCATTTTTCATCGCAGGTAACAATGCGGTTCAAAATTCCTTCATTTGTGTGTCTGTTGAGCAGTGCAAGGCACGTCTCGACGCGTACTTCGCGCTGGCGATCATTGAGTTCGTGGGGCACCCATTTGTCAAGCTTTTTTACCTTGCCAATTTGACGCAAATGGACCAATATTGTTTTGACGCTAACGTCGAAAGCTGCTGCTAATTCAGCCGTAGATTGTGTATCATCAGCTTCCACAATCGCCTTTAATTCGTCATTGTCGACCAAAGTCTTCGGACGACCGCGAGGTTCATTTTTCAGGTCGAAATTTCCAGAACGGAAGCGAGCAAACCAATAACAGGTAGTGCGTTGGTTTGTAGTGTTAGCTCCGTAAACGTCGTTGATGTTGCGTGCCGCTTGTGCCGCGTTGCTGCCACGACGGTACTCATATTCCATAATTACTCGAATTTTTAACGTATCCATGATGACGAAAAAGATTTAAATGCGATGAAAATGTAACACTAATCAATAAACAAATGACTACTTTTGGAAAAAAAAATCCATGTTTTTAAAATAAAATTAATTTGAAATTAGAATTCTTAGCCAAACAAAAAATATTTTGATTTGAAATGGCCAGTACTGCAGAACGGCAATTTCATAGGTAAAGACCTAATATTTATAAGATAATGAAATAAGCGAAAGCGCTGGAAGGGTACTCCCTACAAGAACATACACTGACCTTATTGGTGATGTTCTTCAAAAGGGTCAGGTGCGTAGTACTCACAACCGGCGTGCGTGTATGATCCAGATGTATGAACGTAAACGAAGCAAAAGGAGTATAATTATCGGCAAGTAACTTGGCAAGATTCGTTAGATCGCACAAGTCGTTTTTTAGGTCTCTTTATGTTAAAGAGTTATTGTTATTGTTTTTAAATTTAGTTTTTGTTACGAGTTGATATTATTGTTGTTGTTTTAAATTAAAATATTAAGGCAAAAAAAGGTACCTATGCCTTTTTTCGCATACTTTTTGAGCATACTTTCCCCGTATGCATATTATTTATAACTCCCAATAAACTTTACGAATTCCACTCCCTTCTTCAACTTTCTTCTAATCAGATATTATTAAATATAAATGATGGCAATAACCATAAAATAATGACGATCAATAAAAGTCACCACTTTTTTGTTCCACTAAGTGCACGATGCGCGAACTTACCCCCACTACGCCAAAACCTTGCCAACTTACGTGCTGGTGACTATATGTAAGGATTGAAGCAGGTGGCGCTCTGTAGTTTCTGCCTATCCCTATGGGAAATAGGCGTGAGTTTATGTATCTTTGTATAATAAAACAAATATGGAGTCATGGTGAATTAGCCAATTCTTCGTAAAGACATGGTTTGTTCTTAAATATACGTTTTAACAAAATTTTAAACATGCCATACCAATTCTAGCAGAGTATGAGGATAATGATTTTCTTATCTTGTTACAGAATTGAGGTGGCAGGCATACTGAAGCAGATGCGTATAGAGAACATTAAGCACAAGTACGAGGCTGAGGAGCAAGCTGCACACCAGCATTTCAAGGTAGGATTAGCTTTAAAGTGGTCATTTTAAAACGTTAAATTCACTTCTGCAACGAATTTTGTAAGTGAACAGGAGAAAACAGAGATACTTTTTTGTTTTCGAGCTCTGAAAACACGTGAAACTAACAATTAAATAAGTTAAAAAATTGAATTTAGTTTGAATACATGAAGAATTAAATAAAAATGAGTTTTCAACGGTATATTTCAAAAAAATGTTTTAAAAGTATGCTAGATGGCGCTGTTCTCAATTATTAGCACACATCTGTTCGCCCGTGTTACAAAATCGCACCACTAGATGGCGTTAGCAGTTCTAAATTTCAGCAGCGGCGACGTGAAATGCATTCGTAAAACTTTTTACGACACGGTGGGGTTGTTAAATCCCTCGTCTTGTTTTACATATTTTTAACAACTTGAAGTTAAAAGTGTGTTTCTTTCATATTTTTTTTTTCATTATCGGCTGTTTTTTTTTGGTTTTAATTAGGTCAATCGATTATTTAAATGTAATATTATGGAACTCTTTACCCACTAATAAGTTCTTTGTTCTAATTTCACTATCAATACAAATACTTGTCTTGAGATGGCTAGTATGGTTTCGTATGATAAAGAATAGATATACCTAGCATAGTATGGCAACTCTATGGATGACGTAGGTCCCCCATAAAAGACTTCAACGCAACACGCGCACTATTCAGCCATTGTTTTTATTTCTATTTTCATCGACTTTTCTATTTCAATAGAACAATGAAAACGAAATGTATTGAGTCCTTAGTTGATACTTAGATGTTTTTTTGTCGCGAACAATATTGATTTTAGATGTCGCTCTTATACGATTACTTACTTCTTTAAAATTAAAATGTTTAATAATAACGTACCAGACTATAATTGTCGCACTACAGGGTTTTGGCCCCTTCTCATACAGAGAAGGCTTGAGGATTTATCGCCATGCTTGCTCTAAGCAGGTTGACGATTTCAGATTTCATCATCTGCCTAGCTTTTTCCCAACTATGTTGGGGTCGGCTTCCAGTCTAACTGGCTGCAGCTGAATACCAGTATTTTACATGGAGCATTTCCTATTTTACCTCCAGAACTCAGTTACTGGGTAACACGATACCCCTTAATTATAATACGATTTCAGACTTAACTACATTAATTAAGTATTTAAAATTATAATTAGTTTAAATACAATAGGCAGGTACTATTAAATCTTGATTGCTATTAATTTTATTACTTTATTGGACAAAATTTTATGAGTCAGAGGAAAATATTAAAAAAACATGATTTTACGTCGTTGGTCAGTGATAAATCCACTTATATAAATACAAGATAGTAATTGGGAACATTTCCTGTCAACACGAACACAACATCACACCAGTAATCCCCGAAGAGTTAGGCAGAGGTGTACCTTTAGTGCACCCACATTTCGCTTTTATGAGTAAGTTATTGCCATCTATGGATCATGAGGAGCTCGTGGCTACATAAAAACAGCCGCATGGGTTGATCGAAGGTTAAGCTACGCTTGCCGAGGTCAGTCTGTGGATGGGTGACCGTTCGTTACATATCGAGACTCCTTCGTGCCTCGGAAAGCACGTTAAGTCGTTGGTCACGACTGTCATTTGTAGATCTTTGACAGTCGTTACGGGTAGTCAGAAGCCCGAAAGTCTGACAACCAGTCTTACCAAGGGGTATCGTGTTGCCCAGTTACTGGGTTGTGGAGGTCAGATAGGCAGTCGCTCCATGTAAAATACTGGTATTCAGCAGCATCGGTTAGACTGGAAGCCGACCCCAACATAGTTGGGAAAAGGCAGGCAGATGATGATGAGTAAGTTATTGCCATCAACCGGGCACAACGCACGACCTAAACTTACTTAAATATACATACATACATAAACTCACGCTTTTTTCCCATGGGGGTAGGCACAAACTACAGTACGATCCTTACATACTCCTTTTGCTTCAAATATACGTACGTAGTATTTTACCTTTGTACCTATTACTAGCTCTGCTCTGCGGTTTCACCCGGTTCTAAGTGTCATTGCGTGATGTTAAGTGCCTATAAACTTCTTCAAGAATTGGGCTATCAAACGCAATGAAATCCTACTGGTAGTTCCTGAGGGAAGCGTGTACAAAATAAACAAACTATTTTACTTTGTAGCATTATACTTCGCCCGCGACTTCGTCCGCGTAGATTTCATACTATTCCCTTTGAACTTAAACATCCACCCCCTAGTTTAAAAAATAAAATATAGCCTATCTCGTTGCTAATGTAGGATTCTAATGGTAGAAGAATCTTTGAAATCGTACCAGCTGCTTTTGAGTGTTTACTAACATACAAAAATACAAATACAAAGTATAGCGACCCTCGTGAGTTCTTACTTTCTTTAAATATCTACGAGTAAGTTACTTACATAAAGAACAAGTGCACTTCGCATGAAGTATTTACTCAGACGTGTATCTACGTCGTACGATGGGACGCACCACTTGGTCCTTAGCATCGCGAATCGATTGCGAGGCTTTAAGTCTCTCATAGATCAAACTCATTTCAAATTCTATGAATTATAGCTTACTGATATAAATAGAAAGTTGTTATTCACTTCAAGGAGCATTATTTCATACAAAATTCAGTTTTACGTGCATGCTATTAGGATTATTTTTGCATAATATGAATAGTCTGAAATCTGAAATAGATAGATACTCGGTAGCTATGGCTACCGAGTATGGCGAAGTAAGTTCCTTCACAGCGTATGCGCTGTGAAGGAACTTACTTCGCCAAATACTTCAATGCGGACTCAAAGGATCTCGTCCAAGGTTAAATAATAAAGTCATCACCAATACATCCGTCCGTGACACTTCACAACCTCAGGTCCAGTTGAAAACCAGCGTCAGACACTAGTTGTCTGACATTTTTGCTGACCTGGACCCGTTTGGTGCAGCCGTAAGCCACATAATCATCAACATCACATATATTTTTAGTTTTTTTTATGTTTAGTTTTGTGTCGTTGAGTGCCTGAGCCTGTACTGCATAAGTGTTTATTTATTTCCTTAAAAAAGTCAGTGTGTGCCGTTCTAGGGTATCCCCTCCCAGGAACCAAAAAACTACGTCTGTACAATATATCTGCGGTCCAATCTGTACCTATGCATAAATGCTAAAGAATCGAAGTCGCATTACGTAGCACTTAGGTCGGAACAGAATAGAAGGTCAGACAAGAATAGGTGAATCCTCACACAATGCTTCGCATTCGTAAATGGTTTAAGTGAATTCTGAAAATAAAAATTGCCCTATTGAATAAGTCGGCACGTCGCGGCGTCGCATACAAGTGTAGCCGAAACGATGGCCTGTATTTTTTTATTAAGTCTGGATAATTTCTTTAGTATTTGGGACTACAACTACGGATCTGTATTAGGTATAGATTTGAACCTTCTAGGTCAAATGCAATTGTGTAGGCTTGCCCATTATTATGTAGATTACCCTGTTAAACTTGAACCTATACACAATACAATAAAAATAATTAACAGCACAAGAACATTAGATAGAATAGACAAATCAGTTAATAGAACTATTTGCCACTTGTCTGTTAAGACACTCGAACACACGCCAGCACATCAAGATACCCCAAACTGTCAGATTATTCCAATTGAACATGATCCTGTTTCTTTTGCCATAAATTTGAAAAAATATCAAAGAAATTTGACACATTGGGGTAGCTTGATGTGCTGGCCTCTGTACCTACATATAATAAATGTGTATACTCAAATATGTAAACTATACTCAAGCATAAAAGTAAAATAAAAAAAGTCTTAGTGGTCTAGTGGTTACAAGCGCAACTGCTGACGGTGAGGTCTTGGGTTCGATTCCCAGTTCGGGAAAGTGTTATTGAGTTTATCCAATAGGAATTTTCTCATTTCAGCCCGGAGTCTTTAGAATAGAACAAAATAACTAAACACAACTGACGAAATGTGGGTGTTACTAACTACTTACTACTCTGCCCAACCCTTCCCAACCCATACAGACGTGATGTTATGTAAAAAAAGTTCAAGTAATGGTTTAATTGATAGAAGAGAACTCTCTACCTACTAACTTAAAGGCTGGGCATACATTCTATCATGAAAAATGTCCTATATAATTGTATATAGGTATGTATCTTAAGCCTCAGATCAGAACTTACACGATCTATTGTTAGCGAAGTACTACAGACAGAAGCCCCACACAGTGGCTTCAGTTCTTCCACTAATAAAATCAATAACATGACCTACACTTTTACCCGCTAAATGTATAGGTTTTATGAATAACCTTTTTATATTTTGTACTTTTTGTTAAGGCCGGTTGTAAAACGAAAGTACCAGTCGTAAATTTGATTTTATATTAAGTCATCATCTGCCATCATCTGCCTAGCCTTTTCCCAACTATGTTGGGGTCGGCTTCCAGTCTAACCGGATGCAGCTGAATACCAGTGTTTTACATGGAGCGACTGCCTATCTGACCTCCATAACCCAGTTACTGGGCAACACGATACCCCTTGGTGAGACTGGTTGTCAGACTTTCGAGCTTCTGACCCGAAACGACTGATAACTGAAACATTTACCAACCTAGTTTAAAAAAATATATTACTTCTTGACGTGTAAAAGTGTTTGTAAAAATCTATTTACAGAAATAAATATCATTTATTGAGATTGTGAATGATAAAGGCGAATTATTTACTGTTCAATTAAAAATCGAATTACTTGTATTTGATAGAAATAAAGATTTTCTCATGACTCTTAACAGTTAAAAAAAACGTCTGTAAAATTAGGGAAATGCCGAAAAGAAATTGAAACTCTGTGGTATTTAGTAACATATGGAATGCAATAAGAAATTGAGTATTGAGTATTTAATTTGTATGACTAATAAGATACTCTCGACCGTAAGTATAAGGTAAAACACAAAATGATAAAAATTCCTCGATGGGAAATTACTAAGTTACGAAGATACCTCTAGTTTTTACCTTAAGTAGAAAATAGAGTTTCTTTAATGGGTCGGGCATACTCGTAAAGTCGTAACTCGCTCGGACAGCGAAACATCTCCTGCGCGGTGACATCGAGGAAAAACCGGAAAAACGAAAACTTAAGTTACTCTTTTCTCCCAAAGAATTAATACATGTCTGCGATAATAATGATGATAATTAGTAGTAAGTGTAAAAAATTATATATTAAATGTTTTATTTACACAATAACAGATATATCAATAATGAACAATTTTGTTAGGAAAATATAAAGAAACTCAGAAGTGTTCGCTACTTAAGCTATTGTGGTCTAGCAGACCTCACGTTGGTACTTATTATGTTACTAAAACGGTACGTCGGTACTCAAAGGTTAAAATTGTTAAGACACAATATACCCAACTACAAACAGCTATATTTATAAAAATATTGGTTTACTATTTTGCACAAAACGTGTAATCTCATTGTGGCATATGTCTTGAAAGCCGTTCTTGTGAAAATAGAGTGTAAGCTTCTAAATATGTCACTCAATTAGACATGATTAGGGTGTCTCGAAGTGGCTCACAGCCCCCGCCGCCGCGCCGTCTAGGACGATACTTAGACAAAAGAAAAGTAGATAAAACTAGTTATTGATCTGCCATGACTAGGTACTACTTGGTGTTGCTACGTCTTTACGACTGTAATGAAGCTGAGGAGTCGGTTTTTTGTTTGTTTTCTATTTGCTTATCTCTGGTAGATACGAATTGAATTATATACCTACTTTATCAATTACAGGTGAATTTATTACGTTTTTTTTCTATTTTGTCTATTTCACTAAAAACAGTAAAAAGTCATGAGAAAATCATCGTGTACATAAAACTCAATATGATTTTTAATTAAAAAGTTCCTACTTCACGTTTCTCTTAAAAAATACGTTTACATAAATAGGAAAAACCGATGAACATTTTTAAATCAGGGGAGGTCTAGAATCATTTACTAATGTAATCAGTTTGTGCGCCGGTGTCCCTTCCATCCTATATTATTATAACCTTTCGCCAAGTACAGACTAGCATTGATGCTATGTTTAATTTCGTCGGAAAGTTAAACCAAAATCAGGGGCAATTCTTCAGGGTTACGTAGCGCTTTTCTAATTCGCCTCGTGGATGTACCAGCCTATTACTGTCCCACTGCAAGGCACAGGCCTCTTCTCATACAGAGAAGGCATGAGCATTAATCACCACGCTTGCTCAAGACGGGTTGGCGATTTCAGACTTATATTAATTATATAAGTCCAGGTTTCCTCACGATGTTTTCCTTCACCGATGTCAGTGATAAACTTAGAAAGTACATATGAATTGAAAAAATCACATTGGTACTTGCCCAGGTTTGAACTCACAACCTCGTGGACTTCCTCGTGCTGCGTGTCTAAGTGCGCGTTGGTTTTCGGCTGTCGTTTGTATCTACAAAGATCTCTTTGGAAGTCCTCATGGGTAGTCAGAAGCTCGAAATTCTTAAAACCAGTCCTGCTAAGGGGTATCGTGTTACTAAGTTACTAGGGTGTGGAGATCAGATAGGCAGTAGCTTCTTTCAAAGGACTGATGTTGAGATGCAACCGGTTAGACTGGCAGCCGGCCCCAACACGGCAAAAGGCTAGACAGACGACGAATGATGTTATCACTTTAATATTATAAGTGGGAAAGTTTGCCAATATATGAGTGTGTGTGTTTGTTACTCCTTCACGCTGAAACGTCTGAACGGATTTGGATGAAGTTTATTGCGATGGTAGCTAGTCCCTGGATTTACACATAGGCTAGTTTAATCCCGAAAAAATATATATATATCCGTGGGAATGTCGAATCGTGTCATGCTGACTTTTTAATCACTCGTAATACCGCTAGTTGCAGCTAGCGTTTAATAACTTTCACACAATGCTTACGCCAGCCGTCTATATTCATAAGCGTCTTACTTATAAGTGACGTCACTGATGCTTCATTTGTTGACTTGAAACCGACTATGATAGATTATGTTTACAAAAGTTTTATGGATGAGTGTTACCAATGAGAATGTAGGTCAATGCAATTTAAATAATAACACTTATATTGATAAGACCGTTGGTCTAGTAACCGCAAGGGCTACTTCTGAGCACGAGGTCATGGGTTTGATTTTTAGATCGGGCAGTGTAATTTGGGTTTTTCCGTCTGGGAGTTCTTGCCCCCCCCCCCCATTCCATGTGACTTAAATATGTCGTGCTATATGAGGGTGTACGTATATAAGTAAACCTGTGCCTGAACCCTCGGGGAATACACGCGTGATGTTACTTTTAAGTTGTTAGGTATATGTCGTAGGCCGATCGTAGAATTGTGCCGATCTGTCTGGGCAGATCACGATATGCCGCCATTTCGAAATTTTACCGATTCTTTCAATGTATGCAACATAGATAAGATAGCGACGTATTTGTCGATTTGATCAACTAGTCACGTAGCCCGTGGCCACATAGAGATTTGGCTGGGCCACCGTCATGTAGTTCGGTTTCGTGACGATGGTGGCGCTGTTTGTGCTCTGTCAGTTTATTTATGTTCTAGATGTAGATGGATAAGGAAAGAAGCATTGATGATACTACACTAGATTAATCTACTAAGATAGTTATGTTACCTGATCGTGCCCTAATCATAGTTATATTCCTAGTGACAGTTATTAACCGCTTTCGTATGACTATGCTAGTACTTGGTGAATATATATATATACAAGCTTTTGCCTGCGGCTTCGCTCGTGTTAAATTTAGTTAGAAAGAGACAAAAAGTAGCCTATGTCACTCTCCATCAGTTCAACTATCTCCACTTAAAAAATCACGTCAATTCGTCGCTCCGTTTTGCCGTGAAAGACAACAACAAGACACACACACTTTCCCATTAATAATATTAGTATGGATATATTTTTTAAAAATGAGTATTATTATTAGATATTTTTTAAGAATGAATTGATTTGCCCAAACGTGGCCGGGCGAGTCGCCAAACTTTGATCGGTTTGGCGCATTATAGACTGACAAATCACGAAATGGTGACCTACCCATATTGATCGGCCTTATACTATCCGCCTACGACATATACATATACATAGAGACTGGAGATCACAAGAGCTAACGCTAGGTTATTGATGAAATCTTAACTGCGTGAAGAGCCTGTAGGTAATGTAAACCGGGCTATTAAACTATTCAAAATGATACGGCATCGATGATTTAATGGCATTTATTCAAAGTCAAAGTCAAAGCATTTATTCCAAATAAACCAATTCAAAAGTACCTGTAACTTTTGAATTGTCAAAGAATCAGAAAAATGAAGCTATTCGCAACTCGTATATTATTAGAACCTTACTTCACTATATTACAATCCAGAATCTTCCCTTAGACGGACGACATATTTCGTCTTCTAAACTATTGTAATCGTTTTTGAGTGGTTGAAACCATAGAGAACCAAGGTTCTACCAGCGTGTATACAATAAGATATGTTATTGCATTAAACCTCTTCAGTACTAGGAAATCGTGTTATGTGATTTTCATAACTTTAAATAAAACAGATAAAGAAACAAAGGTGCGTATATTACGACAAAAATAACACATAACAGTGATCAGTCACTTGTTGGTGCAAATACTATGCTACTAATATTATGATGTATATTTTTGTGAGGATGTCTGGATGTTTGTCATTCTGTCACGCAAAATCTACTGCACGGATTTTGATGAAACTTTAATAGCTTTTATCAGAATAACACATACACCATAAATTATAAGATATATACGCAGGTGAAGTCGCAAGTGGCTGCTAGTTTAAGATTTTAGCCAGTAACAGTAACGGATACTAGGAACTATTATATTTTGTTCATTTCGATTGTTCTGCAAGTTTTCAATAAACGTTACATCACCGAGTATTAGTATGTACTATTACCTATTTATTCTGTGACGGCGTTAACCAAGGTACGTGTAACGGGGTATAAATGAATTGGTACTACATATAATGTTATCAGGTGTGTTTAATTACTAAAAGCAAAGCCATAAAGGTTTAAGATTTGTGATACCCCATAAATACAGCAGTTTTTCTTAATTATTTATTTATTTTTGGAAAACCAACAGCTACTTATGCATAAAGTGAATAAAAGAGATCTTAAGGATCACCAGCAAGCACAGGCAGGAATCATACACTACAAACTTAAAAATAAACAAGATCTAGCTATAGCTAGATCTTGTTTTTTTTTGTACACAAATATACCTATAGCCTATAGGCTATAGGTATATTTGTAGGTTTATAGGCTGTTTACACTCATTTTATTGTAGAGCTACATTTGTACTTCGCTGCACTGATTTTATTAGAGAGTTTAAATTATATAGAAAATACTATGAACCGAATGTTGATTTGATGTATAATTAGTTTCTCCGAATAATTTTGAAATTCCATGCTAAACAAATCTCTCGAATCCGTGAATAAGAAA
This sequence comes from Phlogophora meticulosa, assembly GCA_905147745.2. Classification (NCBI taxonomy): domain Eukaryota; kingdom Metazoa; phylum Arthropoda; class Insecta; order Lepidoptera; family Noctuidae; genus Phlogophora; species Phlogophora meticulosa. The sequence continues at coordinate 15,790,169 of LR990530.1, read as the reverse complement.
GGTGTGTATCACGGATTCACGGACTTAAAGTGAGGCTGTATTACCAAAGATATACCGGAGAGCGCTATCTTCGAAACACATATTTATCATAAGTAATTTAAAGACGGCAGAAGATTTGACGGCACGGTTGGCGCAGTGGCTGAGCGATCGACTGCCGCGCCGCGTATCGAGGGTTCGATTCCCGCACGTAACAAACTTTTTATGGCCTACAGGTAGTTGTTCTCGGGTCTGGTTGTTTTGTGTAATGTAACTTTAAATGTTAGTAAACGCACCCACGACACAGGAGAAAATCCTAGTGTGGGGCAAAGTTTTTTTTTTTTAATAAATAGCACAATTTTTTTTTTTAAACTTAAATGTAAGTGCAACTTATGTATACTATGCTTCATGTTAATGGAATATTTTAGCTGTGCCCCGCGGTTATAATTCAAATTCATTATACACGCGCGAACTGTCCAACGCGCGAAGTTGTAAACGTTTTTAAGTTTTCTGAATATTTTCCAATTTGTCTTAGTTTATCTTTCCTTAACAACCTCCTACAAAGTATTAGAATCTAAAGTCCTGGCCAAGGGAAACAGGGTTTCATTTTTATATGTATGAAATACATGATATCAATCTACTCAAGTGACATAAATAAACGTAAACATTTATATTACTTTTTTTTTTATAAAAAAATACTTTTTGTAGTTCCTATACTTACCTATAAAATGATTATGTATTCTGATGCCCAAGTACTTACAACTAGTTTTTTTTTACTAACAAACATAACTGTAATTGTTTATGGTATGCGACAGTTCGTAGAACCTTATTTCTACGAAGCGTAGTTATCTGGAAGTTGTAGGCTCATTCTCCCTTTTACAGAAACTAGTTTTTATTAGGGTTCCGTACCAAAACTGAAATAGGACTTTTGTGGGGTGCGACTTCATCTGCTCTGACACAGCATGTACCTGAATATTGAAATAGTCATAAATAGAGCGAGTCCACAAAGCAATAGCAGTTTTTTTTTTGTATTTGGAGGCGAAATAAATTATTTAAGTGGGATTACCGGGTTTAGTTAAGTATTACATAAAAATACTACATTTGCACTTTATAAATAATATTAAATTTCCTTCTGTGCCGCACGTTTTTTGACTTATGATACCCTCCGTATCACCTAAGTTAGCGAAGAGAGAAATCGGAAACAAATCTAGTCTATAGAGTTTTGTGTAAATATTAATGGAAAAATAAAATGCTATATTTAACTAGCGCAGATTTTTATTAATCAGCAGAAACCCTTTACAAGACAAACTTAGACGGTCTATAATATTTCGCTTGAAAATGCAAAAATATGTTTCTTACCAAGGTACCTACGGAACTCTCGGTGGGCGAGTCCTACTTGCTTCTTTTTACCAGTTTTTATATAAATTATATAATTAATTATACGGTATATGTAGCAAAAAGTGTTTTACTTATATTAAATAATTGATTCAGCATATAGGTAGAGCGAGGTGGAGTGTGCGATAGTAAAATCTTGTTTTGGACCTTTTCATTTTCTTAATAAAGAAGCAGAAAGAAAGAAAAAATCATTGATTGGCAATAGTTTGAAAAATAAAATGTTAAAATAACAATACAACTAATAATTGTCGACATATGGAATGTGGACTCGATTGTCATTGTGCCGATCGTAGTTACGGCCAATGGCCTACTGGCTAAAAGTCTCGACGACCATCTGTCGAGGCTTTCGTTACACGGTTGGATCAAAGGCCTGATACAGAAGGCAGTATTCCTCGATACGGCTCGCATTGTGAGGAGGTTCCTGTCTCTGCAACCCTAACCGTCGGTAGCTTGGACCCTGCACCTGCCATCGGTGGACTACTATTTTTTATATTTTTAAATGTTTTTGTATTTTTATATTAAAATATTTAAAAATGTAATTTATATGTATATATACAAAGAATATTTATATGTATATATAAAAGAATAAATAGAATAATAAAACTAATAATATAGCTATCTACCTACACCATCCCAGTCTGAATATATCGCATGTATTTGTCGCAGGAAACACCACACCATGCCTTGAAGGTCTAGGCAGAGGTGTATGACGAGGTATAGAACACACACATTTTACAAAAATAGTTGGATTCTTATCCTTTTATCCTTGAGCCAAGGACCGTACCCCACAGGTGGTGGCCTTCATCAATTAAGGCACCACAGGGTAGCCCGGTTATGCAGCCAACAGGCTCATAAGTAGACCTGCGAGATGCTGTACATAAAAAAATAACTTTATGCGTCCCTCACTCGGCAGTCAACGAAAAGTGACATTCCTATCACCCGATTCTCCTTGCAGCAACCTTGTAAGTATGTCCTCATCTTTATCTTCATTTGAGATGGAATAACGGTTGGTTAAGTCCAGGGTCTAGTTGTTATCGTGCTATATCATCTTCTGCCTCGCATTGTCTCAACTATGTATGCCACCTTCCAGGCTAAGCAGATGCAACTGAATACCAGTTTTACCATGGAGCGACTGCTAATCTGATCTTCACAAACCAGTTACTGAGTATTCTCGCTTTAGTATTCTCTTTGGTAAGATTGGTTGCCAAATTATCGGGCTTCTGAATAAATAGCGACTGTCAAAAGTCTACGATATGTCATTACTCATTACATATCGTAGAGTTTTGATGGAGGCATCCATTGATGGAGAGCCATCTACAGTTAGACCTCGGCAAACATAGCTTAACTCTCGATTGACCCATGCGGCTGGTTTTATTAAGCCACGAGCCCCTCTCATAATCGTGGTATTTACCAGTGTTAACTGTTGTTTACCTTGTGTTGATGGTAATGGGTGTCCCGACATTAACTAACCTTAAACAGTCAGCTGTCAAACTGTTTTCTTTAAAAAAAAAATCAATTCGAATCTGCCGCCATTAATGCGGTGAAGTGTCACTAATGGCGGCAGATTGAATCTTGCGAGAATTTTGGGACAGCCTATAGGCGAGGCCATTTTGCAGAACAAATATTTTGGTCTCCCACCCTTTCCTCACTTTCCTCCACATAATAAAACATCAAAAATAGTTAAAACACAATTCAACTTACACAAAACTTTGCCCTTTCGATATAAAAGTTCATCAACAAATCGTCCAACATACAAAGATGTAGAGATAGCTTGCCACATATGTACGAACAATGCGGCGTGTCATCGACACTAAGGCCATTCATGAAGCGCTGACGTCACGTCCGGTGCGCGCGCGCATTGTGCACGGCTCCTGTGATACTTGTGTAATAGCGTGTGGATGCCAGCCATACTGCTATATGTTTTTGATTTTTCGTTTATACAAACTTTATGTGATTTCTGTTTTAGGAGAGAAAATTGACAGAGCTCAGAAAATCATGATGAAATGAAATGACATTTATTGCTGTAAATAAGTTTGACACGTCATACTTACAATTGAGTAAATAATTTAGTACTAGATTAGGTCGGTCTACCTGACTACTCTGAGAAGAAACACCGAAACAAAACCAGAGGTCACAGTCTCTTTGAAAGTCTAGACATTATCTTGCTCATGAAATGTGATGACCGTGCAGATTAGTGTCTGAGATGGTCTTTAGAGTTAGTTTCGTTATATACGTACTTGAGGTAAGTAAGACGCCAGTGGCTGAATTGTAAAATGAACTGATTTGCAAGCGGGCCGCGTTTTCAGAACCCTGAGTTCATAACAATATGCGTATACAGAACCCTACCTGACTTTAGCCTCGTCACTAAAGAGTTCATTCATTTCATTAACAATTTTTAAATTGTATTGTAATATCTTACACTGTAAACTAAGAGAATTAAAGACTCAGCTCAAGATATGCAGTAAGACTGTTGAAATGCTGTCTATGTCTTTTTGTAGATTCTTTCTATTTACAATACTCTTAATAACAGAACTTCTAATCTATGGCGGATGCCAGGCGAGCGATCAGTCCTTCTTTAGTGTATTATTTTGCCCAGTTCCCCATTAGGAGGATCCCTTGTTTAATGGTGATGGTTATATCTTCTTTTCGCCTTGCGGAGGTCCATCAGTTGTCCGATGGTGATGTCTACAAGTTACTCTTCGTTTGCCATGTCTGTTCCTATCCCGGTAGTGTATACATATGACATTCTGCTACCAGATGGAACCTTGTTTCTTCTGTTACCCCCATGCTGGGCGTATGAGGTCTTCTTACCTACTATGCTTGCAGTGTCAGCCGTATTCTAATAAGTTACTAGAATCCCGTGTCTTGAATACAATTACCTACTCAAATCATCCTCCTAGCCTTTCCCAAGGTTCCCAACTTTATTGGAATACCAGAATTTTACTTGTGGTGACTCTTTACCTGACCTCCACAGCCCAGTTAGGTACTGTACGATACTCATTGCCAAGACTGTTTATCGTAATTTCGCGCTTCTGACAACCCGTGACGATTGTCACAGATCTATAAATGGCAACTGCGAGACCTTAACATACTTCCCGAGGCACGGAGGGGTCTCGATATGTAATTGACGGTCATACATCCACTGGCCAATTGACGGCGCGGTTGGCGCGTTGGGCCGAGCGATTTGCTGCTGCGCTGCGTGTCGCGGGTTCGATTCACACACGGAACAAAAATTTGTATGGCTTACAGGTAGTGGTCCCGGGTCTGGCTGTTTGTGTATGTGAGTTTAAATGTTTGTAAACGCACCCAAGGTACAGAAGAAGTGCCCTAGTATGGGACAACCTTTAAAAAAAATCAAGTCACGCGTAGCTAACCATCGGTTGACCCACGCGGCTGTTACCAATAACCAATGATTTCTTTCTCATAAAGAACAAAATATTATAGACATTACGACGCTGTATAAAATCCAAACTAGTGTCCGACTGAAAATGGTTTTTCAGACGAAATCTAAAACGGAAGAGCTGATTCGACTTTAGTTTTATATTCGGCCGAAAACGAGATATTAAAAAATATTAATATTTCCGCGGTACACTGAAATTGTGTATGTATTGAGAAACAGCAAAAGTAGGTTTTCGAAGGAATAAAACACAATTGATACATTAGAGGATACAAATTTTCGTGCATATAACACCGACCTTTATGAAATAGGCCGAATGACGCGCGACAATTCAGGAACATCTAATTTTCAGCTAAGCCGAAGCGACGGCGACTTCTGGTTTATGGTCGAAAACGAAAACGAAGCTTCGGTCGGTCACTAAAGAAGTATGTATCTTTCTCAATAGGTATAACTATAACACGGCAAATCATCAAATTCCGTTCAGTAGATTTTGCTTGAAGAGTAACAAACATTCATACATCCTCACATACTTTCAGATCTATAATATTAGTACTTCTAATCAAGTTAATCTTGTTCTTAATTAAGGTTACCTCCGTCTTGTCTTCAGTTACTAAATCTTTCATGTTCATTATATTTGTGAAGCTTCAACAAATGCGGTGTTTTCCAATTCGGCCGCATCTCTCCCCAGCGGATGTGAGCTAAAATTAATCCCATATCTTTATTTTCTTTGGCACGCTTTTGTTTCTTTTACCTCATCATAATATGATACGTATGGTAATTAGTGTAGGTACATATATTTGGTGTTGACTGAAAGTCTGAAAGTGGCGCCGGTGACCGAGAAGTTGTGTGGAAATTGGTTGTCATGGTATGGGCATGTGATGCGAAGGAATGAGGACTATGTTGTGAGGAAAGTTTTGATTATGAATGTGCAGGGTTACATGAGTAGAGGAAGACCAAGAAAAGATGGATATTCACACGGTATCATCTAGCCCCAAGCTAAGCAGAGCTTGTGTTATGAGTAGTAGATGACTGATATACTAAATACAATACATTACATAGATAGATATTTTTTTTATTAAACATAGCAAATACCCAGAACACCCGGAACAAATCTTTGTAGATCGTACAAACATTTAATAACAACACAACTAATGAGTCAAGTAACTACCTAAAAACATATAAGTATTTTTATTATTTTAAGTAGCGCCACTGCTGAGTATAAGGTCCTGAGTTCGATTAAAGGGCAAAGTGATACTGAGTCTTTTCATCTAGAATTTATCAGTCAGACCAGAGTCTGGATTCGTGCCCAGTTGGTAAATAGACCCGCCCCCTGTTACAAGGTACGTAAAAATAACTGGCGGAATATGGGTGTACTGTCAGTACCTCTCTGTCTAAGCCAACGGGGAATACAGACGTGATGTTATTTGGTGTTGCCAACTTTATAGAGAAAGGAATAACGTTTCTTAAGCTTTTGAAATGGGACATTCTACCCTATTCCTCGCCTTTTATTGGTTAAAACTAACACTGTCTTTATATTTGTTAATTGTAAAGAAATCTTGCTGTAGCGCAGAAGATCCTTTCGTACTTCAGAAGAACACCGTAGTTGCAATTAGTTAGATACACAATTATTCAAATCATGCAGTGCTTTAATTTTTTCACGGCTTTTCGATCCGATCGAAAAATGTACCCTTTGATAACCTAACTTGGCACTTCGAAAACCACCATGACCATGCCCCTGCTCTGGGAGTCTCAAAGTATCCATGCAACTGCTTCTGAGGTCCTAAAAAAAATTCTGTTGCCGCGATTAGCCGACTTACTGGGGTTCCAACTGTATTCCCCGAAGGGTTAAGGATAGGTGAACCCCTATAGTACACACCAGGTATCTCTAAGTTCCATGTAACAGGAGGCGAGCCCGTTGCCATCAACCGGGCACAAATCCAGACTTCAGGCTTTTACTGATAAATTCCAGCTGGAACTACCCGAAAACACAACTGGACCAGGGAATCGACCCCAGAACTTATTGCTCGTGAGTAGTCCTTTGACCACAAGACCAATTATTACTATCGACACAGAAAACAAGAAGAAGCCATATTATCACCAACAAGACATACGTTCCATACATAAGTAACATACCATAAAACATTCGTTGTCAAACTTTATAACTTAGTTTTCTTTGCCTGACTAAGTTTGTGTGTACAGTTCGTAACTTATATTAAAAGAGAAGTATATTCCGAAGTTGTGCTCTAACTGGGGCAGAGTCAACTTGTTCTAAGTTAAATAAAAGTTACGGCGACGCGGTAATCTTTGAGTTACACTGACTATACTGTTTTCTGTAAAATGGCATGACATTGTTTTCAGGATTTTCTTGGTTAAATGGGCTAGTTGCCATTGGTATTATAACAAATATTTATTCAAAACTAATATAAGGTTAAAGTAATCGAGTCGCTACTTAAAATACTTATTATTGAGTAGTCCTGCCATCTGTATTCTTCATCATCCGATCCACTTCACCAAATGGTGCTTTCCGAGAGCAAATGCACGAGTTACTAAAAAAAAGTACCCCAATCGCTATCGGTATGCCTATAATATTTGAAGAGTTCCTTCGATTTCTCCAGGATCCCATCATCAGATCCTGATTTGGTGACAAAGGATTCACCTCGAGAGTATACCCTTTCAAACAAAAAAAGAATTTTCAGAATCGGTTCGCAATTAACGGAGAAATCGGTGAACACCCATGCAGTCGAATATAAAACCTCCTTTTTGGAAGTCGATTAAAAATATTAATAAAAAATGTTACAGATTACTTACAAAGGCATTTTAATGTCTGGTAGGGTCTGGTTGTTTGTGAATGTGAGCTTGAATGTTTGTAAACGCACCCACGATACAGAAGAAATTCCTAGTGTAAGCCAGCAACGTATAAAAAAAAAATGTTGAAGGGAGACAATGAGAAAAGGACCCCATGTCCTTTTCTGTACCCCTTACAACATGTAGGTACCTATGCAATTTGCAATTCCCTGATGGTCGGTTGACAATCAAACAAAAAAAGTCACATTCACGTTTTGTCCTAGAACTTATTTAAATATCCATGAAGGTTCGAAGGCTCCACAATACCTACTACTCGTAAGCATGTACAAGATTGTCTGTCTGGTAATTCAACCGGATTTAGTAGGTAAGTATGTCAAGCTATTAATGTTGCAATCATTAGCTAATTAACCAAAGATAATTTAGATGTAGACGCTCTCAGTGAATGGCCTCGCTATAATAGTTAATGTGGTTCAGGTCTGCGAGAGAGAGAGAGGTCGTATCGCATTGATCAGCCAGGTCCATTTTCAGGCAGGATTCGAACTAGATTATTAATGGCGCCGCTTTTATCTTATGTTACTTATTCAGAAAGCGACGAGGTTTTATCTTATGCTTGAAAAGTTTCGCAGTAGTGGTAATCCTTTGGTAGAATAGGGATGTGTCCTAGGTAAAAACACATTAAGTCTATTTAGTCCGTCAGTTAGATGACTAAAAAATATTGGACACGTGTTTTTTGCTTACTCAAATCAATAAAAAGTGACAAAGATCGTAGCACATCAAAGTTCAGGAGAAGGGGCTTGTGACGTCACTGTTACGTTAAAAGTTTAGCACGGCGTGACGTCACGCGCAATTATATCTTCGGAGTAGTTGACAAAAAAAAATACGTGTCCAGTATTTTTGAGTTTTTGAGTAATCCAACTTCCGGGCCATTCAGAATTTTTAAGGACACTGCCCTATTCAAGATGTATTCTTGTAAGTACACGCCTGGGTAAAAAATATTTTTTTTAAATAAATACTTCCCCACGCTAGGAATTTCTCCTGTATCGTGGGTGCGTTTACAAACATTCAAACTCACCTAAACAAACAGCCAGACTCGGAACAGCTACCTGTAGGACTTACAAATATTTTATTCCGTGCGGGAATCGAAGCCACGACACACAGCGCAACAGCCCATCGCTCAGCCACTGCGCCAACCGTGCCGTGTCCGACAAATTTGCTCTGGCGACTCGTATATAATGGGGTCTCGCCCTCTATGCGGTCTTCATTGTATATTGCTAGTCAAAAGCCATTGAAAGCCGCTTTCATGTTTTTCGTCGCCATTTGAAGTAGGGGCTGACCAACGGTAGAACTTCCAGTTTTTCATCACCATCCATGCCCTGTGACGCATTATTAAGATATTTATGGTGTAGTAACAGAAATTGAAAAGTACGTAACTTCGATCAATACTATTATTGATCGAAGGTACGTAAGAATCCTTAGGTTACTTGGGCACCATGTCAAGAGAATAGGGTAGTGTCCTTAAAAATTCTGATTGGTCCGAAAGTTTGATTACTCAAAAATACTGGACACGTATTTTTTCTTTTGTCACGTAAACCAAAAATGACGACGATATAGTGCGTTGAAATTGCGCGTGACGTCACAAGCCCCTTCTCCTGAAATTTGATGTGCGTGTGTCTTTGATGTGTGTTTTTGTGCTTTGATGTGTTTGGTTTGCGTGTATTATTGATTTGAGTAAGCAAAAAATACGTGTCCAATATTTTTTGCTAATCTCACTGACGGACTAAATAGACTTAATATATTTTTATCTAGGACACATCCCTATTGCCAAGAGATGAATAAATAATTATAATCAGTATCAATAATGTAAATGTAATAAGCAATCAGTAAAATTGAGCAATATATTAAAATTTTGAGCAATTATCGACCTGATCCCAGTTCGTAGCAGGTGGCGTTTTGTAGTTTCTGCCTACCCCTAATGGACCCTTATAGGATATTGTTATACCTGGTTTCACTCTACGCACCCAACAGGGGGAAACACGTTCTCATGCAGCCAGATAAACAGTTTGTTAGTAAATCCTAGAAATATGTCTTACTACCTTGTTGGTCTGGTAGTTGCAAGTGCTACTGCAGAGCATGAGGTCCTGAGTTAAATGGCCGGGTCGGGCAAAGTGCTATTGGGTTTTTCTGTTTTGAATTTCATAGTAGCAACCCTGGAGTCGGTTCGCCCCCTAATACGTGGGACTCGCATAACTGGCGAAATGTAAGGGTTCTACTGGTACACCAGGTAGGGGGAAGTGGAAATTATGTATTTCACTAACTCCTCTGCTGTTGCTTTCTGATCAATTTCGTTACGGGATCCAAGACAGTTAAATCGTTTCTCCGGGACTCGTCAAGCTTCATTGACTAGATGCTTTACTGGTAGTCGCCACTGTTGATTCTGGCTTTCAGGAGTTGTTATGGTTGGGAATAGAGTGGCGGACTTGTCCCCAAAATAAGAAAATACCATGTAGGTTAACCTGTAGTATCCTTCGTGAATTCCAGGCGTAAAGCTATGCCATTTAGGCGCCTCCTGGCACAGGCATCTTATGCTTAACAGGAGACGCTACCAACTGCATAATTTACAACGTGTAATAATCAGAGGTCGGAATTAGGCAGAGTTATTTATGTACTTACACTGATTTCATAGAGCCAAAGAATAAAGTGGATATGCCTCAAATCCCGAGATTAAATAAAGACCAGAAAAATCCCGTGATTTATTAAACAAAAAAGTTATTTACTTTTACACAATTTAAACCATCCGACATCGGATGTCCGAATGTCTTATCTATCTCTGAGGTTTTTATTATTATGTATTTGTAATATTGTTGCCCACACGGGACTGTATTATTAATCCCGGGAAATCCCGGGAAGATCCATATTAATATCAACATTCCTAAATAACATTTATAAATAACTCTACCTAATTCCGACCTCTGGTAATAATGAAATAAAACATGTTTGATTTGATTTGATGATATATCTGCATCGCTGTGTTCCCATGCAGTTCCTTTACTAATGCGAGCTTGTGTAACAAACATATTTACGAACTTTCCCTTAGTAAATATTGATAGGAATCTACTCCAATTAAATCAGGTATCGATTACAAATCGATTTAGCAACAATGCTGTATGCGCAAGCGTTGCGGATGTGACGTCAAATCGTAAATAATTGCGCTACTATTGTTTAACGATGTGGGTCAAACGGATAGCTGAGGGATTTGTGTTGATGAAAGTTTTTGTATGCTGAGCTGCGAAACGTGTTAAAATATGGATGTATAATGTCCGAAATAAAATTATTATAATTATTTATTATTATATGCTAGGGGCTCACACATTTAAAGACTAGTCGACGTCTAAGCACGGATAGCGATTCCACTATATGAAGAGACAGGGAAAGCATAGCCACGCGCCTCTTCTGTTATAAAATCGTATACCCTGCCGCGACTTAGCAATGAGCGACCATCCAATAAGGACTATCGGACTATTAGATTTTGAGCTGTCGGCGCTGAGCGGAGCGTTGAAAATCCAACAATGCGCTTTTATTCAGGCATTCATTTAGGTGTCGCTTAGTTTTAGTGAAAACGGACTTTAGTTAGGGCACTTGTGCCCAGTTGTTAACGCTGAGATTAGTAAGATGGTGACAAGGTAGTCAGATAGGATAGATAAATGAAATCTTCTTTATTATAAATATTATAATATAAATTTGTGAATTCAGTAACTGGCAATAGGCTCGCCCCCTATTAAGTACGTGCAAATAAAAAAGAACTAGCGAAACGTGGGTGTATTATATAATAGGTACACATCTGTCTAACCCTTCAAGGAATACAGGCGTGATGTTATATTATGTTATTCGATAAGGTTATGTTATAGTTACTTCATCCTCCTGCCCTTATCCCAATTTATTTGGGGTCGGCGCATCATGTTTTCTTCCATACATCTCTACTTGCCGTCACCTCTTTTCTAGCCATATCATCTTTCTTTCGTCTCCCTCTACTCTTGTCACCCTCTACATTAATACTCAAAACTTTCCTCACAACGTGGTCCTCATTCCTTCGCATTACATTCCCATACAATTTCCACACAACTTCTCGGTCACAGGCTCCACATTCAGACTTCCTCTTACATACTCATTTCTTATTCCATACATTCGCGTAACACCACACATCCCTCTCAGCATTCTCATCTCAGCTGCATGTAACCGCCTTTCATTCATCCCTTTTGCGGCCCAAAATTCTGATCCATACGTTATGTTATAAATACTTGAAGACAAATAATTGAACCCTTTTAAAAAATATTACGCGCATGAAGGGGTGTGTCATTTGACATATAGTTACGTTAAAGTTTAAATGGAAAGGGACCGCTTAAAGTTAAAAGGATCCTATTTCGACCACATAGTGACACAAAGCTGACCACAGAGTATAAAGGTAGATGAATCCTATTTCCGACAGTCAAAGGCCTAAAGCCTAATACGGAGAAAGTGCTCTGATAAAGCATCAGCATACGTATTCGCATTGCTGCGTTTTATTCGTGGAAATGGGTGCTGATGACAAGTACTCGAATCGTGGTACCGTCAAGCACATGAAATCTGTATGTGGTGTTCTGGGGGTATGAGGAACAGGGTGAAAAAGGGTTTTGCTTAAAAAGTTTGCAGGTATTGGTTTCACCCCACACTCTCTCCAGTTTTTTGCCAGTTATTTGAGGGATAGGCAGCAATATGTGGAATATGCGGGACACGTGTCAAATCCATATTTCACTAGGTCCGGGGTAAGTCAAGGTAGTAACCTTGGCCCTTTGGGCTTTCTTCTGGTGGTGAACGACCTACCAGAAGTAGTCCAAGACGCGTCGTGTCTGTTGTTTGCTGACGACCTCAAATTATCCCTCGCGATAAAGAGCAGCGATGACTGTGTCAGGCTACAAGGGGACATTGATAGGGTAGTGAGATGGAGCAAAGAAAACCTTTTACAATTTAATAGCTCGAAGTGTGTGACCATCACTTTTTCTCGCGCACACAATCCCTTCTTACATACCTACTATATTGACGGGTCGCCTATGGAACGGGTCACAGAAGTCAAAGACTTGGGAGTTAAATTTAACACTGGTCTGACTTTTCGGGATCACATCATGCGTTGCTGTAAAAGAGCGTATAGAAATTTAGGTTTCATGCTTCGTACGGTACGAGGTTTCACGAATGTGAAAGCTATTATAGCATTATATAATGCATTGGTGAGGAGCCAGGTAGAATGTAACGCAGTCATCTGGTCTCCGCATGAAGCTAAATATAGTCTCATGCTGGAGAGGGTACAAAATAAATTTATAAGATATTTATATATGCGCTATTACGGAGTCTATCCCTTTTACCCGTTAATGTATCCAACCTTATTTATTCTAGGTATGGTAGGATACACCGAGCTAAGGGTTAGGAGGGATCTTGCACTAGCCTCATATATATTTAAAATACTTAGAGGGAAGGTGCATAATGCAGTTGTTTTAGGCCAGATGAGTCTATGTGTTCCGGACAGGTACGTGTGGCGACGACGGCAGCCACGACTGCTGGTGGAACCGCGTGCTAGGACCAACCTTCTGAAGGAGGCGCCGCTGACGCGTGCACTCCGCACGCTCAACCTCATAGCGAGTGAGACAGACCTATTCTGCTGTTCTCTGAGTGAATTCACAAGGAATGCTTTGTTTGTTATTAGTTATAGGTATTAGTTATAAGGAACAATAATTATTAATTAAGGCACATTTACCGCATTGGTTAGCTGTAAGGGTAGATGTATGATGAAAAAAAAATAAAAAAATAAATAAAAAAAGTTTCTTTATTTAATACTTTAAGCACACAAATGTAGAGAGGCGGACTTAATGCCATAGGCATTTTCTACCAGTCAACCTTTGGGTGATGCAGAGACAAATAGTGGCAGGTGCAATTTCTTAAAAGGAAAGAGAAAATAAATATAAAAGTTTCTCATCCACCATTGAAAAGGGAGGATACTCCGACCAGACGGGTGTTGTGTCTGGTGGGATACTGCCCGACAGTTATTGTCTATGTTCAATCGCGCGGATAACTTTAATATCGCGATGTAGGATGCGTTAGATTTAGTATGTATGTAGCAAGAAGGACGTCGCTACAGTGTATATTTAATATACCTAGCTATAATTGTATGATGATGTAGGTACGTTTGTAAGCTATAAAATTATATCTTTTCTTAACAAGGGGCGTGGAAACTTATATTCCACTAAGTACAAGATTCACAGACACGACTTAGGCTTAGCATGGCTATGGACATTATTCGTAAAACGTTAATGTTCATATTTATTTATAACACCAATATGAACATTACTCGCGAAAGTATAAGGTTCAAATGGCTATGAAACGCTTACTTCACTTTGTAAAGTACAGCCAACGACCTGCCCATGAATCTTGCCCTTAACAATAACACGAATCCGGTCCCTATTGGTTCAACCAGACTGGAATCAATTGATGTCGACTGGTCGATATTGATTGCCTCAAAATATCTCTCCCAAAAGGTCATAATATAAAATACTAACAAAAACACATTATAACAATGTAAAGCAATCAGTATTGCCCTATTTGGCCTGGACAGCCGGGAGACGGCATCAGTAACAACTATAATATTAAATTCTTACAAACACAATGTCATAATTGCGGTTACCATGAGTATTATTACTGGCTGTGCCAGCGACTTCGTCCACGTGGAATTTGAAAAAAATGAATGGGTTTAAGTCTTTTTCCGCGGAACCCTTATTAAATAATAATACCAGCCTGTTACTGTCCCACTGTAGGGCAAAGGCCTCTTCTCATGCAAAGAAGGCACGAGCATTACCTAATCACCACGCTTGCTCAAGACGGGTTGGTGATTTCAGACTAATATTAATTTATAAGTCCAGGTTTCCTCACGATGTTTCCTTCACCGATGTCAATGATGTCCAATATAAATTTAGAAAGTACCTACATATGAATTGAAAAAGTCACATTGGTAATTGCTTCAGGTTTGAACCCACAACCTCGGCCACAGGAAGCGAGGCCAAAACCACTGGGCCATCATGAACCCTTATTATTTAATAATAATAAAAGTAGCCTAGTGACTCCTTAACACATCAGCTATCGCCAGTGAAAGTACCGTCAAAATCGGTCAGTCATTTCGGAGATAACTTCAAACAAACAAACAAACAAAAAAAATAAAAATGCATTTTTTGGTATTACTACATATATTATATACTATACATATATTGTAATGGTATGGGCATGTGATGCGAAGGAATGAGACCATGTTATGAGGAAAGTTTTGAGTATGAATGTGCAGGGTTACATGAGTAGAGGAAGACCAAAGAAAAGATGGATTATGTGAAAGATGATATGGCAAGAAATGAGGTGACTCTTGAGATGACGGCAAATAGAGATGTATGGACGAAGATAACATGCTGCGCCGACCCCAAATAAATTGGGATAAGGGCAGGAGGATGATGACTACCGTATATACATACTTTCATATGCATTTAGTAAACAGCTGTTATTTTAACATTACAAACATACACTTCAATACTATAATTTATTTCTATAGATAAAACAACAACAACCGAGTCGTACTGGCAAACCGAGGGTTCCGTATCTTGGCAGTTAAAACATTTTTCAAATTTCAAAGTCTAGTATGATTTTTTGTGACCGCGAAACTAAGTTTATTTGTAAAAAGTTTTCTACTGATAACTAGAAAAATATGCTAGATAGAGATACCTACTGTTTTACTCCTGTTATATTAACATAAACCTCCATAAACTAGATTGGTTTCCATAAAGGTTCCTTTAATACCATTTTGGTACGGAGCCCTAATAAACTGACCACGCTAGCCGTTAATGCGGTTGCAAGCTACGGCCGCAATGATAGCTTTATGGCTATTTAGTACATAGTAAAATACAACGTGGTTTGTTTCAAAACGGATGTTTAGAATATAATACATAGAATAGAATAAAATATACTCTTTATTGTACACCATAAAACTTACAAATAATAACTTTAAGGAGTTTATTTACTTATTTCAAAACGCTTATTTAGAGTTTTTGACCAAAGTCGTAAAACCTATGCCGTATATATACATATATGCATGTAATTTTTTACAGGTGTTCAGACCTGATCTAGGTCCGCACAGCTATAAAAAAATGTAAAGATTTCCCTCTGAAAACTCCTGAAATGGCAATCACAATCGGCTAAAACACAAAGAACAGAATGACGAACCAACACAATGTGAGTTATGATCTCCCCACCACTAAGAAAGAGAAACTAACATAAAGAAGCATTAACGCAATACTCCTTTTCGCCGCAGTCGGATTAAAAATAAATCAAAATCAAAATTCATTTATTCAAATTAGGCTGAGAATCAGCACTTTTTGAACGTCAAAAACGTTTACATAAGACAGTCCCCCAAAACGCCCACCCTTCACTCAAATGAGACTCATAAACAAACCGAACAGTCCAAACTTGATGGTATTACTGCCAGCCATTGAGAGTTACATACCTGCCGGCTCCATCATCAGACCAGCTCATTGGCACCGCATTATTGTATTGTCTTCTGAATTACACACATTTGCAAAGTTTCAAATCATCATCATCTGCCTAACCTTTTCCCAACTATGTAAAGGTCGGCTTCCAGTCTAACTGGATGCTGATACCAGTATTTTACATGGAGCGACTGTCTACCCGACCTCCACAACCCAGTTACTGGACAACACGATACCCCTTGGTAAGACTGGTTGTTAGACTTTCGGGCTTCAGCCCTGTAACGACTGATAAAGATCTACAAATGACAGCCAGACCAACAGCTTAACGTGCTTTCTGAGGCACTGAGGATTCTCGATATGTTTCGAACGGTCACCCATCCACAGACTGAACTCGGCAAGCATAGCTTAAACCTCGATCAACCCTTGCGGTTGGTTTTGTTTAACCGCAAGCTCAAATAATTAAAAGAATCAGAAGTGAGTGAAAATTGTTTTGGTTTTGTTACAGACACATTCTAGTCGACCAAATATGACCTTGTTAAAAATGTTACAAGATGGTGTTTTAGGTTCATAAACACTGCTAAATTCCTTATGTAACAAGTAAGATACACAAACATAACAACACGCCTGTATTACTCGTAGGGTCAGGCTGAGGTGAACCTCCTTTTTTTTTAAAAACGTTTCCCCACACTAGTAGTTTCTCCTGTGTCGGGTGCGTTTACAAACATTTAAAGTCAAATACACGAACAGCCAGACACGGAACAACTTTCTGTAGGCCTTATAAATATTTTCCCGTGCGGGAATCGAACCCAGGACACGCGGCGCAGCAGTCGATCGCTCAGCCACTGCCGTGCACAACCGTGCCGTCAAAGTTCAGTTATGTTTAAGTCTATTGCCAACCGGGCGCAAACCAACCAAGATAATGTGTGAACTTTAACAGATACTGTGACCGCTTTCCCGCGGTATTTCTTCTCAGAGCAGTCGAACAGACAGGAAACTCCGACCTCACCTAGTTTCAAAATATATTTTTTTGTTTCATGTGTAAAAATGTATGGTGAAACCAAATTACAGAAATATACCTACCATTAAATACTTCGTTTCAGATCCATAATCGCTAATTATGAATCCAGTTTTGCTTTTGCGTATTTTAAGAATTAACGGGGTAAGAGCGGAATCTCAGATTTTCTGTGTCGGATTATCGAAATTAGCTGTGAAACATATCTAAAGAAATCAGTTGAAATTGGCATTACACTGATGATACCTATAGGTAGTGAGTACCTTTGTCTACTTTAGACAAATCCGAGAAACAACCTTTTATCTGGTCTACAATAAAATTGTGGTGTTTATTTATTTACATAATTTTATATATGTACACACACTTCCATAATTCGTTCACTCTAGACATTGGCAGAATGTTCTACATCGGGTTTGCTTGGCATATTCAAAAATAGAATAGACTGCCTCGTTGGTCTAGTGGAGGTGTTGGTTGGTCTCGTTGGACTACTGCTGTGGTCCTGGGTTCGATTCCCGAGTCGGACAAAGTGTTATTAGGGTTTTCCATCTGGGATTTGTAAGTAGCAGTCTGGAGTCTGAATTTGTGCCCTGGTGATGGTAATAGCCTCGCCCTCTATTACACGGGACTTAAACATAACTGGCGAAATGTGGGTGTGCTTAAGGTACACCTCTGCCTTATGGAATACAGGCGTTATGCTATATTTAGTATTTTATATAGAATCATCATCATCATCATCATCAGGCTATACTAGTCCACTGATGGACATAGCCCTCTCCTAATGAGCGCCATAGCACCCTGTCTTCAGCTTGCCGCATCCAACATCCGCCTGCAGTCTTTCGCAGATCGTCATCCCACCTGGTCAGGTAGAATATATTTTAAATATATTTTTATACAGATATTTTAAATAGAATCGAACCAATCATTCAATCAATATCTTTATTGTGGATTATAGGTAGGTACAATAAGGAGCTGGGAGGAGCTCGTGGCTAAATAAAAACAGCCGCACGGGTTGATCGAAGGTTAAGCTACGCTGGCCGAGGTCAGTCTGTGGATGGGTGACCGTTCGTTACATATCGAGGCTCCTCCGTGCCTCGATATGTACGATATGTAAAGCACGTTAAGCCGTTGGTCCCGGCTGTCATTTGTAGATATTTGACAGTCGTTACGGGTAGTCAAAGCCCTAAAAGTCTGAGAACCAATCTTACCGTACCGTATCGTTTTGCCCAGTAATTGGGTTTTGGAGGTCAGATAGGCAGTCGCTCCATGTAAAATACTGGTATTCAGCTGCACCCGGTGAGACTGGAAGCCGACCCCAACATAGTTGGGAAAAGGCTAGGCAGATGAGATGAGGTAGGTACAAAAACAGGTCTTAAATAATTCAGTTGAGATCAGCTATGTCCCTCGCATAGGGCATACAATAGTTACAACGAAGCTTTTACTAGCAGCTAAAATAGCATCTTAAATTTACATATAACTGGGTGCTCCATAACTACTATGGATATTACATGCATACATACTTATTGTTTGGTTATTCAATTGACTCGTTTTATAAGTAGCGACCAGGCCAATTGACTATCGTCACGGCGACTATCAGAATCAAATCGACACCATATTCCGATATTGATTGGCTCTCATCACTGTATAATGTGCTATCAATGATACGGCGTGGTGTAAATATGAATGACAGATTGAGGAATGGTGCTATAAATCAACTTTGTTGTTAGTGACAAAAATTGAGTGAAGAGTATGATTAGATGGTTTGGTTACGTTGAGCGGATGAATGAAAGACGACTAAAGAAGGTATTTATAAAGCAGACTTATGCGGAAACGCCGGGAAGGGGAAGACCTAGAAGGATATACATACACTGACCTTATCTGTGATGTTCTTCAAAAAGGTCATGTGCGTAGCCATCGCAAACGGCCTGACCAGATGTATGAACGTAAACGAAGCAAAAAGAGTATGTAAGGATCGTAGCAGGTGGTGTTCTGTAGTTTCTGCCTAGCTCCATGAAAAAAAGGAGTGAGTTTATGTATTGATACTGTGTTCAAGAATACGTTGATAAATCATCATCATCCTCCTGCCCTTATCCCAATTTATTTGGGTTCGGCGCAGCATGTTTTCTTCTTCCATACATCTCTATTTGCCGTCATCTCATGGGTCACCTCTTTTCTTGCCATATCCTCTTTCACACAATCCATCCATCTTTTCTTTGGTCTTCCTCTACTCATGTAACCCTGCACATGTTAAATACGTTGATAAATAATAAATTAAATTAATTGTTGTGAATTCGTTTTAACAAACAGTTTTATACGTCAAAGAAGCAACATTTAAACTGGTTCTGATTTATGTTTTCTATCTGAAGAATTTAATGAAGACAGTTGCAAGCCTTAAGATTTCGATTTTCATGCACTTCAGGTCTTAGAGAATTGAAGACTGCTTAGCCGTGGCGATACGTCTATTTTTGCAAGAGGAAAGCCGTAGAACATAATACTATTAGTAATCTTATCAGTCTGCGTTGTATGAATGATTTGGCATACCCAAACACAACTGCTTGTCAAGTGCCATTTTTAATGGCGATTGCTCTTAACCTCGAAAGGTTAGCCAGTAGAAATCGAGTACTATGGACACTACCACTGCTGCTTAGCTAAGGACTTGGTGAAGCGTGTAGTCGTCTTCTACGTTAATTAAAAGCTGGATAAATGTCATTGTCCAAAGATAGAAGGAAAGAGAAAGAGTTCATTCATGGCATGAGTGTAATTCTCGCTTTTAACACCTTAAACGCCAGGTCACAGACAAACAATACATTTTCTGTTGTGTCTCGTTGTTTGGCAGTTAAGGTGTTAACGTTTATCATAACCTGGATAAATGAGACTGTCTATACATAGAAAAAAGCAGAAAAAAGAGAACAAAACAGAAAGAAGGAGTTAAATGGCGTGAGTGTAAGTCTGGCAACAACCATTTCAATCTGGCAACGTTCCCCGAGTCACATGGCTTGAACTTACACAACTTCCACATTAACCTTTCTTTTTCCAACACCATGAAAACTATCTCAGAAACGCTTACGCACTGAATCGCTCTGCGGCAATTAATGGCCTTGTGTAACAAAATGACCCCAAATTAGTCGTATAGTACCGTGCCCCGAAATAGGTTCATCGGCCTGCGGGGTCAACGGACGCGCGTACGTTTTCAGACGCCACCGCTTCGTTACAAGGGCTTAGAAACTTACTATAATACAATATCGAGGCATGATTTTTAGTTTTTTGAGCACGTGGCTTAATAAAAACAGCCGCACGAGGCTGCGCTTGCCAAGGTCAGTCTGTGGATGGGTAACCGTTCAGTACGTATCGAGACTTCCGTGTCTCGGGAAGCACGTTAAGCCGTTGGTATTGACAGTCGTCATGCGTAGTCAGGAGCCTGAAAGTCTGACAATCAGTCTTATCAAGAGGTATCGTGTTGCCTAGTAACTGGGTTGTGGAGGTCAGATAGGGAATCACTCTATGCTAGATATATTCTGTATATATATAAGTTAACTGGACCCATGTTTAAGCTTCTTTGAAATGACCTTAGTTCAAATGGTAGAACTTTGATAGTATCTATAGTATTACACTATCTGCGAGTATATAGTACAGAGTAGAAAGTAGATTTCTGAATGCAAAAATAAGAAGGTATATACATATTTTCAAAAATGTCGATATCGTAGCGGGTATACCGAACTAAAGCGAATGTAGCTAATAAATCTGCTTTGGGAATTCAGATTAGAGGATTAACTTTACACCCTTTCCACAAAAAACAGTCGAATTGCCGCTTCTGGGCGACCACTAGTCAACATCCTCCTGCCCTTATACCAATTTATTTGGGATCTACGCAGCATATCTTCTTCTTCCATGCATTTATATTTGCCGCCATCTCTGAAGTCACCTCCTTCCTAGCCATATCATCTTTCACATGAACCATCCATCGTTACCTTAGTCTCCACTCTTGTAACCATTAGTAAGAATAAAGAATAAACGACATGGCTGATTTGATATAGTTTCTACTGCCTTTCTGTTTAACTAATAACAGTTTATGAAAATATACGAGACCATTTTTTTGTAGAAATTCTCATCTTACCATCGATAAAACTTCACCTTGTTATGAAAATACAAACATCTGTTTAGTCTACGAAGGAAACATGAGAAAACAGATCGATTCTTGTTACTACATTATTTTGTTGATTTTGAAGGAATAGCTAGAAATCAAAATCAAAATTCATTTATTCAAATTAGGCTGAGGATCAGCACTTTTTGGACGTCAAAACGTTTACAAAAGACAGTCCCCCAAAACGCCCACCCTTCACCTCTTCCTAGTATTTTGCTGGGAAGATGGAGTGGCGGAACAAACTCCCCAGCATCAAGTCTGTCTGATAGGTTTGAAGAACTTGAATCTATACAACATCTGTCATTTTTTTTTAATAATAGTTTTACTTACTAACTATTCAAGGTAACTGACGTAGGCCGAAGAATGGCCAAACTTATGTGGCAGTGGGCAGGGCACATCGCTCGCAGTATACAAGGCCGATGGGGTCAAGAGCTTTTGGAGTGTCGCCTGCGTACCAGAAGGCGTAACGTTGGTAGGCTCCTTATAAGGTGGATTGATACCCTGGTGAGGGTTGCGGGAGTCCGTTGTATGAGAGAAGGAGAGAACCGATCGATGTGCCGTCTCACGGGAGAGGCCTGTGTCCAGATGTGTATCTGCTGATATGACGACTAACTATCTATATTGTGTAGCATTGATTTTATTAGTACTTACTCGTTGGACTGAATTGCTCTTCCCTAAGAACGATTACTGGACCGGGGGTTGTCCCCGTACCACTTATCGTTTCTCAGGGGGCAGTAAGAAGTAAGTAACTCGTAAGATTCAAAATTAAAGCTTTTAAACTAGGGGATTTTCATTGATAGCAGTCAATCATAATATCTCTCAATCTGGTTTACATATCGCACGCCCACATTTCGTCTGAAATGTTAAATTCCCATGTAATAAGGATTGAGCCTGTTGACACGAATCGGGCACACATCCGGGCTCCCGAGTCGCTACTGAGCAAGTCCAGATGGGAAAATCCAACAACACTTTGCCCCACCTGAGAATCGAACCCAAGAACTCCTCCTGCTCAGCAAAAGCGAAACATTCAATATTGTTAGAAAGCTGTTTCTAGTCAAACTGATGAAATTGTAAGCATAGGTACGCATCAGAGAATCAGTGACGTAATTTTCGCTGCACGCTTTTTTCGCACTCAGGCTACCATTTATACGTAAATTCAAATGTTGCTTACTTTTAAAGAAAAATAAAAACAAAACAGATTTTATGGCACCCATAAAAAAAAACAAAATGTCGAATTATTCTGATTTTTTTCATTATGTTATGAGTTGCCTTGGAAGTCTCTAAACAGACTCGTAACACAGGATGCTTGAAATAGGTAATCCTGCTCAGGTGGAAATTAACAAACGTGTTCAAGTGTGATACTGCTCCACAAACGATGGGACACCTGATATCGTGTACTGCGTGCCCTAATACCTGCTGCAGGATTTGGTACTACGCTACTGATAACGCCAAACTCGTAGCTAATTTCTGGGCCGACTCGATATAGATTACCAGCGACACGCTAAGAGAGATTGACTCTAGATGTTCAAAGATGTAAGTGGGCGTAGATGGCACCGTTAACCGTTGTCTGTCCACATACCTTCCTGCTGATTATTTTAGAGATATCGGTGAAGCCTAGATTTATTATTAATATAAGTCTGAAATCGGCAATGCGCTGTAAGCAAGCGTTGTGATCAATGCTTATGCCTTCTCTGTGAGGCCCTTGCCTTGCAGTGGGATAATAATAGGTAGGACATTCTTTTGCTTACAAAAAAGAGATAAAACACAGGCTTTAGTGCTTCTTCCATATGTTGTTTAGAACTGTTATTTGTAAACTCGTTATTTAAAAGACTTAAAACAGAGGAATCAATTAGTAAATCAAATTGACTGACTATAGCATAATGTTAAGGCCGGTATCCTTGGCCATCTTAATGAAGATATGGCTGACCCTAGACCCGAAGAGATACGAGTAGCTATCAATGTTTGTAAGTACTAAAATAATAAAAAAATACGTTAGCCTATATTATACTCCCACGGCAGAACAAATCCCTCTTCTCATGAAACAGAGAAAGCATGAGCATTGATCACCATGCTTGCTCGAAACAGATTGGCGATTTCAGACTTATATTAATTATAAGTCCAGGTTTCCTCCCAATTTTCTCCTTCACGTATGCCAGTAATGTTTAAACTAAACTTAGAAAGTACATATGAATTGAAACATTCAAATTGGTACTTACCCGTATTTGAACTCGCAACCTTGTGCGTGAGAGGTGAGATCTTAACCACGGGGCCTTCACGACCTAAGCATTCCAAATTAAATAACATTTTTTACAATTTATCTTTTATCTTTACCAATACGAGTACGTACAATATATAAACCACATTTATACGTACCTACCTACTATTAAATCTTGATAATCCCGTTATATGCCCACTTTATATTCTGAATGTAGATTTGGACAATTTTACTGTTACAGCATTTATATTGATCGTGATACGTCATAAATAAGTTCATGGCCATTTTGGACATTAAGAAAACTGAACATAACATCACGCCAGTATTCTCTGAAGGGTTAGGTAGAAGTGTACCTAGGGTATGTATTATACCCACATTTCGCCAGTTATTCAAAGCCTGCTTAGTTCAGGCACCAGTATCTCGCAAAGATGGAAATTGTTTTAAAGTTTGAAGCGTTCTACATTAATCTGAAGACCACTTTGTGTGGATAGAGTTCATGATACTTATTGATTGAAATTTAGTTAGGTATGTTTAAGTAAGTCCTATGTAATAGAGTACTCTTTAGGTAGGATAGCTCTGGATTTGTGATCGGTAGGCATATATATGAATAGTGCTATCAACCGGTCACAAATCCACGCCCCTGACTGCTGATGAGGTAATCCCAAAAACATTTTGTCCGACCTGGACATCGCACTCAGGATCTCATATGTACCAGTAATGCTTGTAACCACTAAACCAACCAGGCAATCAGCTTTGAACAAGAGGTGTCTAATAAAAAAATTCAACATTTTGTGCGTTTGGTTTTTGATCAGTTATTACCAGGTTTATCTTTGGTGTACAGGGGGTAACCAGCACTATCCGAGTCTGGACGTAGCAAGGAGATTTGGACAAAGTTTCTTCATCCCGTCCTTATGATCCTCTAATGCTATACGTTTCCTCTCGGCCACCCTTGGTTGTCAGTTAGAGAAGTCCACATTTTATGATACAACATCATCTGCCTAGACTTTTCCAACTACATATGTTGGGGACGTTGGGGTCGACTTCCAGTCTAACTAGATGCAGCTACATAACATTCTTTTACATGGAGCGACTTCTTATCTGACCTCCATAACCCAGTCATTGAACAACACGATATCCCTTTGTAATACTGGTTGTCAGACTTAAGCACTTCTGACTACCCATAACGACTGTAAAAGATCTAAAAACTTTATTTCCGATGCACGGAGCAACGGTCACCCTACCACAGACTGACCTCGGCAAGCGTAGTTCAACCTTGGATAAACCTTGCGGCTGTTTTCATTTAGCCACGAACTCACATACCATATCTATAGACATTTTATGATACATAAAGTTAAAATAGATGTCGTGCCAGCCCAGTGGTTTATTCCTCGCCTCTTGAGCACGAGGTTATGGGTTCACACCTGGGCAAGTACCGATGTGATTTTTTCAATTCATATGTAGGTACTTTCTAAGTTTATCTTGGACATCACTGACATCGGTGAATGAGGAAACCTGGAGTTATAATTAATATAAGTCTGAAATCGCTAACCCGACTTGAGCAAGCGTGCGGATTAATGCTCGTGCCTTCTCTGTATGAAAAGAGGCAGTGGGACAGTAACAGGCTGGTATTATAAAGTTAAAATACATAAAAAAATCGATATAGTTATCATCTTTGACGACACGGTTGGCGCAGTGGTTGAGCTATCGGCTGCCGCGCCACGTGTTGTGGGCTCGATCCCCGCACGGAACTAATATTTGTATGACCTACAAGTAGTTGTTCCGGGTCTGGCTGTTTGTGTATGTGACTTTAAATGTTTGTAAACGCACCCATGATACAGGACAAATTCCTAGTGTGGGGCAACGTTTTTTTTAACAAAAAGAAAAAAGAACTGCCTAATCTTTTCACAACTATGTTGTTGGGGTCGGCTTTTAGTCTAATCGGATCCAGCTGAATATACAAGTATTTTATATGGAGCAACTGCGTATCTGACCTCTACAAACCAGTTAAAGATGAACTCTGTGGGCTAATTAAATAATAACGAACTTCAACTACACTGAATGGAGAGTAGGTCATTATTTTACATAATTATAACATCAAGCCTGTATTCCCCGAAAGGATAGGCAGAGCTGTACCTATACCTAGTACACTCACATTTTGCCAGTTGTGTTTTATAAGTCCCATGTACCTATCTAATAGGCGACGAGCCGATTGTCATCAACTGGGCATAGATAGAGCCTACTTGCTGCTAATGAGGTATTCATGATTGAATAACCCAATATAATATTACCGGACCTGGGAACCCAACCCAGGACCTGACGCTCAGTAGTAGCTCTTGCGACCACAATACCAACGAGGCTATCATTATTTTATACTAGTTATAAAATTGCATGCTTAATGATAGCAATTTGCATGCTTTTAAAACTGAAAATCCTCAAACCGCTGATAAGGCGATTTGCATGCAATCCGTCTGCAGTGCCTCGTTGTATGATGTTGACTGACAACGGCATGCAGTAACCGACTGCAGGCGATGCATACCAAACAGTCTTAATCTGAGGATAAATGTTGACTTTAGGACGAGACGTGTATGTAGGTTTGAAAGTTGGGATATTACATTATAACTGCATGTAGGACTCGCGATCTAAATGGTATAGAGTGCTATGTTGCTGAATTAAACTCTACAATAAATGATAAAAGAAATGGAGTGTGTGGATGTGGAAATTATGTATTTTTCTAACTCCTCCGCTGTTCTTTTCTGATTAATTTCGTTGCTGGATCCTTGAATCGCTTCTCCAGGACTCGTCGGGCTTCATTGTCTCGACGCTTTTCTGGTAGTCGCCACTAATGATTCTGGTTTTCAAGAGTTGCAGTTGTTTGGGAATAGAGTGGCGGGGTTGTCCAATAAAAAAGAAAAAACGTTGAATGATTTATTTTTATTATATTTATTTCTGAAAATAGGCATCTATAAACACCTCTACAAGGCAACAAGTAGAATATTTTTAAAACTAGGTTGCTATTTCCCTATCTGACTACTCTCAGAAGATACACCGAAAGAAACTCATAGAACAAAGTCTCTTTAAAAGTCAAGGCATCATCTAAGTCAGATATGAATAACTTTTAAAGGTTTATCCTTCGATCACTAAGGGTCGAAGGGTTTATTGATAGATGATTACTATATGTTAAGCACCGAATTAACATAGGGTGGATGAAATGGCGGCAGGTAACGGGAACAACCTGTGACCCCCTTATTCCCCTTAAACTTAAGAGGAAGATTTACAAAACTATGGTAAGACCTGCTGTCTTGTATGGATCAGAATGTTGGGCCGCAAAAGGCATGAATGAAAGGCTAACTGCCTTTCATTCATGCCTTTTGCCCATGCAGCTGAGATGAGAATGCTGAGGGGGATGTGTGGTGTTACGCGAATGGATAGAATAAGAAATGAGTATGTAAGAGGAAGTCTGAAAGTGGCGCCTGTGACCGAGAAGTTGTGTGGAAATCGGTTGTCATGGTATGGGCATGTGATGCGAAGGAATGAGGACCATGTTGTGAGAAAAGTTTTGAGTATGAAGGTGCAGGGTTACATGAGTAGAGGAAGACCAAAGAAAATATGGATGGATTGTGTGAAAGATGATATGGCAAGAAAAGAGGTGACCCTTGAGATGACGGCAAATAGAGATGTATGGAAGAAGAAAACATGCTGCGCCGACCCCAAATAAACTGGGATAAGGGCAGGAGGATGAAATGAAAAATGATTACTATATGAGAAAGTTGTTCGACTTTATGGCCCTGATCCATTGATCTCGTTTGTTGTTAAATAATAATTGTCTAAGGGTACGATGGGACTGACATACGCTGTGCGTTATAAAACTCCCTAAATTATTAAAGAAAACAAAAAAAAAAAAGAATGATTACTATGTATGCTACGCTAATGCTTATAGATGATTTTATTTTAATCAGTACGAATGCACCCAGTTTGCCGTCCCAATATGCACTGATGCCGCTCTGTGCTTAGCGCGGCGTAATTGGTTAGCTAGATCAGCAAAACGTGCCCGATCGTAATTACTCCATCGAAAATACATACATACATAAACTCACGACATTTTCCCATGTGGGTATGCAGAAACTACGGAACGCCGCCTGCTACGATCCTTACATACAAGGAGTATGTAAGGATCCTTCGTTTACGTTCATACATCTGGTCACTCATTCACACCGGGTACTTTTTAACTTATGTGCATCGAACACCTCATGCATACTTTTACACTCACAGCTTTTGGGACTAAGGTCAATGAAAATTCACAAAGTTTTAGTTACAGAATATGATAGGAATTGTAGATGGCTGAAAGAAATGAAAGTATCAGGAAAGTCGACTGCAAAGACAACAAAATAGTTCCAAACATGAATACCTTTTAACCGCCTTCCAAAAAGGATGAGGTGCTTTGTTCGACTGTGCGTGTGTGTGTGTTTTTCTTCTTTACATGTTCACATATTGCTCTGTCTATTGTGAACCGATCATGAAAACTCCATTCCAAAAATGTGATAAAATTAAAATCATCTTTATAACCAGAGGTCGGAATTAGCTAGAGTTATTTATGTACTTACACTGATTTTATACAGCAAAATAATAAAGTGGATATGCCTCAAATCCCGGGATTAATTATAAAGACCAGAAAAATCCCGTGATTTATTAAATAAAAAAGTTATTTACTTTTACACATTTTAAACCATCCGACATCGGATGTCCAAATGTCTTATCTATCTCTGAGGTTTTTATTATTATTTATTTGTAATATTATTTAATTATTGTAGGCCACACGGCATTGTATTATAAATCCCGGGAAATCCCGGGAAGATCTTAATATCAACGATGCAAGTACATAAATAACTCTACCTAATTCCGACCTCTGTTTATAACATATCCGAGCTGTTCACTAGCACACTCGGTTGAAGAAGCTGTCACATGCACATTTCTATGCATGTGACAGTTTCATCAACCGAGTGTACCTCGCACACTCGCGGCTATTCCTATCACCAGCTGTGATTCTTGGCCTTCCAGTTCTTTAAAGGGTGGCTTTATTTCACCACAATCAGCGCCGTAGTTCAGGCGGTGATTAGTCAGTGAGCATCTTTGGGTCCTCACACATTATGATGTTGCGTCGTCGCGAATTTGGTATACCAGATCTTCAGGTGGAGTTGATTGGTTTGTTTTAATCTTTTGTAACACAAACACCCTGATTTGTATGTAAGACTGCCATTTGTCATATCTTTTCAGGAGTATCATAGGTATTGTTGAAAGTTTTCTAGATACTGCACGTATTTTCTCGAGTGTTTTTTCAACTAACTGCTAATTGCAATAACGTATCTCAATCCCAATCCACAGATAGATCTTTTTTTGTAAGAAATCAATGGCCGAGTTGCAATCTTGAGAGGGCGAATCAGAAGCAGCAGTTTTCAGCAGTTCTCGGATTGAGATTTGTTTTTTTTTTGTATTTTGTTTTTAATCGTTGCCTCACACTAGGATTTTTTCCTGTGTCATGGGTGCTTTTACAAACATTTAAACTCACAAAAACAAACACCCAGACCCGGAACAACTACCTGTAGGGTATACAAATATTTGTTCCGTGCTATAATCGAACCCACAACACACGGCGCAGCAGTCGATCGCTCAGCCACTGCGCCAATCGTATCGCCAAATTGAGATATTGTTATTGAAATTGGCAGTTAATCTTTGTACGATCTTCGATCTTGAACCACGAAATCGTAAACAACTGATGTTTGTTTCGATACGTCATTAACACCATTGTTCTCTTTATTGTTTATTGGCTTAACGGAAGGACTGATATTGTCAACATCCGACTCAACCTCCTGATTCTGCCATCACCATCTTCAGATTAGCCTTTTACCTAATACCTATCTCCCAGCCTATCCGCCAGAAGCTGGTCTGTCCTATCCTTGGGCCGCCCATTGTGACACTCTAAGTACCTCTTAGTTATTATTTTTAAGTATTTATGGTGTACATTAAAGATTATTCTATTCTACACACAGTAGGGCTTTACGTGCTCCTTGAAGGTCTCGACTGATTAAAACCAGAATGTAAGACATTACTGAAGCAAGTTCGGTTTAAGAGGTCGTGTACCTTTTCGCACCCTTGTTTTGTGAGACACAAATATGCTTGTAGTTCCCACGACATGCGATAAAAGATCAATTCTTCCTTGAAATCACCAATAGTAAGTGATGAAAGCGTTTGTTGCAATAAATGCAAATATAGAAGGTAGTTTTTTAAATGCCCTTATCAATTTTTTATCGTATAGGCATTAGAATAATTATGAAGCATATATCGAAAACATTCCCATTGCACGTAACTTCGTGATGGTTTTGTTTCGTGTAAATTTTATATTTCATGTGTCTTAAGAAAACCCTAGAAAAAAATATGTACTTACGCGTAAAAGGAGATGTTTCATTTTCGGCCATAAAGTGTACGGTAATGAAAAAAAAGGGAAAAAATCCACGAGTTCAGGAAAAATATTCTTTCCTGAATATTCCCCCTAATTCTTCGGCACAAAAAATAATAGTTTATCAAATTATTGCCATATTCTTTTGATCATGGCGTCGCCTTACTGCTATCGTCCAGAAATCATGTTACATTAAAACATAATAATATCACGTTGACGCTATTTAAATAAATATGAAAAGCTTGTATTTCTGTGCTATTATGATAAGATAATAGAGCTACCTTAGAAAACTTTTTTCATAAGTTAGAAAGTGTGATTCATCATTAAAAAAATATATATTTTACTTTTATGGATTGTAGTTACTTCTGGACGAAAAATTCAAACATTGTATTTGACATCACATCTGTCAGTCTCGTTGTCCTGACAAACGTCAAACATTTTCGGTTTTTATTTAGTGCCTAAAAAATATTAGATATTATGAAAAAAAAATGACTTTATTGTATTCAGGGGTTCGTTTCCCAGGTTTTCTAAAGTGTACATGTTATGGCCGGAGTCCCATACAAAAATGAAACGTCTCCTTTGAAATTTAGACATGTCTTGCCTATTCTATGTTCTATGTTTTTTCTTTGTTGTAAATTTGTATATAGTTAGTTTTATAGCATAATTGTATATATGTGAATATCTAATTTATGAAATAAATAGTTTATCTTGAACATCACATGTTTTATGTCAAATTCACGATTGGCTATTTTGGTTTATGCCCCCTCTTGAATTTTTCGATTGGTCATTTTATGCGATGGCATATCAAGACTTCTACTACTAAGCCAAGATTTGTGAATACGTTTTGGCTTCTAGTAGATAGCAAAATTCTTTTTTTAATTACTAATTCTTAATATTCCCCCCGTTAGTAGAATTCAATTGCTAATAAATAAAGATACGACAGACAAACTCATGGAAGCTTGTTACCCTGACTCCTATTATTTTATTTACTATCGATCCATCGGCCTAGTCTTCTTGCCAACTATGTTGGGGTCGGTTTCCAGTGTAACCGAATGCTTCAAGTCCTACACGCCCACGAATGTCAGAACTTCGGGCGTAAGGCGAGCGAGTCCATATTTTGTAGTGTTCTGACTGATCGATCTGAGGGTCTTCGGTAAGGATTGATCGCTCCCCATGTTTGGTAGCCTTAACCTCATTAGTTTCCTAGCCTTTTCTCAGCTTTATTGAGATCGGGTTCCAGTCTACCAGATGAAATTTAATATCATTATTTTACATGGAGCGACTGCCAATCTGACCTCCACAACCCAATAACTGGATAACACGATTACCCTTGGTAAGACTGGTTGGTAAACTTTCGGCATTCTGACTACGCGTAACGACTGTCTAAAGATCTACAAATGACAGCCAGGAACAACGGCTTCACGTGCTCTTCTGGGCACGGAGGAGTCTTGGTATGTAATGAATGTTCACCCAACCGCTGATCGACCTAGGGGAGTGTTACTTAACCTTGAAGATCGACACGTGCGTCTGTTACAACTTAGCCACGAGCCCCACTTTTACTGTGATGCGGTTTCAGTATCAAGTCACTACTAGAACTTTTATATTAACCAGGGTTTTGTTAATTACTCATCAAATGCCTAGTTTTATATTCTTAGTGAGGGTCACATGGTTACGTCGACGTCACGTCAATGACCATGACGTGACGTCGGCGACGTGTTAAGTCTTAGCTAACTACATTAGTAACAAGTGGAGGACAGAGTTGTATCATTGTTATTTAGTGAAACTTCAGATACCAAGATTGGTTTAAAACGTTGCTAAGTACTTCATGTGATCGAATATGTGAATCCTTCACTATTGTGCTGAAATTCAAGGGACTTTTATGACAATAAAAGTGGATATAAGGTTTCTACAACATGTTTTTTTTACAGTTCAACAACCGTAAACACATATGTCAAGTTTACCTCAATACGGAACGCTCATAAAGTTCTATAAACAATATCTGATAAACTCATTACGCTTCACGATGTATTTCAACACGTCGCCTCGTGACGTCAACTCGAGCAATATATGGAAAATCAAAGACAAATCCTCTACGTAGCACATCATAACAATACGGTTTAATTTCCCCAATTTTCCTTATTAACACATAAAGAATTAATGGCGTTATAAAAGATATCGTAAACACGTGGGACAACCTGAGTGTTTATATAAATAGCCGCAGCCCGTGGGCTTACAGCCTAACCTTGCCAAGATCGCGCCTGACTGCCAAGTTGGCCGATAGATGGCGCTGCGCGTACCGAAAAGTTTTACACGCGGCGACAGTTTTCAGGTTACGTCAGTAATCACGTTTTGACACTTTTTTCGCTTATATAAAGTATTTTTAACACGATCCATTTGCGAAATAGTAGTTTTAGAGGCATTTAACGTGTATTTTGCTACGAAAATCAACATAGACTCGATTTTAAAGTTGATGTCGTAGTTATGTTCACGTTATCTTATCTGTTATATATAGATACACAGCTAATATATATTCAGTTATTCAATATTGAAATGCGCAATTTCTTGTAATGTCACGTTACGTACTGTGGTCTAAACTATATTTACCTTCACCGACTAATGCGCATTATACAATGGCACATACGTCATACGTAATTAGATTATCGTTAAATTATGTTCAATCTTAGTAAATGCATTCATTGGAATTCCGTAAAAAGACTTCTAATATGACGTCAGCGTGAAGAATTTCTTTTTGTTCTATCGGAAAGTATGTTTTTTTACCGAGAAAATGGTTGAACATTATTAAGTAAGACTATAACACTTACACGAAGTATACGAGGTCGCTAGAATTGTTATTCCGGGTCAAGACAGATTAGATTAACACGCTAAATTGGAAAATATTCAGTTCTACTCTTTGTTACAACAGAAACAACATCTAAAAATACATTTAAACGCATATTGCATTCTCCATCGATCAACAAACGCAAATACAAACCGTAAAAGGATGTTCTTTCAAAAATAATGCATCATAAAATACGGTCCTCAAATTAATATCAGTCGACAAAACGAACATACAAAATGGCGGCTACAAATAAGCCGCGTAGCATTTCTGAAAGCGTCTGTCTACGGACGTTTGCGTCTCGTTCCCTCTGAACGTCTACGTTTTCGTGCGAGAGGGACGGCGATAGTACCCCGTGGGGCCTCGTGTCAAGGTGACGTACCCTTGCGCACGCGTTCACAAACTTGCGCAGGCGCGACGAGGTTGTTCCAATTTGCGAATTTTGTTTTATAGCTGACGAGAGACGGTTTTTTTTCTTAATTGGCGTTTGTATTCAGCTTGTTTAATAACTGAAATGGTATTTTATGGAGTTTTTTTGTTGATCCTTAAAATTTGTAGCGCTTTGTTATTTGTTCCATAGTTTATTGTGTTTATTGGTAAAGTCTACGAGTGTTATACGATCAATGATAACACAGAATATTTCATCCTACATCATCGCTTTGTGTATTGTTTAGATGTTGCTACTTGTGACTGTCGATTGTCATCGGCTATCGGGTTATTTGATATCTCTCCGTGACTACTAAATACTTGTAAACGTTGCAAAATATAATGAAATAATATCGTATTATTCATCAATGATTTATAAATAATCTTCTATTATGCAAATATGTAACTAGCTACGATTACTTAAGTATCTACTGTTCAAATTGAGTTTAATTAATTTTAATTATCATCATCGCCTGATAATTATGAAATTGATTTCGCTCATTGTATAGCAGTCTTCATCCATGCATGTCATGCGATGACAGTACAAATTCAATATGGTAGCAGAATCTTGTACTACAACAGGATCCATTATAGGTACATAGTAATAATCAGCATGCTCCTTCCCCTATCCCAAGTTATTTAGGATCGGCGCAGCATGTCTTTGTCTTCCATACATCTCTATCTGCCGTGGTCTTAATAGTCATCTCCTTTCCAGCTATATGACCTACCACACAATCTATCGATCGTTTCTTTGTTCGCCCTCTTCTCTTGTAACCCTCCATATACTTAAAACTTTCCTCACGACGCATTCCTTATTCCTACGCGTCACATGCCTATACGATGACATAATACATATTTTTAGTTTACTTCTAATAATTATATTGCATTGAAGGCATGACCAAAAGAATTATCTACGTCACCTAAAGTTGCGTTGGCAAGTGGGGCTCGTGCCTTAACAGCCACACGGGTCGGCTGAAGGTCAACTTACGCTTACCGAGGTCTGTCCGTGGATGGATGTCATCCATTAACTGCCGAGACACAGGTTAAGCCGTTTGTTCGGGCTGTCAATCGTAGGTTTTTGACAGTCGTTACAAGTAATCAGAAACTTGAAACTCTGACGACAGCCAGTCTTACTAAGGGGTATCATATCGCCCTTTGGCTGGGTCAGGTGCTCCATGTAAATACTGGTATTCAGCTGCATTCAGTTTCGACTGGAAGCCGACTCTCTACATAGTTGGAAAAGGCTAATCAGATGATGTTATAAAGTTGGTTACTAAATTGTATCGGGCTGCAACTATCCCACTGCTTTAGGCAATAGTCTATTCTCATACAGATAAAAGATAAGCACTGATTTATCATTGTAAAATAACTCATAAGATAAATCTAAACTAAGCTTAATTGCTGTTTTTTTTAAAACGAAAAGTTTGATTTCAATTAAATGTCAAGCATGACCATACAAGCATGTAAGTAACTGACATTTAAACCATGCTTATGTACAGTTAAGAACATAAATACGTTACACTTAGCACTTGCATACGGTTAGATTCAAAAGCGATGCTTGCCTAAAGTAAGGATTGATATTGTATATTACGAAAACATAGTAGTCTCGAAACCATACTAACAATAATATGGTTTCGCGAATACTATGTGTGTACTAAATCTAATTAGATCTTTTCTCGAAGCTGCAATAATAGGGTAGTGTCCTTAAAAAATCTGATTGGTCCGAAAGCTGGATTACTCAAAAATACTGTACATTTTTTTTGTCTTTTGTCACGTAAACCAAAAATGACGGCGATATAGTGCGTTGAAATTGCGCGTGACGTCACAAGCCCCTTATCCTGAACTTTGATGTGCTATATCATTGTCACTTTTTATTAAATTAAGTAAGCAAAAAATTCGTGTACAATATTTTTTGGTAATCTTACTGACGGACTAAATAGACTTAATATATTTTTACCTAGGACACATCCCTATTATTTCAGGAAATTATCGCTTTTGAATGTTGTGTAGGCAGGTATGCGTGACGTATTTATGGTCGTGGGTGTATGTACATAGGCACAGTTTAGTATGTGTAAGTTAATTACGTTCGTGACCGTACTTGGTATTCAACCTACGCGGTAGTGAAAATATCAAATAGTTCATCTACCTTTTATGTATATCTATACTAATATTATAAAGAGTTATTTTTTTTCAAGTTTTTATGTTGAGAGTAATCTTCTGAACTTGGCGAAGTGCTAGAACTTATATAAATAAAAATCAAAAATCATTACTTGACAACAGCTAGACTGATTTCGGTGTTTATTTTTGTGTTGTTCGTGATTTTCAGGACAAGGCTTGTATAAAAGATTGTTATAAGTAATCAGAAATGTGTCAACAAAAAACAAATGTCAACAAAAAATGTTTTTATAATTTTGCATGCTGTGTTTTATTCTAGATAAACATGCTTGTGCTACACTTTGTATTTAACACCATTGTATACCAATGTTTTACGCAAATAAATATTTTATTATTATTACACTAGATAAGGTCGCTGTTGCTTAGCCAATCACTCTGAGAAGAAACACTGAAACATCATCAACAAACATCATTTATCAGATCGATACGATCAAATGAGGACCATGTAGATTAGTGTCCCAGATGGTATGTAGGAAAGATCACACAAATTGGAGTGGCAGCTTTACTCCAATTTGTGAGGATCCAGTGCACGCGTTTGTCTTTAGTTTAAACTTTAGGATGTCAGTGACGTGATGTCCAGCATTATTTATTTATTGATGTTATGTTTTATATAAATATACTTTGTTATAATTAGGCTTTGCAGCTTAATTAGGTTTTCGCAGAGTTTACAATAGGGCGTGAATCATCAACAGTAAAATAACATCACAACCCGCCATTATTCCCCAAAGGGTTAAACAGAGATGTACCTTTGAGCCTGTTGTCTTAACCGTGTAAAAATCTAGACTCCAGGAGACGTGTCAGCAGCATTGACGGGGCCCACTTGATAGGGCCGAAGCCTGCCAGGGTTGCGAGATGTTCGAAAGAGTAAAGGGCAAGGACGGATTACGAATGGGTTTTAGTCAGTAAAAGTCTGACACGCCCTCCCGTTCCACCCCGAACGGGAGAAGTCATTTGATGATTTCCCATCCTTACAAAAAAAAAGGCTGCTACTAAGAAATTCCACTTAGAAAACTTAATAACACAGCCGGTGGATCCAACTCAGGACCTCTTGCTCAGCAGTAATGTTCGCGACCAGTCACTAAAGTCAGTCAAGTTAAACACCAAATTGTTGGTGCCATGCCCATAAACCGGAACCGTCATTCATACGGTAAGTAATCGTTCGTGGTTCTAGGAACTGGTAACAATCAACAACCTGTGTCGTTATGTTGGCTCACACTAGTTATGATGACGATGACCTATGTAATGAATACAGGGTGGAGAGGACATCGACGCTCGACCTGATAAGAAAGGCAGGAAAAACATTTATTTAGCACAGACTCAGGGCACACAATGACAATAATAAATATCGAAAATAAGAAATAATAATTATGTGCCTTACGGTTGCACCAAATGGGTCCAGTTCAGCAAAAAGCCAGTATCTGACGCTGGTTTTCAACTGGACCTTATAGGATAACATGGGTTGTGTATCATTCCACAGCATCACATCATCCACCTGCCCTTATCCCAATATATTAGGTCTTTACCTATGAAATTGCCGTTCTGCAGTACTGGCCATTTCAAATCAAAATATTTTTTGTTTGGCTAAGAATTCTAATTTCAAATTAATTTTATTTTAAAAACATGGATTTTTTTTTCCAAAAGTAGTCATTTGTTTATTGATTAGTGTTACATTTTCATCGCATTTAAATCTTTTTCGTCATCATGGATACGTTAAAAATTCGAGTAATTATGGAATATGAGTACCGTCGTGGCAGCAACGCGGCACAAGCGGCACGCAACATCAACGACGTTTACGGAGCTAACACTACAAACCAACGCACTACCTGTTATTGGTTTGCTCGCTTCCGTTCTGGAAATTTCGACCTGAAAAATGAACCTCGCGGTCGTCCGAAGACTTTGGTCGACAATGACGAATTAAAGGCGATTGTGGAAGCTGATGATACACAATCTACGGCTGAATTAGCAGCAGCTTTCGACGTTAGCTTCAAAA
Organism: Phlogophora meticulosa; assembly: GCA_905147745.2. NCBI lineage: Eukaryota > Metazoa > Arthropoda > Insecta > Lepidoptera > Noctuidae > Phlogophora > Phlogophora meticulosa. The sequence continues at coordinate 15,752,807 of LR990530.1, read as the reverse complement.
CAATATTGGTCCATTTGCGTCAAATTGGCAAGGTAAAAAAGCTTGACAAATGGGTGCCCCACGAACTCAATGATCGCCAGCGCGAAGTACGCGTCGAGACGTGCCTTGCACTGCTCAACAGACACACAAATGAAGGAATTTTGAACCGCATTGTTACCTGCGATGAAAAATGGATTCTGTTTGATAACCGCAAGCGCTCAGCAAGTTGGTTGGATCCTGGTTCAGCACCTAAACAATGCCCTAAACGAAAACTTACCCCAAGAAAAGTGATGGTCACTGTTTGGTGGTCTAGCGCCGGTGTGATTCAACACAGCTTCTTACCAAACGGGGTGAGCATTACTGCAGATGTGTACTGTGAAGAATTGAACACAATGATGGAGAAGCTGGCACATCTCCAACCAGCATTGGTCAATCGCTCGTCTCCGCTGCTCCTGCACGACAACGCGCGACCTCATACTGCACAGCAGACGGTCTCCAAGTTGCAAGAACTGGGGTTGGAAGCTCTCCGTCATCCGCCCTACTCACCAGACCTTGCGCCTACAGACTACTAGTTTTTCCAGAATTTGGATAACTTCTTGGCGGGAAAAAAATTCAATACCCGAGAGGCAGTACAAAATGCCTTTGAAGAATTTGTTGCCTCCCGTCCAGCTGATTTCTTTAAGAAGGGCATCAATAAACTGCCACTGCGTTGGCAAAGATGCATTGATTGCATGGGTGATTACTTCGATTAATACAAATAAAAAATACATGAAAAAAATTCATTTAAATTTTTTCATACAAAACGGCAATTTCATAGGTAAAGACCTATTATTTGGGGTCGGCGCAGCATGTCTTCTTCTTCCATACATTTCTATTTGCATGGCATCTCAGAAGTCACCTCCTTCCTAGCCATATCGTCTTTCAAACATTCCATCTATCGTCGTTTTGGTCTCCCTCTACTCTTGTAACTCCACATTCATACTCAAAACTTTCCTCACAACATGATCCTCATTCCTTCGCATCACATGCCCATAAACAACCGATTTCCACACAACTTCTCGGTCACCGACGCCACTTTCAGATTTCCTCTTACATACTCATTTCTTATTCTATCCAGTTGCGTTCCCCTCAGCATTGTTATATCAGCTGCATGCAACTGCCTTTCATTCATCCCTTTTGTGCCCCAACATTCTGATCCTTTTTCATTCTTATAAAATATTTGTCTTTTAACGTCTCATATTCGCCCGTTCTCGTATAACGGAATGTATATATTGTTCTAATGGAATTCCTAGATCATATTGCGAGCATGAATTGAAAATACCAGTTTTGTAAAATATTTATCATGCCACACAAACTGGGCGAGGTTCTACTGAAAGCGGTATCATTTATTTATTTTTGTGCCGTTCAAGTCGTTCGTTTGTCCATTCGTCCATTCGTCCATTTGGTTTGTATATTTAGTTAATGGAGCAGAAATGTTGACATAGCCTGAATGTTTCTCATGAATATACGAAGTCCCAAGAATTGTCCTACATCACTTTATTCACTAATCTGGATAATGAATTCAAGAACTTTTTCTGATTCTTTCTACACCTATGTTGATGTCACTAAGAACCCAGCACGAACTGGCAAGAAATTCTAGTAGGTAAAATTATTATCGAATAAAAAAACAGTGCCTCTTTAAATCTTACCTTACTTTACCGCAGGTTCACTTGCTCCTCAGGGTCGTAGCGTGATATTAAATAGCATTTAACCTTACTCATGAATTAGACTATCAAATCCAAAAAGAACTTTCCAAATCTCCGGGTAGTTCTAGAGATTAGCGCGGTCAAATAAACTCTTCAGTTTTATTATATAAGTTATAAGATTAGATTACCTACAGTACTGAAAAAACTTGTGGAGGACTCGTGGTTAAATTATAAAAGTAACACGGGTCGATCGAAGGTTATGCTTGTTGACTCGGAGCATGGTCCCTCAAGACCAAGACCACTCCATGGCTGGTCCCGGTTGTCATTTATATATCTTTGATAGTTGGTCCAGGTACTCAGATGTCGGAATTCCACCTCCATATAACAAAAAATTGGTTGATGATCCAATCTTACCAAAGGATATCGTGTTACGCAGTGACAGGGTTGTTGTAGACGTCATATAGGCTGTCGCTCCATTTAAAATACTGGTATTCAGCCGCTTCGGGTTAGTCTGGGAGCCGACCCCAAGTTAGTACGGAAAAGACTTGGCAGATGACTGTAAAACATCACAAATATGTACAGCTTGGCAAAACAGAGTAAGACGCGGTAATCGCTGGAACTTTTTAATCTTATAATACTAGTGCTTAGCCGACAAGTTCCAGTAGATTTTGTGTCCTTCTCAACCAGCTATTATTTTTAAAGTCAGTTATTTGAACCTTCTTTTGATGTTTATGTGCTAATTTCAGATCCAAGTGTGACAGTGGCTTGCCCATTTTTTTCTAAGTCTGTTTTGCTAAGCTGTATGAGAACATCCTGAAAACGATTTCAAAATGTTATCTTTCATTTGTTATAACCATTTATTGAGGTTTTTTGTGCTAATTTCACATTGAGTGACTTAAGTGTGATATTGGCATGATTCCTTTGTGCACAAACTTCTTTGCGACAAATAGCTTGAGAAAAGGACGGCGACAGTTATGTACTTATTTAGATATGATACTAACATTTATATAATAATAATAATGCTGTACAATCCACATAGCATCATCTAGCCCCAAGCTAAGAGCTTGTTATGGTAGATGACTGATATACTTAATACAATACATTACTTAGATTTATATTTTTCTTATAAATAGGTACATAGCAAATACCCAGAATACCGGGAACAAATATTTGAAGATCGTATAAATATTTGTTCTAAGTCGGGAATTGAACCCGCAACCTCCTGCATTGCAGACGGACGTTCGCCCGCCGCGCCACATACATAGTTCGGAAAAAAAAATACAGCTCTTATAAATTTCCGTCCCTTTCTTGTTTTCTAAGAGAGAAAGAGACGAAAGTAGTAAAATTCCGTTGCTCCAAATACCCTTGTTGACAAGCTTAACTACTTAAGCTTCACTACAAGGAAATTGGCACCACTGGCACTCAATCTTTCCTAACTCTGTTTTGCCAAGCTGTATAAATGAATCCTGAAAACAGTTTCAACATTATATCTCTCACCGCTTTTAAAAGGACCTATTCACGGCATTTACTCTGAAATAACACAGCTTCCAATAAACATCTCTGCTCGCTTCCTACGCGATTCACCCACGGGGTCCCTGCCTGTGAAATGAGCACCCACGCTTAATATCTAAATACGACCCTCTAACTGTAAGATTTTATTGCTATTTCAATGAGAACACCCCCTGAAATTGTTTTAGGAACTGGTAAAGTTATACAGAATACATGTTGGATTATCTTCTGCCCGTAGCGTAGTGAGAGAAAGCTTTGAAAGTTGTACTTAAAAGCATGAAATACGGTACTGTTTGTATAGAAGATAGCTAAAAGCTTTGAGGTATAAAAAAACCAGCCCGGAGCGAGTCGCACACAGTGGGTTCCGTACCTTGGTAGAAAATATTTTTCTTATTTCCAAGTCCCAATTTCATTCAGCTCAGTTCAGTTTGTGATCGAATGAGTAACTAAGTTTGTTTGAAAAAAGTGTTTGCTAATTTCTAAAAAAAACTTGCTAGTACGAGAAATCGTTTCTGAAATATTTATTTTGCAAAAAGACAATTGTAATGGACAAATGAAGTTCTTTAATACGATACGCATTTGACCACATACCAGTACCAGCCTATTACTGTCCCACTGCAGGGCAAAGGCCTCTTCTCATACAGAGAAGGCACGAGCATTAATCACCACGCTTGCTCAGGACGGGTTGGCGATTTCAGACTTATATTAATTACATAAGTCCAGGTTTCCTCACGATGTTTTCCTTCACCGATGTCAATTATGTGCAAGATAAACTTAGAAAGTACATATGAATTGAAAAACTCTCATTGGTACTTGCCCAGATTTGAACCCACAACCTCGTGCACAAGAGGCGAGGCCTAAACCACTGGGCCATCATGACATTTTGACCACATAATACCACTTTAAAATTCCAGCATCCTATTTGGACCCTTATTGCATTCAGACTATAAATATTTCTTGATTTTTTTCACTTGTAGTCTAGTAGACCAAACGGTTAGGACTGCTTGTCATACTTTCGGGAGTCTGAGTACCCTTAACGACTTAACAGCGACAGCCGGAACCAACTCTTCACGTGCTTTCCGTAGCACATAGGAGTCTCGATATGTTATGAACGGTCACCCATCCACTGACTGATATTAGCAAGCGTACCTTCATCTTAGATCAACCCGTGCGGCTGTTTTAATTTAGCCACGAGTTCCTCCTGCCTGTATCTTTAATATAAATAAATAAAATAAATAATGCTGGACAATCCACACAGCATCATCTAGCTCCAAGCTAAGCAGAGCTTGTGTTAAGGGTACTAGATGACTGATATACTTAATACATTGCATAGATATATGTTTTTTTATTATACATAGAAAATACACAAAAAACCCGGAACAAATCTTTGTAGATCGTACAAACATTTGTCCCAAGGCGGGAATCGAACCCGCAACCTCCTGCGTCGCAGGCGGACCTTCGCCCGCCACGCCACATAGTATGCATATATGGCTCGCAAAAAGCTGTGTAATAACTAGATTTAATGAAGAGGTCGCAAGATGAACTGGATGCATACTGTGAGGGCAGGCACGAGGTAGCGCGAGAAAAGAGTACTTGATAGGACTTGGGGAAGACCTTTTGCCCAGCAGTGGGACAGCAAAGGCGTATAAAATGGTGTGTTTGTTGAAAATGGTTTCCTTTTCATTCTAAAGTTGCTTTAATAATATTAAAACAGGAAAACAGTTAGGTTCAGTCTCAATGCCATGTTCAATTGGTTAATTCTTTTTAACTTTTTCCTTGTAATTGTTAGGAAGTTACGTTAGTTAAATACAAGTGCAAATGAAGGCCGCAATACCTATTTACAGGCATTTCAAGATAAAATGTTGTAGAACGCCTGAACGTTTTTTTTTAATAAAAACAGAAGCATTACAGTTTACTTGGTTTGTACCATTCAACCAAAAGGGTTTGTATTGCTACTCACATTCGCCATAACACTTGAAATGACTTATTTATACTAAATTTATCACCTTTGAAATGACCTTGTACACCAAACTCATAAGGACGTCGTCATAGTCATTATAATCATCATGCCCTTATCACAATTAATTTGGGGTCAGCGCAGCATGTCTTCTCCTTCTATACATCTCTATTTGCCGTCATCTCAATATTCACCACCTTTTGCTTTAGCCTTATCGTCTTTCACATAATCAATCCATCGCTTGTTGGTCTTTTCCTACTCTTATCTACATTCAAACTCGGACTTTCCTCACGACGTATTCCTAATTCTTTCGCATGACATGACGTCTCTACCATGACAACCGATTTCCACACAACGTCTCGGTCAACGGCGCCTCTTTCATACTTCCTCTTACATACTCATTTCTCATTCTATCCATTCGTTCTTAGCTTAGAGCCAGAGTACAGTTTTTACATGAATCCCTAAATACAGACACACATTAAAAGTCCTTACGTTACCCTCGCCCCTTTCTGAAGTTCTATTATAACTTAAATTACAGTCACAAGCATATTTATTTACCTGATATAAAAGCAAGATTCGAAGGCGATATTTTGATTAAGTATTGTTAGAAATTATATCGTTGCAACTGACTTAGTAGTTTTGATACATTACTATATATTATCAAATAGATCTTCCTCAAAATTTCAATCATTATTTAATTCGACCGATGACCGACGACTGATGTGGCGCGGCGGGCGTAGGTCCGCCTGCGACGCAGGAGGTTGCGGTTTCGATTCCCGCCCTGGGACAAATAGTTTGTACGGTCTACAAAGATTTGTTCCGGGTGTTCTGGGTATTTGCTATGTATAATATTAAATATCAATCTTAGTAATGTATTTTATTAAGTAAACCAGTTATCTAGTACCCATAACACAAGCTCTGCTTAGCTTGGGGCTAGATGATGCTGTGTGGATTGTCCAGCATTCGTTATCTTATTTTTATAATTACTAGCAGCCGCCCATGACGTCGCCTGCTCACGTTTATGTTTTAATTATAGCCTGTGGCCTAAGTTCTGCAGTATACGTTAAATAATTTAAAGTTTCATCAAAATGTGAAAGAGTGATAAACATCCGTCTGTCAATACATCCTCACAAATTTTCTCATTTATTGTACAAGTAGGATTTCACGAGAATACTGCTTCTGAATTTTCGCAAGTGTGTTTATGCTTGTGGCTGTAGGTACAGTATTTCGTAGATCCTGAATCCCAAATGACATCTCATGTTTTATTCACCCAGTTTCAGGTTACCACTTAGCTACCTGTATTAGTACTTCATCCATTATCCTTACACGCCGTAATGCTGTACAGAATAGGACTTTCAAATTAAGTTACCGTAGCCGGGTGTAACTCTAGACGTGGGAAATGTGGAGAGAAATTGTATGTACTCGTAGCTACGAACAGGCGAGCACCTAATCGACGATTATTTTGTGCAGCTAATTTATTTAGTTATTTATTTTTGTAAAGCTTATAGCTTTATTCCAACTGTGGTGTATAAACTCTAAAACCAAACACTTGGCTAAAAGTACATACATACATATAAATAAATAAATAAAATAAATATTGCTGGACAATCCACACAGCATCATCTAGCCCCAAGCTAAGCAGAGCTTGTGTTATGGGTACTAGATGACTGATGTACTTAATACAATACATTACATATATAGATATTTTTTATTATACATAGGAAATACCCAGAACACCCGGAACAAATATTTGTAGATCGTACAAACATTTGTCCCAAGGCGGGAATCGAACCCGCAACCTCTTGCGTCGCAGGCGGACCTTCGCCCGCCGCGCCACATCGGTCTTCAAATATACAAAATATACGCGCCATTTTCCCATGGGGAAACCAGGAACGCTCGCCTGGCAGTGGCGAGTACTATGTACAGAGGCCAGAACATCAAGCTACCCCAAACTGTCAAATTCACCCAATTGAATATGAACCTTATATTTTTGTAATAAAGTTGAAAAACTATCAAAGGAATTTGACATATTGGGGTAGCTTGATGTGCTGGCCTCTGTACTTGACCTTTCTATGAAGCACGTCACCAATAAGGTCAATGTATGTCTTTCTAGGGCGTCCCCTCTCGGCGATTCCGCTCACATCTGCTTTATAAATACCCTTTGTTGGTGGACTTACATTTGTTCTCTTAACATGACCAAGCCATCATTTTGTCACTACATCTTATTTTAAACCACGACTTTGTTTTTATCACAAAAAACAGCTTTATCTCATAAATATGCCAGTTAAAATCTCTCACTATTGGATTTTTACAGCAATTGATGATGCGTTCTCAATTATAAATCAATGTCATCTTATTGGTTAATCATAATGGAGAAAATACATAGAAATACAAACTTAAATCTGGATGGATTTACTCACCCAACACGCACCCTGAGCACCCTCAATTGTTGCGTTTTATCTAATTCATTTTTTATTAATATGATAAAGAAAAAAATACGTGTCCAATATTTTTGACTGACTGACAGACTAAAGATAATTCCTTTTTTTACCCAGGCTTTATCCCTATTATACAGTTTTTTAGTTTTTTCTTATTGATTACGAAATTTTACTTAATAAATCTCATAAAGGATTAAGTATTGTGTTGGTATACAAATGAGGTTCCTATGAGTAAATACAAATTGCCATAATCGTTATCCAGGCTCAGTTTTGGAATCAATGATTTTTAAGATTAAATGTTACGGCATTTTGATTAATAATTTATGTCAAATATTTAATTTAACCTCGGAAACCTGGTCGAGCTCCTTTTTATATCCTTATTCAGCTCCTAATAATGATCCTATTTATATAAATGAGCTTCTATTTTTTCAAATGATCTTTCTAGCTTGTTTTCAGTTGGTATTAGTGACTAAGCTAGGATAACCCGACCAAATGGATAGGTTAGGTTGAAACTGTGACTAACCGCGCGCGAGCCGGATTTTATTCAATAAAGGCCAACGTAGCTTGGGTTTTATTACGGCCAGGAAACCGCTGTTGACCACTCTCATAAAAGTTTTCCTGAGTCATTAACTGTAAAAATTAATGATTTCCATCTTACCCAATGGGTTTAAACTGAATAAGTAGACTATTTACTTATTTATTAAAAATTTCAAATTGTCATTTTAAAGAGTTCAAATTAAATAATACAACAGATAAAATCTAAAAAAATGAAAAACTCTGGGGGAGTCCAGAATTATGTACTGAATTCATGGTATCAGGTTGGGCGTCGACGTTCCTTTTACCCTGTATACTTAAAGATGATTAAGTATGTATTTTTATGCCTTTATTTTCAAAATAACTACCACTATCTGTCTCTGCATCATATAAAGGTGAACAGGTAAATATGGCCTATGACATTAAGGCCACCCTGTACATTAGTTACTTTGAAGTATACCATAACAAAATATATAGGTAGCAGTAGTAGTACCAGCCTATTACTGTCCCAATGCAGGGCAAAGGCCTCTTCTCATACAGATAAGGCACGAGCATTAATCACTACGCTTGCTCAAGACGGGATGGCGATTTCAGACTTACATTAATTATGTAAGTCCAGGTTTCCTCACGATGTTTTCCTTCACCGATGTCAGTGATGTCTAAGGTAAGCTAAGAAAGTACATATGAATTGAAAAACTCACATTGGTACTTGCCCATGTTTGAACACACAAACTCGTGCACAAGAGGCGAGGCCTAAACCACTGAGCCATCATGACCAAAATGTCATGATGGCATATGTAGGTACATATGGGTAATAATTGGTTTAATAAAGACCCACAGATAACCAAGAAAACCTTTATCTAATTAACATAAACCTTAATAATCACAACTGTGACCTTAAATATAACTACTAAACCGACATGAACCCATCTCATAACATAACGAGTTTACAGCGCTCGGTTAAGCAGCAGTTAACTATAATAGGGGTTAATCCAATTAATAGTGAGACTGTCTAGGCTCAGATCTATCCGGTTCGTATCCGAAGTCGGCCAGTCGTAATTAATTAACGTAATTAAAGGCCAACCTGCGTCCGGGGATTTGTATGTCGGACGGACGATCGATGGCAGGATGTCTTTAGTTGATAACTGACGTACGAGCTACAGTATTTAGATCATCATCATCATCCTCCTAACTTTATCTCAATGTCTTCTTCTTCCGTACATCTGTATTTGCCGTCATCTTAAAAGTCACATCCTTCCTAGCAATATATATCATCTTTCACACATTCCATCCATCTTTAATTTAGTGTCCCTCTACTCTTGTAACCCTCCACTTTTATACTCAAAACTTTCCTCACTGCATGGTCCTGATTACTTCATCATGTCTTCTTCTTCCATACCCACATCTCCAATTGCCGTCATCTCAAAAGTTATCTCCTTTTTAGCCATATCATCTTTCATACAATCCATCCATCTTTACTTTAGTCTCCCTCCACTCTTGTAACTGATTGAAAAAAAAAAAAAAAAAAAAAAAAAAAGATTACTTCATCATGTCTTCTTCTTCCATACCTACATCTTTATTAGCCGTCATCTCAAACGTCATTTTCTTTTTTAGCCATATCTTTCACACAATCCATCCATCTTTACATTAGTCTCCCTCCACTCTTGTAAACTTCCACATTTATACTCAAACTTACCTCACAGCGCAGTCCTGATTACTTCAATGGCAGTATTTAGATCCTAAGTCATTGGAACTTGGTTTGGTCACGGTGAAAGGATTTATAAAGGCAAATATCAAAAGGTATAAGGCAGTTGTAAGTGGAAACGTCGAGGTGGAACGCCCTAGAAGGACATACACTGACCTTATTGGTGATGATCTTCAGAAAAGTCAGATGCTGCGTAGTACTCGCAACCGGCGCACAGACAGGTATTTGGTCCTAAAAGTTGGCCAAAAATATTTGGTACGCCTAATGACTGTCAAACGATGTTTTATTTTAGTTTTAGCTTGGAAAAGGTAAAAAAAAAGCGTATGTAATATATACAAGCATTTATTCTTCATTTTCGTCGTCTTCATCAAAACTTAAATTTAAAATGTCACTTTCTAGTAACAGATTTAAAACATCAGGCGAAAGTGACAGATTTTTTTTATTCTTCCTCTTCCTCATGCCCGTCAGGACAGGGTCGGAAGTTAAGAGGAGCCTGTTAAAAACATCTGCGTTGCAATCAACCCGGGAAAACTTTCGGGCGTAGTTGAGCCGGAACATCCTAATGTGTTTGTTGCGGGCTTCTGCCGCTTCTTCGGACAGTTGTCCAATGGGAAGAATTGCTTCCCTTACCACTGAAGCCCCATGACGCAACACTTTATGCAATGTCGGAGACATAGGGTAAAACTTATACAAAGAAACGTACAACTTTGCCGTTTCTTGGCAATATCTTTCAAACATCTCGCAGTTTATTTTTAAACCACAGCATAATGTGTCCAAAATCACTTTTAATCTATAAATTAAATTTACGTCTATCCCCGTAATTGTCGCTGATACTTCGAAATTTTCAAAAAAACGTCTGCTAGTGTTTCCGTCATTGGTATTTCCAAAGTTGGCTTTTGGTATATCCACCAACAGACCGAGTTTCTCCCGGAACTTATCTTGGATTTCTTTTTTTTTATTTTCCACTGCTTGCTTTTCCTCGGCAGTAAGGCGAACGTTCCATTTTTTTACGGGCAATCTATAGGCCACATGTAAAATGCTCTCAAAAAATCTTTAGATCGATAGTTTTTGCTTTACATCAGCAATATTTTGGTCATTTTCTGCATATTGATTGAGCAGTTCCCGCTCCATACATTGCAGCTTTTCATCAAAAGTTGAGGTATTTGAGCGTTCCATTATATTAAACAAATCATTTCGAGTCATAACTCGCATTCCAGAAGAGCCTATAACAAAAATACACCAAATATAAGTAAAACTTCAATTACTGAGTATCGAGCGTGTCTAGGGAAAAAAATCACCAAAAATAGAGGGGCACTTTGGGGCGGCTATTTCGTACTTAATTACATCCTTAAAGGTCTATTCTAAAGCTAATCATTACAATTTTGGCTTAGAAATGATGAGAAATATATTAAAACTCCCTTTGATCTTCCAAAATGTGTTTTTTAAAAGCAGTTTCTTGGGGCTTACTTCTCAAGGGTATAAATTAAGAAAAGCTATAGATTACTTGTTAAAAGTAAGTGCCAAATAAAATACATACCTGGTTGTGCACAATCCATAATGAAAACCAACACAAAATCGTTCAGTTACAAGATGGCAAATATTTTAAAACAACGAAATCTGAGCGCATCGAACAATCACACGAACACTTTTGGCGAACGGTAACTTTCGACTGAGCCCACGACGTACTGGAAGGGGCTAGCACTTTGTGTTTTTTGCTATTGTTTGGAGCGGTTATCCTTGTTTTAGGAAACAATGGCTTAGAGGGAGTAGAACTAATATAAAAAAAAACGATTTTGGCCAGCTTTTAGGGTCAAATACCTGTCTGTGCGGCGTTCGTGTATGACCACATGTATGGACGTACACGAAGCAAAAGGAGTATGTAAGGATCGCAGCAGGCGGCGTTCTGTAGTATCTGCCTATCCCCATGTGAATAAGGCCTTAGTTTATGTATGTTTAATCATAGATTATTTATATTGTCAATGAATGTGTCTTATTGAGATGTGTGACGCTTTATTTATTTTTCTTGTGCTGAAATCTTAAATAATACATTTTCTAAAATATAAAATACGCAGTGGGTTTTTAATTCAGGCGTTACTTATTTTGAAAAAAGGCTTCAGAGCTTTGAGAAGCTTACTGAAACCGCTAACACAAAAAATAAATTGACATTAATAGGTCATAATAGGGATGAAGCCTGGTTTGAAAAAAATAAACATGTTTTGCTTATATTGACTAAGAACAAACGCAATAAAGCTTTGGAATGGGGGCTTGCTACGTCACAAGTAGGTATAACATCTTACACATTCGACGTCGGCCACATTTTAATTCAGTGTATTGACGTATTTCGACTTTTGATTACGTAAAAGAAAAGAAAAAATACGTGTCAAATATATGTTTTATTAATCTACCAGACGGACACAAAAAAATGTCGTCATCCCTAACTTCCCCCTCATTTCAAATACGAGGGATATTCAACAAGTTAAAAGTTAAACTGTGTAATTGAATCATTGAATGCAACGTCAAACACATCCACTTTGTCCACCCCCTACCAGCCAAGTCGATTCAGGATCCGAAAACTGCATCAATCGACGCATTTCTATATAATATATTCTTCGAAGCACTTACACATGAAGCAATGTATGCAGCTGTGGGTATAATATCGAATGCATTCCCCAGTTACGCCCCTTGCCGAGTTGATCCAACATTGAATAAGCGACATCCAACGATGCAATTGTATACAAAATGTTATCCAAATGCTTGTTAGCGAAGCAATGGATAGTACTCTCGTTTGCATAGGGGAAAATGTACAGTCGAACGAGCTATTGAGTACCCCTACAGCCCTCTTACATACTACTACTGAATATAATGTTGTGAGTGCACTGAGTTTTGCGAGGCTTAGTAGTTTTTTTGCATGAAAAGTAACGGTGAAGAGCGAATAGCCACTTCAAATGAGTAGATTTAGTGTAGTCATTCGCACGAAAGTCGGTTCGTGAAACTAATTTAACTAATAGAAAATAGGAAAACGCCGCATGCTCAGGATTGTTTTGGTTTCAAAACGGTGCGCTGAATAGTATTCGCTTTAGCGCATTGTTTTGTGTTAAATCAATCAAACAATCTTATCATTACAATTTTGTACTAATAAGTACACGAATGCAGTTTTATTAATTTGGTTTTACGAACTTAATTTCGTGTGAGTGGAATAATATTTAGATATTTGGAAGTTCCGATTTTTTGTGCAAAACGACTAGTAAACCGTGCTGAACATCACTTTTTTTAAGTATGCCTTGAGCAGAAAGTAACGCCCAAAACGAAAAATGTAAATTGGCCGTATAGTGGATACATGAATATTTTTTGCCTGTATACCAGATAGCTTGTTCGAATGTACATTAAACATCCACTCAGGTCTAATTAGTGCACCCTCACATGATCCCCCATGAGTGCGTGCCCAGTGTGGCCCACTTGAGGCCATTACCGACGAATAAAAGTTTAAATATCGGTTGAAAACGTTTGGGGGAAGTGATTGTAAATGTTAACTTGTTAAGAGATTTGCGTCAAGTTCATTTGTTCATGATTTTTGATATTTAAGTTATTTTTTAGGAACTGACTTAAGTACGGGTCCTTGGTTGGCTTTAAGCTATCAAATTATGTCAACGTTTAAGTTTAATTAACGCTCTTAAGATCGTAATTTTAATGTCCTTTTAATGGTGGCTTAGGGGCCTCTGAGAGTTGACTTAGGCCCCTCGTACTTATGCTTTCCAAACCTCCGGAATACCATGGTTCTAAGATATGTGAAAGTTCATAAACAAACTCGTATACCAGCCTCCTTCTGTTTTACTACATGGCAACTGGCTTCTTATACAGAGAAGGCACGTGCATAAACTTCTGTGTTAGTGAGTGTCGTTATGTAAAGTGTATGACACTCCAGCTAATCTGTGTCAATATAACACTTGATTATGTGTGGCGATGCGTTTTACTGCTCTTTGTAATTATAATATACACAGTAGGTGCTACATACATACACAAACTCATGTCTTTTTCCCATGGGGGTAAAGCTCTGAAGCCAGTTTTAAAATTAAGTAACGCCTGTATCCACGAAATTAAAAAACCACTGCGTATTTTATATTTTAGAAAATGTATTCTGTTTAAGATTTCAGCATAGGAAAAATAAATAAAGGGTCACACGTTTCAATAAGATATTATTCATTGACAATATAATTAATCCAAGATTAAACATACATAACCTAACGGCTTATTCACATGGGGCTAGGCATAAACTACAGAACGCCATCTGCTACGATCCTTACATACTATTTTCGTTTCGTGTACGTTCATACATCTGGTCATACACGCACGCCGTTTGCGAGTACTACGCTTTTGATATTTCTGAAGAACATCACTAATAAGGTCAGTGTATGTCCTTCTAGGGCGTCCTCTCCTAGCGTTTATGCTTACATCTGGCTTATAAATACCTATTGTTAGTCTAGTAGTAGGTTAGTTAGTCTAATAGTAGGTACTTTCTGCCAAATTAGCATGTGTTAGAAAGAAACTTCTGAAATAGTCACATAACCATACAAGACGATTTAACGCAATGCAAGGAACACTCAAAAGGTCGGCCTACCGATGGGTGACCATGCGTTACACATCATGACCCCTCTTTGGCGCCGAAAGTTATACCGTTGGTCGGTCACGGCTGTACTATGTAGACCTTTGTCAGTCGTCTGGTTAGGCAGAAGCCTGACAACCTCTTCAGCAGTCACACTACTAAAATACTGGTATTTAGATGCATCCAGTTTTACTGAAATCCAACCCTAATATCATTGGAAAAGGCTAGGCACATGATACAAGGTAAACTGTATGAATTCTGCGCTGAGTTCATATTTATCAACACACACAAACTCCTTGCATTTTGTTTAAAAAAAAAATCTTTTTAAAGTTAAAATTCATAATATCAGCAGCTAACTCACACACACACAGCAACTAATATCAATAAAAACTTACTCGTACTACAATTAAAAAACATATCTCTGCTAGGCTGGATTGCATTTAAATTGGATGCTAAGCTGGATTATTTTGCATTTTTACATTTAAACGTGCGTGTATGACTAGATGTATGAACATAAACGAAGCATATTAAAAGAAGCATCTAAGGATCGTAGCAGGTGGTGTTTCTTTTACCCCCATAAGAAAAAGGCGGGAGTTTATGTACCTATGTATGTGCAAGTGCAACTTTCCGTGGGAATTCTTTTTTTTTTTGTCTGACTCTCCATTTCCCAACTATATAAGAAAGAAAAAAACTTTATTCTCTTTAGCTTTTGTAAATATTGGGTGGTTGGTTATATATATATATGCGTGACTTTGCGATCAACAAAATTATATTTCAAGGATTAACTAATTATGTTATTTATACTTTGATAGCGCAAAATAATTAACAAAATCGTTCGTCATCTGTCTAGCCTTTTCCCAACTATGTTGGGGTCGACTTCCAGTCTAACCGGATGCAACTGAATACAATTTCACACGGAGCGACTGCGAATCTGACCTCCACAACCCGGTTACTGGGCAACACGATATCCCTTGGTAACGCTGGTTGTCACATTTCGGGCTTCTGGCTACCTTTAACGACTGTCAAATGACAGCCAGGGTGTAGGTCATGGCTAGGTGAGTCCTCGGTCGACTCCCCCGTGCCTCGTAAAGCTCGTTAAGCCGTAGGGCGTAACGAGCTTTCCGAAGCACTGGTGAGTCTCGATATGTTACGAACGGACACCCATCCACAGACTGACCTCGGCAAGCGTAGAACCTTCCATCAACCCGTGCGGCGTTTTATTTAGCCAAGTCGTTATTGTATCAAATGTGACTAACATACACGGACAGGAAGTAACTGCATAATATTTTAAACTCACATTTGAAAACATGTTTTATCGACACAGTCATAGAAAGATAAGGACGAGCACCTTAAGGTCTATATTTGCTTGCACTGGTTGCAAACGTCACAAAACCAATGAAATACGTTTGAAAGGCTTTTTTACATGAGAATGGAATATCCTACCTAGGCGTTCTCCATAATGAACCTGATGCCTATGGTATTAAGTCCGCATCTGTACATTTTTGCGCTTAAAGTATTAAATAAATAAATGAATGAAAAATGACAGTCATTATTTTCACACTGAAAGAAAAATACTCAAAAATTGTATATCTTCAAAAAAGGCTAAGCAGTGATGAGATAGGTATCTACCTAAAATTAAGGAGTACGTAAACTAAAATATTGGTTTCCTGAAGCAGCATTATAACGCAACTGCTTGTCGATTTAAAAAAAATAATTGTTTCGTCGTGAACTGGTTTATATATTAAGTACTAGCTGTCACGGCGAACTTCGTACCGCCTCAAAAGTTAAGTTACACTGCCATCTGTTAGAAATGTAACTTATTATATGAAAACATTTAATTTGCAATAAAAAAAATATTGAGGTCAATAATCGAAATAAAAACTGTCCTAATTTTTAAGTTGGATCAAACTGCACACGGTGTGCAAATTTAATTTCGGTTAAGTAGTTTAGGAGTCCATCACGGTCAAACAACGTGACACGTGATTTATATATATCAAGATAGAACATCAATGCACACCATTAAAAATATAAGAGCAACTACGTGAGACTTTTGAGAAAAAACATAAAATTAATTTCCTCAATAGCAAATCATCACAAGGTAACTTCTAATTATTACGATGCATTTTCGATGTATACTTAAAATGCATTGCATATACTTATAGACTTATAGGTTCACAATGAGATATTTAATTTTATTGATACATGCTGAGGGCTTTTAATTAAAGAAGTTCCTTCCAGTTTTGTAAAACGTTTTCAGGTCTTGCTACGTTCTTTTTCAGAAAAAGAAGTCGTCTCGGTGAGAAGTTAGAAGGTGACAAGTCTTAATACGCCCTCTTAACCAGGAGCTACTAACTCATATCTTCCTTTTGTCTATTTATCACCATGTACTGTACCCATATTTGCAAAATAAAAATTACTTACTTATAATCTTAATTACTGATAGATTCTCATTACTGAAAAGCTATGCCATAGGTTACTTACCTAACTAATAGTTCAATTATTCAAAAGCAAATTAAAATCAAGCTAAAACTTACCCTATATGCACTTAATTTTCTTTAACTTTAGACCCAGAATTCCTTGGACGCCACAACTCCAAAGTGATAACGTAGTCGGAAGTTAAACTTCAACATTGTTCGAACTAATATCAAGAATGGATCCGGTGTATGTTGCACAATTCTAAGAAACTTCACGCCTCGTTCACACGGAGGGAGCGAGTTGCATCAATAATTGAGTTTGGGCACGTCTGAGATCGCTATTGTATTTAATACTAAGTATATTTTATAAAGAAGTAGGGCTCCTGGCTTATAAATAACAACCGCACTGGCCGAGGTTGGTCTGTGGATGGGTGACCATTACATACCCACGTCAATGCCGTTGTCATTCGTAGATCTTTGATAGTCGTTCTGGTAGTCAGAAGCCCGAATGCTTTCGGTAAGGTATCGTGTTACCCAGCTACTGGGTTGTGGAAGTCAGTTAGGCAGTCGCTTCATGTAAAATAATGGAATTCAACTGCATGTGACTGGACTCGAAGCTGACCCTATAGAAGATAGTTACTTCTCTCCTACCCAGCATGCACAACAATCTGCATCTTCAATTATTTGAAGGAAGCCAATGCTGGACCTGTGCTGCATACTGGCTGGTACACATTTTAGACTAATTCACTCAAATAGAAGAAGCTTGAGCCCTTAGGAGTTCTTTATCCATCCACTTCAAAATATACCGCATAAAAAGACGATGCTCAACGTGCTCATAGATACCAACCCTGGATTGGGCTCATTAGCTGATGAATAGAATACAAAAATGTTAGAATATTTTCAGTTCTATGAGAAAACATAATGGTAGGATTCATTTAATTGAGAAGTAACAGAGATTTGCTTTATTATTGGAACGATGCAGTCTCTCAACCAGATGATTTTGAAAAAATACTCTTGCATTTGACAGCCCAATCCTTGAGGAAGGATACAGGCTATTCAACACCACACTACGACCCTTAGAAGCTACAGAAACGGTGGGGCACAGCTAGTATAGTAATAAGACCATAATTTGTGCGTTGCCAATGTTGCCATCTTGTTCTTAGTTGGCCGGCAAGAGAAACGCGACACTCCATTCTTCGTGTGAACGCTTTGCATGGTAAAAGAGAAAGTAATTTGTTTTGTAAGTCATGAAATCGTCTCTCACGATTCGCGAACGCATAATTCTCATTTATACTAACTCATGCTGGGGCTATAAATGTCAAATAAACGTTTCCATTACAGTAATAAGGCCTGCGTCTCTTAAAGGGCGTTTATCCGTTTCCGTGGCACAAACCTTAGGCTTTAGAAATGGTTTGTCCCGTGGAAATGAGTACTTGATGAAGCTCGTTTGTGGCTAAATAATAATAGCTTCAGACGACCTTTAATGTAAATGTTTAATGTAAAGCCTCGCTTGGTGAGGTCCATTCGTTGACTTCGTGACTCTGAAACCACTTTATGATATTATTTGTAGATCTTTGACACTCGTAAAGTAGCAGAATCCAGAATTTCTACCAACCAGTCTTATCTTGTTGCCCAGTAACTGGGGTGTGTAGATTTGATAAATGGTCGCTCCATGTAAAATACTGGTATTCAGCAGCATCCGGTTAGACCGGAAGACGAACCCAACATAATTTGAAAAAGGCTAGGCAGATAATAAGTGAGTCCTTCTAAGGCGGTAGTCAGTGTATGTCCTTCTAGGGCTTACCGTCCCGGCGTGCCCTTTTTCAAGTTCCTAAATTAATAAGCTCACAGACATACGTCCTTGGAAAAAAACTGGCTTATTAAAAGTTATATCTTACTAAATTCTAGTTAGATCAGCAAAAAACTAAAAGGACGCTAGCAACTTGGTCCTTTTAGTCACTGGTTTGCGCGT
Organism: Phlogophora meticulosa; assembly: GCA_905147745.2. Classification (NCBI taxonomy): domain Eukaryota; kingdom Metazoa; phylum Arthropoda; class Insecta; order Lepidoptera; family Noctuidae; genus Phlogophora; species Phlogophora meticulosa. Next base: position 15,734,014 of record LR990530.1, on the reverse strand, counting down.
TAGAACTTTGTTTTAAATTATTTATTTCCAACTGGCACTTCGCCCACGTCTTCGTCGGCGTGGATTTCTTACTTTCCCTTGACATTTTAACATCCCCCCCACCCCCTTTTATGCGAAGTTTTGAAAATAAAATATGCTTAGAGATGTTATATACCTTTCTAAAGATGAAAGATTTTTTAAATCGATTAAGCAGTTTTTGAGTTTATCCTTTCCAAACAAATAAATAAATAATAATGCTGGACAATCCACACAGCATCATCTAGCCCCAAGCTAAGCAGAGCTTGTGTTATGGGTACTAGAGGACTGATATACTTAATACAATACATTACATAGATAGATATTTTTTATTATACATAGCTAATACCCAGAACACCCGGAACAAATATTTGTAGATCATACAAACATTTGTCCCAAGTCGGGAATCGAACCCGCAACCTCCTGCGTCGCAGGCAGACCTTCGCCCACCGCGCCACATGGGTCGTCAAAATCCTCGTGATTAAAATATTAGTTTAGAAAAGCGTAACTGCTTGGTTTCATGGCCGCATTCACACGAGAACACGAGGTCCTTGGTTCGTTTTCCAGGTCGGGTAAGTTGTATTGGGTTTTTCTATCACGAGTTTCTCAGTACGACCCCGGAGTCTGGATTTGTGCCCGACTGAAGCAATGCAACAGGCTCGCCCCTTTAGATGGAACTTCAATATCGAAAGGCTGGTGTGCCATTATACCTCGGCCTGATTCTTCTCGATAGACTCCAGCTTTTGCAATTATGGCGAAACTAGGGCACAGGCAGATGTAACTAGTACCTCTACCTCAGCATATATTAAAGTCGGTTCTTAGGATATAGGGAAATGGTCTTTTCTTGACCTTCTCGTCTCCGGGGGGTAATATTCAAAGGCGCCCGAGCCTTGGGTATAAGACTGGAGATTGGGGGATTCTTAACTCTCTAAAACCACCCTGGTGATCACCATCAGCCTTTGGAAGAAAGCACCGCGTTTCCTGTACCTCAATAACACTTAAGTAAACGGTCCGTTCGCCAATCGTGTTATAAACAGCCCTTATCGTTTATGATTGTTTCATTATGGCATCCATAAGCGTTTATGGCCATTGTGGAAACCATATTTAGACCTCGAATTGGTTTTCCAATTAATATGAAATTACGCCTGCATTCCGAAGGGTTAAGCAGAACTTTACCTTAAGTACAACTAGTCGCATTTAATAGGAGGGAAACCAATAACATAAAACTACGCCCGCTTCGTTGGCCTAGTTGTAGTCACAAGCGCTACTGTTAAGCCTGAGGCTCTGGGTTCCATTCCCAGTTCCGGCAAAGTGTTATTGGGTTTTTCCATCTGTAATTTATCAGAAGCATCCCGGAATCCGGATTCGTCCCTGTTTGATGGCAATAGGCTAGACCCCTATTACATGAGACATTAATATAACTGGCGACATCTTGGTTTATTATAGTTACAACTCTGCCTTAGCTTTCGAGGCATATAGTCTTGATTATAAGTAACAAGTACATCTTTACATTAGAGGATTTTCGTGGGATACTCTGGTAATTATGGGCCTTAGAAATGACAATATTGGCACCTAAGAGTCATAAAAGGGAATTCGCAGAAGCGACATCCTGCTTTTCCTTAGCCACTGAAGCACCGTGGTGATTAAGCTATTTTAATAACCGCTATGCATGTAATTGGTGGATCGTTTTACCAAAGGACGGTCGAGTATTGATGTGGTGATCTTGAAAAAATGAATGCTTCATGAATGTCAAAAATAGAAAGTTTTGAAATTAAAACTTTAGTTTTTTTAATTAAAATCAGGACCATGTTGTGAGGAAAGTTTTGAGTATAAATTTGGAGGCAAAAAGGAGGCCAAAAAAACGATGGATGGATTGTGTGAAAGATGTCATTTCTAGGAAGGAGGTGACTTTTGAGGTGATGGCAAATAGAAATGTATGCAAGAAGAAAACATGCTGCGCCGACCCCAAATAAATTGGGATAAGCGCTAGAGGATATTGATGATATGTAAAATAGATGCACGTAAAATGAAGAATTAAAATAACATTAATTAAGTATATTTTTGCTATGAATTTTGAATTTTTGTTTTTGAGTATGAATTTGGAGAATTACAAGAGACACCAAAGCAACGACGGGTGGATTGTGTGAATAGCTAAAAAGGATGTGACTATTGAGATTACGGCAACTAGAGATTAGGAAGAACACTATGACATACTTTATCTTCCCTAAATACATTGGAATAAGGGCTGAAAGACGATGATGTTATATTTTTGCTATGCTTTTCTGAACTTTGATTTGACTGTCACCCCTACAGGGGAAATGAACAGACGCCAGCACATTAATCTGTCCCAGACTGTATTTTTTTCCAATTGAACATGAACCTTATTCTTTTGCAATATACTTGTAAATCCATAAAAGAAATTTGGTAGATTGAGGTAGCAACATTTTGGACACAGCCCAAAATTTTAAAAACATCGTAAACATTCATAATTATTTAGTTTGGTACCAAAACTATTAAATAACTATCGAGGCCATACGTATCACCACCTTTTATTTAGTAGGTACCCGTAAAGATATAATGTAAAATAATATTGTCGATACGAGTATATTTTATCATAAAGAACTCTTAACGTAGTAAATTCATGCATTTATATCGCTCGTAAAATACAAGTGAGCATTTAAAGGGTTTGACGTTGCTACTATTTATAGACTATTTCATTATGGCCAACATTATAAAAATAACCGAAGAGCCAACCTCCTTTTGTCTAAAATGCTTCAGTAATGACGTCATCGCTCACGCTACCTGTTAGAAATCAATGAACACGTCGAATAACAATGCTACCTACATTATAGAAATACGTCGTTGTCTTATTGACGACCAAACAGTGGCCTCTCGGACGAAGTTATCAGTTCAATTAGGAAGTATTCAGAGTAACGACCACGCCTCGCCGGAACGTATTTATCATCGCAAATACGAACCAACCTATATGTACCTATAACTCGAACAGTTGCTAAGGATCAGAGAAACAAGCGCTCGGATCGGAAACAGCCAAGAATCCGAATAGATACGTAGCACTTAGTTATACGAATAAAATGGACGAGACGTGTCTAGAAGCAACAATGCACATCGATTTCTAAGCGAGCTGCGAGAGAAAGCGTACTTTCCAACCCCCGACTCGAAATAAACATGGGCACGCGCAGCTGATCGATCAAAACCCACAAAAAATAATAAAAATCGATTTTCTCTAACGTCCAAACGATTTTTGAACAGTTTTCACATTGCGAACATTTTACGTTTTATCATTTCGCGACGTCACAGCAATCAACAAAGGCACGGGTAGTGATCGCGGCTGCGATTGCGACGTTGCCGTGCGGCTGCAGGAATGCGGCCGCAGCGTTGCCAAGTCGCCACTCGATATGTCGGGCGATAAACGCGAGTGCATTGGGCGGCGCGGACAACCGAACCCACCATTTTGTTTTATGTACAACGCTTACATAGAATTCTCTTTTTGAAAATTTGAATGTTCTGGAATGTTTTGGGACGTAACGGTTGAATTATGATGATTTTGTTGACAGATGTCATGTTTTTATGAAGTTTTGTGTATTGTGTAGAGGCTAGTTCTATTTATAGCTGATATTAAGGTAGCATGAACTGTTTCGTTGTCTGACTCACGATTTGCATCGGCGCGTGCAAATTCTTCGAAACGTAGCAGCTTCGTATGTTGCAATTCTAAATTAATTTTAAGGGAAAATTGTTTTAGTTAGAAGGAAAACAGAATAAATTGTGACTTTTTTCCTTACCTATATTATGGATTATGCTACTCAGTTTCCCGAATGCGACTTATATTACTTGTTACCTACGGGTATTTTAACTGGTATCCTTGTTATCGCTGACTACATATAATATGAAAGTTGGCTTTGTATTTCGTAATATTGTTAAATGAATTATGCATATCCTGATTTGTATGTCCGTGAAACACTCGTGTAAGTGAATGAGGCGAGTTTAGCTGTAAATAATATGTAGCCACCAATATAAAGCTACAATCCGTATTTTGTTACATTAATACAATATGTTACGGTTTGTAGAAAACAGTGTTACTTATGTAATCTTATTCAACAAGTGGCTGACTTATTTGTCTTCTTTAAATTACTCTTAAATACATCAAATGTAACCTGAAACGTGTACCTATCAAGAAGTTATCGATAAACATATTAAAACCTAACACAGTCACAAAACTATTCTAAAAATAAACATGCTATCTGATATCTTGAAAGCAGAACTATGTACATAATTACATAAACGGTCCTCTAAATGGCGCTTGCGCAGCGTCAAGACAACAGATGGCAGCACGCAGCCCGTTTGTCGATCGATCGCGATCATTTGTCATTTGACACGTCAGCCTTAGGGAGGGGCACTACGCTATGAAAATGTTATCACTACGACTTAGAAACAGGTCCGGCCATTTAAAATTATTATGGTTTTTCAGGTTACTTGAAGCTGTAAACTTGGTTTCTTGTTGTATATAAGATATCGCATTTTAAGATAATATTGCTACACGTTACCATGTGATTAATCTATTTTCCAACTGGTTTTGATTTACATTTAGGGTCATTAGACAGTTCTTAGCTTAAAACTTAGTTAAAAACATGTTAATAAGCAAATGACTTCTTAAAATATTCTGAATAATTGACCATTTCCAACTATTTACTTGCTTACAAGCCTCGAAACGAATTAATAAGCTTCTAATTAAATTTGATTCATTAGGTAGTTACTTGTATTTAATTTATGTAAGTTAGATCGGTGTACACGTGTGTATTGTCACGCTCTTTCCCGGTACGGGGTGAATGAACACCAGCCGTGGTACCGTTTGAGGCGCGGTGTCAGCTTAGAACCAACTTTGTTCATAAGCTTGTGATTTAAAGCTTTTTTGGGCCAATTTTAACTGCAAGTTTTACATGTTTAACTAGGTATTTAAGATGATTGAAGTTTGATGTCATTCGGTGAAGGTTTTTCTCAATAGTACCGTCTTCTTTAGAAATTGTATTTCTTAGTAATGTTGTCTTATTTATACCTAAATAAATAAATATTAAGTGATGCCTTTTTGAAAACGTAAGCAAACATATCCGCATCATCATCTGCCTAGCTTTTTCCCAACTAAGTTTGGGTCAGCGTCCAGTCTAATTGGATGCAGTCTGAATACCATTGTTAACATGAAGCGACTGTATATCTGTCCTCCACTACCCAGGCATTGGGTCTATACCCCGTGACAAGACTAGTTGTCAGCCGTTCGGACTTCTGACTACCCATAAGTTGTTATGGGTAGTCAGAAGTCCGAAAGGCTGACAACTAGTCTTCCAAGATATACCTACGAATGACAGTTGGGGCCAATAGCTTAACGTGCTGTCCCATGTAGATCTTTGACAGTCGTTACGGGTTGTCAGATGTCGGAAATCTGACCACCAGTCTTACCAACGGGTATCGTGTTGTCCATGCAGAAAATGGGTTGTGGAGGTCAGATAGGCAGTCGCTCCTTGCTGTATCCGGTTGGACAGGAGCCGACCCCAACATAGTAAGAAAAAGGCTAGGCAGAGGATGAATCATTTTGTATCCTATCCACTCGCCTTATACTACAGCTCCCCTCAGCATTCTTATCTCAGCTGTATGCATCTGTCTTTCTTTCATCCCTTTTGTAGCCCAACGTTCTGATACATACAAACTGCAGGCCTTACCATTGTTTTATAAATCTTATACCCAAGTTTAAGTGGAATGTGGGGATCGTAAATTGTTCCCCTTACCTGCCGCCATTTCATCAACAGTCCTCGTCGTTATTATAACTAAAATATTCTATAATTTCGCGATTTATTACATGCTTTATTTGCGTGCAAGTAAATTAACAACTGTTTTTTTTTTCATTTTTCAGGTAATTAGCGGTTAAAGACTTGGCAAAAAGTGAGTTATTATTTTTTAAACATAGCATCGTCATCATTTTGGCAGAATTTATAAAGGTAACTCTTACATGAGGTTGTTTGTGGCTTCAGATAGATAGGCCCAGCAAAAGAGTGGAACTCACTGACTGTGCCTATGTCTTCGAACGGATTCAACCCGAATCTCTTCAAAATTATGGTGAACAGGCATCTTCTGGGTAAGCTCATTCCATCATTGACTTTGTCGCTGTCACCTCTGACCTTGACTAGAGTCAAGATCAAACCCCACCCACTTCAAATAAAAAAATAAAAAAGTGTGATTTTTTAAAGTTCGTTTGTACTTTCTAAGTCACTAAACATCTTTGGGATCGGTGAAAGAAGACATCGTGAGGAAACCGGAATTTATATAATTTAATTTTGGTGATTAATACTCATATCATGCTTTCTCTGTATGAAAAGAGGCTTCTTCCTGTAACGGGCTGGTATTATCATTATAATTAAAACAAACTAGTATCTTATTACAGTCTACGGAATACAAATCAATAAATATCTAATAATAAAACTTATTATTTCCTTCGTAACTAATATCCAGAAGTGTCTGTTGTCGATTTAGCCCGAGGCTACCCTTTGTGACACAAAGTCAAAGTGGTAAAAACACTTTTCCTCCAAGTTACGGAAAATAATACGGGAAATTGATCTTTATTTACGGGATAAATATTGATATTAATTTAGACTGAGATGTATGAGAAAGAAGACATGCTGCGCCGAGCCCAAGTAAATTGGCATAAGGGCAGAGGGATGATGAAGATTAATTTTATCTGTTCTATCCTACTGCTACGTAAGGTTATTTTTTCTGTGGCATAAAGTACCTGACAGCATTCGTATTCATTTTTCTACGGGTTGATTTTAATATTGCCAGAAAAGTTTCCTAATCGTAATGTCAAATCGAGCGATTTTAAAATTGATAATACTCGTTTAGAATACAATATCAATATTTTGAAGACTTAATTAACATGATGACCACCCATAGCTCTTATAGTCATTATTTGTACCTTTTACGTGGTGTATTATAAAGAGTATTCTATTATTTTCTATTATGCATAAGAAAAATTACACAACATATCTACATGAAAAATAATCATATACTCGGTATACAATTTGGTACCACCGTATCTGACCGCATGCAAATTACATAAGAATCTAACTAAAATTTCAACTGATTATTAAGTATATAAAATGTCATCACACAATATCTCGTCAGTGTTCTATGGGTTAGGCCAGTGATGGGCAAACTACGGCCCGCGGGCCAACTCAGGCCCGCGAGGGGTTTTAATCCGGCCCGTGGTCATGACTGGCCTTCGGAAGAGCAGCAAAAATCTCAAGCACAATCTTTGCGATCACCCCTAAACACTTTGAGTCGTATTGTATCATGCGCCTCTTAACTTACATTGACTTAAAGGTGAAATCTATTTTATTTTATTCTGGCCCGATGAAGAGTTGTCTACGTTTTTCTAGGCCCGTGATGAAAAAAGATTGCCCACCCCTGGGTTAGGCAGAGATGCTTAGTACACCTATTTACATAAGAAGAATTGAAATCCATGCATCAAATAAACAAACATAACATGACGCTTCCATTCCCCGAAGGATTAGGTAGAGGTGTAGGACTGTAGGTACTTACTCACACCCAAATTTCGCTAGTTATGTTTCAGTCCCAAGTAATAGAAGGCAAGCCTTCCACTTGCCATCCACAAATCCAGACTCCAGGTTTATACTGAAAAATTCCAGATGAAAAAACTCAATAACACTTTAAACGACCCGGGAATCGAACCCAAGACCTCATGCTTGGCAGTAGCACTTGCCTCCACTAGACCAACGAAGCACTCAAATAAATTACTTCCATGCAAAGCTAATTATTCTCAAGCAATACGACCATAATAATATCTATAGCAACTTGGACAAAGTTGAGAAACAATGGCAATCGGACGCATTGGTTTTAGAACCATGGGGAGCCGACAAAGGGGGACCTTTATTAAGATTTAAGAACCCTGTTACACAGTGTGATATTTTGAGCTTAAACAGCCAAATAAACATGATTGAATTCTCGCTTTCACTTAAATGTTTTGTTACTTAAAAATAATTCTTATTTGAACTTCCTTTAGGGTGTAATATCCTTTTCTAAGAGAGTGCTGTAAAGAAATACTAAAATTCAGTTTTGGCGGAATCGTATTGACAAATTTCGAGATTTCAGGCACATTCAGCATTCACACCAAGTATAGTGTGACCATACTTATGTGGACTCCAGAATGCTATTAAGAAATTACAGCAGAAAACACCCGGTTGCAAACAATATGCTGGCCCCCTTTAAATGGGACTTAAATAATAAAGGAGACTGACCTCCGAGTTTCTTTCTTCTCAGAGCAGTCACATAAAGAAACACCGACACAGTTTAAAAAAAATACGCTGTTGACGTGTAATAATGTTTGTAAAAACCAATTAACAGTAATAAATAAATATCATTGTCAAATATAAACTCACGCCTTTTTCCCATGGTAGGTAAAAAAGTACCAGCCTATTACTGTCCCACTGCAGGGCAAAGGCCTCTTCTCATACAGAGAAGGCATGCGCATTAATCACTTCGCTTGCTCAAGACGGGTTGGCGATTTTAGACCATATATATTAATTAAATAAATCCAGGTTTCCTCACGATGTTTTCCTTCACCGATGTAAGTGATGTCCAAGATAAACTTAGAAAGTACATATGAATTGAAAAACTTACATTGGTACTTGCCCAGGTTTGAACCCATAACCTCGTGCACAAGAGGCTAGGCCAAAACCACTGGGCCATCATGACATGGTAGGTAATGGGCAGAAACTACAGAACGCCACAAGCGATCCTTACATACTCCTTTTGCTTCGTTTACATTCAAAAATCTGGTCATACACGCTATTATTATACATATTATATAGCTATTTTACATTCATTACGTAAAATAACTGGCGAAATGTGGGTGTAAAATCGGTATACCTCTGCCTAACTCTTATATGTGAAATACCTCACTTACAAGTGCCTAAAGTAAGCTACGCTTTCCGGGGCCAATCCTTAGATGACCGTACAGTGCATATCGATACGTTTCCGTGTATCTCAATATATTTAGCACTAAAAATGTACAGGTCAGGAAACTGTTAGTAACCTCTGTATGCGAGGAATTGACTAATAAATCTAAATAGTATTGAATAAATGTATATCTTGCACGACTTCAACTCTACATACACACTCATACACACCCACCCACACCACACACTTTCATTTGCTTAGATGGTGCTAGCATGTCATTCTGTTTGTTTCTGATACATAACACAAGTTCAGTTAGTAAATTGTAAATCCTTAATTGGCTATAAGTTAGTTTATTTATTTTAAGTAAAATTGTTAAATAGGTATGGATTTTGTGAATAAATAAATAAACGGTTGGTCCTGGTCCGTTTGTAGATCGTTGACAGTTGTTACGGATAGTACGGGTAGTCGGGTAACCCGTGAGCCCGAAAACAAGTCTTATTAAGAGGTATTGTAGTACCCAGTACTGTTGTTCATTGTTGTAGAGGTCAGGTAGAAAATCGCTCCATGTGTGCATACGTTTATACTGGAAGCCGACACAATCATGGCTGGGAAAAAGCAGGGCAAATAACAGATCTACATTTCTCGTTCTAAGATCCTTTTTCCTTTAGCAAAGATCCATTCTTACAAATTGCGTCCCTCAATTTCATCGACAAATCGTGACACATTCTCCATAAACGTTAAGCTGACTAATCTGGACTCTCCCAATCCTGAATAAATGCATGAATGGTGAAACATGACGCCACTGCGACGCTGTGATTCATTTGTAAAATGAATCTTTGATAAATTGTGTTTGATACTTCTCGCAATGATGATGTTATGTTGCAATGGGACGATTTATTGATTTTAATTACTACTTGTCAGCATGCATGTTGTATCTGCGAGTGGCCTACTTTTAAATGTAGGTACTTTTAATAATAATTATTTAAAAAGATTACTTAACTTTTGCCTGCCTAGTTGGTATTGTGTTGGTACTGCTGAGCATGAGGTCCTGGGCTCGATTACCCGTTCTGAAGTTTTGCAGCAGCAGCCCTAAATCCCGATTGATGGTTATAGGGTCGACCCCTATTAAATGATACTTAAACATAAGTGACGAAATGAAATATTGGGAAGGTTCACCTATGCCTATCCTTTCGGGGACATACTTATTATAATTTGATTTGAACCGATAAAAGATAGAAACAAAAGAAGGTAAACGCCAAATATCTTTTACTTTTTAGGACAATTTCTTAGACCATCTTTCGTAAGTTATTCAATTTCCCGTAAGTAATTTAGTAACTCTTCAGACTTTTGTGAAATTGGCTCGTAATGACAAAATGCGTTCTAATACTAGTCACCTTTAATGGCATTCACGGAAATAGTCCCACTGGCCTGGCCTGCTTTAATTAAGGCTATGCATACCCATACAAACATAAAAGGATGAATACTTCATAACTTGATGTAGCATGATATCGATCTGCCCCGACTTAATCTAGACTTATTTCTTTTCTTTCTAGGTAAATCATTACTGTTAGGAGTATAAGAACTCCAATGTAAACTTAAACTTAAACAATGTAATACTTATCTATTTCAGGCATAGTCTATTAATTGGAATGTTCAAATATCTTTATTATGAGCAAAACGTGGAGTATTTTCAAAATAACTCTTTTTCTACTGTTCTTAGTGATAAATATTTCTTAAGTTAAGTCAGTAAGTATCATCGTGCGTCTCACGTCACACGTGCACGCTAGCTTTTAACTGCTTATCACTGGGGATGTATCTGATCTTAAACTGCTGCTTCTGATTCGACCTCTCAAGGTTACAGATTGCAACTCGGCCAATAATTGGTTGCAAACAAAGATCGACCTCTAGATTGGGATTGAGATACATTATTGAAATCGCCCGTTACTCACAGCACGCTTGTCAATATAGCAAACATTTTAGCAGCATGCGCACTCTTAACTGCTAAACACAAAACAATTATTTCATTTTCCGCGGCAAAAGATAGTTACCTTATAAATAAATAAACTAAGGCGATCGAAATCCAGGGCTAGGTTTTTCCCAAAAAGGAGAAATTGCTCGCAGGGTCGAAGACCGCAAGGCTAGTGCTCTTGTAAAGCATCAGGTAGCTTAATTACTCTGCCGAGTAAGTAATACAATAAAAAGGATAAAGTTGCACATCGTGATCCCATAAAATTGATATAAAATCGGCGTGAAATTGTAGCAGCGTACGTTTTTGAAACCAGTTTTTCAGTCCCCTTTACAATAAAGACTCCTTTATGATATCGTTTATTGTATAGAGGGCAATGAACTTATGTTGATTTCAAAATTAAGGAATAAAAACTGGCCAAGTGCGAATTCAATTCGTCCCCCATGGGCCCCGTAGCATCTTGAACAAAAAACGCCTAAAAATGACGATTCTAATATGAAAACACGGATCGTTACTCTGATGAAAACAAAATAAAATCAATTTATTTAGAGTATCACTGACTCATAAAAGAAAATATCAACATACTGTCACATTACACAGACAATAAGTATTAACAATTCAAACTTGTCGACGTGTATTTTTTTTTGTAAAATCCTATTTACATCATGTATTATTTAAGTCCTAATACTGATTCGTACTCGCTTCCAAATCCACTTAAGACTCACCCATTCATAGTGAAATGGAGCCTTCCTTGCATTTCCGTGCTGTTGAAATCTAAAAGCATAGACGTCAGCTCACAATATAGAGTGGCATAAATTCTATGAATTGATCAGGAAATGTTCCAGTTACGTAAGCCTGTGTCGCAATATCCCGCGACTTAAGTTATTTCTAAGATGGAGAAGACTTAAGTTATTGATTGTTTGGGATAAATGCACGATATGTTTGGAAAGGGAATCTAACCTGCCTTACGGGAATGCCAGTATTTTTAGTATAAAGAACTTTATTATCATTAAGACAATCGTCACTTACATGAAAACATTCCATCTTATTACTAATTAATTATCTAATACCTTTAAAACGAGCAATTCTTATATATCTCGCAAACGGCTCCAACAATTTTCATAAAATTTAGTATGCAGGGGGTTTCGGGGGCGATACATCGGTCTGGCTAGGTATCATTTTTAGAAAACTTTGCTTTATTCGAGCAACTCTCGGTCACCCAGGTACTATTATGTTGTTGAGGGCAGAAGAAAAACAAAAAGTATAAAAAACAAAGTATGATCGTTATCCACAGAATTGGAAGCGAGTTCGCTACATTCCTAAATCTCCCCATGTAAAATACCTTATGTATTTTACATGGGGCGACTGGATATTTTGCTCAGAAGTTTGTGTGGAAATCTGCTGCCATGGTCTGGGCATTTTGGGTATGTGATAATGAGGAATGAGGATCATGTTGTATGGAAAGTTTTAAGTAAACACTTATGAATGAAGTGGGTTACAAGAGAAGAGGATTACCATAGAAACGATGGATGGATTGTGTGAAAGATGATATGGCTAGGATGAAGGTGACTTTTGATATGACGGCAAAAAGAGGTGTATCGAAAAAGTCATGCTGACCACAAATAAGTTGGGATAAGTGCTGATGGTGATAAACCAAATTACTGGGTAATACGATACCTACCACTAGGTAAGATTAATTGTCAGATTTTTGCTTCTGACTACCCGTAGCGAGTGTGTAAGAGATATAAATTACAGCTGGAACTAATGGCGTAATGTGCTTTCCGAGGCACGGAGGGGTCTCGATATATAAATAATAAATGCCTAGTCACCCATCCACGGTCCGACGTCGGAAAGCTAGTTTAACCTTCGATCAACCCTTACGACTGTTATTAGATCCCCACGAACCCCTAAATAATATTTGTTTCGCTGTCTTAATAATAAAGCTCAAGGAAAATCCAGAATATAATATTGGTTCGGAGATAATCTTTAGATAAATTGACAATATCCGTGATGGCGGGCGGAGGAAATTCAAATGTCTATCTTGTTATTCTGTTTCATTGCCTTTATTTATTAAATAAATCGTTAAGTTGTAGACGGGTTACCGTTCAGCTACAGACTTTATAAAATTACTTACTTTGGAAGGAAACGATGGAAATTATTTAACTGTAAGAGTCAGCGTAGATAGTGGAGCATGTTTTCATTGATTAATTGATAAATGAACAACTGAGATAGTGTTGAAAATGGCGCGCAGTTACGTAAAGCGCGAACATCTGCGAAGCTGCTCGAGCGCGCGTGCGGATCCTCGAACAACCGCTGGGTCCGCCGAGCCTTAGCCTTACTGGTTATAGTTGGTATTTATTGAAAACTACGCCTCAATTAATTGCGACTGGTTTGTAAACAGTATTAACCATTGACTATGCGAATTGCATAACATAAGGCCTATAACTAAGTATTTAAATCTTAAAAGCTAAGGCAAAAAATATGAACACACCTATACTTCGCCTTCATAGTCGTTATTTTCATATAGCATAACTTCATCCTGTAAAATCCATGTAATAAATAGTATGTGGTAAAGAAAGCTCTTGCATTTAACACTTAAGAACTTGCAAAGGATTGGTCGCCTTTAACATTACAGTTTTATGTGGTAACATAACCTAGTAGGTATACTAGGTGTTCCGCGGTTTCACCCTCTCCTCAGTGTCGTAATGTGGTGTAAACTATCCTATAATCTTCCGCAAGAACTGGGCTATCAAATTCAAAAATATTTTATCAAATCCGATTGGTATATCCAGTACAAAAAAAACAACTCTTCAGTTTTATTATAATAGTGTAGACTAGCAGCCACCCCCGACTTCGTCTGTTTAAGTATCTTTATAGTAGCCTATGTATGTATATGTGAGTTGAAGTAAAACTTAAGTCTGAATATAAGAACAGTTTCTTTAATTATTAATTTAACAGTTTTTCAAGAAAGAATACGTGCGTGGCCAAATGAGGTTTAAAAAGAAAGAGTAGTGACAGTGCTACCAATTTACAACTCAATATTATACCACAATGTTGCCAATGTCAATAATTTAAAAGTATTTAGTAGTAAGTTACTTAGTAAAATGTTGCAAACAATGTGTTATTCTGAAGTATGAGGGACTAACTACACTTATTCAGCTCAATTCAGCTTTTGTCCATAGAAATAAATAATAATACTTAGGGATTGGGCAGGTGCCCAATCCCTAAGTTTTATTAAAATCCGTTCAGCAGTTATTGCGTGAAAGAGTAACTATCATCCATACATACAACTTCACAAACTTTCCCACTTATTATTAGGATGTACGTGAATAAAATCATCGTGTCCTTTGTCGTGTAGGTGTTCATGTTATTCACTTACAAGTGTAATCTAACAGGCTCTTCCGTCGACACAGCGCCGACAATCCACTTAACACTAGCTAAATAGGATTGACACGGAAACATTATTTTATATCATGTAGGTATGCTTCGTAGAGGAAAATGGGAAACTGAAGATTTTTGTAATGTTTTATTTAAGAAATGACATAGACATGTTGAAGCTTTTTATCTTCGAAGTACTAACTTGTAAGAGACAGAAGTAAATCATAGTACTTAGGGGTCATATCAGTAAGGAACGTGTAAAAAAAATAGGCTGGCTCGAACCGCCGACCGGGGTGAAAACTTAAATGATAACTGACAACTTTAAATTGAATGGCATGTCGGTGACGCGGTAACATTAGTTAGTAGGTAATGCGAATAGCTCTCGACGCGGCTAGTAGTAGTTTTAACTTCAAAAACATGATCGCGGTTTATAAATACTAATAATTAATCGATCGATTGCGTTACCTCCATATTTTAGACAAGTAAAAGTAAACTAAGTCTGTAATCGCCAACTTGCCTTATGCGAGCGTGGCGATTAATATCCATGCCTTCTCTCTATAAGAATATAGTGGCGTTTGCCTTGCAAGTGGGACAAGATCATGATTTTCTTGCCCAAACATTTCTTTATATTTCAGTATTTCTTGAAAGCCCCTAATTTCAGCACTTAAAACCGTAGAGCTTTAAAAAAAAATCTGGACACTTATTCAGATTCCGGGCAACTACTGAGAGTGCCATATAGCACTTTTGTTCGAACAAAGAACCTAAATCCTGCAACCACTAGACTAACGTGACAGTTAATAAGAAGGGAAGTAGTTACGTCCTATTAAAACGGTTATGTAAATTCTGCACCCGTGTTCCCTAAATCCCAGTGCTTCTGGCTTCCTGCAGACGTAGACAAAAAATATATCTAAAACGCCAGATGCTATCGGCAATACATGTTGATAGGAGTCACGTGACATCTCTAAAGCTAATGTCAACTCCATACAATTTGATATTTCCGTTGGCGTTAATGCTTACAGAAAACGGATTTGATCTAGGCCCCCTGATATTCGACCAAGTTATAAATTAATGCAAATCGGCCATTATCTCAGCTTACCTTGTAGGCAGGCTAGCCAAACTGGACTCGACAGTTTATGCAACACTACTAAAAGCAAATAGAAAGTTTTTACTTGCATACATTTTATTGGCTTGTGCTTTGTTATGTAAGTTGTGTAGTGATGGTTTTATAACTTAAACTTAAGGTCACGCCTGTATACACCGATGGGTTAGGTAGAGGTGTTCCTATAGTACATTTTGCTTGTATAGTATTAAGTTCCACGTAATAGGGGGCGAGTCTATTGCCTTCTATCTGGTGTAAAAGCAGATTCAAGGCTTCTACTAAGTTGGTAATACCTAATAACCTGACCTGGATATCAGACCTAGAACCTAAAGTGCTCTGCAGTAGCGCTTCCAACCTCTAGATAAACGAATAGATCATTTTTAATGTATGTATGTACAAGACTGCCTCATTAGTCTAGTCATCGCAAGCGCTATTACCGAGAATGAGGTCCTGAGTTTGATTCTCGAGTCGGGCAAAATCATACTGGGTTTTACCATTTAGACTTTCTCAGTACCAGCCCGGAGTCTGGAGTTGTGCCCGGTTGGTGGCAATAGGGTCGTCCCCTATTGGTGATGGCCATAGGCCCACTCGAATTTGTTCGTAAACTTGAAGCACTCAAATTTCAAAAATCCTTAGTCAGCGAACTTCTTCACAATCTATTATTATAGATCATAATCTGATTTCCGTTTTGATCTTAATTTTGATTTTGATTCAATTTGTGTATTTCGATTTCGTGCGAATTTATACTAGTTAGAAGTTCTTTGTAAAGTAACTAACAATTTGGAATATGAACCGAAATTAATTGAATTGAAATTTAATAATAATATCATCGTGTTTCTCTAATGTCAGTGGTTGCCTAAACCACTCGCTGTCAGTTGTCAGTTAGTCGTGGCGTTGTGTGACACTTACGTAACAGTGATCAGCTCTATACCAGGAAACTTAGCTTAGCTTATGTATTGATATTCCGGCAGAATACTCTACTATAATTATACTAGAAAATGCAAAAAACAATTGACTGCCGCTTTGGTCTAGTAGCTGCAAGCTCTACTACTGAGCATAAGGTTCTGAGTGCGATTCCTATGTCGGGTTGAAGAGTTCTTCGGCTTATTATATTATATTTGACGACCGATGTGGCGCGGCGGGCGAAGGTCCGCCTGTGAAGCAAGAGGTTGCGGGTTCGATTCCCGCCTTGGGACAAATGTTTGTACGATCTACAAATATTTGTTCCGGGTGTTCTGGGTATTTCCTATGTATAATAAAAAATATCTATATATGTATTGTATTGTATTAAGTATTTCAGTCATCTAGTACCCATAACACAAGCTCTGCTTAGCTTGGGGCTAGATGATGCTGTGTGGATTGTCCAGCATTATTTATTATTTTATTTATTTATTCATCTGGAATTTTTCTGGAGTATGGATTTGGGCTCGTTAAAAAGGATCATTCACTACATGGGACTTAATTAAACATAACTGGCAGAATTTGGCTTTCCTAAGGTAAACCTCTGCATAACTCTTTGGGGATCACAGGCGTGATGTTATATCAATTAAAACGAGCTTGTAATCGTAGACTGAGTTCTGTGATTAAAACACGTTATACTCAATATCAATATCATCGCTACAAACCAGAAAAGGAAACGAACACCAAGCCTTTTCAAGAATCTGATTCGACAAAGTGCAAAATTGAAATAAGATTTTCCATGCCTCGCCACTGGGACTTCTCGGAAGACGCGGAAATGTTAGGAAATGACTAAATCGCGCGATATCGATACTTCGTTCCCATCTTGTTAACTTAGTTTATTTCAATCCGGTAGGATGGAACCGGTATTCAGAAGCCGAGGATCGACGTAGAGGAAATCATTTTAACTACTAATCGCCTGATCGTTTTATCTTTCAGCACTTCTTCTCCATATAAACTTTAACTATGCCGAATCTCACACTCTTCCTTGCACGGAATATGCAATATGATACAAAGGGTTTTCTTTCGGAATTATTAGGTTTTTAAACTCGGATAAATAAATAAATAATGCTGGACAATCCACACAGCATCATCTAACCCCAAGCTAAGCATAGCTTGTGTTATGGGTACTAGATGACTGATATACTTAATACACTACATTATATACATAGATATTTTTTACTATACATAGCAAATACCCAGAACAAATCTTTGTAGATCGTACAAACAGTTGTCACAAGGCGGGAATCGAACCCGCAACCTCCTGCGTCGCAGGCGGACCTTCGCCAGCCGCGCCACATCGGTCGTCAAATGGTTAATATTTGAGAATATATGATAAATGCATTGTATGGTCTATACTTTATTTTGTAACTAGCTGACCTGATAGATGTCGTCATGTCAATGGCACTTGGGTACTGTCAAATGCGCGAAGTTAAAATCTCGTCGATAAATTTTCTGCGCAATTTTCTTATTTTTTCTTTCCGTTATAACCTTTTCTCTACAATAACAAACACAACAATAAACGAATTTGCGAAATTGGTCCAGCTGTTCACACGTGATGCTGTGACATAGGGAAATAGGGATTAATATTTATATATATAGAAAATAAATTTTATAAAATTTGTACGCCTTACTTGTGAAACAGGTACGGACGAAATATTAATATGGTAACTTCTTGTGTGCTGAATTAGCATGTATCCGCATGTTTTGACGAATAAAATGATCTTTATTTTTATAAGGCTATGAAGGAAATTTGTAATTTAATTCTAGTACATAATACATAAAGCCTAAAAAAGTCCTACATCAAATCCAGCTAATTAGAGCCATTTGTAAGTTACTGAAACTGAGTACATGAAAGCTGCGTAATTAAATTAAATAAAACTAACCCGTGTCTAAGTAGTTCATTGGATCTCTAAATAACTCCTGTTTAGCATTTTTTCGTGAATATACTATTTTTTATGGTTCCGTAACATAAAATAGTTCCTATTTTATGTTACGGAAAACCATAAAAAATACCTTATATGGCCTTATATGGACTTTGCCTGTTTGCTTTCTGTCACAGCTGCTTCTTTCAGGAACTATAATGCCATCGATTTCAAATAGTTATAAATAATGCTGGCCCAGATTATTAATTTAGACAGAAATTAATTGGAAAAGCTATGTTACTTTTATTGCAACAGGAGCCGAAATGGATGGTTAAATGTTTAAGTACTGTTACTAAGTAAAGTGGGGGGTATATATGAAAGAGCATAACGTACACATTACGAGCCATATTTTTATTTTCAATTAGGCCGCAGTAGAAATGCCATTCCCTTCCCCCTTTTCTCCGAAGTATGCAAGCGAAGAATCGTAAAGAGATCTAGTTGATGGGGGGTTTTGTTAATATTACATGTACAATAAAATGATGAACGATGTCTAACTGGTAACTCGTTAGAAATAAGCAGAAACCGTTGGAAATTAAGTAAAATGCGAATGGGAAAATATTTCTCCAACCAGAGCACGGAACCCTTGGCTGTTTCAAGCTGTTAGCTGAGCTTGGTCTGTTTCAACACCGACCTGATACGAGACCCTTTTTCTTGTATCAGGTATTTTCATTGCTTTTTTTCTTCTTCTTCCGTTTCTTTTTTTTCCCTTTGTGCTTTGTTACCGCAGAAGGTATTGTATGCCAGTGCTGAAGACTGGCGCTTGTATACAACAACTTCTGCTATTGATTCAAGTTCGCTCTTCTTTTATTTCATTTTGACGTCACCATAAACAATTGAAATATCGCACTTATCGCCACTTTGCCAGCAAAATTAATAGCTACGTAAATGTACAAGCACTATTGGACTATCAGCACTTGGCTCAGCGTCGAGGTCTAAAATCCAACACTGAAATAATATTTAGATATTTATTTCTTGTTTATGTACGTTACGATTTATGAAGCACATGTAACAGGCTAATTTTAATGTAAATGATAAATTATCGTCTTATTAATTCCTACTAGCTTCATCCACTGCCAAATTATCGCAGTTTCATCTGATTTTAATTCATAAAATTCGTCTACTAAGCCTTTTGATTATGTCAATATTGCCAAAACCTGTCCTCATTCTTGATATCAATATTTTACGAATACAAAAACATCCAATCCGTGCGCTAAAGCCGATTATTTCTTCCTGGGCCTGCTAATTTTTTGAAGTCAGTGCAGCATGTCCCATTCTAACATACATCTCTATTTACCGTCATCTCAAAAGCCACATATATATATACAGTCATCCGCAAATCTTACAATCCTTCACATTCATACCCAAAACTTTCCTCACGACATGATCCTCATTTCTACTCATCACATGCCCATACCTATTATGCCTAAACGTAAACAAAACTAAAGGTTCTTCTTTGGTCACCTACAAAGAAAACTTGTGTAAACTTGAACGTACACTCAACTATCGGCAAAACGCAGGAATCTTGCATAATTATAATCAATTCCACCAAGTGTCACTGTATTTATAAACGGATAGTTTTACACGAGACCTTCGAGTTTCATTATCTATCGCAGACATCGCTGGAAATATAACTAGCTCTTTATTCCTATACTATCGCAATATTGGAGTAATTAAATATTGACGCTGCATTCATTTGCTCGTCGCTAAATAATAACAGTCGCATGGGACAATCTAAGGTTAAGGACCTATGCACCGCGGATGGATGATCATAATATCCCGCCTCTATTCCCCGAAGGGTTGGGCAGAAGTGTACTTACAGTACACCCACATTTCACCAGTTATGTTTTTTAGTCTCATGTAATAGGGGGTGAGCCTATTGCCAATAACCGGGCACATATCTAGACCCCGGGCTGCTACTGAGGAAATACTGACGAAAAATCTCAATAACATGTTGCTCGGCGTGAGAATCGAACTCAGGACCTTAACAGTTACGTTTGTGACCACTAGACCAACGATCGTGATCGTGAGGGTAATGCTGAAATCCCCCCGTGCTTGGGAAATCACGTTATGCCGTGTAAAATATTGGTAGTCAGCTGCATTCGGTTAGACTTGGAGCTGACCCCAACGTAGTGGAGAAACGGCTCGGCAGATGATGATGTTGATGGTTAACATACTCGTACAATTGTTAACAATAATAAGATGTTTAATAATGTTCTTTTATTATATAAGGGTAACAAAGTCCAAGGGCGGATTGCGCCAATGTAGAACGTAATTGTGATAGTTGAACGTGATCGGCAACTATAAAGCGCCTTTAGTTTCATTGATGAAATTGCCAGCATCACATGCGTCATAAACATAAAAAATTGCCACAAGCACTATTCTATTAAGTCAATAACCACTCAATTCGTTATACGAGTATTTCATATTTAAAAACACGAAACAAAAATTCAAATTAACGGTTAAGTATCCTTTGAAACTTGACAAATGAGTCAAAATGCACGCCACGAAGATCGCTGTTAGTTGTTTCACATTTTCATCCTGGTGACCTGACACATGCATTTTCAAAAACCTACTTCAGGCCAGTCTCTTCCAATTGTTGAATATAACATTATACCATGACATTGTTACTTTTTAAGGAAGCGATATTGTGAAGAAGGAATAAATAAATGAATTGAATTTACAAAACCGAGGGATGACAGAACTTGCAAGGAGTACTGTTATACAGAGTTACATAGCACGATAGAGTCTGGCAGAAGCCCGAAGCTTTGCGTACGGAGTATTTAAAATGAAAATTTCTCCAATCACCAGATTCTCCAATGGCACCATCTTAAAATTAACTGATTTGGCTTCGCATGATCGTTCACTTTCAGCAGTACCGCAGACATAAGCTAGATGCCAAAGGAATCTCTTTAGTATACGCTCTCGTCTTTGGTTTTCCTTGGCATAATGAGGTGCAGAGCCATGTTAGGGGCAGATGTCCCGTCACGTAATTTTTGACCCCTAGTAGCCAAGGTGTGCGCTGTTCAGTATATATTCTTATTAAAATTTATCAATATGTTGGTATTGAGTTTAAAGTATAGCTGCTGTACGCTGTACTACTATAAAATAAAGAAAATCTGTCTATTTGCGCTTAGCATGAACGTATAAACATTTAAGTACACATAAAAACACAAATGGGAAATGTATGGATTTCCATTAAACTCGCACAAAACAGTCATCGTTCAGCATAATGCATGCAATGCAGGTCATGTGCGAGACAGAGCCATTCAGGGTTGAGTTGACGACCGATGTGGCGCGGCGGGCGAAAGTTTGCGACGCAGGAGGTTGCGGGTTACATTCCCGCCTTGGGACAAATGTTTGTACGATCTACAAATATTTGTTCCTAGTGTTCTGGGTATTTACTCTGTATAATAAAAATATCTGTCTACGTAATGTATTGTATTAAGTATATCATTCATCTACTAGTACCCATAACACAAGCTCTGCTTAGCTTGGGGCTAGATGATGCTGTGTGAATTTTCCAGCATTATTTATTTATTTAGTTATGGCAACCCTGAAGATTTATTTCTTTTCGAGTTTATATTGTGTTCCTTAATCATTAATGCAAACACATATCCATAAAACATACATTAGATTTGATTAAGATAGTTTGTAAACTATTATCTGTAGAAATCTTTTATTAAAGTCTATTTCACCAATCACCTGCGACTCAGGAGATTGCGGGTTCGATTCCCGCCCTGGGACAAATGTTTGTACGATCGATTTGTTCCGGGTGTTCTGGGTATTTGCTATGTGTAATAAAAAATATATATCTATATAATGTATTGTATTACGTATATCATTCATCTAGTACCCATAACACAAGCTCTGCTTAGCTTGGGGATAACTGATGCTGTGTGGATTGTCCAGCACTATTTATTCCTTTTATTTATTTTTTCCTCCCCCTAGAGGACTATAGTTTATACCCGTACGTGTGTCCATGGGCCCTATCGGAATAACGGCCCTGCGGTATTTATTCTTTGTTTAAATATCGTAGCTCATGTTGAGATGGAAGCCTTTTTGGTCTCGCACAGGTCGTTTATTTTATTTTTGGTTTGTTTAGTTTAAGTTTTTGGTGTTTATATTTCCTGTGCGTGTCCCAAATAAATGTTTTTCTTTCTTTCTTTAAATAACAACATTTATAATTATATTAAAAGGAGGTAATCTCCGGAACGAATGATTCAATTCTGAAAATTTTTGTTCATTGTTAGAAAACTACATTATTCCTGAGTGCTATAGGCTATTATTATTTTCAAAACTAAGCTTTAAAGCGTGTGGATGTTAAAGTTCGAAGGGATAAGTACGAAGCCCCGGGCGAAGTGCTGGTTACTTATATAAGCTACATAAGTAATCCTAACCTAACATGATCATGCAGATTTTCTGTCTTGCTCATGCCCCGATCTTTAACTTGAAAGAATGTGCTAACTTCGCTAAGTGATTCACGAAGCCAGTGTGCTGCACAGTCAAGCTTCCTAGCGCTTGTAAATTGATTTATATGCTTACTTATATTGATTTAATATTCTTCTTTTATCTTGGACATGACTGACAATAGTGGAAGCAAAACATCGTGAGAAAACCTGGACTTATTTATAAAAATAAATAAAATTGTTGTAAAAATAACAATTGTTTGCTAAATATATAAACTAATACATAAGTTATACAAAAAAAAATGTTCTTACATTTTTGTCTGTCTGTTTGTTTGAGGTAATTTCCGAAACGGCTGGACCGATTTAGGTGCACTTTAACTGGCAGATGGCTAATATAGGAGTAAATGAGGTTATTTCCGTTTAAGAAAAATAATTACTGTACCGCGTAAAAAATTAAAATCCATGTTTTGTGAAATCCACGTGTACGTAGTTCCGGGCACAGCATTCTGCCTTGAGCAATCCGTGGTGATCAATGCTCAGGAATTATCTGTATGAGAAGGTTTCCTCAGCAGTATGGCAATAATAAGCTGGTATTATTATTATTACTAGTGGCCGCCAACTGGTCGAAATTCCACCGTTTTAGCTTTCTGAACTCCTCCATATAAACTAACTATGCCAAATCCCACACTCCGTGCGCGCAATCTTATACCTTGAAACGAGCAATTCTTGTATATATGTATCTACGTATATATACAATCTGAAAACGGCTTCAACGATTTTCATGAAATTTGGTATGCAGGGGGTTTTGGGGGCGATAAATCGATCTAGCTAAGTTTCATTTCTCAAAAACGTCATTTTATCCGAGCTAAGCTCGGTCATCCAGGTTCTTAAAGTGGGAACCAAAACCTCCACGTATTCATATACTAATCATTTAATATTCCTTTATTTTCTTACTTGTTATAACTGAATGTAACCGAATTAACTAACGTAAAACGGGGTGAATAGAAACTCAGGGGTGGTGAATCGAATTATAACTTTGAAGGGGATTTTCACGTTAGTTAAATATTGTTAAATGCATACAAGGACTCAATATTTACTATTTAATTAATGTACGACACCTTGTGAGTCACAGATAGTAATATTAAATTACTTAACGTTTGTACCCTTGACAGTTGTAATTCGATTCACCCCCGCATGTTTATTCTCTCCGTGACTTTTATACTCCACTAACATCTCGCCCGGGACTTCGTCCGCGTGGATTTCGAACTTTTTACTTCTAACTTTAACATTTCCTCCACCCTCTTGTAAACTCAGTTTTGAAAATAAAATATAGCCTATGTTACTCGCTAAATTTGTAGCTCTCTATAGGTGAAAGATTTTTTTAAATCTGTCCAGTAATGTTGAAGTTTATCCATTAGAAACAAATAAATAAATTTTTCGACAAAAAAAGATTTATCTGCCTATAAGCGATTAAAATGATGAAGTATAAACATTATATGTAGTTTTAATCACTGGTAACATTGTCCGCATTTATTTATACAAACACAAAACGCATTTCTCTTGTATACTTATAATGCATTGTGTACTCATTGATTTAAATAACTGTACTAAATTCATGAAAGTAGATTCTACCTCTAATAAAAAAGAAATTAGTTGATGATCCAGCTACGAATCGTTATTTCATCTGGTCATACACGCACGCCGGTTGCGAGTAATACGCACCTTTTTGAAGAGTGAGCGAAGAGAAAGAACTATGGAAGAATCGTAGCGGGTGGCGTTCTGTGGTTTCTGACTACCCCCGAGGGAAAACGGCGTGAGTTTATGTAATAGTAATAAAAGCCTTTATTCGCTGACCAATTTCTTCAGTAACCAGTTTGTTGGACAGCTTGTCCATCATCATAGACCTCCCCTAATATCTTCCACTCATCTCCTTTTGGTAGATCATCTCTCTTTTAATTTGACGCCCCTTTGTCTCATAGTTACAATGTATTTAATATCATTTTCATCATCCATAATTCCCAAACTATACCACTATTGCAGTCGCCCCGTAGATTGTCACACGAGATTATGAAAGTTTCAGCCAATACCGGACCTTCCTCTTGTCACGTATAACGACAAAGTTTACGCTTTAATGATTGTTATAGTCCCCTAAATAGTTGTAACTTGCTTAACTAAGTTCAGTTTAACCTTAATACGTGTAGTTATGGCGTAACCCTTGGTTTGAGAAATGAAAATTATTGAAAGTATAAGTAGTTTTGCATTCGTTACGGGTAGTCAGAAGCCTGAAAGTCTGACACCCAGTCTTGCCAAAGGGTAACGTGTTGCCCAGTAACTGGGTTGTGGAGGTCAGATATGCAGTCGTTCCATGTAAAATACTGGTATTCAGCTGCATCGGGTTAGACTGGAAGCCGACCTCAAAATAGTTGGGGAAAAGGTTAGGCAGATCATGATGAAGTAGTTTTTCAGGATTTCCTAAAAAAATCGGTTACTGGCCTCGTATAGTACCCAAGTTATTAATAGTTATTCGATCCACGACTAAGCTACGGTTCCTAACACTGATCCGTAGATGGGTAACCAAGGTCATCCACTACCGAGGCCCTCCGCTCCGTGTCTTGGAAAGTATATTAAGCAGTTGGTCCCATCTGTCATTGGTTACGCACATAGTTGCCTGAAATTGAGTTCAGATTTTGAGGTCCTGGTGATCTGTACTACAGGTGCTTTGCGCCTACTTCAGACACCAGCTCTTCACATAATTTTAGAACTTGTTGTGACCAATATGTAAATTGTAAATGATTACTATGTTTTTTCTAATCTTGTGAGGAGGAATAAATAAAAATTATTATTATTATTATAGTCATCTTTGTGAAATCGATACTCGTAATCAGAAGCCTGAAAATCTGACAACCAGTCTTACCAAAGGGTGTTCTATTATCGTATTACCCAGTAGCTCGGTTGTGGAGGTCAGATAGACATTCGCTCCTTATAAAATAGGAGTATTTAGCTGCATCTGGTTATACTGGAAGCCTACCCTAACATAGTTGGGTTAAGGATGGGCTGATGAAGATGTAGTTAGTTATCATTCGTTTCTGGTCCGTATGGATCTGAGAGCCAATACTTACAGCGTATTTTCTTAACACCTTCAACGCCAGGTGACCGACAAACATTACATTTTCCATCGTGTCCCGTTGTTTAGCAGATAATATGTTAATAAAGATGGGCTACGAAGTATCATATTTTAAGTAGACCACAAATCTTAAAGCAAGGTATTATAACCCTAAATTGCCAATCGTATGTTTAGATTTAATTAAATAGGCATCACATGAGAAATTGTGTCTGTTATTGGTGGTTTTAACCGTTATAATAAAGATTAATAAATGATTTTTTATTTCAATTATTGTAAAGATTTTAAAATAAAAAACAAACATAAAATTACCTGGATAGATAATTCTAAGGAAGTTTCCTCTAATTCCAATGCCTTTTTCATTTATTCTTTACTACCGTTTATATTAGAATGGTAAAATGAAGCCTATATTTTAAGTGAGACCGCTAGCAATACATCGGTGGAAACTGCATTCAATTCATTGCTGTAGTTTTTGCGTGATGCATGTTCAGAGGGACAGATATTTTTTTATAAACTATTATTTGGCTTCTTTTGCACTAATAAAAACCCACGTTGACATCACGCACTAATATATCTTATAAATAAAATTCTCGTGTCACAACGTTAGTTACCAAACTCCTCCGAAACGGTTTGGACCGATTTGTATGATATTTTGGGTGAACATCGGGTAGGTTTGAGAATCGGCCAACATCTATTTTTCGTCCCCCTAAATTTTAAGGGTGGTACACCCCCAAACATTTTATATGGCAAAACATCGTTTGCTGGGTCAGCCAGTAATAAATAAATATAAAAATGCATGCTAAATATGATAGGATAAAAGTTTGATTATTAATTAGATATCACAGAGCGCTTCGATAGGTTTTTTAAGAAATTACTTTTGGACGATTAAACACATTCAGCACAAAATACGTTCTTATTTCAAGGGAGAAGTTATCTCTCATCGCAAGTTGCGTAACTTAAGCATATTTTCATCTCGAGATTCGAGTGCGCAAGTATTAGATTTTTTTATTTCTTAATACGTACTTTTAACACTAGTAAGGATTGTCAGGGCAAAAGATTATTGCTTATCAACGATATCTTCTAAGCAGCTTTCAAACATATCACGCTGTATCAAGAGTAGGTAAGATTTTTGGAGTTAATCTTATGCTATCTACCTCTAACCTACTAAACGTGGATTATTAAATTCTCTGCTCCAACTCCGCAGCTGTATTATGCGTTGATAATCAATTTCACGTGCCTTAACATCGAGCTTGTTTTGTCCGAAGGTGTAAGCAGGGTGTAGTTATGGTACGTATGGTGGAAGTAATCCAGTCGAGCCGAGCCAAAAAGTAGAGTAAAAGAAGATTAATCAGCAACACCAGAGTTTCCTTTCAAGAAAACTAGATTTTTAAATGTACTGTCAGACAAACAGCTTCTTGTTGGAGCATGAATAAAACCTGCTAAATCATAATTAAGACTGATAAATGAAGGTAAAATATATTTATGTTCAAAAGTATTTGAAATACTAACTACAAAATAACTCGGCGTCTGGTATTTGAAATACGATTTACAAATTACGTTTTAAGCAAGTGGTTTAAATACAAATACTAACAACGTATTTGTATTTCAATCACGTATTTTAATTACAAGTAATTCAAGTACTACCCAACCCTGGGTCAGTGTTCGTCCTTCTAGGGCGTCCCCTCTCGGCGTTTCCGCTTACATCTGCCTTATAAATAAACCTTTTGTTGGTCGTCTTCCTTTTGTTTTCCTTAGCCTAAGCTATATATAATGAGTGCTCCAGTAGGAACTTGTAGCCAATGAGAATGGAAACACTCCAATGGCTTGGAAATAATGAAATTGGCTGAAGGAACCATAAAAGACGTTATTATCGTTATTGCTTCACATGCTTTTGAGCACCTTATCGGTTACTTATAAGAGAAAGTTTAATATATTACTGAGTTACTGATAGAGTTCTTAGATGGGTATATATATATACGATAACCAGTCGGTGTTATTTTAGGGCAAGTTCGAATACACCTGTTAATTATATCTTATACGAGTATTAGGGTCGGCTTCCAGTCTAACCCGATGCAGCTGAATATCAGTAATTTACATGGAGTGACTGCCCATCTGACCTCCACAATCCAGTTACTGGGCAACACGATACCCATTGGTAAGACTAGTATCAGAGTTTCGGGCTTCTGACTACCTGTAACGATCTGTCAAAGATCTACATACGAAAGCTGGGACCAACGGCTTAACGTGCTGTCCGAGGCACGGAGGAGTCTCGATATTTAATGATCGATTGCCCATCCACAGCTCAATCTCGGCAAGCGTAGCTCAACCTTCGATCGACCCGTGCGGCTGTTTTATTTAGGCACGAGCTCCTCCATTATTGACATAACGAGTTACATAATTTAAAAGCTATTCCACATTCCGGCCGTCGACTTGTGGCGACTGAATGTGGCGGCACGTAGACTGATAACAGCTGATAACAATGTACCTAACATGTTACTTTGTCACTGATACCGCAGACTAATATTTTGACAGTACAGACGCCAGCGGATCAAGCTACCCCAATCTGTCACATTTCAATAGGTTTTCAACGTTATTACAAAAGTATAAGGTTCATGTTCAATTGGGAAAATTGTACAGTCTGGCATAGCTTGATGTGCTGGCGTCTGTACATTAAATAGTTAATGTTGTTTGGGAAGAAAACTTGGAATCTTACGATTACCAAATCGCTAAAACGTCATAGTGAGTAAGCGTTGTGAGTAGTCAATGTTCGCGCGTAGTATGCAAATGATCTGTAGATGTCCAGGCGCAGACAAAAAGCTTTTCTATTGCGTAAAACGCCAAACGCTCACGTCAAAATGTGAATGGCAATGACATTACAAATGTGGGAAGGAGACATGTGACATTACTAAAGGTAATGTCAACTCCATACAATTGGATCTTTCCGTTGGCGTTAACGCGATAAGGATTTAGTCTAGGCTCCCTGTAGTGACGTGTGACGGGTCGCCGAGCGTCATAAAATAGGGTTGCACGAGAGTACACGATGATTGATGCATGCATGCCGTCTGAAGTCTACTCAAATGTGTAATGGCTCTTTCTACTGAAGGCCTTTCCTGTCTTGACCCTGCATTTTATGTCTCACATACTTAATCCATGCAAAGAAAAATTAATGCATGAAGAGTTTTTGTTTGAACGCGCTCCAGTCCATTTGGAAAAACTGTTTTTGTATTCGATAATTCTTGAGATAGGTAACTATTTTCTGTGAAATATTTGAGTTTCTATTTAATACCACGCTACGATGCTTGATGCTGGTGTAACCGCGTAGCACACCTAGTAATTAATACATCTTCATTTATAATGTTTGGATTTTTCGGCATGTCTTCTCAGGGATCTGACTGCTAATAAATACTGGCGTCTACTTCTATGTAGTTATAAAATATTGACCGTGTACTGGCGTGTAAAAGTATCTGAGAACGTCGACGTATAGTAATAAATATTTCATTATTTCATTTAATTAGTATTTTTAAGAGAAAAGTCTGTAACCTAGGCACCCTTTTCGGAGGAGACCTACTTCAAAGGTAAAGGTAAGTATATTTATTATTTGCACTCAGCATGCAGGTTGTTCAAGAACATTGTTGGATCGGCTACGTTTCGGCCTTAGAGGCGTACAAAAATTTAAATCAAAAGAGGTCCAAAATCATAAGCAAACAAATAAGGCTGAGAATCAGCACTTTTTGAACGTCAAAAATTTCATAAGACTGTCCCCCAAAACGCCCAGCCTTCACCACTTCTTAATAGTGTTTTTGCTGGGAAAACATGGCAACAGAGTCCGCAGCAACAGTTCTGTCTTATAAGTTTGAAGAACTAGAATCTATACAGTATAATGCAAAGTAAATTCTATAAAAATCAACCTTATAAATCTTTCATTCAGATAAATGTTTTACCACTTGTCAGCTAGCACACTCCAATATACTTATTTCTTTTTATCCAATTACTAACTAGGCATAATAAAGTTATTTGAAGAAAAACAGACTAATCATATTGATATCAGGCCAGGGTAATCACGGTTGTACTAAATTAAGTTTGTCAACATGCCAAGAAAAACATGTCTGATGACTAGCAGGTTTTCCTCTTCATCCTTGTGTTATCATTCGTGATTCAAGCACTGTACTGTAAAACAATTAACTGTTAGTACAATAAATTCCATATAGTAAATATATAACGAAGAGAATCATATTAAATATCGATGATATAACTGTGCAACGTGCGGGCTTCTAAGAGGTTGAAATTGTATTCCCGAGTTCAACGGCGGGGTGTTATACAAGCCTTAACAATTAGCAATCAATATAGGTCTTTAATTATAAATAGGTGTTTATGAATTTTACTTCATCTTTAGCTTTATCCGTAAGAAAGCTATATTTAAAGTAAGTACTCTGGCCAATCTTTACACCACGAACTCGTCTGCTTTTACGGGAGACCAATATCCTTAAAGATAATGCTTATTGGTCTTCCTAACAAAAAAAATCGAAGTGAAAATTTTTATTATGTGTTCAGTTTTTATTCTACTATATTCTTGAAAGTGAATAATATTAAACGTGCTATCCAAAAACTGGAGTGTCATACTACTGACTTTCAAATTCCTGGCTGCTACTGAGAAATTCCTCAAGGAATAACCCAATACACTGCCTGACCTGGAAATCGAACGCAGGACTCAAAAATCGCATGGTAACGCGGGTACCACTACATTTGAGACTTTGTATCTTGTGATTTTTTTTGAGGGAGGGGCACGTGGCTTGGTAATAACTGTTGCATGGTTAGGGCAGAGGTTAGTCTGTTGAAAGGTGACCACTGACCATCCAAAACATACCGAGAACCCTCCTTGCTTCGGAAAACACAATGAGCCGTTGGTTCCGCAGTCAATTACAGTAGATCTTTGACTGTTGCTTCCGGTAGTTATAAGGGGTCGTGATAACAAGACACAAGGTTGTTTGTGAAGGTCAGACAGGCAGGCACTGCATGTAAAATACTGGTATTGAACTGCATCCGGTCAGACTAGAAGCCAACATCAACATAATTGGGAATGGTTAAAAATCAATTGTAAGCTTTTCCAATTTCCCCAAAAATTAGTAGATCTTCAATGTCACTGACTACGGAGTTCTATCTCTGACATAATATAGGGTGAAAAATACATCGACGTCCAACCTGATAGATACCATTAGTTAAATCAATATTCTGGACCCTCTTTCGTAGAAAATGTTCATCCGCTTTTTCGTTTCTAATTATCTTTCTGATGTTTTTATTCTTACTTTCAACTGTATTAAATAGTTATGATTTCTATGTAATTAAATAAGATTTTCAGTGAAATAAGTGAAAATAATACTCTTTAGCTTACTAGGCTAACCTAATAAGCTAAAGAGTATTATTTTCACTTATTTTTATCTAAATAGAAATAATGATTTCCTCATGATTTTTCCCAGTTCGAAGTAAATAAGACAAATGAGAAGAAAACCGCCGATAATTATTAAAGAATCAAAGCCGCGGGGTCTAATTATATTCTGAACACAAAGTAACAAGTTGTGCGTCGATTTCCCCTCCACCCTATATTAAGGCATCCTGACAATAATATAGGTACCTACACTAATTGTGACGAATGCGGCCGACATCGCATGCAATGGTAAACGTATGGGGTTCGACAGCCGTGAGCACTGCAACAGGTGGCTTTGCGTATTCATAGCATATGGGGTTTTGATGTAGCCGTCTTTTGACGTTGATATCGGCAATAAAATTCAATTTTTTGCGTAACGGTGATTGGAGATGCGAGTTGTAGATTTAAAAGGAAAAATTTGCCTACTTTTGGGATTTTCCGCAATCAAACATCTGTTCTCTGAAGTTCCGGCTCACATTCTTAATTATACATAAACTTACGCCTTTTGCCCATGAACACATAGAACGCCGCCTGCTGCGACCCTTACATATTTCTTTTTCTTTGTTGACATTCACACTCACGCCGGTTGCGAATACTACGCATCTGACCTATCTACCTTTCTCAAGAACATCACCAATTAGGCCAGTGTGTCTGTCTAGGGCGTCCCCTCATGACGTATCCACTCACATATACAGACGTTTTAAAAATACCGTTTGTTAGTCGCCTTTCATTCATCCTCTCAACTTGACCAAAGCATACCTTTACCTTTACCATAACAAGCAAGCCTACGCATACCTTTTTTTACTATTTCACGGCACGGTTGGTGCATTGGCTGAACGATTGCCTGCTGCGCTGTTGCACGTTCAATTCTCGCACGGGACAGTTACCTATTTGTATGACCTACAGGTAGTTGTTCCTGGTCTGGCTGTTTGTGTAAACGCACCCACGATACAGTAGAAATTCCTAGTGGGGCTACGTTTAAAAAGAAATAAAAAATACCTACTCTTCTCAATTTCAAATCAAATCAAATCGTTTATTGCAATCCATATCATCAATTTGATTCACTACATCTTCGTTTTACTTCGTGTATGTCATGAAATACTTGCTGCTTCGTTAGTCTAGTGGTTGCAAGCGCTTTTGCATGAGGTCCTAGGCTCGATTTCCAGTTCGGGCAATGTGTTATTAGGTTTATCTATCTGGAATTTCTCAGTAGCAGCCAGTAGTCTAGATTTGTGTCCAATTTATGGCAATAGGCTCGCCCCCTATTACGCGGGTTTAAAAACAAAACTGGCGAAACATTGGTGTACTATCTACACCTCTGCCTAACCCTTAGAGGAATACAGGAGTGATCTTATGTTATATTATAGGTATTATCGAATCCGTAAAAGGAACATTTACATTGAAAGAAAACGGTTGGTGCCCAGTGCCCACACAGTATACGTACGTTTATACTAACGACAAATTTTGCCAACCGTCATGTGACCGCAACCACATCACCAACTTATTATTTTAATTTACCCTTTTTCCCTGTCCATTTGTCCGTCTAGCCGTCCAGATGTTAGTCAGCCATTTTACTCGGAAACTATTAGCTTTATATCGATGCAATTTGTATTTTTAAACGATATAATAGTGAAATGAGGAAAAAAGAAAAATAGGGTTGTCGTTGTTACTGAGAATTGAAAGACAGTACGTAAGCTTTTGGGGTATTATTGGATCCCATATTTCACAAAATGCAATGCAAGCAATGTGTTATTGGGAATTTTCATTAGGAATTTCTCAGTAGCAGCCCGGAGTCTGCAATCAAAACAGCCGCACGGGTCGATCGAAGGTAAAGCCACTCTTGCCGAAGTCAGTCAGTGGAAGGGTGGCCGTTCATTACTTATTCCGTGCTTTGGAAAGCACGTTAAGCCGTTGGCCCCGCTGTCATTTGTAGATATATGACAGTCGTTACAGGTAATCAGAAGCCCGAAAGTCTGAAAACCAGTCTTACAAAGGAGTACCATGTCACCCAGTAGCTGGATTATGGAGGTCAGATAAGCATCCGGTTAGACTGGACCGACCCCAACAAAATTGGGAAAAGGGTAGGCTGATGATGAGTTCCTTTGAAAAATACCTACAGTGAAATGCAAACAGATTAATAAAAAATATTGGACACGTATTTTTCAGTAATCAATAGATTAAGACAAAATGAGAAATGAAGTTAAAATGTAGCATGACGTGGGGCTTAAGTAGATTTTATACCTTCGTGTGACGTAGCGAGTCCCCACTCCCTCTTTAATACGTTGTATCTAAGTCATTTTTTATTAATATGATATAGCAAAAAAAGAAATTTTGTTATCTGACTGACAGACCAAGTATAATGTCCTTTTTATTCCCAGGCATCATCCCTATTATACGAAATAGAATATCATACAAAAACCGTCCACCACACAGTTTGCTCTGCGATGTTGAGCCAAGAATTACAGTGATTTATTTATAATGCAGAAAAACATGGCCGTTATAAATGCGACTAATTAATTTGTCACGATTATTTTTAAATCACACACACGTAAATGAACTCGATTTATTTGCAATGCATCTGTGACTCTACACTTTATTTTAGCTGCAATGTGTTAGTAATTAGTCACGGGGGAAATGTACATAGAAGTTGTGCACTTTTCTCATTCAACTAAGTACAGCCAACACATCGAGCTATCCCAAAATGGCTATTATTGTGTGTGTATTGTATAAATTCAAGTTCTTCAAATTTATCAGGCAGATGTGTTGCTGGGGAGTCTGATGCGGCACTTCTACACGACGACACGGTCAGCGCAGTGGTTGAGCCATCGGCTGCTGCGCCGCGTGTTGTGGGTTCTATCCCCGCACGGAACAAATATTTGTATGACCTACAGGTAATTGTTCCGGGTCTGGCTGTTTGTGTATGTCAGTTTGAATGTTTGTAAACGCACCCACGATACAGGAGAAATTCCTAGTGTGGGGCAACGTTTTTTCTAAAGAAAGAAAAAGAAAGAAAGAAAGACTTCTTCCCAGAAAAAACATTAGGAAGTGGTGAAGGGTGGGCGGTTGGGGTTATGTATAGCCTTATGTAAATTTTGCCGTTCAAAAAGTGCTGTTCTCAGCCTAATTTTAATAAATAAATTTTGATTTTAATTTGGTCAAATTTTCCCAATTTAACATGAACCTTATTGTTTTGGAATAAAGTTGAAAAACTATCAAAGAAATTTCACAGATTGGGGTAGCTTGATGTGCTGGCCTCTGTACCTATATCTATTTCATTTCCCAGTCTACATTGACTTACAGTATAAAAATTACGAAAACGCCATTTTACACCGTACATTGTTTAAAACCGACTACCTAATACCTAAAGAAAAGGAGGAGGTTCTCAATTATGCACTTCAATATATTTTTATGCAAGACCTTGTATAACTTTTTACAGTGTAATGCGATCTCGATTATTCTTATTATATTGGATAGTGTATACCAAAAATTTGGTCCTATTTATTTCGCCCCAAACCAAATCCAACCTAGATCAAATTATTTTTGTGCTTTATACAAGCATAATTCTGTTTTTTTTTTTACTGTCAGCGCGATTCTCACAATACAAGGTTAGTGATATTTCAAGCAGTTTGCTAAGAATAAAATGTTTCACAAGGATTTTCTTGGCTGCGACAGTAACGGACGTTTAAACTTGTAGAAAACTGTAGGAGTTGCATTTTATTTTGAGCAACAAGCAGTTTGCCCTATTTTATTGAAATAAATTATAACATGCGTATTATATTGACCAGAATGGGTTCACTACGTGCGCGGGCTAGAAATTTTATTTGGAAAGCTGGACTATTTGTACTATTTAATATTAACTAAGAGGAGCTCGTGGCTTAATAAAAACAGCCGCACAGGTCGATCGAATGTAAAGCCCGCCACACTATTCCCAAACCACTGCAACTCCTGAAAACCAGAATCAACAGCGGCAACCACCAGAAAAGTGTCACAACAATTAAGCCCGACGAGTCCCGGAGAAATTCAACTGATGACGCAGTGGCTGAGCGATCGACTGCTGCGCCACGTATAATTATTTTACAAATCTTATTCTTTTTACTAACATGTTTCAATTTATAAGTAGTTTAAAAAAAAATTGCTCCGCATTAGGATTTTCTCCAGTGTTTACAGACATTTATTCTCACATACACAAACATCCAGACCAAGAACAACAACCTGTAGGTCATACAAATGTTTGTTCCGTGTAGGAATCGAACCCGCGACACGCAGCGCAGCAGCCAACCACTCAGCTACTGCGCCAACCGTGCAGTCATAGTATTCATCCATGGCAGTATATTTTTACAATAGATAGTGGAGTATCCTTTAAGTGAAGACCATATATTACAAGCCACACAAATTACATCTTCGACATAGCGCATATATAATTAATCTTAGACCTTTATGTAAATACCTATGTTCCACATATATATATTCTGATTCTGTCATATCCAGCAGTATTGGAGTAACAGAACAGATACATTGCCAGTTTTATTCCCCCATATAACAAAACAAAAATCTAACAGAACACAGCACTAGTTTATTGTTACTGTAACACAAAGACTAGCTCGAACCACGTAATTACGGCGGAGCTGCGTTGCAGTAAATCCAATTTACTTAATAACACGAAGTAATAATGTTAGAATCGCCGTCAAATAACTAGAAAGCTTCTGAATCTCTTATGTAGATAGATAAACAGTATTGTGAAAAGAGGAAACTAATATTCACGTATACGTACACATTTTGCGCTTAGAGAGCTGCTTCCTGTCGGATTTCCATTTTTGTCATATCATCATCTGCCTAGCCTTTCCCAACTATGTTGGGGTCGACTACCAGTCTAACCAGATGCAGCTGAATACCAGTGTTTTACATGGAGCGACTGTCTATCTGACCACCACAACCCGTGTAGTTACTGGGCAACACGATACCCCTTGGTTGACTGGGTTTCAGACTTTCGGGCTTTTGCCATATATTATATAAAATAACAACCAACCCTTGTCACCCCAGGGTGGGTGACCAGGGTTGGTTGTTACTCCAGAACCAAGACCCAGGTCCAAAGTGATATTGGGTTTTCCCATCTGAAATTTTTCAATAGCAGCCAGCCAGTTGATGGCAATAGGCTCGCCCCCTATTACATGGGACTTAAACATAACTGGCGAAATGTGGGTGTACTATAGGTACGCCTCTGCCTAACCCTTCGGGGATAACAGGCGTGATTGTTATGATGACGATAGGATATTATGAACGAAAATATCTTCTTTTGCATGTTGCGGGAACAACGAGCATATGTTATGTTACAAATCGGTGGTGTTGATACTATCTTTGGCTATGTATACACTTTTGAACGCGATTCCTAAACTTGAGTTCTACCGTCCATCGGTTAGAGCGGAATTTCAAAACCGTTCCGTTTTCAATTTGGAAATACTCAACAGTGAGTAGTAAGTAGATTCTTCATCATCATTTGCCTAGCTTTGTACAAACTATGTTGGCAACTTAAATGCCAGTATTGTATATGAAGCGGCTATCTGCTAGAGCGAGCCTATCTGACTTCCACAACCCCTTATATTGGGCAATACGATACCTTTTGTAAGACAGATTGTCAGACCTTCGGATTTGTATCCGTAACGACTGTCAAAGATCTAAAAAAGAAAGCAACTTAAGCAAAGTGTTCCTGCCAACAGCTTAACAATCTGCCAACTGCTTAATTATGGGTCATGGTAATAAACTCACCCCCTATTTGGTAGATGTGAACAAAAATGTATGAAATACGGATAATATGTACGTCCCTTGCAATTTTTAATAAAATACAAGATGTTAACTTAATTTTAAACATACCTAGTGACTGGGCTGGTCGTAATGGTCCTCGCCTGTCATGCACAAAGTTTTGGGATCAAATCCAGACAAGTACCAATTAGACTTTTTTCGATTCATATGTACTCTCTAAGTTTGTTATATCACTGACATCGGTGGATAAATTATCGTGAAAAAATCTGGACTTATAATTAATTGATAAAAAAACCCTTCTTGAGCAAGCGTGGTGATAATTTTCGTACCTTTTATGTATAACAATAAGCCTTTGGTTTGTAGACCGTCTTGAACTTGGTTTCAGTGGCGAGACGACAATTTTTGTTAAAGGGAAGCTGAATATGAAATAGAAAACTTTAAATTGTCGTATCAGTTTTTGTTATTGCACGTCTCAACGCGAAGCGTTGAGTTGTGCTTTACTCTCACTCTCTCAAGGTCAAGCAATTATCTCGGCTTACATTGCTTTTATCCGATCCTTTTGGACTTTGAGTATTAAATGAGTTGACAAATATCAACAATAACACTTTTTTATGACAGTAGATACTTTTAAAAAACACTATTTTTGCTAGATAGTAAATAAAAAACCGTTTTGAAAATCTATTTCAGTGGACGTCGGGTTGTCTGTATGTTCGGATGATGTATGTGGTCACGATATCGCCCAAAAAACTTCACTTTTTGAGTCATTTTTTTTTTCATCCGCTTCAGTATCATTCTGAGTAATAGCCTATTGAAAATTAACGTCTAATTCAATCAAGTCATTTTTGTCATAAAATGAGCGTTGAGACGTGCACTTTTGGATTTTCCAAATTTTTTGAATGTTATAGATATAGTGTAAGCAGCTAACTATATACCTTCAGTGCCAATACGTATATTATTTGGAAATAACACAAACAACATCACGCCTGTATCCCTGAAGGCTTGAGTAGAGGTGGACCTATAGTAACACCCACATTTTGTCAGTTATGTTTCAAGTCTCATGTAATAGAAGGCTTATAGGATTGCCATCAAATGGGCACAAATCCAGACTCCGAGCTACTAATGAGAAAATTCCTATTGGAAAAACTCAACAACACTGCCCGACCTAGGAATCGAACCCATGACCTTACGCAGCAATCGCCCTTGGAACCTAGACCTGGACCAGCGAGGCAGTAAATAATAGACATGATAAACTATGTCACTTTTCAAGGGCGGTAGATTTTTACGAACCTCCATAGGGAAGCCGATATTACTCGTATTATATTAGTTAATATCAGTTTACTTCTTTATTTATTTTGGCATATTGGTGTGTACTAGCACTACTAGCTAACATGTAGCAAATTATTTAATTTAATGATGTATAAATATGATTGACATTTTTTTTTTGACATATGTTGTATAGATTCAAGTTCTTCAAACCTATCAGACAGACGTGTAGCTGGGGAGTTTGTTCCGAAAATTCTTCTTCCCAGCAAAAACACTAGGAAGTGGTGAAGGGTGGGCGTTTTGGGGGACTGTCTTATGTTAACGTTTTGACCTTTATAAAGTGCTGTTTCTCAGCCTAATTTGAATTAATTAATTTTGATTTTGATAGGAATCGAGATATATAGACGCTTCGCCGCTACTAGGTTTGAAGATCTCAAAGAAATGTTCAGTGCTATCTTCACACGCTGCAGTATTTAATCTTTGTCTAAAAACCGCAGCTTATGCTAAGATATGAGACTCCTTTGTTTAAATTTCCTGTGCGTGTTCCAAATAAATATTATTCTTTCTTTCTTTCTTTCACACCGTCATAGAAACATTCTTAAGTGAAAAGTGCCGTGATAACGTTATTAACACACATAAAGTACACGACTCATGCTCACACGTGTAGCACTGATGTCGTTAAAAGTTACCCACGCCGTACTTGTTACTTAACTGGCAGACAGGTATAGCCACGTCGCTAGTCCCACGGCGCGTGTAAACCTTAAATAACTTAGTATCGTATCATGTATTTATCATTCTGTGACATATCTATTTATCATTTTGTGACGTATAACTGTACTCGTATGTCATGAAATGATAAATGATATTTATTTCCGTGAATTGCGTTTTTGTAAGCACTTTATAAGACTTCAAAAAAAAATGGAACCTTTTTTGGAGTCTAATAAAGTGCTCGACTGTTTGTTCACCGAATTCTCTGTAAACTACGAACCGTTTTAAAAAATTCTTGTTTAGTTTGAAAAGGTATAGGTGTACTTCTACATTTGCATTTTGTATAGTGTTATTGGGTTTTATCTGGAATCTTTCAGTTTGTAGTGTAGATTTGTGCCCGTTTGATGGCAATTTGCCTCGCCCCCTATAAGCAAAACATAGCTGGCGAAATATGGTTGAACTATAGCTATACACTTCTGCCTAACACTTCAAGGAATAAAGGCGTAATGTTAAGTTAAGTATTAACGTGTTTCGATATCAAATAAGTATCGCAAGAGCCACAGTTGGTCTCAGAGTCCCAGGGTCTTGTTTAATATGCCCTGACTAAGCGATAAAAAATTACATGATCGCCAATTTCGCGACATGTGTTGTTTCATAAATTGGATTGTAGCCTCACGCCTGTCACCTGTTGTCTGTCGGCTTTATTAAAAATGGCGAAGGGTCTAATCACTCCATTCTCTTGCAGCTACCTCATTAAATGGTAAACAAATTGGCTCTTCCATTAAGTTGTTAATACTATACTTAGTTAGTGATGGTTGTTGTATTGTTTGAGGGGCCGATGTACGCAACTCCACGATTCTGCGCGTATTTTGCTTACGGTCCGTCAGTAAAAAATAAATAATGCTGGACAATCCTTACAGCATCATCTAGACCCAAGAGCAAAAGCAGAGCTTGTGTTATGGGTACTATCCATATACTTAATAAAATAGATTACTTAGATAGATATTTTTTTATTATACATAGGAAATAACCAGAACACCCGGAACAAATCTTTGTAGATCGTACAAACATTTGTCCCAAGGCGGGAATCGAACCCGCAACCTCCTGCGTCGCAGGCGAACCTTCGCCCGCTGCGCCACATAGGTCGTTGGGTTTTATTTGCACACTGTTTTGGATGACTTCTTCTATGGAACATTTCATCATTTAACCAGTAATGACTGGCCAGTATATTTTTACAGAATACAGTTAAGGATATTATTAATCGATATTCATTACATATCCAGACTCCATCGTGCCTCGGAAAGCACGTTAAGCTGTTGGTCCCGGCCGTCATTTGTGGATCTTTGACAGTCGTTACATGTAGTCATAAGCCCGATGGTCACAACCAGTTGGTATAGTCGTTATTGTTGGGTTAGTCTGACAACTAGTCTCACCAAGGGTCATCGCGTTACCCAGTAACTGAGGTGTGGAGGTCAGATTGGCAGTCGCTCTATAATAAGCCCAGGTATTCAGGTGCGTCCGGTTACCATATTTGGGCAGAGGCTGGGCTGATGATGATGACGGTTGAGGATATTCTTTAACATATTATGTAAAAAATATAAATAATTACACTTTATTATGTAAAAATTATAAATAATTACACTTCATTCGAAATACTCGTATCCGTGTATACATAAGTCAAGTAACGAGTCAATTTTACTCAAGGTTACTTTTAAAGCATACTTAGTATTTTTTTGTATTCCTAAAAATCTATGGTCCTAAACCAAAGCAGCCGACAGGATGTTTAATCACCAGAAGTACATATACTTACATTTGGTTATCTAGTTATTTAAATTTATCTATTATGCTTCTAAAAACTAACTTGAAGACAATAAAAGATACACTAGCCTACTAATACGTACATATATATATACGGCAAGGTTGGCACAGTGACGTGGGTTCGATCCCGCACAGAACAAATATTTGTATGGCCTGCAGGTAGTTGTTCCGGGTCTGGCTGTTTGTGACTGTGGCTTTAAATGTTTGTAAACGCACCCCTGACACAGGAAAAAATCCTAAATTAAGGCAACGTTTAAAAAAAAAATATGATCTGAAAGTTGATTAAGGTGGAGGGTTATTTGAGGTTCTTTCCAGCAGTAACTACTGAACGTATCTTGCTGAAAATTTTCAGTTTTGTAGCGAATACTTCACAACAACAGAAAGTCTCATCATTTATACAGATACAATAGCTGTACTCGTGAATTTGTACACGTGGAATTTAACTAAACATGTTTTTTCATTTTGTCCAGGAACCCTAATTCCTTTTGTTTAAATTAAAGTAGCCTAATTTAGTAAGTTGCAAAATAGATCCAGCCGTT
This sequence comes from Phlogophora meticulosa, assembly GCA_905147745.2. Classification (NCBI taxonomy): domain Eukaryota; kingdom Metazoa; phylum Arthropoda; class Insecta; order Lepidoptera; family Noctuidae; genus Phlogophora; species Phlogophora meticulosa. The sequence continues at coordinate 15,692,661 of LR990530.1, read as the reverse complement.
TCAGAGATTATCTCGAACAAACACACAGACAGACAAACATTTTAAGAATTGGTTTTTTGGCATAACTATCGTATAAACTTTCATATGCATTTAGTAAATAGCTGTTTTTTGGACATTACTAAAAGACACTTCAATTTTATTTATTTGTGTAAATAAGTTCGCAAGCGAAGTCGTGGGTGGCGTCTAGTTCCATAATACATCTTTTGTAGACCGTCCCTGCCCTAAAAAGCTTCGTAACTTTGTTCAATACGTAAACCCACTAAGTCAACGTTGAGAGGTTTACTTCAGATAACCTTCAATGGTTAAAGGTTTGAAACGAACTTTTTAGGATCTGAATTTGATATTAGGTCTTTACCTATGAAATTGCCGTTCTGCAGTACTGGCCATTTCAAATCAAAATATTTTTTGTTTGGCTAAGAATTCTAATTTCAAATTAATTTTATTTTAAAAACATGGATTTTTTTTTCCAAAAGTAGTCATTTGTTTATTGATTAGTGTTACATTTTCATCGCATTTAAATCTTTTTCGTCATCATGGATACGTTAAAAATTCGAGTAATTATGGAATATGAGTACCGTCGTGGCAGCAACGCGGCACAAGCGGCACGTATCATCAACGACGTTTACGGAGCTAACACTACAAACCAACGCACTACCTGTTATTGGTTTGCTCGCTTCCGTTCTGGAAATTTCGACCTGAAAAATGAACCTCGCGGTCGTCCGAAGACTTTGGTCGACAATGACGAATTAAAGGCGATTGTGGAAGCTGATGATACACAATCTAAGGCTGAATTAGCAGCAGCTTTCGACGTTAGCGTCAAAACAATATTGGTCCATTTGCGTCAAATTGGCAAGGTAAAAAAGCTTGACAAATGGGTGCCCCACGAACTCAATGATCGCCAGCGCGAAGTACGCGTCAAGACGTGCCTTGCACTGCTCAACAGACACACAAATGAAGGAATTTTGAACCGCATTGTTACCTGCGATGAAAAATGGATTCTGTTTGATAACCGCAAGCGCTCAGCAAGTTGGTTGGATCCTGGTTCAGCACCTAAACAATGCCCTAAACGAAAACTTACCCCAAGAAAAGTGATGGTCACTGTTTGGTGGTCTAGCGCCGGTGTGATTCAACACAGCTTCTTACCAAACGGGGTGAGCATTACTGCAGATGTGTACTGTGAAGAATTGAACACAATGATGGAGAAGCTGGCACATCTCCAACCAGCATTGGTCAATCGCTCGTCTCCGCTGCTCCTGCACGACAACGCGCGACCTCATACTGCACAGCAGACGGTCTCCAAGTTGCAAGAACTGGGGTTGGAAGCTCTCCGTCATCCGCCCTACTCACCAGACCTTGCGCCTACAGACTACTACTTTTTCCAGAATTTGGATAACTTCTTGGCGGGAAAAAAATTCAATACCCGAGAGGCAGTACAAAATGCCTTTGAAGAATTTGTTGCCTCCCGTCCAGCTGATTTCTTTAAGAAGGGCATCAATAAACTGCCACTGCGTTGGCAAAGATGCATTGATTGCATGGGTGATTACTTCGATTAATACAAATAAAAAATACATGAAAAAAAATCATTTAAATTTTTTCATACAAAACGGCAATTTCATAGGTAAAGACCTATTATTTCAATATTTGAAGATGCTGTTTGAATATCACTTTAGGCCTGTGAAGGATTGTTAGTCTGTTTACGATTAAGATTACGTTGTTTATTGAAAACTTGTATTTCAGCAAGAAATAATAGGTTAGGCTTATAGCAGCCGCACGGATCGATCAATGGCTAAGCTTCGTGAGTTTGGTCCGTGGATGGGTGACCATCACATATCGATACCCTTCTGTGCCTCGGAAAGCAAGTTAAATCATTGGTCTCGTCTGTCATTTGTAGATCTTTGACAATTGTCACTGGTACTCAAAATCCCTGAAGTCTGACAATCTGTCTAACTTATTACTCAGTAACTATGACATGAAGGTCGGAGGAAGCCGACCCCAACATAGTTGGACTAAGACTTGTTTAAGATTTTGCAAACATATTGAGATGTAATTAACAGATAAAAATAATAAAGCTATGTTGTTGATGACCATTGCAGCAAGATATTTTCAAATTAAAAAATATATTTTTAAATAATAAACCAAATTGTCTGTGTAAGCAACACCCAGAGTTAAAATGATAAGAGTTGTCTGAAAACGGAAAATGATGTATGTTCTCAATGAAACCGCAATTCGTCAACATCAGGAAAGATGTTACGTATGGATACATTTAAGTTCCCGACACCACTAACCCCAAGCTGGCATCCGATTTATGGCATCCATCCATCTTAAAGTAGGTCTTAAGGTCAGTTCAGACTACGCTATAACAGCGCTATGCCCGCGGTTTCGGCCGTATGTAAAAAAACGTAAGTACCAGCCTATTACTGTCCCACTGCAGGACAAAGGCCTCTTCTCATACAGAGAAGGCACGAGCATTAATCACCACGCTTGCTCAAGACGGGTTGGCGATTTCAGACTTATATTCATTATATAAGTCCAGGTTTCCTCACGATGTTTTCCTTCACCGGCGTCAGTGATGTCCAAGATATACTTAGAAAGTACATATGAATTGAAAAACTCACATAGGTACTTGCCCAGGTTTGAACCCACAACCTCGTGCACAAGAGGCGAGGCCTTAACCACTGGGCTCTTTTCTGGGCTTTATTATATTTAAAAACTATGAGAGTTTTTAAATATAATAAAGCCTATCTTACTCGCTGATAACGTACCTTTCTAAATGTGAAAGAATTTTTAAAATCTAAGTAGCCTTATAATTCGTATAGGTCAGTTATCGCCAACCCGTCTTGAGCAAGCGTGGTGATTAATGCTCGTGCGTTCTCTGTATGAGAAGCCTTTGCCCTGCAGTAGGACATTAATAGGCTGGTATTATTCTTTTTGTTATTAATAAGTCGTTGAGTTTATCCATTAAAAACAATCAAATCTTAGCTCCTCTTTACAATTTAAGTTTAGATAGCAAATACTGTATAGCACAACAATATCGCTAAGGATACATTTTATAAAGACACGTTGGCACAACGCTATGCTACTTATAATGTATTGAATTATAAAGATAGGACGCAATATGTATATATATATCTATATAGCAAAATAGTACAGCTTAACCTGATCTGCAGTTCAGTTCACCATTGCGAAGTAATAAGGTTGATTTCATCAAAGTAACCCTTGTTTTTTTCAATCTTAAAACGCTACTTTACGGTATAAAGTTGACCAAAATTTTGAGGAAATTTAAATAAAATGATATCTAAATTCTATCATTTTATATCATCACTATAACTTTGAAGTATGTATTATGCAAATCGCAACTTCAATCTTATTCTCAAAACACATAAAATTATTATCACTATATCATTTAGGAATACAAATCAAAATGGGTCGTGTACAGTCATGACCAAATACGTTACACTTATGCAAATATCAATGGTTGAACTGGATTCAGGTAACGGGAACAATTTGCGTGTCTCACATTCGCTTAAACGTTAGGGGAAGATTTATAAAAGCAATGGTAAGGCACGCTGTTGTAGGGATCAGAATATTGGGCTACAAAAGGGATGAATGAAAAGCAGTTGCATGCAGCTGAGATGAGAATGCTAGAGGGGATGTGTGGTGTTAAAAAATGGAATAAATAAGAAATGAGTATGAAAGAGGAAGTCTCGAAGTGCCGCCGGTGACCGGGACGTTACATGTAAATCGGTTGTCATAGTATAGATACATATGTGATGCTGTGAAATGAGGAACATAACGTGCGAATAGTTTTGAGTATACATCTTGATAGTTATAAGAGTAGAGAAATACCTAAGAAACGATAGATGAAGTGTTAAAGGCGATCTTACTAGAAAGTAGGTGACTATGAAGAGGACAGCGAACAGAGATCTCTGAAAGAGTCATGTCATTCAAGTATTTCATATTATGCTGACCCGGTAAACGTTAATAAATAAATATATATAAATACTAGCGGACCGAACAGACTTCGTCCTGCCCGTACAGCGCCACCTACCGGGTCCAATTATGGATCCAAACCATTCTCGAATCTCCACGAACACACACAAAAAATTTCATCAAAATTGGTCCAGTCGTTTAGGAGGAGTTCAGTCACATACACACGCACACAAGAAATATATATATTAAGATGTAATATAAAATAAATGTTTGGGGTGTAGATGAAAAAGATGTTGTCCGATTCTCAGACCTACCCGATATGCACACAGAATTTCATACAAATCGGTCCAGCCGTTTCGGAGGAGTTTGGTAACAAACATTGCGACACGAGAATTTTGTATATTAGAAGAAAATGATTCCGAAAATAACACGTTCGTAACCCCATATAGAAGCTACCAATAGTATGAGAGAAAACTGCTTTTGAATCTTTCATAAAGCATTTATGCTCGTGACAGTGTGAAATGAACAAACGAACATACGGAGCAGCCGAATTGTGTACCGTGTTAAACCCTTATTATTATGAACCATGGCATTTTTTACAACGACCTACTCATATGTAGCAACTGTTGAGGCAACAGAGACAGGTGCGAACATTCTCGCGGATATGCGCCGGAGTGTGGGAACACGGTTACCGCCACGTTCAGACAATATAACTGATCATTATTATATCATTGTTAACAGCCTTTTGTAGATAATACTTTAGTAATTTGTAAGCCAGTACTTATGTTTTATGTCGATTTTGAGATTGTAGGTCATACGTCCGGATATGTACACATAAAGCTACCCCAATGTGTCAAATTTCTTCGGTAGACTTATACTTTATAACAAAAGTAAAAGGTTCATGTTCAATAGGTAAAATTTGACACATTGGAGTAGCTTGATATGCTGGCGTCTGTACGTCCCCTACACCTTTTAATAAAATACAAGATGGTTACTCAATTTCAAACCTAGTAATTGGGCTGGCCTTAAATGGCCCCGTGGTTTAGGCCTCGCCTCACATTCATGAGGTTTGTATGTTCAAGTAATCTCATCCGCGCAAGTATCAATGTGACTTTTTCAATTCACATGTACAGAGGCCAGCAATTAAAGCTACTTTAATGTGTCTAATTTTTTGATAGTTTTTCAACTTTATTACAAACGAACAAGGTTCATGTACAATTGGGAAAATTGGATAGTTTGGGGTAGCTTGATGTGCTAGCGTCTGTACTTTCTGAGTTTATCTTGGTCATCATAGACATCTTTGAACAAAAACACCGTGAGATAATCTAAGGTAATATATGTCTGAAATCACCAACCCATCCTGAGCAAGCGTGGTAATTAATCCTCATGCCTTATCTGAATGAGAAGCTGCCTTTGCCTTGCAGTGTGACAATATTCGGCTGCTAATTGTGTTTATCGTGTGCCTTAAAATTAAATACTAAATCAAATTACTTTAAATCATAATGAGTACTTTTCGCTCAAACGGTTGCTCCCAGCGGCTTGAAAATAAAGTTTATATTTCTATTGAGCATCAAACAATGTCATAGTAACACATATCACAGTAATATCTAGATCAAGAAACGTTGAAGGATTGTCAAGTTTTATTGGGCTGTAAAGATGATATATCATACAACAATAGTACTAGATAAGGATAAACTAAAGCTAAAAACTCTGAAAAAATAAAAGTGTACTCAGTCTTAAAAGCCCAGTATAGACCCTTTCTTTATAGAAGCATTATAAGGCAAAATTGCTTTCAGTAGTTTCAAGGGACCAGTTACTATAACGATTCAAACAGTCGACATGTCCAAAATCGGTTCGCAAATTACTCGTCGCATTTTCCATGGCTTCGATCCCGTATAAATAGAATAAAACGTTCTACGTTTTCTCCTTAAAAAAACACAAAATTTCAAATAAGTTTTAATTGAAAACCAGCGCCTGGGATCCCTCGAGGGTACCTGGGAGCCTAGGCAAACTCCCTTTTGTGTAAGAGCTAACGGAAATATCGAATTGTTAATATGGAGTCGACATTAGCTACAGACATGTCACGTGACTCCTTTCCACATTTGTAACGTCATTGCCACATTTTGACGTTAGTCTGGCGTTTTACACTTCAGAAAAGTTGTTGTCTAGGCCTGCAGAGTGCAGAGCATAATCTTGACGCTTGAACCTTTTGCTTCCGGTATTATATTTCTGTGAATGTACCTACTACTACTAGCTGTAACACTGAAGTAAACGTATTCTATTCTATATAGATATTTATACAATGGAGCAAAGAACAAATGTTATAACTACGTTCCTTATGTCATACACTTGATAAATACCCACGACAGCTAATGAATATCCTATTTAACCGGGCAAAGGTCTCTATCATACGATGTTGCAATAGCTGCCACGCGTTTACGTAACGAACCGACGCTTGGGCAACCTAACCACACTTGCTATACAATTACAAAGCAATTAGAGGGTCCATCGCTAAATCTAATTAAAACATACAAAATTAAGTAGAAAGTTTGTAATTAACAATACAAATATGCAACTCAGATGGCAGTCCGCCCATAAACTGCGTCCAATAATGTTAAAACCCGAAGGCTCGCCTTGATGTGGTGCCAAGGAGCGTTTATTTTTGTAGCGAAAGTCTGCGCTGGCGCACGCTGGGGAAAAGAGCCGTTAACCGAACGACGGCGGAAACTGCCGAGCGCACCCGAGCGATACCCAGTGCGCGCTTAATACAGCGAATGTGTACCAACATATTGTTTTTGAGTTTTTGTTGAATTCTGCCCTTGGAAACTTGTATTTTGAGGCGTTTTATTCGAGTTGGAATTGTTTCGAAGTTAAATCAACTGCAAAGTCTGGGATTTTAGTTGAATTTTGACGAGAATACGCGGTTAAAACTGTGCGCGTTTGGTGTCACATTGCGGTTTTTGTGCGTCGCCATCTATTTACACTATCTCACGGAAGACGGCTAACCCCTCGGTTGTCGGGAGCGCGTTTTTACTCTTTTTATTATTATTAACTTGGTCGGGACATAAAGTCGTACGTTGTTCTCGTGTAGTTCTCTTCGCTTGGCTTAAATTACGGCCACTTGAAACTGACGTGGTGCGAATAGAAATGCTTGATTAACAAGACTTTACAAGATTTAGTATTAGGTGCTTGGTACAGAATACAATACGATAGCCATTTATTACTGATTAGTATCGAATGAGAAGCCTTGAATGATAATATTCATTATCTCAACGGACATATCTTGTTTATCAGATTATTTGAATTCATTCGATTTTGTTTTGTGTTGTAATATGTAAGATATTTTTGAATTGGTATTGCCGTACCAAAAATCTATGTAGTTATTAATACGAGAAGCGATAACTTCGGATCTTTGGCGTGCACGGAGGAGTGTGATATTTTGGTAAAAGTATCTAGTCAAAGTTTACGTGGAGAAAGGAGCAGAACGCTTAAATGGTATTTCAACCGATATTCCAACATAAGTAGGCATATAGTATTGTACAACTTTCTTCCCTATATTCAGTGAATTGAGATATTGGTAATTCTAATTTTATAAAATGGTAAGTTCGTTGTTGTGGGATCTTTTACCAAGAGACTTTCACAAGGGGTTCATATGTACCTAGAGGACAAGGGGTGGACAAGGGAATGTCTACAAAGACGTGTAATCTGTTGTGGTGTTACTGTAGGTGCATCTCTGCTCATCCCAGCGGGGAATACAGGCGTGATATGATATTCGTGTATTAAATCATTGCTTTTAAAAAGATAAACAATGTCATCGACTCCCTTGTTAACATGTTTAACTTAAGTAAGGATTTAAGGCTATCTCTATCTTCTTCTCTGATATAAAACTAGTAAAGGACGCATATATATCAGAGCTGTTAATTGTAGTTGAACTAAGACTTCCATACAAACGTAGTTGGCATTATATAACAGGATGAAGTTCTAAAGTGTCACTTTTAATTAGCTAGACAGGATCTAATGTCACTTAGACACTGAAACATAACAAAAATAGCGGGTGTACTGTTAATAGAATAGCCAACAAAGTAAACTCTAGTACAGTTTAGTACAGTACCTTGCTGGTTATTTTATTTATGCACCACCATAGTGCTATTTCAGTATTTTATCTGACATTAATTCTGTCAATTTACTGCATCGAATTTAAAGTCGAACTTTATTCGTAAACTAATTCTTTTGTTATCTCTTTCTAAGTTCTTATCTGTCACCGTCCTTTTCTCGAACTGACTGTCAGAAAAAGATGACAGTTCTCTCATTTCAGTTTAGTTTGTGGACAAAAGAGTCGACGCCATTATTAAGCCGAAATTCATTCTGCCATCGAAACAACAATTGCATTATCTCTGAACTCTGTATTTCGATTATTTGACACAAATCGAATCCACGTGGGAATTGTTTATACAATACCAAATGAAAAGGACATACTTACCCCTCGCCCATTTTATCAGTTTTAATTACTGTTGGACATATCAGATGTGTATTCAGCTCATTTTGTGTGAAATAAATACGTTTGGGTAGCCGGTAGGGTCCATTATAATTTAACGCCATTCAACATTTATTTTACATGAGACCAGAAATGGAAGCTAATGTATGGGAATATTACCTTCGCTCGTGTTAGTGTAGATTATCCTTCTAGAACAGTACTTTCTCCTGGATAAAAGTTACATAATGTAATTTCTGTACCCCAGGCACCGTGTATGCAAAATTTCATGATGATTGGTTGAGTAGTTAATGACTGAAAGCGTAACAAGCGAGGAAACTCTTTATAATATTATTTATGACATGCTTACACGGTGTAAGTATATGGTAGGTCTCGTATGTGGTAGGTGTAAATGTAAGGTGCACCCCCAAGAGGAGAACCCCGGAGTAGAGTTGCAACCAGTAAAACCTTACACCTTTTTTTGAGGATAATGTTGATGTTCTTCAAAAGATCAGGTGCGTACTACACGCAACCAGTGTGCGTGTTCGACCGTAAACGAAGCATAAAGAGTATGTAAGGATCGTAGCAGACGGCGTTCTTTAGGTTCTGCCAACCCCCATGCGAAAAAGGCGTGAGCTTCTGTATGTATGTATGTATGTCCGACACAACTATACATCGCGTTAATTAATGAAGGGTAAGGTTTTATCAATCTTTCCCACCCTCTTCGAAGTTAATGCTGTTATGAGTCTCTGTGGTTATACTAGCTGCATCTACATTGCATCACAAATTCACACCGTTCATCATCATCTGCCTGCTCTCTCCCAACTACGAGTTGGGCTCTACGATTACTGACAAATGCTTGCACTGATTAGACAGGTCCATTCATACCTGTGTGGTTCTTTCCTCATAAGACCACCTCAGACACTATTCTGCATGGTCCTCACATGATCTGACCAAGATAATACCTGGACTTTAAAAGATAGTGTGACCTCTGAGTTTGTTTTGGTGTTTCTTTTCAAAGTAGTCAGATAGAGAAACACCGACCTAATTAAAAAGTATATTTTTTGAATATTTGACGTGTAATATTGTCCAATTTACGGAAATAAATATAATTTATGCTGGGGTCGGCATCCAATCTAACCGGGTGCAGCTGAATACCATTGAGCGACTGCCTATCTGACCTCCACAACACAGTTACTGGCTAACGATAAAATTAACACTAATGCCTAAGGTTCTCAAATCGTTTTTACGTACTCGTTACTACGTTAACTGAAAAACCGAGTTGTAAACCCATTTAACTCTTTTTCGATTAAGTAAAGTTACGGCGCTAACTTTGTTTCGTACGTAAATACGTAACGTTACGTTGCTACGTGGACTGCGTCGCTTATATGGTTGGTCGGCCATTTTGCTGTTCGTTTCATCTTCTTTGTATGAACATTGTAGGAGAATACTGATCGTCGAGGCTTCAGGACATCAGTCTGAGGACTCATAATGACGAACCTTAGATATCATCACGCCTATATTCCCTAAAGGGTTCTTTGGAAGGCAGAGGTGTACCTTCCTACAGTACGCCGACATTTCGTCAGTTATGTTGAAGTCCCATGTAATCGCCGCCTATATATTTTTTTTGATTTTAGAATATATATTTGCCTATTTACTGAATGCATGTGAGTTCTTTTGTTACTGATTTCAAGTCTATTGAGCAGTATTTTCGTAATAATGCTTGCTTTATCAGTATGCAAGTCATAAGGTTGATCTGGTGAACCAAATTATACTATGACGTCAGATGTTGATGTTTTATTAATAAAATCACACGGATCTTTATTCTCTACTGCTGTAGGGTACACAAAACATGTATTTTATACATACTAACGCTTCGCCTGTGAAGGACGAAACCACGCGGACGACCGCGTGGTTTTTAGTCCCTTCAAACTTTAACATCCCCTCTACTTCCTTTAAAGGGTAGTTTTGAAAATAAAATATAGCCTTTGTACTCGCTCTTAATGTAGCTTTCTGTAGATGAATTAATTTTTAAAATCGGTTAAGCCGTTTTTGTTATTATCGATTATAAACAAACAAATCTTCTCTTTTTGTAATGTTAGTTTAGGTAAATGCTACAGGATAGTTGTATTGCAGTTTTAAAATCGTTCGAATTGACGCTACCTTATGTCAATCATTCCTGCTAGGCACATTGGCATCGCCCATTTTCCATCCAATATGATGAATTCATGTATTTAGATCATTTATTATTAGTTCCATGGCTGCACGTTTACAGCATCTGAATCCACAAATTGTACCTATGCTATAATAACAGACAACCCTCCAACACAACTCATATTTCAACCAACCCCATCAAACCATTACAGAACACGCACACATACAAACATATCACACACACACTCGCCCACAAGACCCAAGTAGCGAGACATGTTACTAAAATTAACATTCTTCACCGCGAGAGCGACACGATTTCATATTATGAAAACATAGTAGGTATAACATCATTATGTACTAACGTAGTTTATCAGACTCAGCGACTTCTATGTGTGAGTATTAATTCCTCGTGTGCACGGATAGATGGCGCTGCTTGTTCAGGGGTCGAATTGTAACGCGTGTTATAATCTTATTTGTTTTTGGGGTGCTGTACTATAGGGACTTTGGGATCGTTTCATGCGTGTAAGGGGAGTTTTGTGCCACGCTGCAGTAGCGGAGGGTTAACTTTTTCATATGGGGTCGCCGGTTTCAAAATGGGTTTAAAAAAAACTAGTATTGTCATTGTCTCCTTTGAAATGCAAGCCGAAAGTATTTTTTTATGGATTTAGTTCAATTTAAAATACGAAACTTTCTATTGTAAATAACAAAGCAGAGATTAAAATAAGATTACATTCGTTTCTTCGAGTATCCTTGAACTTACAGTTTAAACTATACATATTTATATTAAGCTATTACTAATTATAGGAGAGAAAATATAAATTAAAAGTCATCAAAATCCAGCTTTTTGCCCGACTGCAAGGAATTATGTGTTCATGTGTGATCATCGAAACGGTTGGATGGATTCTTCAATTTAGGTGTCGTTGGATTTGTCTTAGCACCCCAAGTGTCCTGGGACGTGAAAAGGTGACGACAGAATGACAGATTTTGGATGTCATACTGAAATATATCTTGACTATTGTGATGAAAACATCTTGATAGTCAAGTAATGCCTGATGCTATTCTTAAATAGGTTACTTCTAGACAAGCGTGGTCAGCGTCGACCACATGATCATTTACTATCGAGTGAGATAGAAGTCTGACAACCAGTCTTAAGGTGTCGTGTTACCCAATAACTGGATTGAGAAAATCAGATAGGCAGTCGCTCCAAGTAGAATACTGGTAATCAGCGACCTCCGGTTAGACTGAAAGCCTACTCTAATACAGTTATGAAAAGGCTAATCGGCGAATTCTTGACGCAAACGTCAATTCGAAAGATTTTTTAATTTTAAATCGTTAAGGTGCTCCCTAACCGGGAGCATTCGCCTGTAATGATTAATTTCATATTTGATTTTAAGCATAACATTACAATACAGCCTCCCTGACTAACGAGCATTCGGAGTTGCAGTGGTTTGGGAATAGTGTAGCAACGTTGTCCCAAAAAAAAAACCGAGCATTCGCTTGTAATAAATAATAAATAAATAAATAAAGTAGTAGATGTTACATCTTTAATAAATATAATAATAACAAGAATGTTACAGATTGTACCATTTCAGGTTGCGCACTGTAATGCTCGGTTCTCCTCTCTCACTGATGTAATGCTCGACAGTATAACATTACATTACAGGCGAATGCTCACAGTGAGGGACCACCTTTACAATTCTGTAGCATTTCGGTTTAAATGTATGTAGAATAAAGTCTTTCAATTAAAAAAAGTATTTTCTATTTTAAAATCTTTAAAATCGACTCTACATATGTTTACGTCGAACATTCGTGCCACGCATTTGGATGTCTGGTATTTAAGCAGACAACACACGAGTCATGCTACGATACATTCACGAGCATAAATATCTTTCTTTATCTTTTGTTTTCGTGGAGAAACCATCAAAAGGCGCCCGGGCTCTGGGGTTAAGACCGGGTTGAAGAAAGGGTGGTTTTAGTGAGGTAAGAATCCGACATGTAGTGTCGGATTCTTACCTCACTAAAACCTTTTGGTCACAATCAGTACGCGTAAGGAGGCATCGTGTCCTCTTGTTGGCGTCCGGAGCAAAAATATATAAACTCACTCATGTAAATCTAAAGCGATTTTCTTATAAAGTAACGATTGCAATTTAAGAACAAAACTGCATTTGAATCTTGCATAATTAAATAATAAATAATAAATAAATATTGCTGGACAATCCACACAGCATCATCTAGCCCCAAGTTAAGCAGAGCTTGTGTTATGGGTACTAGATGACTGATATACTTAATACAATACATTACATAGATAGATATTTTTATTATATATAGAAAATACCCAGAACACCCGGAACAAATATTTGTAGATCGTACAAACATTTGTCCCAAGGCGGGAATCGAACCCGCAACCTATTGCGTCGCAGGCGGACCTTCGCCCGCCGCGCCACATCGGTCGTCAAAGAATAATTAAATATAATATAAATAATTCTTACATAATTTTCACTGTAAAGCTTAAATACTGTGATGGTATCTGAGTCGTTTTTTTTTATTCATGCACTTTCATAAGTGACGAATTCACTGTAGCTAAAACTGTTCGTGATTTCTTTATATGTATGTTTTAATAGTGATTAAGTCGTTGAAGTGCCATAAAAAAATAATTAAGCTCTTGTCTATACAGCAGTATAAAAAAACTTTTAATATAAAAAAACGTGGCAAAAGACTTTTAATATAGGTTTAGTTTTAGTCATTGTCATTGTATTTGTCTATCTGTGTTATTATGTTAATGTATATTGTATTTAAGAGTATGTGTATGTATGGTATGGGTTTTAAATTGCCTGAAATAAACGATATTTAATTTTAATTTAATTTTTTTTTAATAAATCATACATAGAGATGTACCCCTTTATAAACAATATTCACGCCGTAATACATTTACATATGACCTTCACCAGTGACCTTATTTTTAGTGTTCTTCAGAAAGGTCAGGTGCGCCAGTATACTTAGATAGTTTGTTCATGTTGAGAGGATGAATGAAAGGCGAATAACAAACGATATTTATAAGATGGGTGACGGGAGGGGACGCCCTAGATAGACACACACCGACCTAATTGGTGATGTTCTTCAGAAAGGTCAAGTGTGCAGTACTCGCAACCGGCGTGTGTGTATGACCAGACGAACGTAAACGAAGGAGTATGTAAGGATCGTATCAGGTGGCTTTCTGTAGTTTCTGCCTATCCCCTAAGGAAAAAGACGTGAGTTTATATATGTATGAATTATTTCCTGTATAAAACCTTCAATAGAACACAGATTCATCAATCCTACAGCATTACATTCGTTAGTGGGCGACTCTGACGTCACCAAGTGACGTCACCGTCTGTCGACCCACACAACTCCACTTCGGTACATTTATATTTATAAATCTTTGCGTTATTATATATTTTACTATTTACGTTACTCAGAACTGTTATGTGCCTCTTTATACATTTTCTTGACCCATTTTCATGGTCTGTGTTTCTTCACGGATCATGGATCTCCCAAAAGCAATACAATGAATTAACTATAACTACTACGTACACACAATAGCATTCACATACAACAACTCAAGTATGTGTTTAAGCAGAAACTACGGTAGTCAACTTGCTACGATCTCTGTATTTTGCGTCACCGGGCTATTGCAAAATCTAGGATAAAACAAAACTCGCCATATTATAAACTTTCGATAAATAGTGTCCAAAACATCTCATGCATGTACAAAAGAGGGCGGAAGACACATTAATGCACACACTGATATCATGAGTTCAGTACATCATTTTGGAGCATTGATAATATTTTCTGATGTATTTTTACTTTGAACTGTAAAAAGACATGAAATAATCATCATTTCTATCTAACTCAATGAGAATATTAATCAAAAAGTGATAAATTCACATCAGATTTTCATTTAAAATCACGTTATGAAAATGTAGAAATTGAGACTTGCTACAATATATAGTAAAGAGAAAATCAGTTAAAAACGAAGAAATTAGGAAAAGCTGATGAAAAATTTCAACTTTGGGGTCCCAAAATTGTATACTGAACTCATGGTCTTAGTTTAATCAGACGTCAAGACACGTCAGATTGTAAAACAGCAAGTAACTGAACGTAAAGTGTGTGCTGATTGGTTGAAAGACGCACGTGTATTCTCCTTGCCCGTTCCCCGCAGGGCCCCGCTTCACCTTCATTACTTAGTCACTGAATTGAACAAATCAGTGTTCCATTATGTTTTGTATTTTCGCTACAAAAATATATCAACATTATGACTTTCATTTATTTACATTTAAAATATATAGCAGGAATTTGTGGCTAGCATCAGCCGCTCGGGTCGATTGAAGGTTAAGCTACGCTCGTCAAATTCGGTTACTTTGTATCCAGAAAGTAACCGACTTCGACATAATACGCTTGGGTATTAGGGGTACAAAGTACCAACATATCTTTCTCCTTCTCGTATCTAAAGGTTGTATGTAAGGAGTCGCTTATAGCGATATGGCAGCCCTGATTCTAGAACCCCATGTAGCTCTTAAAGTTATTATTTGTAAGTTTTTATGGTGTACAATAAAGAGTATTCTATTATTTTCTATTCTATGTGTAACCATCCATTACTTATGCCTCTGTTTGAGTCGGCACATGTTTGACAGTCATTAGTAGTCAGAAGCCCGAAAGTCTGACATGGAATTTTACCAAAGGGTATCGTGTTACTAAGGTTGTGGACGGCATTAGCCGCCTTTAGCTGCATTCTGTAAGACGGAAGCCGAGCCAACATAATCGGGAAAAAGCTAGGCAGTTGACTATTCAAAGTAAGTGATATTAAATCTGTCCTTCACGGGACACAACAGGGGTGTAAGAGTCGCCACTCAGCCAACAATGCAATCACGGGTATACAATTTAACTAAGTCATAAAAACTATGCATTGTCTGGTCGCCGGTCGATGTCTATCACTATTTCCCCGCAAATCACTTATAGTTTACTATCTATCGAATTTTGATGCGTTTCATTGTAAAATAATGTTCTTTTCACAATCTATCGAGAATTTGTAGTCTCGTGACCACCATGTCGTCAGCATAACTTTATGTAACATTTTATTTATGCAAACGTTATCTACCCAGCATCTGACATGCATACTGCTGATCCATTTATGTGCAAGTTAAAGTGCTTAGGCGAAATCTACCTACCCTTTCTCATCCCGCACTCAAACCTGTGTCATGATGGCCCAGTGGTTTAGGCCTCGCCGCTTGTGCACGAGGTTAGTGGGTTCAAACCTGGGCAAGTACCAATGTGACTTTTTCAATTCATATGTACTTTCTAAGCTTATCTTGGACATCACTGACATCGGTGAAGGAAAACATCGTGAGGAAACCTGGACTTATATAATTAATATAAGTCTGAAATCGCCAACCCGTCTTGAGCAAGCGTGGTGATTAATGCTCATGCCTTCTCTGTATGACAAGAGGCCTTTGCCCTGCAGTGGGACAGTAATAGGCTGGTACTTTACTCAAACCTGTAGTTATCGAGAGGTCTCAGAGTCCCTCCCCATCGAACACAATATTCTGGCACAGTAGATATATTTATCTACTGTGATTCTTGTTAGTGTACCAAAGCTGAAATATTCTTAACAGTTCAATGGATATTCCGGCTTCCTTCAGCTTTCCCCCAGGCCATCATAGGCCACAAGGTAGAAATCCTTGGAAATTTCAATGAAATTGGCGTATTCCTGGGTATTTATCTGTCCATGTAGTATCGGACAGTTTGCTTGAGGCTAAGAATTTAGCTTTCAGTAGATAGCTTGGGCCTAAACCCAAACTGCGCGCCATGCAGTTGTAAAATATTACCTAGCTCCTTATAAAGCAATCTGTCCTATACTTTTCATATTACGGTAGCAAGCGATATAGGTAGGTCTGAAGAAAAAAATGATAAATATTTTAACTTCCAAGTTATTTTACTGGGAGTTGATATAATTTGAAAACACGGAAAATTAAGATTGACGCGGCTGATTCAGAAAGTAATGGAAGGAAATAAGTTTAACAGCTTTCAGCACGTTTCATATTTTATTAGATTTCCATTTGATTACTTTTGGTTATTTTATTATTGAGCAAGTGGATATCCAAAAATATATTGGTTTCAGAATAGAATTTGCTTCTAAGGCTAGCAACTTTGTAAGTATCATTGTGCTAAAGATTATTTTTCTTTTTGTATTTATAGAGTATTTTTTTTTGAATAAATAAATTTAGTTCTTTTTTTATTTCACCAAATTACGTTGGAAGAAATCATATTGGGAACGTCTCGTCTTAATAGTTTAAAATGGCGACACATCCTGCCTGCGGGGTGATCAAACCTCTTTGGAATCGAGCTAGCTTTTACCTTCATCAGGCTTTTCAAAAAGAAAAGCATTTCAATGGGTTGTGGAGATCAAATAGGCAATCGCTCCATATATAGCTGCATCCAGTTAGAGTAAGAATATTAATTAAGCCAAGACTTAGGCTAATTTGCAAAGCAAACAAATAACAAAGTAATATAAAGTAGGCAGGGTACTAAATAAAGTGCAACTGAGTTTCAATGAGTTAGGTACATTTACATAGTTTTATTCACTCATCAGAATGTAAGCCGATCCAGACATAGTTGGAAAAAGGATAGGCCTCTGCCTATCCTTTTTCCACCACATCAGCAAGCATCATCGTCATCCCCTGATGACGATGATGCAGGCATTCTGAAAAATGCTTTACATCAGTCTCACAAGTCTCTACAAACATTCTACATCACATTTCATGTAACAAGACTTAGCATAGAATAAAAAATGTAATAATTTTTCCGCCATTTTGAATCGTAATATTAATGTTGTCAATAGTAAGCTCACTAATGAAAGAAACCTAACATTTCTGAGGTAGGTACCGTTTTTGCAATGAAAGGCGTCTTTATACTTCGACCACCCTCCACCCTGTATATTTATAATAGGATTTGTCCAATATTTAATTACTTATTCCTAGTTTGCAAGATCAACCCGCTTTTGGGCTTATTGAATGAATTTGGCCTTTTTTAACCCCTACGTCTCTCCACTAAAAGAACTCCGCGTTTATGTCTCTGTAAGGGTGGTTTCGATATAGTGCAAGTGTTACCCCTGATTTGCTGTTGAATTAACATAAAAAATCTAAACTAATATTACAAAATAAATAGAAAAGATTTGAATGTTTCTTTACATCAACATATTAGTCAATTTGTTCAACTTGATTTTCAAGTTCTTCTTATAAATAAGACAGTAAAAATCTTCAATTCACAAAGAATCGAGAAAACGCGCAGCCTAATCCACTGAGTCTCTTAACATTCAATTTTGCACAATTATTTTGTTATATGACTAGAGTAAGCATTAAAAAGGATTCGTCCCTTAAAGGGGTTAAATAAGAGAAGGAAGTTGGATATTATTGAAGTTGGAAACGTGGAGGTCAATACTTAGACTTACATTTCTCAGTAGCAGCCCGGAGTCTGGATTTGTGCCCGGTTGATGGCAGTAGGCTCGCCCCCTATTACATGGGACTTAAACACAACTGGTGAAATGTGGGTGTACTATAGGTACGCCTCTGCCTAACCCTTCCGGGATAACAGGCGTGTTGTTATATTATGTGTTATTCACAAGTAAAACTAAGTTGTATCATCGGTTTTTAGAAACCAAGCCCTTCAGAATTCGGAGAACCTGTACACGGCTTGTAGAGAAAGCACATTATCTTGTCTTCTTTACCAAACAGGCCTTCGACTTCCAGTGTGACAGTACCGACTGGTATACCTTCGAACAAAGGCTAAATTTGACTTACGTCAATATAAGAATAACGTAATTAAGAAACCCTCCAAAAGGGAGGGGAGGTAATTCTCAATAGATGGGAAGGGTAACCCCCTAATCATAACTGGTGAAATGTGGGTATGCTATTAGGTACAGGTCTGCCTATTCCTTCTGGAAATATAGGTGTGATTATGTGAATAGAAGCCGCAAGGGTCGGTCAAGGTTTAGCTATGCTACACGAGATGGGTTACATACCGAAACCCCGCCATGATTGAGACTGAGATAGTTCTTTAAATACAGTAATTTCCCCTCATATATAAAAAAAAAATTAAAAATGTTTATTGCAATTACATACATTGTTAACACAAATGAGTTGGAGATCACCTTTTAACCAAAAATATGCTTGTGTTAGGTGAACTCCGCTCTTCCACATATCACGACAATAAAAGTATGCAATTAAAAAAAAGAACAAAAACAAAGAAAATCAAATTAATATAAAACAGAGTAGGTAATCAAGTAAAAAGAAAATACAAAAAAAGAACATATCAGTCAGAAGACAGAATGATACATTTACTGAGGTTGTCAACGGGTAAATCATTGTCTATTTCCTGTTAAGCAACACTGATATTTATTTCCTAACAGAAAAATGCCTGTGCTTGGAATATTTTCATTAAGAGCCGGTTAGGTTGTTGTGTTGCCATGTTTGTAGTATAGATTATGAGTAATTTAATCAGACTGTGCCCTAGTCTATCTTCACTAGTAGTATTATTATAAATCAACAGAAAATTACAATGTCTAGTCCGTCAAGTCTAAAAAGCCTTTTTGAATGTCAAGTTACTTAATATATGGCATTTCTTTGGTGACAAGGCCGTTTTCATGTCGATCCAGTGTTCAACACGATCTGAATACCTAAATTGTACTTTTTTTGGCCCTCGAATATTTTGTAGTGCTGGTATGTCTAGGCTAACTAGCGTTACGAATATGCCTTCAGTTGTGATGGCGGTACGCCACGTTTTGAACAAACCAAAGCTCGACACGAATCCTTTTTCTGAATACTGTATTGGCCAACTAGTTGGTACTCACATAAATCAAAGAAAGAAGAGACAGAAAATTGACTTATTAAAATGATTAATAGTATTTATTTCTGTAAATTGGTTTTGAAAAACACATCAAACATTCAAAAATATGTTATTCAAACTTGGTCGGTGTTTCCCTATCTGAGTACTCTGAGAAGAAACCCAGCGGTCACAGTCCCTTTTAAAGTAAATAAATAAATAAATAAATAAATAATGCTGGACAATCCACACAGCATCATCTAGCCCCAAGCTAAGCAGAGCTTGTGTTATGGGTACTAGATGACTGATATACTTAATACAATACATTACATAGATAGATATTTTTATTATACATAGGAAATACCCAGAACACCCGGAACAAATATTTGTAGATCGTACAAACATTTGTCCCAAGGCGGGAATCGAACCCGCAACCTCTTGCGTCGCAGGCGGACCTTCGCCCGCCGCGCCACATCGGTCGTCGAGTCCAGACATTATCTTGGTCGGATCATGTGAGGACCATGCAGATTATCTGAGTTGGTCTTTTGCGGAAAGAACCACACAGATACGAGTGGACTGTCCAGTTTCGCTACTAATGCACGGAGTTGTGAGTGCAAATTCGAACCTGTGTTACTTTATTAATTCATTTACTGTACATTCTAAGTTTATCTTAGACATCACTGACATCGGTGACGGAAAACATTGTAAGGCAATCGCCAACCCACCTTGAGCAAGCGTGGTGATTAATGCTCGTTTGTTTTCTGTATGAGAAGTGGCCTTTGCTCTGCAGTGAGACGATAACATGCTAGTATTATAAAATTTATTTGGAGATCAAATATTGACCCCTAAAATTCGCCATAGCACCGTAATGTAATCTAAGAATAAAGTAAAATAATGTGTTAACATACAATTGTCGGTCGCAGCTCGGCCCGGCGGTGGGGCTAACAGTTACAATCGACGGTTTTGTAGGTTGCACCGTTGTTGCATTCGACACACGACACTTCGCCGAGTTTCTACCGACGGCCGACAGAGGATAAGTATCACGATGTGTATTTTATATTAAAGCACTTTATATTATGATGCTGTTAGTAACTTGTTGGTCTAGTGTCACAAGCACTTCTGCTGAGCATGGGATCTTGCCTTCCTTCCGATCCTGCGTAGATTCCTGGGTCATGGAGAGTGTAATTAGGTTTTTCCATCTGGAATTTATCAGTAGCAGTCCGGAGCAGCTGTATTGTGCCCTGTGGATGGCAATTGGCTCGCCCCCTCTTACATGAGACTTAGCATAACTGGCGTAATGTAGGTATGCTGTAGATGCACCTCTGGCTAACGCTTCAGGGAATACAGGTGTGATGATATTATAGTTACCAGTGGTTGCCCTGGTGTCGTTGCTGAACGGTTTTAGCTTTCTACACTTCTTCTCCCTATATATCCTAAATGCATCGAGGGATTAAAGTTAGCCCAAGGCAAAGACAACTTTATCCCCAAGTAGAATACTCTATTTTTTACACCTTCTGTGAGACAAGGTACTAGAATCAATCTTCATATAAATACTAGTATCAGAATTTAAGAAAAGTTAATCAGAATTTAAGGTACCATTTGTCTCTGTCTAGAGGCCTTAATTTCTTATTAAGTCCCTACAGGAAAGTTTGGTTAAGCAGTAGATATCCCTGAAGGATAAACTGCGAGATGCTCACTCCAAAAATAAAATGGTAACATATACCTACTATAACTATGCCAAATCTCACACTCCTCTGTGCACGCAGTATTCGCTGCACGTACTCACGTCAAGTGCCAGACTACGAGTTCACTCTTGTTTACAATAGTTTTTCTGTTATGTCTATGACGTGGCAGTCAATGTTTCAATGTATAGATATATTCAACTGCTACATCAGTCTTGAGGGGCTGGTGAGGCCGAGAAAGGTCCGTCGATGGGTGACCATCCATGGCGTACCAAGAACCCTCAATGCATCTCCAACTTGAGAGTATCTGATTACCCGTAAGAACTGTCAAAGATCTGCGAATGACAGTAGGAACTTACTGCTGAAACTGCTGTCCGAGGCACGTTGAGGTATCCGTATGTAACCACCATCTATAATATACAGACCCCCCAACATGTCTCAGAAAGCATGTTAAGCCGTGCCGTTACTGTTATGGTGAAGGCTCCTCTTCACCATAACATACAGACATGGGAAAAATGTTACAAGTTGTCTCATAGCCAACCAGGGATTTTTTAAGCTAAAACGCCAACGCTACGATAAAATTACGTATATGGAGTTAGCATTGACGACATGGTTGGCGCAGTGGCTGAGCGATGGCGCTGCTGCACTGCGTGTCGCTGATTCAAATACTTATATGCCCTACAGGTAGTTGTTCCGGGTCTGGCTGTTTGTGTATGTGAGTTTAAATGTTTGTAAACGCACAGACGATATAGGAGAAATGTCTAGTATGGGGCAACGCAAGTATGGGGCAAGCTTCAGAGATGTCACGTGACTCCTTTCCACATTTGTAACGTCATTGCCATGCATTTTGACGTTAGCGTCTGGCGGTTTTTTTTAAAAGCTCGTGGCTAAAAACGACCGCACGGGTTGATAGAAGGTTAAGCTACGCTTGCCGAGGTCAATCTGTGGATGGGTGACCGTTCGTAACATATGGAGACTCCTCTGTAGCACGTTAAGCCTTCGGTGTCGGCTGCCATTTGTAGATCTTTGACAGTCGTTACGGTAGTAAGAAGACCGAAAATCTGACAGTCAGTACTGGGTTGTGGAGGTCAGAGAGGAGTCGTTCCATATAAAATACTAGTATTCAGCTGCATCTGGTTAAACTGGAAGCCGACCGACGATGATGATGTTACATTCTGGCGTCAAACGGTACAGAAAAGAGTTGAGTCAAAGCCTGCTGGCATCAGCACTGGCCAGGGTCCACAATTTTCCTACATTTAATTTAGTTGCCAACAAGTAACAAGAAGAGAACATAAATAGTTAGATACGATACCGTTCACCTTGCAGGATCACCCGACACGCTGACCCAGTTACTCAAGGCTGTTTTATTACCTCTAGTACTGAAGTGTACACTAAAAAACTAGACCACTCATTGTTTAGAATTAAATTGTGAACGTTTTCTTTTCTGTTATTTGGGTCACAAAGTTTTATTGAAATACACGTAACATCACGCTTGTAAACCATGAAGAGTTGGCAGAGGTACACTTATAATACACCCACATTTTTCCAGTTATTTTCCCAGAGGTGAGCCTATTGCTATTAAACGGGCACAAATCCAGACTCTGGGTTACTGAGAAATTACCTACACTTAGCCGACCCGGTAACATAACCCAAGACCTCATTCTCAGCAGTAGTAGCGACTACTAGACCAACGAGGCGGTTATTAAAATATTGACGAAATATTCGTTTTTATAAGTACACACAGCATATTATAACATATTAACAACTAACATAATATATGCTATATTCCTGATCCCTATCTTAAATTCGAAAGTCTTTTCTTCACTTAAAGGATTTTATTTTTTACAAAATGAACAACTCAAGCTGAACTTTCAATTGAAGGATTACCTGATAGTGGAAAATACCATAGTATTGTAATAACCTTACTGGTTAAGTGGAAATTATGTACTTTTCTAACTCCTCCGATGTTCTTCTCTGATTAATTTCTTTGCGGGATCCAAGACAGTTGAATCGTTTCTCCGGGACCCGTCGGGCTTCTTTGTCTCGACGCTTTTCCAGTGGACGCCACTGTTGATTCTGGTTTTCAGGAGTTGCAGTGGTTTGGGAATAGTGTGGCGGGCTTGTCCCATTAAAAACAAAACCTTACGGGTTATTTAGGCCCCAGGTAAGCATAACAGGGCAATATGCTTCAATACGTTAAGTTGGTACAAAATTTTCTCTATATAATATGATTTCTCCTAGATTTGCTACTTTTATACTGTATGCAAAACGCCTGCCTGCAGATGCCTAATCTTTTCTAAGTATGAATTAGTGTTTATCTCAAAAATAACATACAACACAAACACATCTCTAAAAATAAATAAATAAATAAAATGATACCAGGCTGCTACTATCCCGCTGCAGGGCAAATACCCCTTCTCATACGAAGAAGGCATGAAGGCATGTATCACCACGCTTGCCCACGGCGGGTTTGCGATTTCAGACTTCATCATCATCATCCTCTTGCCCTTATCATTATTATCATCTTATCCCTTGCGATTTCAGACTTATGTTATTAAAAGCCCAGGTTTCATCATTCAATTTTTCTTCATTTTGAGTGGTGGTGGTGGTGGTTATATTGGTACTTGCATATTAGAACCTACATCCTCGTGCGCGACAGGCGAGACATTAACCAGAACATCTTAATTCTAAACATTTTTTTAGGCCACCAGAACATCTTAATTCTAAACATTTTACGTTATAGTATAACTAAACAGCTTTGGTATGTAAGTTTGTATGATAATTATGAGTTTTGTTGGTATTGCTGCCCACATAACCGAGCCTCGTCTCTATCAAAACCCACCAAGTAATTACCGCTAACTTAAAACATTTAGGTTACCGTAACTACCGTTCAAAGGTCACAACTTTCCGTTTAGCTAACATAACTTACCCAAACACTCGAGCACCACAGAAACAACTCTTACACCTCTGCTTAACCCCATAAAACAAGGTGTGGTAAACAATTTAAACACTGTCGAGGTTTTCGCCGGAGTAGGTCACATGCAAACGACCAACCAATTAAACTGGGACAGAGTCGGCAAAAATATTAACACCTAATAAACACCACGGCTCTATTCCCCGAAAGATTAGGCAGAAGTGGACCTATGTACACCCACATTTATGTTTAAGTCCCATGTAATAGGGGGCGAGCCTTTTGCCACTGATCGCGCACAAATCCAAAATTCGTACTGCTAATGAAGAATTCTAGATGGAAAAACCCAAAAAACACTAATCGACGGGAATCTAATACTGGTCGTTATGCTCAGAAGTAGCGCTTGCCACCAATAGACCAACGAGGTAGTCCCTACCCACCTAATAAAATATACATATTTAAATATGTACATATATAATGTCAAACAAAATACCGTTAATGTGTAACAGGCTTAAAGTGTTACATTCATTAAAGTACATACTCACTACAATAGGGAATGAACGAATGAATGATTTATTTTTCCCGGTTTTTTTTCTCCCTTTATTTTGAGGGCTGTATCACTAATCGATAACGTCGCCCTGTAACATCACTTCAATAACTTACTAACTACAATTAAAATATAAAAAATGCCAGTTTGTACAGGATGCTGGCTCGATCCGAAAAAGCACAAGCCAGGATGGTATTACATTCTCCAACATCGTAATTATATGTGAATCCAAGTAAGATCTTACAGCTCCGTTCTGGACACACTCCATCAAAACATGTTTCACATCTTCCACTACTCCATATTTCCTCACAGATGGGTGAAGTAACCTTTTTCATCAGAAAACGATACTTTTTTGATGAAATATGGCCGGAATGAAGTCTTAATGCCATAACTATATTTCTTCGACTTTGCATATTTTGGTCAATCCAATTATTCTCTGGAAGCGATGGTACCAAGTTTTGTACGAAATTCCTTTTTCTGTTGACGTATGTTTTGGTTGAAGTATTCACTCCACTCATTTGAACAGCTTAATTATTTTTATGTAATCAATAAAAGGAGGAGGAATATTTACTGGAAGGAATATAGGTTTATAATGATAGCCAATCATATTACAGGGTTTCACTGTAGTCGACTTTCCAGTCGTGCAAATATAACAAACTGGCTGACAGACACATTTTCAATTTCTTAATCTGGTTTGTTTAGTTGTAAGTCTTCTGAAGGAAATAAATAAATACATCAATACATTACTACTACACTGCTTGTGATACTTAAAATCACGCCTTTTTCTCATGGAGGTAGGCAGAACCAGAACGGTACCTGCTACGATCCTTACATACTCCTTTTACTTCGTTTACGTTAATTTATTATCTGCCCACACACGCACGACGGTAGTAAGTATTACTCACCTGCTCTTTCTGAATAACGGTATATATCTAAGGCGTCCCCACTCACATTTGCCTCATCTTGCATCTTGTGTTGAAAATTGGAATGTCGAGCTAGAGTAGAAAAGATTTCAACGACTCTTTTGTCTTTTTTGGTTTTTATTTTTATTTGTTTAAGATATATGACATATGACATGCTTGCTGATTGTGTGATCATCACATTTGTTATACCCACTGTTGGACTCTGGGCCATGTCCATAGCCCAACAGTGGGTATAAGTTCTTATTTCCATGTATAAGTCCCGTATTTCCATGTATAAGTTCTTATGAATCAAAATACTGAAAATCCACCGCATTATATTTCTTGCCTTTGCTTTGATGGACAAGATACATAACATTACGGTCCGATAGTTGGATTACTCAAAAAAACTGGAGAAGTATTTTTTTCTTTTGTCACGTAAATCAAAAATGACGACAATATACGAGTAGTGCGTTGAAATTTCGCGTGACGTCAAGCTGTGTTACACTTTTTACGTAAAAGTGACGTCACAAGCCCCTTCTCCTGAACTTTGTTGATGCTATATCTTCGTCACTTTTTAAAGTCTAGTATCAAATAAGTTTTACGGAACACTATAAAACATGATAACCTTAAACAACAATAATATGCAACAGTTGTCACACTTGATGACTGACGAGATGTTTTTCTTTTTTTGGAAAATGTCCTTTTAAATTAAAAATGTTTTACTTTATCTCCACAATTTACATTGTATGACACGGATATTACGATTGAAAAGAAGTTAGATAGGGCTTTGTATTTTGTGGGTGATCTGGAGTCATTCCTCCCGATCATTATTGTACAGCTTGTCAACATAGTGCACGAGTTCATATGAATATGTGCGTCAGACAGTGGGGATTGGAGATGTATGGATAGTGTTGTAGGTGTAATGGTAAGCTTTACATAACTTGCATTGTCATTCAAACCAAACGTGTATGTAAAATTTCAGCTCAATCGGTAAGAGGGAACTGGTTTAGATTTCAATTGCAAGGTTTGATTACACATACAAACTAACATGACAAGCTAAGATTGTAAAAATGCCTCTGAATACATTTCAGCTTTTCAGTCTTTCCATTTTATATCTCTACAAAGTGCGTTCAATGAAAAATAAAATATAGATCCTATCTTTATCTTCAAAGTGGACTCGGTAAAGCAAAGAGCCGACTTCTTACTGAATGTTTCATCTCGCTCGACTGGACCGGTGTGTTTATCCAATTTGTTTCAGTGATGAACGGCCGATTGCAGCTGCCTGCTACATGCAATCAAAATGAAGGAAAATAACGAAGCTCTACGGTTTATTTTACCTAGAGCATAGAGACTTTATGCACATTTGTTTTAACTGGATCCGTGCCCGGTTGATGACAATAGGCTCGCCCCGTTTGACATGGGACTTTAACATAACTGGCGAAACGTGGGTGTTGGTACTATAGGTACACCTCTGCCTTACTCTTTGGGGATTACAGACGTGTTGTTATGTTATTTTATTTATACTGTAAATAAAAGACAAGATTCATTTAAAAAACAAATTATAGCCATTGATCGTCGTACAAGAAATAGGCCTCAAAAATGTATATTTCAAAGCTTCCGGCAAAAAGTGAGTTGGATTCGTCCACTGAGGGTACCGTAGCTTTGTAGGAAAAATATGTTACAATTTCAACGCTGATACTAAAAATCTATGCTAATTGGACAACTTCAGTTGTCTGCTTAAATACACCTTTATCTACTATCCTACTTACTTATATCTTTACTTTATCCTTTATATTTCAGATTTTTTGGAATAAACATTAAATACAGTTTTTTAATCATCCATACAGGGTAGGGTTATGCCAGAACTGTTCATAACTATTCCTAAATTGAAAGTAAGTAAGTAGTTCCTGTAAATAGAACGTGTGACAGATCAGACGAACTCGCACCGTAAGGGTCACTTATTTACCGATTTGATACGGAACCTTCAAAATGGTAATGTTTGTATAAAGTGGTATTGGGTTTTTCATTAGAGATTCAGTAGCTGCCCGTAGTCTAGAAATTTGACCTGGTATATAAAGATTAGTTTTTAAACTTCTATACAATAAAATAACTATTTTATAGCCTGCTTTATGAGGTCGTTAAAACTTCAGCGAAATTACGTTTCTTATTTTTAATATTGGATTAAATTAGTTTTCATCCTGCCTTGTTTACTTACAGTCCCTCACTGGTAACAAAGTGACACTGACAGCACCTTTATCTCGTAGCAGTAAGAGTGGTTTTTGTAGTCATAGTTTTAACACTGATGCTCGGGATAATCGAGACTCGATTTAAGGGTTCCGTACACCAAGGTAATACTGCTTCCGCTGTCCGGGCTCTATTACTGTCTGTCTGTCAGCTCGGTATATCTCATGAAACGTGGTTTATTCGTCGTGTTTTGCTCGACATGGTATTAAACCCTTCGTGTCCGAGTCCAACTCGGAATTGGTCGTATCTTTAAAGATATGATAGCGAGATAGTGCTAGTAAGCTGGTGTATACATGTATAGTATGTCTGTGTTTATGTTCATCTGTTCCCTCAAAACTATTTGACAAATGAGTAGGTATATATACTCGTATAATATATTATAGTATCGTTGAAAATGTCTAAATCGGTTATGGCTACGTCACATTAAATTGAAAATGACCTCTGAAAGAGGATATAAAGTATGTAAGTACATAAAGTAGTAGTAAATTATAAAAAAAAACTAAATTATTTAAATAAAAAGTAAGTTCAAACACTAAAAACCGACTTACTTACTTAAAAATTACGCACTAAAAAGTATGAAACAAGAAAATACTATTGGCGTGGTCGCATGCCGTATTATTTACTGAGTAATAAGCGGGCTCGATAGGGCAGCATGCGAATATTATAATATATTATATTAGTTTACATAATGATGAAAATATCAAATTAGAAACATGGCTTCACTATATCCGACTCAGTTGTGCAAATATTCAAGTTGCATGCAGTTAAATATTATCATATTATATCATAAGTAATATATTTTATATAACTATAAGGGCAGGAGGATGATGATGATAAGTTTGAAATCACCAACCCGTCTTGAGCAAGCGTGGTGATTAATGCTCGTGCCTTCTCTATATGAGAAGAGGCCTTTGCCCTGCAGTGGGACAGTAACAGGCTGGTATTATTATTATTGTCATTTATAACATCGCATTAGATACATAGTATTTTTTTAAATTTAGTCCATGTGATGGCGATGTATATTTCTGACCATTAAGGATGTTGTAATGTTTATGTTATGGGTTGTAGATGACTGATATACTTAATACCATACATTATATAGATAGATATTTTTTTAGTATACCTACTTAGCAAATACCCAGAACACCTAGAACAAATCTTTGTAGATCGTACAAACATTTGTCCCAGGGCGGGAATCGTACTCGCAACCTCCTGCGTCACAGACTGACCTTCGCCCGCCGCGCCACATCGGTCGTCAAAGTGTATGGGAATAATGTGTATTTCACCATGGATAGGCGACTAATGACCTTAGTTTGACACTAAGCACTTAGGGGAATATTGCCTACGCTATATTCTCCTACGATGCCCAAAGGGCTAGTAAGTCTTACTTAAATAGCCTTGAACCGTCCAAGTTCAAGGGCATCACCCTTAATACTGGTGCTAACATAACGATCTGCTAGATCCCTCGTACGAAATCATGGCATCAGTTTGTACGTCGATATCAGTACCACCCCGAATAATAATAGTAAATAATACATACTTTACTTCGTATGTCACTGTCCCTCTTCCTGGGGAAAGATTACATACAGAGAATATAAAAAAGTACTAGCCTATTACTGTCCCACTGCAGGGCAAAGGCCTCTTCTCATACAGAGAAGGCACGAGCATTAATCACCATGCTTGCTCAAGACGGGTTGGCGATTTCAGACTTATATTAATTAATATAAGTCCAGGTTTCATCACGATGTTTTCCTTCATCGATGTCAGTGATGTCCAAGATAAACTTAGAAAGTACATATGAATTGAAAAACTCAAATTTCAATTCATACAGAGAATATCTATATATATCTAATATCGTTCGGGTGTTTTTATTTAAATAAATAAAAATAAATAATGCTGCACAATCAACATAGCATCATCTAGCCCCAAGCTAAGCAGAGCTTGTGTTATGGGTACTAGATGACTGATGACACTTAATACAATACATTACATAAAAATATATTTTTTACTAAACATATCAAATACCCAGAACACCCGGAACAAATATTTGTAGATCGTACAAACATTTGTCCCAGGGCGGAAATCGAACCCGCAACCTCCTGCGTCGCAGGCGGACCTTCGCCCGTCGGGCCACATCGATCGTCAGAATACACAAACATTAATCACCATACTTGCTCGAGGCGAGTTGGCTATTTCATACTCATATTAATCCAGGTTTCCTCACAATATATTTCTTCGCTGATGTCAGTGATGTTTGTTTGCTTGTTCTGTGTAAGATAAACTTAGAAAGTCCATAAAAATTGCTTAATCACGAGTAATAAAGTCCACATCAATTTTGCTGATAATATTCCTGCTCATGCACCCTTCAATTGTAATTATCAGACTAGAGAACCGCTCTCCATCTTAGTTACCTTTTACTACGATACCCTGGGGTAAGGCGTATGGCTTATTCGTTTCCGATACTTTAACTAACCTTTCATCTATCCTTCCTACTTGGCTTATTTGAGTATTTGCCATACTTCGTACTGGGACTACGATACCTACCTTTCTGGTTTTGGCATTCTACTAGCTTAGACCTTCAAGATATACCTCCGAAGAATGACGTGTTCTGTATAATTCCCCAAGAAAGTCTACATCCCGACACATCTCTGACCACCCTAAAACACGTTAACCCGTCGGTTCCGGCTCTCATTCGTAGATTCCTGACATTCGTTACGAGTCGTCTGAAGCCCGAAAGTCTCATAACCAGTGTTACCAAAGGGTATCGTGCTATCCGGATACTGTGTTGTCAATATCAGATAGGCAGTCACTCCGTGTAAAATACTGATATTCAGCTGCATCCAGTGATACTGGAAGCCGACCCCAACCCGGCCCAATATGATGACCACCCGCTATTTCGTCGCTTTCCCTAACAAGTCTCATTCACTAATACGGTCAGTTTTCTTAACTCGTGACCAGATATACAAGGTGTCGTATTAGGGAATGTCATTTTACCCACATAGTTGGTTGGTTGGCAGATGATACTGATAACTAAAAATGATTAAAATAAGTGTTTTAATATTGATTTAATACCTAATTCGTAATTCCCTGCATACAATAGTTTTAACATACATATGCCTGCAAGGTTGGTGGAGTTCATTCTATTATTAGCTGGCCATATTATTGGCTGTGTTGCAAAAACACTGAATATTTATATTTCCTGCTCGCTCACTGGGAATGCAAACAATACTACAAAGTATCACTTTGCCTCGTTTTAATGATGAACGAGTATGAAACGCATATTGTGGAAAACGCTTGCTGTCTCGTAGTTTGCATTTCTCCCTTGATATATATTTCGAAAAAAAAGAGCTTTTAGGAATGAAACGTCCGGAAGACAAGTGGGGTTTATTTCATTTTCTACTTCACATCTTTTTTTAACTTATTTCGTTGTGAGTTTTAATTTTAAAAAATAGTTGATTCGTGCGATGTACAGCCGATCTAGTACCTATGTCCGGTCGTCTGCTGGGAACACTGACAAGTTCAGTGTGGCTGTAGGATTGCACCAAGGGTCGGCCTTAAGCCCTTACCTCTTCCTGTTAATAATGGACGCACTGACGTCGGAAATACAGGAAGAGGCACCCTGGTGCATGCTATTTGCCGACGACATTGTCCTTGTCAGTGAAGATGGACCTGAGATCCAGGGTAGATTGGAGAAATGGCAACAGAAGCTGGAGAGTGTAGGCTTGAAAATCAGCAGAACCAAGACAGAGTATATGTTCTGCGATTTCGGCGGTCTCACCAGCCCTGAAGCCATTGCGCTTGATGGCGTGCTCCTTCCGATCTGCTCCGACTTTCGGTATCTCGGTTCATTAGTGCAAAGTGACGGAGGAATAGATCGGACTGTCAAGCACAGAATAAACACAGGGTGGATGAAGTGGCGGCAGGTAACGGGAACAACCTGCGATTCCCACGTTCCCCTTAAACTTAAAGGGAAGATCTATAAGACAATGATTAGACCTGCTGTCTTGTATGGATCAGAGTGTTGGGCCACAAAAGGAATGAATGAAAGGCAGTTGCATGCAGCGGAGATGAGAATGCTAAGGGGGATGTGTGGTGTTACGCGAATGGACAGAATAAGAAATGAGTATATAAGAGGAAGTCTGAAAGTGGCGCCTGTGACAGAGAAGTTGTGTGGAAATCGGCTATCATGGTATGGACACGTGATGCGAAGGAATGAGGATCATGTTGTGAGGAAAGTTTTGAGTATGAATGTAGAGGGTTACAAGAGTAGAGGGAGACCCAGGAAACGATGGATGGATTGTGTGAAAGTTGATATGGCTAAGAAGGAGGTGACTTCTGAGATGACGGGAAATAGAGATGTATGGAAGAAGAAGACATGCTGCGCCGACCCCAAATGAAATTGGGATAAGGGCAAGAGGATGATATGATATGAGGATGATATGATAGCTCTATAGCTACAACAGATATTTTGAACATATTTGGGCTTAGAACTGTTGAGAACTGTTAGAACTTGTTCTAAGCTAGACAATTAAGCTAAAAAAACTTCACCTCTATTCTAAACTCAATCAGTATTTAGGAAGGATAAAGAAAATATTCAAAAAAGCGCTACTGCTGAGTATGAGGTCCAAAATTCAATTCCCAGGTCAAACAAAGTCTAATGGGTTCCCATCTAGAATTTATCAATTGCAGTCCGGAGCCTGGATTTGTTCTTGGTTGATAGCAACAGGCTCGCCCCCAAATCCATAGGACTTGAACACTACTGGCAAATGCGGGTGTACTATAGGCACCTCTGCCCATCCCTTCAGGCAATACAGGCTTGATGTAACGTTAAGAAAATATTCGTAAAGCTTCAATTTTATTCTAACCTAAAAAGCAACAACGTGGTCTGTGCCGGTTGCTTGGCTACCTGGGACCCCCACAGGCCGTAAATAAAATAATATCGACTGAGAAAAGGGTTGCTACGATACCTCCTTTTAGATATGCGATCGGCTGGAAACAATCCATACGTTAACAAAGTATCTACTGGGAAATATTCATATCATTTTTGTTTACAGCACGGTGTGGGAGGGGGGACATCAATGCGCAACCAGAGACTAATTTCAGTATTTTTGAGAATTCTCACATTCTTATTTAGGTTTCAATCTGTCAAAAATACGTTTGATGTACCTACATTTTGAAAACTTTTTGACATTGATTGTCGAAGAGATTAGATTGTGACAAGATTTTGAACGTTTTTAATTACGGGAAATGCTCATTTAATACCATGAGTTCAGTAAATGATTCTGGACCGCATAGCGTTGAATTTTTCGTATGCTTTTTCCATAGTTTACTGATGATTTTTTTGTTTAGTTTCTATTTAATCCAATGAGATTTTTAATTATGAAGTGAATAATTCACTTCTTTTTTTTAAATCTCATTGGGTTAGATGAAATCATGAGTTTTCAGAATGAAACACTGAACTCATGGTATCAGGTCGTGTGTCGATATCCTTTCCACCCTGTAGAGTATTATATTTTATCAATTTTTTTTTCGTATTTTTATGTCTTTTTAAGTTTAGCGTTGTGTCGTTGTGTGCCTAAGTTCTGTGCTGGCTAAATGTTTTTTCTTTTTTTCTATATACATTCCATGTTTCTTCAGTGTTTTTTTCGTCAGTTTTATTTGTCTAAAAACGATGAATATTATCATCATTGCCTATTCGAGAGCATGTCAAAGTATTTCGCGAAGTAATACATACGGAATGATGATTGAATATTTGCAAGAGTGGCTTGGAACGTGGACTCGTTTGTCTTCCAATATTAAACATAACTTCACACCTTCATTCCCCGTAGAGTTAGGCAGGGGCCTACCAACAGTATGCCCACATTTTGCCGGTCATGTTTAAAGTCTCATTTAATAGGGCCATCAACCGGTCAAAAATGCAGACTGCTGCTACAGATGGAAAAACTCAATAACACTTTGCCCTACCCAAGAATCGAACCCAAAACCACATGCTTAACGGTAGCACTTGCGACCACTAGACAAACGAGGCAGTATTTTAGTATTAGTAAGTCCAAAATTTAAGAAAATCATCTGCAAAGCCGTGGAAACAGCTATGCTATTATATTGCCTACATGAAAACATCCGCACGGCTTGATCGAGGGTTAAGCTGCGCTTGCCGAGTTCAGTCCGTGAATGGGTGACCGTTCGTAACATATCGAGAATGATCGAGACGCTCCCGTGGTCGAGAGTATCGAGACGCTGGTCCTGGCTGTCATTTGTAGTTCTTTGACAGTCGTTCTGGGTAGTCAGAAGTACGAAAATCTGACAACCAGTCTTACCAAGGGATATCGTGTTGCCCAGTAACAGGGTTGTAGAGGTCAGATAGGCAGTTGTACCATGTAAAATACTGGTATTCGGCTGCATCATGTTGGACTGGAAGCCGACCCTATCATATTTGGGAAAAGGCTAGGCAGATCATGTCAGCTAGTTGTTAATACTCGTATTGTTATGCCTACTGTGGTCTCCTGTAAGTGAAGGAGTCCACCACCATAATACCTTGTGTCAACCATTTTCTATAAGTATGATTTTGGTGTATATTCTTTGTTGGAGGTCCTAAATAAATTAATCACCTACACCCAGCCACTATCTACCGTATATGTTATTATATACCTATAGTTACTGCAAAACTCAAAGGATTCCTTCAATCAGTAACAAATCGATTTCAGTCATATTAAACCTCTCTAGACTGGCCGTACACTCGGAGAGTTTTTTTGATCCGATTTTCTTATCCGGGCACCCGTATGCACGTATTGCATACAAAGCGTTCTTTATTTCTAATATCTTCCGTTCGGAAACATCGAACATATTTCACACGCGTTCCGAGAACGGATTAGGAAATCGAATCTGAAATCCGTGCATGTGCGGCCAGCCTTAATAGACAAACATAACATCACACCTGTATACCTCGACGGGTTAAGCAGAGGCGCAGAAGTGTACGTGTAGTACTTACACCTCCTCTCCTAAAATTTCATTGTAACAGTATGTAGCTTGATATGAAAATATATATGTCCTATTGTAATTTAATTATAAGTACTCAAATAGATATGTATTGTACATTTAAATAGTACACGACGAACTACCAACCTATCTCTTCTCCTCTATCAAGTCCATCCAGAGGTTGTCTGTAAGAGATCGCTTTTGGCTCGAGGCCACACATGGTAAAACCTTATGTAGCTCTTAAAGTCATTATTTGTAAGTTTTCATGGTGTACAATTTCGAGTATTCTATTCTATACCACATTTAGCCTATGTAAGAGGAGGCGAGTCTAGTGGTATCAACCGGGCACATATCTATAAATATAAATATTGCTAAGTATGTATATACTACTCAATCTGGGAATTTCTCAGTAGCAGCAGGAGGGCTGATACTAAGAAATTCCAGATGGAACAAGTCAATTACACTTTCTCGGATCGGGTAATAGAACTCAAGAACTCGTGTCCTTAAAAGAAATTCAATTAAAACTCTTTTAATAAATCCCTTAATGCAGTGTTATGTTTATTGCCAGTACTAATATGAGACTGTGTCGTTGGTCTAGTGTTTGCAAGCGCTACTGCTGAAAATGAGATCCTGGATTCGATTTTTTTTCATGGCACTATTACATACATAAACAGAAATCATAAACAGTTTAAGGTATAATGAATTCGTCACTTTTAGAAGTGCACAGCACTTGCAGAATCATGAAATAACAAATCAGATACGACAGAATTTAAGTTTTACAATAAATATATAATTGATAAAGAACTATGTACAAAAAGCCGGTAGGAAATACTGAGTTATTTAATAACAAAAAATTAAAACACTGAAAAACAACATAATGGATTATTATCTTTTATCTTTTAAAAAAACATTGCCCCACACTAGGAATTTCTCCTGTATGGTGGATGCGTTTACAAACATTCAAACTCACATACACTAACGACCAGTCCCGGAACAACTACCTGTAGGCCATACAAATATTTGTTCCGTGCGGGAATCGAACCCAGGACACGCAGCGCAGGAGCAAATCGCTCGGCCAATGCGCCAAGCGTGCCGTCGTGGGTTTTCCAATCTGGAATTTCTCGGTAGCAGCTTGGAGTCTAGATTTATACCCGATTGATGGAAATAGACTCGCCCCCTATTACATGGGACTTATATGGAGGAGGAGGGGAGGAGAGGACATAATTTGCTAAATGTGGGTGTACTATGCATACACCTCTGCCTTACCCTCCGGGGATTGCAGACGTGAAGTAATGTCATGTAAAAAATAATGTTGATACTTGTGCTAAATATGGCATAGTACTCGTAGTACTCATTACAGCTGACTGTCATGAAGGAAAATTACAGTAAACACACAGTATGACGCACGAATCAACGGTTGACGTAGGTTTCAGCTGCCCAATACAGTGATTTGATCCTACAGTCTTCTAACATATAAGTCAATGTGTGTCTTTTGTATTATTAATTGGGTATTTCATACCTAACAACGGAAAACAAGTAAAAATAAGCCTACTTTGTATAGGAAAATGTTTGTAATGGAATATTCTGAAGGATTACCAAAGCAAATATACAATTGAACCATGAGATATGTATCGTATCGAAAGAAATAGTAATAGTCGAATAGTAATAACACGAAATAGTATTTTCTGCGAAAATAAGATACCGCCTGTAATCTCCGAAGGATTAAGAAAAGTTATAGCTCTATAGAACACCCACTTTTCACCAGTTATATTGAAATCCCATGTAATTGGGATCGGGCCTATTGCCGTCAACCGGGCACAAATACAGCTGGAAAAACCCAATCAAACTGCCCGACCGTGGAATCGAACCGTCAGTCTCAGCAGTAGTGCTCGCGACCACTAGACCAACGTGGCAGACAAAATAAGTCATTGCATTTCATTGTCATATCTTATCTGTCACCAAGATCTACTATTAACTCTTCGTTGATAATAAAAACTACAAATCCCTTTATCCTTATAATCCTCATTTAAAAGCAACATCTTTTCGATTATAATTAAAATACATAGACAACTAAAAACATAACCCTCCCCTTTGGCCCCCTTTGGCGTCGTCGTAGTCGGATAACAATACAATAATCGATAAATAAAAATACTTTAGTACCACAAATAACCGAAGCCACCGATGATTACTAAATAAAGTCTTGAAATAGAATAACATTAGTGTACGGTAAGGTCGAATCGATCGCGCCAGTGCGCATGACGACGAGGCGATGCGGCCGTGACGTGCGGGAACAGTACATAAGGATTATGTACTGAATAAGTCGAAGGAAGGCGCTCGATAGCTCTTCAGGACTTACTTTTCTACCTGGCTGGGTTTATTTTTGTATTGTACCCTATATTACCAAAACTAAGAATAAATTTGCAAAGTTTCCTAAACTAAACCTTCCAATCCGAATAATATATTCAATCAAACAATATTTCAACGGCAAATTTACAAGGCAAAAATAATCATATTTCCCCATCTAGAATGTAGAGAAGAATGGGCAGGAAAGTTAATCCTTAATAACATAATAAATCATCACACCGGTATGGCCCGAAAGGTTAGGCAGACGTGTGCCTACAGTACACCCACGTAGAACCAGTTATGTTTAAGTCCCATGTAATCGGGGATGAGCCTATTGCCATAAGATACACACCAGCCACAAATCCAGATCCTAAGAAATTTCTAACCCAATAATATTTTGCTCAAATCGAACCCAGGACCCCATGCTTAGCCACCACTAGACAAACGAAGCAGCTTTTTGTAACTATTGGCTCGATTTTGTCAAAGGAAATCAATATGTTCCAAGACACAGTCGAAATTCAAAAAAAGTTACTTTTGAACGTAAATTAAAAAAATATCTTTTGTGTCCCTTCCAACACGTAGTTTTGTATGGAAAATAATGGGCAAGAAACTCTAAATGTTTTGCTATATTTTGTATATATTAGTAATATGTGAAGACGATGTGCCTTGAATAAAATATACTTCTATACTACAATGGGTGCAAAGTATTAAAATGTATGCAATGAACAATGGGTAAATTCATTATAATGATAGACACATGGTGCATTTCTTATCTTTCTTTAGCAATTTACTACATAGCTTGTGTTAAAGTGCATTTAAAGCATGAAATTCATTGTATTAGGATTAGGTTAGGTAGTTTCTATTCGAAACGTCTCGAATCTAACCTGGCCTTACTCGTGGCGAGAAAAAGTGTCGACTAATCGCTTCAAGATACCTCTCCCCTACTACCATAAACTTTTGAGTTCTAAATGAAAAGAGCAGCGAGGCAGCAGCTTTTTCAGGTAGAGCTAAAACTCACATAACCAAAAGCTTACTAAAAAAACAATTTTAGCTCTTAAGTCAACTGGTAAAATACTTTGAAAATGGTACGCATGAAACTCTGATAGCGGTAAAACCAACATCGCATGGCATCGGTAGAAATTAACTGGATTTCTCACTATCTGAAAACTTAGTAATCGAAGTAAAAAAAAACCTAGTATAATAATAAAGCTTGTAAACATTCAAACCAATAAGGTAAGTGGTTAAAGCAGATTTAATTTATTTAATTTAATACTTGAAGCACACAAACGTTTTCATCGATTTATTTTTTACAAACTAAATACCACTTAACTATGTTTTGAATAGAACACAATTTTATACACTAGTCTACTTGGAAAATTAACTTTAGTATAATAAAGATACCTAATTAAAAACAGAATTGTTTTGAAGTCTAAAAGCTGATACAAAAATGAATCAATATTTCACAAAAAAATAATGTTACACAGTTCTTTTTACCGTATGCAGACTTAACATATATTTTTTTCGTTTTGAATAAACCATATCAACTGCTGACAGTGATGGATTGAATCGATCGATTAAAACCTTGCCCTGTCCGTCTGTGAACATTTTGAATTTATAATCTGTTGCCAGGTAAATAAATGGCATTTAAAAGAGTTGAGGCGAGTAAATTATGATGTATGTAAATGTAAACTGGTATTGTAAATATTTATTTGATTACTGCTGAGCGTGAATGTCGTTTCCCGGGTCGGTTAAAGTGTTATTGGGTTTTTCCCATCTGGAATTTCTTAGCCACAGCCTGTAGTCTGGTCAGTGGTAACAGGCTCGCCCCCTATAACATGGGAATTTAACATAATTGGCGAAAATAAGGTGTACTACGTTAGTTAAACCTCTGCCTAACCCTTCGTGGAATACAGACGTGATGTTATGTTAAAATACATATCTACACACATACAGGACGACCTATGTGGCGCAGCGGGCGAAGGTCCGCCTGCGACGCAGGAGGTTGCGGGTTCGATTCCCGCCACATTGGGACAAATGTTTGTACGATCTACAAAGATTTGTTTTGGGTGTTCTGGGTATTTGCTATGTATAATAAAAATATCTATCTATGTAATGTATTGTATTAAGTATATCAGTCATTCAGTACCCATAACACAAGCTCTGTTTAGCTTGGGTCTAGATGATGCTGTGTGGATTGTCCAGCATTATTTATTTTATTAGTTTACAAACATATACAAACTCACTCCTTTTTCCCATGGGGTAGGCGGAAACTGCAGAACGCCACCTGCTACGATCCTTACATACTCCTTTTGCTTCGTTTACGTTCATACATCTGGTCATATACGCACCAGTTTCGAGTACTACGCACCTGACCTTTTTGAAGAACATCACGTAACGTCAATCTCGTTCATATTATGTTAATATATAGCAGTAAAATTGTTTGTATATACAATAATACCTCTGTTTCTAAGAGGTTATCTCTAGAAATACTGATCCGATTACTAAATATCTCACGAGTAGGAAGCTACAATGTTGCCGAGTATCTGCCATAAGAAATGTTTTAACACACTGATAAAGTCCCAGATAGAAGCTTATTTCATTATACTTATATTATGAATCATCATCAGCCATGCCTTTTCTCAACTATGATGTGATCGGCTTCCAGTCTCACCGGATGCAGCTAAATATCAGTATTTTACAAGAAGCGACTGCCGATCTGACCTGCAGAACCCAATGACTGGGTAACACGATATCCCTTGGTAAGAAGTTGGTTATAGGTGAACGTCCATACTGATACCTTCCCGCGCTTCGGCAAGCACGTAAAGTCATTGGAGCCGTGGTTC
Source organism: Phlogophora meticulosa (assembly GCA_905147745.2). Lineage (NCBI taxonomy): Eukaryota > Metazoa > Arthropoda > Insecta > Lepidoptera > Noctuidae > Phlogophora > Phlogophora meticulosa. Next base: position 15,652,806 of record LR990530.1, on the reverse strand, counting down.
GTAGATCTTTGACAGTCGTTACGGGTCTTCAGAAGACCGAAAGCTTGACAACCAGTGTGACAAAGGCGTAACGTGTTGACCAGTCACTGTTTTGTGGAGACCAGGTGGGGAGTCGCTCCATGTAAAACACTTGTTCAGCTGCATGCGTTTAGACTGGAACCCGGCTTCAACATAGTTGGGAAAAGACCAGGCAGGTGATGTATTGGTGAAATCAGTGAGATATATCCTACGTATGAAAACTGTTCATCATCCAAAAGCTACGAAATAACTTGTTCTTAACAAAAACTAATCAGAAAGAATAAGTGTAACCGTATTAACTCCAGAAGTTATTACGACTTCGTTTTAGGGTTCCGGCCTTAAAAGGAAAAACGGTACCGTCGTATACTCACATTTTGTCCGTCTGGCGCCGACGTATTTTGTAAAGACTTTCGACTAAGAGGTAAATATTTGGTTTCAATAATGTAATGTGGAAGTCTGATTTTAATTAAGTTTAAGTATCCTGAGGAAAAAACCTTGAGTCTTAATTCCGACATATTTTTATCTATTGATAGATTAAGTCATCGAAAAGGCATTGGAAAAGACGGGTTTTACTTAATTCATAATAAAATGTCAGGGTTTTAAAACAAAGTTTTAAGAAAGGATGTAGTAAAATGCACCACAAAAATGTGCAAAGGAAAGAAAGAAAAAACATTTATTTGGGACACACACAGGAAATAAAAGCACAAAATTAAAAACTAAACAATATAAAAAATGTTTTTTTTTTTTAAAACGTTGCCCCACACTAGGAATTTCTCCTGTATCGTGGGTGCGTTTACAAACATTTAAAGTCACATACACAAACAGCCAGACCCGGAGCAACTACCTGTAGGTCATACACATATTTGTTCCGTGCGGGGATCGAACCCACAACACGCGGCGCAGCAGCCGATGGCTCAACCACTGCGCCAACCGTGTCGTCAAATACATATATACAAAATAAAAGGACCTGTGCAAAGCCAAAAAGGCTCCTATCTCAGCATTAAAGGGTACACGTTAATTCAAAAGTACGATAAGTAGTACCTACTATTTCAAAATTATCTTACGCCGTATCAATCTACAAAACGTGCAGGCTCAGTATCTAATATAATCACTGATAACGCTAATCTTAATCCTCTATAATCTTTCAATTTGTGTTTATGTAATACTGCTATGGTTATTTTATATTCGTATTGCGTGACTTGGGACTAAAAATGAATCTATCTTATTTAAAAGTACCACAAAAGACCCACGAAAACGCAAGAAAACTTACAAAAAATAATGGTTGTCTACAAAACTGATTATAATTATCAAGTCACTTTTGTTGTTTAATATTTGTGTTATTCTTACGAATAGACTACTTACACTGGAATCCAATATCGATCATTATTCAGATCATCCTCCTACCCTTACCCTAATTTATTTGGTGTCGACGCAGCATACCACCTTCTTTCATACTTCTCTATTTGCCGTCTTCTCAATAGTCACCTCCTTTCCAACATCATCATCATTCTTTCTAACATTATCTTTTTCCTCAATTGATCCATCATTCATTAAGTCTTACGCCACTCTTTTTAACCGACTCCAAAAACGGGATTGAAGGTACTCTTAAATAATCAAAGGCACACCTATAGTGATTTGGATATTTTTTATAGTATATTCAGGAGTATATTTAGTCAGGAGGAAAGTTAAGAAGTGTTCCTCATTTCTCCTTATCACATGTCCAACCAATGACAACCGATTTCCACACAACTTCTCGGTCACCGGCGCCAGTTTTAGACTTCCCCTCACATACAGATTTTTTATTCCATCCATTCGCGCCCCTCTTAGCATTCCCATTTCAGCTGCATTGACAGTTCAATGCAGCTGAAAAACCTTTCATTCATCCCATTCATTCTGTTGGTATTCAGATATTGTCTTTTTTTTTAAGTTTTCTTCGTGTCGTCTCTGCGATTGTACATTTTTGTGTTACGAATTCTGAATGTTTCCTGCTGCTGTACCAAATGGCATCAATTCAAAAAGATGTCTATTTTCTCATCAGCATAATAAGTGTATGGAAATAAAAGTCTTGTTTTATTTACTAAAAACTGTAAAAAGGCATAATTTATATCTGACCCAGTAAGATTTATAATGAAGGAACTAAATTTATTATTTACTTTTTGATTTAAAATGGTTTATCGCAGATAAAAATAAAAAACACATCTAAAATTCGTACAAATTAGAATGTCATGATATCAGGTTGTGCGACAAACCCTCCCTTCGACCCAATGTACGAATATTATAAATTACACTATGAAAAGTCCAATATTCACAATCTTGACCTGATTTTGGAAATAATTACATAAACCCTAATGTAAAATATAGTTTCCTCAACGAAATAAGTTAAAAATGGTGCATTATTTAACAATAGATCAAGCTCGTACCGCCTGCAGCCGGTGGTAGGTAGAGTCTATAGATCGTAGATTTGGTAACAAGAAACCAGTATAAGTTGAATCATAAAACTGAAGATTTATTTAGAATCCGCAGTTTAACTTATAACTGTCTAAATTACGTTATTAGTAGTCAAAAAGTCCTAGATTTCCTATTTCTATTATGTCTATAAGGTTTATAAAATGAAAATTCTCAAAATGAAACATGCAAATTTACTAAAAATACAAATTATTGGAGTAGTCCATCATAAAAGATACTTCCCATATTCCAAAGAATACGCAAAAGATAGCTCGGTAAAAACATTGGTTTCACTATACAGTATATGATTTTGAATCTTACTACATAGTCATAAGGTTCTAGATATAGTAAAATTGTGTTAGAAGAAGAAAATCAGGCTTTGGTGCGTAAAAAACGGATTCTGGACTTTGTTGTCTGTTTTCCGATCGATCAGTGACCTCGTAGCGCGTAGCAAGTGCGTAGCACCAAACGTGCTACGAAATGGAATATGTACTACTTATGTATATGTATATTTGTATATAATGTATATTTCTACTATATTTATTATGGATTTTATATTCCGGGAGGAGGTAATAATGCTAATTAAGGTTTATTACTTAAATAAAAAAAATATATTTTAAAACATGTAATTTTTCGGTGAATTATTTTTAAAATCCGTGTAAGATATTATGTATAGATACTAAATATTTTAATTTTAATATGACAATATTTAGTGAAATTCTTAGCGGAGTCGTTGGTACGGAATCAAAAATACGAAAATAAATTTATTTTGTGAAATAATAGATTAGCAACAAAATATTCCGACAGCTAACTAACTTAAAATTACAATTTAATGAATCGAGTTTGAAATACTTTCAGAAATAAAAATGAAAACCCCTTTTTTTAAGGTCAATCTTTTTTTTTAATTGTAGAGATAACCCAACACAATTTTCTCATTAAAGGTAATTAGAACTCAATAATCATTAATAGTCAATAGTCATAATCATTAATTTCATTAATAGTCATTGATCATGAAATAACGCTACGCTAAATGACGCTAATAACGTAATTCTCGGCTGATTTCAGGAGTGATTCACTTGTTATATTCATTTATTTTAATTATTTTTTTTTACAAAAAAAAAAAAGATTTTTTTACGTCAATTTGCACTTACGCTAAGATAATTTTATTAACTTCCGACTCAGTTGAAAATCCAGCAGTGCAATCATATTTAGACATTAATTTAGGTGTGACTAAAAACGGGCGAATTCTAATTGCATTCAAAGCTTCAAAATTCTTCAGATTTATTGCTTAGCATCGAACTCTCCCTTTCTCTTTTCCTCGTTCGAAATGTTCTGAAATGTCAACAACATCTCCAATAAGCTTATCATGATGGTAAACCTTGACATCTGATACCTATTTGGGTCGCGGGGGCTGATGGTCAAATGATAAACCAATTTAACGTAACAGAAACCATCGGATACCACGAAAGCAGCCAACCATTATGTTATGATTAAAATTTGTCAGTTTCCTCATTAACGGTTTAGTTTTACAGAGTTTATTTTGCGTAAACAAACTTGAAATAAATTATTAAAATACTTTACTAATAATAGATGGACACAGTTTGACGGCTCGGTTGTTGCAGTGGCTGAGCGATAGGAAAAGAATATTTGTATGGCCTACATGTTGTTCCGGGTGTGGCTGTTTGTGTACGTGAGTTTCAATTTTTGTAAACTCGCCCACAACACAGGAGAAATTCTAGTTTGGAGCATCGTTTTTTTCTTAAACAGAAAATACTTCATCTATTTAATCAAACCAATTGGGAAAGGTTAGTCACATGATAAGAAAGAGAGAGAGATAGAGAGTAAATAACAATGACCGTGTTAGTAAGTATTAACTGTGTGAGAATCACCGCGACGCCTTCCTCCTTTAATTAATCAAAAATTAACTGTCCCTAATGAATAAACAACAAGTAACAATATCTCTCTCTCTCTCTCTCTGGTCGATCCCTCGTGTTTAAAGATCGTGGTCAGCATCAGGGTTGCATCTAGAGCGGATGATTTGCCTCCACCGGTTTCTGTCCAGACCTTTAATTTGGTCGATCCATCTTGTTGGAGAACGACTGTGTGATGTTTCCCCGACGGTATTCCTTAACACAACAAGTTTTTCCAAACTCTCGTCGCATCTGCGCACTGTGTGGCCGAAGTACAAAAGAATACGTTGTCGGCATAAGTTACAATATAAAGACGACGGAAATGTTAAAGGTGTACCTTTCACCCTAGTTTTCGTTCTGCTTACCCAACTATACAGGGTGAAAGGAACACCGACGCACAACCTGACTTCAAAACATGATTCTGGACAGCCCCAGCGTTGAAATTTTGCTCGGTTTTTTCATCGGTTCGTTTTTTTCTTCGGACGTGTTTTTTACTTAAAACAGCAAAAATTCATGACAAAATCATCATCTCTATCTAACCCTGTGTCTAATAGTTTTGTACATAAAAAGGGCATATTATTATCATTAAGACACCCATTCATCAACAATTCCTAGCCATAACAAATAAATAACCTTGGCTTCTTTTAAGTTAAACCTATTTTTCTTTTTTTGTTCGGCGGGACACATCCTACACAAAAGCTGCGCTCTGGCCGGTTATCGACGTTTTAAGTTTCTTTATTTATTTTTATCTAGTTTGTCTTTTACTGCTCCAAATAATTTGCACCCTGGTCACGCGATGTTTTGGGTTCTTTCTTACGCGAGCCCAGGAACAGCTCGTGACGTACGCGGCAATTATGGCGGGAGAAGTGCTGTTTCTATAAACCTCTACCGTACAAACGGACTCTGTTATCAACAGATGATGTTTATGGGAAAAGAGTTGATCTAATTGACATTTCGATATGACAGTGGAAATTTTAATTATAACGGTAACGCTCTTGTCGAACATACTACGAGTTTTTGTATGTTTGTAACCAATAAACTCAAAAACTACTGGTCCGATTTCAAAAATCTCCTTGACCAATAGAATGCTACATTATCCTTGAGTAACATGGGCTGTATTTATTACTAGAAAAAAATAGGAATCCCTACTAAAATTTCAATAATGTAACCCAAGGTGTAAAAAAATAGTCATAAAATGTCTTTCATCGCATGCGCTGCCGAAACTATTAATGATACAGCAAACAAATGCAATATCCACCCGTGCGAAGCCGGGACGGGCTGCTAGTTATCGATAAATCCAACAAGTTAATTGTTAAAGCAATCGGTGGATGCTACTGAAAGCGCCAAACCATCGATGCGCTAAGAGGAATTAAATGCAAGTAAGCTTATTCGAGAAACAGCCTCACTCTTATATCAATAATTATAAAACCAGCCTGCTACTGTCTCACTGCAAGCCAAAAGCTTCTTCTCATACAAAGAGGGCTCGAGAATATAATCACCACGCTTTCAATTGTTTCTATAAAAAAACTTATTACTTTCCTGAAATGCTTGAACCTTTCAAGATGGTGGTCGCATCCTCACTGTTCAAGGCAGACGTGATCTTGACAGAATCACCGCTCAGGTCCGCCTAAATGCTAAGCAGGCCGCCAAGCAGCAAGTCATTGTTCTGTAATGTTATGGCTCGTGAAAAAAAAAAATATCATAAATAAAATAAAAATCTCTTGTTAATGAAGGCGGAGTTAAGTTACGCCAAAATTTTTTTTGTCGTTTTTAAGTGTGCATATAAAATAAATAAATAATGCTGGACAATCCACACAACATCATCTAGCCCCAAGCTAAGTAGAGCTTGTGTTATGGGTACTAGATGACTGATATACTTAATACAATACATTACATAGATAGATATTTTTTATTATACATAGCAAATACCCAGAGCACCCGGGACAAATCTTTGTAGATCGTACAAACATTTGTCCCAGGGCGGGAATCGAACCCGCAACCTCCTGCGTCGCAGGCGGACCTTCGCCCGCCGCGCCACATTGGTCGTCAAATGTTTCACTAGTTGTAAGCTTGGGTACTCTTATTTTATTGATAAGGATGATAATGAAGAATGGATGGAGCACGTAAGATGTATGTCACAGTAAACGGAACCCCAGGAGTGGAAAAGCTCGATAAACAAATAATAACCTACCTATAGTTATTATATTATATATCCATCGTCATCATTTTATTATGATATCGAATTCCATACATTGTAGATACGGCATAAGTTATAGGGTGATAGGGATGTCGGAAGTGTTAAAAAGTATCGATACTCACAGGTTAACTTCCTTGGGCTACGAGCAAATTTGCGGGCTAAGTATTTACCACGTGAAATATTGATAAACTGACAACTAAATTATTTAACCAGTCTATTGCTGCTGTTAAATCTTGTTTTAACAGGTAAGAATATAGTTTTTGATGTGTAACATCTTCTGTCTCGATTTCCGGCGATCTGTGGGAGAGATTTCGTGAAAAGGGACAGAAAAATCATTTAAAACAATACCTGAATATTTTTTTCAGGATTAACATTATGTTAATACTGCTTTTATTACCAAGGTGAGATGTTAGATGTTACACATCATATGCGACTACCGTAAGACTCGCTCGTTATTTTTGTAACGTTCACGATACTTGTTATTTTGATATCGACTCATCGGAACATCGAAATATTTTATAATATAGTCGAATAATCGTTCATCGAATGACAAATAGTGGTATATTGATGTATCGATATTATCGACTCATGTTACGACGCCATTATATTCATAAGATAAGTCAGTCGCGGCACGTGTAGCATCCGATCAGTGACTGATAACCGACAAGATCACACTATGTTGTGTTTTTCAAATTGTTAAAAACAATAGATGTTTATAAGCATTTATAACGGGTTTTCTCATGTATCTTCCCGACTTGTCCAAACTTGGGTAATTCAAAATTGAATTAAATGTCTGGCTCTATCTCTGACTCCCGTTATGTGTACCTACTCAGAAGCCCGAAAGTCTGACAACCAGTCTTACCAAAGGATGTCGTGTTAACCAGTGACTGGGGTGTACAGGTCAGATAGGCAGACTTTCCATGTACAATATCTACTGGACTGAAAGCTGACCTCGACATAGTTAAGAAAATAAACTTATTTTTTTGACCTCCTTTAGAAATTCTTGATCTTCAATCGTCTTAACTTCCCCAACCATTCACATTAAACAACACATCTTACAGCACTATGAATACGTATACCTATTTATTCCAATCTTACACCAGACTTAGCAGGCTGCACTTGGTTAGTCTGGAAGCCGACCGAAACCTCTGGCCCTAGGTAAATATCCGTGGGGCACACTTTGGACCTTGCCATCTTTGTAACGTTTTATCCACAGCATGACTTATGCCCATCTTCATTAACGTCAACAAAGCAACGTCTAGTGAGATATGGCCAAACGTTAGTGGCTTCCTCAGCAAACATTCGTTTCTCAGCATGTAACTCTGAAGCTTGGAAATCAACATTTTTTAAACTAAGGGAAACGCCGAGAGGGAAAGGGATGCCCTAGCACAAAACCTTGTTAGTGATGTTCTTTAAAAAAGGCTCCCTAGGCTCCTAGACTCGATTCCCAAAATCAGACAAATTATTATTGGGTGTGTTCTACCTGCAATTTCTCAGTAATAGTAATAGTAGCGGTTGATGACGATAGGTTCAACGCTCCGTATTACATAGGAATAAAACATAATTGGCGAAATGTGGGTGTACTATAGTTACACTTCTTCGTAACCCTTATATACAGGGAATACAACCCTAATATTACGTAATATTGTATAACCTCAGGCCTATATTCCGCTAAGGGATAGGCAGAGCCACTATTGCCACTAGCCGTCCACATCCAGATTCCGGGCAGCTACTGCAAAAATCCCTAATGAGGTTATGTCATGTTATTTAGGTTTTCAGTACTAGCGAAAACGGGCAATGGTTCCAATTCCATTGTTGTCAAGCCAGACCAAATTCTTAACTACTTTCATCTCTTTCTCTCTTATAAAACATGAAAGGGACGGACATTTATGAGAGCTGTAAATTTTATTTGAACTGAAACTTCCAAATAAACAGTTGACATTTGATAGGCAAGACACATCTCTAACTTAGTACATAACTGTCGCCGTCCTTTTCTCGAGCTGACAGTTAGAGAGAGATGTCAATTCTCTCATTTAAGTTTCATTTGTGAACAAGGCAATCTGCACCAATATTGGTTTATAGTTCATGGCGATACCAGAGAGAGAACTTATTGATAAACTGCTCACGCAGCAAGGTCGCCAGTCGAACGAGAATGAAACTGTAAACGAGCATACATGTACAATATGTACATACATATATACCCAACGCAAACGTCGCTGACGTAAGCAGTAACATATAGACAATGATTGACAACACGGTTGGCGCGGTGGTTGAGCCATCGGCTGCTGCGCCGCGTGTTGTGGGTTCGATCCCCACACGGAACAAATATTTGTATGGCCTACAGGTAGTTGTTCCGGGTCTGGCTGTTTGTGTATGTGAGTTTAAATGTTTGTAAACGCACCCACGATACAGGAGAAATTCCTAGTGTGGAGCAACGTTTTTTTAAAAAAAAAAAAAAAAAAAAATGGTCGTTATTAACCGACTTCAAAAAATGAGGAGGTCCTATATTCGACTGTATGTTTTTTTTTGTGTACTTATGTTCACCGATTTCTCAATCAATCAATTTCTCGTCAATTGTATACCCACTACAAGAATCAACCATTTATAATAGGTATTTGTGATCGCCAGCCTCTGCTGTTAGCGTCCACATAGTTTGGAGAAACGAAATGATCATCTGGCTAGATTTTTTCCAATCACGTTGGGGTTAGCTTCCAGTCTAACCAGATGCAGCTAAATACCAGTGTTTTACATGCAGCGACTGCCTATCTTACTTCCACAACCCAGTCACTGGTAACACGATACACTTTGTTATGACTCGCTGTCAGACTTACGTGCTTCTGACTAACCCGGACCAACAGGCAAAACATGCTTCCCAAGGCACAGAGGGGTCAGTATGTAAGGAATGGTCACACATTTACGGATCGGCCTCGGCAAGAGTAGCTGAACCTTCGATTGACCGTTGCGGCTGTTTTTATTTATTCCCACATATTAAACTTTTCTGAAATTGTTTCAGTAATCGTTTCTGAAAAAACTACTTTCAGGGCTTTGTTTTAAAGGCATAGTCTTGTGTATCAACAAAGAAGAAAACAACTCTAGAATTCTCTTACAGTCCATAAAAATACATTTCTAAAGGTTGTCCTTAGGATATCGCTTTTATCGATAAGGCCGCCTATTGTAGCACCCTATGTAGCTCTTAAAGTGATTATTTGTAAGTTTTATGATGTACAATAAAGAGTATTCTATTCTAATCTGTACCCTGACGTCAGCGCCAAAGCGTACTGTTTTCCGGAAACTACATGATGCATTAATACCAGGAATCTGAATCACTAATATATTTTCGCCAAACATCTGAAGGCTTACGTTATATGTATGACTCATGGGATTTTTGTGACCGATCGCGTTGTTTTGTGATGTCATGGAATAAGATTAAGATGGCGTCCAAATATGGTTTCGGTTGCAATATCTATAGGTACTTATTATAAAACAAAAAAAAAACAGTGATTAAGTCCTCCCCTCTTATGCACGAGATTGTGGCCCAAATACCAATGTGAATTTCTCAATTCAATTGTACTTCTATACCAAGTGGTATCGTGTTATCCAGTAACTCTATTGTTGAGAACAGATAGGCAGTCGCTCTATGTATGTACAGTATTGATTTTCAGCTGCATCTGGTTAGACTGGAAGCTGACGCCAACATAGTTGGGAAAATGAACTGTAGACGGATACCAAATCTTAGTTGTACCACATCCACCTATATCTGTTCAATACTAGAGCCAGCTTTATTTCCCCAATCATTCAAATTAAATCTTACAGCACTATGAATACATAAACCTATTTATTCCAATGTTATACCAGAGTTCCATTAGAGGGATTACTACAATTTATAGACAAGAAGCCGTAACTATTTAAGCTTAGATGTCACCATAAACTAACTTAAGTTGGTAAGTCGTCTGATAGCTTTCTATAAGTTGTGTAATGTCCTATCGTAAAAACTTAAAGCTTATTAGCTCATTTATCTCTAAAGATCTTAAAACAAGAATAAGAAGTTGATCTTAGACTTCACTGACATCAGTGAAGGAAAACTTTGAAAGGAAACCTAGACTCATAGATAATACAAGTAATCGCCAATCCGCCTTCAGCAAACATCGAGATTAATGCTCGTGCCTTCACTACATATATGAGAAGGGGCCTTTGTCCTGCAGTGGGACAGTAACAGGCTGGTATTATCTTTTATTACTACATCGCAAGTTTTCTAATTCGAGCATATAGGGAGTAAAGACTCATCTACGCATTGTGTACATCAAACTAAGTACCAGCATTGTGCAAAAATAATTGATAAAAAACAACTTTTACTTTTGGTGTGAAAAATCATTGTTTCGGAACTGCGCAATGTAACGTATGCACTCCGCGTATGGCTCCATGCAACGGTCGTAGGGATTCAAAATAACTGTTACAGAATTTAAAACTTGTTTTAGTCTAAAAATATCAGCAAATTTTGGAACTGTGACATTCAATATCACAGTTACTAGTAGGTATCTATCTAGGTATGGTCCGGTACCAAAATTATATTGCAATGACTGGAATAGGAAGTGTATTTAGTCTTCATTCTTTACTTAAGCTTAACGGTTAATAAAGATCGACAGGAGTATTTTCCGGGATCAACTCTTTCACGAGAATGTGTACCACTGATACTGTCACTACTAGCATTTTTGCTGAACTGGACCCATTTTGCGCAGATCTAAGGCACATAATTAATTTATTTATACTTTTTGTATTACTTCTGTCATTATCATTATTTTTTATTCTGTTTTCGATGTCTCTACTTCTACTTATTGTCATTGTGCCTGAGTGTGCTAAATAAATGTTTTTTTCTTACGTTTTTTATTGATGACTTAAACGAAAGTAATTACTTCATGGCTTGGATGGACAAACTGGAATCTGAATCTCATAATCACACACCGTAAAAGAGCTGTAACTTACAAAAAAAAACATAAGAAATTTTGAATGTCGCGGGCTACGTTGAAGAAATCACCTTGAGCTCTAGGCCGACGTCAGCTTACATAATACATTTTCGGTAAGCTTCAGCGCGGTCAAACCTATCGACCTTCCAATGTTGTCTAACACATAATGTAGCTATACAAACAATGGCCGGACTTGCTGCGAACATAGTACATCGCAATGCTGTCTCTGTTTGTCTGTGACGTCATATGTATTGTGTACTCTGGCGCGACGATAACTTTGGTCAGATTTAGTTGTACTTGAACCAGGAATCTTTGGTTACTTATTGTATGTTTGTATGTTTGATTTAGTTAGGTGTTCAATGGGCTTGCGGCAAGTTGGGGTATACTGCTGACAAATGCGTGCTTTGACTGGAAAGGTCCACTCAAATCTGTGTTGTTCATACCTCAAATACAATCTCAGACACTCTTCCTCACATCAGATCATGTAAGGAAGAGTGTCTGAAATGGCCTTCTGATTTTAGATTTGTCCCATTTGTGATTTGGATTATTTCATGATTTTTAAAGATACTATGGACCTCTGTGTTTTGTTTCAGTGTTTTTGCTCAGAGTAGTCATGACCTCCTAAGTTTTAAAGAAAATCTTGCTTACTTTTACACGTCAAGTGTAAAAGTGCTTATAACAATCAAGTAACTGAAATAAATATCATTCATTCATCAATCGCCAAATATGTTAAAGTTATTGTTGAGCAGGCGAAGAGATAGAACCCATTTCTATAATGATCGGGTATGTCTCTTCATAACAAGCCTGATATGACGGATTTTGACCATTCCAATGACTATCATTATATGCAATACCCACGACACGTCATTCATTATTGCGCCATACAATAGGTAATTGACTTTCCCTATTTATTTATGCAAGCATTCAACTATTATAATAACAATATAATATATAATAATATGTATGCTTAAAGAATTCATCATCGGCCTAGCCTTTTTCCTACCACGTTGGGGTCGGCTTCCAGTCTAACCGGTTTCAGCTGTATACCAGTATTGTACATCGTGCGACTCCCTATCTTACCTTCACAACCCAGTCACCGGGCAAAACGATACACCTTGGTAAGACTGGTTGTCAGACTTTCGGGCTCCTGACTACCCGTAATGACTGTCAAAGATCTACAAACAACAGCCGGGACCACCGGCTAAACATCCTTTCCGAGATGAACATTAACCCATCTACAGACTGACCTGGGCCAGCAAGGTTAATTATTCTTAAACACTCCACATACGAGTACTAAAACTATCTGAAACAAGTAAAAAGTTATTACAATAACTTAGCACATTAAATTAATTCTGAACGAAAATAAATTTGAACCTCATTTGTCTAAAGCGCCCGTGAACATAAATTACCGCTTCACCAAACAAGATGGCGGTCGCGTCGGTTGGCGCTCGTTGCGTTTCCCGGAAACGGCGTGTGCGCAGCGCGGCCGCCATGTTGTGAGCGCGCACGGTGCGCTCAACGTGACGCACACATGCGCCCGCGCTGTAATCAAGCGATAGGGAGCGTGGTGCGAGACTCGAACATTTTAGTTCATTGAATCGTGCTCTCGTGTAGATATGGAATAATGGTAGCATATATTTTGTGTGGCTGACAAAAACAATTTTGTTGAAGGTTAAGGAATATGAATTTAGAAATGGACGAAATAAGATAACCTTATACTCAAGTTGTTTTTTTTTTAGGTTCGCTGTAAAATCGTGCATTTTTATGATGTACTTACATGGACCTACGATGACCAAGTTGAAGTAAAGCGATAGTTTTGCTGTGCCTATGAAAAGTTTAAACCACACAGTTTACACAGAAAATCAAAAGTAGGAATATTGAAAACTAGACTTTATTTACATTGACTTTGCCATTGAATTGAATTGCATGAATTTCTGCCTCATCAGCATTCACTGAGAGAGCATTTTCGATCGTAAATGCGAAGTATCGGGAAAATAGAAAACAATAGCAACTCGTCATCTATTTGAATTTCGAATTAAATATGCATAAAAAAATGTTTTCGCTACACACATTCTTGCTGTTGCTAGCTTAAAAAACCATTAACTGTATCTTTTCAGTGCACATTAAACGATAATAAATTTCGACGTTACCAAAAATATTTCAAACAATGCTTATTATATGATTGTCCAAATGCAATTTACGATAAAACAATAGTGGGCCGGTCATTAACATGTGAAGTAACGACCTTATTTATGTTTTATATTCAGATTTCAATCCAACGCACAAAATGAGAATTTTAAGTTGAACACCTTCAAAAATAACCACTGAAAACGTGGTTATTTTACGGGTTCACTAGGCAATTGGCAAAACCGAACCATTATAATGTCGTTATGTCCGTGCTAATGTTCTTTAAAATTATCAGACAGAAGTGTTGCTGGGGAGTTTGTTGGGCCACTTAAAAATTGTTGATTTTCAGCCCAATTTGATAAAAAATTATGTCGATTTTGCCCGTCTGGATGTTTGACGACACAGCCAATTTACTTGAGACTATTGGCACTATATCGATGAAATTGTATTATTCTAAGCACTCCTAAACAATGTTGTAGTGAAATCACAAAACAAATGAGGGGTTGCAGTCCCAACACACATGTCACTAAGGTATGGTGGCGAGAAGGCTTTTTCGTTTATGTCAATAGTAAGTGAGATATGCGCTTTTGCTATATATTACAATTGCAGGAATATATTTACTTTCATAAATTCTTTGAGAAATATTCTGAAATATAAACTGATTTTTGCGGGCAGTAAAATGAATGCTATACAATATATTCACGACTAAAAATGATCTTGCTTACGGAACCCTTCATTTTGCGTGGCCGGTTTTGTTAACCTTTTGTATGTAATTTTGGTTTAAATAACAAAGTTACTGGTAGCAAGAAAAATGGACTTTATTTTGCCGCTAAAGGGGTTACTCTCTGTTAAAAAGGTTTCTTATACAAAATGTCAAAGCTGTGAAATAAACAATAAGTTAAATTAAGTTCAAAAGAAACTAGAACTTTTGTACCTTGTGTTCTGTATCTTTCCTATAAATGTTTTCTTTAAATTTTAATACACTAAGCTTACGTGCGTCAGACAGAAGCCATATTTATTCTATAAAAGTTATCATATTGTCAGCGATAGCGTGGGTTCTTGGCTTTGTCTGTTTTTTGACAACAACGTCGTAACCTCACACCTGTTTTCCCTAAAGGGTAAGGCAGACGTGTACCTACAGTACACCCAAACGTCGCCTGTTTTTGTTGTTGTTTCGAACTAAAAGAAATAACAACACTAATAGTCGTATGTTAATTTTTTAAAGTGTCGTTAATGAATTATTTAATGAGTAATGACATGAATTATTTTTCCCATTAAATGTACTTGTTGTCTTGTACACTACACTGACGTGAATTTGGTTGTAAAACATAGAATATTAACTAGATATATTAAAGCGTATCCTTATGAAAATAAGAGCAAGTTTTTAGTGGCATACCTACATATAGAGGCTTATAGGGCTCGTGGCGTAGTACTAACAGCCGCACAGGTTTAGCAACCGTTGCCAAGGTCGGTCGCTAGATGGGTGACCATACATTGCATATCGAGACCCCTCCGTGCTTCGGAAAGCAGGTTAAGCCGTCCGTCCCGGCTGTCATTCGTAGATCTTTAACATTTGTTACGGGTTTTCTGGGGCCGGACAGACTGACTCAGTCTTACCAAACTATAGTGTTACCCAGTTACTGGGTTGTGGAGCAGATATAGACAGTCGCTCCATGTTAAATATACCGTAATTTACAGATTTAAAACTATGCTTAACCAAGTTTATCATATTAGTATGGATATAGATGATGGTGTGCATGCATGACCAGATGTATGAACGGTACGAAGCAGAAGGAGTATGTACCTAAGGATCGTAGGTACGTAGCCTGTGGTATCTTGTGTGTAGTTTCGGCGACTGCCTACCCCCATGTGAAAAAGGTGTGAGTTTATGTATAAATATAGATAGTGATAGTGTGGGTGTACAATAGGGACGCCTCGGCCTAACCCTTCGGGAATTGCAGGCGTGATGTTACGTAATTTTACAATATAATAGATGTCCAGATATATTCAATATATCAAATAATCAAAGTAAAGCTTTCTCGGCATATAGTCGACAAATATTGACAATAGCAGTTAATTACTTCTGAATGCATTATAGAAGTACTTACCCACATTTTTTTTTTTTTTTTTTAAAACGTTGCCCCACACTAGGAATTTCTCCTGTATCGTGGGTGCGTTTACAAACATTTAAACTCACATACACAAACAGCCAGACCCGGAACAACTACCTGTAGGCCATACAAATATTTGTTCCGTGTGGGGATCGAACCTACAACACGCGGCGCAGCAGCCGATGGCTCAACCACCGCGCCAACCGTGTCGTCTAAAATGAACGATAACGCCTTAGTAAAGTAATTCTTGTGAACCATTTTCTCATGTAGGTAAGTGACTGTCTTTTATGAGATTAAAATATATTTAAACCGATATATACAAAAGACCCATAAATACACACAACATAACATCAAGCGTCTATCTCCGAAAGGTTAGGCACAGGTGCCCCTATCCTTTACCCATATTTCGCCAGTTAAATTTAAGTCCCATGTAATAGTTTGTGAGCCTATTGTCACACATAAATACGTACAGATTGTATAGGTATAGACAACGGACGTCTACAAATTATTAAACGAGAACAAGGTCACAACGACAATTTAGCAATGTTCCTTTACAAGTCTTTTAAGACACAAGTAATGATTGCGTGCGTTTTATTGTAACTGACAGTGCATACCATAGACGAGCGGCTTGGACAGTATAGGAGATCTAAGAATATTGTGGAATGCATTGGCATTTCAGGTCTCTAAGTATCAGAAACTTCTCGTGAAGTCTCAAAGAAATTCTTAGTTCAAAGCTAGAGAGGATTATAAGGAGAAAAGATGATACGAAAAGGGAAATAATATGAGTACTCCAGCGAATCGGTAAGCGCTTTAACCTAACACTGAGGTCGGCAATATGCTCATATTTGCGTGAATCGAATTTGAACCTTACATTAAAAGAAATTAAGTCTTTGTTGTTTTAAATCTGTCTGTATTTTGACAAGAGTGAGTAAGTGTGTGTGAGAAATGGGTAAAGTATGTGATTTTATATGACATAGTTTTAGTTACTGCAAACTGACTATAGCATTGTATGTTCACAACCATTCGATACGCTATCGAATCGACATAATATGGTTCCTTTAAAAGAAAACTCTACAAATTGGTAACTTATTATGGTAGCAATAGTTTATGTGGTAAATGATTATTAAGTATGTATTTTGCAACACAAGCAAAGTGCAATATAAAGCATACATTGATTGTCTACAAAGGGAAACCATTGATACTATTCTATGAATAATATCGAATGTAATTTTTTTCTTATTTAAAAAATACTTACTCTGTAAACGTAGGCAAGTATATCGATGTAGAAAACGTTAACGCTATTCATTTGTCAAACAATTAGAATTATTTTGATTTGGAAGTCATAATTTGCATCGATTTATTCATGTTTGGTTTTAACAAATCCTTGGTACCTTGGTACTTACTTCCGTACTTATAAAAAATAAATAAATGTAAAAGCAATCTGCGAATTGTTACCAAACTCAACTACACATCTACCTACCCCAGAAAACCACGTACAGATAATCTTTTTTTATTCAACAAGGGTAGGATCAGATACAAAGCAAATAAAACATCTCAATACGTTCACGAGAACATGCGCCTGCGTCCTTCACGGGCAGATGTGCGGATATTATTATTAGCGGGCCATTGATCGCGATCTACCTGAGTGGCCCCAACGAGCCCACGGCTCACTATTGTTGGGTACTCACGGCTTTTTTATTATGTCGGTGTGTTACTGTGGGGTGTACCTAAGTTGTTGATTTCATTTTATAACAGCTTACTTATTATTCAATGTATTATTTAAACAAGTTACTAACAATTTATTCTTAAATTAAGTACAGCGCCAGGATATCAAGCTATCCCAAACTGCCTAATTTTCCCAATTGAACTCATGTTCAATTGGGAAAATTTCAATTCTATTACATAAGTATAAGGTTCATACCTTATACTTATGTAATAGAATTGAAAAACTATCAAAGGAATTTGTCAGATTGGGGTACCTCGATGTGCTGGCCTCTGTAAAGAAATGAAATAATGACAACAAATTCAAAGAGTATGCTTAGACGGTTTGGTCATGTTTAGACGATGAATGAAATACGACTAACAATAGGTATTTATAATGCGGACGCCCTAGAAGGACATACAGTGACCTTATTGGTGATGTTGTTCAAAAAGGCCAGGTGCGTAGTATTTGTAACCGTGTGTAGTATTTGCGTGTGTGTATGACCAGATGTATGAACGTAAACGAAGCAAAAGGAGTATATAAGGATCTTAACAGGTGGCGGTCTGTAGTTTCTGCCTGGGTTCCATGAGAAAAGGCGTGAGTTTATGTATGTGTGTTAAAACATAAATATATTACTTACAAAATAAATAAAGAATCTTCTGTAAAATTAAAATCAAATTGCTGTTGGTTAGTCTTGTAAAACCTTTGGAATGGCTGGACCAATTTGCATGAAACTTTTAGCATATGTTTTGGCTTGGTTCCCTGAATGGTTTAGATTCTAAATTGAGACCGGTAGGTGGCGCTGCGATCAGGCAAAACGTCTGTCCGGCCCGCTTGTCTTAAATAAAATCAAGGGTACGGTGTCAAAGTGCTCCTTGGCAATGCTGCCAGTCTTTTACATCAATGATAATATGTAGATGGTTAGGTTTAGGTTTCACGTACGATACTCAATTAAAGTAATTAATTCACATACAAAAGTTGGCTATACTACTTTCTTTCTTAAAGCCATTGGGTTTTTCTTTAGAACGTAAGCATTGAGCGTTGATTTTTCCTCATATCTGTCTGGTTCTTTCCTCAAAAGACCATCGCAGACACAAATTTTGCATGGTCCTCACATGATCTGACCAAGAGTATGTCTGGGCTATAAAAGAGATTATGAGTTTGTTTCGGTGTGCCCCCTCCCGACCCTTTGCTAGAGCCAGCCCGCGAAACTGAGCCGGTAAATGTTTAAAAATGTCCCTAATGGGTGCCCTTAGCGATCGGTCGCTTAGTTTTTAAGTTTTTATGCCGGGCTGGAGGTCTTAATTTTAATTAAGCCCCCCATAGGAAAGTTCGGTTAAGCATTAGATATCCCTAACGGATAAACGGCGAGATGCCCATTCCAAAAAAAAAAATGTTTCGATGTTTCTTCTCGAGAGTAGTCAGATAACACCAATTTAATCTAATTCTTATTTATTTATTCCATTGTATGACGTGTAGAACTATTGTATTAAACCTATTTACAGAAATAAAATATTATTTAACTTCATTTCGTTGACTGATACACGAGTTTAAGTCCATTTCTGTCAATTAGTGTGTTTGCAGAATTATAAATATAAATAAATAATGCTGGACAATCCACACAGCATCATCTAGCCCCAATCTAAGCAGAGCTTGTGTTATGGGCACTAGATGACTGATATACTTAATACAATACATTACATGGATAGATATTTTTTATTATACATAGCAAATACCCAGAACACCCGGAACATTTTTTTGTAGATCGTACAAACATTTGTCCCAAGGCGGGACTCGAACCCGCAACCTCCTGCGTCGCAGGAGGACCTTTGCCCGCCGCGCCACATCGGTCGTCACATCCGTCGGGTTTAATTATATACATGAACATGCTCCTTCATCATCATTATCACCTGTCTAGGCGTTTTCCTTTGATGGGGTCCGCTTCCAGTCTAACTAGATGTAGCTAAATGTCAGTATTTTACATGGAGTGACTTCTTATCTACACAACTCAGTTACTAGTAACACGATATCATTTAATAAGACTGTTTGTCGGACTCTGGGGTTTCTGAATACCAATAGCGGCTCTCAAAGATCTACAAATGACAGCCAGGACCACCTGCTTAACATGATGGCCACCCATTCACAGACTGACCTCAGCAAGCGTAGCTCAACCTTCAATCTACCCGTGCGGCCTTTATTATTAAGATGCCGAGTAATAAAGAATCCAACCGACCGCACAAGAGTTAACAATTTGACGTTTAAATACCATTTTTAAATTAATGGCAAATAACAATATGCTTACTTTGTTGCGACTGCAGTTTCCCTCCCACACATTCACGTAATAACCACTTGTATGCCACTCAAGATCGTACTTGAAATAACATAATACGTACAGAGACCTGCTCATCAAGCTACCTTAATGTGTCAAATTTCTTTGATAAGTTTTTCAACTTTATTGAATTAGAAATAAAGTTCATTTTCAAATGGAAAAATTTCACAGTTTGGGTTAGCTTGATGTGCTGGCGTCTGTACTTGTAAATGAAACTATATTTTTAAATAACTTTAACAGTCAACAGTATTAACTTATTTATAAACAAATTGAGGACCTATTTATTGAGGAAAGGCTATTACAGTATCAATGAATACCTAGATGACCCATGACACTGTAACTTTTAATTGATTTTATTATTTTGACATTTATATTTATGATCTATTGTACAAACGCCAACACACCAAGTTACCCCAAACTGTCAAACTTGAAAAAACAAAAACCAATGGCACATGAACTTTGCGCTTTTGCAATAAAATTGAAAAACTGTCAAAGACATTTGTACACAGAGTACTTGAATTCTTAATTGACCGTTTTTGTTTTTATTGACTTGTCCAAGTGTAATTAATGAATTTATTTTAATTGCAACTGTATAAATTTATATTTATTTATACAAAGTACCTTTATTGTTATGAAATAAATTATTTACTTACTTATAACAAAACCACACTGAAGTAAATATCCGGCTACAGTCTGAACACGTGTATAATTAAACTTGGTAGTTATACTTGAAACTGTTCATTTCAGTGGCAATTTACTGAAGTGAATCTGTTTATGCACGAGTGCATAAATTACTTATGTAGAGTTATTAGGTTTTATTGTGAATTGGATAGAGTATAAAATGTAATTAAATCCATACATTTTATGCATCTTTGTGTCTAACTTAGCCAATTCTTGACGTAAACGTAACGGCTAATCGAACGATTTTTTAATCCGAAAATAGAACTATCCTACATCTTTTTTTTTATATTCAAGCGATAACCACAATAAGTATCGTCCATTGATATGAATTAAGTCTTAAAAGTAAATGAATATTACGTTCGAAACGAGTATTTCCAATTTTAAAATTGTCCCAAATGACGTTTATTTAACATCAACATTCGTGGCACATGCGCAGATCTCATGTTTCTCAGATTAGGAAGAAGTATAAAACATACATATACATAGGGGCCTAGGCAAAATCCCTTTTCTGTAAGCGTTAACGCCAACGGAAAGATCAAATTGTATGCAGTTGACATTAGCTTTAGAGATGTCACGTGACTCCTTTTCACATGTAATGTCACTGTCACACATTTTGACTGTGGCATCTGGCGTTTTACGCCACAGAAAAGTTTTTTGTCGTGGCCTGCTATTGTTTTCGTTACTATACGAAATACCTGTGTGTGTCTGTTGTGTGGCGTAATGTAGACGTAAATGTCTAGTTAGGTAGTGTCAAACGTAAGCAGTTCTCAATTAACCTCTCCTATTTCAACGTTCGTTTCTCAGTACCTAAGCAAATCAAAATTTACATTTTGTTTCTTAGTCGTCATGTTCTAGAGAAATCAATATTGTTATCTAAATCTGTTGCGAGACAACGCTTCGGAGAATCGGTGAAATATCTTTTGAGCTAGGTTGCTGCTTTTTTTTTTTTTTTTTTTTTTTTTTTTTTTAAAACGTTGCCCCACACTAGGAATTTCTCCTGTGTCGTGGGTGCTTTGACAAACATGTAAAGTCACATACACAAACAGCCAGACCCGGAACAATTACCTGCAGGTCATACAAATATTTGTTCCGTGTGGGAATCGAACCCACGACACGCGGCGCAGCAGTCGATCGTTCAGCCACTGCGCCAACCGTGTCGTCAAATACTTGTGCTTAATGTTTACACATAAAAATATGTGTAGTATGACAACATGAATTATTCATCTAGACGTTATTAAAATAAGATGCCCACAGAACTATAAATACTTCAATTTAACATCTTACATCATATACTTACAAATATTTGTACAGACATGCAATCTTATCCTTTCTACCTACGTTCAAATGCCCTCAATCATTGAAATTTGCAATAAAACCCAAAAACAACTGCCCGTCAGAGAGCCTGGTGTTTTTTTCAATAGAGTGTCAGGTAAATTCATCACGGCGAGGACGGAAACCGGTTTGGTCGAAAATTGCCCTGCGTGTGCGCCGCTCAGCCCACGTTATGACGTTAAACGAGGCGAGGTTGAACGGTTGAACGATGATCCCAATATGTTTAGTTTGAAAGTTTTAATAAATTGAATAAAGGAACGGAAAATTGTATGTACTGTAAGGTATTACTATCATCTAACATGCGAACAACACACATTCTAGAATTGCTGATTTAAACATTAAGATATATATAACACACTGCCATTAGCTATAATTAACTTAATACCCATCCGTAATTTGGAATGATTCCTTTAGAAACTTATTTATAGAACTCAACACGAATCCTTAAGCTAAGCGCACAAAACAACCGCAGGGCATCGCATTGTAGTACAAAAGAGCCCAGTGTGGCCTGCCCAAATCTGCTACAGTCATTAAATTTTGAAAACTTTACATTGCGTGATATACTTACCAATAAGAACAACTGATTTCCTGAACTTTATTAACTGACTGGAACCAAAACTTAACTTATCTTGACATGTTTTTAGTAAACCTATAACCGTTTTGCATGTCTGACCTAAGGTAGATTGTATAAGGATCATTATCCACCAACCAACATAGGTATCATATAACTACTCCCAGTACAAATAAAGAAGTATTATTGTCCAGCGTATTCTATCAAAACCTTAAAACCAATTATTTAATTCAAAGTAAAAGTAGCTTAACCAACTTTTCTCTATTGTTCACAGAGCGAGAAATGGCTAGCCTACGAGAATCTAAAAGAAGAAACCTTAGAGAAGATCAGGAAACTGGAAGAGGAGCGTCATACAGTTGACCTCTGGTCTTGTGGACCAGAATGGGGACGAAAGAGGCGCCGGAGACAGGTGACGGTCGCGCCACCTTACGTGGTGTACATGCTCCCCGACGCAGACATCATGGAAGACTGGAGACTCGTGAGGAAACTTCTAGAACGGACTGATTAAATCCACGGAGAATTTACTCGATATTTTTGTAACGTAAGACTAAAAATCGTGAGGAAGATGTTTTGATTATGACAGGTGGTCACGTTGATACTACGGCCTGTGTCTTGTTAAATATAACTGAAATTACGATAGATTTGTCGTAATTTTACATGATAGCAGAAAGTAGATAATGTATGAAACAAACTTGACAAATTATCATATTGTTATCACTGAAATTGTCGCTTGTCACTTGTCGCTTTTTTAATAAATCCCTGGGTGTAATGTCATTCCTGAATACTACTACAGTAATTTATTACAAGCAGACTATATTAGACGCTTAAATTATCACCTGTATAGAGGTTTCGTGGGTTAATAAGCGTAATAACAAAACAGACATCTAGGTATGTAATTATGTTCTATTCGATTTGAAAGTGGACAATTTGAGTATTTTGTTATTTTATAACTTGTTATATGAGGCGTTTTTGTAACGTGATAATCAGTGTTAAACGTGAACGAACCATGGCCGTAGTATATGATAGATATTTTAATACACATCAAGTGATTTGTTTTCACCATAGACAAAATAGACATGGACTGAGCGCTCTATACAGCTGTGAAATAAATAAGGGGTAGAGATAGTGTGAGAGAGACAAAGCGAACGTGCGATCAGTAGTTGTCTATCAAATCAAGGAGACAGGGTGTTAGCCGAATGATCGCTGCGTCTCTTTCTACAGGGAGGTCAATTTGAGGGTATTTGCTGAGTCCATTTTTCTATGTGTATGGTTTTTCACTGATGAGATGATTTATATAAGCCTGGCAGACATATTAACACGAAGAATAAGACAATGCGTGATATGTGTCCTGCTAGGCCACCAGCTAGCTAATTGCTTCACACTCTTTCAATCACAACGTCGTTCATTTTAACATTTCAACATCATTCATTGTTACTACTACTGAGCTTAAGGTCCGGGGTCCAATTCTCTAGTCGGGCTTGCCAATGGGAATTTATTCGTTAGCATCCCTGAGGCTGGATTACCCGCCGCCACCCCCGTTTAATTGCAATAGGGTCGCCCCCTTTTACATGTGACTTAAAATATAACTGGCTATTTGTGTGTGCTATACGTACACCTCTGCCTTACCCTTTTGAGCAGACGGATTTTTCAAACATAGGAAGCCAACGGATTGGCAATTCCCTTTAAAATCCGCCGAATTGTGATTGAAAGTGTGTTACGCGATTGGGGTCCTGGCTACTTTTTACTGCCCTAAGGTACGATTGTAATTTATTTTTATAGGGTTACTTAACGCCCCTTGTATGTATACGTTAACGAATTATGTCACGGAGGTAATCAGGATATTCACGATATTGTCGATTGTTGCTTAAAAAATGTTCGTTAGTAGCTGACTTTCATCTATTTTATGTCCGAGTTACACATAGCTAGTTTTCAAGCTAGGATAGCAAAAAGCTGGCTGTTTGATCTAGTAGTCGTAAGAGCTACTGCTGAACATGAGGTCCTGGGTTCGTTTCCTGGGTTAGGCAAAGTTTTATTAAGATTTTCCAATAGGCTCGCCTCTTGTCACATGAGACTTAAAACATGACTAGGTATACTTAATAGGTGCACCTCTGCCTTACTCTTACCCTCAGGGAATAGATACATGCGTGGTGTTTACGTTATGATGGAAAACAACTAATATCCTAGCTTAGCTCGTACTGGAGCTGTTTGCACGATGCTTTCACATTTAAAGCCAACATTACAATGAGTAAAATGATCCGATCGGATCCTACCGTCGTCACCAAGTCTGAAAACTAACATCAAAAATAGGACCATATCACTCTAGCTTACTTTATTTAATTCAAATAGAAGACATGCAACGTCGACCCTGATTGGGATAAGGATGATGACTTCTTTACTTTCTTTCTAACTAGCCTAAAACTAGCGTCGTGTAACCCAGGTATTATGTCAGCGTCGGGTACTGTTAAGGATTCAACAATTGTTGTCAAGATAAACCGATGTAAAGTAGTTATAAGTAAACAAACTTGCATTAATAAATAAACGTTGAACTGAATCGGATTTCGTTTCTATTATGGCACTTTACTACCCTTAGTTCTTTAATACCAGTGTGCCTTGCAAGGAGACATTATACATTACACATGTAGGCAGTAGGTTGTACAATCGTGTCAAACATTATTGGCATATTTCAGGCCCCTAAGCTAGGTACGCATACCTGGTGTATCTTAAGAGTCGGCTTCCATTTTATATGGGAACGATTGCTTGACGTCATAAGAACGATTTGAAAAACAAAATACAATAGGGTAGTGTCCTTAAAAAATCTGTTTGGTCCGACAGTTAGATTACTCAAACATACTGGACACGTATTTTTTCTTTTCGTAAACCAAAAATCACGACGATGAATGAGTGCGTTGAAATCTCGCGTGACGTCACGCCGAGCTCCACTATTTACGTAAAAGTGACGTCACAAGCCCCTTCTCCTGAACTTTGATGTGTCTTTGTCACTTTTTATTGATTTGAGTAAGCAAAAAATACGTGTCCAATATTTTTTGGTAATATAACTGACGGACTAAATAGATTTGTTACATTTTTACCTAGGACACAACCCTATTATCCTGTAGCACTAAGATTTAAATTTATTAATATAACCCATAGAAATGAAGAAATATAAAAAAGACTACCACAACAAGGGTCCTTGTTGGCACAGGATCATGCTGAGTGGAAAGTGGAAAGAGTGGCCTTTGTAGTGGAAAGAGGACAGGGAGGCTCCTTAGTAGAACAACATAGGCTATATTATTATTAGTATACTCGTTTTAGCGAAATACCAACTCTTAGAAATCAATGATTGGACCCAAATAGACCTAGAAGCATAAAATGAAAAAAGACAATCAATATATTTGTCCTGGCCCAGTGGTTAAGGACTCGTTTCATGCCCGAGGTTCATCATCATCTGCCTGGCCTTTTCCCAACTTATGTTGGAGTCGGCTTCCAGTCTAGCCAGATGCAGCTGAATACCCATGAACCAGTATTTTAGATGGAGCGACTGCCTTCATTACCTCCACGACCCAGTTACTGAGCAACAGTTTCGGTTGGCGCAGTGGCTGAGCGATCGACCAGTGGCTGAGCGATCGACTGCTGCACCGAGTATCGTAGGTTCGATTCCCGCACGGAACAAATATTTTTATTGCCTACAGGTAGTTGTTCCGGGTCTGGCTGTTCGTGTATGTGACTTCAAATGTTTGTAAACGCACCCACGGCACAGGAGAAATTCCTAGTGTGGGGGAACGTTTCTTTTTTAATCAATCAATCAATCAACAAGATACCCCTTCGTAAGACTGGTTGCAAGACTTTCGGGCTTCTGACTACTCGTAACGACTGGCAAAGATTTACACATGTCAGCCGGGACCAAAGGCTTAATAACGTGCTTTCCGAGGCACGGAGGAGTCTATATATTTCATGTACGAGGTGTCGATTCAATTCAGGTAAGTACCAATGTCTTTTTCAATTTGTAATATATACTTTTTAAGCAGATCTTGGACATCACTGATATCGGTAAAGGAAAACATCGTGAGGAAACCTGGACTTATAATGAATAAACATAAGTCTGCCAACCCGCCTTCATCAAGAGTTATTAATGCCCGTGCCTTCTCTGTATGAGAAGAACCCTTTGCCTTACTGTAGGACAGTAATACATCCATACCTACATAATAAACTCACGCTTTATTCCCATGGGGGTAGGCAGGAACTACAGAACACCATCTGCTACAATCCTTACATAGTTCTTTCAATTCGTCTACATACAAACATCTGGTCATACACGTAAGCCGATTGCTCACTTACTACGCACCTGACCTTTATGAAGAAGATCACCAATAAGGTCAGTGTATGTCCTAGGGTGTCCTCTCCCTGCGTTTCCTTACATTAATAAGCTAGGTTATATTTATTTTAGTCAAGACACTGAAGTTTGTAGAAGACTTGAGTGTTTTAACAAACAAGTAAGTCTTAAAACAAAGTTAACTACAATATGTGCAATTTAACATACAATGTATGTATCTCATCAGCTGTTTATCATTGAACTGCACTAATTACACTAATTACCGTGAGGAGAAAACATTGTACATAGCTATAAACGTTTTGGATTGAATGAGTAACAAATAGTTTCTACATTTTATGGGTTTTTTTAGATGTTGCCCGCTTCGCTGGTGGCTTGTCTTCGTTAGCCGGGGTTGCGGAAGGATCGTACGTTCCCGCGACCCCCGGCGTAGGTGTGAGATGGGACACCGGGGTAGTTTTTTGTCAGTAAGAGTCAGACCCTCCGCCCACCCCAGGGCGGAGGACATCCATGAGGATTTTTCACATCGGCAAAAAAAAAGCTCGTTTTCGTGCATGGTAAATGTAAAAATACTAGCTGTACTTCGCGATTTCACCCGCGATTCGTTTTTATGTATTAAAATAGAATAAAAAATGCGTTTTATTTCATATATCAAGCATTTTTACATCCGACCACTCTTAAATGAAGAGAAGAAGTAAGAAAATTTTGTTTCTAAAGTTCAAAATGCAATCACGATCATCACGTCGGGCAAATGACCTTGTACTACTACACAGACCTAGAACAAACCACGGAACAAAAAATATCAGATACGAAGGAGCACAACTTTATAATTCCCTACCAAAAAATATTAAAGAAAACAAACCAACTTTACATTGAAAAAAAATATTAAAAAAGCATATCTTCGACAGCTTCAACCTAATTAAATAAAATATCATCTGGTGTAATGTGCACGGTGCTTAATAACAGTACTCATTGAGACAAAACGTTCGACCAAGGTCGAGCGCGTTCAAGTATCTGTTTTCGATGTACCCACTTACCCAGATTTATTAAAGTAGCAAATTAATATCTGTGCGACGTGCGCCCTGGACTTTTATAATTAATTTTAAGTAATAAAACATTGTTTCTCGATAAGTGATTATGTAAATCTTAGAGAAATAAATGATTATGAACCGTAAAATGCGACTACGGTAAATCTTCATTTTAAGGGATAGTGTGGATTTTATTGTAAGCTTTATAAATGTGACTTAGATTTGCAGTAGATAACCTAAGATATGCTATGACCAGGTTTCTTGTGAGTGCCTTTTAGGGTCTCGTCTTGAGATAAATCATGAGAACGACGAACTACAAGAAAGAAGGGGTTAAAGAACGATCCGATGCTGGAAGCATCGAACCGGATTCTGTGGCAGAACACAGTGGAGGTCTAAGTCCTGTAATTGACTGCGATGCGGCCGAGTGAGTATACCTAAGGTAAGTAAGGAAAGTGGATTGGAAGACCATAAGCTTCAAGGTGGCGCTGCTTGCAAAGTAGACCTACTTATTTGACAGTAGGAAGTCATCATAACCCCCACAAAGGTAAAATGGTGTTAAATTACATCTCCGACTGTGACTTCATCATCATCAGCCTAGCCTTTTCTTAAGCATGTTGAGGTCGGCTTCCAGTCTAACCGAATGCAGCTGAATACTAGTACTTTACATGGAGCGACT
This sequence comes from Phlogophora meticulosa, assembly GCA_905147745.2. Lineage (NCBI taxonomy): Eukaryota > Metazoa > Arthropoda > Insecta > Lepidoptera > Noctuidae > Phlogophora > Phlogophora meticulosa. Next base: position 15,624,391 of record LR990530.1, on the reverse strand, counting down.
GCCTATGTGACCTCCACAACCCTGTTACTGGATAACACAGTACCTAATCCTTGCCTAGACTGGTTGTCAGACTTGGGCTTCTGACTACCAGTACTACTAAATTAAAGTCGTTACGGACTTTAATTTGCACGTCTTTGATCTTAGATTTCAGCTTAACATGCTTCCTGAGGCCGGTGGCCTCTCGGCATGGAATGGATGGACCCATCCACGGACCGCCTTCGGCAAGCATTGCTCAGCCTTTAAGACGGACCTGCTTATTACAATTTAATTTTAAAGAGATGCTACTTATAAGGTCGACTTCATTTATTATAATTATACCATTAAAAAGACACTTTTTAACGTCAAAATTGAAAGAAAATTGTTCTAGTTACCCCTTTTAAAAGGTAGTTTCGTGTGGAGAAGAATCCACTCTTTTATATTTCTCCGAAAGTACCACAGTGGCATTGTATAAATTAGTTATATCACGATTACCATTATAGCTAGGTTTCGACCCAAGTGGCCGGCAATAGAAAACACAAGTAAACTCAGGGGACAATTGTGCTGGATTGACGTTTATGCAAAACGTCATTACGCCTCCAGGGGATAGACAGTATTATATAAATAAAGAAGTAGGCAGATTCATCTCATTGTTTTGTAAAACATTATTTCTCTCTCTGACTAACTACGACGTGACTCTACTAATACTAATACTACTAATACTACTCTACTAATACTATAAATGTGAAAGTTTGTGTAAGTATGTATTTAACAAAATAACATTTTTCCACGTAAAACTACAGAACGGATTTTGATGAAACTTTCCAGAATAATTACTCGTATGGTCAAAGTCGCGGGTGGCTGCTAGTATTCGAGTATAATAATAATAATAGCCCCTTTCTAACTTTTAAAATAAGACTTACTGTGATCGTTACCATTATGTGAAGAAAACTATTTAAAAAAAAAGTCAGTTACTAGATTTTCTTATGGGGCAACCGTCTCAGGTCCCCTCAATCACCTATACCTACATATATACAAAGTAGCTCTAAGCATACTATTGAATCAAAACAAATGCAGTATGTACGACAATAATTACTAATGTACCTACGTATACTCTATGCTTTAGATATCAATTTTTACAATCTCACGAACACTTCAAAGAGGGGTCTCATGATTTTATTCTTGATCTCATTTCCTGTCGTCATATTAAGACGAATACAAAAGTAAAAAAACAGCACTTACAGCGCTTCATTTATGGATTAGATTGTTTCCGTGCAAACAGATGCATGTAGCGCTAAAGCGCGCCAAAGCGCTTAGCGACGCAATTACGGACCACACTAATTCGACAGTCGATGCTGGGAACGGACGAGATGTATGATTACGCCGACAATCGCAAATTGGTGCTAATTTTGTCGCGTTAAGAGATATGGAGGGTCAGAGCGGAATTTCTGCCGTCCTCAACAATAAAAAGAAAGATCCTCCGTATGACCGGGCGGGTGTTGTCTCTAGTGGGCTACTGTCAAATGATTATTGTCTGGCAGCTGTGTGATTTGTTTCAAGATAGTTGGAAAAAACATATATTTACAAAAATTCTGGGAATATTTTAAAGGACCAGATTATTGGAATTTGGAATCTAAGAAAGATTTTCGTAATCATACAAGCGAATCTCAGGACTATACGACGTTTTTTACGAAAAAAGAAACCTCAATTCATTTAACGAGAATAGAAGTCTCAATTCTACAAGTATATTTTTATATGTTTGACCATTATTTTTAACGTATAGTTCGATTTTAGGATTCTTTTTTATTGTAATTTAAAAAAAAACCACCACTAAATGTAGAAAACAGGGGATCATTTATCATTAATTTTGTATAAGGTGATGAGCAGTAGACATTAGGCTATTGTATCGATCAATTATACACATTTACACTAAAAAGCGAGAAATGAATTTTAAAATTTTACAATAAATCAAATCAAATCGTTTATTTTGCAAAGAATATGGGTACAAAATAAGGTGTAAACATTGTAAACAAGAGTTCCAACATACTCTACCTTACGGCATGCAAAAGAAAAAATTAATTAGGTATTACAAACAAACATAGTAAAGAAATAAAAAATTATATTATTCTTATTACATGATAAATTATAATTCAATTACAAATTAATAAATATAACATTACAGACTCTTGTCATTCAAAAAATCTTGTATTGAATAATAACATTTATCTATAAGTAGTGATGTTAGCCTCTTTTTTAATGTATTTAATGTTAGTTCTTTGTAGGCCTGGGGTATTTTATTATAGAAGATGGGCCCCATTGATAGTAAACTTTTTTTAATAAAGCTGTTTTGTACCTACCTGTGATCATTAGATTTAAATAATACACTGTCTTTCAAAACCACTAAAAGGTGTAAAATAACTTTAACTTCAGAAGTCAGTGGCAAATAATGGATAAATCAAAACAAGACTTCCAAAATAGAAGCTATTTTACACCTTTTAGTGTTTTTTATTAAATCGGTTGTTAAGATTCCTTTTTATCAGCAATTTTGCGTCATAACTATATTATTGTAAAATGTTATGCTTGTTTCGTGGTTATCACTGCCAACACGTAGGGGTCTATGACGTCAGTGGTGTTTGCGTAGAACGTATGTCGCGATATAAAAGTCGCCACAGTTTCCTACTGTGATCAACCGTACTCCGCTGTTTTGAATTTGGAATAACCACACAATCCAAAAAAGTCAAATTTCCTTTTAAATACACAGCGCGATCCCTTATGACTCTTATTACATGGTAAATAAAACTCACTCTCATGTGGGAAAACATGGCGAGGTGGTACAACAAAATGTCAGTATTTCATTGGTCGATTTTAAACTCCGGTTTTGGTTAAAAGACTTCGATAAGTCTTTGAATAAATCTTAATGCAATGTTACCTGAATAATAATAATAATTATTAGGCTGTATCCTTATAGTTACGTCAATAAAAAATGAAACGCTGTGGGAATGAGTGTGACAAGAATGGCTGGACCAATTAGCGTATTTTTTTAAAGTTCTTAAAAGTCACAATAGAATCCTTATATCTTTATCTAATATATAAAATTCACGTGTTTGTGATTAAATTCCTCCGAAATGGCTCAACCGATTTTCGTGAAATTTTGTGTGCCTATATCGGTTAGGTCTGCGAATCGGACAACATCTATTTTTCATTCCCCTAAATGTTGTCCAATCTAAAATTTTTTTTTGTGTTATTATTTTTTATGTTTATTTTTTTTATTTCTTGGTTTCAAATATGTGGCAATAAAAATACATACAACCCTAAATTTTCACCCTTCTATCATCAACCCCTATATGGCAAAACAACGACATTCAGTAAACCCAAGTGAACCTAAAACCAAACTGACTTAAAAATCTGAAAGTATTTTGGATAACAACCTGCCAAGGTCAGTCGGCGGATGGGTGACCATTCGTAACATATCGAGACTCCTCCATGCCTCGGAAAGCACGCTAATAACCCATTTGTAGATGATCGAGAGACGGTTGTTACGGGCCGAAAGTCAAAACAACCAGTCTCACCGAGGGGTATTGTGTCCAGGCAGTCGCTTCACGTAAAATACTGGTATTCATCAGCATCTGGTTAAACTGGAAGCTGACCCTAACATAGTTGGGAACAGGCTAGACAGATGATGATGTGCTATTCTGAGGTACAAGCTTTAATTTTGAAAAGTTTAATTAAAAATGAGTTACACATAATAATCAAAATAATTTGTAATATGCAAATGAAGACTTTTTATACTAAACTAGACCAACTTACCCCAAAAATTTGACCTCCTTCTTGAGCCATATCATTGTTCACACAATCGTTCAATCTTATCTTATGGTCCCTCTATTAATGCAACCCTCCACATTAATATTACATGTTTCAAAATTAATATTTGTACCTAACTCATCACCCCCCTGCCCTTATCCTGTATCATGTCTTCTTCTTCCACACATCTCTATTTGCCGTCATCTCAAGAGTATATTTATATTTCCTTATTTCTAACTGTGATTTATAAAAAGGCAAGTAATGTATTGGCCCAATGAAATACTTAAGTAAACGTAAAATATTTATACATAGACCAGATGAATGCCATGAACACACGAATGGAGGCTTAGATATTATCAAAGTATGCCTTGCTAGACACCGTAATATTGACGTACCGTTACAATGATATACTCAATCGTGTTGTTATTCAAGCAAATTACCCAGAAAATTGAATTGATAGTGTATGGTCGTATGCCGCTTGGATTAATTCAAACAAACTTGGATAGTTTAACATAGCATTACTCCTGTATCCCACGAAGGGCAAGGCAGAGTTTTTTCTATACTACCTCCACATTTCGCCAGTTATATTAAAGTATAGAGGACGAGCCTCTTGACATCATGCATCTGCACTCAAGCAGATTCGGGCTGCTACTAAGAAATTCCTAATGAAATATCCCAGTAACACGTTGCTCGACTCAAGAATCGAACTACCACTAGACCAACGAGGCAGTCACTTATAATAAACGTAGAACTTATAATTAATCATCTAGCCTTTCACAACTATTTAGGGGTCGATTTCCAGTCTAAACGGATGCAGCTTACCAATATTTTATATGGAACGACTTGTTATCTGACCTCCACAACCCAGTTACTGGGCAACATGTCAACAAGTCTAACAACCAGTGTTATTGGTTGTCAACCTATAGCTTCTTCTGACTACCTGTAACGACAGACAAAAGACCTACAAATGGCAGCCGTGACTAACGGGTTTACGTGCTTTCCGAGCCAAGGAGTCTCGATATGTAATTAATGCTCAGACATCCACAGACTGACCTCGGCAAGCGTAGCTTAACCTTCGATCGACCCGTGCGGGCATTTTTCATCTAGCCACGAACTCCGCCTCCTTAGGACTTATTATTAATATAAGTATGAAATTGTTAACCCGTCAAACTGTGTGTGCAAACGTATATGGGGATTAGTGCTCATGCCTTTTCTGAAATAAGAAGATTCCTTTGCCCAGCAGTGGGAGAGCAACAGGCTGGTTTTAATATCTATCTGTATATATAAAAATGAATCATTGTTTCCTATGGCCACGCCATATATTTAGAACGACTGTACCGATTTCATTCATGATTTTTGTTAAGTTTTCTTACGCTTTGAAGAAGGTTCTTACAGAAAGAAAAATGACAAGACAAAAAGACCTTAAAGAATTAAGAATAGAAGAGAGATATAAGAATTTTAATGTAAGACTTAAAAGACTTAAAACCATGTTACATGAATGTGAATTTAAATCGCTGGTAAGACCGCGGGGCGCAGCTAGCTAGCAGTTATTTATAAGTATTATGTTACACTCCGCTAAATAATACAGCGGAATGTATCGTATGTGTGGGTACATCAGCCTTACAACGAATAACATGCAATCCCATGTTCGCGTTTCAATGCACATTGAGTCCATAAAGCTTATCATGTCATAACACACGGATTTGTCCATAAAACAACACCTACTGACTATATAGGAGAGTATGAATAGCTGACATAATATCTACCGGGTAAAAAGACGTGAATAGTAGGGCAGGGGTAAATAGAAACAAAAGTTTTGGGAGTTGTATTATTTTTATTTTTTTTTAAACCTTGCCCAACACAAGGATTTTCTCATTTTTCGTGGGTGTGTTTACAAACACTCAAACACACATACAAAAACAGCCAGACCCGGAACAACTAACTGTAGGCTATACAATTTTTTTTTCCGTGTGGTAATCGAAGACATGACACGCATCGGAGCAGTCAATCGCTCTGCCACTGCGCCAACCGTTCAACAAACAATTGGAACTAACGTGTAAATCCTCTTCAAACTTTTGTTCTGATTCACCGTTGCGTATCTTTTTCACCGCTGGTAATCAGGTACACAGGATATAATAGACATCGATGCACAACCCGATGCAAAGTTCAGTAGTTGCATGATTCGGGATATTCATTTGTGACACTTTTTGTCTACTTTTTCTCAAGTTCTTTTTACGTTCTTTTACTGTAAAAAACCAGCCAAGCGATGATTGGACTGGCACACGATTTAAAAAAATCGTTAGATCAAATTGAAATCCCAAAAAAAAAGACAAATTAAGGGATTTTGGACGTTTTTCCTTTCCTCATTTAGTGGCTGTGACTAAAGAGTAAAGGAAAAATACCAAAATCCTTTAATTTGTAGTTTCCTAGCCATAATAATATCATCTTTCACAAAATACATCCGTCGTACCTTTAGCCTGCCTCTACTCTCATAACCCTCTATATTATACGTATATAAGAACCAACGCAAACCTTTCCTCGCAAAATGATCTTCATTCCTTCCTATCACATGACAATACCATGACAACCGATTTCCACACAAATTCTCCATCATCGGCACAACTTTTAGACCTCCTTCTTTACACTTGCATTGCGTTGGATTGTAGTTTATATCTAGATAATGGTAGTTTTAAATAGGTACACAAAAACGTGTTTATAATAATAAGGACCCAATGTAGGTCCCATAAAAGCAATTAAGCAGTGTTTATGGTTGGCTTCGAAAGCGCGCGTAAACTCAGAGGTAGGGAGACAAAAGTTTCCTTACTTTATGGAGTCTCTAATCCTTCCTTTACGCCAAGTTAATATGAAGGTACCTACTATACTGTGTTTGTAAATGTATGTATATATTTTTGTAAAAATAACTTCAATACTCACACATAGAGTTCGGTTAGTGCAACTTTGATTTTTTACTTTTTCCAGGTGTGAATGTCAACTGTGAAATAGGCTCAATTAACACGAATATAAAGTTGATATTTGTTTAGATGGAAATAACATCAATTGGAAATTGAAATCGAAAATGGAATACGTACGTCTACGAGTTTTTTTATCGTTTACAACTATGTTTCAGTTGTAAACGACGAACGAAGTTGCAAAAGCTACACTCTTTTTGCAACAGAACGGTTTGTATGACCTAATTATTTCAAAATGACTTGCACACATTTCACAGAAGTTTTTAACTTTTTTTTATTTGAAATTAAGAACTGAAAAAGCCATCATTTTATTTATCAGTCTCTATCAAATTAGTTTTCTGTTAGGTAAACTATGTTAGTTTCCTAAAACTAAAATTGACTTGATATTTGAACTGCCAAAACTTAGGTACCAGCGTGCCTTACACGCACAACTGCTTGACGTTAACGTAATGTCAATTGGAACGTCAATTTCTAAATTCAAAATATGTACAAATATCCTGCAGTATTTACTAGTATTACCAAGAGGTATTGTGTTGCCAAGTAACTGGGTTGTGGAGGTCAGATAGGCAGTCTATATAAAACATTGGTATCCAGCTTCATCTGGTTAGACTGGAAGCCGACCCGAACATAGTTTAGGAAAAGGCTAGGCAGGCAGATGATTTGGTTTCAAATTATATCCTAAGTATAATAAAAAATATTACATTTAAAACAAGTACCTATTTTGAATTTTAAAATCATTCGAAATTCGAAATCGTTTACGTCTAGCATTCTTCAGCGAGCAATCAACTGTTGACGTTGTAATGCAAACTGAACTTTATGGGTGGTTGGCAAAGTTTTTTTTCCATTAAGCATATTATGTTGTCATTTTTTGAATTAATATTGCAAGCGCAGGATAATTAGGTAATGCCTATTTTAAGTACCTATGTAATCAGTTTCCTAAGTACCAGTACCGTTCTTCGATTATTTTCGTTAAAAAAATCCGAGTCGACATGTAACATTTTTGACACTAAACTTGTCTGTGGTTATTGAAGTCAATTTTACTGACTGTCAATATCGATAGTTATCTGTTGCCAGACAATCTGATAGACTTGTCTAAGCATAACGCATCGGAGAATGGGTGACGTAACTTTAGTCTTGCTTTGTCGTTGATGAAACGTTTTTCTTGGGTTGACTGCATTACATATAATGTCTCTAAGAGTAAGTAGAATCTGGCATGATTGTATTTATCTGAACAAATTATGATAGGTATTAGAATAGAAAAGAATAAATATTTGCCCTAAATAGGTAGAGTTGTTATAGAAAGTTGTCAAGTTCATCATCTTTTGCCGATGTAGCATATGGACATGTATGTGTGCATGTAGCTTATAGTATGCTGGTCTGGACGTGACTAACATTGCATGGTAAAAATTACAAGGCTGATGTCAAATCAACACTTCTTACAACCATGCATTAGGTCATAGTCGATAGAACTGACCAATCACGTGTTACCCACAAGACATATCCGGGCACGCTTCAGTTGCGCGTAAATGGCTCACGTTATCTACAAAAATTAAATTGGGTTTTTTTTAGTTTCTTTTTACTGATGCGCTTTTATTGCATCTTGAATTCCATAGCTGATAGACACGATTGTCCCCTCACGTGGGAAGAGTACAGCGGATCAAGTGCTTAGTATATATTAACTTCGTAAATATCCGAAAATGACTCGTGCAGAAAAAGAAAATGTTTGATATTCTTTTTCTGAACGAGTACTACCTCGATCACCGTACCCCATCACACCAGAAGATAAGTGATTGCGTGATTTAATTCCTTGATTCAATTGCATCGCCAACAAATAACATCTACTCGGTAATAAATCCGTTTGCAAGAATTAAGAGCAGAAGATGAAACTTTTAATTTTCTATTTTCCTTTGTCTTGGACAATTTCTGCAAGGTTTCTTTAGCTTTGTTTTTAATTATCTAATTAAATCTAGTTTTAAAACCAGCCCTTCTACTAATCAGATTATAATACTTACTGCTTTAAAAAGTAACGTCCATAGATTTTATCGGACAATTCAGCGTCGCGTAACGGATTTTTTGTATCGGGCAATACTGCACAATAAAACATATTTGTATCCTTGCTACCAATTCAAAAGTTACATATGTATATGTATTGGGATGAAACAAACCCAAATAATATTTAAAATATCCAAAGAAATTGCCGCCATCTGCGCTCAGCTTTCTGGGCAAGTTCAATATTATTTCTTCTGGCTTGCAATAAATCGTCTGTCGGGTAGTTTGGTTTGAAATAAACATAGGTAAGTGCCAAAGGTGTCAAAAATAAAATTTGCCAATAAAACCATTAATAATATTTAATTTATTTTGATGTTTGCAATAAACCCACCATGAAGTTTTATTAAAACCTTTAAAATGAAGATGTACGGAATAAATACAGTCGCTCCATGGTATTCACTGGTACTGGTATTCACCTGCATGACTGGAAGCCGACCCCAACATAGTTGGGAAAAGGCTGGGCAGATGATGATGTACGGAATAAATTTAATTCACAACGTCAATGGTCCGTTATGGTATTTTTAAACGTTTTAAGTTTGTATAAGTACTTAAATAGAAGTAGTTTTCACGATAAAAAACGTCTGACTTACTAGAGAGTTTGAGAAGGGCCTGCAATAGTTTGAGCATAAGTATTATTGATGAACGTAAATAAATATTGAAAATCACAAATCACGCACATATCAATGCATCTGCCACGTTGTGTGTCCACCACACTTAGGTTGACCGAAAGAGAATGCCTGCCTTTGTAGATGTCGCATAAAGCTAATTAAACAAATAAAAACCTGCAACAGTCCCTTCCGTATTTCCCAAACTTTGGCAAAAAGAAAAACGAATATGCTAAAGAAGTTTTAATTAGTTGCTACTAAAAATAACATGTCATAAAGTAATAATGTTGGATTAAACAATCTGCAACGTTTCATTGAAATTAGGACAAGTTGGTGGAATGTACAGTGTTGCTCGTACAACCACTATGAAAATAACTTAATAACAGACACCAAAAAACAAAGAAGTTGCTGCAAGGTTTTTTGCTGGTTGCTTCTCGTCTGTGTAAATAGTGTGCAAGCAGGCTGAACCCGATCGTTCCGTAGAATGGAACTCTTTAGTTATTCATACGTCTTTCTCGTGACTGCGACTTCTCGTTCATGATCTAAACTCAAGAAAATCCCACCACAGAGTTAGCTATTACATATGATTGCAGAGAGAATAGTAGAATAGAATACTCTTTGTTGTATAGAGGCCAGGACATCAAGCTACCCCAATGTGTCAAGTGTCTTTGATAGTTTATCAACTTTATAACAAAAGAATAAGGACCATGTTTAATTTGGGAATATTTGACAGTTCGGTATGGCTTGATGTGCTGGTGTCTGTGCTTAGGATACACCTCTGCCGGACCCTTAGGGGAAATCGGCGAAATCAGACCCTTAAATATGGTGAATAATTGATTGTTTATTGCTGTAAATGGGTTTTAAAACGCGTCACAAAATTAAACTAAATTAGTACTAGATGAGGTCGATATTTCTTAGCTGGCTACTCTGAGACGAAATACTGAAACAAACTGAGAGATGACAGTCTCTTATATAAGTTCCAGAGATTATCTTTATTAGATCGATCACATGAGGACCATGCAGTTAAGTGTCTGAGATGGTATTTTGAGGAGAGAACCACACAGACTTGAGTGGACTTGGCCAGCCAGTGCCACATTTGTCAGTAATCATGTAGCTCAGATCATTGGCCATTGTGTAAAGTGTAAACCAAACACTTTCTTTATTTTGTAGTTGAAGCGTTATTTTATTTTATACTCGTGTGTGTTCGTGATCTGTTACGGTTTTAGCAGTAAAGAGGTCAATGACTCTTTAGCAACATGGCGGACGAAAGTCGAGTTGCGAATGCTCAATTTAATGGATTTTTTTGTTTCATTTCAAACTTTGTTTGTCTAAACGTGTCAAAACAATATTTTGTATGCTTTTATTAAGCATTAAGACTTAGTTAGGTAAGCCAAAAAGCTTATAGCATTTTAAAATTTGGTAAAGACACAAATCGACAGAATATCCTATCCTATTTTAATAAAGACAAACTTTATTATAATTTCATGAAAATAATGTACAAGCATTGACTTCTGTGTATATTACTGAACTAAGTAATCATAGGTTATAAAACCTATAATTACTCAGTTAAATTTAACTAACTATTTACACCCACTAAAAAAATCTATAAAATATCCAAACTAACTCAACCTAACAACAAAATACAATTAAAATTCGATTAAATCAATAATGTAAGTATATAATAAGTTAGGTCAGAAGGGTCACCCATCCACGGACCGACCTCGGCAAGCGTAGCTTAACCGTAAAGATCGGCCCTTGCTGCTGTTATCATCTCACTAATAATAATAATTTTATAATTATCTCCTGGAAATCATGCTTTGCAGCAAATAGTCGAGCTATATTCGTGTTTATTTATGTTAATATTTAGTGTAATTAATTCATTATTTAATCATAATTGCCGCGATATCAGCATACAACGTAAAACAGCACTGCAATTTGGAAATAATATATAAAATAAATTTATTAAATTCGTCATGATGGTAGGATTTCTAGACAAGAATGTGTGATGCTACGTGTTACCACGTCATCGTAGGAGGACTCCGAGTGAAGTATGTATTGTGCTTCGTCATAGTAGGAGAACTCCCAGACTAGTATTTCTAGTGCTACGCGGTACCACGTCAGCATAGGAGGACTCTCAGACAAGTATTTCTGGTGCTACGCGGTACGACGTCATCGTAGGAGGACTCCCATACAAGGATTACAAGTACTACGCTCTATGACATCATAGGAGGACTCCCAGACACGGATCACTTGTGCTACGCTCTACGACGTCATGGCAGGAGGACTCCCAGACATGTATTACTGGTGCTACGCGCTACAACGTCATCGTAGGAGGACTCCCAAATAAATGTGGCTGCTGCTACGCGCTACGACGTCATCGCTGGAGGACTCCCAGACAAGGATTACAAGTACTACGCGCTATGACATCATCATAGGAGGACTCCCAGACACGGATCACTTGTGCTACGAGCTACGACGTCGTGGTAGGAGGACTCCTAGCAAGTATTTCTTGTAATACGCGCTATCACGTCATCATGGGAGGACTCCCAGACACGGATTACTTGTGCTACGCGCTACGACGTCATGGTAGGAGGATTTCCAAACAAGTATATCAGGTGCTACGCGCTGCGACGTCATCGCAAGAGGGCTCCTAGACAAGTACGTATGTTGCTACGTGTTAGGACGTCGGTGTTGAAAAATTCCTAGACATATGGTGTTACGCGGTACGACATCGGCTTAGAAGGATTCCCAGACAAGCGTGTGTTGTACTACGTATTATCACGTCAGTATGTATGGTGCTACACTACGTATTCCTAGACAAGAATATAATATGATGCTATGTGTAACAACGTCAGCATAGGAGTATTCCCAGAAATCCCAGATAGGTAAGTATGTTGCTACGCACTACGACGTTAGCGTGAGCAGACTCGCAGACAGAAGTGTGTATGTTGCCAAGCGCTACGACGTCATCGTACGAAGATTCCAAGACAAACTTGTACCGCTCTAATTTATGGTAATCATTTTAAATTACAATATATTCAGTTTCCATAACATTAAATACTCTGAAATGCTGAAAGAAGTACAAAGGGGTATTGTAAAATATATTCACCAGTATACGAAAAACACGGATGTCATATCAAACTATAATAATTGGAACTGACGGGAGCTGTAAGCAAAAAGCCGGCTCACGTTACGTAACAGGACGCGATGGCCTACATTGAATACAGGTCGCAAATCTGTCTATTCGTTAGTAGAACACAACACCGTTAACGGTTTGTGACGTAAAATTAACATCACGCCTGTATGTCCCCGTATGTTTGGACAGAGGTGTACACCCACATTTCACCAGTCACGTGCGTAACGTTTTGATTTTACTAAATAATACCAGTCTATTATTGTATCCCTGCAAGGTAAAGGCCTCTTCTCACACAGAGAAAGCATGAGCGCTGATTCTGACTCTTACTCGAGGTGGTTTGGCGATTTCAGAATGATAATAAGTATAAATACAGGGGGCCTAGTTAAAATCCCTTTTCTGTAAGCGTTAACGCCAACGGACAGACTAAATTCAGTCATATTCTATGACCTAGCACCTATATACTAGCTGACCCGGCAAAGGTTGTTTTGCCATTTTAAGTCAAAAAAAACAAAAATGAAAAAAATGTTTGGGGTGGACCACCCTGGCAACTAACATTGTGGTACGAGAATTTCATATAAGTACTAGCTGACCTAGCAAACATTTTGCCGTATTAATTATTTCTAGGGAATTTGTAGGGTAGAAAAAAAATGTTTGGGGTGGACCACTCTTAACACTTAGGGTATGAAAAATAGTTTACGACCGATTCTCAGACCTACTCGTTATACACAAAATTTCATACAAATCGGTCCTGCGGTTTGTTAACAAAAATTGCGACACGAGAATTTTTTTGTTAATGATTATATATTAGAAGATTTAGATAGATAGAGATGTCCCGTGTCTCCTTTTCAAATATGTAATGCCATAGGTTCTGGCGATTTACACTACAGAAAAGATGTTTGTTTCTGAAGGTTTCTTTACGATGTTTTCCTTCAACAATGTACCTAAGTAATAATAATAAAATAATAATAAAAAGTGTTAATTTCTCACCACAAGCCAAAAAATACAAACAATATTTAAGCAGAAGGCAACTATTTTTGGTTGTGGATCGAAGTGTCAAAAATAAACTTTGAAAGTACATGTGAATTGAATAAGTCACATTGGTACTTGCCCAGGTTTTAACCCACAACCTCGTCCACAAGAGGCGAGGCCTAAACCACTGGGCCATCATGAACCCTTATTATTTTTCTATAATAAAAGTAGCCTTGTTACTCTTTAACACATCAGCTATCGCCAGTGAAATTCCATCTTTGGATGGTTGGCAAAGGATCCACAACCTCGTGCACAAGAGGGCGAGGCCTCAACCACAGGGTAGGGTAACGACATCACGATATTTTTAATTGTAACTGTATTTGTTTTTCTTATTAATTTAGTAAAGAATTTTAAATTTTCGAGCCGTTTGGGGTTGAAACTCTGGTGCCGTGGGGTCCGGTTTAATATACTTTTTAAACATAATTATATCAAAGCGTATCGTTGACGTTTTTCTACTTTGGCCAGAGACATTGAACGAAGTTGACTTGGTTTACTTGCCATTAAACGAAGCAATGACGCCAGTCTTTTGGCCACCTTTTGGGCACTTTACCAGTCGACAGCAATAAGAATAAAATATTCGACACCTTATTATAATTTACTATTACGTTTATTTGGTTAGGATAGCTTATTTTTATGTTTAAATATTAATTTAATATGTGTACGTACTAAAATAAAATAGATTTAGTAAAGTCAATTTATTTATTTCATATATTTCTGATTCATTTTGGATTACTTCGAGTTCGATTACCAAAAAATTGGCTCGCATATATAATTACACCTATATACCAACTATGTTTGGGTCGGCTTCCAGTCTGACCATAAATAGCTGCATACCAGTATTTACATGGAACGACTGCCTATCTAACCTACACAGCCCAGTACCCCTTGGTAAGACTGGTTATCAAACTTTCGGACTTCTGAGTATTACCCGTAACGACTGTCAAAGATCTACAAATGACAGTCGAGACCAACATGGAAGTAGTCACCCATCCACGGACTGTCCTCGGCAAGCGTATTTAAAATAATATTGAAGTGACTTACCAAACATAATTAAATTCAATAGTAAAACAAACAAAAATAGTTACTGTTTTTATTGACATAGGTAGAAAAGAGTTCAAAGTCCTTAAAAATCCATTGTTCACTTTGACCTCAATATGTCCGAGAAATATCGAGCTGTTAAATAAATAAGGTTCTGTATGTGCTCTAAGATATGTCACTTCAATATAAAGTTTCATCGAAATCCATTCAGTAGATATTGTGAGAAACATCCGGTGAAGGGCCCACCCTTCACCGGATGCTTCTCACATGTCTCTCTCTGTTCTGGGGGACTGTCTTTTGTAACCGTTTTTGAAGTTCAAAAAGTGCTGATTCTCAGACTAATTTGAATAAATGAATTTTGATTTTGATTTTAATTTATTTATCTCCACTAACATTCACATTTATAATATTTATTACACTCCATTCCAAATAACACTAGACAAATGTCGTTATAACGAAGTCGTTATTTTCATATCGTCGTTTGACAAGCGACGTGATTTCACGATGAATACAAAGTATTGTATTATGTTTTCCTGCTATTTACAATTAAATTTAAATCCCAAAATGAAATAATTTTAGCAATATAAATCGATATTTGGCCGTTATTTGACTTATCTTATTGTAAATGGAGTATAGGAGTATAATTTTATTGCTCATGGGAACCGAAAATAAAAAGTATCTACCTATGTGTTGGGCTTTAAAAGTTAAAGACAAAAGTAATAAATACTAGAGCTACATACTGATCAAGGCGAATGCATTTTCGAGTCTCCTAATACTGGCATTTTTTGCTTACAAGGAGGCCCCAATCTGGTTTTTTTTTCTTGTTTGGTTACGAAATGAACAATTCTAATTTTATTGGTGGCAGCCCGTGAAATTCAAAATGTCTATGGTTTTTCTCAATTTGCAGCTAAGTATTAGATTGTATGTAATTAAAAAGTTATTCACAAGTGTAGCAAATGTGCTTTTCACGAAGGTTTAAAAATACATATCTACAAAAACAAATCTAATCTAACTTTTTAATTCAAAGTTATGCGATTGAATGACTATTTCATGAACTCATGACATTTGAGCACAAATGGATAAAAGAGACAATAAAAATTCTGTTTGGTCCGATAGTTGGATTACACAAAAATACTGGACACGTATTTTCTCTTTTGTCACGTAAACCTAAAATAACGGCGATATAGTGCGTTGAAATTTCGCGTGACGTCACACCGTGTGCACTTTTTAAGTAAAAGCGACGGCACAAGCCCCTTCTCCTGAACTTTGATGTGCTATATCTTTGCCTCTTTTTTTTATTAGAGTAACCAAAAAATAGGGGTCCAATATTTTTTGGTAATCTAACTGACGGACCAAATGGACTTATTATATTTTACCTAGGACACATCCCTTTTCTAATTTTAAATCCCCGACGCAAAAACGACAGGGTGTTATAAGTTTGACGTGTCTGTGTGTCTGTCTGTGGCATCATAGCTAACGAACAGATAAACCGATTTTGATTTGTTTTTTTTTCGATTGAAAGGTGAATTAGTCGGGAGTGTTCTAAGATTTGTTTAGATAGTTGCATTAATAATATGAAAGATTATATTTCGAGTAAGTAACGATTGATACGGTCGCGAATAACATTTTTCACTAACATGCAACCCAAAAACTGAGTTGAAAATTGAAAAAAACCAAAGAAAAATTGAATTTCTCTGGCTCTGACCCTGGCCTCTACGCATAGGTCGTAATATTAAGTTTAGCGTTCGTTCTATACAAAATTATCATTCTATTTTACTACTTGCGACCAGCGTGTGTATATGACCAGATTTTGAACAAAGAAGCAAAAAGAGTATGTAAACATCGTAGCGGATGACGTTCTGTAGTTTCTGCCTACCCCCGTGGAAAAAAAGCGTGAGTTTACGTATTTATGTTTGTAATTTCTGTATCAATCTATAAATATCAATAAGCAAAATTGCTAACATAGTTTCATTGTAAGTTTCACTAACACTTTTACTTGGAAATATACGGAAATAAATTCCTTTTATTATTATAACTACGTAAATCTATTCGAGAACGTGGTTTTCCCTACAAAGGTATGATTATTTACCTTACATAACTCTATGTAAGTACATAAGCTCCCACGTAGGTCATAAGTACCCGGCGTATCGAGGTTACAGCAAGGGGTGGGGGTGACCTCGTCCGCAGGACAAAATTAGGACAACTCGTTAATAGACCAACACCACGCCAAAAGGCTGTCATTTTTACCTGTACTTCATATTATTTCGCTAATAACTTAGAAGTTTGTTAAGTTACGAGGTACTTAAATTTGTTTATAAGTGTAGTTATAGGGTATTTTAATGTTTTTATCGACGATTATTATGAAAGTATTACAATTACTACTTAACCAGCGGCAATTTTAGGCTTCGCCATAACAAAATTAAGATGGCAATAGGCTGGCCCCCTATTATCTGGGAGTTCAACATAATTGGCGAAATGTGGGTGTTACTATAGGTATATCTCTGCTCATCCCTTCTGAGTAAACAGGCGTGATGTTATGTTGATTTAAAATGATGAATTTCTGATTACTTTTCACAGTTTAAAGTAACAAAACATCAACACGATTGAGATTTAGCCAGCTTAAGCTAAATCTTTAATTTCGTTTGTTACTAACATAGCTATCAAATAAGTAGTGTGTATTACTTACTCGTACATCATATGGATCAGTCTGAAATAAAATATTTTTATTTTATTATTGTCTTTTTTTTAATCTCAACGTTGCCCTGGGGTCGAGGAGCACGTGACTAAATAAAAACACCGCACGGGTCGATTGAAGGTTAAGCTACGCTTGCCGAGGTCAGTCTGTGGATGGGTGACAGTTCGTAACATGTACATACTCCTCCTTGCCTCGGAAAGCACGCCAAGCCGTTAGTCCCGGCTGTCATTTGTACATCTTTGATAGTCAGAAGCCCGAAAGTCTGACAACCAGTCCAACCACGGGGTATCGTGTTGCCCAGTAACTGGGTTGTGGAGGTCAGATAGGCAGTCGCTCCATGTAAAACACTGGTATTCATCTGCGTCTGGTTACTGGTACTGGAAGCCGATCCCAACACAGTTGGGAAAAGGCTAGGCTGATGAAGTTGCCCTGAGGTTCAGAAGCATGTACCAACTGAAGTCATGGAGTTGCATTTATTTGCAGTAAAATGTGGTTACAAAAGTTCTTAAAATGGTAGGTAATATTAGTAGCTTAACATATTTAATCATAACATAATGACATGCAAATTTTGTTATAGACAGATACAATTACATTATTAATTAGATTTTATTGAAAGAATTAAATTGAAAGAATTATTTTATACTATAGAAGGGATTCTCAATTAACCACCTACGTAAAGCCCTTTTGAAGCGAACCATTGAAGTTCTTTAATTTGGTTAGGAATCTTGTTGTAGATCTGGATACACATAGGATAAGTCTGTGTCCCCACCACCCTGTATATTTCTCAATTCACGTTTTGTTGCCACGTGCAGTTTTGTTACCAAGTTTAAATGTGTGGAACTCACTCTGCCGGAAGTGGAGCTAATAAGGTTATCTGTGTTGTCTATGAATACATTGCATAATGCAGTAGCTGTTACTAACCGATGCGTTGCTGACATTTCTTGAGATATTATAGTTTATATTTGTGTGACTCATTTATGTAGGTATCCCAGCATTGTAGACCGGGTTATTTCGCTATTGTAAATAATAGGGTTCCGTTAATATCTATTGCTTTAATCAAGAATCGAACCGTACATCACTATTTGACAATCGAGAATCCGATCGCGACATATTTCATCTTTTAAAATTTTGTTTTTGGGCTGCTAGTTAAGACATTTATTTACTTCCTAAAGAATTACTTATTGTAATCTATACTCTATACTAATATAATTAAGATGTAAAATTTGTTTGTAAGTTTGTTCCTCCCACGACACAGGGTACCTAGTGTGGGGTCTCGAATTACTCTATTCCACACAAATTTGTATTACAATCCATTTGGTGCTTTTAGATCTATTTTTGTGCTTATTATATCTGTAAACTTGTCCTTAATAAATTCTAAACTCTATTCTTAATGAATTCTTGTATGTAGGGGGTAATCTCCAAAACTCGTGATCCAATTCTAAAAATGTTTTCACTGTCAGGAAGCTATATTATTTTTGAGTGCTATAGGCAATTTTTTTTTAAGACTACGCTTTAAATTGTGTTTCCGCGTGAATTTCGCACTTTTCCCTGCGAACTTTACGCAGGGAAAAGTGCGAAATTCACGCGGATGAAGTCGCGGGCGAAGTGCTTGTCTTAATATATATAAATTACGTGTCACGTTGTTTGTCCGCTATGGACTCCTTAACTACTGAACCGATTTGTATAAAGTTTTACACACGCTGTGTGTTTTGGTCAAACTTAAAAGATAGGACAGTTTTATTTCGATTATTGACCTAAATATATTTTTAATTGCAAATTAATTGTTTTCCTGTAATAAGTTCTATACATTTCTAACAGATAGCAGTGTAACTTAACTTTTGAGGCGGTACAAAGTTCGCCAGGATAGCTAGTTATAATATAAAACTAACTACATATATACCATATACACAAAATCAAAATAAAATAAAAAGCCGACCAAGACATCTTCTAAACTATGTTATTATATCTTTAGTGGTTAAAACCAAAGACAACTAGTGCTTTATGCCTGTATACAATAAGGATTGTTATCGTATACAACCTCTACCGTATCTATAAATAGGACTAGCTGAGCCCGCGACTTTGTATCCTTGTTATTTAACAAAACATGGCTTTTCGTTTTATGCGCAGAACCCTAATAGGGTAGTGTCCTTAAAACTTCAAATTGGTCCAAAAATTGGATTACTCAAAAATACTGGACACGTATTTTTTTCTTTTGTCACGTAAACTAAAAATGACGACGATATAGTGCATTGAAATTGCGCGTGACGTCACGCCCCTTTTCCTGAACTTTGATGTGCTATATCATTGTCACTTTTTTTAAGAGCAAAACATACGCATCCAATATTTTTGGTAATCTTACTGACGGACTATTCTCTTTCTAAAATAAAAGTAGTTAGATACTCCTTATCACATCAGCTATCCCCCGTCAAAATTTGTCGAGCCATTGTTTGAACAAACAAATAGACAGACAAAAATTTCAAAAATTGTTTTCTTTGTTAAAAGTACCGTATACCGTAAAAAGCTGTTCTTATGACGTTACAAACAGACACTACAATTTTATTAATGAGTTTAGATATATGTAGTTATTATAGACGTATTCCCATAGACGTGTCTTTGTGGACTATTGTATTTATATCTGACACCTGTGTATATTTCATATCCTGCGAATAAATGTCTTTGTTTTCGAGTCTAAGGAGTTTCCTTTCGTCCCTGGTACCCGGTATCGTTGGTGCCTCTTGAATAAAAGAAATAGTCCTTATCATGACATCACAAATTCTTATCACGCTTTTGTACATTACCTCGTTGGTATCGTAAGCAATATTGCTAAGCACGAGGTCGTGGGTTCGACTCACGGGTCGGTCAAAGTGTTAATGATATTTTCCGTCTGGGATGGTTCAGTAGTCTGAATTCGTGCCCGGTTCATGGCAATAGGCCTCGCTCCCATTACATGGGACTTAAACATAACTGACGAATTATTTTTGTGTCGGCCTCCAGTCTAACCGGATCCAACTAAATACCAGTATTTCACATGTGGCGACTGTTTATCTGGCGTCTAAAATCCAGTTACTGGGTATCACGATACCCTTAGCTAGTCTTAGCTAAGGGTATCGTGATACCCAGTAACTGGATTTTAAAACTGACACCAAAACCTTGAAAACCTGACCATCAGTCGATGGTTTTCAAGGTTTTGGTGTCAGTTTTAGCCTGTTTAGTATTGTGTCGTTGTGTGCCTGAGCCTGTGCTGAATAACATGTTTTTCTTTCTTTCTTTCTCGGCAACATTATCATCAGCAACGATCATTTACGAGATATGTAGACCTACTTACTTACCGTTAGGGATGATACCTACCTATGTAAGGAATTTATAATAAGCTGCCAAACTGCCTGAAGAGCCTTGACTTCAACAAATTTAAAAGAAAATTATTTGAATTCCTAATAAGCAAATGTTATTATTCATCAAAAGAATTCCTAGATGACAGAAATGTATAATGTATAAGAAGTGTATAATTCTATAATTGTATAAGCATAATTAGTTACTTAAGGGATTAGTTCTTTAAGATCAAAAATTTGTACACCAGAAATGGTAGAATATAAGAAACTTAATATAACGTTAACATCTATTGTACTATATTCTGACAAATAAATCTTTCTTTCTTTCTTTAAGTAATTATTATTTCCCTTTAAAAATGAAGACGACAGATGACAGCGATGCGGAGGAGTACTTTGACCCCTGTCTTGGTCGGTTTTTTTTATTTTATTTCGTTTTTGTTAAATGTATATACAAAGACAGTAGTGAGTTAGTTAGTGTGTAGTTAATTTTATGTCATAATTGTGTATATCTAAATAATTTCCATTTTATTTTAAACACCTTTTAAAAACCTAATTTCTGCTTGTAGCCCTCTTGAGATTTCTGATCCTTAGATATCGTAGCTTACTGAAATACCATCCATACTATTTTAGTATAGTTTAGTAGACAAGTGTGCCTAGCACGAATGCTTATTGTAAACGTAACATAAATTCGAATGTTTATAAAATTGAAAATACTTGTTTTGCACACGGACAATTGTCGAGGTTGTGGGTTCAAACCTGGGCAAGCGAGGTTGTGGGTTCAAACCTGGGCAAGTACCAATGTGAGTTTTTCAATTCATATGTACTTTCTAAGTTTATCTTGGACATCACTGACATCGGTGAAGGAAAACATCGTGAGGAAACCTGGACTTATATAATTAATATAAGTCTGAAATCGCCAACCCGTCTTGAGCAAGCGTGGTGATTAATGCTCATGCCTTCTCTGTATGAGAAGAGGCCTTTGCCCTGCAGTGGGACAGTAATAGGCTGGTACTACTACTACTACACGGACATTTATCATATCAGTTAGTCTGTCAAATCAGTGATCTGACATCTCATACTCATGCCTGGGATGGACAGCTCCACACACGCTCACTTCACCTATATTTTCACTTGGAGATTTAAACAGAACACTTAGCTGTGCAGTTCTGTTTCCTCATAAATTGAAACCAACATGATATGGGACAGTAGGTTATATTTAAGATTTGTGACGTTATCGTAAAGTGGTGGTGCTAAGGTCTAGTGTCGTCTGCCCATCGTGTTCACATCGGACTACCACCACATCCAACCTTATACTGATACTGTTATCCTACGTCATCCCACTGTTGGGCTTAAGCCTCTCCCCATGACTTCCAGTAGTTTCGATCCAGGGCTAATGTGGGCCACTGGTAGTTGGATTTGTCCAGCTCGTCGTACCATCTTCGACGACCAATGTGGTGCGGTGGGCGAAGGTCCGCCTGCGACGCACTAGGTTGCGGGTTCGATTCCAGCCTTGAGACAAATGTTTCTACAAAGATTTGTTCCAGGTGTTCTGGGTGTTTGCTATGTATAATAAAAAATATCTATCTATCTAATGTATTGTATTAAGTATATCAGTCATCTAGTACCCATAACACAAGCTCTGCTTAGCTTGGGGCTAGATGATGCTGTGTGGATTGTCCAGCATTATTTATTTATTTATCTTCTATGAGGTCTGCAGCAACGCCTTTTAGTGTCAGGGCCCCAGAAAATGGTTTATTTTGGCCCTCAGTTCACTGGGCATGCGGCACACGTGACCAGTCCAACCTTATGATTGAATTTGAATAAATTAGAAGTATTTTTGTTCGCTCTATTTTTAAGGCAACAAAAATATTTCGCGGGAGAAGAAATTTATTTCAAGTAGAAACAATTATCTCAACCATTTTCCTTGTAACATGAAATTAGATTTTATTTTCAACAACCGAAATATACAAGTATTTGTATAGGCATGTTGGTATCATTCCCTGAATGTTTATTTAACATAATATGATCACGCCTCTTTTCCCCAAAGGGCTAGGCAGAGGGGTCCCCACAGTACACCCACATTTCGCCAGATTGCAGTCCCATATAAGGAGGCGATAGTTGTGCCGTCAACTGGGCACAAATCCCACCACCGGGCTGTTACAGAAAAAAACAGAGTTAAATACCTAATGATACTTTGCCCTACGTGGCTATCGAACCCAGGACCTCGTCCTAAGCAATAGCGCTTGCGAAAACAAGCAAAAAGCTCATGTTCTAGTTTTTTGTCATGTGTCGTCAGATCCTATTTAAGACCCCGTCAGCCCCACTAAGTGATGAAATAACTAGGAAAGCATCGGAAAATGTCTTTTCTATTTATCTATTTTGTTAGGGAAAATAAACAATTGTATAACACTTTATATTATCTACATCTCTAAGTTAGAAAAATGTTTGTTATTCACATATATACAATTATACTATAAAACTAACTATATACATAATATTTACTAAAACAAAAAAAAATAAAAAAAGCCGACAAGGACACTCAGGCGTCAAAGTATTCCTCCGCATCGCTGTCATCTGGAAACGTGCCCAAAAGACTGGCAGCATTGCCACGTTGGATGGCAATACTAATTCTTTGGGCAAAGAATGAGCCAGCCCTCTGGTCACGCGAAGTGTCGATCAGACGTCGATAAATTTCTTTATAAAGATGACAAGTTAGAAAATAATTTACAGTCAGTAATTAAATAATACTTAAAAAAATATTAATTATAATTATAGTAATAATTATAGTAATAACTGGCAACTCTAAGCATGTCATGTCGTCCGTAAATTTTTCCTCCAATTAATTTCTGAATTTTATCTGTTTATACCAGTGTGAGTACCACAAATTGCATCCACAACCAAACAAAACCAAAATAAATTAATGTAAATAGTAGAAAACACAAAAAATGATACCTGTAAAATATACGAAAACCTATAAATATGTAAGCAGTCCGACAGGTGACAGATGTCACACAAAATACAATACAAATTTACAAAACTGACGATGATGAAATAAAATGCTAACAAGAGCAGCAAAGCGACGCGCACGCCCACCATCCCCGGACTCGCCGCTCAGCTCCGCCTCGCCGCCGCCGGACCTTGGATCACCAGTGACACCGACGGTTGCAGCCGCGTCGAGCTCGAGCGACGAGTATTTTTCTCCACCGACGTCGCCAACACCTGTACGTCGGCAGGGGAGAGGCCGGCCACCGAAGAGCTTGGGATCCAGGGGCCAACCGGCCCCGAGCCAGGTCCCCGCTACCGGTGGTTGTGTGCAGCGCATGAGATGGACTCAGTCTATGAACGAGAACGTCATGCGCGCATATTACGGGTCTACAGAGGGGGGAACTAACCTCACTGCGTACCGTGCTAGGATGCTGTCTCTGTTTCAGGTATTGGAACCAACCGTTAACGTCTCGGCCCAACGACTGTCGGATCAGGTGCGGGTTATTCAACGTAACCACAGGTTGGACGATACCGCACTTGATAGGCTGCGTTCAGAGGTGCTGAACAACCACATCGTCTTGACTTCGACACAGACCGCGGTACAAGCGCCAATTATTAACGCAACACCGTCGCCGTCCAACCATGTCAGTGAAGAAGCAGATGATAGGGTTGTCACAGTAAGTAGCCAGTGCAATGAAAAACTGAGGAGCGCATTGGAGGATGCGCTTCGTGAGTATAGGTCCACACCGACCGAACTTAGACCCCGGTTACCAAGGCTGCCTATGCACAAAAAAAATAGAGCGCTGGTGTGTGCCTTGGATTCACTGCTTAAGGATTTATTCGAGAGCAGCGGAGACCTCGTCGATACACATTCAATCTTGTATTGCGCGGCTGTTGCGGCATGTCGTTTAGCTAACGTCAAGTTTCCAAATAATGACGTAGCTATTCGACCAAAACCAGCTGTACCAGCCTGGCAAAGCAGGATTGAGCGCCGTATCGATGGGGCCAGGGTGCTCATCGGCAAACTATACTGCTTCAGGGAGGGCAATACAAGACCTCGAGTGATGCGCTTTGTGAGGCGGGCTTTTGCGGGGACTGGAATCAGTCCTCGCGAATACATGTCCCGCATTGTAGAGCGCATCGACTTCCTGAAGCAGAAAGTTTGTGCATGGGCGAACCGTATTCGGCGGTATAAGCGGCGGGTTGACCGGTACTCACAGAATCGCATGTTCCAGAGCGATGAGAGGTGGGTATACAGAGCTTGGGAGCGACCTGAACAGGATGTGGCGGACGTGCACCGCCCGGATGATACAACCACGAATGCATTCTGGCGTAACATCTGGTCGGTGCCCGTCTGTCACACTGAGGCTCACTGGATGCGTGACGTCGAACGCGTGTGTGAAACCATAACAGAAATGGAAAAAATTATTATAACACCATTAGACGTGACCACAGCAGTTCGTCCGTTACCGAACTGGAAAGCACCGGGACCGGACGGACTGCATAATTTCTGGCTAAAATGGCTTGGTAGTTCACACACGCGCTTGGCATCACAATTCCAGTCATGTTTAGAGTCTGGTTCGCTACCCCAGTTTCTCACAACTGGTATTACTCACCTGCTCTATAAATCAGGTAGTACCACGGAACCCAAGAATTATAGACCGATCACATGTTTGTCGACGGTTTATAAACTTCTTACATCCATTTTGAGAGCTAAAATTGCCCAACATATAGTTGGTAATTCTATCATGTCTGCCTCTCAAAATGGATGTAGGAACGGGTCCCGTGGTACTAAGGAGCTACTCCTCATAGACATGGCCATTAGCCAACAGGTTCGTCGATCCCACAAGGATTTGTCGACATGTTGGATAGATTACAAGAAGGCGTACGACTCTGTGCCGCATGCATGGCTTATGAGGGTGTTGGAGTTGTACAAAATAGATGCAACTCTACGCACCTTTCTTGAGTCATGTATGGGGCAATGGAGGACGGTCCTTCGATATCCAGGATGTAGGCAAATTCAAGGGAATGATGAACCTATATGGATTAAACGGGGAATATTCCAGGGCGATAGTTTGAGTCCCCTTTGGTTTTGCTTAGCCCTGAATCCGCTAAGCACATTGCTGGAGGATTCAGGTCTAGGCTATCGGTTGCGAAGAGGTGGTCAGGTCATATCCCACCTCCTTTACATGGATGTCCTAAAACTCTTTGCCCCCAACAATTTACAACTGATGGAACTACTGAAAATAACTGAAAGTTTCAGTAGTACCATCAGGATGGAATTTGGTGTGGACAAATGTGCGGTCATGCATGTAAAGCGAGGGGAGATTGTGGAATCCGAGGGTATTCAACTTTCGGATTCCATACAGCTTAGATCCCTCTCCTCATCCGATAACTATAAGTATTTGGGTATGTCGGAAGCGTTAGGCATTAATGTTACTGACATGAAGCAATCGCTGAAGGAGCGCTTCTTTGGCCGCCTGAAAAAGGTTTTAAATAGCCTTTTATCAGGCGGAAATAAGGTGCGCGCCTTCAACGGTTGGGTCATGCCGGTTTTAATGTACTCTTTCGGCATACTCAAATGGACTCAGACCGAACTCGACGCCCTGGATAGAAGGGTCCGTACACTGCTGACCGCAAACCGGATGCATCACCCACGATCATCGGTAATGAGGTTGTACATCCCGCGGAAATGCGGAGGTCGAGGCTTCTTAAATGCTAAGACACTCTACAACCGCGAGGTGTACAACCTCAGGGATTATTTTTTAAAAACCGAAGTGGGTATGCATCGGGATGTGGTCGCAGTGGACAAGGGACTCACCCCGCTGTCCATGGCTAAAGAGAACTGGCGCAAACCTGTAGTGCTTACTACCGATGACCGCAAGCAGGTATGGCAAAGCAAGGAGCTTCACGGGCGCTTCTATCGGGCTCTTCATGGGCCCGATGTGGATTTCATAGCGTCCGTATCCTGGCTACGATTCGGTGACCTCTTTGGGGAAACTGAAGGTTTCGTATGTGCGATTATGGACGAAGTTATTCTGACGAACAACTACCGGAAACATATTATGAAGGACGGGACGGTTGACATGTGTCGGGCATGCCACCGTCCGGGTGAGTCCATCAGACATATTATTTCTGGTTGTTCTCGTCTGGCTAACGGCGAATACTTGCACAGACATAACCAAGTGGCCAGGATTATCCATCAGCAACTTGCTTTGAGGTACAAACTTGTGGAATCTGAGGTACCGTACTACAAGTATGTGCCCGACCCAGTTCTCGAAGATGACCATGTCACATTGTACTGGGATCGGTCTATCATTACTGACAGGACTATTGTTGCCAATAAGCCTGACATAGTAGTGATAGACCGATTAGCGCGCCGCGCAATGATAGTGGATGTCACCATCCCACATGACGAGAACCTCGTGAAAGCCGAGAAAGAAAAACAGATTAAATATCTTGACTTAGCACACGAGGTTGTCGACATGTGGAATGTGGACTCGGCTGTCATTGTACCGATCGTAGTTACGGCCAATGGCCTACTGGCTAAAAGCCTTGACGACCACCTGTCGAGGCTTTCGTTACATGGTTGGATCAAAGGCCTGATACAGAAGGCAGTACTCCTCGATACGGCTCGCATTGTGAGGAGGTTCCTGTCTCTGCAACCCTAACCGCCGGTAGCTTGGACCCTGCTCCTGCCATCGGTGGACTACTATTTTTTATATTTTTAAATGTTTTTGTATTTTTTATATTTAAATATTTAAAAATGTAATTTATATGTTTATACCAAGAATAAAGAGAATAGTAATAAATAATTAATTTTACATTCCACTATCTGCGCCCGCGGAAACATGGGTTTTCATTTTTTGCGCGGAATCCTTATTCTTTTTCTTAAATAAAAATATCACATAGCTATCTATCAAAGTCAGTGAAATTCCTGTGAAAATTGGTTTAGCTGTTTCGGAAATTACCTCAAACAAACAGACGGATAAAAAATTTAAAGATTGTTTTTTTGGTTTAACTATCGTATAAACTTTCATATGCACGTACAAAAAAAGCTGTTATTGAGACATTACAAACAGACACTTAAATTTAATTTATTTGCATAGATGGATAGAATAGATGCATACATATTTATTTGTATAGATAAGTATGCACAACAGTATAACAGTTAATTTATATCGTACTTCACTGCTTGAACTTGGCTTGACACGCTGCGATATTACTGTAATATATTCCTTCTGCAATTGAGGTAACTTAAAAATGAAAAAAAAAAAAAAAAAACCTCGTACCTCGTAGTACAAAAAATAAAAAAATAAGACCTTAAACAATCTAAACTAACAAAATCTAAATGTACCTAAATATAATCTGAACTAATATCAAAAATAAAGACGAAAGATTCGATTGTTTGTATGTTTGTTAGTAATGGATAAACTTTTATTTTGTTTTAATCTCAAACTCAAAAACTACTTAACCAATTGTAACCCTAAAGTGCTATATACATATATTATATTTTTTGAACACGTAGCGACGACTCTACGCACACACTCTCACCACTCCTTTTCACACTAACCCCTGCTTGTAATTTTTCCTCTTAATTTACTTACTTACATGTGTGTAAGCGTTACAGGGGACGAATGGCTGACCCCAAAAAAACAAAACAAAGATTATCCATTACTAACAAACAAACAAGCAAACAAACAAATCTTTCCTCTTCTTTCCGTCCGCGTAGAATCCGATGGTATTTTTTGCGCGGATTTCTAATACTTTTTTTTAAACAAAGGTTTCCTAAGTTACTCTTTATAACATCAGCTATCTGCCAGTAAAAACCCGTCAGAATCGCCCCCTCAGCATTCTCATCTCAGCTTTATTCCAAAGTAAAAATCTAAAATAGGTACTAAGGAGGTATTGATAGAAGTATCATCGATATAATATATTTTTGTTGTTGTGTCTTACTCGTAGAAGTAAATTCTGCATATAGATACCTACATACGCATTAGTTACTATCCTGACTCATGTTTTGAAAAAAAAAAAAACTTGTTACTCCCAATGTAGGGTACAAGCTAAACAATAACAGTCGCACGTGTCGATTGAAGGCTAAGCTACGCTTGCTGAGATCGGTCCGTCTATGGGTTCAACCACAAACCTGTAGAAGCGTCCCACCCATCCATTACATACCGATAATCTCTGTGCTGCAGAAAGCACGTTAAGCTGTTACCACTATGGTACAGGCTGTCGTTCACTTACCTTTGACAGTCGGAACGGGTGGTCAGACGACAACAAGTCTGACCAAAGAGTGACGT
This sequence comes from Phlogophora meticulosa, assembly GCA_905147745.2. Classification (NCBI taxonomy): domain Eukaryota; kingdom Metazoa; phylum Arthropoda; class Insecta; order Lepidoptera; family Noctuidae; genus Phlogophora; species Phlogophora meticulosa. The sequence goes on along the minus strand of LR990530.1, from coordinate 15,595,476 downwards.
TTAATTAAGTAACAGGGTTGTGAAAGTCAGATAAGAAATCACTCCGTCTAAAATCACCTGCGACTCGCCAAACTTGTAGCCCCCAACATATTTAAGAAAAGGATATGCAGATGACTGAATTCTTAATCGCACCTGCCTCGTTGGTCTTCTGGACGCGAACGCTACTGCTGAGCATCAGGGTCTGCGATTGATTCCCGGATCGGTGAATGTATTATTAGGTTTTTCCATCTGTATATACGTATTGGTGACGTTTTCTAAAATGAAACTTAGATCGATTTATCGCCCCCGAAATCCCCTGCATACTAAATTCCATGAAAATCGTTGGAGCCATTTCCGAGATTCAGATTATGTACATAAATACATACCTATGTATATACAAGAATTGCTCGTTTATAGATATTATTACATATTAAGTGATTAATCACAAATTCAGCTCTATGAATCATTATAAAAGAAGTTTCAAATATTGTGAAATATTAAAGACGTAAGTATTATTCTTACTTGTTGCATAACATTCCCCAACAGATGGTGGATGTGCCAAATTGGCTCAAATTATATTGAGAAGGAAACGAATACATCCGCAGCCTGTACTTACGTGCGCCATGCACAATGCATGTGTGGCGGTGTGATTGGCCCGCGCGCACTCGAGTAGATTTCTGCATTGTGCAACCCGGACAAAACATATTTTGTTCATTTTCAGATAGTGGCGAAGGCATCTACGTCATATTATAAGATAATGAGTCGAGTTATCTTAAAGTTGAAGTAATTAATTTAGACTCACGACATGCTTTTTTAAATTGCCGCCAATTTATAAAAACTAAAGGTCCCTCAGTGGTTGGAATTCATCTATTTTAGCTTTCTTTACTCCTTCTCCACAAGTATAAACTTGAATTACAAATATCACCCTCCACAGTGCGCGCGATATTCTTAAAAAAGGATCGGGAGTTTTCGCTTCACTTATTCGTGTATAGATAAATGACATAATAATATGAGTTCAATGTCCATCTACAGCTTCCCAAAGAGGCTTTATTCGACATTTAAGTAAGTGCATTTTTAATCGACAACATTTCGTAAAACTGGCCAGTTCTATAAATTAACAGTGTGACCCTCGTCTTGTTGATCTATGTTAGGGAACCTGAGAGGATTTGGACATTTAGCATCCAAAGCATATCGTGGTATAGAAAAATTAGGAAGAGTTTTTATACACATACATAAATTCACGTTTTTTTTCAATGAGGGTAGGAAGAAGCTTCTGAACGCCATCTGCTACGATCCTTACATACTCTTTTTTCTTCGTTTATGTTCGTATATCTATGTGGCTAGCTCGAATTCTTGACGTAAGACTAGCGTCAATTCGAACGATTTCAAAAAAAGATCTCTTGGATTTTAATATTCGTTGATTTTTCAAACTTTATTTATATCTATAGATACTCATTGTGCTTGCCCTATTTTTTTAATCTATTTATTAATTTTATTTTATTTTATTAATTTTAAATCGTTCGATTTGAAGTTAGGTCTACGTGAAATCGAACTAGAGCCTCTGGTCATACGACTCAACGGTTGCCAGTGCTACGAACCTGACCTTTCTGAAGAGAATCACCAATAAGGTCGATGTGTCCTTCTTGGGCCTCCCCTCCCGGCGTTTCCACTCATAATCTACGGTAGATACTACGGAGGAAATATTGTGCTGCAATTCATGAGTATCTGATCCAACTGGTCTTTTCCATTCACCTAGTCCGTGATCTAGATCCACCAAACAAAAGTAACAATCATGAACACTACGCTCGCATGCACTCTCGGACTAACTGCCAATATCAATAACGTATCTCAATCTTAATCTAGAGAACGATCGTTCTTTGTAACCAATCAATTGCCGAGTTTGCAGTCTGTAACCTTAAGAGGGCGAATCAGAAGCAGCAGTTTAAGATCTTTATCAGATCTTTAGAAGTAGATTGAGGTGAGGATTGAGATATGGAAATTGGCAGTTAGTCAGCTAATCTCGACACGACTGACTAAAGTTTTGTTAGTATTTATTTGAACGACTCTTCTTTCAAAAGTGCCTTTTTAACGGTCTTATTCAAATAAATTACTTGCCTTTGACTTTAATAGAAGAAGTATCGCACCTGTATGGCATAGCTATGTCCTTTTTTTATTAATAACAGTTACATTTGACCAAGTTCGGTTAAACATTAACAGCCACGGGTCGTTCGAAGGTCAAGCTACGCTTGCCAAGGTCAGTGCGTTGATTGGAGACCCCTACATACCTACCTCGGAAAGCTCCATAAGACGTTGGGCCCGGCTGTCATATGTAGAGCTTTGTCAGTCGTTACTGGTAGTCAGAAGCCTGAAAGCCTGGCAACTAGTCTAACCAAAGGATATCGTGTTACCCAGTAACTGGGTTGTGGAGTTCCGTTAGGCAGTCGTAGTCCGTGTAAAACAATGGTACTCATCTGCATCCAGTTAGACTGGAAGCCGACCCCAACATAGTTGGGAATAGGCCAGGCAGATGATGATTTGCCCAATTACACAAGTAATTGGATTCCATTGAAAATTACAATTTAAATTCATTAAAAACTGCATTACTATTTAAATAAGATAAATTAAATGACCATCTATCTAAAATAACATCACACCACACTGGAAGGATTGTTGCACAACTATAAAGCTGAATATAAACATACAAAGTATTGGTGTCACCGGGCGGCGGCCATTTTGAAATACCAACCGTCATTATGAAGTTCCAAACTCGAGAAACTTTTCAACGAGAATTATAGTTAGGTTAAACGCAATGCAATGAATCGTAGGCAACCGTAGCAACCGGGATTTTATGTCAAAAGCTAGCTTTTTATGACTAAAACCATTAATTTAACCAATTAATTTCATATTTTTTTTGAGATTTTTCGTTAAGTACCAATTTCCAAGCAGTAGGTAACCCTGTGATTATTAATTGTATTTTATTTTTCATGTATTACCTAATTGTTATTTCAATAATGTAGTACATGGGTAAAAAATACATAGATTAATTATAGAGAATATTGTGCTTCTATGACCGAATATGACCACCCCATTTCATCCCGTGGGTGTCGTATGAGGCGACTAAGGGAGTTTTTCAGACCTGGTGCAAAATATTAAGCACTCTAGGTCACCCGCACGGTGGCGGGTATACCACCAACGATAGCATTCCCAAGGAGGGTTGGTGTCAGGCAGGCGGCCGACTATAAAAACTATGCCAAAACAACAGCAGCATGAATAGTACAAAAGATATGTTGCACGATAGGGCTAGGGCGTACCCCACAGGCGACGCGCAGGAGCAGCACCCGGCCCCTGCGGGAAATGGACAAGGGTTGTCGCACCAAAACGGGCGGGTGCGACGTAAGATGCAAGCTCGGAGAGAAAGAGAAGTAAGGCTGAGGTATGCAAGTTGGAATATAGGTACGATGACTGGAAGAGGAAGAGAGTTAGCAGATGTTCTTAAAAGGCGACGGATAAATATAGCGTGTCTGCAAGAAACAAAGTGGAAGGGGGCGAAAGCTAGAGAGATAGGAGAAGGATATAAGTTTTACTACTGTGGAAGCGATGGCAAGCGAAATGGTGTGGGTATAGTTCTGGATAGCGAGCTAAAAGAATGTGTGGTAGATGTAAATAGAATGAGTGATAGAGTAATTGCTGTCAAAGTGATTGTGAAGGGTCTGGTATTAAAGGTAGTGAGCGTGTATGCACCCCAATCAGGATGTGAGGATAGTATAAAAGATAAATTTTGGGAGGACTTTGATTGTGTGATGAGAGATGTGCAAGAGAGTGAAGAAGTGTATGTAGGGGGTGATTTTAACGGGCATGTTGGAAAGCTGAACGTTGGGTATGAGAGAGTGCATGGTGGTTGGGGGTACGGAAACCGTAACAATGACGGTGAGGCACTACTGCAAGCTGCTACTGCATTCGACCTGGCAATAACAAACACGTGGTTTGAGAAGAAAGACGAGCACCTGATCACATATAAAAGTGGCCACCACGCGACACAAATCGACTACTTCCTGGTAAAAAGGAGTAGTCTGATTTCTGTCAAAAACTGTAAAGTGCTGCCAGGCGAAGCATTAGTCTCACAACACAGGTTGGTAGTTATGCAGGTTAAAGTAAGTGTGTCCGCCAGAAATAACAAAGAACGGCCCCCACCAAAAACTAGATGGTGTATGTTAGAAAATGAGGAGTGTTCAGGTTTGTTTAAAAATCAAGTTGTGGATAAAATGATTGATATGAAGGATATGGAGGGAAAGTCTGTGAATGATTGTTGGAATGAGATGGCAGATTGTATAAAAAGAGTAGCAAAAGACGTATTCGGAGAATCGAAAGGGAAAGGTGTAATAGATAAGGATACATGGTGGTGGAATGAAGAAGTGCAAAAGTTACTTAAACAGAAAAAAGTTGCGTTTAAAGAATGGCAGGGTGTAGAAAACGGGAACGATAGTTTGAAAGAAGAAAAGAATATAATATACAAAGAATGGAAGAGGAAAGCAAAACAGGCGGTAGCAGTCGCTAGGGCTAAGGCACAGGAGAAGTTGTATAACTCACTGGATAGCCCTAGGGGCCAGAAGGAACTCTATCGGATTACGAAAGCAAGGGAAAAAAGGGCAAAAGATATAACGCATATAAAATGTATGAAAGATGATGCTGGTAAGGTTCTGTGTGAAGATGATGAAATAAAACTGCGATGGAAGGTCTACTTTGATAGGTTAATGAACGAGGAGAATGAATGGAATGGTATGCTTCAAGAGACACAGGTAAATATGGGTTTGGTGAGAGAAATTAGCATGGATGAAGTTAGGAATGCAGTTAGAAGTATGAAAAATGGAAAAGCTATGGGCCCAGATGATATACCAGCAGAAGTATGGAAGGTATTAAAAGAAGATGGATGTATGTGGCTGACTTTATTCTTCAATAAGTTGTTGCATGAGGAAGTGATCCCACAAGAGTGGTGCAATAGTTCACTAGTGCCCATCTTCAAAAATAAAGGGGACGTACAGGACTGCAACAACTATCGAGGGATAAAGCTCCTGTCACATAGTATGAAAGTATGGGAGAAGGTGATAGAGAAAAGATTGCGAGAGGAGAGTGAAATTACCCCAAGTCAATTTGGGTTTATGCCAGGTCGAGGAACAATGGACGCCACCTTTGCACTCCGCCAGCTGTGTGAGAAATACAGACGTGCACATAAGAACTTGCACATGGTGTTCATTGATCTGGAGAAAGCGTATGATAGGGTGCCCCGGGAGGTGTTGTGGTGGGCCGTGAAAGAGAAAGGTGTGCCTGGGAAGTATGTGGAGTTAATTCGTGCAATGTACAGCCGGTCTAGGACGTATGTCCGATCGGCTGCTGGCAACACCGACAAGTTCAGTGTGGCTGTAGGACTGCACCAAGGGTCGGCATTAAGCCCTTACCTCTTCTTGTTGATAATGGACGCTCTGACGTCGGACATACAGGAAGAGGCACCCTGGTGCATGTTATTTGCCGACGACATTGTTCTTGTCGGTGAAGATGGACTTGAGATCCAGAGCAGACTGGAGAAATGGCAACAGAGGCTGGAGAGTGTGGGCTTGAAAATCAGCAGAACCAAAACTGAATATATGTTCTGCGATTTCGGCGGTCTCTCCAGTCCTGAAGCAATGTCGCTTAACAGCGTGCTTCTCCCGGTCTGTTCCGACTTTCGGTATCTCGGTTCACTCGTGCAAAGTGACGGAGAAATAGATCGGGCTGTCAAGCACCGAATTAACATAGGGTGGATGAAATGGCGGCAGGTAACGGGAACAACCTGTGACCCCCATATTCCCCTTAAACTTAAGGGGAAGATTTACAAAACAATGGTTAGACCTGCTGTCTTGTATGGATCAGAATGTTGGGCCGCAAAAGGCATGAATGAAAGGCAGTTACATGCAGCTGAGATGAGAATGCTGAGGGGGATGTGTGGTGTTACGCGAATGGATAGAATAAGAAATGAGTATGTAAGAGGAAGTCTGAAAGTGGCGCCTGTGACCGAAATCGGTTGTCATGGTATGGGCATGTGATGCGAAGGAATGAGGACCATGTTGTGAGGAAAGTTTTGAGTATGAATGTGCAGGGTTACATGAGTAGAGGAAGACCAAAGAAAAGATGGATGGATTGTGTGAAAGAGGATATGGCAAGAAAAGAGGTGACCCATGAGATGACGGCAAATAGAGATGTATGGAAGAAGAAAACATGCTGCGCCGACCCCAAATAAATTGGGATAAGGGCAGGAGGATGATTGTGCTTCTATGACTCGCCGTATTATTACTTTCCTTGACCTGTCTACTGTCTCTTGTTTTATCTACTCTAATTGATGAAAACCTATAACAGGCTTTCCTTCACTAAAGTTTTTACTTACCATCTGTATCCTAACTGTAAGTTTTCTAAAGAAAATTAAAAAAAAAATGTTTGGAAATACAATAGACAAAAAATATGTACAGATGCCAGCTATCCCAATCTGTCTAATTCTCCCAATACAAAATGAACCTTATTATTTTGCAATAAATTTGAAAAAATATCAAAACAAATTGTCAGGAGCAAAAAGGAACGAATAACCTTCAAAAATATAGGTTCTTAAATGACCTAAGAGGACTTATAAATAACCTTTCCTCAACCAGCTCCTAAGGCGTTAAACACAATAAAACTGGACGCTACGTAACCGTAACGTAACTTCAATGGCAAATGACGTCATTCAGCATAGTCTGCCCACTTAGCGCTACACTGCCCACGCAAACTGCGTCCTTTTACAAGTTCAGAAGATTAAACAGTGGGCTTCATGAGTAGGATATTAATAAACAGTTATTTTCTATAAGCAAGTATGTCTATTGTCAATTTGTTTTATGGGGTTTGTCTTTGGATGGATGGATAGAGCATGGTGAAATGATGTACCGGGTGAAATTCTATCAGCTGGAAGAAAAAAGTTGTTTTAGGGTTCCGTAACGGACTCAAAGGGTGGTTTAAGAACTTTATTTCCTCATAAGAATGAAAAATAATTCACTTACTGCGAAACAAGATTTATAATCTATGTTTAAATGACAATCGCACAGAAACAATACTTTTAGCGAGTAGGCACACAACTCACACAACCCAATGAACAAAAGGAAAATAGGAGCCGTTGTCCTATTTGTTTGTCAATACCCTTTTTCTCAGGAACTCCTGGAGGTATCAAGTTGAAACTATGTAATACCAAAAAAGTAAGTCTTAACTTAAACGTAGATTAAAAACACGGCCATATTTTGTGTATATTTTATGCCATATTTTTCATGCGACATATTTTGGTACTCGCAAGCCAAAACCTATAGGGTGGTTCCCGTCCCATCATGAAATTTGGCCAGAAGCCAGGTCTCTCAGTACAAGTAAAGGAAAGAGACCAAATTTTTTAATTTGTAATTATATCACCAAAAGCAAAAAAAAACATTACATTTGACGACCGATGTGGCGCGGCGGGCGAAGGTCCGCCTGCGACGCAAGAGGTTGCGGGTTCGATTCCCGCCTTGGGACAAATGTTTGTACGATCTACAAATATTTGTTCCGGGTGTTCTGGGTATTTTCTATATATAATAGGTCTTTACCTATGAAATTGCCGTTTTGTATGAAAAAATTTAAATGAATTTTTTTCATGTATTTTTTATTTGTATTAATCGAAGTAATCACCCATGCAATCAATGCATCTTTGCCAACGCAGTGGCAGTTTATTGATGCCCTTCTTAAAGAAATCAGCTGGACGGGAGGCAACAAATTCTTCAAAGGCATTTTGTACTGCCTCTCGGGTATTGATTTTTTTTCCCGCCAAGAAGTTATCCAAATTCTGGAAAAAGTAGTAGTCTGTAGGCGCAAGGTCTGGTGAGTAGGGCGGATGACGGAGAGCTTCCAACCCCAGTTCTTGCAACTTGGAGACCGTCTGCTGTGCAGTATGAGGTCGCACGTTGTCGTGCAGGAGCAGCGGAGACGAGCGATTGACCAATGCGGGTTCGAGATGTGCCAGCTTCTCCATCATTGTGTTCAATTCTTCACAGTACACATCTGCAGTAATGCTCACCCCGTTTGGTAAGAAGCTGTGTTGAATCACACCGGCGCTAGACCACCAAACAGTGACCATCACTTTTCTTGGAGTAAGTTTTCGTTTAGGGCATTGTTTAGGTGCTGAACCAGGATCCAACCAACTTGCTGAGCGCTTGCGGTTATCAAACAGAATCTATTTTTCATCGCAGGTAACAATGCGGTTCAAAATTCCTTCATTTGTGTGTCTGTTGAGCAGTGCAAGGCACGTCTCGACGCGTACTTCGCGCTGGCGATCATTGAGTTCGTGGGGCACCCATTTGTCAAGCTTTTTTACCTTGCCAATTTGACGCAAATGGACCAATATTGTTTTGACGCTAACGTCGAATGCTGCTGCTAATTCAGCCGTAGATTGTGTATCATCAGCTTCCACAATCGCCTTTAATTCGTCATTGTCGACCAAAGTCTTCGGACGACCGCGAGGTTCATTTTTCAGGTCGAAATTTCCAGAACGGAAGCGAGCAAACCAATAACAGGTAGTGCGTTGGTTTGTAGTGTTAGCTCCGTAAACGTCGTTGATGTTGCGTGCCGCTTGTGCCGCGTTGCTGCCACGACGGTACTCATATTCCATAATTACTCGAATTTTTAACGTATCCATGATGACGAAAAAGATTTAAATGCGATGAAAATGTAACACTAATCAATAAACAAATGACTACTTTTGGAAAAAAAAATCCATGTTTTTAAAATAAAATTAATTTGAAATTAGAATTCTTAGCCAAACAAAAAATATTTTGATTTGAAATGGCCAGTACTGCAGAACGGCAATTTCATAGGTAAAGACCTAATATAATAAAAATATCTATCTATGTAATGTACTGTATTAAGTATATCAGTCATCTAGTACCCATAACACAAGCTCTGCTTAGCTTGGGGCTAGATGATGCTGTGTGGATTGTCCAGCAATATTTATTTATTTATTTATTTATTTGCAGGCTTATTTGGTATGTTATGCTCGATATGGTACGGGACCCTTTTTGGGACAGTTCGACGCGCACTTGACCAAATACTATTATTATTTCGGAATATTGCCATTTTAAATACTATGTTAAATAGTAAATATGTTTTAAATAGTATGTTCGAAATACTGTTATTTGTTATTTTGCTCTTAAATCGTTTTTCAAAGTGTTCATACGTATCTAAATGTATTTCTTAGTTAAAACCATAGATACCTAAAGTTGTTCGAATTAATTAAAAGTAATTAATTGAAACAAACGGTATGTCGTGTGTGGCTCAAGGCATTTTTAGCCTTATCCAAGATTTCTCCTGTTCTCACTCTCACACACTTAGACAAGACCAACTCTGTACCTACCTAGTTTATTAACCTTTGTTATAATTATCGGCACGTAACTTGGCAAGAGTCGTTAGATGCGCACAAGTCGTTTTTTAGGTCTCTTTGGTAGTCAAGCGGGACGCGGGGTATGAGGTAGTGTCAATCCGAGCGCGCGATTGGTGCAACAGTCGACTGTTGCCTCCCGAACTCCCGATTACACTTGCGTGCACGAAAATTGTACCCTTTGTTTTTGTTGTGTTTATGTTAAAGAGTTATTGTTATTGTTTTTAAATTTAGTTTTTGTTACGAGTTGATATTATTGTTGTTGTTTTAAATTAAAAAATTAAGGCCAAAAAAGGTATGCCTTTTTTCGCATACTTTTTGAGCATACTTTCCTCGTGTGCATATTATTTATAACTCCCAATAAACTTTACGAATTCCACTCCCTTCTTCAACTTTCTTCTAATCAGATATTATTAAATATAAATGATGGCAATAACCATAAAATAATGACGATCAATAAAAGTCACCACTTTTTTGTTCCACTAAGTGCACGATGCGCGAACTTACCCCCACTACGCCAAAACCTTGCCAACGTACGTGCCGGTGACTATACAAGTTTTATAAATATAATACCTACGGTTTTAACACAATACAACAGGAAAATTACATTTAGTATTATAAATACCTAATGGCATCAGACGATTCAATCCGCCCACTAGTTAAATGCAAGCACGGGGAAAACCAAAGCCGAACAGATTATGTAGAAAATGTTACGAAACCACCGAACTAGACAAATAGCAAAAATCCTGTGACCTCTGTATGCGAGGAATTGACGAATAATTCTAAATAGTATTGAATAAAAGTATACCATACACCACTTCATCTCTGCATACACACTCATACACCCACCCACACCACACACTTTCATTAGCTTAGATGGTGCTACCATGTCATTTTGTTTGTTTCTGATGCATATAAAAAGTTCAGTTAGTAAATTGTAAATCCATAATTGGATGTAACGTTAGTTTTATTTACTTTAAGTAAATTTTTTAAAGAGCTGTGGATTTTGTGAATAAATAAATAAAGAATTAAATAAATAAATCCTAACCCTATTTTGTAGGATTACCTAACCAAATGGCAAAACGAAACCCTTACTATAACCTGCCCATCTGTCCGTCTGTATGTTACACACTATGACTGAAGTTTCTTAAGAAGGGGCTTGTTGCTAAGGTCAGTCGGTGGATGGGTAACCATCGGTTACATGACAGAATACTTCCATTCCTCCATAAATTTACTAGCGTTTAGGTAGTTGGTCCGGTCTATCATTTGTAGATCTTTGACAGTCGTTACTGGTAGTTGGGAGCCCGAAAGTCTGTCAATCAATTTTGCTAAAGGTTATCGTGTTAACCAGTAACTGGGCTATGGAGGTCAGATGGCAGTCGCTCCATGTAAAATACTGGTATTCAGCTGCAACCTGATAGACTGAAAGCCGAATCTAACATAGTTGGGAAATGACTTATTGGTTAAATGGCTTGACTAAGATGATGATTTAATTCTCATAAGTTTTAAACTTGACGGGACTGTTGACACAGGGAGTGAGCGATTGACTGCTGCGCTGCGTGACGTGGGTTTGATTCCCGCACGTAACAAATTTTTGTATGGCTTATTTGTTAGTTGTTCCGCGTCTGGCTGTTTGTTTATGTGAATTTGAATGTTTGTTAAAGCAACCACGATACGGGAGTAATTTGTAGTGCCCAGCAACGTATTTTTTTTAACCAATCAAGCAGCAACTATAAGACTTTGATATTTACAAGCGGATCAAATGACCACAAATTGAACGGATTACATTCAATCAGTGCATCATAATACGAGTTTGATTGCTCAATGTCGCAAGGAACCAATGTGTATGTGTTCATTCATGTTTCCATTTACAATGTTCAGGATACTAAATTAAACAACTCTGGTGGATTGGTCTGCCTCGTTGGTGATTGAAATGATACTAATTTCTTTAAGTAGATCTTACTTCAATATTGTACCACGTTAAACGCCAAATGATACACAAACAATACATTTTCTAATATGTCTCGTTTTCTGGCAGTTAATTTGTTAAAGTATATAGCACTGCCCATGAGGTCCTGGATTCGATTCCGGGTAGGGCTATGTGTTGTTGGGTTTGCCCAACTGGAAGACTGGGATTGCGCATCAGATTTGTGCTCAGTTTGTGGCAATGGACATGCACTCTATTACATGGGACTTAAACATAACTGGCTAAATCTTGGTGTTACCTACACCAATATTTAGCCAGTTATGTTGGGGGTACATTATAGATACACCTCTGCATAACCCCTCGGTGAATACAGGCGTGATGTTATGATGAATTAAAGGTATTAAAAATTCTACAGAAGCTACAAAAGTCGACTGAGACGTTTCGCACGGTACAATGCAGCAAGACCGGATGATGGCATTCAATTTCATATGACGTCATATCAATTTGTGTGCCCATTAAATGCGGCCACTGGGAAATCCTAGCGTTCTTTAATTTAAGGTCAGAGGTCCCGGTAAATATTTATTTTACTTTAAGGTCAGATGCTCCAGTTCCTAGGGGCTAAATAAAAGCAGCCGCACGGGTTCATCGACGGTTAAGCTACGTGGATGGGTGACCGTTTGTAACATATCGAGACCTCCGTGTCTCGGAAAGCACTTTAAGCCATTGGTCCCGGCTGATATTTGTACATCATTGACAGTCGATACGGATAGTCAGAAACCCGAAAGTCTGACAATCATTCTTACCAGAGGGTATCTTGTTGCCCAGTAACTGGGTTGTGCAGGTCAGATAGGCAGTTGCTCCATGTAAAATAATAATAATAATAAATACTATATATAATATAATAAAAATACCCGTATTCAGCTGCATCCGGTTAGACTGGAAGCCGACCACATGGCAACCTATGATGATGCTCCAGTAGCTACATCTCTCTCTCTCATACACGATACCAATAGCTGTTGTAAGTCTGAAATCGCCAATCCACCTTGGTGGTGTTGATAAATGCTTATGCCTTCTGGATATAAGAAGAAGCCTTCGCCTGACAATGGGACAGTAACAGGCTGGTATGGTGGAATAGCCCTGTAGGTACCGTTAGCAGAAACTTGCTAGTGTTATACCGTTGATGGTGAGTTTAAGAACACAAGCTTTGTTCAAATATTTTCATTTCGAAATGAAAGGTTATTCCCGAGTCGGGTAAAAGTGTGATTAGGTTTTAAATCTGGAATCTCTCAGCATCAGTCCAGAGTCTGGATTGTTCGCGATCGCTTCAATCATCTGGATTTGTGGGTACAAATCCAGATGATTGAAGCGAATAGATTCGGCTCAATCAATCTAATTGATCGCCACCGATTTCGGCTCAAATGTTTACCACAGATTATGTATGTTTGATTTCATTACTATCAAATTCAACATTTGTTGAATTTGATTTTGTTTTTAACCTTAAAACAGGATGATTGGAATCGCAAGGATCATTCAAAATTTCAAATGGGATACATTCATACATATGTATGTACAGAGGCCAGCACATCAAGCTACCCCAATATGTCAAATTCCTTTGATAGTTTTTCAACTTTATCACAAAAGACTAAGGTTCATGTTCAATTGGGAATATTTGACACTTTGGGGTAGCTTGATATGCTGGCATCTGTACATAAACTCACACCATAGAGCACCACCCGCTACGATCTTTACACCCTTTCGCTTCACTCACGATCATACATCTGGTCATACGGTCGAAGGGGATTTTCGCGTTAATTCAATATTATAAGTTACTAACAAAGAGTCCCCTTAGAGTCCCCTTTTGCTGTGGCCTACAGGGTCCATAATGATCTCAATTATAAAGCAATTATAATACATATGGAAAGCAATAAAAATAATGAGTATTGAGTCTAAATTATGAATTTTAATTAATTATAATGAATAACAAATAAATAATGCTGAACAATCTACACAGCATCATCTAGCCCCAAGCTTGTGTTTTGGGTACTAGATGACTGATATACTTAATACAATACATTACATAGATATAGATATTTTTATAATTGAAAAATATGAGTCCTTGTTTTGTAATGAGGGTGAAGATACTAAAATAAAATAAAAGTTTTGTTTTTATTCACCCCTGCGTTTCTTTTGACCCTGTTGTACGGTAGGTACAATATTATACGAGTATAACAGAACAATACAAAAATGCTGTCGATAAATGTTGTATGTATTGTATGTTGATATGATATGATGTGTTGTATGTTGATGTTATCATCAACATACAACACCAGTCTTTTTATGAGTGATTTCGTTATCGAAATCACTCATAAAAAGACTGGTGTTAAGGTACAGACGCCAGCACATCATGGCATCCCAAACTGTCAATTTTTCAAAATTGAACCTTATCGTTTTTGAATAAACTTTAAAAAACTATCAAAGAAATTCGACAGATTGGGGTAGTTTGGTGTGCACATAGTGGCTTCACCTTCCCTTTAAAACTGCAAAATTTCTCTGCCCTGTAATAAAATGTAGACTATTCTAAACTATAGATTCGTAGCTCGCTCTTTTGATAGTCTTTCTTTATCTTTTGTAGCGACCATGAAACAAAATAAGCATTAATTCTATGGCTGACTAAAAGGGTACCGATTCCGAATGCCTGCCTACCCTTTAAAAGAAATCAGGTAACACTCCTTAAATACACAAATAGGTAGGTTACAAAGGCGCTCACAACACAATACGGCTACACGTGGCCTTCATGCGATGACGTCACCAAACAATCCGCCCACTACATGCGCGCGCGCACTGATTAACGTAGCACCCGGCTTTGTAGCGCTACATCTTGTCGTTTTTTTGTTATATTGGTACACAGGGTATTGGTCTGGTGATCCATTTTGGATTATAATAGTGGAGATTCTTAAGGCTGGGTATAAACCAAAATGGTCAATTGACAATTTGTTTTTTTTTTTACTAAATGTTCGAAATTGAAATAGTATTAGTAACTGCGTTATACTATCCAAGGTATAAGGAAATAGTATTTATTTCCTCGTTAGTAAATGATCCCGAAGTTACCTCTAATTAGTATGTATGCAATGCATTATCGATCTACTTATACTTAATGTGTTTTTGGGGTCCGTGTGCCCAACTACTTTTTCGGGACATCGCCAAGCGGTTCACGTGACCAGAGAGAGGGCTGGCTTTTTTTTTCTTAATCTGCCAGCCTTTTGGGCACGTTTCCCGTTGACAGCGATGCGGATGAATTTGTTTGATGTCGATTATGATTTTTTTTCTTTTTGCATGTACGTTATAATAACGTAAGCCATTTTCTCATATATTTTATGAAATATGAAGGGCTTTCAGGACAAAAATTGGTTAATTAATGGTAAGTAGTTTAATTAAAACACGACGGAGGGGTTTCATTGTGCATTTGAAGAAATTCATTCTATTTTTGGCTGTCAGCATTCTGATAAATCGCTCTCAGCACTTACTTAGTTCTGATTTCTAGGCTGAAGTCATCTTGCGTCACATGTTGCAAGAACTACAAGCATATTTCTATGTCAGAAATCACGAGTGTGCAAGCACGCGTGTTAGAATAGTAAATATCTTTATTCGCATTATTCCTAAATGTACAGACGCCAGCACATCAAACTATTCCAAACTATCAAATCTTCCCAGTTGAATATGAACCATATTCGTATGCAGAAAAGTTTAAAAACTATCGAAGAAATCTGCCAGATTGGGGTAGCTTGATGTGCTGGCCTCTGTACATATTGTGCATCTCGGTACCAGACTATGTTCAAAATCAAAATCAAAATTCATTTATACAAATTAGGCTGAAAATCAGCACTTTTTGAACGTCAAAACGTTTACATAAGACAGTCCCCCAAAACGCCCACCCTTCACCACTTCCTAGTGGTTTTGCTGGGAAGAAGATGTGGTGGAACAAACTCCCCAGAGAGAGATGGGAGATGGTCTGTTCAAGAGCAGAACATCTCCCACCAATCCCGTAGCGGTGTATTTTACACATCGACATAAGTAATAATTTAAATTATTCTTTTTCACGTAAGTTACATATTTCTACTTTCTTCTCCGTGTAGTTCTAATTAGTAACAACTACATACTTCTTGCCTTGAAAAGTATTATGACAAACTAAACGAATGGTTGGTTGTCGTTTCCCTGACCCAAGAACTGGCTTCCACCTTGGAAAGAGGCTTAGCATTGCCTTACAATGTCGCAATGCCGCCAGTCTTCTGGGCACATTACCGGATTCGAGGGAATTTTACGACGCCATGTTTTACTTAACTAGTTGTTAAGTTTAGTTAGTTAGGTTATTTTACAGATTATTTTTGCGTAGTAATTACTTAGTTATATTTCGATATTCATTTCATAATCTATGTAGTTAATACTTTTCTGTTTTGTAATGAATGAAGTCTCCCCCAGAGGGATGCGGCTCTGTTGATCTTTATTACAGGCTATTATGTAGCCTGGGATGATGATCTGCGAAAGACTGCAGGCAGATGCTGGATGCGGCAAGCTGAAGACAGGGCGCTATGGCGCGGAGAGGGCTATGTCCAGCAGTGGACTAATATAGCCTGATGATGATGATGATGATGTAGCCTGGCTAAGAGGACAGTACCTCAACCATTTAGTGTGATGTTCTAGTGATTATTTTTATTTATGTATAACTTATTAGATATTGTATTCTACTACAGCACCATTTATAAAGAAAGATAGAAATAAAATAAATTTTACACACCTTTTAAGTAAAAGATATAGCTGTGCTAGGAGAAAATGGAATTATAGATATTTATGGAATAAAAGTTTATTATTGTAATTAAGTACAGGTAGGTAGTTTGGTAGATTTTGAACAGTGCATTTTATTTTGTTTTTGTTGAAATAAAACTAAAAGAATATACCAAAAGATGACCAGCAAGGACTTAAAATTCATCCGAAGTGAATCATCATTAAGAGCAATCATCATTTGGAAGATATTTTTTTTTTTTTTTTTTTTTAAATAAAAACGTTGCCCCACACTAGGAATTTCTCCTGTATCGTGGGTGCGTTTACAAACATTTAAACTCACATACACAAACAGCCAGACCCGGAACAACTACCTGTAGGTCATACAAATATTTGTTCCGTGCGGGGATCGAACCCACAACACGCGGCGCAGCAGCCGATGGCTCAACCACTGCGCCAATCGTGTCGTCAAATGCGCCATAGTAGGTGACATCATCCAGGGAATGTGCGTATGAGTAACTTTTGCCTTATTTTTAACTGATTTAAAAAAGATTAGGTTCTAAGTTCGACTGTACAGACGCGGGGACATCAAGCTACCCCAAACTGTCAAATATTCCCAATTGAACATGAGCCTTATTTCTTTTGCGATAAAGTTGAAAAGCTATCAAAGAAATTTGACACATTGGGGTAGCTTGATGTACTGGCCTCTGTGAATTTGTATTTTTTCATTCGTCAATTGCGAACTGATTTAAAAAAAAACATGTTTTGTTTGAAAGGGTGTATGTGTGGTCCCATTGTCACAAAATTAGGATCTGATAATGGATTACTGGAGTAATCGAGGGAACTCTTCAAACATTATAGGCACACCTATAGCGATTTTTTTATAAGAACTTGTACTTATAACAACTAGTTTTCACAATGCAGAACCACAGATTATTATATGTGTTTTTCCCAAACAGATAAGAGAAGTAACATACATTGGGTAAAGTATTATTTTGGGTTTTCCATTAGGAAATTCTCAAAAGCAGCCGAGTATCCAGTCCGCGTTTATACTTACTTACCCAATTATTGGCAATAGGCTCGCCACTTCTTACATACATGGGGTGTATAAAATAACTGTCCGATTTTCCCAACATGAACCTTATTCTTTTTTTTTTTTTTTAAAACGTTGCCCCACACTAGGAATTTCTCCTGTATCGTGGGTGCGTTTACAAACATTTAAACTCACATACGCAAACAGCCAGGCCCGGAACAACTACCTGTAGGCCATACAAATATTTGTTCCGAGCGGGGATCGAACCCGCGGACACAGCGCAGCAGCCAATCGCTCAGACACTGCGCCAACCGTGTCGTCTTTTGTAGTAAAGTTGAAAATCTATCAAATAAATTTGACACATTGGGGTTGCTTGATGTGCTGGCCCTCTATACTAAGAAATAATAGGTCTTTACCTATGAAATTGCCGTTTTGTATGAAAAAATTTAAATGAATTTTTTTCATGTATTTTTTATTTGTATTAATCGAAGTAATCACCCATGCAATCAATGCATCTTTGCCAACGCAGTGGCAGTTTATTGATGCCCTTCTTAAAGAAATCAGCTGGACGGGAGGCAACAAATTCTTCAAAGGCATTTTGTACTGCCTCTCAGGTATTGAATTTTTTTCCCGCCAAGAAGTTATCCAAATTCTGGAAAAAGTAGTAGTCTGTAGGCGCAAGGTCTGGTGAGTAGGGCGGATGACGGAGAGCTTCCAACCCCAGTTCTTGCAACTTGGAGACCGTCTGCTGTGCAGTATGAGGTCGCGCGTTGTCGTGCAGGAGCAGCGGAGACGAGCGATTGACCAATGCTGGTTGGAGATGTGCCAGCTTCTCCATCATTGTGTTCAATTCTTCACAGTACACATCTGCAGTAATGCTCACCCCGTTTGGTAAGAAGCTGTGTTGAATCACACCGGCGCTAGACCACCAAACAGTGACCATCACTTTTCTTGGGGTAAGTTTTCGTTTAGGGCATTGTTTAGGTGCTGAACCAGGATCCAACCAACTTGCTGAGCGCTTGCGGTTATCAAACAGAATCCATTTTTCATCGCAGGTAACAATGCGGTTCAAAATTCCTTCATTTGTGTGTCTGTTGAGCAGTGCGAGGCACGTCTCGACGCGTACTTCGCGCTGGCGATCATTGAGTTCGTGGGGCACCCATTTGTCAAGCTTTTTTACCTTGCCAATTTGACGCAAATGGACCAATATTGTTTTGACGCTAACGTCGAAAGCTGCTGCTAATTCAGCCGTAGATTGTGTATCATCAGCTTCCACAATCGCCTTTAATTCGTCATTGTCGACCAAAGTCTTCGGACGACCGCGAGGTTCATTTTTCAGGTCGAAATTTCCAGAACGGAAGCGATCAAACCAATAACAGGTAGTTCGTTGGTTTGTAGTGTTAGCTCCGTAAACGTCGTTGATGTTGCGTGCCGCTTGTGCCGCGTTGCTGCCACGACGGTACTCATATTCCATAATTACTCGAATTTTTAACGTATCCATGATGACGAAAAAGATTTAAATGCGATGAAAATGTAACACTAATCAATAAACAAATGACTACTTTTGGAAAAAAAAATCCATGTTTTTAAAATAAAATTAATTTGAAATTAGAATTCTTAGCCAAACAAAAAATATTTTGATTTGAAATGGCCAGTACTGCAGAACGGCAATTTCATAGGTAAAGACCTAATATAATGAAACGATAAAAGGATCGTAGTCAAAGACCCATTTAAATTGCATCCTCGGTTTGACACACGTTTTCAGGGATCTGATCGGATCTCAGTAAATACCTGTCAGATTTCAAAAAATCATTTAAATGTATTTGATAGCCAAATTATTGAGGAAGGTTATACGAAACTGCGAGGCACTGTTAGTCTGTACTAAAATTTGTTTGTTAGTTTGTGTGTAGGGGGTAATCTCCGGAACGAATGAACCAATTATATTTTATTTTTTCACTTTTTGTAAGCTACAGTCTTCCTGAGTGCTTTAGGCTATTATTATGTTTTGATCTATACTAATATTATAAAAAGGTAAAATTTGTTTGTTAGTTTGTAGGTATGTAAAGTAATCTTAGGAACTAATGATCTAATTCTAATTTTTTTTCATTGTTTGAAAGTACATTATTGTTAGTGCTTTATGTTTTATTTTAAAATTTGGGGATGTTAAAGTTCGAAGGCAAAGGACGAAATCCACGCGGACGAAGTCGCGAGCGAAGGGCTAGTTGTTAATAAAGGTGAGTAATGTTCAAGGGTTGGTAGTCTGTCGTCTGTCTGTTACCTTGAACATATTCGATGTGCCAATCTTGGCTTAGTTTCACCATTATTTCCAACTCTTCTTGCGAGGTTCCCAGTTATCATTGGTTCTTTACGGCCTATCGTACACAATCTGCCTACCCATTTCCTATGTTGGGTTCGGCTTCCAGTCTAACCTAACACCTGAATAACAGTATTTTACACGGAGCGACTGCCTATCTCACCTCTACAACCGTTACTGGGTAACACGATACCCTGGTTGTCGGACGTTCGGGATTCTAAATACCCGTAAAGACTTTCAAAGATCTACGTATGACTGCCACCGACTGCTTGGAGTGCTCTCTGAGGCATGTAGGGGTATGTAATGTTTGTTCACCCATTCATTTCATTCAGTTATTATCTATATATTTATATTTATTTATTTACCGCGCGTGTTTTAACCTGTTGCTGATAAATGCTTTTCTTTCTTTCTTTGCTTTTCTTTACTTATTAGTTAATAAGAGAATACGTACCATGTTGTTGTGACTGGGCTCTACGTGGCTCATCCTGTAGGTGCTCATCTATTGTACTGTCTTCCCTTTTATTTTTTTCAGGATGGGAAATCATCCAATGACTTCTCCTGTTCTGGGTGGAACGTGTCAGACTGTTACTGACTAAAACCCATCCGTGTTCCATCCTTGCACTTTGCGGTCCGGGGTCACGGTAACTCTTTCGAACATCCCGTAACCCCGGCAGCCTATTGGGATCCGCCAGCGCTGTCTTCCCTGGACCTATATGGATTCCGCAAACGCGGCTTGTGTCGACGAATGACGCGGTCATAAAGCCAGTATGAAACTGCCTTCAAATTATATTCGTACTCGAAGCCAATGAATGACTATGACTGAACTGTCTACTGAAATGTCTATCCTGTTAAAATCTTTCCGCAAAAAGTTATGAATTTTAATTCTTTTTTTTTAAACTTTGCCCCACATAAGGAATTTCTCCTGTATCGTGGGTCCGTTAACACACATTCAACTCACATACACAACCAGCCAGACAACTAACTGTAGGCCATACAAATACTTGAGTATGAAGTGAACTTACGACTGTAACGACACGGTTGGCATAGTGGTTGAGCCATCGGCTGCTGCGCTGCGTGTTGTGGGTTCGATCCCCGCACGGAACAAATATTTGAATGATTTACAGGTAGTTGTTTCAGATCTGGCTGTTTGTGTAATGTAAGTTTAAACGTTTGTAAACGCACCCACGATACAGGAGAAATGGAGCAACGTTTTTTTTTAAATAAAAGAAAGAAGAAAGAACTGAAACCTAGCATAAACATAACCTGTATTTCACTGAAGGAATGGGCAGAGATGTAGGTAACTAAGAACACCCACATTTCACCAGTTATGTTTTTAAGTCCCATGTAATAGGGGGTGAGCCTAATGCCACCAACCGGGCACACATCCAGACTCCGGTCTGCTACTGAGAAATTACCCTAACATTAGTAAATATGGGATGACAGACCCCTTCGCATTCACTTCACCTACATTTAAGAGGGAGATCAAAACAGAGTA
The DNA here is from genome assembly GCA_905147745.2 of Phlogophora meticulosa. Classification (NCBI taxonomy): domain Eukaryota; kingdom Metazoa; phylum Arthropoda; class Insecta; order Lepidoptera; family Noctuidae; genus Phlogophora; species Phlogophora meticulosa. The sequence continues at coordinate 15,574,501 of LR990530.1, read as the reverse complement.
GCACCCAGCGTCCGCCGCCAATCACACAAATTAATAACAATAACATATTTATTTTATTGTCATTCGACAACATTGGTCCACTGGTTAGTACAAAAACAAACTAATGAACTAAGGGTTAGTATTAATTAATTAAGTACACGTATTAATACATCACTGACGCATAAGCAACCGGACACTTTGTCTTAATAAGGATGCGGTGTTTTTCTTATAACGGCATAAAAGTCATCGGTACGCACTGCAGAACCGGGGCAACCTCAACATCCTCTCAACAGGGCTGTGTCCTAGGTAAAAATATATCAAGTCTATTTAGTCCGTCAGTAAGATTACCAAAAAATATTGGACACGTATTTTTTGCTTACTCAACAAAAAGTGACAATGATATAGCACATCAAAGTTCAGGAGAAGGGGCTTGTGACGTCACTGGTACGTTAAAAGTGTAGCATGGTGTGACGTCACGCGCAATTTCAACATATAATATCGTCGTCATTTTTGGTTTACGTGATAAAAGAAAAAATACGTGTCCAGTATTTTTGATTAATCCAACTCAGAAAAAGAACCCAAAATCAGAAGTTTTAAAGACACTACCCTATTGCCTCGTATCAAACTAATCACCACTTTTGACGAAATAGTTGGTGATTGCATTTTTTCTCTATTATGTTTCGATGCAATAAATTCTTACTACAAATATGCTGTTCGAAGTGTGGTGATTATGGTCATATTATTTTCTCAGTTCCTTTCTGCTATTATTTGTTTCAGCATCACCCAAAGGTTGACTGGTAGTAAATGCCTATGGCATTAAGACCGCCTTTGTACTTATATTTGTGTGATTAAAGTAATAAATAAATACGTATCCCATAATGGAGGTCCTTCCTTTGTTAAGATGAAGAGGTCGACGTGTTAATTACTGAAAGAACCTTTCGTAGGTGCTGATGTCAATTAAGTAAAATAATATTACTTATTGTGTGTACATAAGTAAGTATTTATACATACCTAAGTAGGTAAACAATTATCAGCTACAGTTGAAAACCAGCGTCAGTCTCGAGATGTCTGGCATTTTTGCTGAACTGGAACCCTTTGGTTTTTAGCCGTAAGGCACATAATTTATTTATTATTTTTTTATTACTTCTTTCATCACTATTATTTTTTCTTTCATTGTTCACGATGTTTAGCCCCTATTGTCATTGTGTGCCTGAGTGTGTGCTAAATTATTGTTTTTTTTTCTCTTTCTTTCGTTCAATTACCTTTACGGAACCATTGAGGGTGGCTGATTATGTTTTCTAGCCTAGGGAACAATACCAACTTTTAATTCCATAAGCAACTTTATAAATTTTTATTGTTTATCAAAATATCCTGTCGAAACATCTTGAAAATTGCTGAATAGTCAAGGATTCTACTTTTGTAGCATAGTAGGCACAATTTGGGGCACTAATCTCCAAAAACGATATCTACCAACTCAATGGAACTTCGAGTACCAAAAGCCCCCACAAAACAAATAAAAAGTTTTTACAAAAACCCAGGTCTTTAAATAAACAAAGAATTAAGGAGTTCTGGTTACGAAACTTGTAAATATCACCTATTAACATTAATATTTATTACGGTAATGCAAATTATTTATCAAAGCAAATTTTGACGCAATAGACGGTCATTAAATACCACCCCCGACCACCATATGTATCATAATTTGTTGTACAATCACAATACAGTGCCTAGACTAGAACACGTGTCATTCTGAAAGCGCCCGGCCTTGAAAATCATTATAACTATGTAACGTACTCTTTGTACCTATCATCTTACGTAATAAAAACCGTAAATGTTCAATATCGATCACCGATTAGCTCGTATGTTTTGAAATGTCGACTTAAATAAAGTTTCTAACGATAACAGACCCAATTACGTGAATATAGACGAATTAACGGTCTACAACAAAGTTACCTAATTGCAATAAAAGTAACCTAAAAGTTATAAAGTGGTTTGTAGCGCATTTGCCTTGCGAAAAGCGAACTATATCCTTTATAAACGCATATAATGTACAGAAAAGTTGTTTATAACAAAGAAGAGTGGGTTCGTATCGAAAATATGTATCGTGGAGAGGCCCATCGGTGTCGGGCGGATGTTATATAGCTACGTAGATAAAACCTTCCGCCGTGCGCAGCGCCCCTGGCGGCGAACATTATTAAACTTCATGCTGAGTACAACCCTCCCAGCAAGTTTCGACGAGGTTTCGCCGGATTATTTATATTCATATTAATTATTTTGTTAGGACATTATGGAACTATTCATTTCAAAGGATTTTTTGTTAGGATTGGTTTATTTTGGTGTAGTTAAAGAGAATATTGAACAAAATAGTTTAGTAATTGTGAAATTTGGAGAAAAATCAAAATACTAATATTTATAATGTAATGTGGCAAGTGACAATATAGAAACACCCAGAAGCTTGTTCTGACACTACGAAAAGTTATAATTTGATCATTTGAACTTTCTGACCAAGTTATTTTATAACATGATTATGATAATGCGGTTGTTTTCGCGGGAATTCCCATCAAAGCAAGAATCTGGTTTATGCGTGGAGTAAGCAATAATTACATGCAATAATTACGTTATGAACTGCTTTTTTGAGCCTATTAATTAATATCATTTGAGAGAACAATAGCTTTCATAGTTCTCTTTATTGATTGATAATATAATATTTTAGTCATTCGAAAACTAATAATATTAATATTTGTAGTTATGTCACATGACATGTGTGTATGGTGTTAACTTTACTTGTCTGTGTGTATGTTTTGTATGACTATGGTCATTGAAATTATAATAGGGTAAATAAAACAATAAATATTTACTACAACAATTTATTTCAAGTATTTCCGCATTTCTATTTATTTAAAAACCTTTGGAATGAGCCCATTCTACTAGTTGATTTACATAATCACCCTTGGCTTCTATAAACCTACCAACTTCATGAACACGAGTTTCAACATATCTATTATTCTTTTCTTTCAAGTAACTTTTAATTTCATCGTTCATGAGCCAAATATCACCTTCAATACGTCTTACATTTGTTATTTTGCGGATACCTCTGTATGTGATCTTTAAATAAATCGGCAGTTCGTGATTTCTTGTTCTTAATATGAAATATGGTAGACTTTTAGCTTCTTCTTTAGGCGGAATCCAACCAGAAGGATAGCTTTCCTTGGGAATTACCGCAGGGATTGTGTCAAACGGTAAAAGTCTCTGCACGTAAGCCCACTCCGGAGGATTCTTCACAACTTCGTAGTCATATTGTTCTTTTATTTTAGTTACTAGCGGAGAATGCGCGAAGTTTGAATACTTTCTTGACCATATTGCCTGAAACAAAATAAAAAAATATTAAGTTCAAAAGTTTTAAAAAGTCTCTTCCCTGAAATACATTTGAAATCACACATGTAAAATAATAACCTCAAATCATAAATCTTTTAATCACATATAACTTTTATAAAAACTTATAGAAAAACATTTAAAGTTCGGATTATGAATCATTAATCAAAGTCAATCTGAAAATAAATTTGTCACAAAAAAAAATGAAGCCGCGAGAAACTTGTGCGGTAGGGTGTACAACCATAGTTCTGTCACATGTCGCGGTCAAAGCGACATTACGACTCGACGCGAGTAAAAATATAATTAAATAATTACCGATTGTGATCCCGGACCAAGTTTTGTACCCAAATCAGTCGCGTTGTTCAGGATTTGTGCAGTTTTTCCAGCAAAAAGTCGCGCAAACGCGCACCGTGATCGCAACACAGTCGCCATTTTGAATAGCGAATAGAGAATTGCTACAAGAGCAATAAGAACTATATTATTCGTTTCGAAGGAAACATTATGGCGGACGCCTGCAGTCATTTGGGCTTTTCAAAAATCGTTTTCTAAGTTTAATCGCGAGTTTATATTGAACTTTTTCGCATATTATGGTGCGTTGTGTATCCAATTAACTGTTTATTGTGGTTTTTGGAGGTTTCATTGGATAAATTGTGAGTATTTTGTGAGGACATTGCAGAGGTGCGCCACGGCTGGGGAAATGATTTGGTGCTTTCGTTCGCTCGACGCATACGCACTCGCTCAGCTGTAGGTGGCGTTAGGTGTCACCCGCGGCCTCGCCACCAAAACATCGGGGTTTTCATGAATTTTCCGGCGCGATTTTATATGTTTTGATAGTTTTGAAAACTTATTTTGATTCATATTTAGGTTGACTATAGTTTAATGTTCCCGAATAAATCGTAAATAAGGTCGTTATAAGTGAAATAAATGTGATAATATTGCGCGAACTTGTTGATTAGCGCGCGTTGGCTTTTGTTTACCACGATCTGTAGACACGATTTATATGTGAATTGTGCCAAATTATACTACAATTGAGTACACAGTACGTTAATTCAGTGTTACAACTACTTGTTTATTTAAAAATCACAGTTTTAAACAACTTAAGTTAGGCGTTATTTTTGATGATGTCCAACAAGTGATTTTTAATACCACGTTACTAATTATAGGGCCGTAAGGGTAATTAACGAATGCTTATCGCTTTCCAGGTCCAGATGGCACAATATAGAGATGTATTATGGCTCAAAGTCGTACCAACACAAAGATTAAGGAGTCACTAAAAGTTAAAACTACTTCTTATCTGAACAAGGACGACAGTGGTTGTGATACTTGCCCTGAGGAAAGCTTAACTGACACTAATCTACAGGATACAGACAGTGAGAGTCAGTCTTCAGAGGCCAGCAAACATCAACATTCAGAAAAGAGACGGGGCAGTCTGTCGATCAAGCTCAGATCGACTAAAAAGAGCCAAGCTGACAGCCAGCCTCTACCTGATGTCGGAAGAACGGGGACATCTCCCACCACACATTCCAACATGAAAACCAAACAAGCTAAGGAGGAAATAGACAAGAGTCTCGATGAGGACACCGTGATTGAACCCAAGACCCGTGCCCGTAAGAAGGCCTCAGACATTAATGATGATGACAAAAAAACCACTTCAGACGAGCCTAAAACGTCCAAAGAAACTAAGAAACCTGTAGGCAAACCTAAAGCTGTGGTCAAGAAAAGACCCCTGGGTATCAGAAAAACTTTGAGAAGCAAAAAGTCTATTATAATCAAAGAAAAAGTTAAAAATGTTATAAAACAGACTGCAAAGAGAGGAAGAAAGCCTGCTTTGAAGGTAAATACTGAGGAGACCCAAGACAAAGAAACCGTCCCGTTAATACCTGCTTCTGAAATCAAGAAGGAGCCTGGTGAAGACACAACACCCAACTCAAGGTCCTCGAGCCCCAAGACAGCGGGGAGGAGGCTGCGACTCAGCTCCGATATGGCCATGATGAAGACAATGCTTGGAGACACTCCAAGTAGCCTGGCGCTAGGGCAACGTACCAGCCCTTATTCAATGCGCTCTGAAAGAAGCAATAGTCCCTCAATGTTTGAAGGAAAGAACCTTCGCAGTGGGAAACCTAGGAAAGTCAAGAATTTACTGAATGAGGTTGTTATCAAGGAACAGAAGAAAAGACGTAGACTGCATTCAGATTCTAAGACTTCAGACACCGCAGACACTCCTGAAGACTGTAAGAAGTTGAAGAGAGGACGCTCATGCTCTCGTGATGGTAGTGAGATATCAAAGTGCTCAGACAATACTGAGTCTGACTTGAGCATGAGTGAGACACTCAACGACTCAGACAGCAAGGAGCTCAACAAAAAACTAGATAAATCTAAGACTGACCTAGATATAGATATTGAAAATAATGTACAGATCTCGACTATTGAAAAAGTGCCTTCTCTTGTTGTTGACTCCAAATTAGCTGAAACCAAACTGGACCCCCCGGAGCCTAGTAGTAACATTAATGCAAAGGATAAAAAACTGAGCTTAAACAGAAGTACTTCATTAGACTCTGACAACAATAATAGTAATAGGATAAACTTAGATGATTTAAATTCAAATGAAATAGAAGAAAAAATGATTATGAAGACTGAAAATACGCTTTTTGATGCTCGTAGTAGTATATTGACTAGTATGTCTAAGACATTCAACTCTAAGGAGATGTCGAAGAATATAAGGAAGGCGCGTCGAGGGCGCAAGGTGATGGCAGCATCGCGGTCCACGGGCCCCTCCCCGGCCCCCGCGGCTGCCGCCGCCCGCGCCGCCTCCGCGCCCAGGAACTGCATCACCAGCACCATCACCACGGACGCGGCCGACGAGAAGGTGGAGACCATCGACACCCTCACCAAGGAGATCAACGACCTCATCAACGACCTTGACCAGAACATTCATGGTGACATGGAGATGGTCTCTGAGACAAGCACAGCAGTGTCCACAGATACTAGCACCCCTGAGCAATTGCAGACAAAGACTGCTTCTAAATTCTATGGCCTAGCCAAATCTCTTAACAATGGAGACAATGTCCCCACTCCTGAAACTCCTGTAAAAGACAAAGATATGATATCTCCTAACAGTAATGAGAACACGCCGTCCAAGAATGACGATGGTGAGAACATACGGCTTCATTATGAGGAAGATTCTGTCGAAAAAACTATAGATGGCGCCAAGCACGAAATACCGTACAAGTGTAGTCCTGTCGCCAGTATTGACAAACTCATGGACAGACTCAAGGAATTTGAAGAATTTGATAAGAGACGACAAATGGAGTCCAAAGCCACTGATGGTGGTAAGCCAATGATGGTAACAAATGATGTGGTGTTAATACCGAAGTCTGGCGACATAAAGCCACTGAAAGACATCCAATCTGTACGATCACCAGAAAAAACATTTGAAAAAGAGAATGTATTGAGTTGCTTTGAGAACAACTCTGCCATTTCAATAGTCAAAAGAGATCAAGTAAGAAAATCCACGGATATCGACATGACTAATTCAGTCACTCTAATTAAAAGGAATAGTTTTAGTTCAAGGAAAGAGTCTACGAATTCTAATCAGTCTAAAGAATCGGATGCTATTAGTATATTTGAGAAGTCACTTGGTAAGGACGTCACCCTCACGGAAATAAGGAAGTCTGTGGATAAGTCGGGTCCTCACTCAGGCACCCAGATAGACCTGCATCAGTTCGCAACTCTTCATCCCAACACGTCTGGCCCGAACCTTGGCGGTGTCTTATTAGATTCCAGTCAGGTTTCGATCACAGCTCGCATTGTCGAACCTAAGGTCCACAACGACATCAAAATTATCACGAAAAGGAAATCAAGGGAGTCTATGTCGCGTAAGTCTTCTGAATCTACGTCAGTCGAGACTGATGACAAGATGGCAACGATCGAGAAGATCAAGTCGCCGCCGCCTCCGAGCGTGTCGCCTGCTGTGTCTATCACGCCTGCGGTTGCTATCAAGTCGCCTGAATCCACGCCTGTAGAGGCTGAAGCACTGCCCCCGCCGATAGAGACTATAAAGTCGATTCAGGATATTTCTGCTTCTGAGGCCCCTAAAGTGGAGACCACTCAAGTTGTTGAAGTCCCTAAGGCAGAAGAAATGAAAGTTGCTACACCAGTTGAAGAGGTCGAGACTCCCGTCCCAACAGTGCCAGCAATACCAGCCGAGCCAGAGAAGGTTGAAGTTGAACAACCTCTTAAAACAAAATCTGAAGAAACTAAAGATACGCCTGTAGTAGAAGAAAAAGTAAAAGCTGAAACAGTTGTTGAGGTAAAGCCTGTAGAGCGTGAAGTCAAACCAGCGAAGAGTGCGAAGCCTAAATCGGCGCGGAACTCTATAGAAAGTCAGGCAGGACCCAGCAATGTCCTGAATGAAACACCAGAGAGTCAGAAACGCAAAGAAAATGTGCTGAGAACTCTTGGCTTGCTGACTCACAAGGCAGCCAAGGAGGCGAAAATTGAGAAACTTAAAGAAAAAGAGAGGATATACGGGTCTAATTACGGTGGTATGATGTCTAATAAGAGTAAGACGACGAAAGCTCAGGGTGACTACACAGGGACCTTGAAAACTGTGATAAAGTTGAACAGAGGTGCTGGGGACAAGAAGAAGCATCGGAGTTCCCTGAAGATGACGTTCCAGAAGAGCAAGTACCGGTCGGGGAAGCCTACACCAGAGGTGGGTGAGGCAGCCAACGAAGATGACGCCTACTACACCATTGAGCGGCGGGAGGTGAGCACAAACTTGTTTATTATTTATTTATTTTGCAGAATTCGCAGGTCGTAAGGCAAAAGCAACAGTTGCAAGGATTGTTATCATTTTGGAGCTCTCAAAGGGACAATTACGTATATTATTTAGACCCCTTCATAAGTTCCAGCTCTACTTGCAATAAAGAAGACTTCTGCAGATTAAGGCACAGCATTGACCACCAAAGTTTCCCTGAAAGCTCTATTTAACCTACTTCCTTATAGTCCACAGTTAAATATCATAAGAAAAAATAACGATTTATAATTCTGTACCCAACACAGTAAAAGTTCTATACAATATAAATGTTCACTAAGACAGCTTTAATGAGCTTTTGACCTGTTTTTACAAATTTTTAAGTTCTAAAACTTCAAATACCTGTAAGAAACAAATCAAAAGTTTGTAAAAGCAGCTCATGTCATTTAAATTTGCCGCGCTTTAGTAGGCGCAAATGGCTGCGCAGTTATCAATATCTATACTCAAACTGCAGAGCGCCATTCCTTGCACATCAGAAAGCTTGATTTGAGGGCGGCAAACTTACGTCTCACGAACTTTGAAATCAAATGCCTACGTATGCTTTCTTATCTTAAAGAAAAAGAAAGATTAACAATGAAATGTATCAGCTGTTGTTGTAGTAGGGAATACAATATTATAGTAGTTTCAGTTGGGAAAATAACAAAACCCACTTTTCTCTTATAAGAACTTCCCTTACTAGATAAATTTCAATGAAACTCAGTAAAGAGAAAAACGTCTTTCACAATGTTTTTAAACTTGATTAACCTATATCTTCTCTCTAATTAATTAAACTCTTAAATTAACTGATAGACAATAATAAATCACGTTAGTTAGCATGAGATTTTTTACAAGAATTTCTAATAAAACTTTTTGAAAATTTGGAAGTCTATAATTTATGTCGTTTTTAAATCCCATAGAGCACATGGCTTGTCTTATTGATAGAGAGCTTAAAAATAAGCTTTTATTAGACAAATATTGTGTAAACTTCAAAAACTTGATCAATTTATACTTGGGTTTAGATTAATCTCTGCAATCATTGCCTGTATGGCTGTATCTAATAATATCTTTGATAATTGAATTCATAAAGATAAGGAAATGTCTTAAACACTATAATGTATTAGCTTTTCGATAACACTCTTAATAAACGTTGGCTCAATACATAATCAACTTACTTTAATGATTGGCTGTAGTTATTTTGTTCATAACAAGTAACCAGAGATTTACTCATGAAAAACTTTCTGAAACTAGGGTCTGTGTTGGTAGGATTTTATATTGCCTTTGCTTGATTGAATTTGCCTACTATACCTATACTTTCAGGTCTTTACTATTCATATGATTCAGGTTAGAAGTCAACTTTAATATTTATTCCATTTGAACACAGATGCATTAATTATTATCTGTAAAACTGTATAAACCTTTCCCTTCTATGGGACAGGTAAATACAGCATGTTTTAAAATAATTTACTTTTTGGCTTTTATTTTTTATAATAGCTTTTCTCTTTTTTTGTGTAGAAATAGATTTTCATTTTGTGCCTATTTATAATCTCTTTTAAAAGTATTTGATGAAACTAAACAAACCTCCTTACGCAAGGATGAAAGAATTAGTTACGTATTTATGTATCTGTATTTTAGTTTCAACTTTACATCTCACCACTTTTTCCAACAATTATTTAAAATCAAAAATCAAAATTAATTTATTCAATTAGGCTGAGAATCAGCACTTTAGGAATGTCGATAATTATATAGACAGTCCCCCAAAACGCCCACCCTTCAGCACTGTTTTTGCTGGGAAGAAGAAGTGGCAACAAACTCCCCAGCAACTGTCTGATAAGTTTGAAGAACTTGAATTTGTACTATATAAGTCAGTATTCTTTGAATAACATTATTAAATTATAATTGGGGTCATAAAAATAAATTCTATTGTCTAATAAGAATGAGAATATCTCTTTATCTGTTCATTGTTACAAATAATAAAAAAATAATTATATAATTTAAATATTGCTTACGATTGTGTGACGAGATCAACTGACGACAAACTATATATACAGTTTGGCAGACTTTTTGTATGTTTTAATTGTTAAAATATATATTTCATAATTATTTTAATAGAAAAAATATACTAATATAACATAATGAATTTATTTGTAACTAAATTATTAAAACTAGGTATGTTTGGACGGTGGTCCCCAAACTAGGTGTTACTTATATCTTGGGGACTTTGGGGGACATTATTTATCAAAACAATTTAAATCTAGGGTCCGAATATTCCCAAACTTAAATCACTGAATCTGTTGGTGGCAATAAAATTTGCTATCTACTGATACGTGTTTTCTAACTCTATTGTTAATATTTTCATTTTGGATTTTAGAACTGAGTATTATTTTAATTTGATTTAATTCTAATAGTTGTGCTTTTGTCCACAGGGTGCTCCAGGCGCGGCATCTGACGGTGGGCACAGAAAGTCTCATTACAGTAACCGTCTTAACAATCATGGTGTGTGGCTACATTCACCCCACTACACACTGTCGTTATGTGCTCACATGATATTTATAGTCCTGCGACTTTTTCAAGTAGATGCGATTTTTTTGTCGCACGTAAATTTTCTTAACTTAAAGTTCAGTTAGTCGTGTTTTCTTGTTACAGTATTCATTAAAAATTGTCTTACTTTTCAGAACATTAAAGGTAACGTCAATTCAGGATATAAGTTGTTATCTCAGAATAATAACTGAAATACTGGTTATTAAATGAGAGCTTGTGGTTAAAAAATAACAGCCGTACGGCTCGTTTAAAGGTTAAGCTACGCTTGCCAAGGTCGGTTTGTGGATGGGTGTGGATCCTTTCCATACCGATAACACTCCGTGTCTTGACAACCGCGTTAAGCAGTCTCGAATGTCATTCGTAGATTATTGACCGTTGTTACGGGTAGTCGGAAGCCCGTAAGTCGGACAACCAGTTTTTCTAAGGGCATCGTGTTACCTGTTAACTGGGCCATGTATGTCAGATAGGCAGTCGCACATCAGTCAGACTGGAAGCCGACCCTGACACAGTTGGGGAAAAGGCTAGGCAGATAATTATTTGATCTTAGAGAGATATCATGTTTGCACTAACGACAATTTGCCAGTTGCGTCAAACTTTATAATGAAAGGACATTGCTACGTTCAATATAAATTTTGACAACTGACTAAAGGTTAATAAAAATATAATAAAACTAAGTTCATTACGTTTTGCATGACTTTCTAATCTTACTCACCCAAATAACTAAAAAATAATCTGTTTTCAAAACGCATTGACTCATTGATGCTCGAATAATATACATACTTTATTTACAAACTTAATGCACATACTAATTTGACAACCTAAATATACGCTATGTTAGGATTTCTTAAAATTTTTGGGCATAGGCAGGTTTAAATAAAAGGAAAACGGAAATCTATTCAAAACAAACCGAACATATTGTCTTATTTTAAGAATCCAACGGAAAAAACAATATGTCAAGAAAGAAAAATAAATCTATAGTGGCTTTTGAAGTGTTTGGTGGAGGGCTTTTTATTATTTGCGCGCGAAACGGCCATTTTTCTGTGAAACTATTTCGGTCATTACAGATGACGTCGTCTCTAACGCTAACTTTGTATACCGAGAAATTTACAACATAACTAAGCTATTCTTTCAGCTAATACTCTATTTTTCTTAGTATTGCCTATCTGCTTACTTACTGATTAAGTATTTATTTGAAGGCTATAATATTTTTAAACCTGTTGGGTGTAGGTATCACAAAGATACAGTATAAATATATATATAGTACACATATACGTTTACAATACTTATAATTATCCCCTATTTACAGCACAATTAAATTGTGAAATTCAGTGTACACACGGCTACATATCAACCTATACATTTCCAGTATAAGCTAATCTCGCATTGTATAGGATTTCCGTAGAATAAGAGGTCAGCTTACTTACACTTACAGCACGCTAAAACACTACATACATTTTAAAAATCAAAATCAAAATTCATATATTCTAATTAGGCTGAAAATCAGCACTTTTTGAACGTCAAAACGTTTACATAAGGTCAGTCCCCCAAAACGCCCACCCTTCACTTTCAATACCCCTCACTTTAAATATTGCAAACGTCAAAGTTAAAGACAACTAAGTCAACAGGATTTTTTCTCTTTCTCGTCTGACCTAGGCTACGAGTCGAGAGCAAACCCAACTCAAATTAAAAAAAGAAATTAACATTTAAATTTATTTATATTATGAATTCTGATAAAAGTGTTCTTATATAAAATTGTGAAAAACACTTCCCACAATAAAAGCACTACATAAAGCTATATTTTATAAAATTATTGGTTGAACACATTGTGCACAGCCATTTTGGAATGAGACACCCAAAGCTTCCCTACGTGAATATCATATACACACATATACATAAACTCACGCCTACATCCCATGGGGTAGGCAGACACTACAGAACGCCACCTGCTACGATCCTTACATACTCCTTTTGCTTCGTTTACGTGCGAGGTTGACACGGACCTAATAATACAGTACTTTAATTTTTCTATTAAAAATTCTTTGTAACAGCCTGAATGAACAAATATAAGCGTAGTACACACTTCCCCTATGCGGAACACAGACGTTAATAATGTTAGTTTTTCGTGCTCTATTATGTACTTTTCCTTATAATGTCCTCGCGAGTTTCCTTTAGCGACTCGACAGCACTCAATTTATGAACGCATCGTGCACATCCTGTCACAAGGGTCACAATATTAGCCGTGGGTACCGGGATATCCAACGATACTTCATAGTATATATAGTAGTACATATAGTATGGCATCGATCGCTCTTCGAGCTAAAAATCCCATGTAAGACTGATAGAACAAAAGGCTACATGTGGTAAATGGTATTTATTGTACACTTCGCCAGCGACGGTTTCGTACTTTTCCCTTCGAACTTTATCATCCCCTTTAAAGTCTAGATTTGATAATAAAAGATAGCCTACGTTACTTGCTGATAATGTAGCTTTCGAAAGGGAAAAGTATTTTTAAAATCGGTTCATTAGTTTTTAAGTTTATCCATTACAACCAAACAGACAAATACAGAAACCAACAAATCTTTACTCCTTATCAAGTTAGAGGATAAAAATAAGACTTTCACACGTCAATATTTATTCTCATGCCAATTTAAACAGGTCGGTACCTAGCTATTCATTACATACACAGAGGTCACACTCTTCTAAAGTCTAGACATTAAATTAGTCAGATCGATCGTGTTGGTTCGTGCCTGAGATGCTCTTTAGAGGCAAGCACCACACAGATTTGTATTATCGGTATCTCAGCTCAGAACTTAATTAACTTTAGGAACGCGATGTGTATCTAACTTATTTTTGTCTAAATGTTTCAAGACTCAGTTTTTGCGATGTTTTCTGTATTAAAAATCAAGAATCGAACATCTTATTAATTAAATCATAAACTAGCGGTTCCTCACTATGACTTCGGAGGTGTACCCGTTAGGATTCGTTTCATTGGGAATCTACTTATACTAGATTAGGACTATAGGGTTTGAATACGTAAGAATACGTTTATCTTTTTTTTTTTGAAGTCTAGAAGGAATATTGACTAGATAACACTGACAATCCACATATATACTTATCAGTATAATATTAACATAATATCTTATAAAGAGGTAAACATTGTAAGTTTGTATCTAGGAAGTAATCTCCGGAACTAATGACCCGATTCTAAAAATAAACTGTTCACTGTTAGGAAGCTACATTATTCCCGAGGATATTATTTTCAAAACTACGCTTATAAGGGACTATGCATGTTAAAGTTCGAAGGAAAAAGGCGGACGAAGTCGCGAGCGAAGTGTTAGTACTTGATAAGGCTGAAGAGTTTGATTAGAGCGCGTGTCTATGGAACCACCATTAAGATTTGAAGAAAAAAAATGATACACGAATTCCTTAGGAGGGTTATAGACTTTTTAACATCACGCTGCGACCCTCAAGAGCGGTTGAAACAGCTAGTATAAAATACTCGTAAAAACCCAAATTGTATAATTTATTATTATTTAGGTAGGTAATTTTATTATACTTAATTTTCTACATGTTTGCGTCAAGTATCGCGTAAACATAGGCCTTCACAATCAACCGCACGTCAACTGCGAAAACCGCCCTTATTGCTACAAGATACCCTGCCAATGTCCAATTTCTTGCGGCTGTACTGTCTGTCCACAAAAGCTTAATCGCATGATATACTACAGTAACGCATGTTTAACTGTCGTTTAGGTAACATGTTCTGTGTATTTGAATTCGTTAATATATATTCAGAAAGTTGGCATAGAACAAAACTCTGTAATTTGATTAATATTCTATGTATTTTTGCACTGATTTAAGATTAATATCTTACTTCCAGCGTAGTATTTCGTCAGTGTAAACTTCATTATAAGTACACCAAATTCTGAAATCCTGATCATATATCTGCTCGCTACATAAGTACATACATACATAAACTAACACCTTTCTCCAATGGGGGTAGGCAGAAACTTCAGGACACCACTTGCTACGATCCTTACATACTCCTTTTGCTTTGTTTACGTTCATACATCTAGTCATACACGCACGCCGCTTGCGAGTACTACGCACCTGACTTTCCTTAAGAACATCACCAAGTGTCAAAATTATCTATTATATACGATTTTACTGCAGACGATACTATGAACTAGGTGTTTAAGTACTGAGTTCTATTTCTAACGTACCTACCACTAAATAGATTCTCTACTCATTCTTCACACTATACCCTTCCATACCCCTTAAAGGAATATAGCCGTGATATTAATAATATCAGTGAGTTATAAATAAAAATGCTGAGAAATATCACTTACACATCAATCTATATTTAATATGATAAGGCTAAAATGGTTGTATGTTCGACGCGCAAAATTTTCTACTAGCAAACAAACTACCAGCTACTACAAACTACCAGCCGGGTGGAAGAAACTATTTTGACATATTTTCACCCAAAGTCTCCAGGTTATTTACCTTCAAGCTACTATCCTTAGGAGCGAGTGCAACCTCACAGCACAGCTATCTTATACCACACAGCACCACATCATTCACAATTCCCTTCACCATTCTTCCCCACTAAAGACCCACCCATCAGCGATATACTCTCCACAGACCCAGAGGCGGCTCCAGAACCAGTAGAACCCAAAGAAACCCTGAACCTGGTGATACCAGAGAAGGCGTCCTCGTTCAGCATCCACCCGGGAAGGCTGTGTATGGACCAGTGCTTCTACTGCGGCGGGAAGTTCGGCCTGTTCGACACGCCGTGCCACATCGCGCAGATCAAGAGCTCAGAAAGACAGAAGAAGGTTTTGGATAGTGAGTTTATCTTTTGTTCGTGTTGTTGATAACTTTTTCAGAGTTTCAAAAAGTAGGCTATGCTTATATTAAGGTGTAAAAGATCCGTGGATTATAAGGTCTGTGATGAAATATCATATTAACACCTTAACTGCCAAACAACGAGACACAATAGAAAATGTATTGTTTGTCGGTCAATTGGCGTTCAACGCGTTAAGGTGTAAAAGATCCGTGATTATAAGGTATGTAATGCAATATCATTTTGATAAGTTTAGTAATTTCATAACCAACAGGTTTTGACAAGTGAGTGTTTGTGACTGAATGAGTGAGTGAGAGGCCTGGTTTTAAGTGTGGAGATACCTGTAACAGAAGACCTTCCACTTCCATATCAAACGAACAGAATTAAAAACAAAGTGGGTACAATAAAAAAACAAACAAAAAATGTGTTGAGTTGAATGTATTGAGTGTGTTGTGTGTGTATATATGTGTGGGTCACTTAAGAATTTTGTAAGTACCTAAATCTGGGGAAACCCTCTGTCGATAGAACATCTAAAGGCAGGCGCCCGCATGCAGCCCGTTTGTAAACACAAATAACATCTCATCAGCTGCCAAGAATGAGTTAAATATTTCGTCTGCCGCAGCCTGGCTGCTGTACCTTGTCTGACTTAAATCATAGAATAACGCCCCCCTCCCCCTCCAGACGAGGAGAAGCTGACCATAGACAGCTGCCTGTGCGACGCGTGCTACCGGCACGTGGACCGGCGCGCCAACTGTCCGTCCTACCGCAAGCGGCCGCTGGGCAAGCAGCCCATAGACCCGCCCATCACCTCGCTGCACAAGTGAGTACCGTCTAGTGAATGTACTGGTGCATTTAACTCCTTCAACATATACAACATCACGCCTGTATTCCTCGAAGGGTAGAGCAGAGGTGCCCTATAGTAACACCCACATTTCGCCAGTTAGTTTAAACGACCTATGTGGCGCCGCGGGTGAAGTTCCGCCTGCGACGCAGGGGGTTGCGGGTTCGATTCCCGCCTTGGGACAAATGTTTGTACGATCTACAAAGATTTGTTCCGGGTGTTCTGGGTATTTTCTATACATAATAAAAAATATCTATCTATGTAATGTATTGTATTAAGTATATTAGTCATCTAGTACCCATAACACAAGCTCAGCTTAGCTTGGGGCTAGATGATGCTGTGTGGTTCGTCCAGCATTATATATTTTATTTATTATTTTATTAGTTATGTTTAACACTTTTAGTGCCCAGCACTCGGCTCCCGGGTCGAAGAAAGTTTGTTCATGTCCCAGAACTCGCTTCCAGAGTCGTACATGTAAAAAGCTATAGATGAGATGTGCACATGCCCATCACCCCCTACCATATACCTACGCATTATGTAATTTACCAATAATTATGACATAAAAGTTTAATCGTATTTTGTAACTGGGCAGCGAAAGGATTAAGTCACATGTAATAAGGGGATTTTTTTAAGAATTCTACTTGATTTTTTTTCTATATTCCCTTAATTAAAGAACGCGGAGTAAAGTTAAACATTCAGATTCGTTACGACCGGATATGATACTTGCAAAAAGCATTATGACGGTAAATATATCCAAAAATTGTTTTCTAATTTTGTTTGACAATATTATTCTCTTGCAATTGTATCGCCCCGTTATAGCTCTCTCTCTCTTTCATACAATAAAAAATACTAACGATCGAAATTCGACTGTTTTAGCTTTCTACTATACTTCTTTATATAAACTTTTACTAAGTCAAATCTCGTATTTCTACTGTGCGCGAAATATGAGTACAAAGGAATTCAAAGTTGTCTCTTCACGTATTGATCTATACTATCTACAATTCTTCACTAATATTATAGAGGTAAAGTTTGGATGTAGGAGGTAATTACCGAAACCACTCATCCGATTTCAAAAACAGTATTTCACAAATGCAAAACTACATTTGCCGAGAAAACTCACTCACTCGGATAAAGTCTCGGGTAGAAGCATCTCTATAATAAATTAAAAACGTTATAGTTCATACTTTTTGCACTCGAATGAATACTCGTTTGAACTCGTTTTTCACCAGGTATGTCAATTACACATGACATGACAGTTTTGAGTGACATTTCGGTGTTTACTAAAATCTATTGATTTCGGTTTAATATCGCACCATCTTACTCTAGAATAAGCTTAATTCGATCAACGCGAGCAGGGCTACGTTATGGGTTTGATAATGTAATCCTAAATAATGTTCATACATACATAAACTCACACCTTTTTCCCATGGGAGTAAGCAGAAACCACAGAACGCTATCCGCTACGATCCTTACACACTCCTTTCGCTTCGCTGACGTTCATAATTATATCTGATCATACACGCAAGATTATATTATTTATAATAAAATCTTGTAAAATCTAAACAACAGCGGCCTTAGTGCGAATATTTTACTTATATTTGATCGCGTTAACGATGACTTCAATTTGTACCTGAATCTACATAAGCGCCTTTTGGTGAGAATAATTGAAAAATAACTATTCTATATAAACTGACTTCCTTGAACGTTAACGCGGTCGAATAAGTAAGAACTCGCACTAATCTTTATGGTAGCAGTAAAGTATTACATAGTAGTATCTATACGTACATTTATGTATATCTGCCGGTCTGCACTGTAGTAACTAGTGACGTTCAAATCCTCTATACGGCAAAGACATGTTATAGATTACTAGCTTATGCCCGCGGTAGCGCTCGCGTAGAGGTCGGAAATTATCCCATGGGTACCGGGATAAATACTCCTTAGTCAAGTCGTGGTCAATCCGTGTGTCCAATTTAAATTAGTATTTATTGGCACACTGGCTTTATTGGCACCAAGTCGGTTATCGCGGATCCAGACGAAGTTGCGAATCAATAAGTATCCCATGTCCTTCCGCAGGATATAAACTATCCCCTTGCTTAATTTAATTACGATCTGATCGACCGTTTAGTCGTGAAAAGGTAACAAACAAATAGAGTTCCTTTCGCTTTTTTAATATTAAGTATGGATGAGATATTTCAGGTTTGTCTCTGAAAGACGAGGCCTCTGATATCGCACATGTGTACAAGCAGTGGCGACCACTTACCATGACGTGGGCCAGTTGCTTGCCATTCAATAACCTGAATAACAAAAACTCTAAACCCATTTAAATGTCTCCTGTCTAACATCCTCCCTTGTGGCCACCAGCACTCAAACAGAGAAGCCGGCGTCCCCCCCGCTGGAGGAGGACAGCGAGGAGGAGGGCGCGGCGAGCTCGGGCCGCGCGGCCGTGTGCCACACGGAGGGCTGCGCCACCGTGGCCGACCACTCCATACGCCGCAAGTGGCTCATCAAGATGAGGAGTAGTGTTAATAAGTTGGTGAGTACAATACTACTAGGAAGAATTAACTATTTGAATCATGTTTCGACACGAATGGTTTCAAACTCCCCGATTCTATTCTCAGTGTCAATATAGTCCCCAAACTATTAGGGTTATCCTGGAATAAGTAGGGTGGGAAAAGTTGGACTTTAAGGCTTTTATTTGTTATCGACAGGAATGTAAAATAAAATCAGCTAATACGTTTACGCTTTGGTATACCTATTCCACTTTAAGTTGTACCATACGTACCTGATGACCTACCTAGGTCACACATTATTCTATATATCTGGTAGATAGTACACATCCGATTACTGGGGAGTTAGTAGCGAAACTACTACTTCCTAGCAAAAAAACTAGAAAGTCGTGAAAGGCGGGCGTTTTGGAAGACTGTCCTATGTAAAGGGGGTATTAAACCTTCCTAAATTTAGGATCCGATATTTAGGATACGATTTAGCCAATTAGGACGTCGGAAACCATCCTTGTCCGAAATCGTGTCCTAATTAGGATGCTACTCATCCTAAATGCGATTAAACTTTTCTGAATTCGGGACATCCTAAATATCGGATCCTAAATTTAGGAAGGTATAATACCCCCTTAATTTTTGGCTTCCTAAAAGTGCAGATTCTCAACCTAATTTGAATGAATGGAATTTGGATTGTGTGAGCCTGGTTAACCTGGTAATTGCAGTATAATAGTGTGTCCTAGGTGGACACACTATTAAACTGCATTACCAAATTATTAAAAATATATTAAGTCTATTTAGTCCGTCAGTAAGATTACCAAAAAATATTGGACACGTATTTTTGCACATCAAAGTTCAGGAGAAGGGGCTTGTGGCGTCACTGATCCGTTAAAAGTGTAGCACGGCGTGACGTCACGCGCAATTTCAACGCACTATATCGTCGTCATTTTTGGTATACGTAACAAAACCGACAATGTGTACGTTGTGGTTACCTATAATTGAGTGTGCATTACGGGATAGTGTATACTGTATAAGTTATAATTTTGTAATGTTTAATTGTAATGTATTTCTCGTTGGTGATCCCTAAAATAAATAAACAAAAGAAAAAAATACGTGTCCAGTATTTTTGAGTAATCCAACTTTCGGACCAATCAGAATTTTCTTTCGGACCAATCAGAATTTGTAAGGACACTACCGTATTGTGATGTTGCAGTTGAAGCTGAAGTGCGACTACCCCGGGCTGCACACCATCCCGCTGTGCGGCGAGCACTACCGCGCGCTGGCGCCGCTCATGGCGTGCGTGCTGTGCCGGCGCCGCATCACCAAGCACCACAACGTGCACTTCATACACCACGTCAGTACACCACACCCTGCTTTTGTGATTTCCAACTCTCGGCGCTCAGCCGAGCGTCTAAAGTTGTGTCCCAGCTATTATTTCAGCACAATTTTACTTATGTTTGGTGATCAGAAAGCATAGATGACGGCTTTGAGTCTTTGGTCCAATACTTGACCGAAGGTCTGACAACCAGTCTTAACAAGCGGTTAACTGCTGCCCAGTAACTGAATTCTGGAGGTCAGATTGGCAGTCGCTCCATATAAAATACTATTCAGCTGCATCCGGTTAGACTGGAAGCCCACATAGTTGGGAAAAGGCTTATCAGATGATGATGACTTGACATAGGTTATGTCAGGTTATATCTGCCACCACACTTACAATCTCGAAGAACAGCAAAGACGAACGAAGCTCTTGCTCTTATCCTCTGCTCGTCTTACCTCCACATAAGTTCTGGTAAATTTATCTGGAAATAATTTATCAGTTCCCAAGCCAAAAGATCGACTTTATCGAAATCTGTTCAAATTTGACTAAATATAGAATCTCTTTAGTTGGCAATAAACGAAACTGTCGGATGGTTCCCCAGGGCTACACGGAGCTGAACCCCTACCTGAAGGCGGCTCGCTTGCCGGTACAGTTCAGCGAGCGGCCGGTGCTGTGCAAGACGTGCCGCTACTACTGCACGCTGCTGCAGCGCCCCGGACACAACGACTCCTATGCCAACGCGTACCGACGCAAGTGAGTACTTACACTAATAACATTACGCAAGTTAATGTGATCGGTACTGTGTGAGACGTGTGCGTACACGTTGCTGCAGCGAAGAAGTTGAAGTCGTTTGTATACGTAAGTTTTTAATCACCAATCTGCAACTTTTAATAGTATTTCAGCTACTGTCAGCTGTAACAATAGGTCAGTTCCCTTTGTTATTGACCATAGACAACTAAGGCCTGTCGCAAATTGCCCTTGCAATCATACGAAGAAGAGTAGATGACCTTCAAACCTAAAATACCCCTACGAAATGCAAAACTTCTTACGCTTTAAAATCTGAAATGCATTCACTCTAAGATAGCCAATGCACAGCCTCAACTGCTGGGTCTAAAATCATGAAGTTTTACTCAATACTTTAATATAAAACAAAGTTGGGCCAGATGAATCATTTTCGGAAATTAACCTCCTAATGGGGCTATAAGGGATCAAAGCTTGTACCAAATATCGTATTTCTCTTTTGACGATGGGAAATCTCATCTGGCACACAGCCTGTTTAATTCTTCAACACTAACCTAAACCTTCCCTTAAATTCCAGATTACTCCAAGTATACAACATAGAAGTACCACCGATATCTGAGAACGATACAGAAGATACACAAGAAGATGGTAAGCTAAAGAAGAAACAGAGACCCAAGTCCAAGCAAAGGAAATCCACTGAACTGAAAATGGACAGTGAGTCCTCTGAAAGATCTGAGCGCACCAGCGAAAGTACCCCTGAAAAGGAGAAGAAAGAAGATAGTGATGGCAAAGAACATCCTCTAGAAGAAGATATAGAAAGTCTCATCTCCTCAAACAAGATCCTAGTACCTGGTGCTAAGTCTACGGACCCTAACCACCCAAGCGATGACTCTGAACATGATATGCAGGACACGGAAGCTCCAACATTACCTCTAGACAAACAAACAGAACTACAGTATCTTCTACAGAAACAGAACAACCCAGCACAGTTCCTACCCAAGCCTAATTTAACTACAAAACAAAGGAATATACTACAAGTACACAATGTGACCGGTATTCAGAAACCTGGAACTCAGCACAGAATTATGGAGAAGAATTCTAAGAGGATACATAAGTTGGGGCAGATTCTGTCACATAAAGAGAGACCTAGGAGTGATAACGAAGAAGACAGAATAAGGGATGGTATACCCATTTTGAAGAACATATCTTTGAACGAAGAATGTACTATAGAATCCATACCTAACAAGAGACCAGCGGACATAAACACACTCAAAAACAAATGGCAAATGACTGAAAGTTTCACACAAGTCAAGAAGAACTTGAGCGAGCTATCTAAGAATAAACCGGACCACAAGAAAATGTCAGAAGCTAAATACTCGAATCCTGTCAGAAGATTGGAAACAAACCCATCGATATCTGTAAGAGAGTTGTTCCCAGGCGAGGAGGAAATGAACTTACAATGTAATATAGAGTTTAATAATGTGAAGGGTGTGACTCCTGAAGGATGGGAGAAGTGTAATACTATGATACAGTACGATGTTGAGACTAAAAAGCTGTGGAACGAGTTACAGCGACCTTACGGCAACCAATCTTCCTTCCTGCGCCATTTAATACTTTTAGAAAAGTATTTCCGAAGTGGGGAATTAGTTTTATCACATAACGCGACTCCGCACGCGACGTATTACAGCGATTCGGTACAGAGCCGACTGAGGTCTTACGATAATGTCGCCAACGATACGCCTAGACGTAGCGAGACCGCGATAAGCTTGATAGAATTTAGAAAAAAGCCATCGTTGAATGGTAAAAGCTTGCTAAAGACTAACCTGAACGAAGGTGAAAAGGAGAGTAAAAAGACCATGCAGATGCCGCCTCCGCCCGGTGTGTTACCCAAGTCTAAATCTAAGAGTGACAAGGCGAAATCAAAGCCTCTACCTCCAGAACTGATCGCAATCAACACGCCGAACGCACAGGGGCGGAAAGCGATACAGAACGTGCTGCACAACATCCAGCAGCTGGTCAAGGGGGTGTCGGCGGCGGATCCCACGGAGGTCGCGGCGGCGCCCCTGCCGGCGGCTACCGTGAGCGCCGCGCCGCACCGCTGCGAGCCTGCGCCGCCAGCGCCGCACGCGCCGCACGCCGCGCCTCCTAAGGAGAAGAAAGAAACTCAGAAAAAGGAGGACACGCCTAAGAAAACGAAGACCACCAGCAAGCCCTGGAGGCCTACGCTTATGCCTATAACTCAGGTAAATTATACTTTTACATTAGCATAACATCACGACTGTATTCCTTAGGCTTAGGCAGCGGTGTACCTTTTAGTACACCCACAATTCGCAATTATGTTTACGCCCCCCATGTAAAAGGGGCGTGCCTATTACCTGGCACAAAGCCAGGTGAAAATAAGGTAAATTTAAAACATAAAAATGTAGTATTATAATAATCATTGTAATATGTTCATTTATAACATTATGAGCACCTAGTAATCGAACCCAGGACCTCAGACTCACCAGTAGCGGTCGTAACCAACCAGAGTTGATGTCCCTGTAATATTCAGTCAGCCATTTTTTTTTCAAAGAGCATTTTCAGGGGTTATTGTCACAATAACCTACAAGCGAATTGGTGCTATTGGTGTAGTATCCCATCCTCTTTAAATAATCTCTTAGTTGTCTATCCTCATGTGGAAAATTATGCAAATGGAAAACAAATATCGCCACATGTGTTTTCATGTCGATTCAATGTCGAATCTTAAATTGCGTCATACATTCGTCCTTTGAATGGTCTGAAACAATGTACTCTTTATTTTAAACAATGGGAATTGGATTGAAGTAAGTTGTAAAAACCGACATGCAGCAAGTTGGACTAGCCCACGGCGGGTTTCGTATCTTGGTATAGAAAATATTTACTAATTTGGTTTGTAAAGGGTTTTTGCTTACATTTTTTTCTGATTTTTCTCTTTGCGATCTTTGAAGATAAGAATGATATTCAGGGACATTTTTCATAAAAATGCAACCTAAATGAAAATAAAAATAGGATTTGTAATGCGCAAGTGATGCCCTTTCAAATATAGTTAAAATCATGCAAGTTATAATATTATATTGAAATTATATTAGACTCATACTTTTTTGGGATCTCATCAACTTTGGCAAAATATGAATATATTTTTGAAATCTTGCTATGTATGTAGATTATTTATGTATTCCGAATCTCAACTCGATAACTTGGTTTTATGAATAAACATGTGGCAGTCAGACGAAGTCAAATCGTAATGGTGCTTTTTTACCAAATTGGTACGGAACTAAACTTTATTAATTGCATTTTACAGGAGAACTTAGCAAAAATCGCCCGCGAGCCGACACAGATAGCGGTGGACGGGCGGACACTGCCGAGCCTGGTGCAAGTCATGTCTTCCGGCAAACGGTACCACATCACGCTGCAAGACTACAACAAGATGTGCATCATGAGGCGGGAGAAACTGCAGCAGATACAGGACGGGGAGAAGACTAAGAGACAGTCCACAGACGAGAATACTGTGGTCACGGAAATACAGCCTTCCAACGCTCAGTGCGCTATGCTTGGCAACGGAGGGTCGGTCGTGCAGAACATCGCACACGACGAGAAATCACAAGACAAAAAAGAATTAGCAGAAATTACACAAATCAGCTCCAATGCTGCCACCATTCTCAAGAATGTAGGGCTGAAGAACATCACTATAGCCCCAATCCCACAGAAAACTGCCACGGTGACGTCACAGACGGTAGCGTCACCCATCATGTCGACGCCATCTTTGTTGGTGACGTCGACGCCGATCAAGCTCCCTCAGCTCGGGCCGGCCGTGACCATCACGAGCGAGACGGTGCTGTCCCCGCCGCTCATGTCCCACATGTCCCACATGAGCATGCCCAAGATCCCGCGCTCGCTCACCGTCATCCCGCAGACGGTGCTGCCGCCCGGCATGCTGCTGCCGGGGCCGGGGGGGCCAGGGGGGCCCGGGGGGCTGGGGGGGCCAGGCAGCATGGCCGCGGACGGCCAGCGTCCATAACGAAGCCTGATCTACGTGGTCGTGTAGCGGCACTCGCGCGCGGCCACGACTCGCTCCTAACATGAACTATTGCGCGTCGCGCGGACATTTGCAATAAGTGAAAGCACCCGAAAAGCCTTAATAATTATACTGTGTATATATTAGTGTAGTGACGGACATTGTGCTGTGAAAATGGTGACAAGGCATGTGTTAAATATATTACTCTAAAAGGTTTTTAATTTTTTTTTTCTTTTGTGCAAATGATGCGATGGTTTGTGCTAATCCTGTTAGTAATGGGCAAAGCTTCTTGGTTACTAGGGATAGATATCATATCATTACTGATGCTAAATGTTCACAGACCTAAATTATGTAGAGAACAACGAACTTGAAAAGTTTTTAGACCTTATAATTTAATTATGATTTTTACTGTATGACTTCCTTTTAGATTAAATAAGTATGTAATGGCACAATCTAAAAGTTGTTCCATTCATTTTCTAGGTCTTAAGTAAATCCTTACCCTCAGATAAATTACGTCTGCGAGATAGACATATTCGTGACGTCATTATTAAGGGGAAATTAGGTTTGTGACAATTAAAACAGCATTTACTTCCTTAACATCATCAATACTAATTTATTATAAGTTCAAAAGAGGCCTGCTTACACATTAGTTACTATTTAAATTAAACCTGACTATAATTATTTCACAAAAAAAAATATAGTTCCTTGCTGAGAAATATTCAAAATTCTCTAGTCAGGTGGGAATATGCATTTATAATTTATTTATCCTTCCATGCCGTTTTGAGGGGACGTGTACTCATCGTAAGGGCACATGCGTGAGTTGTAACAGTTAGGTATTAGTTGTACGACGCGATCTCGCTTACCAAACTGCCTTAACACAGTTTTGTAAGCCCATTCATAAGCGTTATCGACATTGAAATCTTACTGTTACCACTCACACATGTGGTTTAGGTAAATAAAAACGTGTTAAGACGTGTCTCATGTCATTCGCTCGCCGTCAGGGCGCTTGTATACGTCCGTTTTTTTCACCGTACAACGGACCGTATTTTTCGACAGATACGCGGTAGTGCATGATTTATAATGAATGTGTGTAGATACACCGGATGCCGAACCGGTGTCCAGCACATACAAATGTGAAAGACACGGTCCGTTGTCCGGTGAAATAAACGGACGTGTACAAGCGGCCTCAGTAGGTATAGGACACACCGCGACCGCCGCATCGCCTCGTATCATTCGCATGACCCTAGACAATCTACATATGTATAGAAATGTATAGCGTTACTTTGTAAGAATATCACTCGGAACATATTTTTCCAACTGTTAATTATATATAAGGATGCATTAGGAACTCATTTAGAGCTAAAAGAATACCCGTTTTAGTAGAAACAAAAAGTATAATTTTTGAATAAATACACATTTTACATGTTGAGTTGAATTCGTACCTACATTATTTAGTCAGAGGGACATTTCCAGTTAGTACAAGGAATAAAGTATGTTCACACATAAGCAATAATTAAAATCCGTCTTATAAAGAGTAGAACCAATTTGGTTTGCAAATAAAATATAACGTTACACAATTTTTCAGTGACATTTCTAGATTATACACGCAATATTTTTGTGAATCCCCTATACACTTATAGTCGCCAATTAATTGATAACTTTATTTGTGCTAATAAATAATGTCCCTACATAACAATAACATTATAAAAATAACTAAAACCTTTAAAAAAAATACAAAACTTGTGAAAAGTGATTGAATTTGTGCCTGACAGAAGAATATAAAAGTATGATAATCACATTGTACATATATATCACGGGAGCCAATATAATTGAAAGTTGCTGACTACTTTTATATAATATTAAATTTGAAGCTCATGGTTGAGTGGTCTCCTCCACGTTTGTCAACGAAGCCAGAATGTTGTTAAAAGTATATTTTTTTAACTTTAGACACAGGTATATATTTAAAACGCGACGGCAACCGATAAAATAAACGCTGACCGTTTTAAATTGTTAATTTATTATCATTTCATGGATTGTTATGTGACAGGCTGTATCAACCCCCTATAGTTACAAATAACTTCGTTGAGAAACGTAGGAGCGTATGTTAAAACATGATAATTATATATCTATCTATATTGTTGAGAATTAGCTATTTTATTTTGGTCCAACGATATAGCTAGGCCAATGTTAAACGTAGTTCACGAAAATTTAACGCGAGTTCAGGCGACGTTACTGATGACGATTTATGCTCACTTTGAGTCGCATACAGTTTCTGAAGCTTTAATAATAAAAGGGAAAACTATTCTCCTTAACTGTGATTATATAGTTCTCTGTTCGTTGAATTGGTAAATGAATCTCTAAAAGATTTGTTTATGCCTTATGTCTTGACTATCGACTGTTTTCTTTAACTATATCTACTCTAGTTTAAGTAACATTAATTTGCAATGTTGTAGTTTTAATTGTTTCATGTTATTGCTTGAAGCAGTCTTTGTTTCAAGACAATTTGTGTATCAAGACTTTGTGATATTTTGCTCTGCCACCCCTCTTGTTCTAACATTTTTAAAAGCTGCCAAAATTACAATAAAAGACCAATAAGATAAATGAGCCTTGCTCGAATTTGGAAACTGTATGTAGCTTGCTTCCACGTGTCGTCGACGCCGCCCGCCGCAATGAATGTTATGATATGAATACAGCTAGTATTTTAGTAATTTGGAAGTTTTCCCCTGCTGTTGTTAATTATTGTAATTTTACGTGATCCATTCTTAAGTTTGAACAAATTGTAGCCGCCCATAGCCCGGATGTTTTGTTTCTTCCAAAGATAGTGCGTTAGTTCACAATATTATTATTATTATGTTTAGTTATATTTGTTCGGCACGCGCCCCTGCCTCGTGCCGGAGGTATGAATTGTCTAATAAACATATCTTATCTCCTGAAATGTTGTGTTTTCTTCATAGTATAATAAACCTACTTTCTTTAGTTTATCTTATCTTATATCTTACCTTAGTTTCTTTTTGTTATGAAAGTCCTATTAGCACGTAAATTATCTCAATAAATAAGAACTGACATATCCTGCGTTGGTATTTAAATCTACAAACATGTAAGCAAAACTGTTCTTGCAATATTCGACACGGTTGGCGCAGTGGCTGAGCGATCGACTGCTGCGCCGCGTGTCGTGGGTTCAATTCCCGCACGGAACAAATATTTGTATGGCCTACAGGTAGTTGTTCCGGGTCTAGATGTTTGTGAATGTGAGTTTGAATGTTTGTAAACGCACCCACGATACAGGAGAAATTCCTAGTGCGGGGCAACGTTTTTAATAAGAAGAAGAAAATATGAACTTTAATCCGCACAAATAAAGTACATTTTTGTTAAAACTTTAAACTTTTTAGGACTAACTAAAACATTCTAAAATCTAGGTAATTTAAACTACCAAGTATTCAGTTAAATAAGTTTAGTAAGTATCTAGTGATTTCGAATTATCACAATGAGATTTATAATGGGATACGGTAAAGTATTAACATTATAATTAAAAATGTCACTGGGTTAGATAGAAATTATGAATTTTAGGACTATATGTATAGGAAAAAGCCGACGAAAAATTGTAACGCTGGGAGGTCTAAAATCATGTGTTGACCTCGTGTGAACAGTTAGGCGATTGGCACACTGCACCGCATCACGTAGCGTAGCGCGGGACTGCGTGTTCTTACGTTGTTTGCAAGTATCTGTGTTTGTATAGAAAACACGCGTAGTGCAGCACACAGAAAACGCGTTCACGCGCAGCGTTCTTCGTTCGTTACCACGAACCCCGCTGCGTGATGCGGTGCAGTGTGCCAATCGCCATAGTGTGTCGATGTTCCTTCCACCCTGTATACGTAGGTACTTCAGAATAACACATAGGTTAAAATTTATAAACTAAAAACGTTTTTTTGCCATATAAGATGTTGGGGTAGACCACCCTCATCACTTAGGGGTATGAAAAATAGATAGTGGCCGATTCTCAGACCTACCCAATATGCACACAAAATTTCATAAGAATCAGTCAAGCCGTTTCGGAGGAGTATGGTAACTAACATAGTGGCACGGGAATTTTATATATAAGAAGATACTCAAAGTCGCGGGTAGCTAACTTGAATATAATTTAGGTGATAGTCATCGTCATAAAATCACGCCTCTACAGGCGCCTAATCCTCTGCCTAATCCTTCGGGGACTACTCCCCGAAGGATTAGGCAGAGGCGTGCCTATTTTACTCCCATATTCGCGAGTTATTTTTAAGTCCTAAAAAGCTTAATATGACCTATAAAGGTCCCATTAAGCTTTAAGGCGGTAAATTTAACTTTCTAAATACTAATAAATCTAGGTACCTAATCTAAAATTCTAATTCGAAGTTGGTATATCCTTTTTCTTCGAATGCTTGGATGCCCCTTTTGTTCTCTTCCACTTCATTCTTCGGTTTTGAAACCAAACCTTTACCTGAAACCGAAATAATGAGGGTTGCCATTAAAATATATTTTAAAATCCTTTTTATATTCTATGCACTCGCTGTCCAGAAGTAAAACAAACTCCATGTCACAAGTCAAAGTCATATAATGTTGTTTTGCAACCCGAAAGGAGCAGTGGTTGACTGCTGCACCATGTGTCGCAGGTTCGACTCCCGCATGGGACTAATGTTTACTAGATACATGTTTTCCCAAGCTGTTTCGATGCTTATTTACAAAATAAGGGCTGATTTTGCAATTCTTACTTAACTTTTACCCGTAGAAAAATATTTGAACTGACTATTTTTCATAAACAATTACCTATCAGATATTTATTCCTTAGATAAAAGTTAATTTGAAAAATGTATCCAAAATCAAATTATGTGTAATAATGTCGGGATGGCCCAGTGGTTAAGGTCACGTCTCTTATGCACGAGGTTGTGAGATTGAATATGGAAACGTACAAATGTGACAAGATTATATTAGATATCGGTGATTTAAAACATCGCGAGGACTTATAAATTAATATAGGTACTTTTGAATGGGCATGTGATGCGAAGGAATGAGGACCATGTTGTGAGGAAAGTTTTGAGTATGAAAGTGCAGGGTTACATGAGTAGAGGAAGACCAAAGAAAAGATGGATGGATTGTGTGAAAGAGGATATGGCAAGAAAAGAGGTGACCCATGAGATGACGGCAAATAGGGATGTATGGAAGAAGAAAACATGCTGCGCCGACCCCAAATAAATTGGGATAAGGGCAGGAGGATGATGAGGTACGTTTGAAATGGCCAACCCGCCTTGAGCAACCGTGTTGGTTAATGCTCACGCCTTCTCTGTAAGGGAAGAGGGCCTTTGCCCTGCAGTAGGACAGGCTGGTATTATTGTTTAGTTAAATAATAAATACCTGTCGTTCAGTAAGATGCAATGCAACAGCTATCTCATACCGACGCAGTCGCGTCAGATAGTTGGCTCGCGTAAACTCTGCTTCCAAGCTGCGAATCTGAGCCTTTGTGAAGGCTGTGCGCTCCTTGCGATTGCCGCTAGGAGACCGGATGTCTGTAGATGATGGAAAGGATTGTATTAAAGCACTTAAATGGTTCACAAAGGCCGACAAGACTTCAGTAAACTTATGCGAGTCCATCAAGAGATAGTGTGAAGAAAAGGAAGAGAACGGCACGAATGGCGCTGTGACTGAGCGATTGATAGATGTTTCACGTGTCGTGGGTTCGATTCGCGCACGGAACAATTATTTGCATGGCCTACAAGTAGGTGTTACGGATCTGGCTGTTTCTTTATGTGTTTGAATGTTTGTAAACGCACCCACGATACAGGAGGATTTTCTAGTGTGGGGCAATGTTTTATAGAGAAAAAAAATGTTAAATTCAAATTCATTTATTTTGTGTACATAGGTTAGAAGATGTTAAAATATAGATATTATAGAGTCCGTCTATGTCCCGCCGATAGGCATACAAAAATTCACAATTTTCAAATAACATTAAATCATGTCATTTATGTATTCACAATTACAAGGTCTACAATTTATAATAATAACATGTCAATTTTCAAATCAAAATCATACAGCAAATTCACAATTAATTAGATAAGTATACAATTTATAATAATAACATGTCAATTTTCAAATCAAAATCATACAGCAAATTCACAATTAATTAGATAAGTATACAATTTCTAATGATAACATGTCAAATTTCCAAATTAAATTAAGGTGCTATCTCAGTCTGCTGATGTGGGAGTAGCTCTGCAAAGATGTGGCCCCAGCCACATGAGTGTCCGATGCTGAGTACCTACTATCAATAAGATGTTCAGTGCCACTAGCGTATCAGAAGTAGATACTCCAAATTATATCTTTTCTGTGTATTATGGGTAACTAATATGATCATTAGTACCTCGAAATAAACTCTTATTCTTTTATTAACTACTAGCTTTCGCCCGCGGCCTCGCTCGCGTTAGGAAGTGGGGGGTTAGAAAGAGATAAAAAGTAGCCTATGTCACTCTCCATCCCTTCGACTATCTCCACTTAAAAAATCACGTCAATTCTTCGCTCCGTTCTGCCGTGAAAGACGGACAAACAGACACACACACTTTCCCATTTATAATATTAAGTAGGGGTTTACTAGCCCAACTGTTCAGATGCGAGATTGGCACATGGACTCCAAATAGTTCGTCGTGCGTTTTCAAACACAATTTTTACATTCGCAGTCCGTCTCACCCAAGTCTGTAACTCATACAAATAAGTGTTCCGTAGCGGAGTCAAACCCATTTTCGTAGTGAGAGAAGCAATCAGTCGATCAACCAATTACTGCGCCAAGGATCCCATCACAATCTCGGGAGCTAATCATTTTCTTTCTACCACCTTCCAAACCATTTGAGTTCGTTGTTTAACGTGTTACAAGAACGTAAAGAAGCCCTTACATAAACCAACCTAACAGAACTACCGATTAATAGCCAATAGCATCCGTCGTGTCTAACGACTAGCAGATGTACACCGGCGCCGGCGCCGACTGTCCATTGTTTATGATTGGTTTACAGCCGACATTGTTTGTGTCGCGAATCCTGCGCGGGAGCATTTCCACTCGTAAACTTTGATCCATGGGTGTGACAGGAAGGTGTTATGTTTATTGTTATTAGTTTATAGCTGTGATTTATGACAGGGAATTCCAATGTAGGTACCTGAGTACCTACTAGGTGCCTGCTTAGGTAGGTACTTCATCTTGTGACAATTTTTAAATGTCCTAGTACTCGTAATAGTGATTTGCTTACCAAATTATATTATGTTTAAGTATTTAAATAGATGACAAAGACCGTCAGATGGCTTTAGTAAACTCATAATTGTAAGTCCATCATGAAATCTTGGGAAGGAGTTAAGATGCTGTCTTAGTCTGCTGATGTGGCTCCTGCCACTAGTTGCCAATGCTGAGCCTAGTAGTAGTAGGTGCCTTCTCAGATTGTTAGAATATAATTTTGTGGTTATTTGTTAAATGTCGTAGTAGGTACTCGTAGTATAGGTACTACAAGTACTACGACATTTAACAAATAACCACAAAATTAGAATTTCTCCACTTGGAGAAATCACTAGGTAGGCCTAGTGATTTCTCCAAGTGGAGAAATTCTAATCTTGAAGTTATAAATGTACCTATCGAAACACTTTCAACAGAACTTAACATAGGTAGGTAGGTACCTAATTATTAAAAAGACAATAATTATTTCATCATCATGTTCCTGCCCTTTTATTATGAATGCGAAAGTTTTAAAAGTAAAACAAAGAAACTGTTTGTTTGTTACCTTTTCACTACTAAACTGCTGATCGGATCGTAATGAAATTCGGCAAGGAGATAGATTATATCCTGGGGAAGGACATGGCATAGTTTTTAATCCGAATGTCCAAACGTTGTCTGCAGATGCAGACAACGTTTCGACATTCACGCGGACGTACTCGTAGTCTCGGTATTTCAAAAGCTAGTTTTATGTAAATCGTAACGAAAGTAAATCTTTGTAAAGCACAATTTTTGTCACAGCGAGATTTACAATACCTCAATGTGCAAGGACAACTTTATTTTAGTACGAAGCAACCTGGTTATTCTGTACAAATCTCCCCCCGAAAAGTTAGGTGAAGCGAGCATGAACAGACATGTCAATCCCTAGCATTGGTATGGAATGAAAGCTCACTTCGCCTTCAAATCACCTACATTCTCACGCGGACATTTATGCAGAATAGCGCTGCTGTCTTGAGGAACGTATCGACGACGAATTATCAATATCTGCTATATACAAAATTAAAACTTTACAGGAGACAAATAAAACGTCTCATTTTTTCCTTTAGCAATTGGAAGTATACCGTACCGTACGTAGGTACTGGTGTTTTATGGGATAAATAGTTAAATATCGTGTTAGGAGGCTCTGCCGGTATATGCGAAATAGCATTTTACGTCGATTGGCATTCAAAACTAAAAATCAATCTAAAAAAAGTTACTTAGAAGGATGCTTCATCGTCGGTATGGCAGTACCTAGGTAGACATTAAACTAGACTGAGCGGTATTTCACAAGTTGGTAAAGTAAGTACGTAGTAGATTACGATTTTGTTTGTCCTGTCTATCATTATAAGAAAGAAAAGAGGTGACCCTTGAGATGACGGCAAATAGAGATGTATGGAAGAAGAAAACATGCTGCGCCGACCCCAAATAAATTGGGATAAGGGCAGGAGGATGATGATGATGATGATGTCTATCATTATATACCTACATTTAAATAACTATGGATTACTTGACATAAGTAGGTAGACCAGCCCCTCGATTCTGTAAACTTGTGTGAAGTGATCGTGAGGTGTCCTGTCAATCCTTAGCATTATTATCGGATGACAACTCACTTCGCCTTAACCTCACCCATAATTTCACGCGGTAATTTTTACAGCACAGCACTGATTTATTTTGGTGCGTCATGGTGAACAGAACCTCACCATGTTCTAGGAAATGCAAAGTGATCGTAGCTTTCACTAGTTTTTCTCATGTTTTCTACTTATTGGAACATTAAGAAATTCGCAATTCATGGCTACGATGTTTCGGCAATACCAAGCAATTTCCGGTGATATCAACATGATGTTGAAATTGGTAAGAAACATATAAAATCTAGCCCGTATTCCCCCGTGGTTGTGCAGATGTGTACATACAGTACACCCACATTTCACCAGTTATGTTGAAGCCTCATGTAATAGGGTTGAGCCTATAGCCAACAACTGGGCACACATCCAGAGTCTGGGCTGCTACTGATAAATTCCTCACGTCAAATTCCAATAACACGTTTCTCGCCCTGGAAATCGAACCCAGGACCCTCATGCTTAGCAGTGCCACCTCTACACCAACGAGGCAGATAAATCAAGTGAAATTGCGCAAAATAGTAGAGTACTTAGTTGCCCTATACAGCAAAGTGCACATCACAACCACATCGGGTGAGTTTATGTTTATATAATTAAGTTACTAAATTGTTGCATGCTATGAGGCAGAATGTAAGTATAAGGATCAAAATTATTGTAACACCTAATTATACTACTTACTTACATTGTAAGCAAATAAATTATATTATATTTATTAATCTATCGAGCCTCAGCGCATCACATAAAATTGCGGTGATTATTGTGTGATATGTGTGTATAGTCCATGTAAAATGTAGGAACGAGATTTAAAAAAGGATTTGTGCAATGTGGTTGGGCCCGGACATGTCTACCTTAGCTTCATACACGCAGCAGTAGGAGCTGATAATTGTCTGGGCTGTTAGACTATATAGAAAATAAATTAAGGACCTGACGAAAGATCCGTACCTAAGTACCTACATATTACCTACGATTCTACATTGAACCACAGATTACTGAATAGTTACTACGTAAATTGAACTTTTTATTAAACATGTAGGTATGTTCGAAGAGGAAAAAGTTACTAACTAAAGTATGTTATATAGGTTTTCATTCTGCTAATTATGCATAGTTTGAACTATCTAGCAATTTAGTAAGTACCTACTAAAATATGACCTTCAAAAGAACAAAGAACCGCAACCCCAATTTGAGCCATCACTCGGATAAACGTGAGCTTAAATACTAAAACTACAGCTTCATTGTTCCAAAATGTTTGGGTCGGCTTCCAGTGTAACCAGATGCAGCTATTATTGTACATGGAACGACTACCTATCAGGCCCGCACAACCCACTTACTGGTCAATACGATAACCTTTGGTAGAATTGGTTGTTAGACTTTTGCCTAACCGTGATTTGGGTTAACAAAAATATACGACTGACAGTGTTAGTAGTTGTGTAGTTACAAAATAACAAAACTGACTTACCTTCATCTCCGAATCCTCGCGCCTGTTCCTCACTCTCCTCTTTCACCACCACATGATTTTCCCACTCGGCCCACTCCCAGTCACAAGCCTCCCTTTCCTCACACAACCCTCGGTCCACCGCCCGGTAGTCATAGAAGAAAGGCAGGTACCCTGGGTGGAAGATCTCACTGGAGGAACTGTGCACTTCTTGGTCCAAAAGAGGCTGGAACTGCGAAGGTTCTATGTTCTCCGGATATTTGATTGTGTCGTCCATTTGTACAGGGAAGGACGGTTTTAGGTATTCCATTGTGACTGACGTTTTTGAAGGATGATTTTATGTATTTGGTTCGAAGTAAGTTCTAGGTGGTTTGATTTAGTCTTGATTTTGATTACTTGTTTGGTCTTTGATGATATTTTGAATCTCTACCGATCAATTTCGATGTTTCTTAAAATTGTGGTCCAAAAGCGTTTTTTAATCAGAATTTTCTCACAGTATCTTTTTCGTTTCGAAGGGTTACTTATGTTATCCTGAAAGATGTATTATAACTGCCGATTGTAACTAAACTTATTAACTCGTCCACTATAACAAGACACAAGGTAACGAACACGTCTGCTCACGCCCGAGTTTCAGCGCATGATTCCTGAATGTTCAGCTGAGATGCGCGCACGCACGCTGGGCGGGGCTTAGCTTTTGGGCGGAGACGGCCTGCGCAGTGCGCTACTTTAATTTGTCATTTCAACACTATTACACATTGTTTATTTGTCGTCAGATTTTTTTATTAAGATTTTTTATTTAATTACCCGCCAATTGTGATTTTACTGGCCAATTATTTATTTGGTTAACAAGAATCTATTTTACATTGAAATCCATATTTCCAATTGAAGTTATTTTTACAAGTTTTGTCTATTGATGATTTTCGTAAATAAAATTGTAACTTGTGTATATTATTACTTGTTATTATTTGAAATTTCGTGTCAGTGCCGTTGAACGTTGAGGTTATCGTAAAAACTGTGGAAGAGCGCAAACTGAACTATTTGCGTGGGTGTGACAAAGTTACTTTTCAAAAATACCCACATATTCGTTAACACTTTTGGTAGCTAAATTTACAGCGCAGGATAGTATAAAACTGCATTTAGGTAAGGCAGTTGTTTGGCAAATATAATACGTCAGCTTCATCCATTCTTCTACAGCTGTCATTAAAAGTACCTAAAAAGGTACTTAGGTAAAGCAGTTATCATGTTCATTGCCCCATCACGCGGCGTCGCGTGAAGCGGCTTTACAATTATGTCATAAGATACCGGCCGTAGCGATTAGTATTCTGGTAGGATTTATTTTGGCACACAATAAATAATTAATAAATAAATAATGCTGTATAATCCACATAGCAACATCTAGCCCCAAGCTAAGCAGAGCTTGTGTTATGGGCACTAGATATACTTAATAGATATACTTTATAGACTGATATACTTAATACAATACATTACATAGATAGATATTTTTTATTATACTTATTTTGCCATCTATGTAAGTTCACCGTTTTGGCTTGGCAATGAGCATGTTACACTTCTCGTATTATAAACTTAACTGCTTTAGACGGCCAACAAAACAAACACAAAAGGTCTGGTTAGTCTAGAGAGAATTTCAAAAACTGCATCAGTGCCTCGTGTTTTCCCTGGCTAGTAGGAGAAAGGCTAGCTTAAGCAGAAGTGGAGAGTAAGTTATAACGAGTGATCAGTGATGACCCGGTAGTGACAGCTTCGAATCGTAACAGTGTCGTAGGTTGGCACTTTACTGTGTCAAATTTATTTCAACATGGTGAGGAAACCGACATGTTCTAGAACACAAAACAATTGAAGATGTGTGACGTGATATCTCCCTCACGGAGAAGAGGCCTGTGCCACAGCCTGGGGAACGTTACAGGCTCATTGTGCTTTAAGACTGCCTGTCCGATCAAAGCGGATCAAGGCTACGGAGCGGAGAAACGGAGAAATGTCAACAAACAGGCACGGTTGGCGCAGTGGCTGAGCAATCGATACTTCGCCGCGAGTAGTGGGTTCGATTCCCGCATGGGACGAATATTTGTCTCGCCTACAGGTAGTTGTTCCAGGTATGGCTGTTCGTGTATGTGACTTTAATTGTTTGTGAACGCACCCACGGCACAGGAGAAATTTCTAGTGTGGAGCAACGTTTTTGAAGAAAAAAAATTGGATTGCATAAAATCTCATGTATGTCTACATGAGATTTTATGCAATCCAATTTTTTTATGTATAGGTGTAGGTATTATTGGTTATTTTTTCTCCGTTTCTCCACACCATATAGCCATATGTTAGGCTTAAGACTAGGTACTTAAGACAAGGCTATCATTCACCCCAACAGCAACAATAACTTCTACTAAAACTAATCGAAAACTTCCTATTTACAAATCAATTAATATAAT
Organism: Phlogophora meticulosa; assembly: GCA_905147745.2. Classification (NCBI taxonomy): domain Eukaryota; kingdom Metazoa; phylum Arthropoda; class Insecta; order Lepidoptera; family Noctuidae; genus Phlogophora; species Phlogophora meticulosa. The sequence goes on along the minus strand of LR990530.1, from coordinate 15,536,805 downwards.
CAAGTGATTTAGGTGCGACCGGCTCAGTCTCTTGTTAACATGGGGCAGTAGCATGCCCCAAGGGACCGCCCTCGGCCCTCTGTTTCTCACGGTGAGTGGTAATTAAAGACTGCTTCATGTGATGATAGATTTAGAGATCACATAACATTATGCCTGCTCTCTCCGGGGTTGAGCAGAGATGTAGCTGTATGTGAGTGTTGGATGTATTTAGGTATTTTTAAGGTTATGTGTTTGAGACGATCGAGTAACAAGGAAGAGCTAGGTGCCTATGGCATCGCAGAAATGTCTCAAATAAGAGATATTGACTCTTTATCCATCTTGATACCACATCTTTGACGACCAATGTGGCGCGGTGGGCGAAGGTCCGCCTGCGACGCAGGAGGTTGCGGGTTCGATTCCCGCCCTGGGACTAATGTTTGTACGCTTTTATTATATTTAGCAAGTTTGGGAAGATCATGCAGAACGAGTATGTGGATCACGCCGGCTCCGTGGATTAATATCAATGACTGTACTTTACTTACATATCTCTTTTGTGTACCTTCTAGATCGACTCATCATATAAGTAGGTACCTAATTAATTAGGTAGGGAGATCGATAAAGCGGATGAGATATGCTTGTAATGGGTCGGCTAGCTAACATATCGGTAGGATGGTGCCGCATGTTGCTGGGTTGTCGGCAGACGGGCCGACGGGATGGTTACATGGATGGCTTGCACTTCCCGCTTGTTACTTAGATAAGTAAGTACCTATGTGATCCGTTGAATATTATTAATAATATTTTGAACATTATTGTGACCTAATTATTAATTATTATTACTTTCTAAGTTTATCTTGGACATCACTGACATCGGTGAAGTAAAACATCGTGAGGAAACCTGGACTTATATAAATAATATAAGTCTGAAATCGCCAACACGTCTTGAGCAACCGTGGTGATTAATGCTCATGCCTTCTCTGTATGAGAAGAGGTATTTGCCCTGCAGTGGGACAGTAATAGGCTGGTACTAATTATTTACTTTCTAATATATAAAATTCTCGTGTCACAGTGTTCGTTCCCATACTCCTCCGAAACGGCTTGACCGATTCTTATGATATTTTTATGCATATTCAGTAAGTCTGAGAATCGGCTACTATATATTTTTAAAACCCGTAAGTGATAAGGGGTGTCCACCGGAAAATTTCATTTTTAGTTCTTTGGGTATTTTTTTTTTATGTGGCATTAAAAAATACATAAAACCCTAAATTTTCACTTTTCTATCACCAACCTCTATATGGCAAAACAACGTTAGCTGGGTCAGCTAGTTATTTAGTATATCTATTAATTAATTAATAAACATACTTACAAGGTGGAACGGATATCAAATCACAAACTGATACCATAATATCAGTACTTGATTCTGGACTCGGAAATATTTTTGTCGGCTATAGGTACATTTGTAATGATGTGTCTTTTACTTAAACATGTGTAAAGTCATTACTTGCGAACATGATTATTTCTATAGAAGTATGTTTATGTATGTATGAGTATATATATATACGATTGTCCAGCATTATTTTTTTATTTATTTATACCTAAAATTTAACCATGTCAAATCTCAAACTCCTCCGTTCTCGCAATATTCAAAATTATCTCAATCAGACCTTATGTTGCTCTTATAGTCGTTATTTGTTTCATGCTGTACAATATAGAATGGAATAAAATACTCTTTAGTTTCCTATTCTATTATTTGAAAGGGATCCAAAGTTTTCGCTACTAAGTAAATAGATTAACTAGCTAACCTGGTAATCGTAGCTTAGGCATTTTAATACAGAAAAAAAAAAAACAAAAAAAATGTTTGGGATGGACCACCCTTATCACTTAGGGCTATGAAAAATAGATGTTGGCCGATTTTCAGACCTACCCGATATGCACAGAAAATTTCATACAAATCGGTCCAGCTGTTTTGCAGGAGTTTGGTAACAAACATGTGACACGAGAATTTTATATATAAGAAGATTAAGTAAATTATACAATTGGTACAATTTTAAACATTCTTCCGTTACCGATTTTGCGATTGTCAACGTACAACAATACATCGATTTGTACATTCACAGTAACATAGATACCTCAACGGCCCCATTAGTACCTACCTAGTGACAACGGAAACTCTTCAATTATTTTTTACATTTCCAATAGTTATATTTTTTTTAAACAAAAGCGAGGTGTAAATACCAACTCACCACATAATGACAATCAAAGTTATTATTATTAGTTTTTAGGGTCCCGTAACCATATGGCAAAAAGTCCTATTTGTCTGTTAGTGGCACAGCCATTTTATTTGGAGACTATTGTCACTACTTACATCGATGGAAGGTTTGGGTCTAAGGTCTAATTGAATGATGATTGATGGAAAGTCTATTTTATGAGCCGCTAAATAATTGAATAGTACTAAGTAGGCTGTATGATTCAATTACACAAGTACCTACCGTTTTTTATGAAATACAAGTTAGTGAGATGTGAGACAATTGCAACCGCAAAATGGTTTATAATGGTGGAACGTGCGCCTATCAAGAATAAATCAACTACGTCTAACTTAGTGTTTCATATTTTCTCTGAGAAATAATATAAAATAAAATGTTCAATCGTGCATACCTACATACTGAAAAATTTTGGAAAATCCAAAAGTGCACGTCTCAACGCTCATTTTATGACAAAAATGACTTGATTGAATTAGACGGTAATTTTCAATAGGCTATTACTCAGAATGATACTGAAGCGGATGAAAAAAAAAATGACTCAAAAAGTGAAGTTTTTTGGGCGATATCGTGACCACATACATCATCCGAACATACAGACAACCCGACGTCCACTGAAATAGTTTTTCAAAACGGTTTTTTATTTACTATCTAGCAAAAATAGTGTTTTTTAAAAGTATCTACTGTCATAAAAAAGTATTATTGTTGATATTTGTCAACTCATTTAATACTCAAAGTCCAAAAGGATCGGATAAAAGCAATTTAAGACGAGCAATACTCATCCCGACTACGGAACTCTTCACAGTGCGCGATACGCACCGCACTTAGCTGGATTTTTGTTTTGATGCGCGCACGCACCCTTCGCGACATGTTTTGGCAGCTGTGCGTATGTCCACGATGAGCAACTTATGACGACTCTTACGTTACTTTTTACTGCCCCTGTCATGGCTCACCGCGCTGAGTCACTGGCCCTCCTGCTGGTGACTTAGCTTCGTTATAATAACACGGATCGGAGAATTATTGGTTAGTGTTGATAAGTTGATTTTTATTGATTATTTCATGGGGTTTTATGAATATAATGCTCAATGTTGTTCTGGAAATTGGTAGGTATCTACCTACTGTAGGACCTTTGGACTGATTGGATATTTATAAGTTTATTGCATGTTAAGAGATAATTAAAACACTTATTCATATTTAGAATAAGAGATTAGACACAAGGCTTTTGGCTTTTAGGCAGTTTGCTTTAATATATGAGTCTAACTACTCATACTCATTGAATATATGTAGTTTGTAGTCAATAGACAATAAACCTTTTTATTAATGTTTGAAATATTCCTTTCATTTGTAAACCTCAGAAACTTTAGGTTGCCATAGTACCTACCAATCGAGTTTTATCTAAGGAAATTATTTATTCAATGCCTTCTAAGAGACTTAGGTACGTAAAGATTTAAGTGGTTATCCACACCTTACCAAATCAAATCAAAATTCATTTATTCAAATTAGGCTGAGAATCAGCACTTTTTGAACGTCAAAACGTTTACAAAAGACAGTCCCCCAAAACGCCCACCCTTCACCAGTTCCTAGTGTTTTTGCTGGGAAGAAGAAGTGGCGGAACAAACTCCCCAGCAACACGTCTGTCTGATAGTTTTGAAGAATTTAAAGCTATACTACATACCCTTCAGGGAAAGTCGTGATGATACTTTTGGAAATTTCTATCATGATGTCTTTTGCCCTTTTTTTTTCTCTGAGGGTGCAATGACAAAATCATTTGGTGTTAAATCGCATGTGGGCTAGAGATGACTTCACGATACAGCCAAAGATTTGGTCGGAGGTGACCAAGTGAGACATCTTTAGTAGCTACCCAATAATAAAATGATAAACAACTACCTATTTCTTTTCGTGTCCTGTTTATTATTGTAAGGGTTGTCTCTAGTAGGTAATATAACTAAGTAGGATGTTCGTCTCGAAATGAAAAAGGTTTTTCACTGTAGGTACATTTTATCAATAAATAAGTTATAGGTAGGTAACCCCCCAACGTAAGCTGCCTATAAGTTATCCTGCCTTCTTCTAATATATATAATTCTCGTGTCACGGTGTTTGTAATTAAACTCCTCCGAAATAGCTCGACCGATTTTCGTGAAATTTTGTGTGCCGGGTGAAGTATGTAGGAATTGTGTTGGGTTTTCTTGCAAGCTAAATATCCTGTAAGTGTAAACGTAGCGCCATATCGTTAGTTCGTATTGAATTTTTAGGCTACTTTATAAAAGTTGTCAAGCAGTGGTCGAAATTCGAGAGAGAGAGATTTTTACAATCCTCCATATAATTTGATTGTATTCTAGCAATTTTTGTAAACATGGCGTTTTTTTTCTTTTAAAGCCTGGTATTTTTTTTCTCTCTTTAGGTTTCACACCTTACACTACTCATTGCGCGCTATACCTACTCATTTTTCAATGGGATCCGAAGTTTTCGCTTCACGTATATAAAATATAGATTGGCTTGTTTCCCAATTCTGGTTCTCGTTAGGCCATAATCCCTTTGTGAGGTGTATGTCATGTGTTGTCGACACCGTGCAAAGCCGTGACTATAGGTGAGATGGTCAGCTGTGGTTACCTGTCTTCGAACAATATTTTTTTTTTATACATTGCCCCACTCTAGTAATTTCTCCTGTATCGTGGGTGCATTTACAAACATTCAAACTCACATATACAAACAGCCAGACCCGTAACAACTACCTGTACACCGTACAAATATTTCTTCCGTGCGGGAATCGAACCCACGACACGTAGTGTTGCAGCCAATCGCTGAGCCACTGCGCGAACCGTGCCGTCGTATAATAACTAAGTCGCATGCACATCTAGTGAGTGATTAAACTTCTCCGGACACCCCTACCATCGAATATGTCGGTTGCGCTGCTGATGAGCTTAGCAGACGCGATTAAACACATAACACTCTTTATTTTATAGTCGGCACTTCATTATATTATATTGTGTGTCTTATTTCGGAGACTACTCGCTTCATTGTAGCCATTGCTTCATTACAGATGTGACGAAATATCTAGGTCATCGCTACGAATATAAATAAATAAATAATTCATTTATTCGAATTAGGCTGAGAATCAGCACTTTTTAGACGTCAAAACGTTTACATAAGACAGTCCCCCAAATCACCCTTCACATATAATAATATATGGTGTTATTGAAGGTTGGTGGTTATATTATTGTTACTTTATGTAATGTAAAATAGTAATGGCAAGCCCTCCATATTGGTACACAAGATACAGGCTTGCCTAGTTTGGAACCAATGTTCAAAACTGTGTGAAACTTTTATTGCAATAAATTTTATTTTATTTTTATTTATTTTACTATATCAGATTATCATTCGATATTTATACGCATAATATGAATTGATATTTTACTGCCTCTTAGTATAGTGGTTGGAAACGGTACTGCTGAGCATACTTGTTATTAAAAAAATATAATTGTTATCAAATTCAACTATTGTTAACAAAACTTTCGGTAATTTTGAATGTCAGTGTAATTAAATGAGCTTAATTTTGTGGATCAGCAGCATACTCGGTATTTCTGAGTTTTATGGTTTCTTGAGTCTAAAACTGACGACTTGGTCCTAGAATAATCAGGTTTACCTCAAATTTTCCTATTGTATAAAGGGGATTTTTGTAATGAAACACCAGAATACTTGTCAACATGATTTTTATTTCACATCAATCGTCACGCCCACTGTCTGATATCAATAAAAATATTTAGTCAATAAGTTACACAAGCCTTCTCGCAGTAAAGTTGCAAGTTTATCACATAAGATTACATTACACCGAGTCAAAGCCATTATTTATAAACATAATGTCTACTAGTTACTGCCGGTTAGGGTATGGGGAATATATTAAAAAATGAAATGCTTTTTCCTCTATGGTACTGCACGGAGTTGCAATATTTTGGATTTAAGTATTTGTGGGGTGGTCTTGTTCTTGCAAAACCACTATCGATCGAAATAAATACTTTTGTTCTGCCTTGATGGTAGATACGTCTAATAGAAGTTAGGTTTCCGTATTTCTGATAGCTTTCATTTTATAAAGTAGGACCTAGGCATTTTTACTTAATCCGACAGCAACTTTTACAAAATATCAATTAAAAAAATAAGCTTTTTATTTAAAATGCGGAGACATTAAAAGCTTTTAATAAAAATAAAGCTGTATAGACACCTTGCTGGAAATAAAACTTAAATACTAATTAATTAATACCCAATCAATACTATCATGTGTTTATTTTCCTTCACACTTTTCTTCTTCTCGTCTTCCTACTCGTCAGTCATTTCCCGCCATTTTAATGCTTTTTATAAAAATTATGCTTATCTTACTAAGTACAGGATCTACGAATAAAGCCACTCCAGTGATTGCAGTATTGCATATGCCAAGTCAACGTACCTACTATTTTATAGATATTTTTATTTAAATAATGATTTTTTAAATTTTTATCTTAAATAAACCGTCAAGACTGTTTTAGTACTTGTTTAACTACTGAAATTGTTAATCTAGTAAATCGATCAATGTTTTGTGATGACATTGCTAGTTATAAGTACTTACACTATTAAGTATTAGAGGCCAAAACATCACAAAAATTACGTTTCTGTTCACTATATTGTGTTACTTAGCAAGAGTGTGTGACAGAAACAATACGCATTAATTAAATGTCATTATTTAAGTGTGAGAAGGTCCTTTACTCGGAAAAAATATCCTTTAGTAGCTTGAAAGTAGCTGATAGTTTTTAATAATGACAAATAATAATAAAATGTGAATATCATGTAGATAGCAGTAGGTACCTAAATGTACCTTATGTAAGTAGCAGTATTTTTTTTTGTAAAAGTAAAAAGAAGCAATAATTGAATGTGTGAAGATTATCAAGATTTATTCCTACGTGTTTAAAATTCCTTGTCCTCAAATTCTGATCCGCCTCTCTGTTGCTCTTTGTACCAAGTCGATATTAAACAGTTACCTGTTTGTTTTTTAATATAGTAACATCAACATCTACGTACAATTCTTTTTTTAAACTAGAGAGCATGGAACTCGCACCGTTTAAGCAGCCATTGTTTCGGGCAGGCCTACCAAGGTCATGACTGGAATGTCAGTAGCCTGATGAAAGTAATAGTGGTGTATCTGATGATGGTCTTAGTCCTGGCGGCTGCCGACAGCTACCGTTGCTGGGAGTGCCGCGGGCTGGCTGGGTTCGAGTTACTGAGCGCGGACAGGGAGCTTGCGCGTTTCATGCTACAGGGAAAGAAAGATGGCGTCAGTGTAGATACAATCTGTCACATTATAATTATATGAAAAAATTACCGGCAGTTGATTGTTAAACTGTGTGTTATGTTAAATGTAAAATATATTTCATTTGTCTGTTGACAATAAATTGTAAATCAAAAAACAAAATTGGATAACAGAAAACAGGTTCTGAAATAAATTAAGAAATGAAAATGGATATATTATAACCAAATAATTAAAAATGAAGAAAACTAGCGACATATGCAGGCAACATGTAGACATTTTCAGTTAAAAGTGTAATTTGAGTGCAAATGTATTGTAGGTACACGTAGTATTTTCTTAGGTACAATACTTGCTCGTGTATGTGTTTTGCATTTCATAGTGTTTGCAAAATGACTGACAGATTTAGTGCAACACATATTGATTTATATAGTAATATATCGTAATTACCTGATATGAGATATTTATTTCTGCAACTTGTTGAATAGAAATACCATACACCAGATATATTATCAAGCCGAATAAGGTATAAGCGTATAGGTATGCGATAGCAAGCAGGTTTCAGCTTAGCTTGTGAAGACATTACTTTACAAAGACTCACACCAAGGAATTATTGAAATAACTGAAAAATTCTTACTATGAACAACTAGTAGGTACTACGGGAATACCATATATAAAAATAATCGCGAAAAAAAATTGTAATATGTACGACAAAATGTAAGAAAAGGCAGATTTGTTAAAGCGGTTTCAGGGTCGATATGTTAGTAAAAATTGTTCATAATGAAAGTATAGTGTCCCCTTTAGAGGTTTTCATTTATTACAATTACACCCTGCAGGAAATTTTCGTCACAATACTGGCATAAAATCCATTACCGAACTCGTTTTACTATTTTATATTCATCAGCTGTTTTTGAGCACCCTACATCTCGGGATATGATAAGTTATGCTGGTACACTTGGCTTATGCGCAAATATTTGCGGTTCATTCGTTAATACAAAATGAACTTTATTGCAATGACAATCTAGTGTATTTTGTATTGCCCAAGTAACGCGGAATGTTTAGACAGATACGCCAAGTGAGGTACTGGAGCGGCTGTCATCATGCTGACTGCAATGTGGCGTGGTTACCTTTCAGGGTCAGTGAAGTCTACGTCGGTCGGCAGGTGGGCGGAGTGGCGGCCCGCGAGCCGACTGAACAGTCGCGCGGACGAGCGCCGCAGCGACTCGCGCAGTTTCGAGAAACTCGCGCTCCGAGACACCGCGCCACAATCCTGCCCCCGTGTTATGCAATTTACACTCCATTTTGTTCAAAATAATATAAAAAAGAATTGTTGATGGTAAGTAAGGTCTGATTGAAAGCGAGTCTTTCGGAATTTTGAGAGTTAGAATCTATGACTTCTAAAGGATTTATTGTCAACAAGAGTACAGAGGAGTTTTATAAATAGACTGAATGGAATAGATACTTTTGACAGGAACATCAAAACGGAAATGGCGGGAAATAACCACAGATAAATAAAACTCTACAATGACAGAGAAGTGTAACTAATATGTAGGATAGTAGTGATTATGAAATTTACAAAACATTAATTTAGTGAATGAGATGCCACCATGCATCTACTCTAACAGCGAAAGCCGTTATATAAACATTGTGTTTGTGTGTCTGTTTGTTCGTTTGTCATGCGTCTTGTTTGCTTCGTGGGCTATAAATTGCATAACACTGTAGACTCACCTTCGTCCGAAATCAAAATAAATAAAACCAAAAATAATGTTACATAAATTATATTTATTAACAATTTTTATAATTACCATTCGACGTAGATATCGAGACAATAAAAAAATAATTCTCATTGCTGTGACGTGGCGGTTGTTAAAGGGAGATTCTTTTAAAAAAATTGTTAAAGTTATGCCGATATTGTAATCTAATGTACATAGAAAAATCCACATTTCGAGCACCCCCATAGTTTAAAAGAAATTCAGTGTATATAAAAATACTATATAATAATATTTATCATCTACTCTCACATAAAGCTTACATCGACATACCGCTAACACTGGAATGAAAGTTAAGCATAAAATTACGGATGATAATGACGAAACATGACTATTGGTAAACAGATAAAACAGCTATACTCAACCGTAACAACATGTGAACGGCAATATCGACACCATCGACATATCGACTTCCACATGAACTAGACCGACTTCAAAAGTTGCATTAATGTTTTTCATGTTTTTAAAACGTATTACAACTTTTTATTGATTAAAAACTAAAATATCCTAATACTGTGTTGGATGACCACAAGTATTTTCCCTAGGTTGAGTAAAGCTAAACATCCACAAAGTATTATAAAAAATTCACATTCATGCATTCTTTCTAATAAAGAACATACATCGATTAAAAAATACAATCAGTAAATTAAAAAATTGATATTGTAAGCGAATAAAATCGTTGTTTAAACATGCGCAAATTAATTATTAATAAAATAAAAATTATTGTAATGATAATATTTATATAAATATTTCAATGATTATAAATGCATAATTCAGCTTAATAAATTCTCGAAATTTGTTTACATTTTATATAATCAACGTCGTTTTTATAGATATTTATAAAGTTTTTGCTAGGATATAGACAAGGATTCCTAGTAAATAGTGAATGTTTAGCAAAGTGTGAAGAATATGCACATATTATGTACATACATAAGATAAAAACTCCTCCCGTCTCTAGATTTAGAACAGAATCAAATAATATCAAAAGACTTGGTTATATAAAATGCATTTCAGCAACAAATGACTTAGTGTCATCATATAAAACAGCATACATACACCGTCTAGGTACTTTATATATTTATTTTTAAACAAAATATTGTCTACTATAGCAGGACGGCTCACTGGCATGCTCCTATCACACATTCGTTTGTAATTTATATTTTTTTTACTTTTTCAAAAACTTTTATTTTTACTAAAATTATATCGCATGCTAATAAATAATACTAAGCTACTATACGACCATTTTGAATTTTATGGTGATATAAATGCTTTTCATTAGAATTAATATTAACTAAGGCTTAGGCCATTGAAAAATTGCATTATGTTTGTTGACCGAGAAATTCAAAATGGCGGCGAATTAAGTGTGGAACGCACGTGATCCTCAATCATAGTGAGCGGACATTAGTCTAGTACGACACATAAGCAATGGTTTTGTTTTTGCACCATAAAAGCTTTAAAGAAACGCTGCATACAGCTGATTTATTATTATAAAAAAACATGTTTAAAAAAAAATGTGCTGTTTAATACACTGGCAATAATCTCAGATTAAACAGAACTAATACTGGTCATCTGAAATGACATAAGTAATCTCTTCTTAAAAAAATATAAGTGACGTTTCTAACTACGCATCACTGAAGCAAGCATAGTCTACACAAAGCCATTGCCTACATCGTAATTAGTTTATATAAGGACCATGTGCGTAAAGCAGTGACAACTTAAACCCTAGTGTACACTACGTGGCTACTGGTGCGGCGGATTGCTGCCAGTGTTGATGCCTAGCGCATTGAACAGCTTTGACTTTAGGTTCATGCGTGGTTCGCTCGCTTGGTTCGCGCCCTATAACGGAAACAAACAAAAAAAATAAAATGTGCAAATAAAAAAATAATGGGTGATGTGTAAGAAGCTGGATATAAAAAGGTAGTTAGGGTGTTGTCCTAACAATGTGCTTACTAAGAAAGTATGTGAATATTGGGTTTTAGAATAAACTATTGACAATTATGAATTTATTTATATGTAAATATTTTTTTTTGGCAGGTAATTGTCGCGATTCGTTCGAAATAGCAATGGTTGTGGATCGTGCCATTTTTAGGCTTATATATAAAATATGCAATGTTTCCAAACTTCACATAATTTCTGATATTTTCAAAAGTAGCGCTAGATTTTGTGCACCAATGGAGAGGAACCAGAAAATTGTATAAAAGTAACTGAAATAATAAAAGAAATTAGTTTTATATTACGGATAGAACAACAAAACAAAAATAAACATATAAATATGGAAATATAACATAAACAAGATAACACAAATAAAACAACATATAAACCAAATGTATGAGTGTGATAATGCGGCCATACAAGCAGAATGTTTGCAACACTGCCCAATGATAAACATCAATACCTATGGACCCTGAGTGAATGAAATGTGGCTGTGAATAAAATGCTGAAAAACAGCACCTATCAAAATATACGCAAATAATTAAGTAGGTATCAGAACCGCAAGGAAAGTTTTTAAACTGTGATATTTTAGAATACGATTTTACTTATAAGCACCGGTAATGAGATTGTCACATATAATCATATTGAGAACTCTCAAAAGCAATACACATAATTTATTTGACATAAATTAACTCAAGATTACCATCAGCCCGACTTTTATAATGTAATCATGAAGCCAACATTATATTAAGATAAATAGTACCGAATTTAAAACATTTTAAAGCACCGCAAAATAATAAAACAAACTAAAAGATAATAATAAAATCAAGGGAACGATCACGCGAACTGTCGTAGCCGTATGAGGAACTGTGAAAACTGTAGCTTTATACACGGCACAGAAGGTGATGCAGCAATACTCAACCTTATTTTATAGTACTTTTACTGTAGTTTCTACTTAACCCATTGATTCCACAAGAGCCTAAATATGGTCCGCAAAATGAGAAAATTATACAATGTTATCTACAAGAAATTAATTTTCTGTTAGAAATTATGTGTTCTGTTTCAATTAATTTCATTATCAATTGTGTTACAACAGTACAGTACAGTATTAATGCATGTTACTGTTGAATTAAACAAATGTGATTAACGTTTATTTTTAGATTTATTTTATTTCTGTTTAACCTTCTGGTCCCTGTCAACAAAAAAGAAATTAAAGTGGTCCCTGGTTTGAAAAAGGTTGGGAACCACTGATGGGGAGGGAACCAGATGACATCTTCGATTTATCGTTATAGGTACAGTATAAGAAGCAATGTTGCTGCCACTACTGGGACACACGTCTCCTATATGTGAGAGAGAGTGGTCCATCATCTACCACGAAGCCAATTACGAGTTGGTTGATGTCACAAATGTTTATGAATTTCTCGTTCCAGGACATGCCGGTTTCCTTAAGTGCTGATTGACCAAAAAAGGAACGGTTTTGAAAATTTTCTAATCGATTTTAAGAATATAATCTAATGCTGTCGTGGCTAGAAATTGTGTCGTTATTCGGAGTGTTGGCCCCACATGCCCCATTCGCGCCGACCTGTTTCCATAACGCCTCCATGTAGACAGCAGGTTGAGTATCGCGCCTTGTGCTACAGAATACCGGTGCATACTACGTGACAAACTGCTGGACATGCGAAGTGTTAGCTCCAATCAAATGTGGTTTAAGTTGATGTGCGGGACGAATCACGACATAGACAACCGAGTGCTTTGATAACCCAACCAATTAAGGTGTGAGGTGGCTTGATTTCCTAGGTAAGGTAGCTTTTTCATGCTCAATTTTAAGTGTGAAATGATCAGATGATTTACTATGGTTAGTACCCTCGGTTTCTGGAAGCTTATTCAAGTCTCCGATCAGCGAATCGTTTTTAAAATATCATGTTTTGACTGAACTAAAATTTAATATTATATGATCAAGTACATTAACGGCTGATTTCAATCATGTATCTAAATCCCAATCTCAATCCGCGATCTTAAAGTGCTACTTCTGATTCGCCCTCTCAAGGCTACAGATTGCAAACTCAGCCATTGATTGGTGACAAACAAAGATCGATCTCTAGATTGGGATTGAGGTACGTTATTGAAATCAGCCGTAAATGATTCTTCAATAAGAGTGGAGTTCTAGCATAGGCATCCGTGGAACGTATACGCAGCGCAAACGCGACGTACTTTCGATATTATTACGTCTGCGCTTGCGCAGCGTCAACGCCTGCGCTGGACAAACACTCAACACAAAGACACACTAAACTTCCAAAAACCGGTGGCACCGCAGAAAAATATTCTGACTGAGACCATCCCACACCTCACAGAACAAACATATGCATTAACGTAGGACAACCCCCATAGGAAAGCAAGCCACCGGCCCTAGGAAGGCCCGGCCGGCAGCTCAGGCGCTGACCTCGTCGGCGTGGTGCTCCGGCTGCGGCTCCATGGTCTCGCGGCTGCCGTGCCGCCCAGTACGGGCCCGCGACTGCTTCACGATGTCCAAAGCCTATACGTCACCATTTCATTAACTAGGGTTTGTGATTTTGGAAACTTGAGACTACGAGGCGATTAAGGTTTTGCGAAGTAACCAAAATTAATCAAAGGGTAGAGACTGATATATCTCGTTAGGTAACCACTTAATAACTTAATCCTTCTCATTACAAAAAAGTTCTAACTTTGAATGTAGCTTAAACTTCTCAGCCAGTTTTTGTATTTCGAATATTACTCCAACGACCAGAAAGTTCCCAATCCAAAATTTACAGGTAACGAAATGGGGGTTTACAATCAATTTTTGTATTAAGAACTTCATTGGTGTTGGAATAAGGTTTGTAATTCAATAATGACTCGATAGTTTAAACCTGGGTCAATGACATATCTTGTTATGTAATAAAGCCGTAATGAGATTAAGTTTTTTTATCTTTCCCTTTTTCACGAAGAATGTACTAAGTTATCAACCACTCGACTCGTTTTTCCTCGTGATGTCTGAGCCAAGTAATTTATAGAGAAAGAGAGACACAAAGAATTCCTGTTTTTTTTTTGTTGTTTTAAAACGATATAATAAAAATAAAATCATCGCCAATTGTCAGCCACCTGTAAAATCGTAACAGTTTAAGCAATCAACGTTAATTAGCTTCTTGTGACTTACTTGCTGTACGTGCTAGGCAGCGTGCAAAATGAATTATTTGTACGTTAAATTGTGCTTGAATATGTTGAGATTCATATTTTATTATAAAACGGACCAAAATTACCGACATAATATCGCACACTTAGATCAAAACTGACACCACGCCAAAAAATATTTTTTTCAGTCAAATAAAAATACTCATTTCTTTTAAAGAGAAGTTATTAAATGTAATTTTATATTAAGTCATAAACATGTTGTAAAATGTCACTGCTTTCTAAATGGGGCTAGGATTCAATACTTTCAGATCGATAAATTCGTATTTTTGAGTTTATAACTAAACTGTTTCAACTTTTTTAAATTTTTATTTTGATTTGTCTCAGTTTTAATCTCGCAGTGCGATACGTAATGTCAATATTTCCGGTAAGTAAATGGCAACATTGTTTGTACAATGTTCACAAAACCCGGATATTTTAAATATGTATATTTCAATAAATGAGCGAATTGACAAAATCCGTTACGTTTATAAAAGGTAATATGTGTGCGTGTCGTTGTTAAGCATATTACTTAAAACAGAAGAAATATACGTATATAAGTAATATATTAGATAAGATATAATCAAAAAAGTAAGTTAGCATCTGAATATAGATAAGTGTTGCCATTTAAAAATTATTTAAACCCCTGTACTAGAATATAAGTGCAAACATTTTAACTGCAGTGCACAAAACTGTGTTAGTATTATTAAAACAACTGTGACTAACTTCACACAAGTGAACCCCTCCCATATTACTCTCACACAGTGCATCAACGCTCACACAGTGTATTACAGAAAACATTTTGTTTTAATTCAATCGCATAAAAAGTATCTTAAGTCTACCTAGAACGATGTCGCCTACTTAACACAATGGTATTTACGTTGTATAAGTAAATTTAAAGGTGCCTTTGTGAATGCACTCAGTATATCATTATTAAGGTAGCTTTTTAGCTAATTTCAACATAATGGACGTAAGTAATTGTGTTTTATTAGAATAAAAGTTTATTTTTCTATTTTAAAGGAATCTTACGTCTTTTACTGAAATATCGCATTAATTTAACAATTAAGTAAACATTAAATATAGACTATTAAAGCAACGAGACACAATAGAAAATATATTGTTTGTCGGTCACCTGGCGTTCAAGGTGTAAAAAATTCACTAAGTTTATTTAAGTACTACAGAAGCAATTGGAAAGATTATGAATTCACTATTTAGCTGTTATTAAATCTAAAGGGGTGTGTTTCCAGAACTGTTTCCACAGCATTTATACTTCTCTTTTTAGGAAATATCAAGAATTCAAAGTGTACTTTCAAAAAATGTTAATCGCAGGGAACCCGTAAAGAAACTTTTTGACCCGCATGATAAGTACAAATTTCCAGTAAGTTTTTAGGAGACAACACAGGTTACTTAATACCAAGTAATTTTATTTTATGTACCTAAGTTAGGTTACCACCATGTTAAGCAGGCGAAATTCCTGAACCTATCATCACATTATTCATTTGTCCGTAACTTCGGTAGTATTTACCTCCTTTCGGCTGCGGAGCGCGCAGTCTTCGAGCGTCTCAGCGGCTTCGTACTTGCCCTGGCGCCGGTACAGAGCCCCCAGGTTCTTCAGGGTCGTTGTGACTGTTGGGGAATCCACCTGGAAAGGTAAAACAATATTTTGTTTTACGTTCTGTCCTTTTTATATGATTGTCTAGAAGAATTTTTAACAATAAATAACTTTATCCATACTAATATTTTAAATAGGAAATTGTGTGTGTGTGTGTGTTTGTCCGTCTTTACGAGGTTAAATGGAGCGACGAATTAACGTGATTTTTTAAGTGGAGATAGTTGAAGGGATGGAGAGTTATAAATGCTACTTTTTGTCTCTTTCTAACCCCCCACTTCCTCGCGTAAGCGAAGCCGCGGGCAAAAGCTAGTTACGAATAATTTATGACCATATGGATATTGAATGTAGTTTAAAAAGCTAAACCTCTTAACTGGACGTATCGAGAGGTTGGAGATTGTATGTGAGGTATTAAGATAAAATAACTACTAAGTCATAATCATTTCAAACATCAATTTAGCTCTCGTTATTATATGTCCTGTGAATAGTACGATTTGATGAAATTATGACGATTTGCACCAAATATAATTTCGAGAACTACGAGTATATAAGTTTCTAAGTCCTATCCAAGTTTCGTGAGTTCTAATTGAGTTGTTATTTTATTATAATTGTCGTTGCTGATTAAGTTGTAAAACCTAAACAGCAGTGCAATTTGAACAACAAAAGACGTAAGAACTTTTGATTGTTGAAAGATCCCCCATAAGACTCAACGCTTAAGTTATTTCATATGCTAAGATGAAGTCACAATTTATTTACGCTGATTTGATTTTTACCGGGCATTAATAAAATATTTTTTTTTTTTTTTTTAATTTCTAACATCGAGTCTTGGTACCTACTTTAAGTTCAATTTATCTTATCTACTAACATATAAAGTTTCCATTACCTTGGCAGCCTTGTGCCAGCCGCCGTACTCGCCATAAGGAGCGTTCTCCTTCTGCAAGTGTTTGTTCTCCTCACGCTCCTCGGCCACCTGCCAGATGGGCTTGTTGTCGCCTGTAAACATATGTATATACCTTTATATAAACGTTAACATGACATTGTCAACAGATATAGTGGAGAAGAGATTCACTGCCAATTTAAAAAACGTATCTCAATTCAAAGAACAAAGGGTAGAACCATCTGGATTGGTTTGGAGGAAGATTTCACCGACATAGGCGGGCCTTACACCTTACAAAATTTAAGTACAAAACTAACATTAAGTACTAAAAAATAAATAAATAAGTACGCACCACAAAATTACATTTAAGGGATAAAAATAAATCGGTCTTTAATTGTGACCAATCAATGGCCGAGTTTGCAATCTGTAACCTTGAGAGGGCGAGTCAGAAGCAGTTTAAGATCGCGGATTGAGATACATCATTGCAATTGACAGTTGGACAACAACAAGTTGGTATTGATCTCGATTTTTGTGGCTAGGTAAACCTATTGTCTCTTTAGTTATTAATAGTTAGAGTTTGGTGTTTTATTAGCACGTAAAGTACCAAATTAAGAGTTAAGGCTAATGCACAGCGGTAGGGCGCGAAATAAACATTCTTAGGTTTTTTTCAACTTACAACTCAGTATTAGGTAGTATGGTTTTGAAAAAATATTCGCAACAGTAAAAACCTTACATTTCACGAAATATCATCATTAAAATCACCATTACAACTCTCAAATAAGAATAAATTGTGCTCAATTACCATGATTTCATTAAATAGTCATTCAATGGCATAAATTGAACTGAACTCGGTTTAACTATTTCAAATATTAATACTTTGTGAAATACACAATTATTACGGTTACGAATGACTTTTTTAATAACATACAACCAAATACTGAGCAGCAAATTGCGAAAACCCGTTGAAATTTGAATTTCGCAGGCTACCACTAAGCATTCACCTTAACTTGTGTTAACAATAGTTTGTCTATTGTGTTTATGGCGTGGCAGTCACTATTAAAGTCTAATTCAGCGTTTTCCTAACCACAAAAAGAACACAGACATCACAATAGAGTTAATCTCCGTTATACCAAAACCATGCATGCTTCATAGAGAACATTAAAATAGAATCATAAATGAAAAAGCTATAATATAATACTAAAGCCATAGCCAAACTTATTTCTATATAAAAATGTGACACAAGTTGGGAAGGTGTGACACACTGGCAAAACACGTTTACAAAAAATAATAAAAAAAAAACGAAAAGTACAAAAGTAACATAAAAATGTTAAAAAGAAATTGTTCTTTGCCTTTCCTACCTGTGCCACACAGTATCCGAACTTGTGTCACTCACCTAAGGTTCAATTTCGTATAATATCCATCCAGACCGCACCAATTGAGGGATGGTATCATGCAACCACAATTTGTGGCCATTTCCAATATTGTATTATGCTGTGGTATATAGGGATTGGAAGAGTATCGAAACAATAAGTAATAATATTCTGGTTGCCATTTTTGATTGCATGTTGTTTAAGCGTTTTAAAACATTTTGTAACTCTCAACCACCGTAAAGCCCCACATTTTAAACTGTTAAAATTAAATTTAACCTTAAGCTAACACAAATATAGTGTAAAACCGTTTGGGGCCCGTGGTACACATGTAACCACGGTTCTTGAGGGGCTGGTTAGATTATTATATTTTTATGAATATAAGCCCCGAAAACAAAACAAAAACTTTCCTATAATTAATTTGATTCTAAAGAGACCCAAAATAATGTAAATTTATATTATTAGTAGTTATTTTTATTTACTTATTGTTCCTTTACCCGAAGTAACTAATAAATAAGATAAATAAACAAAACATTTTACGATTTCCATTTAATGTAAATAAATATAAGTTATATAAAATTATTGCATACTACATAAAATTCAGCGGCTCGCTACATTTGGTATAATTAGGAAACTATTTGGCATCTTTGATTTAAGTAATTGCATTTTCTAATAAAATTTATTATAATTTAAACTATAACAAAGTAATATATATTTTTAAAATATTTTGATAAGCCCGAGCACCAGTATTCTAATAAAATGTATACTCAATTCTTTATTGCATCCACAATGTAGGCTTAGGTGGTAAACCTTTTTTTGGAAACAATAGTGGACCCTGTCGGGCACAGCAAAACTAAGATATGTGGAGAGGACTTATTTATCATTTAAGTATCTTTCGCGTAGTATCTTACACTTTGATATTGTGGATCACAACGACAGTGCCGCCCCCAACAAAATTAAATCAGTTTAATTGTGCGTCAAAAATATCTAGTTTGAAAAATCAATGGAAAAAAAGTCGGATAAAATAATACATATAAAATTAGCATGTCATTGGTAAACAATATCATCACATATCACAAACATATCATAATTGAATGTAATACTACTATATTGCATGGATGTAGTTTCACTGCAGCCTTGATTTAATTTATATAACATAACAACATCACGCCAGATATTCCTGAAGGGCTAGGGAGAGGTGTAACTATAGGGGGCGTATTGCTATCGGCAATAATTCACGGCACGAATTCAGACTCTGGATTACTACTGACAAATTTCAGATAGAAAAACCCCAGAAACACTTTTTTTTTGTAGATATTTTAATTCTTTTAAAAACATAGACCCACAGTAGGAATTTCTCATGTGTCGTGGGTGCGTTTAAAAACTTTTAAAGTCACAAACACGAACAGCCAGACCCGGAACAACTGCCTGTAGGTCATACAAAAATTTGTTCCGTGCGGGAATCGAACCCACGACACGCGACGCAGCAGTCGATTGCTCAGCCACTGCACCAAACGTGCCGTCGAGAAAATTTATATTATACTCAAGACTGTTGTATTACTAGATCTATTATAGTCAAGACAAATCACAATAAGCTGGCTCATTATTACACAGAAAGGCAATCTATATTCGACTCTCTAACAACAAACTAAAAATATTAAGGCAACAAGGCAATTAAAAATTATAATGAACTAAGCATCTCCAATCATCCAAATTCCCTTAGAACTCTACAAAGGCAACTGAGATTGTTAAATTGGATGAAAAACATCTTGATACTGTGAGTTGGTAATCACAGTCAAGATAAAGACTTTTTATTTATTTCTATCACGCATAAGCTCATACCTATTACGAACTAATAGTAACCATATATTTTTTTATTTATTTACTTAATGGCAAGATGTAAAAAATAAAGCCTCTACTTTTTAACAACCTACAGTTCAATTCTAAATCAAATGCATATAGAGATCTATACAAGAAAGAAAAACATTGTCAGAAAATATTAACTAAACATAAACTTCTCTTTACAGGACGCAAGTAACGATTTGTAAAAAAGTCTCGAGACAAAACAATTGTAAAAAATAATATTTGTATTTAATTTATGCGTCGAATAAAAATCAATTTGTCCACTTAATGCATGACACGTCTATCTACAAATAAAAATAAAATAAATCAATATTTCACTACATTGGATAACATTTCACTCAATATTAATTTATGTCTACAAATAAATTAATTACAAATAACAAATTGGCAAAAAAATAAACTCACTTAAACAAATTAACATGCAATATTTTTGTATTTTTTGTTTACTATTTACACATTCGAGCTAACACAGTCCTGACTAAAACCTATTCCTTAGAAAAACAAATGGAATAGAACAAATAAACGATAAATTTACAAAATACATTGTTACTCAACAAAACTTTGTGCTTTAGTCAATATGTTACTTTATTTAGACAGCCTTCACCATAGTTCAAAGAAATGACAAATAAACTACTATTTAAAACGATATTTTTGCTATGGCAATGATGGTTATGCTTTTGTTACTCCTGAAGCAGTGTCTTTGTATTTCTCAAAATATTGTTGTTGTCATATCTTTGTCATTCCTTAGCCATTTATCAATTGATTAGAGTTTTAGCCGCCATTAAGTCAACTATTATGCTATAGGAATGTCGCAGTGGTATGTACATTATCTTCTGTCAACTTTGTTACTTAAGTCTTAAAATTTGTCATATACTATGTGCAGCGGATTGTTATTTTTTAAGAGGCTTTTTTGCATTTAATGATGCTATATACTCTGAAATGGTAAACAAAATATAACGTCAATTTAAATGCAAGTACGTACACATAATAACAAAAACCAAACTATAAAATCAGAAAAGTAATTGAATTTAGAAACATGCTTTCCCTATGCAGTTTTAATAAATTGAAACTAAACAAAGGTTTGAACTAGTCTTTACTTAAGTTTCAATATTGATAGCGTAGTTTTTAAGTTTTAATTTTAATTTTCTCATGAGTATAACTTACGTTGCAAAAGCTCAACCGTCAAGCACTAAGGTACAGTACCAGGGCGTAAATATCACATATCTAGCTGAAATAAACTGTTACACACGAAGTAACAACAAAGACAACGAAGCCAAACTTTTTCTGTCTCTGATGTCTACGGCCAGGTACAGTATATATAAGATTTTTTTTTTTAAAACATTAAGCTTAGACTCACCATCGATAGTTCCGAACTCCCTCTCGTGCGCCCTGGTCAGCACCTGCTTGTATAATGTCTCTGCTTCCTTGTACTTGCCCTGGGAAAGATTAATTATTTGATATTTCAATTATCATTATCCCTCTGCCCTTATCCCTATTTATCTGCGGAGCATGCCTTCTTTGATATTGAAAAATAAACACTACTTTTTTACACAATTTGATTTTCTTAACATAACACACTCGGTGACAGTACTGTTTTTAAGGAGCCGGGCCTAACATCCCCAGCTGAGATGAGCAATATAATAGTGTTCCAAATTATTTTGCTATAGATTGCAAGTAAGTGCCCACACGTCATTAAGATAAGGTTACATTTCCGTTGGCAAGCTTACCTGTTTGAGATAGCAAGAGGCGAGGTTGTTCTTGGTCTTGGCGACGTTGGGGTCGTCGGGTCCCAGCTTGCTCTCGTAGATCTCCAGAGCCCGCTGGTAGTACTGCTCCACCTCCTCATATTTGTTCTGCAGATAAGAGATTATTTTATTATTTCAGTATTACAAGTTTCGCGCTTGCCAAAGCTGATAGTTTAACGGACACAGAGCGTCAACTGCGTCGGCGGACGTAGCGGATGCTCGAGGACCCTCGCGCGCGCTCGCGGATCTTCGCGTGGAATTATAAATATTGCGTATTTTAATTTTCAATTCTTTTCCATTAGCATTGATGTTTATTCGCAATTAATTAATGGACAATTGATCTATGATGATTGTTTTACAGGTTATCAATATTAAGCTTTATATTACTTTTATTTTTAATAAACATAAAGATTATTTTCCTTTGCATTCGTAGTTTTGGTTGAACAGTTCTAAAATTAAAAGGTTATAATATATACATTGTCACGATGAGGGAAAAGAACGTGTTCGGATATTGGTCAGCCTATGAGTACATGAGAAGTGCGTGTACCTGGTTCTGGCACAGCAGCGCCAGGTTGTTGAGCTGCTTGGCCACGTCGGGATGGTCGCGGCCCAGCACGGCCTCGCGGATGCACAGCGCGCGCTTGCACAGCGGCTCGGCCTCGCGGTACTTGCCTACACACACACATACAAACAAACCAAATTAATCAAAAGCCAAAAAAACTGTTGAAGATGGGATATGGGTGACAGCCAATACATTTGGATTTAGCTGATGTGATTGATCTTAAGCTATTTACATCGGCGGGCTATCTTATTCACATTTTGTTTTCTTGTGTTATTTCAATCCTCCTTCATTTTTGGGAATACCGAAAACCTGTGTAATTATTATCCAATCATTTTTATGTTGAGTCATCATTATCAGTAAAAATAGATCTGTATATCATATTTGTAACCTGGAGTTAGTCAATTTTTTCTTTGGTTAAGTGTGTGAGTATCAATTTTTGTGCCAAAACCATGATTTTTTTCTTCCTATTTATTTTCTATCCACAGTTATCTCACCTCGCTTGCCGTACAGCACCGCGAGGTTGTTGAGCGTGGCGGCGACAGCGGGGTGGTTCTCTCCGAGAGTCTTCTCGCGGATGGACAGCGCGTCGTTCAGTAGGTTCGCGGCTTCTTTGTATTTGTTCTGGTCTCTGTGGACAATGTGACGTTGTTAGATGTATACCTTTTAGAGATCAGAAAGTAGACTAGTCATAGATTCATCAGCTGATAGTGAGTCTAGCCTTGTATTCAACTACGTTGTGGTCGACTTCCAGTTTTACATGGAGTGACTGCCTATCTGACATTCCACAACCAAGTTATTTGTCAGACTTTCGGGGTTTTGCTACCCGTGATGACTGTCAATGATCTACAAATGACCGCCGGGACTAACGGCTCAGCGTGCTTTCCAAGGCACGAAGAGGTTGCGACATGTAATGAATTGTTCCTGGCATAGGTTTATTATGGTAAGACAGACTGCAGGCTAGCCTGTTGATTCAGGCTTCCAGGAGTTGTTCGGGCTTGTCAGGTTGATGGTCCTAATCAGAATTAGGTGTATTTCTAGAGGCAGTACCCACCTGTACACCAAGGCCAGTATGTTGAGCATGGTGGCGACGTCCGGGTGGTCGTGCCCCGAGGTCTTCTCCAGGTCCTCCAGCGCCTGCTTGCACAGCGGCACGGCCACCTCGTAGCGGCCCTGCGACGCGTACTGGATGACCAGGTTGTGCAGCGTGCGCAGGCGCGCCGGGATCTCGTAGCCCGCGTTCACCTGCTGCGCGAAGTGCAGCGGCGGCGTCGGGGACATGGCTGCAGGGACCGCCATCACATCACAATTATAAAAATCATATTTAAGGTTCTATACATGCTGCGACTGCTGTCAATGCCAGCTGTTGCTAAAACCCGGCGCTGTGG
Source organism: Phlogophora meticulosa (assembly GCA_905147745.2). Lineage (NCBI taxonomy): Eukaryota > Metazoa > Arthropoda > Insecta > Lepidoptera > Noctuidae > Phlogophora > Phlogophora meticulosa. Next base: position 15,513,010 of record LR990530.1, on the reverse strand, counting down.
CACTCGCACATGAACATGATGCGTTTTGGGCGGGTATGATGACGCATATTTTACCCATTTGTTTATTTTGTTCTTTAAGTTAATTATAATTAATATAATAATAAGTTAAGTATAATAATTAAGGTTTGCCATTCAAGTTCAGCATTAATGCAGAACTTATACGTCGGATTTATAACCATAATCAAAACATGCAAGCATTTTGTTTCAAAACATTTTAGTTTATACAACGTCCGCATAAAATGTAGACCGTACAAATATTCAGATGCACTGAGAAGCAGCTGTGTGTACAATGTTATATTTACGACGCGTGATGGAATGAGCTATCGTAAGCATGTGGGTACTAGTTTTCACTTAGATTTATATTTAGAGTAACAGGGATAGGCTACAGCTGGGCATCGGGTCCTGGGATTGATTCCCAGGGCAAAGTGTTTACAGAAACACCCCAGAGTTTGGATTTGTACTTGGTTAATGGCAATTGGCCTCCCTACTACATGGGACATGCTATAGTACCTACACCTCCACGTAACCTTTCAGGGAATACGGGCGCGATGCTATGTTATATTAGTACAAAGAATGTGCTCACTATATATTTTTATTTTTTTCTTATCTGGCTTGTATCTGTATCTGTTTATAAAACTTACTATTTTGATAAAAGGCAAGAAAACACTCCTTCCTGCCTTTTGTAAAAATAGTATATGAACTACTACGATTATTCCGATAATCATCGAATTAGTTTGTAAGCTAAAAGTATAATTTTTAGGTACATATTTTATCAGATACTTTCACTTCCCACAATTTCTCGGACTCGGAGGCCTTTACCCAAAAATGGGCATTACATTACTACTTACATTTGTTGTTCCTGTTATCGTCATGGTCATCATCGGGGAACAGGTCCACCATGGGATCGTCGCGCTTCTTCTCGCTCTGCCCGCTGCGGTTATTGTCCGACTCCTCTGTTATGTCGCTGTCGTACTTGCTGGAAATAAAACAAAAGTTTTTATTTTTCGCGTTTGTACTCGGCAGTCAATAAAGTTCAAGTTACAATAACCTAATGTCGACTGCTCATCGCTTTTCAGTGGATGAAAATCAAACATCCCTAATTTTCTACACTTAGGGGAGGGTTTCATTTTTCAAATTTAAATGGGTCCAACTTTGAGGTATACTCTATCCGTTAAGAAAATAATTACCCAAATCGGATTACACTGTAAAAAGTTATGAGTGGTTATTAAATATACGTGTATAATTTGTATAATTTGAGAACCTCCTCCTTTTATCGTTGGTTAAAAAGACTGTTACACTTCAGCTCGTTTACACGAGAAGAGTTTCTCGACATTTGTTAGGCTAGAATGCACACACACGTCATCGGCCGAAGTATGGTAGTACGACGTTGGCGGCCAACTCAGCTGATTGAGCCAAATATTATGTAGAAGAAAGTAATTGGCGGATTACGGTTTTGATGTGTGGCAGCCGTTGATAAAGACAAGAATGTTTTCACGAGCGGCTTTTTATCTCTTGTTATATAAATGATACGAGCGAGAAAGGAATATTCACAGATTGCGAAACTTCTCAAAATCTATACCAATATTTTAAAGACATAAAATTTGTTTTTAAGTTTGTATGTAGGGGGTAATCTCCGGAACGAATGATCCAATTCTAAAAACTTTTTCACTGTTAAAAAGCTACATTATTCCTGAGTGCTATAGGATATTATTATTACCAAAACTACGCTTTAATGGGGGTGGTGGAGGGGATGTAAAAGTTCGAAGGAAAAATTCCACGAGGACGAAGTCGCGGACAAAGTGCAACGAAACAAACGCGTGTCTCGGCTTTATTAAGCCGAAGAGTTTGTTTCCTCGGACGAGCTTATCTCTGGAACTGCCAGAATTTTTAGCATTTGATAGCTCAATTCTTGAGGAAGGTTATAGACTATTTTACATCACGCTACGACCCTTAACAACGGGTGAAACCGCGGGGCGCAGCTAGTACTGTATAACATTATTGGCTTTGGCATGAAAATGCACATAACACCATTTTTTAAATGAAACCAGTTTATGAGACCGCTAAATGACGTGGTTTAACATTTTTTCCATTTGCCAGCCTAAATGTAAAACGGCTTTTCAGTTTGGCTCTCAGCCAACCCTAAATTATTTTCTGCAATAATACCAACATTCCCAGTTTGAAGTCCATTTAATACATAAGCTTGTTTATTGTCCTTGTAGGCCAATGAACCGGCCGAATGTCTATCCATACACACTGATGGCCTAGTGCGAGTTTCTATACCTTTTCGATAGCGTTAACATAGAGTATGGAATAATTGTGTGTCTCATTATCGTCGCCAGAAGGCGGTTATTCAGTTTCAGTACAAATTGAAGTATAGGTGTAAAAACTAGCACTTAGGCCACTTATCAGAAGATATGCTGAACTATTCAACAATAGTTACACAATAGTTGACGGTGTCTAAGCGATCGCCTGCTGCGCTGCGTATCGCGGATTCTATTCCCGCACGGAACAAATATTTGTAAGGCCTACAGGTAGTTGTTCCGGGTCTTTATGTTTATGTAGGTGAAATGTAATGTTTGATGTTGTTTGTGGATTTTTTGGAATTTTAAAAAATGAAGAATATTTGGTTGCAAGTTACTATACTTTGCTTTAATAGTACTTTAAAACTCTAAAAGGCTTTAAAAGAACGAAGAAGCCGTCTATTTGAAAACTCAAGAACAATATAACTATTAAGAAGTCAGGCATTACACAGAACAACGCATATGTAAACACAATACTTCTGCTTGATAGGTGTGGTCCTTCCAGATCACTAGTATTTTGCAGGCGGCACAGAACTATTCGCCCAACGAGTATTCTCCTATCAAGACGGTTCAAGTTCCGGTCAAGATAGATAGAATACTCTATGTCCACCATACAATTTGATATTTAAATTCAGAATCTCAGAATATCAAGTTATGGGAACACAAAACGAATGGCATACATAACGTACGAATAGTACATGATAAAGTTCGAATTCAATTGCAACAGATCTTACATATCTAACAGACTGACAATCCAAAATCAGCTTAACGCTAAAGTAGAGAGTTAAATGATCCAAAATTGTTTCTTCATTAATAAAAGCTCACCGTATAGAAGCCATGAAATCCAAATGCTTGTTTTCCTCCTCCAACTGAGCCACACGCTGCTCCGAAGCCTGCAGATGCTGCTGGGCGGCTGCCAGCTCGTCCCTGAGCCAGGCGTTCTCCTGGCACAGCCTCCTTACCTGGGTGCGGAGCTTCTGCTTCTCAGCCTCCACTGATTGTAAGTGGGAGGCTAGGGCCATCATCACCTGGAATGAAGAGGATGAGGATTAATTACTGAATTTGTTTCGGTGTTTCTTCTCAGCCTTCTCAGGGGGATCATATAATACACTGAGTAATTCGTAAAATATATTGCTTGTTTAACGTGTCTGTAAAAACTAATTTACGGATATAATTTAGGCAAAATGTGGGTGTGGTGTATGTGTATAGATAAAACTCTGCCTAACCCTTCGGGGCATACAGGCGTGATGTACTGCACATATCAACTGCAAATTACGGTCTGAACTTTTGAGGACCTATAAAATAATTAAGTAGTAAAAGAAAACAACATGTGTAATTTTTTTATGAGTTGTCTATGGGCCCTAAGGTTATTATTTTTTTTTCCCACAAATGAGCGAAACTTGGCCTGGGCTTATACAGATTGAACCAGAAATAATAGAGCACAGTCTAAAACCATATTTGGCACAGTATGGCAGTTCAACGATGTAAAAGTGCAATATAAGGTGACAGACTGCCAGTTTATTGACTACTATCTTCTTTGTTTTGTTTATTATAAGTAGATGAGTTTGCTCTTGACTCTAGTCTAGGTCAGAGGTGACAGAGACAAATTCGAAGATCGAAAAGCAATCATACTTCCCCAGTACGTTTTTCTACTCAACTTTAAAAGGGTAGCGGGCAGGGAACAGCTTCCTTATCATAGCGTGAATAATATTTTTATTACATCTATATAAATTACATACCAAGAGAGTTAATATATGCTGGGTTCGCAATTGAAATGTTAACAAATTAATGTGTAACGCAATGCTCCCAAATAAACTGCCTTACAGCAGGTAACCACTTAGGTTCTTGTAACGAGGACTGTAGGAGAAAAGACGAAGGTGACGTTAGTTAAATTCCAAATTATGATATTTGCTAACCTGCTGTCTCACCTTAACGCTTTCGCTGCCCAGTTCAGAAATACGATTTAACTTGTATGTCACAATGTTTGGCAAATTACATAATGCGTAAGTATACATGGTAGGGGGTGATGGGCATTTTCACATCCCATCTATAGCTTTTTACATGTACGACTGGGGAAGCTAGTTCTGGGACATGAACAAACTCTTTTTCGACCCGGGAGCCGGGTGCTGGGCACTAAAAGTGTTAAAACACTTTCAAACTATCCTGTGGGGCGTTACACGGCTAATGTGACATGGCTTGAGTCACAAATTTTATCACGGTTTGGGTGATAAAACCGTAGGATACTACCGTAACCTTCTTGTCACAAAGGTCTTGTAATGTTCGCTGTGTTCGCAATTTAGCTACCATAAATTTAAACAAATGTGTGTAATAGAAAAAATACTCTAACTCCCACACATAAATTTTAGTTTAGGCAAATAACTCCAAACGTTTTTATGACTTTTAAAAATATATTACATATCATTCTGAAACCAACTTAATTTATACCTCCTAGCTTAAGAGTTGATATTTGTGTAAATGAAAATAACATCAATAAGAAAAAAGGATATGTACTCGTATATGTAACTAGCTGACCCAGCAAAAGTTGTTTTCCATATAAAATGTTTGGGGTGGAAAACCCTTAACATTTAGGGTGATGAAAAATACATGTTGTCCGATTCACAGACCACACAAAATTTCACGAAAATCGGTCGAGCCATTTCGGAGGAGTTTAATTACAAACACCATGACACGACAATTTTATATATTAGATAATGTTGGACAAGAATGTGGAGTGGGCAAAAATCGTTTTTGGAATTTATGTTACCCTAACCTAACTTAGAATCACATTCCACCAAAGGGAACAATTCTGGGTCCAATTTTAACATTGTAAATCGCTTTCATTCCGTCTGACAAGCTTTATTCATTCACATTTTTTCTCTCTTAAATAATGACGGGATGAGTTTTTCATTACTAAGTGGTATGAGCAGATAGGGTTGCCAGGTCTTAAAACCGGCCAGGGCTTAAAAAGGCCGGACACCTTAACTTAATTTACATTGTATACACACATTCATAGGGTAGGCAGACACTACAGAACGCCAACTGCCACAATCCTTAAATGCTCCCTTTGCTTCGTTTACGTTCATACATCTGGCCCTACACGCATGCCGGTTGCGAGTACTACTTTCCGGACGTTTCTGAAGAACATCACTAATAAGATCAGTGATTGTCCTTCTAGATTCTAAAGCTTTCTAAAGAATTTAATATCGTTATTGAATTTTACGTTCCAATAGGCGGGAATCGGGGGAATTATCACGTGTTCGCCCTACCGCGTATCTCATATAACGCACAAAGCCTAACAAAAAACCGGACTCCGTTTAAATTGGCCGGACACGCATCCAAATAGCCTACGTCCGGCTTCATCCGGACGCCTGGCAACCCTAGAGGGGTAACCAGAGGGGTGTGAGGTACGGAGGGTGCGTGAGGGTAGGTAATGTCGAGACGTAAATAAAGTCTGTTGATTAATGAGACGTCGTTAGTCGTGCCATCTCGTGCCGCGGCCGGTGTCGTGATTTTAAATGATGGGCCGGTTTTAATTTTAATGTGTTTGTGGAAGGCAGAAGGAATTGTCTTTTTATTACGAAGGGAGCTTATGTATAGCGAAATAGGTACTGTTGTGTACTAATAGAATTACAGCCTACTCAGTAGGCCATACCTACCAGCCTGTTACTGTCCCACTGCAGGGCAAAGGCCTCTTCTCATATAGAGAACGCACGAGTATTAATCACCACGCTTGCTCAAGACGGGTTGATGATTTCAGACTTATACTAATTATAAGTCCGGGTTTCCTCACGATGTTTTCCTTCAGTAGGTCATACTGAGTAATATTTTGGATCGAAGTCCTGGTGATCTGTAATACATGTGCTTTGCGCCTAGATCTGACACCAGCTGCTAACATCACTTGGAAATTATTTATTATACGTGATAGTGGCGAAGTGTCCATACAACTCGATTCCTGCCGCCTAGAAAATTTAGCATAATATTATAATAGGGTAGTGTCGTTAAAAATTCTGATTGGTCATTCTGTTAGATTACTCAAAAATACTGGACAAATAATTTTACTTTTGTCACGTAAATAAACACAAACAATTTTTTTTTTGTTTCAATGACGACGATATAGTGCGTTGAAATTGCGCGTGACGTCACGCCGTGCTACGCTTTTAACAAACAGTGATGTCACAAGCCCCTTCTCATCATTGTCCCTTTTTATTGATTTGAATAAGCAAAAAATACGTGTCCATTATTTTTTGGAAATCTTACTGACGGAATCAGAATCAGAATTATTTATTTGTAAAACATAGGTGAAGAACATATATACATTAATCATACATGTCAAGGTCTTAAATAGATAAGTGTTGCACTATGCTTTGTCATTGTTGACATACAAATATTAAAGTCAAAGTTAACAAAATTTTCTATCAATTTTTATACAAATACAGTAAAATAATCAATTTAATAATGTCCACTACAAGAAAAAAAAACAAAAAACACACGGACTAAATAGACTTAATAAATTTTTACCTAGGACTTACCTATTGCAGTTATTCCAGAATGCCCTCTCTCTTTATCTTACGATATGTTGATTTCAACAATATTAGTACTACACAAATATACTTTACTGGCGTCACCTTCGTAATAGACGGCACTCCTGCGCAAGATTTTAGACCGAGCGGTTTAGGCACTGGTGAATATGCAACAGTCCTGTTACATCACACATCCAACAACCAATCATAACATCTTAAAATTATACTCTTTCACCACCCTAAACCTTCTGTTAAGCATCTTATATGTTAAGACATCAGTTTACACATAGCACTCAAAACAAACAGAGGCACATGGCCACCCCAAGGCCGAGAGCGAGGCATCACTGCGTCAGCATCCCTTTGTGTTTGAAAAACAAACATTCCCACGTCTATCAGTCTGTTTTGTCAAGTCAGGTACTTATGACGTTTTGTGGCTGTGGTGCAAAGGTAAAGCGGAATGTTCTTTACCTATAAAGAAAACTTTTTGAATGTGCTTAAATAAGGCTGTGCTTTTGAAAGACGGCAACGTCGCAAGTAGCCGTGAAACATTTCGCTGTTTTGGTTTATCTATCAGTATCGTTCATCACTAGAATAGTGATTATGAATTGCAAAAAAATCATATCATAACACTGAAAGTGTAGTTTTACTGTTCATTCACACTGCGATGTTCAGTATGATATTTGAAAGTATACTAGTTTGGGATCACCCGGCAGTTCCATACAGCATTTGTGGTGTAAAAAACGAAATGCGTTTTTATAGACTCGTATCTAATATTGTTTCAACCAATAACACTCTCACTCAGTATTATTACAGTTGAAAATTAATATGCAAGATTCCATTTAATAATTTGACAAATTAAGCAAAACAACGAAATATTTCACACATATTTGCGACGTTGCCAGCTTTAAGAGTGGACAGTCTAAGTGGCTTATTCTATGAAATTTCAGAGGCATCGCTCTGGTGCGTTATTATCCTGGAGACAACACCAAGATATTTCGTGTGTCTGTTACATTGTTTTTTACTGACAATATCCTTATCTGACGAAGGCTAAAATTGACGGAACTTGGTAGGTGTGAATGCAGAATTCTGTTGATCAGATTTCATGGCGACAAATGAATTACCTTCTTTGAAAAGTTCATGCAAATATGTCCAACGAAAAATCTTCGCATTGATCACAGAAGTTTCCAAGTAGGTCGAAGTTGTTAGGAACTTTGTCTTGTTATGTTATAGTGACGCAATCGTAAACATTTTAAGCTTATTTTTAGCAAGACTGGTAATTAGGTTAGGGAGAAGACGTTTGAATATTTGCGTGTAAGTTCATCAATCAAAAATTTATTTCGAAAATCTACGGCTCTCAAACTCACATTCTTTTTTTTCTGTGTAAGAATCATAGCAGATGGCGTGTTTCCGCCTACCCCCATGGGGAAATGGGGTGAGTTTATGTACGCATGTGTATATATTCTTTCAAAGTTCCCACATCATTTCTGACCATTTACTGCACTGTTAGCTCATTTCAAGTAACGGTTTGGGCTAAAAGTCATAATAATAATAATACAAATGGTAAAACGCTTACATAAGTACCAATGAACTTCTAACACACAGCAACCTGACATATTCTCTTAGATGTTTAGTGTATACCTCTCTGCACATTATCATCTTTTCCAGCTATGTTATGCAACTGCATACCAGTATTTTATATGGAGTCCACCTATATAATCTCCCAAACCCAAACACCATACCCCTTGATAAGACTGGTTGTCAGGCTTTCGGCTTCTCACTGCCCGTAACGACTGTCAAGGACCTACGAATGACCGCCGGGAACAATGGGTAGGTACTTAGTCATGGATAGAGCTACTTCTGCTTCCTACGTAAAAGCTCGGTCTCATAATTCTAAAACAAGTCTGAACCCAGGTTTAAACTCAGGTCTAACACATACTTATAAAGAGACCAAATATCTGCACTTTATGACCAGAATTCATGATTATTTGATTGACCTGAAGAATTGTATCGTGCTTTCCAAAACACGCAAGGCTCTCGGTACGTAATGGATGGTCATTCACCCACGGAAAGACCTGGGCAAACGTAGCTTAACCTTCGATCGACCCGTGCGGCTGTTATTTTTAGCCTCGAGCCCCATACGTTACACCCAATAACATCAACTCGCTTTCATCTTCAGACTTGTCTATCCGACACTAGCATAGAACCTCAACGTCGTCAACCTCACAAGAGGGTGTCGCGTGCCTTTGTGAAAGGCTGAATGGAGCTCCTCCCCTTGATTCACTCACGCAACTTAATTTTGCTCTGTGACGTTTTATGAAAAATAGCGTTGGAAATATGGCGGGAATTTAACCAATATGGCGGCGGGGGAAAGTTAAAGGGTAATGGAGATGTTTGTATGTAATGTTAAATGGAATTACTGCGGCGAATGAGGTGTGGAACTGTGGTATTTTCGGTACAATTCAAGGCTGTTTTGAATACAAGGCATACAAAACATACCTACTGAAACATAATAGTATATTGTTGGTTAAAGCTTGTTTGAAAGAGATCACTGAAGCCGATAAAGCTGCCTATTGTAAAATGTATTTCGTATTTTCTATTCATCTGGTGTTCAATAAAGAGGCATTGTCTGATAGGCGAAAGGTTAGTCCTTATCGGGTTCATTAATATTTATTTGTACTTAATGTTTAACAAAAATCACTGCCAACCAAAGATTACAGACTGAGTTAAATTAAATTAGTCTTTGCAGCCAACTATTATTAAAAGAATATTTTATTTTAGTCTAAAAGGTACAATTTTTGTTGATAGTAACCAGATATAGCAAATAAAACCATCCTTTGTGCGAGCTAGAGTCTATTCTGGGTTCGAGACTTGTATGACAGATAACTAGATTCTCCTAACACAGGCTATAGACGCCTAAAAGGAAACGGTTTGCAAGAAAAGTTGGCAAAAACAATAAATCATTTTCATTTTTCAACTATTATTAATATAAAACAGATCTCACTGAGCTTCGTAACCACAAAACTAAATAGCGAGTCTAAAACCTTCATTCAATTAATCTTTGAAGTAGACTCTGAATGCCTAGAAATGTTTATTCAGAACTATATTAATGGATTACAATCAAAGTTAACTCAAATATTTGTAATTATTCGGCCCCAAGCTGGCAGAGCTCACTGTATTTAGAAATTCAATTAGAAAATGGCAATGAACTTATAACGTAGGCTTGAGAAGTGTTGAAATTAATTAAAGATTTTATCGACTAGAAATACTTACTTTATATACATTGTCTTAGACACGATAAGAAGCAGAAGACCGAACTAAAAAAATAACGTGAGTACTACACCTACCACTGTTTGTCTCTGCATCACCCAAAGGTTGAAGGGTAGAAAGTGCCTGTGGCAATAAGGCCGCCTCTGTACATTTGTGTGCTCAAAGCCTCTGCCTGCCTCGCCTCTGTTGGAGAGGTTGGGTGTTCAAATCCGAGCAAATACCAATGCGCTTTGTCAATTTATATACAGTTTTTAAGATGATCTTTCAGATCACTGACATCGATGGAATAGGACATCATGAGGAAACCTGGATCGTAAGTCAGTAATCACCAACCTGCTTTGAGCAAGTGTCATCAATGCTCATGCCTTCCCTGTATGAAATGGGGTCTTTGCCCTGCAGCGGGAGATCAGAGTAGATGAAAATCGGTTGATAATAGTGTTATGCAGACGCTCATGGTTTAAAGTACTTTAGATTTAAAATGATGCGTGACTCACGCTCGCACATAGAAAATAATTTTCAAAGAAGAATACAGCAATACTAAGTTTACCAATCGACAAGCAATTTCCACATTCTACTTCCATGCCACACGAACGGTAGCAATCTTTCACAAAAATTGGAATTGAAAGCGTTAAAAGCAAAGTTCTGAAAGCGCTCTTCGACATTTTGTTCCAAAAAATACTGTTTCCTTTTACAAGTTGGAAACTGGCGTTTATACAGAAAAAACTCCAGAGCCCTGAAGGCTTGGCAGGTGTGACCTAAATGATGGTATAACGGGTAGTCCTTAAAGGCATTCAGCGAATCTAGGCTACCTCGAGGCTGTTTGTCTCCAGCCGCTGAGACGCCAGGCTTTACATTTATGTGGGATTTTTCAAAGCCACGCTGTTCAATGATAAAATTCTTGACCTCTTTTTCGTCAGAGGCTTATATTTGAGGAATTCGACTAAAAGAAAAATGTAGAGGTACATGGCAGAAAATACTGGTAAATAAAAGAAATTCTGCCAAAGAAAAACAGAAGGAAAGTTCTAAAAAGACTTTGGAGTAAAGAAAATGTACAAAGAATTTTCGTAGTTACTTTGTTTCTAAGCCGAGAACGTTAGATCAATAGTTCTTCACCTCAAGCTTCGCGTGTGAGCTTACATGAAAACGTGTTGCTTATCTAGATAAAAATGTAAGCGATTTTCACGGAGAGGTAATTAGGAGTTGTTTTTCTTTTGGAAACTATTTATGAGGATATAAAGGTCAGGGGTTTATACCTCTTAAGAATGAACTTGCCGCAATTTAAATTCTGAAAAGATTTTTTGAATATAAATATTATTGACAGGTTCTTAGACAACAGAGCCAACTAGAGACTGCCGTATCTGTAACTCTATACGGGGGACAGATGTAATAAACCGCAAGCCGCAGACCGCAGGCATCTTCAGGACATGTGCTGAGGAATCCGAAGCCAGTGCGTGATCACGTTTGCATCCACCACATGTGGTGTTAATGTGTTTACTTGTTAAATAAATGATCACGAGTTCTTTGTCGTGTTATTGAAAACCACAAAGGATTTAAACAGGACCACCAAACCAGGTACCGCAAAATGCCATTAAAGCTTTTCCAGTGTGTTCGTTAATGAATTGTAAATATTGAAACAGTCAAGGTGTAAGTATATCTATAATTGTATATGTATAGAATTGTAAGTATGTTTGTGTTATTGTCATTGGATCATGTTGTCTGTTAAATAAATAAATAATACTGATAATATCGAAATTATTGCGTTTATGAAAATATTTATTAAGAGGACTGATGAATACAATGTAAGTGGCCAAGTAACAAGATAACAAAGTTTCAGGCGAAAAAGATGAAAGCATTTATAGCCCTAATTTTATTTCTGTGTAAATTTTACGTCATATCTGCCATTCGTGTTGTTGTGAATAAATACAAGGTAGACAGACAGCACTTAGGCTTACTGTCATTTTCCTTAAAAGAAGCCAACTCCCCAATAACTGACGTTAAAGTCAGTCTTATCCGACAGTGCTGTTACCGCGCGAAATATGGAATGGAGTACTTTTTGCAGGATGGTTTGATTTGAGCGTGGAAGACCAACTTGTACCTGTTGAGAACCATCTTTACAAGCAGGTGCTGTCAGACAGCCTAACCAAGTGTATATTCATCAAGCCTAGACCCGAGCAGAAAGCCATCATCTACACATTCTGTACATCAAGCTAAGTAACATAGTACATAAAAAAAACGAAAACGACTTTTATTTTTGGTGTGAAATATCGCTGTTTATTTTAGCACGCAAAGTTACCCTCGCGTCACGTTGTGCATACAAACAACGTGGGGATATTTAAAGTTCAGTTCAAATATTCGAAACTTCTTTTCTTTTTAATTAGTCAAACAAGTAAAAATTTGGCCCTCAGTATCTCCGCAACCAGAAGGTTTCTCTGGTCCTGTACAGAAAGTGATCACAATGACGGGAAGAACAAATGTCTTTCGGCATCATTAAGCGTCTTTGAACATTCCACATCCTGTTAACTAAAATATATTCAAACTAACCTGTGCCTCGCCCAATCCAAGTTCAATAGCGTCGATGCTCTTCCTCACAAGTGACGCCTTCTCATGTTCATGCTCGGTGTTGGCAGCCAACCCTGCGAGCAGCTGGGAATGTTCTGCCCTCAGAGCCTCCAGCCCCGCGGCAACGGTGCGTGCACCCGCCACCATTTCCTCCTGCGTCATCGCCGTCATCCTGCCTAGGGATTCGATCTTCTTTCTGTGGACAAAGGAGAAGAACAATTAGAACTTTAATATGCTTTCCAACTATCGAGTCCCATTGTTGTCAGAGGACGTCTTACACGCCATGAAAACTTAAGGTCCCAATGCTTGGGGTTTGGAATAAAGAAATATATTTTAAGTGCTTTTCTTCTACCGACAGCGAAACAAATGACGCTTTGCCTTCTATGTATCTGAAATGTTAACACATAACCCAGATAACCCAGACAGGAGTCTATTGCAAGTTGACACGCGGGCTTAGACCACCACGACATGGGTCCCTGAAAACGTACAATGGCATCGTGAAAGAACTATCGTGAAAGACTTCACCTGGGGCGAAGATGGTGGGACGAGCTTGACGTCTGAAGGCGAAATTGGTTCATGTTGATTGATTGGTGCCGGATAAAGGTTAGTTTGACAAAGGAAAGAGAGACCTTTGCCCTAAACAACACAGGCTGAGTTATTATATTGACGCGCTTTATGCCAAGATCTCACAGACACAGAAACTCTAACTCATCTCGACCGCATTTATTTATAGCTGTTTGTTCTCAATTCAATAGAATTGCCATTTATTATGATTGGCGAGTCACTCAGTACTCATATCAGCTGCTATAGGTACTGTTCAACGACATTACGTGATGATTATGCAAATGATGAATTATGTCTCAATGGGGTGACTGATTCAATCAGAGTGCGGGCATATTGACCTTATTCAATCGTGGGTGACATCTTGAAATCTAAAGAAACGTTATGATTTGCTTATTTCTTTGCTTATTGTAGACCAGGGTCTAGTCGCATAATTATGTATTGTGGAAAATGGGTGATGGAAGGTTCAAGATAATGTACCGCGATATTCTTAAGACCCCGCATTATTATAAGTCACCAGAGAGTACGGGCCTTTTCATCGCTTGCTCTATACAGCTTTAAAAAGCAATTTCCTATCCAAAAATGTACACTTACATGTGAATTTTAAAAATAACTTTAAAACTTACACCATTACGGTCAGTTTGCGCACCACATCAACAATTTTTTATGATTTTAAATCACCTGAATTAACACTTTCATAAAGTTGATATTTCTTTAACACCTTAACTACCAAACAATGAGACACAATAGAAAATGTATTGTTTGTCGGTCATTTGGCGTTCAACGTGTTAAGTGGAGATATTATCAAATGGAAACAAGAATGAACATGTGAATAGACTTTACACGATATTAATTTCACAAAATTCTTGATAACTTCATGTTCCTGTCACATGACGTGTTGTAATACAGCCATAACAGCACCAATCCAATTACCTTACGTCGTGATAATGGCACCATTTTCATTAACATGCAAACGATGTTTTTGTTCAGTCCTGTTATTGGAGGATAGGTTTGCAGTTTCATTTCCAACCAACCATTGTTTGACCCACAATCGATATTCAATACCCCTATTGTATGGCGCAGATAATACTAGAAAGTTTTATATATAAGATAATACCTTTTGCCTGCGGCTTCGCCCGCGATTAGGTCAGAAATTATTCCGCTGGTACGTACTACCGAGATACAAGTATTCTACGAGTATGTCTTAGCCAACGTCATGGTCTATCCGTGTCGCCGCCAAACTTTTTTACAAATTCGTTAAGCCAGTAATTAACGAATAGACAGACATCTATAATATTACTAACTTTTGCCGGCGACATCGTCCGCGTGAATTTCGGTTATCGCGGATGCAGAAGAAATCGAGGATTATAAACTATATCCATTCCCAGGATATAATCTATCTCCATACCAAATTTCATGTAAATCGGTTCAGCGTATTAAGTGTGAAAAGTACGAGTTACTTAGTCATTTATTATGTAAGTATGGATAATAGGATGGAAGTATGGATTCGTTGAGTAGAAGGCGTCAGTTAGCAAAATGGAGTTAATGACGTGTCACATCAGCCGCCTGGACTGAGTGACCACTGGACAACAGTCTGTTGATATTGGGAGCATGAGGATGGACGGCACCACCTGTGGCCGGCCTAGGAAGATATGGCGAAACGACCTACGCCACGGTGGCAAAGGATATATGACAGAATTTTGGCTACCAACGTGACCACTATTGGGTATCTAAAGGGAGGCCTGCCTTTAGATACCCAATAGTAGAACAACGTCGGCTAAATGTAAAAAAAATCCACGGTTGAAACTCAGATCTTCTCTCTGTCAGTAGAAGGGGACCGGACTAAGCGGGTCTTATGCGTACTGACTGGAAGATCGTAGAAATCACATCACTTCAAAGCTCGTAAAACAGTAAAGGAAATCATTATGAGGAAACTGGCAACACCTACAACCCGTCTTTTGTCTGAACATAAATCGATGTTCAATACCCTATTGTGGCCATAGATAATACTCGCGAGTTTTCTAAACAAGACAGTCCGTGACGTAGGTAGAACGGTTTATAAGTCCAATATATCAAAAGAGAGTTTCTAAATCCTTGACGTTTTTTTTATTAACCTTTTGAAAGGGTTGAGCTTGGGACTGTTACGTGAGGATTTTGCTACAAAGAATACATCTTGTTTTTCATACTTTAGGTACTCTTATCTAAGTAGAACACACGTTTCATTTTCTTAAGGTAAACAGATGGTCACATAAAGGTCGGCTGCTGTAACATGTCTAGTGATAAGTCATTATCGAAGCAAGATCTTGTAAGTGAGATAACTGGCAATGTACAGACGCAAGCACATCAAGCTATCCCAAACTATCAAATTTTCCCTAATGAACCTTAGAAACTTGACAGATTGGGGTGGATTGATGTCCTGGCTTCTGTACATATTACTTTTTTCTTCACTTACCTACATATTGAATACGAGATACAAATCTCATAAATGGCTGAGCATGTGACGTACGTAACGTGATGTGACGTAAAAAGAAAAGAGAAAATTAAAAATAAATAAAAATGTGATAAGCAGGTCAGTTATTCTTGATTACCAATATCTATTTATATGAAAAAACTTTATAACGGTAGACTCGGCGTGTCGCAGTGGCCTTATAACGACAAACTATTGATTTTTTACTAAAAATAGTTCTTATATGAAAACTTCAATGAACTATAAACAGAACCGTTGACATCTAACTGGTAACATTAATAAAACTTTCACAAAATATAGAGTTCGTAAAATAAAACTGAAATGGCATAACATCACACCTGTATTCCCTGAAAGGTTAGGCAGAGGTGTACCTATGATAACCTCGTATTTTTCCAGTTACGTTTAAGTCCCATGTAATAGGGGGTGAGCCTATTGCCAACGGTAATCGAATCCAGGATCTTATGCTCAGCAGGTCCGCCATTGTATGTTTTTTTTTTACTTGTGCATAAAGTTTTAATTAATAAATAGATACTTTAACACGTTGAACGCCAAATGGCCGACAAACAATACATTTTCTATTGTGTCTCGTTGTTTGGCAGTTAATAAAACGATGAACTAAAATAAGTTCATACAAAATAAGATAACAATCATGTAAATTACTCATATCCTCTTTTATTTCAGTACATAAACAAACGAGACTCCTGAAAACAACCTTCAGCAGGAGTCAGGGTAATTAACTGAAGTGCCTACTACAAGTTTTAATTTGGAACAAACAACGTTGCTGCGTACCGTTCTTGAAAAGGATAAAGACTGCTTATAATAACATCTTTTCAGTTGAAGCCGAACGGCTATGGAATGCTTTGCTCGTGTCGGTAAGAAAAAAAGAAAAAGCTTTTATTTGCCACAGAGAACGCGCATATTATACAACAACTTAACAAAAAAAAAAAAGAAATAATCAAGATAATATTAGACGTGCTCAAAGTAGCTTCTTAGGAATATGATAAGGAATTTTCATCATCCTCTTTCCTTTGTCCACCAAGACCGATATTCTAATTATCAAGCAAAATCCTATTTCATGTACCATTACATGGGACTTAAACATAACTGGCGAAATGTGGGTTTTACTATTGGTGCACCACTGCCCAACCCTTCGAGTTATACAGCCGTGATATTATCTATGTATCTCATGTGTTTTATGAATACAATTCTAATTTAGAGTGTTGTAATGGTTATTTTAACGATTATATTTCGAGAAATGTATGTTGTGTTATTTACATTTATATTATAAAGATGAATCCCTGTTTCCTTGGTCACGCCATAACTTGAGAACGACTTAAACGATTTCGTTCATCATTTTTTTTAAAGTTATCTCATACTTTGTAGAAGGTTATAACGGAAAGAAAAATTAAGGCAATTGAGCAATAAATTGGAAAATTCCGCGCGTTTGATGAATGTGAAGGTGACACCATGGGGCGCCGCTAGTATGAAATATATCCGTGGAGGTCGGAAGGTACAACAGTACCTACCGTAGATAGACCGTGGCACATTTATCGATTGTTTGCCAGCAGCCTAAGTTCCAAAGCCTGATTTACATGAAACCTAGTGATGTCGTTGTAGGCACGAATTGAGGCTTAATATAGAAGCCAGCAATTTATATCGTCTGGGCCCACTGTGTGTGCCTATTTATATTTTGTAGAAGTTTTGATGGCAAGTTAGCAGTTATTCCAAATCCTTTTAACAACCTCAACAATTTAGTCTTAACACTTTTCACACAATACAAATAAGTAATGTTAAAATTATCAAAACTGCGGTAATGGTAACGGTACAATGCGCAGCTGCTGAGCGTGAGGTCACGGGTGCGATTCCCAGATCAGGCGAAGTGTTCTTGAGTTTTTTCAATAGGAATTTACTTATTAGTTGCCCGGAGTCTAGAATTGAGGGATGTTATTATAAATACCTATTTAATAACATCCCTGCGGTATTATGTATTTCTTTTTAAAGAAGCAAAGGCTCCTTCCTATCCCAGCATAGTGCTGGGATAGGAAGGAGCCTTTTTGGCCTCGCACAGGTCCATTTTTATTTTTACTTTTAGTTTTTATCGGTTATATTTCATGTGCGTATTCCAACTAACCGTTGTTTTATTTGCTTTCTTTGTTTTTGCAAGTTTTCGCCATAACTTTAACGTTTAATTTCTTTAATAACAGAAACGGCCACAACGTACCTATTCTCATAGGCTGACACATTTAACGTCCCTAATTACAACTTAATGAAAAACTTTAACACTTAGGCCCTTCACTCTGCAACCGCTAACACTTTGGAGCCACGAGGGCATCATAACCGTCCGCATCGCAACGGAAGCGGCACATTACCGCGCCCACTTGTGACACGGTTGCCAAACGCATCGGGCACGCAGACGTGGATGTGACGACACAGGGGTGGGTCACAATAATACGTGAGAACCAGAACAATTGGCCAGGAACCAGAATTTGGAACGATAGCAGCGAGGCGAGCACGGCTACTGTGACATGGCTTGAGTCAGACATTGTATCACTGTTTGGGCGATAAAACCGAATCATAACACTGTAATCATTTCTTGTCACAAACGTCTTGTACGCCCGTTCTCACCCTGGTGGATAGGATAGCAGCAGTTTGATGAAAGTCAACGGGTGGAGACAGATACATGTCCGGGATTCACATGTACCGCAAATAAATGGATGTGGTTAGTTTCCAAGTGCGTGTCGGACCTCGCACAGAGTAAGAACACAACAATATTGATTTTGTTGACATCAAAAGTAATTTAAGTATCACTCATAAAAACCTGTGAAATACAACGTTATTCCTGCGTTTGCCAATAATCTCCCGAGTAAAAAGGATGTGTCACTTACGGACAGGCGGACAGGACGAAATTACGAGGGTTCCGTTTTTGCCATTTTACTACTGAACTTTGAAAGTAACAATGGCATTTACTCAATTGGGTAGGATGTTTGGAAATACGTTTTGTTGGCACGCAGACGTAGTGACAAAAGGGTGGGTCATACAGAAAAATGAAAAGCAGAACAATTGGACGGGAACCAGAATTTAGGTCATGGCTCTGCTGAATATGATGGCAGAAAATTGAAGTCAACGGGTCATAGGAGAGCGATCCGGGGGAGTCCGGGAGACTGGCTTAGAACAGTGGGTACCTTTTTGTACACCCACATTTCTCCAGTTATATTTTAGTCCCATGTAATAGGGACCGAACCTTTTGACATCAACCGGGCAAACCAGACTGGGCTGCAACTGAGAAATTCCAGATGAAAAAACCCAAGAACACTTTGTCCAACCCGGGAATCAAACCCAGGAC
Source organism: Phlogophora meticulosa (assembly GCA_905147745.2). Classification (NCBI taxonomy): domain Eukaryota; kingdom Metazoa; phylum Arthropoda; class Insecta; order Lepidoptera; family Noctuidae; genus Phlogophora; species Phlogophora meticulosa. The sequence continues at coordinate 15,493,993 of LR990530.1, read as the reverse complement.
CTTGTGCTCAGCAGTAGCGCTTCCAACCACTATACCAACGAGACTGTAAGTAACAATGGTATTTCCCAATTGAGTAGGACGCGTCGAACGATTGAAAACAATTGACCAGATCAGACTACTGTCTGCTGAATCAGCAGTCAATTGTTTTGAAAGAGTCGAAGCAGATCGAACCACAGATCTCGCATGTTTGTAAAATGCTTAAATTATGAACACTGGAAGCTATCGAGGGCTCATATAAAAAATAGCGATCGTATTCGTCGTCCCTTATGGGAAACGCATGAATTTTTATGTAAGTATCTATAAGCCAAAGAGTAAAACGAATTTGGTAGTAACGACATAATTTCACACTTCGTCGGTGATGTAATACTATGAGATTCGCGTAACATATCTTCCTACGCGAGTTGTATTGAGAAAAAAAGTGGTTACGTTTACAACTATTGCCGTAGGCGACGACTTTACAAATCAACTATGTTGCGCTCAGCTTTTAGGTTAACAGGAGTAACGGCTTGACTGTGCTTTTCTGAGGGACGGTCTCGATATGTGCTGGATCGTCACCCATCCACGGCCCAACTTCGGCAAGCGTTGCTTTACATTCGATCGACCGGTGCATGTTTTTATTGAGTAAATATGACTATCTATGACTGAATAAAAGTTAAGTGTTATATTATTTAGACATTTAATTTAGGTGTTGTAATGTCAGTGAAAACAGGAATCACTACCTAACAGAATGAATAGATACCATCGTGGCCATTTCTAGCACACTGCTCCGTGTCGACACATTCAAAGTATCGATAATGTTTCTTTTTCCCGAGATAGAAAATACTGAGTGACATTTGAAGGTCCATTTCCCGCAGCGGTGTTGAGACGAGACGATTACGTCACGAAATATACTTTGATTTTTAATAGAGCACGAAAAAAGATGGGAGATTTTTTATACCGGTAGGTAAAAGATCGGGGGGAGAAGCAGTCCGCATTCTGTGTCAGCGTTAAGGATTTTAAGGCAGCCATATTTTTAATAGAACACAAGAAGATGGGAGTTTTTTATCGCCAGTTAGTTAGAAATAACGCCGGGAACCGTGTGAAATGCAGGCTATATTCTTTGGTACTGTATACAGCCTTAAGGAGTTTAACTCGGGCACGTAGAGACCATAAAGTTTCCTTATACCACATGAGCCACCATTTTAGCTGGGAGTGGAGGAACGGGGCAAAATACGGCATAAAGTTAAGACTGCCATTAATAGACACTATTGTTAAACCGGGATTCCAATGGTTATAGTCGAAACTAGGGTCACTTTCATGCTGTTCAATTTGCCAAATGACCTTTTGTCGATTGAGATTGGATTATTTTGGACTAGGGATATTCACATAATTCCAGAATGGTATATTTTTGGTTTTTTCATCCATGGATACCCTTTAATACTAGCGACTTTCTATGGCCAGTTAAATTGTAATATTGGGTAACAGTAACTTGCGCCAACATTATTATTAATGAAACAGCCCTCTCTTTAAAAATCGTTTCAAAAGTTACACAATAGACTTGCCAGTTCTTTTCATACAATACAGACGGAAAACAAAACATTATGAAAAGTCGAAATAAGGCTTCGCTGAAACCCTGAAGCCCCACTTATTACTTCTGGTTTCACAAGCAACAAAATTAGGAACGGGAAATTATAATCTCATAATGAGTGGCTCAGATTTCTGTGGTTACGTAAATTACAAAAATAAGCCTCTGAAAGACGATTACCATTTTAATTTAATAAGGGAAAAAAATTTTTTGTTGACGCTTTCCTTTCTACTAAAAAAATACTTATTGCTTTTTATGTCGAATATTTTCCCACAAGGAGAATTATATACCTCGTATCCAAGTGTGTACAGCTCAACCATGCGAGCAGGATATACTGTGAAAGGCGATTAACTGAGAGGATTGAGCGCTTGATGTGTGCGGAAGTTTAGTGTAGTGGAAAATGGGGAACGCATTGACGGACACGCCATATCACTGATATCCTTTTGAGCGGTCAGCCGCGTCATCAGGGTGCTGAGGATAATCCAAGTGACAAATGGGTCCGCTATTAGTAAAACTGGGTTATTTACCCCTGAATAAAGGAGATATATTGCTCAAAAAATTATAAACACCGATTTGGGATTGAGGGGAGCTATTATGAATAATTTTAAGCACGAAAAAGCTTCTTGACTTATTCTTTATCAAGTTTTTCAACTTGAATCTCTTTCCACTTCGGAAACTGAACAACCTTGTCCTATAGCCACGGAATCTAAAATTCTACATAGCGTGTACCTGCTTAGAATCTACAAAATGACGGCGTAGACACAGACAGGCCATGTCTATATTTGATACAAAAATATTTATAGAACGGTGCTATTAATATTCGCACGCATAACTTCACGATTTGCACGTCAGTGTATAATCACGTCCGGGTCCCTATAATCCGGGTTTGTAGGTTTGTGGTACTTCCTTTGGTTATAGAGTTCCTAAGGACACATGCATGCGGTTTTTTTCACAGGCACAGAGGTGTGTGTGTTACAGAACGCGCGTATAAAAAACGCCGTGTCGTGAATATGCGCTTACACATGAAACATTTCTGTTTGGATTATCCACCCGATATAAATTTTTGGTTGAGACTACTTTTTGTTTTAAATTTATTTCGTGCTATGATTTACCTCCTTCAATTACTATATTCTCAACTGAATAAAAATACACTGTCAATAAAAATCTGAACTCATCAGCAACGTAAACAGTCACTTTAAACACAGTTTCTCACAAAATTAACATTTCATTGAATCCGTAGTGTTTACACTTTGTTTACAGCGTTCACGCGAGTTTAATTCCCTGTAAACGAAGCTGTTAAAGAGTTACCTGACCGTGTTATTCACGTGCGATGCAATTTGTATAAGCTCAATACGGAAATAGGTCAGCGAGAAAAAAAAAAGTTAAGTGCTGCCGTAGTAAGTTCTACAATGTTAAAAGGCGTATTTTTAATGCTTTTTAAAGATACTCAATTACTTGATGGTAAGCGATTACCGCTGCCTAAGACATCAGCTACACTAGGCTTGTGATGTTCAAATACGCTATAAAGTATAGATGCGTGATAGACTATAAACTATGTTTATAATACGTTATTTTAAAGCGCTATCATCATAACGCAAGCATGGTCGCAATCTAAATGCTTTGACGTTATCAGTTTTATACCGCAACGTGCTAAGCAAGAAAATATATAAATACGGCACCCGGCCGCAGTGCTGCTATACAGTGCGGTGCCGCTATACCGCTGTGAGCGCTATGACGTTCGATTTATAGCGGCGTTAAGTTTATTATAACGCGAAGTGAGAGCTGATATAACAATTAATACGTTATATTGACCACCAGTATATTAGCGTTACAGCGTTACTATCCCAAAGACTAATTTCACTCCCGGTCCTATCAACTATACCAGCACCCATATATTCTCCAAACCAAAACATAGCCACAATACAAAGCGACAGTAACGGGTAGACATTTCAGAAATAACAATGAATAATGTGTTCACATTCACCCAGTCCAAAATGAAACGAAAGGAGTCCGCCTCCCGAATTTGAGTCACAAAACAAGCTTATATCATGCCTTGATCATTAGAATTCTAGTCAGTTTTCCATTAACCGTACTTTGGAAACGTCGTCTGCTTCAAAGCTGACAACAAAATGGTTTAAGGACGGGCACGTCGCAGTGGCAAGCAAGTAGGTCAGCATCACCAAGTGCCGAAGTCTACTACTTGTTTAAACTGCTTATGATATTTCCATAATAATGGGGTACATCGAGAAGCTTTTACAATTAGTAATCGTAATTAACGATGAAAGAACAATTCTGTGTGAGCTGTAACATTTTTTTTCGAAAGCCGAAGACACACAAAGGCAAGACAATGAAATTCGAGTTATGTCAGTCAAATGGAGTCGAGCAGGGCAACTAGCAAGGCGCGGTGATGACTGGTGCAGTAAGGAGTAAGAACTGGAAAAAGAAGGGTTGGTCGTCCGCCGGCGTGATGGTCAGACATTATATCATATCAGACTATATATCGCGAGGAAAACTTGATATGGTTAGCTGTGGGTGAAGTCAGGCTGTGGATGATGATAAACTAGTTTCTTTTATTCATGTTTCCACAAACTAATTAGGCTGGAGTTAATTGGAAAATAGTTTCTAGACGAAGAATTTGTAACCTATTTCTACTAATATTATTTTAGAAGTAGTAATGAATACTTCTTAGAAATAAATTACAAATCTTAATTGCTTCTCCACAAAGTAAACAGGAGCAACAAAGTATTTAATTCTCTTTCCCATGACGGTCCCAATAGTTATAATTAATTAAGTGCAACAAAATATTTTAATTTCCGTATTTTTGTTTGCAAATGACAACTCAACATTTTCAACAAAAACTTTGCAACTGTTGCAAATCATCCAGATAAAAAGCAACCATGTAGAAAATAGTGTGACTGAACTGAAAACAGTAAAATGCAGTAATAAATCTTTACAGTCTGGGAGCCAACACCTCGCTTTGTGTACCCTTGTAATATTGTGTACACTGGAAAAATACGCCAGAGGAGAATTTCAGGAATTTCGCTATACATTTGTTTGGTAACATTTTTTCTAGTAGGTACGATTGCTTTTTTAATACAACGAAGGAGGCTAATAGAATATGTCTGAAAGCTACAGTTTCTCAAAAGAATGTGTTATTAAAAGCGTAATATACGGCATTGGGAGGATTTATGCTAAAAAATACAGTTTAAATACAACTGTCAAATTTTCCCAATTAAACATGAACCTTATTTCTTTTGCAATAAAGTTGGAAAACTATCAAAGTAATTTGACACATTGGGGTAGCTTGGGCCTCTGTACATTGATGAGTGGACAATTGGACATTGGACAATTTCTTGCATTTGCTTTTGCAAAACTTTTTAAATTGTAGAGTTATAATTAGAATTTTATCATTATTCCAAAAGGTGGTAATTCAATCTGCAGGGCAAAGGCCTCCCTACACTCTCTTCACTTATCTATGCCTAGAGCTATTTGTTAGAACTGTATAGTCGCGTGTCGCCACAGCAAAAGTTATAATGAATTCTTGACCCAAGAATACTAAAAGTTTCAACAGTTAATTTTCACTGTACACCACTTCAGGGTTTTAACCCAAACCACCTTTGGTTAAAAGTCGGGTCGTAGAGTTGCGGGCACGTATTTGTGACCGCTTGGGATAACAAAAAAATACACAAAGAATGTTTTTCTTTTAAACCCGACCCTTCTCTAAACCTAGGGTCGACAATTTGGGAAATGTGCGCAATTCACAGGAAGCAGAGGTGTGAGATTGAACACGCAAAATGAGGGAAGCAGGGGTTTATATGTACATACTTTTGCATACTGACGTACACAAGTAAACAATGCATATTACATGACGACAAGCCATAGGCACTAAAACAGTGGTTGCACGAAAACAGGTTTTTTTGAAGTAGAAACTTAGGTTAAATAAAGGGTTAATATATAGTTCATAGTTTTTGACAATATAGGGGCTCGATGAATAGTTTATCATGTTACGTTTGTTGACAGAGTCAACAGGGGTCGCGTTTGATGTTTGTACACTACACACTATTGCTACCCAGTACCCACACTATATCAATTTCATTCCTCGTATGAGAGAAACAAACATAAGAGACGATGGATTGAATACGATACACGAGACATCGGTACAATTTGAAGACTTGTTATCAGAGTGGTAACAGTAGACGGTGTAGGAAGCCATGAATATAAAGATAAAACGATATAATATCAACCTTTCAAAGTAGAATTTTACATACGAAACAGACGAAAGGTCAAAAGGACACGTGGACAATGAACTATGAACGGTTAACAATGGCGCAATGCGGAAAAACTATCACAACGTAAACGAGCACATGCTATGCACCGCGGAAACACAGGTAAGGCTTCGGAAACAACAAACGGATACCACGATTCCGATCTTGAACGAAGAACAATTATAGAGATAGCCGATACGAAGGGAAACTGAGGAATGATGAACAAACAGCTAGCTGACTGCATAAAAACGCATAAGAGGGTATTATTTCTGTTGGCTTGTTAAAGAATGTCAAAAGTCTCATAATGTTATATCTTAAGAGGGTAGTAACCTAAAAACCGGAACCACTTGTCGAATTACCCAAAAGTTTAACAAAATCGTCACCTTTTTATTTGTGTTCCGCTAATTGTGCCGGTGTGTGTAGATAAGTCACATTTGTTATTTGATGAAATATTCTATATTATTCACTCACACTGAGGCAACTAATGCTGAGTCCTCGCTCCCTCTTTGACTTGTGTTTCATCATATAAAGCTAATTGGATGACTACAAAAACCGGTGCTAAAAGCACTAATTGCTAACACACCACATTGCGATTTCTTTTTGTTACCTGCCCCCACTCTCGTCCATAAAACAAAAGAGTGCACGAGATTATTCACGAAAGAGAGCAGCTTTCATACTATCATAACATGTACACAAATGAGTTTTCATTCATAAATTCAGTGTTTATAGTTGAGCTTGTCTAAATATAAATACAGTTTTGTAAAACATTGTTATCTAGCAGTATCTAAGTGGTTCGGCCTTGACAAACTGTCATGTTGACCGGTTGCGTAAATATACGTCACACGTAATGCTTCACACATGGTTGTAAATTAACCGTGGAAACATGGCACGTATACTTATCTATAGAGAAATACATACAATAATAATATGTGAGCATATTGATACAGATACAATGGGGTACTGAAATTTCAAAGTCGTGGATGGATTCCAGGAAATTCTCAAGTCAACTGATAGCAATATAATTATGTTGTGTATTTGAATACGACCTCAAGACGAACTTTGGCGCAGCTGGTTTAGATGCAGATTAGTTCAGACTTGCTCAAACTTGCTGATGAAGCATGGTTAGGGCTGGTCTCCACAAGACCGATAATCTAGAACCGCCAATAGTGCAGTTACATTGAAACACAAAAGCGTATCCGAATTTTAAATATTTGAATTTGGACTTCCTGAAAACCTTCCTTAATTATTAACATTTCAATCGTATAAGACTAGACACATACATACATAAACTCACGCCTTTTTCCCATGGGGGTGACCACAGAACGCCAACCGCTACGATCATTATATACTCCTTCAGCTAAGCTCACGTTCATATACCAAAGGTTGACTGGTAGAAAATGCCTATGGCATTAAGTCCGCCTCTGTACATTTGTGTCCTTAAAGTATTAAATAAATAAATATATCTGGTCCCACACACACGCTGGTTGCAAGTACTACGCACCAGACCTTTTTGAAGAACATCACCAATAAGGCCAGTGAAGACTAGACTAAGTAGAATAAACCCGTGACTAATACCAAAAAGGCGGAATTAAAGAAAAAAGTCTGCAAATTTCCTTCACCAATAAATTACAAGGATAATATTGTCATCCAACTATATCTACCCTCATTCCATTACCAGAATCGTCAAACTTTATCTTTATATCCTCCATTTATCGGTTTAGTCTGGCAGTTCCAGTATAGTCGGGTCCGTGATGAGACGTGTCTAGAAACGCTAAATTATTGCCGTGTATTAGATTGCTAGCGTGACACGGGGTTCGCTTTATATTCATACAAGTTTATTCCGCTCAGGTCTATTCACTGAGATAATATTCCCGTCTTCTATTTCAAATATTTTATGTATCTAGTTCGGGGAGGTATATTTTCTTTGTACGATTTTAGAAACTGTCATCTAAGTTGAATTCGATATCTTGTGTTATTTAGTTTTGTCTTTTTACTTTGTAAACTTAAAATATTCAGGTAAGAACTTGAAGAATGCCATTGAACTGATTGCTATAACAATAACAATGCCTAAGATAGAAAACAAATAATGAAAGAACTACACTTGCCTTAATTGCTTGGTCCATTAAGACGTGATGTTATCTTAGAGATACAAATACAGAGATAAATCAATGATATACTCATAAATCAAGTTAGAGAAAACATGTGGACATTGATCAAGGTCATATCCCACTTGATAAACATGGTCAAATGTAACAATATCACATACAAACAAATACCCACTGGCGATGTAATTTTATACTTCAGAACTGCGTTAAGATGATTCATGTCCAGTTTTTATGGCTAGCATAATAATAAATCATGGAAAGCAGCTGCTACGTCAAGGTTATTATAAAGAACTTGATAATTTAAGGGAAACGTGTCTGAACTTAGGAGCACTTAGACATTTGTAAGAGAAGGGAGCGTTTATAATTATACAGTCCTTTCAAGTTTCACAAATTGATCCCCCGGGCTAGGAGGGTAGAAATATAAAGAGAGCCGTAGGCGTAGGGAACAATAACATCTAACAGCCCTCAAACGTATTTGCTAAACATGGACCGCTAACAGATAATAATGATCTTGTAAGGGTATCGACCTCCTATAAGAACATAATTAAATACGAAGATACACATACCAAAACCAACAATAGCAAATTGAAGAAGTGGCCTCTTTCTGAGGAAAAAATCTCACTCATATTTACCTCCGAAATTAATTTCTCAGGTACCCATCGAAAATTAGTTTGTATTTCATCCCTGGATACAAATATAACGCCTGACTGAATAAAGCGAAACGTATAATGATAAACATGAGATGACTGTATCAACAGAATAACATACCACGTGTAAGCTACGATAAATAAGTGTAACTCATTGGATACCAGACCTTCGGGTGTAGGGTGGAAGGGGGTAACCTTGCCAAATTCATATCACCCCTCCTAAGGGCCGGGTGAAGGCAACGTGGGGCGCATAAAAAGCCCGTTGCCATGACAACCAAGGGCGACAACCCTCCGCCTGCGAGCCACGCAATGTTTGCACAGAAAATTAGGAAATTTCGTAAGACATGAGCTAGGTTAAGTGGAACTTGGGGGTGATTTAGATACTTCTGCGTTTGTTTATTATATTTTGACAGATATTTCCGAGCTAGGTGTACCAAGGGAAGATATTAGAAACGGAAAATTGAAGAACATTATTGCATTCTTAGAGGGTGAAAATGAAAATATTGTCTAGACTGCTAACTGTTCAAATTAATACGTAACAAGTAGTTGATCAGATAATAGAAACACTTGAACCGGACAGTATATCAGCTTCACAATCTATTGACCGAACCAATAGGTACTTGTGTGTAGATAAAGTCATAGTAAATAATGACATAACGACATTTACGGGATTGAAAAACATGTTTTGGTTAATAAAAAGGATCCAGATGGTAATGATTCATTAATTCAATTAATGATTGTTATGAAAGTAATTAATTAACCGTTAATTGGGGACTATTTCGGTTCGCCGATGTTGATAGAAGTTCGGCAAACACTGACGGCTGAGTGGAATGCAAACGACTAAATTTAATTTGAGCATAGAGATTGTTCATGTACTGAAAATGAATATTAACACGCTACACGTGGTTCAATTGATTTTTAATGGTACTGTGAGCATACGTACCACCTTCTTGGATGTTTATAAGTTTATAATATATGGAGATAAGCACTAATTCATATTTTAGAACAGATTAGAATTGGGCACAGCAGCACAGGCTATTGGCATCCATACTAATATTATAAATGGGAAAGTGTCTATTTGTCCGTCTTTCACGGCAAAACGGAGCGACGAATTGACGTGATTTTTAAGTGGAGATAGTTAAAGGGATGGAGAGTGACATAGGCTACTTTTTGTCTCTTTCTAACCCCCCACTTCCCTTTCTTGGCAAAAGCTAGTGTAATATAAAAGTAACTATATATAGGAACAACCGTTATATATATGCCTTTTAGTGTTAATCTGATACCTACAAAGCCTTTAAGGTCATTACAGTACCTATTAATAAAGTAAATAGCGTAGTAGAGTTAAAATTTAAAGAAGATAAAATCCTGGTACGGTACACAAAGAAACTTTCGAATGCACATAGATTTTACTAACGGTCGGGTAGCTGAGAAAGGGCTAGCGTTGTCTCCCGTGGGTGTCGTAAAACGGTGACTAAGTGACGCTTCTCGAATTGCCACCGAAGCTAAACGAAAATCGCACTTCGCAAGACCAGAAAATAGCCTTACATTAGTAGAAGAAACTAAGTAAATGCTAATAAAGGCCCAATCTGATCCTAGTAACAAAAGTATTCTACGAAGATTAAGGCACAGGTGCACGTACCATTACTACACTCACATTGCTCCAGATATATTTATTGTTGCGAGTCTATAGTCATCAAATCAGTCCGTCTATAGTCGTCAAATCCAGATTTCGGACTGTTGCTAAGAAATTCCAGATGAAAAAACCCAATAACACTTTGCCCAACCCTGGACGTCGAGCTCAGTTTGCGATCACTAGACCAAAGAAGCAGTGACGGCAACGGGATTTATTCAATTCTAAAATACTTCCTTATTCATATGTTTGAAAGCTCTTCGTCTCTGTATCACCAATTAAAACTTTATTCCCGCCATCAAAGCGAACCCACTCGAATTTTATTATTTTTGCGGTAAAGCTATACGAGAAATAATAAAAATCCCGCTAGTACTTATAATTTTGAACTCGTGAGATGCAGTAAATTCTACAAGACTTGTAGAAAATGTCGTAAAAACACGGTTCATACAAGGCGGGACTTGCAAGACTTACAAGGAGGTTTTGGAGAGGAGCCAGGCGTTAAATGTTATAATAATATGCCTTTTCAACGCATAAATTACATGCAGTTAGCAAGATATTTTATTTGCTTTCAGCTGTAAATGTACGGTTTTAATTCCGTTTTCTAGATACACGAAAAATTAACTGTAACGTTTATAATTCAGTAAGTTATATAATGTATTTCTTGCTCATGTGAGGTATATAATTTATTTTTGCTGTCATATCATTGTTGATGTATTTCTCGCGAAACCAGTCTTGAGTGAGTCTTGAGTCAGCTTTGAATTGAATAATCAATAATTTCTAAGAACTGGTGCTCGCCACTTTACTTGTAGAATTTCTGATTAGCCTTAGCAGTGCATGAGAATAGGCAATTTTCAAACTAAAATATTTACGCGACGTCAAAGGCAAAAATAATTTAAATAAAACTGTAGTTTACTTTGTTCATATACAGGGTTGAATAAAAATAGCCGCACGGATCGATCGAAGGTCGCTTGCCGAGGTCAGTCTGCGGATGGGCGACTGTTCATTCCATATCGAGACTCCTACGTGCCTCGGAAAGAACGTCATTTGTAAATCTGTGACGTTATCTTATGTTGTCTTATGGGAGTCGGAAGCCCGAAAGTCTGAAAACTCTAACAAGGGGTATCGTGTTGCCCAGTAACTGGATCGTGGAGGTCAGATAGGCAGTCGCTCCATGTTAAATACTGATATTCAGCTGCATCCGGTTAGACTGGAAGCCAACCCCAACATAGTTCGGAAAGGGATAGGCAGATGATGATATTCTTAAACAGGCTGAAGTTCATGCTCGCACCGCTGTTCTTCTATGCCAGTGGTGTTCACACCATCAGTGTAGTTGAACAACATGCAACTCAAAACCGACACACAGGACCGAACAATACCTTCCTCAAAAGGACGAAAGAATAAACAAACCGCTAATAGCAGAGAAAACAACAGGTCTCTACGTGCACTTAATGCAATTACACCAACCACACAAAGGGCTAGTAGCCCAGGGCAATCGATGCGTCTAGACACCGTCCAGGCGCCAGTGGGGGCAGCATTAAAATTTCAACACATACGGATATAACGTTCAGTTTTATGTCAACCGGGTTGTACCGGACCGCGGCTGAATAAGTAATGTAGAAGCGACATTATGACGCCAACTGTAAAATGTGAACTCAGGATGAAAAATGGTTGCAAATGTTGGAATTCCATTTGAAACATGGCCTTTTGGGTTTAATTTAATTTGTGGCATACCTTCGTATAAATGCAAATGTGAGTTTGTTTGTTACGCTTTCACATACACGGATAGAATATGAACTGGGTTAGGATATAGGGTACCTTTTATCCTGGTAGTACGTTCCGGTGGGATAGATACCAACCTCGCGGCCGGAGCCGCAGGCAAAATCTAGTAACGATATTTGTACATCCTACTAATAATAGGTCTTTACCTATGAAATTGCCGTTTTGTATGAAAAAAATTAAATGAATTTTTTTCATGTATTTTTTATTTGTATTAATCGAAGTAATCACCCATGCAATCAATGCATCTTTGCCAACGCAGTGGCAGTTTATTGATGCCCTTCTTAAAGAAATCAGCTGGACGGGAGGCAACAAATTCTTCAAAGGCATTTTGTACTGTTTTTTTCCCGCCAAGAATATATCCAAATTCTGGAAAAAGTAGTAGTCTGTAGGCGCAAGGTCTGGTGAGTAGGGCGGATGACGGAGAGCTTCCAACCCCAGTTCTTGCAACTTGGAGACCGTCTGCTGTGCAGTATGAGGTCGCGCGTTGTCGTGCAGGAGCAGCGGAGACGAGCGATTGACCAATGCTGGTTGGAGATGTGCCAGCTTCTCCATCATTGTGTTCAATTCTTCACAGTACACATCTGCAGTAATGCTCACCCCGTTTGGTAAGAAGCTGTGTTGAATCACACCGGCGCTAGACCACCAAACAGTGACCATCACTTTTCTTGGGGTAAGTTTTCGTTTAGGGCATTGTTTAGGTGCTGAACCAGGATCCAACCAACTTGCTGAGCGCTTGCGGTTATCAAACAGAATCCATTTTTCATCGCAGGTAACAATGCGGTTCAAAATTCCTTCATTTGTGTGTCTGTTGAGCAGTGCAAGGCACGTCTCGACGCGTACTTCGCGCTGGCGATCATTGAGTTCGTGGGGCACCCATTTGTCAAGCTTTTTTACCTTGCCAATTTGACGCAAATGGACCAATATTGTTTTGACGCTAACGTCGAAAGCTGCTGCTAATTCAGCCGTAGATTGTGTATCATCAGCTTCCACAATCGCCTTTAATTCGTCATTGTCGACCAAAGTCTTCGGACGACCGCGAGGTTCATTTTTCAGGTCGAAATTTCCAGAACGGAAGCGAGCAAACCAATAACAGGTAGTGCGTTGGTTTGTAGTGTTAGCTCCGTAAACGTCGTTGATGTTGCGTGCCGCTTGTGCCGCGTTACTGCCACGACGGTACTCATATTCCATAATTACTCGAATTTTTAACGTATCCATGATGACGAAAAAGATTTAAATGCGATGAAAATGTAACACTAATCAATAAACAAATGACTATATATACTTTTGGAAAAAAAAATCCATGTTTTTAAAATAAAATTAATTTGAAATTAGAATTCTTAGCCAAACAAAAAATATTTTGATTTGAAATGGCCAGTACTGCAGAACGGCAATTTCATAGGTAAAGACCTAATATAATATAATAAACTACAACGGGATAAATTCCTAAAATGTTGGTAAAATTGCCATGTTAAATGGAAATGCTGATTCTGGCCCGCCCTGTCGTTATAAAAAGAGTCGACCAACCGCTTCACGATGTCCCGAAAAACTAGACGGCCACTTGAATGTCATGGCCCTAGTGTTTCAACCTCAAGTGGCTCTAATATATAATTCCCAATAGGATTATCACTGGCGTGTTTCAAAATGTACTCTCAACTCCGATGTGAGTGTGCGGCGTCAGTGGTCACAAAACCAGTGTAAAAGCTGGCCTGTTACTCCATTGAAACTTCGTAGTACGTTAGATCAGCTCCGTTACGACGGTCGTGCACTCGACTGTACGTAAGTACAATTTGTTTAATAATAGTCCACATTGCAACGATGATTAGTTGTTCGCATATCAAGGTGAATCATCGAGCGGAACAACGAACGTTTAATAGTCTATAATTTTCTACCATAGCAGTATGGGTTCTGCATTTATTATAAGACAGGAAAATTAATATAAAATTATTATATCCATAATATCACGCCTGTATTCTCTGTTGGGTTAGGGTAAAGAGCGGCCAGCACATCCAGCTACCCAGATCTGTCAAATTTCTTCGATAGTTTTTCAAGTTTATTACAAAAGAATAAGGTTCATGTTCAATTGGGAAAATTTTAAAGTTTGGGTTAGCTAGATGTGCTGTACATTACTCTAAATCATTTGATCAATAACAACGAAATATGATTCATGAAAAAGCGTGTGAGACATTTGATAATTTTAGCAAGCTAAAATTACAATGCCAGAGGGTGAAATAAATCAGACTTGTGTTTGTAATTAGTTCAGAAGCCTGAAATATTACTTGCCGCCGAACAATTATCAGTGAAGCAAAACTTGAAAGTAAAATAGGCGTATCAGGCAACATTATTAGGTACGGCTGAAGTATTTCTGAAAGTTCAATTCGAGGGTAGAATGGTGACATTGGGCCCGGATGAGCTCAGCCCTCAATATAAAGGTCAAGGACGAGCGACTTTTGCTGAAGGTCTACAGGATGATGAGTTTGCCAATGAATCGATCGAAGGTAATCAGAAAATATTTACGGCAAAGACACATAACGAATGTGAAAATATACGTGATTCGAAGTTTGTATAAACCAACAGATGTTAAGCTAACTCCAACGTCGTACTAACCGTACCGGCTTAAAACTTGCCCTAGTTACAGCCAGATCGACTTGAAGCCTAACTTGTAAAAGTTAATCCAACAAGGAACAAGTTCTTGCAAGCTAACTTAACCGTGGATGCTGTAATATCTTTCAGACTGACTGATATAAGTCTGTGCTCAAGTTGGGCGTATTATATACCTACCCTTACCAATATTGATCAATTTCTGATATGTTAGAGTATGAGAGTACATTAAATTAATTATGTATATTAGGTTAGAGTACTTTGAAAAGGAAATACGTTAAAACTCATTTGTGAAGACTATTTCCGTTGTCCTATATAAATACATGAAGCACTGCCTTGAGCTACTATTACCCACCACCCAGGATTAATCTCTAGGTTGCTTACAATGTTTTACGACGACCGAGCTAGGTATAGCATATAGTCCGGCTAATGAATATGGCCTAACCCCTGCTCAAAACAAATTGCCTAGATTTTCGGGGTTTATCTATAAAGTGAAAATATTTTATGAACTCTCTTGAATGATTTTTTCTAAATTGTTGGTATAGAATATGTAGCGATCGTTTTAGAATACACCCTAAACAGAGTAGGGTTCGCCCTTAGGAATAATTACATTATATAAAAGAATATCTACAATGGATTTTACTTTTTTAAATAATTTACAATTCACTCTACAACACAGGAGCAATTCCAATTTATAAAAAGAAACAAGAAAATCATTATTTTGTATTGCAAGTATGAGCATACTTTAAGCAGAATCCATGTAATTGGGACTTAGGGAACTTGAAAACAAATGTAGATATAGATCCTCGAGTACTTTAGGCAGGTTAGTCTAGTGCTCATAAAATATTAATCCAAGTCAAGAACATTTAACATCCAAAACTAACGACGGTAATAACGCAAGTCATAACAGGGTCCTATAAATCTGCTAATCGCAAATTGTTCGTGCCACGAGATTCATGTAGCTTTCACAGTGATTAATTAACTAGTGGTCGTTGAAAATGTACCCGGCATGACTGATGATGCTTCCGATTTATTGATGGAGACATTTAATGGGGCTAATGAAGATTTATAATTGAGTGAAGAACCTTGTTACATTCAACAAGAATGTTGATGTCAATTTCATTATTGGTATAGTCGTTTTCGTTACCAAAATAGTTTTTATTTGGGTTATTTGTAAGAAAAGATCCAGATATTGCACCATGGACCCAAGGTTTGATTTGCTCCGAATAAATGAAAGCAATCAGATTCCGCATCACATTATGACCTAATTCCGTCATCAATGAACTGTTTATTCGACTAACCTCAAGGGAGAAGTGTGTCGTTTATTTCTTTTATACGTATGTCATAACGACTTCTTTCTTTTTTTAATCTGGCTGTATATATGACGTAATAAACAAAACAATTGCATGCTTGTCTTTACCTAACCTTCCTATCTACTTATTTTATTAATTGTTGGTTTTAATCGGAATGTAAGTTTACATTAAAAAAAACGAATAAATTACGTCATTAATATAAACGTACTGAATTACAATGGTACTTAACTGCAGCAATGTTGATTGAACTTGATTGTCAAAAATGCAGGCATGCAGAAACATTTGTATAAACTCTAGATTAATTCGTTTACTTACTATACCTACAGCTGAATTTGTTTACAACGTCAAACTGAAAATTGGATAGTTTGGATTTTGGCCTTGTAAAAACACATGGATACGATCCCTACTCAGTATAAATAAAATACTTAAGCTGACCAGCTCATTTTAACGTGACGTGTTTGTTACGATGTGAACTTAGTGCAAGTCGCGTACTCCATCCATTACGAGTGTGAAGCTACGCCTTAAGTCATGTCATTACAAGGTCGGAGCACCGTCCATCTAACTAAAATATGGAACACGGCGAGCTAGAGAGTTTGAAAAAAGCAATGATACCAGTCAATCGGCAAATGTCCTGACGTAGCAAGCTTGTCGGTAATACTACGTGACGACAAAGTTTTAGGGCAAACGCCACCTTAAGAAGTATACATTACAAAGATGCATGAGGCAAAAGAAAACTATACATTTTGAGATAAAGGTTGACCAGGTGCAAGCCTAAACCGGTCCCACGAGTTCAGATAACGTTGGAGCTCCAATAGAAAACCGCATCTATAATATACTCCAGTAAAGAAAGCGGGATTTGATCTTGGAGAACGAAGCTAAACTGTTGAGTGGCTTGGCAAAATTGCTTTGTTATTGAGGAAATAGCGTCTTAAGGGAATTGGTTCTGGCTCTAGACACGCTCAGAGCAAAAATGAAGACACTATAAATCAGATAAGTGGTGCTGACACATAAGAAACCCAAATTATATCAATTGGATGGATAGAGTCATTGAATAGTGACGTTTTCTATTGAGTTTCGTTTTTGAAAATTGTTTTTGGGACCACCCCTTATTTGGAGTCAGGAGGACCTCCTTCTGTGTATGAATAGTAAATTCTAGTTTTAGTTCTATTGCGTATTTTGATCTAGAGCTGGACTAGTGTAATAAGGAATTAAAAAAAATAAGAGGGCCAGATTAGACTAGATTTATTAGTGACGTGCAATCTACTGTACAGCCATATCCACCATATCAACTGTTTCATTCGTGCTCAAATAAGATGAACATTCCGTTCAGAATTGTCAGAAATCAGGTTTTCTTTTAAAATGTATGATGCATAAATAAGTATGTACTGGTTGGTATAAATTAAAGTTATAAACGCGCTGTCATCAGCCAATTATTAGGTATACACAATCACTTTACACACAACTTTTTGTCTCAAATAAATACTATGTACAGTTTAAATTAACAATAAAATATTGCACATAGGCCGCGGAGTCAATTAAAATAATTCATGCCAATTAATTTAACAACTAATTTAATTTACAATATTACATCATATCAAAATATTATATCAGAAAGTTTGGAAAACTATAAGAACATTCTTGACACTGGATACTTTTTAGTTTTCGCTAAATTAACTTGTATTTAGCTCCATCTGAAAAATAGTCTTATAAGTACATTAAAGCAGATTTGGGTCCACAAATACAGATACAATATTGATCCATAAATATCCATATCAGTTGAAAGCTTCAGAAGTTATCACAAGATGATTTTGTTTCACAAAATCATGATTTTGTTTCACAACAACATCTATTTCGAATATACGAAAGGCAGTAGTGTAAGGCACAAATTTTCAACCAAGCTTAGCTCTGACACCTCGTGCCTTAAAGAAAAGTTCTTTACTAGTGTAGGTACCTTTGGAAAAAAATAGGCCTATCTAATAACAGACGCCACCAGCCCATGATATGCACTAATAAGTGTAGTCGAGTTAATTTTAGATGAAAGTTCATATAGGGTATAAGCCGATCGACTCACTCGCTTTCATAATTATTCAATATGTGGTTTCAGTATATTCAAATAAACAATCCTCGAAATTCTGTAGTTTTTGTGTCTTCAATAGTGTGGCTGCTATACAGGGTGGAAGGGACATACCCACGCACAACCAATACCACGAGTTCCGTACATCATGCTGAAATTTTTCATCGGCTTGTCCTAAGTCTTTTGTTTTTTTGTTTTTAATTTAAAATCTGTATTTCCATCTAAACCAATGAGTTTTGCAAACAAAGAAATGAATTATTTGAAAATCCCACTTATTTATATGGTTATTTTTATATATTTGTCGTCCAAATGTCATTAATTTTATTTTCCCTAGGTTGGCTTTTAAAAAATGTTTTTGGTCGTTCAAAGCAGAGTATAAAGTGTTGTTTGCATCATCTCCATAAGTGTTTCTATGTGATGTATCTATGCTGTCATCGGCAAAGAGAGCTATTGGATGTTAAGTGGTATTGGGTAGGTCATTTTCGTAAACTATAATTAGGGGAGTAGGTACCCAAAATATAACCTTGTGATACACCGTAGTTTAATTTACGTCCACGCTTATAACGCTTAACCGAAACATACATGTTCAGAATAAGTAGGTACGCAAAGGAATAAAATCATACTCACATTCTGTAGGCGTTCAAAGTCTTCGACATTATACAACACTTGAAGTTGTTGAACTAACAAATGCAATCCATACCACTGCACTAACACGAAGAAACCATTATCACACTGTAATACTTGCACTCAATAAACGTTTAAAAAAATACGTGGCTAAACTTCATATAATACTGTCCACTGAAAGGTAATAAACGATACAATATATAATGGTCTTGGTCACGACATGTTTACCGGCGACCTTGGAAGGACTAAAACACGAATCACGCGCAACAATAAAATCGACGTTGGAATAAACATGAGCGTAAAACTTGTTAATAAGAATTTGAGGTTACATGAAGCTATTCGTAATCGTATGAATTTCAGTCAAGTTCTGATTCTTGTGTTTATAATACAGGACAGAGTTTCTTATTCATGTAAATACGGTCGTTTATAGATACTGGCTAAGCCCAGCCTCGCTTCGCTGTGGTCTTTTGATTTTTATCTAAAACTCGCAAATGGTTCAAACTCCCCGTTACTGAGGGAATTTCGGAGTAAAAAGTATATAAAAAACACACTTCTAATAAATGCAACGTTATGTAAAAAAATCAAGTCAATCTAGCAACTAATTTTCAAGTTTTGCGGTTTCAAACATACGGAAACTGATTTTTTAACATATTTTATTAGAACAATTAATATGAGATACAGCATTGCACGTTGCATCTCCGGTGGCGATTGCCTTGCGGATGACACCTTTCATGTTACGTTCATTCCCAGTGAAGCTAAATGAAAACAAAGGAATAACGTTTCATTATCAAAAAGGATTTTACTATTGCAAGGTTTAATCATTTTATTTTTCTATTCACAAAGTGTACATGTGTATTTTACGTCGGTAAGTATACGAAAATAAAAGCTAAAAACTAAATCTAAAGAGCTTAGCAGAAAATTAAGAACAGCTTAAGTGTGAATAAGACTAACAGTTAAAGCTAAACACTCATCGTATTAATAAACGTAAACGTTTCGGAATCACTCCGTATGATGAAGCACGGAACCCACTTACAAAATTATTATCTGGGCTCAGGTCAGCCACGTGTGTTTTTGGCACACACGGCACGGGAAAAATAAATATCTTGCCAATTATTGCACAATAGATAACAGAGACAGAGCTATACGTTTCTCTAATACTGAAGCGAGATCGATATACAAACTGTGGAATGAAAATAGACCGACTCCTACGCATCCCGGCGGGTCGGAGTGTGTGTCGTTGATCCCTTAAGAAATCGTTCAGTTTCCTTTGTTTGTTTTCGTACTGCTATCAGCGTCGTCTGATGCTTCGATGATAAGAATAACAAAAATATTTGTAATGTTGCCAAGGACTGTATAGAATTATAGATCACTAAGTACTGTACTTCATATATACCTACGTTTTAAGATCTATTTGTAGGTCGACTATGTACAGTGGCCGAAATTTTGTTTTGTTTTGACAAAGTCGTAAAATATATAAATTGGACGCAGACGTCAGACTTCTCGAGATATGAATAAACAGTATCGTTGCAGAAACAATATTGTCGGTAAAAGTTTGTGGAAACAACGCAATGCGCAACTACTCTTTGAATTTTTAATAAACTTTTAAATAACTCAAAGTTGTGTAACTTTGTTCAAGAAGTTGAATGGACACTCCATTTTGAATAGTTTATACAAGTAAATAGAGTTGAAAGCATTCTCAGCACATCATTTATTTCAGTTAGAATTAAGTAAAGGAAAAATTCCGTCAGGATTGAATGTTTAATTGTAAGATTAATTTAGAGTTAACCCGAGTTCAACAAAAGTAGTATAGCTACTTCTAGGTAGAACTGCTCTAAACTGAAATGTTAGAAGTAACGACAAACTATAAAATGATGAGGTTTTAATAAAAAATAAAATTGGAATTTTACGCTCTTATTTTCTGCCTTCTGATGAGCTTTTCGCGACTATGCAAAAGCATATATGTATAGACCGTGCGTGTATACTGTATTTCAAATATGAACAAAGACGAACTGAATTCTTTGTCCTACATATTGTGAAAGGGAAGGCAAAATTATATACGCCACAAAGTTGAGTAACATTTTGTTGAAGCAAAGCGTTATGAGGCTCTTTTGGCAAAAAGGACACAGTCTGCAGAGCCAAACGACTTTCGGATGGCCAGAATGAAAACACAGCTTGTCCTGGTTTAAATATTGATCGTCAAGAAGAGAGGACGCTTCTACTGTAATATGTATGTTGAAGAAAAAGTTGGAAAAGTCATGGGAGAAAACATTCCCTTTGGCGGTTTTGGTTGTCGATGAATCAGAAACATGATTGGATGCAAATTGTAAAAGCTAGTGTTTTACACATACAGGTCCCGGCATGGGAAGAAATATACGTAACGAGAGTATTTACGAAATTAAAGGTCTTGGATAAGCCTACGTTGATGGTCATTAGTTAGAACACAAAACCATTTAAACTGAACGTTTAATCAACGCTTGGCTAAGTGTAGCGTAGCGCTATGTGCATCTAACAAGCATTGCATAGCTACCGGCGGCGTTCTGCCGTCGATTCCGGTAACGCAAGTCCTCCTTAACCGTAATAAGTCTAATTCGATAATAAATTAATTATATCAGACTCTACCCGATGTTGTCACCGTAAGGATTTACGCTAGTAAACTTGACTATTTTTTTTGTGTGAGAGGGTGAGTCAAATGTTCAAGCAAGAACATAGGTACATACTTATGTAGAAAATCTGGTTTTATTACTATTCTGAAGAGTCTTGGCCGATAAAAGATTGTAATTCAGTCTTCCGATGGCAGACAATGGCATTATATTATGGATCCACTAGAAAAATATACAAGTTAATTAATTGGCAGATTTGTATTCTAGCCCGCGGCAATTTCGTCCTTCGAAGCACTCTATATAGGGCCTTTTAATTAAGACCTATTTCATCTATGACCAGCATCTAAAATAGTTGTGTATTTTTATTGATTTATAAATAATACATGAACTACCTACTATGTTTTTGTATCCCTGGTCAGCTTAACACGGCTCTTTTCACGTAAGGAGCTTACTGAAGCCATGTACAGAAAATACAATGCAATTGCAAGTATTGCAACCACGTTAGATACGTATGCTCTTTTCAAGAACTTAACACTCTTTGTGCAAAACTTACCTAGCAACGTTATCTTGACAGTCGTAAGTAACTGAACATAGACTTCCTTGGCAGTTTTATCAAGAGTGCTCAGTTAAATCCCTGAGGGAAATCTCAAGGAATGTAAAGAGCCTTTGAAAAGGTGACTGAAAAAGGATCGCTTTGACGGTATGAATTCAAATGGAGAGTCGATAGCACCTCGTGAATCAGTAATCAAGTTATTGTATGATAAGTTCGAATAAATACACACAATATGATATTTCATAGCCAGTTTCTTTTAGAAGCTAAAGAAGAAGCTTCGAGGTGTAAAGCCCGTCTAGAATATAAATGAACGTTTAAAAATACAACGTCTTGGACCCAGACTAATCTTTGAAAGAGACTTATTTTAAACTATTGGGTGGAGGATTTACGGATCCAATAAGAACTGCCCTCGCTAAATAAAGCACTTTAGAAGATAAAACAGCAGCTAGAAAAGCGAGGAGCAATTACGTTACTTTAAAAATATACAGCACTATGTATAATTTCGATCAAACTGTCGGAAAGAATAAAACGCCCGGTGTAAAGACATCTGTTAATGTCTGCAAAACTTATCTAAAATGGTCGCTTGGTTAAATAGGTCAGCGGTTGGCTAGTCGCGAATCATCTGAACTCAGCAATTTATCCTGACAGTCGTTATCGCCACAAATGAACTTAACCAATTTGTCTACCAACGATAATGGACAACCGCGAACGGCTTCACTGTTGCTTTGTTGCTGGAAGTCCAAACTTCACTACATAGGCCCACAATAGAACTTTCTAACGATTTATTTTTTGTATCAAAGGTGACATTAAGCTGAAGAGTGGACATTATTTGAGAGCATAAACGAGTATGGCCATTAATAATCTTCTAACCACAGAGTGGAAAACGTATCTTACGATATTCAACTCTTTATTTAATTTTATAGAGTCGCTTTTTAATTTAGATTAGATGCTTCTGACGATGGACTGAGAGCGGTTAACCACCACTGCGTTGATAAAACTGACTATATGTACAAAGTTATTTATGGTGCATTTATAGATATCAAAATATTTCAATACTAGGCCATATTGATTAATGATAAACCTGTCGATTTTAATTAAAGAAAGTATTAAGTAGTTAAAGGCGTGTAAGAAAGTGTCGTAATTAAGATCGTATATAAAGATGGAGACAATCGAACGGTTGATAGGAATTTGAATTACATTGTGTAGAAAACTGATTTTCTTTTACGATTAAAATTTGTGGCAGTCATTTTATTAATTGAAGTCATATCTATTGTATCTTAAGTCAGTATTTTTACTATACGTGTCCAGATAAAATCCAAGAAAGTCTTCAGTGTTATATTTAATTAAAAAATATTCTGACAAATTGTTGAATGCAGCGGTGAAAACGACTACGTATAACAAGCACATAATGAATAAACATACTAGACCTAGTAAGTAAACATGCGATTTCAAATTTTCATACAAATTCAATATCTGAACGACCGATAAGCGTAAATAACCGCTGTGCAATAGGAAAAAATAGGGGTAAAATATTCCGATGAATGCAGTCGCAATTCCTGGCGCATTCGTAATAATCCTTCCAAGGTGTTGAATAAACATAAAAGCACAGACACTGATTATTACGATAGAAAACTGAGGACGGTTCCGTAGGACGCGTGAATGTTTTTGAAAAGCGCTTTAAAATAATGCCGGCACGTTGTTGAGCGTCGCGACGTCCGTTCGCGTCGGTCGCTCGTTGCGTACTAAACTAAATCGACTGGAGGCCGAGTGTAGTGTGGCGCACGCAGCTAGGCGCCTCGATTAGCATTATCGAGTCGATAGATGTAGAATAATAACGACAAGTGGATTACTCTATAAATGTACTGTTAAAATAATAAACACAACTGTTATCACTTGTGTTGAGATGACACCGCAAGTTAATTAAAAATTATTACGATGTGTACATAATTCATGATAGGGCTTTTACTTAACATAACTTTACTCACTCATTAATTACCCACTCATTTATCATTTATCTATGGCTTAACTAGAACTCCTACGTTTTATTTTTGATAAAGCTTTCGAATAGTTAATTTATTTTAGGTTCAAGTAGTATTAGGAAGTGAGGTATATTTTTCTTGCCAAGAATCACGGGTCTTAATCAAACAGCTCCTAAAGCAAGTCTCATGAGCTCTTGTTTTCTCATTTTAACAGTGTCCCTAATCCACAATCAAATTCGAATAAAAGCGAACTAAAAAAAAAACTTATTTTTCGAACGATTGCACCGCCCTAGAGTTTTCCAATCGCGTTAGCAGGGGTGGCCACCCCTACCCACGCCCCTCTCACTACTAGCGCTCGCCGTGCAAGCTACGCGTATGCACTGACGCACACACACTCAAAAAGCAGGGTTACCATGGTTCGTGATGAACTGACTGATAATAATTTAGGGAAGCTCCTAATAAGGGTGATGGCACTTTTGAGATTTTAATGTCGTTTATTATTGTTATTTACATTTCTTAAGAGAATTTTAACAATGGGTAGTTCCTGATTTTGAAACCATTGAGTAATTTGAATGTTTAATTTATTATATTTCTATATTAAACTCAAAGATCTGCACAAATAAACCTTACCAATAACAATAACCAAGACTATGATTCTGCTGTTCAGCGTAAAAAGCAGCAGAAATTGTGTTACATCCCCAAAAAACATTTTCCGTCAACTCACCGACCAATCACATCACTGAATCTTCTGTGCCTACCCGATCCTATAATCCCAAACCGTAATTACCACATTAATTTCCACAAAAGTGAATAACGCTTAATAAGAAACATGAAGACACGGGCGAGATGCCGGGCGATGGAGACCTTCAAATGAAGAGTTACATAAGCCTTGCAAGGTCACGCGAATCAATACACAGACGCCAAATTGTCTAGCAAGTAAACAGTTAAAACGCATTGCTAAGAATTAAGATAAGAACAATTCCCTCCTTCAGCTTATCTTGTGGGAAAGGTGGATAAATCGGAGGATTAAGACAGGAGAGCTGAAACAGAGAAAAATCTCGCAAAACTAAGGTGCGACTCTTTTGTTTAGAATATCGTTCTTTTGACGCATAACGAAGTACATTTATACATACTCGTATCATCACTTCATAGCTCTAGTTTCTTTACTGCAGTAGTTGCTTTAGTGACGATTGATGATTCAAAATGAGTAAGAGATGTTTTGACTAATTTAATAAACAATTAATGTTCCTGGCTTAAGGCATTAGGCACTAACTCTGGCCCTGTAACAGAGAGCAACGAGCGCTGAAACTAATTGAGCGATCTTGAAACCTACATAGTCTACGTTGTAAAAGGATTTAACTTGAGGCTTTAATACGGTTAAGCTCACCACCTAACGAGGAACTTCGTGACCCATTTCCTTGGATTACCACTTACTTTCAATCAACTAGCAAGGGTTTAGAAACTCAATCAATTTAATCGACCGATGTGGCGCGGCGGGCGAAGGTCCGCCTGCGACGCAAGAGGTTGCGGGTTCGATTCCCGCCTTGGGACAAATGTTTGTATGATCTACAAATATTTGTTCCGGGTGTTCTGGGTATTTGCTATATATAATAAAAATATCTATCTATGTAATGTATTGTATTAAGTATATCAGTCATCTAGTACCCATAACACAAGCTCTGCTTAGCTTGGGGCTAGATGATGCTGTGTGGATTGTCCAGCAATATATATTTATTATTTATTATTTATTTATTTATTTATTATTTAATCAACAGTTGCAATGGGATTGGTGTAATAACAATTTGCTTATCTGTTTTTACGTGCCAGAAGAGTTTCCTGTTCCGTTTCTAAGGATGGCGATAAGGAATAATTAAAACGACGATACTACGTTTCAAGTAGCCCTACCTTTTACAAATATTGGCGGATAACAATTAGGTACAAGCCAGCACAAACATTTGATACGCTTATTCGCAATCATTGGAGCGAGCCTTGTTATTGCCGTGTTATTTAGATTCGGCAGCGTACTGCCGAATCTAAATAACAAGGCTCGCTTAGGAAACGCTTAAAAATGAAAAAAAATACGATGTTAATTTTTAAGTGGTAAAAGAATTATTATTGTAAATATTACCAAAATATTTAATCTGACCTCTTATAAAACACAAATAGGAAAGTTAAGCATAACTTAATCCTATCCTAGTAAAGTGTATTCTTTTAAGTTTATAATTCAAAGGAATAAGATTTTACAAACTATATCCCTTTTTTCACCACCTACAGGGGCTGATTTCTATAAAACCATTAGAGGCGCTACACATAATTTTACTTGTGTCAATTTTTAAGTCGATCTAGGCACGCAGAAAGATCCTCACCTAAAAACTTAATAACCCCTTTTTGCCAAGGAAGAAGCCAAGAAGGATTTTTGAGAACACATTACCTACACTATCTTTTGGTCTAAGTAAAAGTTTTAGAATTCCGACTTGCTCCCGACAGCAATTGGTAGAATTTACGTCTTATAATTTACGTCTTCTAATCGATATTAAACTGCCAAAATTATCCTACTTTTGATTTGAGAATTGCGTTTAAAGGAATCCTTCGATATACGTTTACAAAACAAGTTTGTTCGAAATAAGTCAAATCTGATAGGTCTTCATTTTATAAAAACGTTACTGCTGGTTGCCATTTTTTATCAGTCACACACTTGTCAGGTTGGTCGCTACAAAGTATTTTGTAGCTTACCCGGTAAACGCACGTTGCAATTTCGATTCGACATCGTATCGAATGGTTGTGCATAAGTGTGCAGGCAACAATACATCTGTCCCAACAAATGTTACAAACTTTTTGAAGAAACGGGGATTTATATAAATTATCCCTGGTTTTAGCTGAATCAGCAAGAGCACAAGATGGTCACCCTGCCCTGTGTGGTTGGCTTGCGTGCATATATTGCCGGCTGTTGGATATTATACCTCCACCAATTTCTACGTAAACTCCACCACTTGTTTTGTTCTTTCTTTAACTTAATAATGCTACGTTCGTATGCTACTATACTATACACGGGTATACTATACATGTCCAAGCTTTATAGATATCGATAGAACAAACAAATGAGACTTCAAAGAATGGAAAAAATACTTAATGCAAGTGACACAAATACGATATTTTAAACCTACCTTGTGAAAAGTTAATTCTAAATGGTGATAAACTATCACCGGTTGTCACGAAGCACCTTTTAAGTTTATATAAGATAACACATTGACTGAAATCTCGTAAATGAAACTTAAAAAAGGGAAGGTCCAAACATCTGCCCTGTGGTGCACACATATGCCATAAGAAATTGAGTAGATAACCTTTAATGTAGCCGTTCGCTGATGCGAAGAAGTTACTGAGCAAAGCAGGTAAGAACCGTTCGTATATCCACAGTACACTGACCATGTAGACCGCAAAATAAAGATAAAAGTAAACGCAGAAGAAAGTGTATAATATGGTAATTAGTTATACGCTAATTTTGTCTGACTAGTTAGACTTATTCGGAAGGTAATTCACAATATCGCGAGTAAATGGGAGCAAGGGAATAACATAATGAATTCTTAGCGTGACTTACGAGCAGAGAAAATATCGTCCTGTATACTAACGAAAGGAAATTAGACCTATAACCCTTGTATTCGGAATTTGCAAATACTTAGCGAAAAAATTCGTAGCTGGCTCGGCAACAATTTGTCTGAAATGAATTTGCTGTTTCTCTTTTTAGGTCACGAATTTAAGGTCTTACGCCCAATCCCAAGATTCACGATCCTCTTGTAATATATTTAAAGAGAAAAGCGGCTTATTGCGCGGAGAATAATAGCGTTTTCTTTATTTGAGAGGTTTTGTTTTAATCCAATAACAGCACCGATGCTAATAAATACAACAATAGAACGTATTAAAAGTTCAGAGATTGAACCGATCAGTATTAACATTGATGAAGAACTTCAACAACAACAACCAATCTGAAATAAGGCCCACAGAATTGAAATTCAACAAACAAAGGAACGATACAATTTTAATTAAAATCAAACAGTTGATTAAATTCCCACGTTACGGGCCGAAAAACTTTCACAGTGACGCAATAGAACCTACTTATGTAACGAATGCTAAGGGAGAGAAGATAACACTTACTTTGTACGAAAGACTAGCCGTATCAGCAAAGTCGTGCAGTTAATTAAATCAGAGACGACTCTGATTAGGTTAGTTTGCCCTGAATGGGTGCTGGAGGGTTATTTTGAATGGAGTGTTTTTCTTCGTCCACTATGGCGAGTGGAATTGTTTTGGCTGATTCACTATCTGCTTATTAAGCATGTTTTCTATCATTATTTATCTTATCAGCCCGAAGATATTCATTGACATCTGTCATAAGATTTCTTAGCTGCTTACACGCTAGTTGGTTGGTAAACGACTTAAATCATAGCACACTTAATAACTGGGTCTCCTTGTAAAGCATTGAGCCAATACCAGTGTAATTGCTTCATAAATAAGACTACTGAAACGGTAATCCACTTCAAAATAGTTTATCTTAGCAATCCGAGAGTGAAAAAAAGCATACTTTGAGCAAAATATTTACGTTGTGAAAGTTGTAAGAGCTGATTGAAGAGTATTACTACCTAGTGTCTATACTAGGCTGACTGTATGTATAATATATTTTATCTGTGTGTTGTTTATTGACAACATTGAAGTAAACCATGTGCTCTGTTGCATGTCTCTTTGCAAAGATTATTACTAACAGAAAATAAGTTCTACTTCTTGATCATTCCTACGGCCAAACACGTTGCCAGAGATGAAAGGAATTAATTCTTAAGTAAAAGGAGGAAGAGGTTCTTAGTAACAGCCTTACACTACGATGTCTGATTTGTCACAGTCCTGGTTCATAATATTGTTTAATCAAATATTATTTTTTGTTATGCATCAACAGTTATTGTATCATTCCACATCAATGCTTCCTTATTATGTTTGCAACGTAGCAGAATACATTGAAATCGTTAACAAAAGAAAATAATGCATCAAGCTGACAATCTGCCAGAATGTGGCAAAAATTATGCGTTAAAGAATACTTTCAATAAACTTCATTGACTCCGAATGACTCACTTGCGTTATACGCAGACAAACACTGTTTGAATTTCAATAGGCATCTTGTGTTAAAGAAGTCATTCACCCACTGACTGATAAAAATTGATTACCAGAATAAATATTTTTTGTTACTTTATATCGTCATGTCATAGAGTGAACATATGTAGGTCGAATGCCAACAAGATATTCGTCAAAATACATTCAGACTCTGTTGGAGAGTAGAAAAATGTATGTCATCTTAAGAAAAATGCTCTATTAAAGTGCTTTGCAGATAAAGAAAAAGCTATAAACTAAATAATTACTGACTTGAACAAACAAGTGTTTCTCGTACAAAGGGAATTGAACGAAATAAAATTCAATACTAAACAGCAGTAATCAGATGTCGATTCCAGAATCTGAATTCCCTGAAGATACCGATAGTATGTTCACTAAAAGTAATCTCAACAAAGAAATTGCCTTCTCTGCGAACAATACACTAAACGAATGCTAAGCCAATAATGTACAGTAGACAGAAATCCATTATCTTGTAATAGCTGGCTTTGCTTCAAAGGTAAGTAGACTTTTTGCTCCAAGACGATTAGCTTTCCCTTGTGATATAGCCAATTACAAATGGCGTGTTTTCATTATAAGAAGTAATACTGACATTGATTATTCAAAGATGAATATTATTACAAATCACTATTAAGGTGGAACTAAATACCACAAGAGAAAGGTATGCTTGAAGGTTTTCACATTGCTTAACCGTATACAATCTTCAATGCTAGATATCCAAGACGATCAAAAAAATTAATTTGGGGATAGAATTAAGACAATGCTAATACTCGTACATTTAGCAATCACGGTAACAAATTCTCCCTGGTTAGCTAATCCAAAACCTAGATTAGTTCTATGTACTCTTCTAACTATTCCATTTAACCTTTTTGTGAAACGTTAGGTATTCTAATAATATAATTCAGCCGGTCGTTCGTCATAGAACGAATCGATCGGCACCTTCGCCGCAGTATTGAATGTCTTGATGTTAACTTATTCATTTTGTGATAACATATGAAAAGTGCTGGCTGGAATGCTTATATCGCGTGCGACTGCAACAGTTTACACTGCACTTCTTGTACCAGTGTGCACATCACAGGTTGTTAGACCAGTTAGTTCGTAGTGTGGTCCCAAGCTAAATATAGAACCACCTATCTCTCCCAGTTGTCGTTACAGGCTTGCTACGACACCCACATATTAAGTGATTAATGCCACGGCCAATTGCTGACAGCAACGTCTTGTACCTTATTCGGCTTTAGATGTCCTGGAGTGCAACAAAGATCAAAGTTAAACATTTGTTTCACTGAGATTATCTTAAATTTCAAGAAATTGACAATTGTTAGTGGTCCCCCGTGTCATCTTTCTGCATTTCTTCTCTCTCTTCTCTATTTGGAGTTTCTTTCCCTTTCTTCTCAATATGAAACTACCTTTTGGAAGGGGGAAAGTAGAATCATTTTTGTGTTTCATAAATATTTGTAAATTTCACGTTGAAAGTACCTTTTCTAATGGTCTATTTGAAATAAATTATGTGACTTAGACGATGAATTTTGACTTTTCTCCATTTAAACTTTGACTATGCCCGATCTTACACTCCTTAGTGTGCGCAATAGGCTTTAAAAGTAAATGCATTGCATTTCTGAACCTCCACTTCCTCAATAAAAAATTAAGTCAAGTTAACGTAAATGACACAAGCATTAAAAGGTTAGGTAGAGATGTGACTATAGTAAATGTAGAGCAAAAACCGATAACATCGGCAAATTGTGTCGGCACTGGAGCACGCTGATTTCCGGCTGTTGCAGACCTAACTCACAGGAAACTGGTGCTAGGGGAAACGAGATCAGCTGATCGAAGCAATCAGGGCTATTAGATATCCAGGGCTTGCAAATTAAAGAGCTCCAGCGTCCAGGAAATGAAAATGCAATGAACGTTTGACCCATTTCGCTGAAACTAGGAACATTGCAATTACCTTTGCTGCTGGTCCATATAAAAATTTACATAACACAAACTTAAAACAGGACCTGAATATAAATTAAGCATTTTACGGTAGGTACTTGTTTGCTTCAACTTTATGAAAATACGAAATTATGCATTTTATGGGACTGAAATGTGCTACATAACAACTAATAAACTTGTTCTCATGTGGCGGTCTTAAAGTGAACGTTTAAGGCCAAAGTGCCAGGGTAGCCAGTGTAATTAAAATTGTCTATAGTTTTTTGGCAATTTGCAGGACAGTATTATATATTAGCAGTATGTTGTTAAAAAAGTATAATAATTAAAAACACTAATTCTCTGAAACTGTTTGACTTATTTAACTGAAAAAGAATTACCCTTAAATTAAAATGGGTTTCTAAAAAAGTCATTTAGTCAGATATTTTGAATTGAGGGTTATATTGGTAAATTTTATTACTATACTTCGGTAAATGTAAATTACGAAATTGCAAAAAAAGTTAGAAATTTTGAATTTCCCGGGCTACCCTGACGCATTCTTATTAATATTAAATACTTTTAATCGCGTATAGAGGTAAGTAAAGTACTGAATGAACCAAAAAATGAATGGTGTAACCGGTGGTGTAGCCTTGTCGTCTCCAACTGATTAATTCATTACATACAAAACCGACCTTTAAGAGTTCAAGATACTTTAAAAGGTCTCACAGTTAACAACGATGAAGGAAAAACTTCACTAATGCAAACAAAAGAAGTTTTTATCAACTTGCATCACGCGATAAGAGTTAATATCAATAAACTATTGACTGACACAGTTTATAACATTTAATAGCAGTGTTCATTAATTAACGGACATTAAAAAGAGCTACAATTCAACTTCCATGCCGTGAAAACGGAAATTAATTGTCGTTAAAAATGTTACTTTAGCTTTCAAGCGTCGCATCATGTGGAACGAATTCTGGGCGATTAATCGTGTTGTACGTGTAGGGTCATCATCAACCATGATGCGATTAAAACAGAAACAAAAGTCATTTGTTGAAATTAGGCTGAGAATCACCACTACAAAATAATATAAGACCCCCAAAACGCTCGTTCTTCACAATTTGTAAGTGTTTCTGCTGGGAAGAAGTGGAGCGACAAACTCCCCAGCAACAGATTGACTTGATTGTCTAAATATTTTCGTCAATCTTGTCTATTTCTTTGGCACGGTCAGTAGCCTAAACGGCTTGATCAATTTTGACAAAAGACATATCATTCGATCTGTCTTGACAGCCTTTATAAGGGTAATCACTTATTGTGGCAAGATGATCTGTGGGATAAGAATATAAACCGCATGAGAAGATTCCAAAAACATATTAAAAAGAAAAAAAAAAGAAAAATTCGACAGCATTTTTTTTTCGTTTTACAGGCTGAAGTGAACCACTTACAACATCCTCACCAAAATTACCTCTACCACTAGTCGTAGGCGTAACCATATAAGTCGTGAAATCTTTTACATCACAACGTGTTGAGATAACGTGTATAAATCTAGCAACCCTAGGCAATGAGTCATGGCAGCTCGAGCGCTGCGTGATCTGAAGCGGTCATGGACATTGTCTGCTGTATGCGTTCGGCTCGGTATTTATAAACAGCTGCTCGATTGTTCGTATTATTGTTCAGAAACCTATTTCAAATATTAACCTAACCTTTGATTTCCTATTGTTAAGCAGTGTTCCGACATGGCAGGGATTTTGCGAATTCTATAGGTACCGAAATGACTAGAAGTTTAGTAACCGTTATGAAGCTGAATTAAAAATCTTTAACGGTGTAAGAAGAACAATACAATCAAGTGCCAATTATTGTGTGTACTTGGCAAAAGAAATAGGAAGCACTTTTAAGTCGTACTTATATCCAAGCCGTAATGGTTTCATGTAGAACCGATTAATGTTACTGTATTAAAACTTACAATTCATAGACTAAGCAATGCATGAGTTTGATGAGTTATAACTAAAATGAAGAAAACTAAACAGTAGACAAATAGTGTTAACTTTCTTTCTTCCAAACGTGATTCACAGAATACTTCCTCATGAAAAACAAATATATACTCCTTGCATTTTGCAGGCAATCAGACAGAGCGCCGCGCCGCGCCGGTGAGTCAGACTGGATGAAACCACCACTCTTTATTGATACGCCCAAGTCAACACCGAAAGTCGTAAATAAAATATTTTAACTACAGAATAGAATAATCGTACCGAGTACACAGAACAATATAGAAATTCTGATAGATACTCAGGTAGTGGTTTATACCACCATGTCTGATTTAAAGATCACGGGAAATTGCAGGTAATACAATACAATGAGCAATAATAATATAGCTTTTGTTGCCATTAGATCCACGCCGATCTTAATAACTCTATTAGATATACAATTATTTTATCCCAAGAACAAATTGATCTTGATAATACGAAAGTAATGAATGCTAAACCAAATGTCAGAGATAATGTTATTGAAGATCTAATAAAACTTAGAAACGAAGAACGTAGAAAGCAATTCGGATACTCATTAAAATAGTTTTGAAGTTATATTAAATATTCAAAAACTTTCATCAGATTTACGTGAATAAAAAATAAACAACATTTGCATTAAAATACCTTCAAATGAAGTTTGTATCTTCTTAAAACTTTCATAGCGAGAATGATCACATCTTTCTTTTAAATTACCTGTCTAGATCAACAGATTCAGTCTAGACGTCCTTTATATTAAACCACAAAAAGTAATAAAAACGAGGTTCAAGTGAATCATCACTTAGATGAAGCCCGATAAGCAATAGGCTGTGATTCAGAAAACGGCAGGTGGCCCAAATGTACGAAATAATTGAATTAGAAGCTTACAGAGAAAATTGGGCCGAATCTTCAGCCTTTCTATTCCATCTATTACTTTCCCTTTTTTAATCAGCTTTTAGTGGTTCTTTGTTACTAAGATTCGACGTGAACTTTGAGAGCACTAGATGATAGGTTAGATGCGTTTTAGCTCTATACCTCAGCCAAAGTTAGT
The DNA here is from genome assembly GCA_905147745.2 of Phlogophora meticulosa. Classification (NCBI taxonomy): domain Eukaryota; kingdom Metazoa; phylum Arthropoda; class Insecta; order Lepidoptera; family Noctuidae; genus Phlogophora; species Phlogophora meticulosa. The sequence continues at coordinate 15,460,161 of LR990530.1, read as the reverse complement.
TGGGTCTTAAAAAGAACATAAAAATGGTAAAATTTGGACATTTATAGAAATAGAAAACATTTGATTGACATGGAGACAACAAAAAGAAGAAAACATGATAAACAAAATTGCGCCGAGCACGCCCAATCCCAACCCAATGCTAGGTCAGAGAAAAGTATTTAAAAGCATCACACGACAACATCATTTCACACGAAAGAGGTCTACAAATGAACATAGGTATGCCCCAAACAACAATGGCGCGGAAGGTTTCCAGAACAAAGGGTAGCCAAGTATAAAAAGGTCAGATACTTTGTACATTCCTTGATTTTCAGAGGCCGCCCGTCGTCGTCGGATTCTTTACAGAAGGTCAAGGTCACAATATGGGACATAACCTGGGATTATAAGAATGGAACAACATTCCGTTACCAACGGACGGGGACTGAATAAACGCAAATAGCTTGGGAATGTCGCATGCGGTAAAAACATGTTTCATATAGTTAACATAAAATAAGTATTTAATGTTCATGGTATTTTCTGGAAGGATCCAGGCAAAAAAACTACTTTGCAGTTACGAAAATGAGATTGGGGGGATTTGCAGTATTTGTTCATATTATATCGATACAGAAAATTGCCTGAAAAACTTCAACGCTACTGCAGGCAAGGCAATTCTCCAAATGCTATTTGGATAACAGCAAATACAACGACTTTACGGAATTAAAAAGATTCATCAGAGAGAACAAGAAATTCCTTCTTCAAATACTGTTCTGCTAACTGTAGCTTGAATAACCACTCGATCAATCATTGTAAAATGAGAAGACTTGATTTATGATTGACCACCAACAGTTTCTATCTCCGTAATTGCAGGAAATATGGTTAAGAGCTCAAGAGCTCAAGAATTGCTAACCGTACTGACTAGGGGAGTCAATTACCTTAACATACCAGACATCCTTCGTTGGTGATACATCCAAGGCCGGTAGTCTCAACCATAATACAATTGCGAATTTAAATCGATTCAATAGGCTGATACCGGCCGTATCTTCGACGGGCGGCGCAGACAGACGGACGGGTAAAAAGAAGAAAATATGTTCTGTGCATGCGCAAATAGCCATGCATCGTTGCAATGTATTAGCACCGTAAATTACCGAAGGCAATTTAATGGCATTTTTATAGCTCTTACTTATAGATGCATTGTCGTCTTTGCTACATAATCAAGTCCATCAAGCTGTGTCGAACGGACAAATTGTTTCCTTCCCAGTATTAAGTACAACATTTACTGGTTACGACCGCAGTTTTTATAAAATTGCACGTCTTTAATCATTTAGTTCTAAGAGAAGATGGCGGGGCGCCGTGGATAGCATCCTCGCGAATTGGCAAGAAGAAGCAAACCATGGAGAGAAGTGCATAGGAATGGGGGGAAGTCTTGGACCAGGAGTGGAACTAACGTGGGCTGCTACCGGAATTAAAAAAATGAAATTGAATAAGTTCTGCTAAATTGAATGATGGGTATTTAAATCATTCTCATTCATAAATCAAATCTCTGAATCTAATAATATCATAGATGCGTTTATGTGTTCCACAATGTAAAAAAAGGTAAAGGTAACAAAAAGCTTGAAGCCAAGTAAAGCTGTGGGCACAGTTACATAATTATTTTAACTCAACAATAGTTAGGTAGTGATATTGTTCTAGCATGAAATACTTAACTTCTATGAAAAAAGGTTCAACTCATGCTTTTAGCCTGTCTCCAGGAAGATTATGTAACGAGTTTTCGAGATAAATCAGTAAATAGTTAAGGGAAATGATGGTGATGGTTGATTTGGAGAAAAGAAGCTGCACCATACAGTAGGATGCGGAATCAAGAAAAAAATATTAGATTTTTTGTTAAATGCGTCTTGTATGTGTGCAAAATAAAGTACATAATTATGTTTCTTTCTTTTCTTTTTAATTACTACTCCATACAACCTTAATCGCCATTTCACAATTCGTTTTAAAGAACCCTAACCTTTGTAGTGAACATTCGCCCACTTGTCGCGGGGACAGGTCTGGCATTGTCGCCGGGCACTGCGCGCGCGACCTTGAACTCTGCGCGAGGGCAACACAGCCCTGCGCGGGCGCAGAGTACCTTCATGTACATTGTTCTATCCTACGGATCAATGGACATTGGATACAGACTATACAAGTGTCTTTTGAAATGAAAGAGATGGTATGTTGAGATCATTAATGCATGAACCAACCTAATTAAGTTTTTATTGTATAGATGAACTAGTTGTTACCCGCAACTTAGTCCGCGTGGACTTTTGAGTACATCTCTATTTGAATCGGATTTCGTTACAAAGGCTTTTTTTTCAAATAAAAGTAACACCAGCTATCTGCCAGTAAAATTCACGTCAAAATCGGTCCAGCAGTTTCGGAAATTTTCAGTAACAGACACAAACATTTAAAAAATTAGTTTTTATTATTTCATGCATTTAGTAAAAGGCTGTTATTTTGACATTAAAAACATACACTTCAATTTTACTTAAATGTATACATAGCTTATTGCATTGTGCAGTTTTCTAGACGACTCCTTAACAGGTTTCCCAATTAGTTACATTCAACTATTATTTCTTACAACCTAAGTAAATTATACCTATCTTCACATGATGCACCTTGTGAGTCACCGAATCATTCAATTGAACTAACCATTGTTTCTGAAGGGTACTACTTCTAGATAAATTAATGAACAAGATCTACTCAACTTTATTGACTTGTTAGTGTTTTATTTTTATCTAGGTACTCTAAAAAGACGTTAAGGGGCTCATGGCTAAGTCTCAACAGCCGCATGGTTAGATTTTCAAGGTTAACCAACTCTTGCCTAGATCGGTGCGTAGACACATTACACCCCGTGCTTTGGAAACCACTGGTCCCAGTTGTCATTTGTATATCTTTGACTGTCGTTACTGGTTATCGAAGCCCAAAAGTCTGATAACCAGTATTTCCAAGGGTATCCAGCAACTAAGATATGGAGGTCAGATAGCCAGTTGCTTCATGTTAAAATACTGGTAATCAGGAGCAATAAAGAAGCCGACTCCAACACATTTGGGTACAGGCTAGGCAAATGTAGGTACTCTCAAAGCGCTAACACGATAGATTCAGTGTACTGAAAACTTACAAAAGCACTTACACTTACGATCCTGCCTAAATGTTAGAATCACAGTTCCGTCTGACAATTGTCTACAGTTCCCGAGACGAATTCACAATCCATTACATACGGGCGTTTTTTTTCTGCCATTTCTTCACGGTACATTTCATAATCGTTTAGAAGTAAGGCAGATCAAGTCATAATTGCGCAGACGCTAGATATTTTAGTGCACAGAACGTCAATACTATTATTTAATCTGTGGTACAGAGCATTAACCTATTTCGTGTCCCCATTATTTAAACAAACTCAAGGCGCAGATTAAAACGTATTTTAAAGTCTAATTTGTTTTACATTTGTGCTTATGAGAAGAGTATGTATGCTCGGATGGTGTGGTCACGTTGAGAGAATGAATGAAAGATGAATAACATGGTATTTATGAAGCAGATGTACGCGGAAACGACAGATGCTTTAGGACATACACTGTGTTCTTTAAAAAGGTCAGGTGCGTAGTACTCTCAACCGGCGCGCGTGTATGACTAGGTTTGTGTACATGAACGACCTACCTTTTCTCGTTTCTGCCTTCCCCCGTGGGAAAAAGGCGTGAGTTTATGTATGTTTATATTATGTAGTGCTTCTATTTTTTAGTTAGGTAATACACTGGGGTATGACTCAAACACAACTGTGTTAGTAAAAACATTGGCACGGGTCCAAGCAGGTAATTTTTACTATCGCGAAACTGGTCCGATGTCAGTTTCTCATGTAGATTTTTCAATGTGTGCATTTTGTGAATTTTTGAAAAGATTTATTCACATTGGTGACAAGGACGTCTTAGTGATGCAAGAGTTTCTGTCTCAAAGGGAAAATTAACAAGTTTTGTTTTCAAATCCATTCTACAAGAGCTGCATGAACTGCAACATACCAATTTCTTTTGTTTTAAAAGTCAGAAAAAGATCCAAAACCCCAACATGTGTCATAACACCAGTATGTTACCGTCCCACTGCGGAGCGAAGTCCTCTTCTCCTACAGAGAAGGCACCAGCGTTAATCACCATGCTTATTTAAGACGGGTTTGGCGATTTCAGGCTTATATTAATTTCATCCAATCCATCGAAAAAATAGAAAAATCCTTATCCACTGTTGCATATGTATGAAAAATTCGCGTGCTCGATAATGCAATGAATATTATCGAATTATCAAAATGAAAGACTTCACCATTGCAAGCGTGGGATTTCCTCTTAATGTTTTCCTTCACCAATGTAAGTGATGTTGAAGATATCATTAATAGATCATGTAATCAGTCCATTGACTATGAGCATGTCAGTCCACCGCTGGAGATGACTCGTCGTAATCTGTAGCTCATTGTAGGTAATCAGTCCATTGACTATGAGCATGTCAGTCCACCGCTGGAGATGACTCGTCGTAATCTGTAGCTCATTGTAGGCTATCTGAGTAAAGGATTTCACTTCCCTTTGATCTGGGCTACTTGATTTGTATGATTATAGAGACACTTTTTGTGTGCTTTTGCATAGGATATTTATTATTTTGTTCATCACTGTGTGTCAACTTTAGCTGATGATGAACCCCTGAGTTCTTTATGAGTCTTATGCTCTTTGGATTATGTTTATGTTAGATTTGCAAGAGCACCATGGATATAGGCTTAAGAACTGTATAAAGTACATTAAAGTTGAAAAATTCTCACTGGTACTATCCTGGATATAAGCCTTCAGGCTTGTGCATGGGATGCCACCTGGGCCATCACAGTAGTACAAACCACACTACTATTCTTAATAAAATAAACTGGGTCAGTGCAATGTATTTTCATTAAATACTCATTGCATTGTACTGAAGTCTGTCGGCAATAATATGAACAGACCGTAAAGAAGCAATCTTGTGTGTGTTCATTTAAACTGTAACTGTTGTTGGGGGAATAGAAGTTTTAATAAGGTTTTTATTAGAACTGCAGAACTAAGTTAACCAATCAAGTTCTAATTAATTAGCAAACACAATAGAAAAACAATAGTTACAACTGACTAATGTCCCTTTTAATCACTCAAGTGGTTAAGCAATTTATAATTTCCAAACTGTTTCTTATATTAATATTTGTACTAGAAATTTCCTACAATAAAGGTATTGACTGTGTCAAGGTACACCTCTGCCTATCCCTTAGGGGAACATAGGCGTGATGTTATATAATATGGTAAGGATAAAGTACTGGAGTAAGAAGAGAGCACAAGCTCTTCCCTAATTATTATGACTTATCATTTTGTTCTTACAATATTTAATGGTTACACCCATTTCAACAACTAAAACAAGATCTTATTACACACATATGTAGTGTAAATGTTAATATATTAAACAGTTTCTGTGTAAAACAGTGATTAAGTCAGCAAGGTTCTAAGCCATGTGCCTGTGTTATTATAAAAAAAATTAAATCCTAGGTCAAGGTCAGGCTTGTGTATAATTTAGTAGACAGGTTTCTCTAGCTACTTTAAAATATTTATGAGAGTTATACAACTGTCTAGATCTTATTTTACATGGAGATACAAGTTTTTTACCCCAGGACCAGCAGGTTATTAAGAAGTATACTATCACAGGCTTGTTAATTTGAATGCCTTGATAATAAGAATGTTTTATGTCAATTTATTGTTGTCTATTATCACCACTGGCCTCAAAACCAGAGAACTGATACCTTACAGTTGTTCGTAGCAAGGCCAGTTATGAAAAAACTATGATTAACATCAAACAGGTAGTGTAGAGACAGCTTTATAGACATTATTATGACACATGGCACACCCCACATGACATCATATATTTTAATATCATGCTACCATTAATAACTGTCTTGCACAAACTATGTAGAAACAGTGCAGTCATTGCATTCAATGTTGAATGTTTTTATCTGTGTGGTTCTTTCCTTAAAACACCATCTCTGACACTAATCTGCATGGTCCTCAAATAATCCGACCAAGATAACGTCTAGACTTTATAAGAGACTGTGATCTCCCGAGTTTGTATTGGTGTTTCTTCTCAGCGTAGTCAGATAGGGAAACCCAACCTAGTTCAAAAATATATTTAGCTTGTTTGACATGTCAAAGTGTCAAACAAATAACATTATATGGCTATGTCTAAACAATAACCATGAATATGTTCATGTGCTTAATAATATTTAGTACTTGTATCCAAGTTACAAACTTGTCTAGTTTGGGGCCAACGTTATGTGTAACTTTTTACTGCATTAAAGTTTTTAGTACTATTATATTATCTAAGTAGTGGTAGGATCTTACTATGTAATAGTAGTAGTACACAAGTTGTTATTACTACTTGATATTACATTGCACATAATAATATGGTGTTCTGCATTATTATGCAGTTGAATACCATTTATATCCCTTTTCCCAGGAACTGAAACTACAGAATGCCGCAGTCATGCATGTTTAAACTCTCCATACATCTGTTCGTTCACATGCAGCGTGAGAACCTCACACCTGTCACTGTGTGATGAGTTATAAGTAAGAGTGATAGATTAATTCTGGCACTATAATGAAATATTAATTTATTCATGTGATTAAATAATTTATAATTATGATCTGTTGTTTCAATAAGTTTTCTAGAGGAGCATAATTCATTAAAAGAATAATATATAAATATATTGGACAGAAGGGGTAGCTATGTATCTGCTTGTTTTTTTAATTAATACCTACCCACACTTCTCAATATAAAAGGTGATATCATAATTTATGATAATTTTATCTGCGATAATAATTTGTCGAGTCTATCCACTACAACACCTGCTTTAAAATCAAAACATAATGTCATGTTTGAAAAGGGCGTCAAACTAATTACCCTTTGCGAAAGGGCTGAACAATTAACACTAATCAATAGTAGGTCAGTAACTTCACAATGTAAACGCAGTCTGCCGTTTAGATGCCCTAGCAAAATTGGACCTTGTTAGCAAAGATTAGTCATCAGAAATGAACAAGTAATCAAAATATTGGTAACTCCGGAAGCATTTCTTGTATCACAAGATAGCAAAGAGAAAACTTTTTATAACATTGATAGAGGTAATAAAATCCAATAGCTTAGTCACGGCGCCTTATTATAAAAAATACATTAGAATAGATCTCCGAAGCGGAAAATGGCGTTACAAATTTACGGTTATTTCGGTGTTTTGTCCACTTTTAGCCGGGTAAATTTATTATATACTTGTAGGTGAAGAATAAACCTAAAAGAAAATATACATTTATTATGGAAATCTTGAATAAAATATATAAAAATCACTTACCTTTCTAATTATTGACAGCAATACACAGCACTAGAAAATTCACTTTTGCCAATGCTACCAACATAAATGTCAAAACGATTTTGAAGCTCATGCACGCATGTTGTAATCTTGAAAACGTTTTATTTGTAGAAACTAGAACAGGAAAAAGATATTTAAAAACAGTGGTATAGTTCTTTTGATATTTCAATTATAAAACAGTTAGTTTATTCTCGTAGTACTATGTACATGTAAAAAGAAAAAGGATTGGATCGTGTAGAAGAATCGTCAAAAAATGATAAATAATAAATTTTAATGATTTATAGTTATTTAAATATACAATTAATCTATTTGTGCCTTATTTATAATTAATTACTATATAGTGTAGTTTTATTTTAAATAACACACAAACATTAATCAAATCAAAGCACTGTCAACAAAACGTAACAAACGTAACGTCCCTAGCTTAGAGCCTCTTCACACTAATGTTTATGCAGCGGCCAGAGGAGTATTTGCCCCATGAATCCGATCAAAAATATATCTTACATTTTATTTTACTGGAATCCATTGAAAATGGTGATTTTGTTAATATCTTGTCAATGTCGTGGCGTGAAAAATCTTAACATTTAAGTAATGAAATAAACTTGGGGTACCTAGTAATTATAAAATTAAAAATGCAATCATCGTAACTTTCCACAATCAGGTTTCAGATATTTTCTTCCATGTTGGACGTGTGAAGAGGCTCTTGGTTAGAGAAAAAGAAACAGAAGAAAAAATAGTTACAAAATTTCAATAATTGTGCAGGGTAAAATACTATAGATAGACAAATCAATTAACATTTAAGGCATTAGGCATAGGGTATTTTGATTGCTTTCCTTAATAAGCACAGCCACAGTGTCTGCCTACCTAAAATCACCGTCATCCATCACCTACACCGTTAGGTATGTAAAAATTTTATTGATAATATTTTTGTTTTTTTTTTAACTTTTGTGGGGCAAAACTTATGATATAAAAATAATTCATACATTGAATAAAAAATACCGATATATTAATACCGACTATTACCGACCCGCCTACATCGTCATTCTTCTGGATAGTTGAATGATATGATGACAGTTCATTTTCATTCATTCAGTCCAGTCAGTCAGGCAGTTCAGTTTGACACTTTTGACAGTTTGTCAATTCAATGTCGCATAGTGGCAGTGAGTGGTGGTTGTGATCTTGTGAAAATTAAAATATTATCCAGGTTTTTATAATTATAATTAAACAGAAAAGCAAGATATAACTGCTTTGTGGGGGGCTATCATAACTAATATAGTTTTGCCGTCTTCTGTAACAACAGCATTTCCATTAACCTTACTGCATGATCATCAAACTATATTTGCTGATAATCTTCTATCCGCTTTGTTTATTGTAACAGAAATGAATAGTTTCGGCGTGGGGTTGTATTTTCTAACGATGCTATGGTGTGTAACGTTGATGTTATGCTGGGTGTCGGTGCGTACAGGACATAGCATTGGGAAAATAGCTCTGATCGTAACTTCATTAGTAACACTGGTTTTGGTATGTTTGCCAAAAGGCGAGTCGGATAATTTGAGCAGTGCCAATTTTTACGACCCGTTGTATGTGCCGCGGTACGTGATTCTCGTGTTTTTGGTCATTAGTGCGGTGTCTGGCGCTCTGTATTGTTTTATCAATGTTTGTATTGTGCCTGTCCAAACTCGTAAAATAAGGAGTTTTTAATACTGCTCTTTGGTAAGTTCTTCGTTTGGTTGCAATTTTGTGTTTGTTATTGTGTTAAATCGAGTTAATTGCATTGTTTTTTCTTATTTCACATCAGTTTTGCAGTTGATGTATATATCTTGTAAAATTTGTAAGACAAGGTATCAATATTTATACATTTAGGCTATTACAATCCAAGATTCTTCATCTTATTTATTTCTTAAGTAATGCTGCATGAAACATGGCATACCATACAATTATTTAATCCCCATTTATCACTATACTATCAAGTGTATCTATGTTAAATAATTCTTTAAGTACATAACACAAGTTACTATTGTTATCACTATCATCTGCACAATGCCTACCTTAACATCTGCACGTAGCTGCTATTTGCTTATATTATCTTAGCTACGTAATGTGAAAAGTGTATGTTTCATATAAATACATTTGTTTGTGTAAGTGTCATTCATCAGTTGGTGTTTGTCTAGTAGAGTAGCTGTGTTAAAAGAAAATGTGCACCTGGTTTTTTTTTTGTAACATCTTTTTTATACTAGATATGCCTTTGCTTCTAAGGGTTGTAGTGTGATGTTAAATTTTATTTTATTTTAACCATTAATAAATAATCTATAATAAATATCATTAATAAAATCGCACCCAGGACTCATGCTAACATTGGAATAAATCTTAATTAAAATGAAATTATTGGCACATAACTAATCCTTCAAGTTAGTAGCGCTGATGTTTCAACCCCAAATCAATGACAAAATCAATTCGAAAATATTAAAATATTACTATCTAAACTGCCTTAGTGCTGCAGATACTAAAACTCACAAATTAAAGAGTATAAAACGGTTTGGCTCCATGGTACACCGGGTACACGATTATGTAAACTAGCTTCCGCCCGCGGCTTCGCCGCCGTAGTTTGTTGATATAAAAAAGTACCTAACCTATGTCCTTTCCCGGGGTGCAATCTATCTCTCTGCCAAATTTTATCTAAATCCGTTCAGTGGTTTAGGCGTCAAAAATGGACAAACAGACACACACACTTTCCCATTTATAATATTAGTATTGATTTTCTGAATCACCCTTTTAAAAGTATACCTCTATCAGATGACTGCCGCCGTAAGAATATAGTAAACATACTCTTTAATCAATTTGTAATACACAGTTTATTTAAAAAGATAAACTTGGGTTGAATGATTCATTGATAATTGTATTGTTTTGACTATGTTTGGGTCACTAGCTTCACATTATATTTATTAAAAGTTTCTCATTAGTTTTGAGATGATTATAATCATATAATTATGTTTATTCTTTCATATTTCCTATTAGATACTGAATGATGTTTCAAAAGTATTATTTTAATATAGCTTCTAATCATATTTGAATTATAATGAATCCTTATTGCCTATGAATGAAATTAAAATTGAAATAAATAAATTGAATTTAAAATAGTTGAATTATTTATTCGTTGTTTCAATTATAAGAACTTAAATTTTGGTGCACATTGATCTTTTAACATTATTTTAACGGCCTCTTATTTAATCCTCTGAAATTTTTCGGATGTAGAAAAAAAAACTTATCTTCTTCAATACTTTCTGTTTCAGTTACAATGTCGAATGCAATATGTCAGAGTTTGCGGTCACCTATGAGACGTCTAGCGAGCTTGAGGCGGGCCTGCCCTATTTCTACGTCAGTTGTGCACAATGAGACTATACTAGTTAAGAATAATGATGAGTTTGTTAATAAGGTATGTTTTGATTAATTACAAGTAATAATAATTGCCTATTAATGTCCCACTGCAGGGCAAAATCCTTCTCTCATAAGGAGAGGGCTCTGGCACTAATCAGTTCAGGCTTGCTTAAGGCGAGTTGGCGATTTCAGAGTTTTATAATCATTATAAATCCAGGTTTCCCCACAATATTATATATTTGACGACACGGTTGGCGCAGTGGTTGAGCCAGCGGCTGCTGCGCCGCGTGTTGTGGGCTCGATCCCCCCACGGAACAAATATTTGTATGACCTACAGGTAGTTGTTCCGGGTCTGGCTGTTTGTGTATGTGAGTTTAAACGCACCCACGATACAGGAGGAACTCCTAGTGTGGGGCAACGTTAAAAAAAAAAAAAAATATTTTCCATCACCAAGTCAGTAATTTCTAAGATAAACTCAGAAAGTACAAACTTACATATTATCAATTAAAAAAGTCATAACTACTTTAGCCCTAATATTTAGTCCTCATTTTGTATTACATTTTGTTCATGAATCATTCATAAATGTTAATCAGCTACATTAAAAAAAAAAAACTTTAAAAAGACGAATTAGTTTAATAATAACATTCTAACAAGATATTTTCTTTTATATATGAGTTCAGTTCCATTTATTTAAGTTTTATAATTATGTTAAGACTGTGTATATAACAGTCTTAATATAATACATGAACTTAGAAAAAGTTCAATTTATTTAAGTGTTTATGGACATGGGTGTGTGTACATTGGATAATTATATGAACAAAGATAAATAGCATATCAGGCAATCTCAACAATTTTTATCAAACATTCCTAAGGATATAAATTAACATAACATCACGCAACAGTATTTCCTGAAGGGTTACTCAGAGAATCATGGTACACCTACAGTATACCTGCATTTCGCCAGATTATGTTTTAAGTGCTTTGTGATGGGAGGCGAGCCTATTGCCATAAACCAGGCACTGATCCAGGCTCCAGGCTGCTATTGAGAAATTGCAGCTGTAAAAATCCATTATACATTTAGTCCGACCTGGGAAGCTAACTACTAGACCAACAAGTCAGTCTCTATAAAACAATGAATATGAGCCTGATAAATGTAGAACAGGTTTTTTATTGCTATTTTTTAGTGTTTACTCAAACAAGAGCAGTACCAGAATGTGTAATAAGTTTACCTTGACTTATGATGATGATGTCACCATTTTATTGATGACCATAACTTATGACTGTTTGCATGATGTCACATTTTCCTTAAAATGTGGATCATTTAGAAACAACATAATTGTTTCTGGTATTTGCTTATATAGGTCTGGGGATGTATATCGAGCGTTATTTATCGTACCATTTTTTTTTTATAAACTCTTAGCTATATCGGTTTATTGAGCTTTAATATCGTTTTAGATGCGTTTTCGAGACAAGTAATAGATAAGGCAGAATAGGTGGCAGTGGGCTGGCCATATCTCGCGAAGAACCGACAACCGCTGGGGTAAACGTGTTCTTGAGTGGAGACCGCGACTCAGCAAACGTAGTGTAGGACGCCCTCTGACCAGGTGGGATGACGATCTGCGAAAGACTGCAGGCAGATGCTGGATGCGGCTAGCTGAAGACAGGGCGCTATGGCGCTCATTAGGAGAGGGCTATGTCCAGCTGTGGACTAGTATAGCCTGATGATGATGATGATGATGAATAGATCAGGCATAAAATAATCATAGAAGTTAAAATGTTTAATTTAAAGTTTAATTGCTACTGAATATTACAAATATAGCTTTTTATCTTCATAGTATTTTTGCGTGGATTAGATTCGCATGATATGATAAGTATGTAGTAACATTGCGTGACTGATAAGCGTAATATATTATCTATTAAACTGTTCATGAAAGCACTTTAAATCGCTAGAGTAATAAAACAACGTCGTGTGCATAAGCCTTAACCCTAAGTGATCTAAGCTCTTTCAGACCCATTTATTTTTAAATTAAGCTTAAATTTATTCATTTAATACTTTAAGCACACCGATGACGACCTAGGTACTTAATTATGTGGCGCAGCTGGCGAAGGTCCGCCTGCGACGTAGGAGGTTGCGCCCGCCTTGGGGCAAATGTTTGTACGATCTACAAAGATTTGTTCCGGGTGTTCTGGGTAATTGCTATGTATACAAAAAAAAAATCTATCTATGTAATGTATTGTATTAAGTATATCAGTCATCTAGTACCCATAACACAAGTTCTGCTTAGCTTGGGGCTAGATGATGCTGTGTGGATTGTCCAGCATTATTTATTTATTTATTAAATGTTTATAATGCCATAGGCATTTTCTACCAGTCAACCTTTCGGTGATGCAGAGAGAGACAAATAGTGGTAGGTGCAATGTCTTGAAAGAAAAGATAACAGACAAAAAGAAATGTATATAGATTATAAACGATAAATAACTGATAACTATAAATCTTTTTTTATCCAGTTCAATATCATTGTATCAGTCCTCATAATATTATTTTATTTCAGGTAATGAACAGTGACAAGCCAGTAATAGTGAACTTCCACGCGGACTGGTGCGAGCCGTGCAAGATCCTGACTCCGAAGCTCAAGGAGCTGATTGAGCCCCTCAATAACCTCGACCTGGCTGTGGTGGACGTGGAGGATAATGCTGATCTGGTGCATACGTTTGAGGTAGGTTATCGTAATATATTTTTGTAAGATAATGGGCGCTATTTCCCTTGTACTTTACCAGTGCTCGTGTACCGATGGCTAGGAAGTATTGAGGCAAATATCAATGAAAGCCGTTCTTATGACGTGCATAATAATAATACGGACCTTGTAGAAACTCGATCAAATTTCCTTGCGTTCAAGCGTTTTTGCCATACCTACTATTTGAATCAAATGTAACAGCTCATCATTTAGGACCCATTCATATTAGTGATAATTTTAAACCGTGGTGCTAGGGAACTGGGCTTAATCCAGTTGTAAACCTCCCTTTGTGCCTATTGGCCTAAGTCTGTTCTGTCTCCTGCTTGATATGGAAATTATGTATTTTTCTAACTTCTCCGCTGTTCTTTTCTGATTAATTTCGTTGCGGGATCCAAGACAGGTGAATCGTCTCGACGCTTTTCTGGTGGTCGCCACTGTTGATTTTGGTTTTCCAGAGTTGCAGTGGTTTGGGAAATGTGTGGCGGGCTTGTCCCAAAAAAAAATTGTGCATAATAATATGTAGTTTCAATTCTTGTTTTTTTAAAAACCGTGTCGTCAAATTGAATTAAATATCTTAGAATTTAAACAATTAGTAATGCATAGTCAATATATCATATTCTTAAGTTAAAAGACTGGAAATATCGGGTAATGTCTTTTATCTGGTCTGAAGTAAGCACCTAAATAACAGAAACGTGTTTTAATAATGGTTTTTACACACTTATTTACTTTAGGTTTTCCTTATAGTTGAGCTCACACCTTTGGATAAAATAAATACCAATGCCATTTATATAATACCATATATCAATATTTTTATTTGATTTGACTGCTTCGTTAGTCTATGAATAAAGCGCTGCTGCTGAGTATGAGGTCCTGGGTTTAATTCCCAGGTCGGGAAAAGTTTTATTGGAAATTCCATCTAACTTTTTTCAGTAGCAGCACCGACGATTTGTGCTCAGTTTATGGCAATAACCTCGTGCCCTATACCGTGAGACTTAAACATAACTAGCAAAAAGTGGGTGTGCTATAGGTATACTATATACTTCTCTGCCTAAACCTTCGGGGATTACAGTCGTGATGTTACATTTATGTTAAATACCAAATAAGTTTACAATTTAAAATATACATAAAGAAATACATAATTGAATTTATTAAAGAAATTAATATTACAATTTTATTGTAATATTAATTTGTTTAAATGATAATTAAATGGCACAACTTTTTAATAATCTCCGAAGATGGTACTGAGTAAATGGATTGGATTATGCCTACATCAACTTTATTTATTTTAAAATCCTTCACGAATAACTCGCGATCTAGCCCGTTCCAAGCACACTCCATCAGCAAATGCTTTACGTCCTCGATTTGAATGCAAACTGTGGAATTAAGAGAATCAGCCTTTTCCCCATCTAATACTAACGTGTATAAACTTACAGGTAAAAGCGGTACCAGCAGTAATAGCAATAAAGAACGGCATCATAGTGGACAAGTTCATAGGCCTGGTTGACGCCGACATGATCACAGGCCTCATAGAGCGGATGGCGGGTAAGAAAAAGGACAGCACGTGAATAGCACAGACTATAAAATTATTTTTGAGATGTCAGCTTGTGTTAGGTAGAAAAGATGCTTAAAGAAGAGTTTATGCTTAAGTTATTGCCGTGCCTAGTATATAAAATTGTCGAAAATATTTATCGGATAAATCGACTTGGGCTGTTAATAGGTCGACGATGGACGTCATTATAAATTCCTTGTTTGCTAGCCGGCCAAGAAAGTTGGATGAAATATGACCCGCTTAGTAAAATACAAACGTTCAAATCCACGAAATACCTACTTGCAGGTGACGTCACGATTGACAGCTGTCTTTTTACCTGACTGCCAAGAAGGCTTATATTTTTCGCGCGATTCTATGTGTGTTTGTAATAATTTTTATTACCTCGTATCATCGAAGCAGATAGACGGATTTCTACCACTAAGGTATCGTTGGATTTTTCTTGGCAACCCAAATATCCTAAGTAATAAGTATAAATTACGTAAAAAAACAAAATGGAAATGGCAGTCTTTTTTTTTCTTAACTTTGTCCAGTAGTATAGGGAACAGGTACGGATATTATAAGGGTTGGTTGAAACATGCGTGATTTTTTTGTAGTAAATATTGTGTTACGGTTTGATGATTTTTGTGGGGTGGTAGCTATTTATAGTATTTTAATTTAAATGCAAGCTATCAGTATCTAGTTACTAAATATCGCAAAGACAAAGATAGTTTATTTTTCAGACCACTTACATATTATTTAGTTTTTAAAACACAAGTTTTGACTGTTAATTTTAAAGAAGAATATAACTAATTAGCTTTTATTAAAGGAGTGTTACTATTGTAAGACAAGCTGACATCCCATGCTGTAAATAATAAAAAGTATTAGCTAATATCAGTTGTGTGTAATTATTTTTATATAATTTGTTTTGAAAGTACAGTCAGCATCAAAAGTATGAGACAGTAATATGATTATTTGCTCAAAAGTTGCCAATTTATTATTATTTGATGTCTAAAATAATGGACTATCCGAATTCGTTAAGCTTTTTGTTAAGATATACACAAAGTCGTTTTCTATATTTTTTTCTGTAAGATTCATTTCTGTAAAAAGTATCATGATAGAACAATAATTCGCTCCTGTGATGACACTTTTGATGCTGACTGAACCAGTAATGTAATATTTGTTACTGTAGTTTGAAGCAATAAGTTTTTAATTTGTTTAGGGTCTATTGTTTATGAGATATTGTTAGTATAATTATTTCTAATAATAATTATATTCGTGACCTCAAGTGAGTTAGTTATTATTCATAATTAATTAATCAATGTTCATGGCATGATATAAATGGTAATTAAAATCTAATTTGCTGTGTCGGTATTGTTAGGGTTTTATACCAAAATGGTAATAAAATAACCCTCATGGTGCGACTTTTTCAGTACTTGACTTATCCTTGCTTTATTTCACGAATATTTTGACTTTTACAATTGTAAAGAAAAAATGTTCTACCATGAATTGCCATTACGACAGCTCTGGGGCAAAACTATGAACATTTTAGCTCCTTGTCCAACTGCTGCTAAATAAATAATTATATTACCTGCCTGGCAGTTTATTTATAGTTATAAAATGATTATAACCCCCAAATTGATATTATAATGATGATTTATTTTGTTTAAGTGCAAAAAGGGTGTCCTGTATACAAATGCCCTTAAGTTAAGAGAACATCTATAGACTATACCTTCCATGGTCCCTTTTTGAATAAAATGTAAACATCTAGAAAATGTAAAAAAATATTTTTAAGGTGCAATTTACACCTTGCCTTAGGTTAAAGCCAAATGATAGATAATATTGATATATTTGAAATCTTTCTATCTTTATAAGGTAACATGTTATTGTTCCTATGTTAGTAAAATCTATTGTTATATTTATTCAATGTTTATTTAAGGTTGCCCACATTATTCAAGGGATCAAAATACAGCTAAGACTTGCCTTCCGAGACCATGAACTCTGTTTTGTCCATTGAGAATGTGCGACAAACTAAAACAATATCAATTAACTAGTTTTTTCCCCCGTTTTGTTACAAAACAAGGTTTATCTTCACCACGAAGCCATTTTTGAATTTCGAACTTAATACAGACTAAAATTGTGTTCTTAATAAAAAACTGACAACTTAGTACCGAACTAAGTTGCCAGTTTTAAATAAAGAACTGTATTTCAATGACACAGACACGTTCTTATTACAAAAACTGGCACGATGGTTTTATCGATCGTCATTATTTTCTGGTCAAGGGCGTTGGGCAAACGTAAGCCAATATACGGCCACAGTATACTGAAACTACTATCATAATATTGACCTACCGTCATTTGCCTGAATTTATCGTTGTTATATTAAAATTCTGTGGCCAATATTGGCGCATTTTGGGACAACATTTAGAGGGAGCATGAGGTATCACTGCGAGCCACTTATGAACATGACACGAGCGATTGTCTTCTAGGATTGATAGCTATGTTGTGGGCCCCACAAATGCTCTGTGCCACAGTTTCATGACCACATATTTGATCTTATTCTCAAGAGAACCCTTGTTTTGTAATGATACCGTATGTTAATACATTAACTTGCTTATTTGTTTGTTAAACATAATAGGCCTAGTCTGTCTGTCTGATTTTTTTGTAAGTTTGAAAATATATTTTTTCTATGAATTTGTTTATTTTTTTCTATTCCGCACTTTTAGATAACTGTTTTCAGCACTTCTCTTTCTATTCTATTCTTCGTTCTTCCTTTCTAGTATGGGTGTGTAGTTTAAATATAGGGTCAAATTAAATTATCTGCGAAACATTGCAGACTTGGAAGGCATTGATCTCTAATGACTATGAAATAAAAGAATCTTAATAATAATCATTTAAGGAACTACAGCTGACGCTGGGATTGAAACCCTCTGTAGTGTTGTTACTCGACTAAATTATGAGTTTAAAAATATATCGATACCCATCACATCTGCGGAGTATCTCTAGCTAATTTAATTTGATCCTGTAAGTTTTATTGGTAATTTAGGTATCTGTTAGATTTTGACTACTTCACTGTATGCAACTATACATATCTTGCGAACTAAGCCTGCCTTATCTCACTGAACTATATTTCAGCATTGAAATCAATTTTAAACAGAAAACAATTACACTATTGATAATCAAATATTTTATTTATTTGAAATTCTTCAACTAAAAGGAACCACGCGTTGTGACAGGATCCTGTTATAAAACAAAATATTCACGACTTCCTTCTTTAAAAACCGTCTACAAACTTTATAATGAAATATACCTATTTTTACACTTCATACTACTATAATTCATCATAATATGGTATAAGGGCAGGAGAATAATGATGATGATGATCTATTTTTACACTTCACTTTTCACTGTAGTCTAGATCTTGTTGTAAATTAGCAAGGTTCTAATTATAGGGCAGTTTATCTCTTAAAAAGCGTGTCTCATAGAAAGTGGCGCCACGGGCGGCGAAACGTTACACTATTTTCCTTTCAAGTGACGTATTGTTAGCAACCCCAATTAGCCCGCCCGATTTTAAGATAGCAACATCACGACTCTATGCCCCGAAAGGCTAGGCAAAGGTGTACCTATAGTACAACCATATTACACGCATTTTTATAGAAATATATTATCTATTGGAACTTTATATCATTCTAACTTGAATTGTATTGACGGAAGTCACTAAAATAAATATTTTTCTAAATCTACACCATTTACTAAATCTTCCATTGTATAGTAGTATACGCTTTTGCTTCACATATTTGCCTTCGCTTGTAGAGTAGTTTCTATTGCTGGCAACATTTTAAGAAGGTAAGTTTTCGGGTGTAACTGAAAATCTAATTTTATAAAACTGTAATTACTTATGTTATTTTTTTTAACCTGTGAGTACATTATGTAACTACCTTGTACAGACGCCAGCACATCAAGCTACCCCAAAGTGTCTTATTTTCCCAATTGAACATGAACCTTATTTCTATTTCGATAAAGTTGTAAAACAATCAAAGAAATCTGACACATTGGGCTAGCTTTATGTGCTGGCCTCTGTCCTAGATGCCACAGAATATCGAAATACGTACTTATTTAAATACACTAAAATTAAAATATCAATATTATGTAGGTATGTTGTACAGATATCTATAAAATTTATTGATATTGCTGTCGATATACTTTAAAAAAAAGTAGTTATTGATATATGTATTGTTATTTTTGTGAACAACCCTAGTAAGTGCCGCATTGTCCGTAAAACAATTTAGCACTTACTAGGCTTATCTAACTCCAGCCTTTAGGCTGCCTGCCCACTGAAGTGGAGTGAGACTGCTGAGCGGAGAACGGAGAAATATTAGCCATTAATCCCTGTCCACCTGAGATTTTATGCAATCCTATTAGTTAGTATTTCTCCGTTTCTCCGCTCCGCAGCCTCGCTCCGCATCAATGTAGAGTCAGCAAAAACTGGCTTTAGGCCGCGGTCCCGGTGCGTGCATTAACCAATCGCATTGCTCGAAATCTCCGCTATGCTTCAGATTAGACATTGTATTTGGTTAATTCAAGCACCGCTAAGTTCCGCTCCGCACAGCTCCGCCTCAATGGAACCGCAGCCTTAAGGTGCTCCCTCACCGGGAGCGTTCGCCTGTAATGTAACATTTCAAATTTGCTTTTGAGCATTTGCTGTGTCTGATGACTCGATGGTCAACAATTCATGTTAGAAGTTGTATCAAAATGTTACAGATTGTATCATTACAGGTTGCGCATAAATTTAAAACCGATATATTGATATGTTTCCTGTAAGTTGCCTTCTTCGGCCAGTAAATTAATGATCACTCTTTTAATGGATATCTAAACAAGGTACTCTAATCTCTCTTAGTTAATTACTGGCGAAAAGTATATAGTGAATAATAATATAGTGAATATGTGTGTTGTCATCGTAGCCGGTAATCGTAAACTATATTCTAGGTGCTTTGTAATTCCCTCCCCGTATGTAGCGCCTTAGAACTAATAGCCCGCATATTGATGTGAGCAGTCGATGAAATTATGTTTACCATTTTCTATGTGCGATTATTGGTCGTTTCACCCAACAGCTTTTGAATTGAGAACAAAATATGTGTCATTCATTGTAAAAATGAATTCTCTCCTTGTAACTGGATGTTAAATTTAACGAGCTTTTTATAATGAACTAGCTGACCCGGCGAACTACGTACCGCCTCAAAATTTAAGTTAGAAATGTATGAAATTCAGTATATGAAAACATTTAATTTGCTTAAAAAAAATATTAAGGCCTATAATCGAAATAAAATCTATCGTACCTTTCAAGTTGGATAAAACTGCATACTGTGTGCAAAATGTTATTAAATTCGGTTCAGTAGTTTCGGAGTTCATCCCGGACAAACATCGTGACACTGGAATTATAATATACTAGCTGTCCCGGCGAACTTCGTACCGCCTCAAAAGTTAACTTACACTGCCATCTGTTATAAATTTATGGAACTTATTATAGGAAAACATTCAATTTGCAATTTAAAAGATATTGAGGTCAATGATCGAAATAAAAACTTTCCTGTCTTTTAAGTTTTACCAAAACACACATAATATGTGCTAAATTTTGTTAAAATCAGTTCAGTAGTTTAGGAGTCCATAGCGGACAAACAATGTGACATGTAATGGACATATGAAGATAAAGATAGATAGATATTTAGATGTTTTAGTTCCCTGTATGAACAATCATCGCCATCTATGGGACTTTAATGCAAATATTGAAGTTGGATCACTTTTATAATGAAAGACATGAGTTAACGTGGTACCGATAAGGAAAAAATATGTATTTTCAAAATATGCAGTAACACCACTTTTACAATGATCGACACGTATATCAATACCTGCCTCGACTACGTAAATAAGTCGGATATCACATTGGAACGTATCCCACCCCTGTCTGCGTTACATTCCATACGCCACGCGTTTTCAATGTGTTACATAAACGTGTATTTATTGAATCTTTGGTGTGTACCACCAACCGCCCCGCATCACGTTCGGTGCGCGTTCCAGTGTGACCTATATATATTCCAGTATAACCTGCCTTACTAGCAATACATGAAAATCGTGTTCTTATACAAATTTTGGTACATACCTACCACCAACCGCAGCCCTGCAACGGTGCGCGTTCCAGTGTGACATCTGCCTTAGGCAAAGGGTACATGAAAATTGTAAACTTACTGATTTCCCCGACTGTACACAGAGCTTTCAATGTATACGCATAACGTAGGTAGCTTAAAATGTCGAGCTTAGATAAACCAGTGTCCTACAGACCATATTTGGGTCCATTTATAGATTAGGCGACCAGAATTTGCTTAGATTAGATATTTGGCTTATTACGATAATTCTACAGGGACATCTTTTCTAATCTTCCGAAGACCAAACAATTTGGAATGGAAAGATATACAAACATTGAAATAAAAGTTTGTAAAAATAAGCAAGATCTAAAAATCGTCACACAAGAGATCGATATTTTAGATTAAACCTTTATCTCGGGCCAAATTTTTTGGTAACCGTCAATAATCTTAAATGCTTCGACCAAACAATGCTTTTAAAAGATAGAATTAGCGGCATGCAACCGTGTGTGAAGTCTTTGGACCAATCAGGAGAACGCATTTGTCCGCACGCGATGACAGACCAATCAGGAGTGATGACACAAGCGGTTGTAGCGCCATCTGCATAGTATACACATTTTGCAAATTCACCTGGCTCTACCTTGTCTATGGTTCTACACTTAGAATATTTAGCTTATTAGAAATGTTAATGAATCATAAGTATTATTAGATAATAAATTATTAAATTATATATTATAATATTCGTGAATTGAAAACCCCAAACTCGTCCAAACTTATTAATTAAATGTACTGTTTATTTATTAAACATTGTACCTTATTGTCAAACAAAAATGGAATTGAAATGAATTTAATTTATACACTGTGGCACAATAATACTGAGTTGTGTTTAGAAGTAAATATATTTTCTAGAATTCACATGTGTTATTTTATTTATGCCTAAACTTACTAACCTTTACCCTTTTATAAACCTAACCTAACCTCTATAACTAGGGTTGCCATCTCTAAAATCCGCCAACCATGACTAGAAGCGTAAAATTCCAGGATTTTGGAGCTTAAAACCCGGACATGTCAAGAAGTCAACTGCATACTATTTTTTTTTTTTTTTTTTTTTAAACTTTGCCCCACACTAGGAATTTCTCCTGTATCGTGGGTGCGTTTACAAACATTCAAACTCACATACACAAACAGCCAGACCCGGAACAACTACCTGTAGGTCATACAAATAATTGTTCCGTGCGGGAATCGAACCCACGACACGCGGCGCAGCAGTCGATCGCTCAGCCACTGCGCCAACCGTGCCGTCTACGTCAACTAAATGAGGTCTTATGCAGCAAAACAATTTTTTCTTGAAGTTTTAAGAAACTATTAGCAGTCTTACAACTTAATTTAAATGAAACAAAGTTTTCATAGAAATTAAAGCTTTAAAATCCGGACGATAAATGAAACCCCGCCCGGACGCCCGAACTAGGACAAATCCGGGGAAACACAGATTGATGGCAACTCTATCTATAACCCTTTCCCTTATTTATGGGCCTGAGTTGCCTGACATTAAAGAAATTATCTTATAACTTCTACTTTAATTGACTTCTCAGCAATTCACAACCTGTAACTGACGGAATTATTGTAATGATCAGCACGCGTAGCATGACCACCACCATAGAAACGGGTATTGTCGACGGAAGAATAAACAACAGGACGATTGTTGCAGAATTTCTACCGTCCTAAACATGGACATGTTAAAACTGAAGAGAAGAAAGTTTCCTATTTATTTATCCTATAAGTTTGGGAACTCCTAGGTAAATGCTAAGAAAAGTTTGCTTTTCATGAAAATCTAACAATCGGTATTGGGAACGAAATTACCGACGCGTTACAAATTTAACGGGAGTCAATTGATGCGATTGGCTGTTATTAAATAATGTAGGAATTCTACCAATCACACCTGTAAAAACATTTCTTTAAAATATGACACAATCATTTTTGCAATAATGTTCGAACCAGAAAGTGGTGTCATTTGCTTTTGAGGAGAGACAATTTCAACAATATTGCAATAAATAAAACTCGGGTCGTAAGATCAGAATAATATTTTATTGTTAGGTTGGTACCTACTTAAGTGCCTCGAATAGTGACAGAAATGCAAGCTGACTAGTGTTTGAACATCGAATTGCAGTAAATCAATCTTGTGCTTAAAGAAGATAAATAAGTAGATAGATAAGATTACGCAGCGACTGGCTTAGCTTTCTTTGTACACCTGTATCAACAGTGAGAAATAAGTCCACGCTGAGCTCATAATCTGAAAAAAATGTTCTTTTTTATTACTTTTTGTGAGAACGCAAATCTAAGGCAAAGTAAGTTAATTATTTGGACGCGAAAATTACACAGCTTTAGGTAGCCTTTACACAGAATCTATAACATCTTAGAGAAGGTGGTTACGAACGTAGAATAAGAAGTGATACTTAGTTAGGCAGAGGAGTACGTATAGTACAGAGGCCAGAACATCAAGCTAGGTACCCCAATGTATCGAATTTCTTTGATAGTTTTACAACTATATCGCAAAAGAAATAAGGTTTATGTTCAATTGTGAAAATTTTACAGTTTGGGGTAGCTTGATGTGCTGGCGTCTGTACACCCAAACTTCGCCAGTTATGTAGGTGAGCCTATTGCCGACAACCGAGCAGATCCAGATGGAAAAACTCAGCAACACTGCCCGATCCGACAATCGAACCCAGGGAATCATGCTCAGCAATAGCCCCTTGCGACCACAAGACCAACGAGGCTGTCTTAAATATTTTAATAAAGAATATGTAACATAATCATAACAGATGCGTACCTTGGAAAAAGTTTCAAGTGTCAATTGGGAAAATCCGAGTGTGGATAAATAACATGGACGCTGCGCTCTGAAAAGAAACGACTTAGTCAAGTTATATGTAGCTGTACAAATAAATAAAAGTGAATTCTCTGTCTGTAATGTTAAAATAACAGCTTTTAACTAAATGCATATTAATGTTTTTAAGGTAAAGTAAAACGGTGTGAATCAAAACAAAACTTTAAATGAGATTTAATCGTTGATTCAACATTATTAATTACTAACAAGGTGTTGAAATTAATAATTTCAATTCCTTATTAAAAATAAGAGTCCTTGTAGTAACAAACTATGTTAAACTAACGCGAAAATGCCCTTCAAAGTTTTGTTTCTACTTACCCACGCGTTTCTATTCACCCCGTGTTACGGTACCTAGTTATATAAAAAAAACAGTCTGTTTCTTTGCGCTAATCTTTGAAACCGGTGAGTCGATCTTGACGGAACTTTCACTAGCAGATTGCTAATATTATAAGAAGTAACAAACCCGGATACTTTAATTTTTTTTAAAGAATTAGGTTTCTGCTAAATAAAACCCATGAAATTTTGTCAAATTCCACGTGATCTAAGTCGCGGGCACATCTTTTTTTATTTTTTATTCTTTTTAATAACATTCCCCACACTAGAAATTTATCTTGTGTCGTGGGTGCCTCTACAAACATTTAATTTCACATACACAATCAGCCAGACCCGGAACAACTACCTGCCGTACAAATCTTTGTTCCGTGCGGGAATCGAACCCACGACACGCAGCGCAGCAGCTGATCGCTCAGCCACTGGGCCAACCGTGCCGTCGATCTAGCAAAAGTAGGTACATACAAATTTCAGCTCAATCAGGTACCAACAAGTGGTTGAAAAAGGCTTGTACATACACCACTTACGTACGGACATTGCAAGGTAAAAAGCAAGCTTGTAAAAAGACAATATTATTGAATGGATGGTTTTAGTAGCTACCGTATCATTATAATTAAGATGAGTTTCTTGACTTCTTCATCGCTCTCGTACCAATGGCTTTGATAAGCTGCATCAGCCACTAGCGAACTCTGAAAAGTAATAGCGGTTACAACGGTTGCTCTCTCTTGATGTATGTACGTGTTACACAAGGCTAGTTTTTAGGATTCCGTACCCAAAGTGTGCCAACGGGACCGTCCGTCAGTCTGTCTATCAGCGGGCTCTGTCAAGAACCGTAATGGGTGTCCACCTAAAAGTGAGACACTAAGTGTGTATTTCTATTGGCGCTTTAACAACAAATAATGAGGATTAGAGGGCCCCCATACGTCATTTTTTCAGCGTGTTTTGTTCGAACTCTCCGAGATACAGAACCCTCCGAGTGCTAGTCCGACTCGCACTTGGCCGGTGTTTTACTTTTTTCAAGCTATGATAGCAATATTGTTCTAGTAAGCTGGTCAACTAGTCTGTTGTATACAGAAGGTACTAATCTCATTATTTGGTTTGTAAGGTGAAATAGGTAAATTAGTCTAGTGTAATAGTTTAATAGGATGGGAATCCATGTTAGAACAGGTAGTTGTTAAACAAGCCTGGTGTAACTCGCGGGCATTACTACTATACGTAAGTACAGCCACGAGCATAAATAGATTAACTCAGAATATGAAAGCGATTTTCTACGAAAGTATTGATAGAATTATTAAAGTATTATGAACACAGTATTCTCGAAACCATACTATTATGAAATAGGGCTTTCCTCAAAGTTTTAGTCGTTATTGCACGAGGAAGTCACTTTTGAATTTTGTGTCAGGGTAAGATATTTATGCTAGTGACTGTACATACTTACTTATCGACAAAGTGTTATTTTTTTTTGTTCTATTCACAAACTATATCCCTATTCACAAAGTAAATATATTATTAGATAATTGACATCTCTGTCTGACAGATAGCTCGAGAAAAGGACGGCGACAGTTATGTACTAAGTTAGATGTCAAATTAGTTTATGCAGTGAATTTAATACTTTTAAATGTCAAATATGTCAATTTGAAAGTTTCAGTTACCTAAATTGACAGCTCTTGTAAATGTCCTTCCCTTTCTTATTTTATAAGAGAGAAAGGGATGAAAGTAGTCACCGTTAGTTTAGCTTGTCAAAAAGGGATTCGGCACCAATAACTTGACCAAAAATTCTAAAAAGGTTCAAGAAAACACTCGGCAGACAAATATGAGATCGGTATAAACCTACCGTGTCGCATAAAAACTGTCCAGAAAGTGATAAAAGAAAAATTGTGACCACCACATTCAGAGACGCCATAATATTGGAAATAGTTGCAGCAAGTCCACCATACGCCTGAAAAAGAGCATTCGAATTAAAATAGATAAAGGTTTCATTCTCCATAATAGAAAAATATTATGATACAAGTGAGTTTGTCTTAACACACTAAGCTGGATTGATAGAAAAATTGCAGAATTTAATTTTATAAAGGTACAGGATGGAAGATACTTTGGGTTTAAAACATGATTCTGGACTCAACGTTGAAATTTTTCATCGGTTTTTCTTAATTTCCAAGTTAAACTGTAAAAATCATGATTTCTATTTATAAAAATGTATTGATTTAAAAAGAATTGAAGTAAAAAATACATTTAAAAAGCTCTTAAAAATTAGAAAAAAGATGACGAAAAGTGTAAATGCACTCTTTGTAATTTTTTGTCGGCTTTTTCCAGATTCATGTTCTGATCCCAAGGTATCCGTTTGTTCGGCGATGCCCCTCCACCCTGTATAAGTACTTGTATCTTACCTACTTTATGAAAAAAATGTCGACAAGAAGCAGACCATTCCATGCGTCTTTAAAAAAAATTAAATGATAGATAAAAACAAAGTTGACCGTCACGGGACGGTTGGCAGATGTGAAGTTCCTAAATTGATTATTTTTATTGAAAAACCAATAACTGCCGATTTAAAAGAATACAAACATTAGCAACACTAAATGAATACAGAATGTACACAAGAATATACACCAATATAATAATGAATGATTCATTTCAATTTAATGTGTAAGCAAATAATCAGGTAGGTAGGTATTTACTATGCTCAGGAACCCATAGAAGCAAATCTCGAGCGCCGCGAACACGACGTGAATGAAGATCACCAAGCCAAATAAAGTACTCAGCTCATCTGCAATCCTACGCAAAATATTTTGGTTTTATATTGCACTAGACTAAATAATGGCAACTACATATACATATTGCACGTCTCAACGCGAAGCGTTGAGTTGTGCTTTACTCTCACTCTCTCAAGGTCAAGCAGTTATCTCGGCTTAAATTGCTTTTATCCGATCCTTTTGGACTTTGAGTATTAAATGAGTTGACAAATATCAACAATAACACTTTTTTATGACAGTAGATACTTTTAAAAAACACTATTTTTGCTAGATAGTAAATAAAAAACCGTTTTGAAAAACTATTTCAGTGGACGTCGGGTTGTCTGTATGTTCGGATGATGTATGTGGTCACGATATCGCCCAAAAAACTTCACTTTTTGAGTCATTTTTTTTTTCATCCGCTTCAGTATCATTCTGAGTAATAAATAGCCTATTGAAAATTACCGTCTAATTCAATCAAGTCATTTTTGTCATAAAATGAGCGTTGAGACGTGCACTTTTGGATGTTCCATTTTTTTTTTTAATTATTGTTATTTCTACATTTTGAAATAGCAACTGTTCACTGGTGCAAATAAAGTTGATTTAACAACTAGTACCTACTATTAAGAAAGTCAGAACAAGAAAAACAGCTATTTCATACAAAATGCAATATTTACCCTATGAAACTGTATTCAGGGCTGGTCTCATAGTAAAAGTTATTATGTATAATCATGAGCACAGAGGCCAGCACATCAAGCGACCCCAATGTGTTAAATTTCTTTAATAGTTTTTCAACTTTATCGCAAATTAAATAAGGTTCATGTTCAATTGGGAAAATTTGAGTCTGTACGTTAACTCCCTGATGAATCAGATACTTGACGGCACGGTTGGCGCAGTGGCTGAGCGATTGACTGCTGCGCTGCGTGTCGTGGGTTCGATTCCCGCACGGAACAAATATTTGTTTGGCCGACAGGCAGTTGTTCGGGGTCTGCCTGTTTGTGTATGTGACTTTGAATGTTTGTAAACGCACCCACGACACAGGAGAAATTCCTAGTGTGGGGCAAAGTTTTTTTTAAAAAGAAAAAAATATATTAGTAGGTACATACAAAACAACACGCCTGTATTCCCCGAAGGGTTATGCAGAGATATACCTATAGTAGGTACACCCAGATTTCGCTAGATATGTCTAGGACCCATGTAAAAGGGGGAGAGCTTACATCTGACATCAATCGGGCACAAATTTCTTATGTCTTTTTACGTTTTTGGTTACTTTTATTATAGTTTATTAGTTATTATGCCTCACTAACGCATTAGGTTATAAGTATCTGTAATGTTAGTGATAAGGGTGATGAATAAATAAATAAATAAATCTAGACTCCCGGCTGCTACTAAGAATCCAGATGGAAAAACTCAATAACACCTTGCCCGACCGGGGAATCAGACCCAGGACCTCATGCTCAGCGGTAGCGCTTGCTACCGCTACACCAACAAGGCCTCATATACAGGGTGTTAGGCAGAACGAGGGACATACTTTAATTTAAGGGAAGCTAGTAGTCATCAACCAGTACCAACCTATTAATGTCCCACTGCAGGGCAAAGGCCTCTTCTCATACAGAGAAGGCACGAGCATTAATCACCACGCTTGCTCAAGACGGGTTGGCGATTTCAGACTTATATTAATTATATAAGTCCAGGTTTCCTCACGATGTTTTCCTTCACCGATGTCAGTGATGTCCAGGATAAACTTAGATAGTACATATGAATTGAAAAACTCACATTGGTACTTGCCCAGGTTTGAACCCACAACCTCGTCAAAACCAGTCATCAAAACTAACCAATTTCACTAAAGGATCGACACTGAAATCGTGAAAAAAAATTAGCCGTTTCTCACATTTGGTTACGTTATGCCAACATAAATGTATGAAGTAGCTGATTATTTTTTCGCGATTTTAGGGATTGTTTCATCGTCAAAGTTGTTCATTTTCATGAGTACTACACGCCTTTAAAGTATGTCCCTCGTTCTACCCAACACCATGTATAAGTGTTCTCTAACTAACTCTGGGTTGGCTTACCTAGTTATTTCTGGTGAATTTCTTACCTGAGTACTCTTTGATGTTTTGCAACAATTCTCTTTACTTCCTCAAAGCTAACAGGATCGGATACATTCCTTAGTTTACGGTCTTCATAGCGTAGTTTGATGGCGTACTGCAGGTCAACTTGTAATAGTCGAAAGAGGGCACTGACATTTGTGGTCATCACCATGATTGTTAGGTTAAAAGGCAAGTAGAGACACAAAACGCAGGGCAACGCTAACAGAAAGAAAAATATTCAGTTAGGGACCTCAATTTAACAAAAAATAACTGGCATTATTTTTGGCTGATGTAATTTTTTTTATAGTTAACCCGTGTTGTCCCACTCCTAAGCAAAGGCCTCCACCTACTTCCTTCCACTTCTCTTGATGGCTTGCTTTTCGCCAAATACGAGAAGAAGTATGTATGTAGTATGTACGATACATCGTACATACTACATTACATTAATCCTAGATTATTATGTTTTTAATTATCACAACTAAACAGCATGAAATAACGTCCTGCTACGAAATAAACTTGTGTTTTTTTGAGCTCATATGACAACAATACACTTTATTAATATTCGAACAAAAATAGATCGTTCTTCGAATTTCAAAAGAAATGACAACAATGATGGGAGTAAACAAACATTGTGACGTAATGTGACCCACGTGATCCACAGGGACTGTTACGTCCTTACGCGGTACCTAGTAATTTTGTATTTATTGTATTTTTTTTTGCGACAAGCCCGCTACACTGATCCCAAACCACTGCAACTCCTGAAAACCAGAATCAACAGTGGCGACCACCAGAAAACCGTCGAGACA
Source organism: Phlogophora meticulosa (assembly GCA_905147745.2). NCBI lineage: Eukaryota > Metazoa > Arthropoda > Insecta > Lepidoptera > Noctuidae > Phlogophora > Phlogophora meticulosa. Next base: position 15,430,157 of record LR990530.1, on the reverse strand, counting down.
ATGAAGCCCGACGAGTCCCGGAGAAACGATTCAACTGTTTTGGATCCCGCAACGAAATTAATCAGAAAATGATTTTATGTCTTTTTTTTATGGTTCTCGAAAAGCATTTCAAAACCTATACTTTTCACGTCTCTAGACACTGAAATGCTAGGTCCTCCTAGCCTTGGGATGACTTTTACTACACTGAGTCTCAGCACGGTGAAAGTACCCTTAGATACTTCGTGACTCACACTGAAGGTAGGATGTACAAAAGTAACTTACTGATTGCCACCTGCCACAGGTAAGTAACCACATAAGTGAATAGCGAGTTGATATTCCAGAAGTAAGTGGGTTGTAACGGGAACAAATAAACATCCACGCCCTTGCAGATGTTAAAGAAGGAAACAGTGAACGGTATCACTTCGTACAGAATCAGGGTCATCTGCCCGAATATGTAGAAGACTGAAAAATAATCAAAACATTCAATTATTAGCTATTTATCAGCAAATCATATATGTAGTTGACTAGCTGCGCCTGCGCCCTTTTGTAATTTATTTAAAAAACGTTGCCACACACTAGGAGTTTCTCCTGCATCGTGGGTGCGTTGACAAACATTTAAAGTCACATACACAAACAGCCAGACCCGGAACAATTACCTGTAGGCCATACAAATATTTGTTCCGTGCGGGAATCAACCCACGACACGCAGGCACCAGTCAATTGCTCAGCCGTTGCGCCAGCCGTGTCGTCCTTTAAAAAAATCAACTTGAAACTTCGTAATCCCCACGGGAATACTTCACTCTTTCGGGATAGCCTTTGTGTAAATCCAGGATATGAGCTACCTACGTAACAAAAGGGAGACGACGGCGATAAATCGATCTAGTAAGGTTTCATTTTTAGAAAACGTCGTTTAATCCGAGCAAGGCTCGGTCATTCAGGTACTTAGGAATATTAATACAAGTAAGATATCGCGCCGATAATTCTGCGCGATGCTGGATTTATGTGATATCAGATGTAATGTCTAGATCAAATTTAAGAAACAACACCCTGGTGAAACGGGTGTTGTGTCTTACATTTTTTTCATCCATTTAATCCTTAAGTTTATAGCACACATGTCAACTCGCAAAGGGATCGTCGCCGTATCGCGTTTCGCCTAGAGCTTGTCCCGAGGCGAGGCGATTACGTTACGTTTCCAATTAGTGTGTTGCAGTCGGGAGTTTCATAAAAAGAATACTGCACGGCTCGAGTTGATACGGTGACGATACCTTTACCGACCTAGCTGAGAGGTGTTTAACAATTAGATATTTCTTCGGAGCGGTTGGCGCAGTGGCTGAGCGATACGCTGCTGTGCTGCTTGTCGCCGTCCCATTTCCCGCACCGAACAACTATTTGTATGGCCTACAGGTAGTTATTCCGGGTCTAGCTGTTTGTGTATGTAAGTTTAAATGTTTGCAATCCCACGAATGCCCACGATACGGGATAAATTCCTAGTATGGGGCGACGTTAGTAAATAAAAGAATGAAATAGGTACTGAAATATCGGATCAGCTTAATTTTTAAGGAGGGTATAAAGGAAAATCAGTGTTGTTACTCTCAAAAGGCATCTTGGTCCGTTTCAGCCAGGACTTAAGAGCGAGAGCCTGCCGTTCGCCAGTCTCCAGTTCTCTAGGCCACAGCTCACCAACTTCCAAAATCATGTTTCTTATTTCTGACCTTCTGTAAAGAGCAACCGCCATTTTGACAATATCTGAAATAAAAAAAGCAATTCTATTGAATTTTGGAATATGTTGGTATTTAGATTTTATCCCTTGAGTAGAGCATCTATGGTTTGATAAAGAAAATAAAATGGTGTAGTAACCCTTTACCCGTTCAAGTGAAATATTTTCGTATCTATTCTGCATGAGTCGTATTTATAGGTCAAAAATCCTTTGTTTATCCAATTTGATTTCTTGGTTATACTTTACATTGTATCAAAAAATAGCTCATATCAGGCAAGGTAAATATTTCTACTGACGATGTAGCACGGCAATTGACATAAAATCGGGCGGTTAAAAGGTTCATGCATCATACACGATGGAAGGGATATCCACAACTTGATACCATGAGATCAGTAGGTACCTACCTACGTGATTATCAATCCCCGAGCATTGGAATTTTTAAGTTATTTTTTTCCTGTAAAAAGATCATGACTTGCATCGAATCCAATCACCTGCCTAGCCTTTTCCCAACTACATCGGGAGTCGGCTTCCAGTCTAACCGGATGCGGCTGAATACCAGTATTTTACATGGAGCGATTGGCTGATTGCCTATCTGACCTCCACAACCCGATTACCTGGGCAACACGATACCACTTGGTTAGACTGGCTTTCAGGCTTCTGACTACCCATAACGACTGTCATAGATTTACAAATGACAGCCGAGACAAACGGCTTAACTTGCTTTCCGTCGCACGGAGGAGTCTCGATATGTTACGACAGTCACCCATCCACATACTGAGCGTAAGCGTAGCTTAACCTTCGGCCAACTCGTGCGGCTGTTTTTATTTAGCCACGAGCTCCTCGAACCCAATACAATTCTTAGTAAAAAAAAAACTTGGGAGGTGTCAAGGGACACCCGGATGGAACGAAGTTCCTTTCGATTAATTAATGAAGGAATTGTTATAAAATTTTATTTTAACCATTTATAAATAAAAATATAAATTATTATTATAATAATTAATTATAATATATAAAATTAATATTAATTGATTATTATTTTAATAATCGTCGCGACACCACACTGTTCAATGCGAAATAGAAAGACTTTCTATGAGAGAGAGAGAGAGAGAGAGAGAGAGAGAGAGAGAGACAGACAGAGAAACACGCGCACGCCGCACGGCTTACAACTATAGCAAAAAGTGTCGTTACAACTTTTTGTCTTATTTTTTTCCGTCTAGCTCCCTTTCGCAACGCGCGATAAGGAACTTCGTTCCAAAAGTAAATTATTTATTCCTTTTTAATTTAAAACGTCATTGGTTTTGATATATGTAATTGATCATCTCCTCATAAATGTTTATGTTTAAAGTAAAACAAACAAGGAAAAAATGAAAATATTTGAAAAAAAAAATTTGCTTGGGGGTCGAGGATCATGGAGATACTGAACTCATGGTATCTGGTTCTGTGTCGATGTTCCCTTTCACCCTTCTTATCGTTCGTTATATTTAGTAGAAAAAAATCTACAGCCTTGGCCAAAAGTATTGAGCACCCATGAAATCTTTCAGTTTTATGAGGAGTAAGTATCAAATATAAATAAAACAAAACGTTTTATATAGGTTTATTTTACTATTTATTAATTGAAAATTAATATTTTGTGGGTCACCCTTTGCCTTAATTACGGCAGAAATTATTTTTGGTAAAGAGCTAACAAGAATTTTACAGTCTGCAGCAGTAATCGCGTTCCATTCTAGGCGCAGGTAGCGTTTCAAATCTTATCTGTTGTTAATTGTGTAGCGCCTAACTCTACGCTTTAATAAACCTAATAAATGTTCTATGGGGTTCAGATCTGGCGACTGGGCAGGCCAGTCAAGAAGCTCTGTTATTTTCCCGAAACCATGTCAAAGTGCGGGCAGATTTGTAGCATGGCGCGTTATCCTGCTGGAATTTAACACCATCCATGTTCGTGTCGCCGAAAAGTTTCGTGAATGAAGGCAGCAACGCAGTTACTAGTATATTTATGTACTTAGTAGAGTCCATGCGCCCCTCACACACGAACAATTCGCCAACTCCAGAATCGGTCATGCAACCCCAGATCATTATACTGCCGCCGCCGTGTTTTACGGTTGGGATCACACACTCTGGCCTAAATTTTTCGCCCACCCGGCGACGCACAAAGGTCACACCAGGTGTACCAAAATCTGCAATAAAGAGAAAAATAAAGAGTTCTGAAAAAAAAAATAACTTCATCTATGCGTTTGGTTTTTAAACCATTTTATTTAATTTTATTAGGGCATTAAATTGACTTAGCTCAAAGTTTGATTCGTTTGACCACACAACATTTGACCACTCTTCAGCGGTGAAAGTTCGGTGTTTTAAGGCCCATTTATACAGAGCTTTTTTGTTGTTGTCGGAGAGCCATGACTTCTTCGCAGCTTTACAGCCTTTCAGACTAGCTTCCTGAAGTCTTCTACGAGTAGTTCGAGCAGAAATTGATTTCTTAATTTGTTCTGACAACTCAACAGCGAGCTCTGAAGATGTTTGATGAATCGTGACGCTCTGTAGTCTGTGGTAACGCTTTTGCGCCCGCTTCTCGGTCTATTTTGATGCGATCCGGTAGCAGAGAATCGCTTAATAGCATATTGAACGGATCGGCGCGGACATTTCAGTTTTGGAAATCTCTACTTGTGATTTCCCTTGCTCATGCAGAAGCTGTATCTGCACACGTTTTTCTAAAGAGAGTTCGTTTCGTTTTGGCATATTGCAACGATAACACTTAAAACATTTAAATAATATACCAAAGGCGCACTAGATCACTGGATGTGTTCACAACGAGCGGTGGTAGCGAACTGATAAATAAATACAAACATTGTAAAAGACACATTTTATTGCACCCAGGTGTTTTATTGCTAGCTGCAGCGTGGGTCATTGTTTTTAAAACTTTGTAGATGACCGACAAAAGAATACTTCAACAGTAGATTTAGTTTTCTCCCATACATACTTACCGTGAACGAGCGAAATTTGTAAGGTGCTCAATACCAAGGCTATATTAAAGGAGTCTACTTACCTTGAAACATCAAAAGGCAGACAGGCAAATTACGGACAGTTTCCATAAAATTATCAGCTCTGATCCGAAAAATCAAAGAGAACTGCCCCAAAACGAACGGATAGAAGACCGTGCAGAACAATATCAACTTTCCATTGTTCAAATTTAAGTAACTTTTAGATTGGCCGACAAAATCTATGCCTATCCATTGGAACAGGTTAATGTAGCGATCAATAGTATCTCTATAGTCTTGTGGTAGATCGGAATAAGACATAGTTGTTATAACTTCAAAGAAGAATTGAAAATAAGGATGATGTTAATCGTAGAAGCGTCTACAACTTATATCTATGCAAATAAAGATCTAGATATAAGGCATTACCTATGTGATTCCATAATTCAGGTGGAATTATTTCTTCTGTCATTATTGCATTAAAATCGCAATTATCATTGACCTGTGAGGATCCATTAAAACAATTGCAAAGGGATATTAGCGCAATTTGCGACATTACGTGCAATTTATGTGACCGAATGCTTATTTGTCATTAAAATAGAGCAATTTTCTTTTAAAAACGTTTAGCGATCCGTAGTAAACGTTAAAAAGCCGCAGTTTTAAGTTTATATACATACGTACATAAACCCACGCCTTTTTTCCACGAGCCTTACATACTCCTTCTGATTCGTTTACGTTCATACATCTGTTAAGTTTACGAGCTTTGTAAATTATTTGCATGTATATTTGGAGACCATTTTTAAAACGACAGACAATTTTATCGTTAGGATAAATATGATGGCGGTTAGGTATAAATATTCTTTCCAAAGCTATTATCATCTACCTAGCATTCTTTCCAACGCTACTGCTGTCAGCTTCCAGTACTGCTTATTTGAATTCCATGGCCGTTATATCTAGCAAGTCTTAGCTTGCAAATACATTTTTGACGTCTATCAGTGTAAAAAAAAAGTTATAATTGCAAGTACCGGGTTAATGGGGTGAATTGAAGCTTTGGATAGAATTTTCACGTTTTATTTGTAATCAATTTTGAATTATTGACACATATACTAAATAAAATAAATAATGCTGGACAATCCACACAGCATCATCTAGACCCAAGCTAAGCAGAGCTTGTGTTATGAGTACTAGATGACTGATACTACTTAATATAATACATTAAATATATATATATATTTTTTATCATACATAGCAAATACTGGGTATTTGCTATGTCATCACCCGGAACAAATCTTTGTAGATCGTACAAACATTTGTCCCAGGGCGGGAAACGAACCCGCAACCTACTGCGTCGCAGGCGGACCTTCGCCCGCCGCGCCGCATTAGTCGTCAACGCACAATGCACAATACGTATTTTTCCAAACTACAAAACTGTCAGACGCCATATTTTTTTTGCCACAGACAATTATTTTCGATTTTTTTATCAGAGTTATAAATAAAACGCAACATATTTCCATGTACCATTTTAATTCAGTATTAATTCTGATATTGATAATGTGACACAAATCAACGGAGCGGCGGTTTACTAATACGTGTACTCACAAAACAACCACGTCTTGTCTGCATATGCTGTCCAGAGGAAGTTACTTCATTGACATCGACGAGGTGAAAAAAAATACAAAGTAAAAAAATATTTAACTTGTTTTAGACAGTTCAGTGTCAGGGCGTATGTTTTCAAATCCCGCCTAGGTAAACGTATGACAATTTAAGTGCGTTAAACATCACGCTATTATCCTATAGTTTCGGGCCTATTATACGCCCCGTCTTAGTTTGTAAATCAAGTTTATCTTTTTCTATTAAGACAACCAGTGGTTTCAGATAGTGGGCACAAGTAAAAGGAAAGAATTCTTGGAATGTAACATAAAAAAAAACAATGCCGAAGCTACTGAAAGGGTCTTTTTGTTCAACAAACTTGGAAATATTTTTTTATTTGTTCATCAGTCAATGTCAATAAAGAACTAACAAAATCACATCAGATTCAAAACAAAATTGTTGCATATGCAGAAAAAATCACTTGTGGACGGATTGTGCCTTCCTACTGTACAAACATCTATTCTTTTGCATTGCAATAAAGTTCAATTTAGACTAACACACATAATACACCAAGCTTGTAACACAAAGCTACCGTTTTTGCAAAGTAATAATTATAAATTCGGATTTGTTTTATACAGATATCTGCCGTAGGTATTAACGAATAAATTAACGAAATTACGTAGTCAGTACAAAATGGGAGTTATTCTGTCAGAATAACTCCCATTTAGTCCTAGTATACGTAAAATATTCCGACAAAAAAAATGCAGACAAAATAACAAAAAAACAGGGAATGTGATAGAAAAACAATGAACATTCTAATTCAATATGTATTAAAATGTTCATATTCTTTTTGTAACGACAAATATCCATTTTCAACATAAAAAAATAACGGAAATGAGTAAACCGCCAATACATGTTCATAAGTACACTGCGATCTTAACATTTAAATGATTGAACCGAGCGCAGCTTCACCTTATCTATCTATAAATCGGCTTGACACACATCACGATTATAAAAAATCAGTCTAAAATATATTAAGGCAACTTGAGAATATAATATATACTCATAATATATTAGTTGTGGTAACGTTCGCGTTTCAGGTCAAATTGTATAGTGGTGTATCAATCAAATCAATTCTTAGCATTTTTTCGAAGGAATATTTTGATAAGTTTATTTAGGTGAAATTGAAATTTAATAATTAAGCCTTTGTCATATTCGATTTGGTATTTTGTGAGTAATACTTTTGATTTGAATTCCACCCAATAAAATTGTATTATTATTCCATTTTTTTTGGAGCTGAGCGCAATAGTTGAATACAAATTACTGCAATTAGTTGATTTTAACATGCTTTGATTTATTATACACGTAAAACAAAAAGAAAACGCGAACGAATACCACAAGGGACACCGCGTGTCATAGTGCAGAGCGCATAGATTCACTTGCGATTTAGGTATCATCTGCTAATAATGGCAGAGACAATAATGGAATAAAAAAATAACAAATACAAGGAGGAACAATATCTTCCTCGCTGAACATTGAAAAAAAAAACTATAAAAACAGTGTTGAAAAAGATTTCTCCTTTAATAGGATTATGCTCTATTTCCAATATTTTAGTCTATGTTTTTGGTAACATTGAATCCTTTAAGGCTGTAACATAGAAAATAAAATCCGGATTATTAGAAATATCATTTAAAAATTAGTATTAATAGCAGATGATAACAAACCTGTGACGATTAAAGGTGAACAATTGAACTATAATTTTTAAATTATCTCAACGCTTCGGGGATTTTGTGATTTTATTGAATCATTTATATTATACCTTGCTATAATTGTAACAAATACAGTGTGCTAGTGGTTGGTTCATATTAAGAAATAACACTGTGGGTAGCCGTTAATACCATTTTTATAGTTCATAATTGTCATCTTAATGGACATGCACTTGTATATTTTTTTTTCATCATCTGCCTGGCAACAACTCAACGCGTCTATGTTGAGGTCGGCTTCCAAGATGGAGTCGGCTTCCAATGTATCCGTACGCAGGCAGAAGTTTACATCGGAGCGTCTGCCTATCTGACCTCCACAACCCAGTTACTGGGCAACACTATACCCCTAGGCAAGACTGATCATGGTATTAAACTCAGATTAAGCAATATTGCAAGTCCACACAGTGTTATTTCCTAATATATATTTTTGTAAAAATTGGAACAGTTGCGCGATTCGAACATTAACATTTAATAATTTCACTCCCCTTTAAATTCGCAAAACACAACGTCATCATTATAATTTGTCCATTATTATGGTAAACAATACATATAAAGTGTATTCATAACAACAGTGAACAAATGGAGGTACTGTGTGTATACTAGGTTAAGCAACGTCAAACATTCTTGTAAACGTAATCACAAATAATGTGTTTTTAGGAGAGATATGTATAGGTTACAATCTGTTTAAGACTATGCAACCGATTGGCTTAGTTAAAAACAACAAATATTTTTATTTATAGTAGTAGGTAGGTATGCAAATATTGCTGATGCTGAATTAAATAATATTATTAATAAGAGAGTGTGTTTTAGTGCAAGTAAAATTGTCAGTTTGACTTAATATTCCTTAGAAACTTTATAATCGAAATAAGTTCTTGCTAGAGTTGCCGTTGTGTTGATACTTTGTTTGTTGACATCGAGCTCGCGGGGTATCTGTATAATATTCGACTTTGCCTTCAAAGTACACACAGTCACTTACATATTTTTTATAATTTATAAATAATTTAAATACACAATACACATTCATTTGGTGTCAGACTAAAAAGGTATTTGGGCGAACGGTTATTTTTTTTTATACAAAACAAATTCCGACAAAAAAAATATAATAACAAAAATAAAAAAAAAGATTCCTACTTATATACTGTAATAAGATGTTTTTCTTTATATATTAAAGAGACGAATATACAATTTTCGTGTTATTTTTTATACATTATTTACAAGTATTTACATAGTAAAGCTACCCACCCACAACAAAGCTTCTGTCGAGTCGCAAGTCTTCGGAGACATTTACGTTACTTAATTACAACAGCGTTTTAAAAATGTTCCTTTTCCTTTCCCCCTCCGAGTTCTGGTTCAATCGTTCTGTGTCATGTCATTGGTGCTTAATTTTGATGACGATAGAAAGACACACACACACATACAAAAATAAATCTTGGTTTTAAAGATTGGCAAGAAGTCATCAGCAAATCCCTTTTACCCCAGTGAGGGGGTAATTTTGGCTACCATATATTCCCACTCTAAAGTCGTAAAAGTCTAACTTGCGCCACAACCAGGCATCATTATTTACACCAGGGGACCAATAGGGTAGTGTCCTTAAAAATTCTGTTTGGTTCGAAAGTTGGATTACTCAAAAATACTGGACACTTATTTTTTCTTTTGTCACGTAAACCAAAAATGACGACGATATAGTGCTTTGAAATTTCGCGTGACGTCACGCCGTGCTACAATTTTCGCGTAAAAGTGACATCATTACCCCCTTCTTGTCACTGTTTATGGATTTGAGTAAGCAAAAAATTCGTGTCCAATATTTTTTGGTAATTAACTGACGGGCCAAATAGACTCTTTATTTTATTTTTACCTAGAACACATCCCTATTGAACGCCACTTAAATTTAATAATACGAGAATATGGTACAGTTACATCTAAACGAAACGTAAGGCCATAAGTGCGGAAAAAAAGTAATTTGTGTTATCCAAATTAAGCCTATGTTTAACTTAAATGTTCAGTACATTTTAGCGGAGAGGACTAGCCAAATTTTTCTGCTTACCCACTGTGAAGAAATGGATAAATAGCTTCATGATAGACAGTTGAACTAGTTTCATAATTTTAAAGGTTTAAGTTAATCATAGACGACTTGAAGTCGCTTTTAAGTAAATTCAATTTCAACAGACTGTCGTTTGTATTTTCAACCTTATTCTTTTTAATTTACGGTTGTTAATCACATTGCATGTTTTGCATTCAAGAGATCGAATATCGATGTTCCCTTATGCAAAATTGCACTTTATATGTAAGAGATAAGGTTGAAAATACTACTAAAGACCGTCTATTTCATCTTTCACTTTATCTTATTCTTAGTGTAAATGAACAAATTGTAATTTATTTGAAATAAATATAAGTTATCATAAGATCTGAACTTATCTTTGCTTAATTTGATATTGTTTTGTGACGCGGAAATACATTTCATACAATGTAATCTGAATATAGGAATTAGGAAGCATGGAGCCTCAGGAAAGAAACAATCCTCATTGGTTAATTAGGAAGCTAGCTTTTAACTTATTTCCGTTCTTAAATTCAAATGTCGAACCCGAATAAGAATGGAGTCTGTTTTTCCAAGCGATGTTGTATAGATGTTTAACTGCCAGTAACGTATCTCAATCCCAATCTAGAGATAGAGATCGATCTTTGTTTGTAACCAATCAATGGCTGAATTTGCGATCTGTAACCTTGAAAGGCCGAATCAGAAGCAACAGTTGAAGATCACGGATTGAGATGCATATTAAAGTATCCATGGCGAGCTCATGAGAGTAATCTTGGCGCTATATTACGCTCCAAATATTCGAATAGGTTGCGTCTGGACTGGTGTCAAAATAATTTGAATATGGAACTGAACCGAATGACAACCTTGTTACGTAGTATGGTTGCAAAATGTTTGTAGAGAATCCGTAGTGTTTTATCGTTCAAATATTCAAAATAAAATTATATACTGTGGTTATGAGTGTAATGTTATTATTTACTTACACAGTAAAACAATTACTTATTGTTATAGTGTGTGAATATTGAACCTCGTTGGTGTAGCGGTCATAAGCGCGACTGCTGAGCGTGAGATCTTGGGTTTCGATTCCCAGTGTTATTGATTTTTGCCCGGTTGTTGGCAACGGGCTCGGCCCGTAATACATGGGACTTATACATAACTGGCGAAATTACCCACATTTCGTTACTACACCTCAGATTAATTTCGTTGCGGGATCCAAGACAGTTGAATCGTTTCTCCGGGACTGGTCGGGCTTGTCTCGGCGCAGTGATTTGAGAATAGTGTGGCGGGCTTTGCCACAAATAAAAATAAATAAAAAATAATTGTGTCATAAAGTCGAACCTATTCAATTATTTTGAGAGTAGTATAACACTGTCATGATTAATACCCATAGAGAAAGTTTAAGTATTTTTATGAGTAACATCTTTTCTCTCGCTTTCCTACCAGTTGTAGGAGTGATTTCGTGAAAAGGGACGGAAGTATGTAACAAAAAGCCTGGAGAAGCGCGCTATTTGATTTGACCAATGAGCGCGCGCCGTTTCGAAAATTCATTTCAAATAATACCTGAGTATTTTTTTCAGATTATAACGTTAATGTTGCTTTTATTACCAAGGTGAGATGTCAGATGTTACACATCTTATGAGAATACTGTTAGGCTCGCTCGTTTTTATTTATGTTTTAGAATTTCGCTTTTTTGAAGGCCATTTCAGTTAATTTCATAAGTTTTTAACGATTGTGCTGGCGACTTTTGACTACTTTAAAACCATAATTACTCGTTCTATTATGAGGCTGGAACCCAAATTGGGCGTTTCAGCTAGGAAATAAGACTGCCGATATTTTTGCGATTGACTGCTGCGCCGCGTGTCGTGGGTTCGATTCCGCACGGAACAAATATTTGTATGGCCTACAGGTAGTTGCTCCGGGTTTGGCTGTTTGTGTATGTGAGTTTGAATGTTTGTTAACGTACCCACGATACAGGAGAAATTCCTAGTGCGGGGCGACGTTTTTAAAAAAAAAAAATCCTCTCGTCTATTCTTTTAGTTGGGTTTCGTGCCAAAATGATAAAAAGTAACCCCTATGGTGCGACTCCGCCTGTCCCTCTGCCCGTCTGTCTGTCACAGGTACTTATTTTATATAATCAAGTGTGTTCATTAATCATATTTCAATTATTACGAGGAACTGTGTCAGTAAGTTGTATTCATAAAAATAAGAATCAGTTTCACAACAGCCTTGCATAATACACCTTAACTCTGCACACATAAGGTTCATAATTCAACACCGAGATCATACACGCAACTCTCGAATTTACCGCAGTTAAGTTCGACGTTGCATGCAATTTTTCAACTTATTTTGATAGTTATAGATTTTAATTTTCTTTCGCAATTATTTTTCCTAACCACGACAAAAGTTTTTGTCCCTAGATTTTGATATCGACCTTATTTCTATATAAATAAGGTTCAGACTTCACTGTCATAGCTCATAGATATCCATTTAAAAAATAGAATAAAAACGTCCATACGTTGTCGTGGTTGTTCACGCAGATTTCATCATTGTACCCATAGAGATAGGGTTCACACTTCATCGCCAAGGTCCTGCACACAGTTTTCTGCGATGGGCACGTATTTGTCGTCTATTTGTATGAGAAGTATGCTCTTGTCGACGTGAGATCTAAGTTTCGGGTCCCTGTGGTTTGGAGTCCATTTGTGTACAACCTGGGAACAAAACAGAATATTTTAAATGATAAATTATATTTATTTCGGTAGATGAGGTCGTTATTTCTTAGCCGACTCTAAGAAGATACACCGAGACAAACTCAGAGGTCACACTCTCTTTTAAATTCCAGCCATTATCTTGGTCAGATCGAAGATATAAGGACTATGCAGATTGTTGTCTGAGATGGTATTTAGAGGAAAGAACCACACAGATTTCAGGTCCAGTTGAAAACCAGCGTCAGGCCCTGGTTGTCTGGCATTTTTGCTGAACTGGACCTTTTTAGCGCAGCCATAAGGCACATACTTAATAATATATGTCTACTTACTCGTATGTTTATTATTAATGTATTTCTTGTTACTCATTTTTTTTATTTTTTTTTGTTTTCTATGTTTAGTATTGTGTCTTTGTGTGCCTGAGCCTGTGCTGAATAAATGTTTTTTCTTTCTTTTTCTTTCTTTCATTTGCGGTAAAAACTATCATTTCAGTAGGCCTTAGAAAATTTTGAAACAGCATTACGCTCGGTGCAAGGACACTATAATACAAACTAGCACTTCACCCCGCCTTCGTTCGCGTGAATTTCTTACCTTTCCCATCGAACTTTAACAACACCTTAAAAACTACGCAGAAAAGGGAGTGAGCTTTAATGAGTATTTTTTAAATAAAATATAGCCTATGTTACTCAATGTAGCTTCCTATAGGTGAAACAATTTTTACAATCCGTTAAGCAGTTTTAAACTTTAACCATTACCAACAAATATACAAACAATTAAATCTTTCCTTTGTGTTATATTAGTTTAGACTAGCATTATTGTATTGCTATATATTCAAATAGTTATGTATGGTATATATGTAAATGAACACCACAGACTACCAGCATACCTTTTCACATTCTCAATCGAGTCCATCCAAACGTTTTCTGTAAGGGATCACGTGATAAGGCCGCCCATTGCAACACCATTTATGTAACTCTTAAAACATATTTTTAGTAATTTAATAAAAAAAGGAAAGACTTGATTTTTGTATGTTTGTTTGTAATGGATAAAATCAAATACAGTAGAAAGAATAGACACTACATTTTCAGCGAATAATATTGGCTATATTTTGTTTTCATAACTATGCTTTAGAGAGGGTGTTTAAAGTGGAAAAGTACGAAATCCACCCGGACGATGTAGCGGACGAAATACTAGCATACAATAAAAAGTATTATATCACATCATCATCACTTACCAGTCCATCCATCCCCGCTAGCGGCACCCAGCTGCCCCAGAAGTTCCTCCCTCCCCTCTCCCTCTCTGCTTCCGAGGGCCACTGCACATCGATCCTCCTCCCCAAGTTGATACAGTCATACACTCCCAGCGGCTCTATGATCAACACCTTACTACCCACACTCACATTCACTTTCAACTCACTCCTACCAGAGTCCGACCGCTTAATCTTCGTCTTTATTTCTTTAGATTTAGAGTCCTTTTTCGATTCCTTTTTGAGAATTGATTCTTTGTTTGACAAGTCGGAGTAATGTGTTTCTTTTAAAGGTATGGCTTCGGGCTTTTCGATGTAGCGGCCAGTTAGTTCGCGGTAACTCTCCCGCTCGTGACGGATCTCCTTGCTGAGTTTTGACAAGTCTTTTGGTGTCATCTCGTTGACATAGTACCTGTATAAGAGATTTGTAATTAAATCATTGCTTTTGTGAAAGACGATGTTGTGAAAAATGGGAAAAGAATGACGTTAAATGAATATGTATTAAAACTATGTAAGTAGGTTAAAGATATCATTCAAACACCAAAATTAAAATCATTCAAAGCGGTGACTTGTTATAAAAATGTTAAAATAATGGTAATGAAAATGGAATGTATATTTCCAAAAAAAATCACCAAAGTGACTCAAGCGCAGCGCGATTTTCGATTTCCAATAAGGTTAGACAAGGTTCAATACACATGTCATAGTAAAGACACTAGTTGTCTGATATTTTTGCTGAACTGGACCCATTTTGCGCAGCCGTAAGGCACATAACACACAACCTAATACCACGACACCAGTGCATGAATCTGTACAGTGAAGTCAGACAGGTTATTTCTACGGTGGTTTCTGAGGTTTCCTTTTTACTTAAAACTGTAAAAATCATGATTGCTAATCTTACCCAATGATAATTATAATGAAAGAAGTGAGTTACTAATACTTTTTAATTAAAGCTTGAAGTAAAAAAAAAAACAGAAAAAAATGCCGTAAATTCAGCATGTAAAAAAAAGAAAACTCGCGCGTTTCCTTGTCTATGCTATAACATCACAGTACCTATTTCCCCTGCCAAGCCGGGTGGATGTATGAATGCGTGCATGAGTATACCTTTTAAAGTCTCTGTCTTGCCTGGCGTTCCTGTTAGCGATGATCTTGCAGTCGGGCAGGGACAGGTCCAGACCTGTCGGGTTTACCAGGTCTTCTAGCGATGACTCCGCGCTTGGTCCTCCTCGACTGCTTGATACCTGGGAAGTGAGAGTTGATGGTGAGTTTATTTTCTATAAGACTTCATACTTATCTGTTTTCTTCTTGATTAAAGTCTTGGGAATAGAAATTAAATTGTGTATTTGAGTTAAAATGTTCGTAAACGCACCCACGATACAAGATAAAACCCTAGTGCGGGTAAACGTTTAAAAAAGTAATGAAATTAACTTTAATACTAACCATTATATTATAAACATAAATCTAGCTGAGTTAATTCTATATATCACAGTGAAAAAAAAACCGCAAAAAAATCTAATGTGTAGTTAAGAATAACTAAGGGGTCACACAAATGGACGCGAAAAGTGACTGTGTTTTATATTATTTAACCTCCGAAAAAAAAGAGGGGTGTCACAAGTCTAACCTAATCTGTGTATCTGTCTGTGGCATCTTAATTAACAACCGAATGGTCTGATTTTGATGCGGTTTTTCTGTTTCAAAGCCGATTAATGTAATAATAATAATAGCGTTGTGTTGAAAACTGACCTTAGCGCTGGCCGCTCTTCTAGGTTGATCTCGCCACGCACACTCCCAGTTGCTGCCTGCCGCACTCTGCCAGGCAAAAAATGTTATTGATTTATCTAATGTTTACACACGACGACCTGCATGTCTCCCTCGAGACTTTGGAATGAAGTATGATGGAAAGATGCCTTTGCCCAATTGTGGGGCAGTCATAATACCAGCCTGTTACTGTCCCCTGCAGAGCCTTCTATCATAAAGCACAATCACGAACTTTAATTACCAAGCTTGCTAGCGGATTGGCAATTTCAGACTTACGTGTGTGTGTGAATGATGTTATTTTTCACCGATGTCAGTGATGGAGGGGTTATAGTTAGTAATTGGTTTGAATTGAAGTGTAGTCAGACAGTGGTGTCAATTATCTTGCTGATAAGCTATGCTAAATTTAAGACTAGTCTCATCTCTTTCTCTCATATAAAACAAGAAAGGGACGGGCTAAAAAGAGCTGTAACTTTTAGTTGACCAGAAACTTCCAAAAAAAAACAAAGTTAACATTTTAAAGGCGTTGATCAAAAATTGGTGAGGTTACAGGCATTAATTAATTTGACATTGTCTAATTAAGTTTCAGATCAAACGTTCTAATCAAGTATATAACTGTCGCCGTCTTTCTCTCGAGCTATCTGTTAGATTGAGATGTCAATCCTCTAATTAAAGTTTAGTTTGTAAACAAGGGTATCGGCTCCGGTAACATGTTGGTATAAAAAAAAAAAAAAAAAAATTGTTTATTTCAATTACAAAAGGCTTGTTAGACACACTAATGTTGGAGATCACCTTTTAAGCAAGGAATTGCTTGTGTTAGGAGACTCCGCGCTTCCACTTATTCTTATCTTATGCAATTGAATGTAGACAATGTAAACATGCAGAAAAATTTAATAAAAGGGTAACTTAAAATTATACAATAATGAATGATGTGCAAATGAATGAGCTTTATGAATAGAAAAAGGGCCAAGACGCGCGTATACGTGTGATTATGGGTAAGAGTGTAAAGAGTGAGTGTGTGTAGTGTGTGAGTGTGTGAGTGTGTGTGGTGTGTGAGTGTGTGTAGTGTATGAGTTATAATTAGCATATTTAGTTATATGTGGTATCCTTTAATAATATCCTGCCCATATGAATATAAATACGAAAGTGTGCGATTTATTTTATTAGGCATTTATGTGTTTGTTTGCACCATTACGCCTTTACGCCAAAACGGCTGAACAAATCCGGATGAGGTTTGGCACTTAGGTGGACCATATCTGGGTTCACTGGGTTAGGACACAGAAGACTACCGACCCGACGCATACAAGGGATCGGGATCCACTCGGATGAGACCGGAAGGCGCTGCCAGTATAAGTTTAGGTGTAAGTGCAGGCGCAAGTGTAGGTGGTAGGTTGTGAATTGTAGATTAGAGATTGTAGATTATTAAATAGATAGATAGATAGATTAGCCCTGCGACAATGTCTTGGGATCGGAAGAAGCATAATAAGTCATCTTCCACTAACCATGTTCACAACAACACGTAAGCAAATAATTTGGTCATTGAAGCGTAGATACAAAAGACTCAACATCGTCGTAGGTTTTAGTTTTAAGCCATTCGATTACAGCTTTTTTACAGTCGCGGAGCTTCATGGTGTGTATACGTAGTTCTTTATTCAGTAAGTTGTATAGGTAGGACGATTGCCTTGAGTATTGTCTTTTAGTGAAAGTAGATCTAACCTTGACAGTTGGAGCGACTAAGTAGCTCCTTCTCTTTCTAGGCCTAGAGGGATCATATGGGAGGGATGTGTGCTTTTTTAGTATGAGTTGAAGCAGATAAAGTTTCCTTATAGACAAAAGATCTGACAATAGGTAGAGGCTTTGGGTAGGGAATCTGTAGGGTTTAAAGAACATGACCTTGAGCAAGGATCTCTGCGCCCTCTCTAGTTCCAAATTTTTTATTTTTGTTGTCCCTCCCCAGCAAGGCAAACAGTAAGTGAGGATCGATTGGGCCAGTGATATGTATACTTGCTTCAGAAGCCGCCTTGAAACCACATGTCGCAATGCTTTAAAAGTCCAGATAATTTTCCTAACCCTTTTCATTATAAGTTCAGTGTGCATGTGCCAGGACAGGCGTTGGTCAATCAGAACCCCTAGATATTTAGTATGCTGTAACCTGTCAATTTTTACGCATGAGCAGTCGGGGGTTGGGGGGTCGGGACAGTTGTGGATTTTTATTTGGAATTCATGTGACGGTTGCGAGCTATTATACTTAGTAAAGCAGATGTAGTTGGATTTAGAAGCATTTAGCGTGAGGAGACTATAATTTAGCCAAGCTGCTATCTTTGACAGGCCACATTCAGCTAGCCTTCTAACATTATCCCAAGTCTTAGCAGTGAAGACAATGGCAGTATCGTCGGCGTATGAGAATATGAGCCCGCCGTCAATCTTCATGTTGCATAGGTTATTAATGTAGATAAGGAATAAGGTCGGCCCAAGGACACTACCCTGACCGACACCGAAAGTAACGGTTGACTCGGAACTAGTGTAATTCGCGATTTTAACCGTTTGTTTGCGATTGCTCAGGTAAGATTTAAAAAGATCAAGAGCGGATCCCCTCAAACCGATGCTTTCTAGCCTATGTAAAAGTATGGGGACAGACACTGTGTCGAAGGCCTTTTTGAGGTCAAGGAAAACAGTTAGACATTTGTTTCCACCATCCACACCGTTTACCAGAGCAGAGGTTAGCGACAGAACTGCATCCTCAGTGGACTTTCCTTGTCTAAAGCCAAACTGAGAAGGCGACAGTATTTTATATTTAGAGAGGAATTTAATTAGGCGCGAGTTTATAAGTCTCTCAAGGATTTTTGAAATGGACGGTAGGACTGAAATCGGCCTATAGTTCGACGGGTCAGTTCTGTCCCCAGACTTGTACACAGGCGTTATTAGGGCCACTTTCAAAGCGTCCGGGAAAAGTCCCTGCACGAAGCATAGATTAATTAAGTGGGTTATGATTGGTACAATTTGTTCGTGTGCGGCTTTTAGAAAGTTTACTTGTATTTTATCCCTACCGGGAGCAGTATCCGCTTTCAAACTCATTAGAGTGGCTCGAACTTCGTCGGGGTCTGTGTCGAGAAGAACAAAAGATGAGGGCAAAGGACTATTTGTAGAGAATTAGTCAGGATTGATATTATTCCCTGCTGAGGACTGAGAAGTTGTGATATTATCTGCAAGAAGCTTACCTATGTTAGAGAAGTAATCATTAACCTTGTCAACAGATTTCTGTGGGGAAGTGTATAGATCTAATAGATCCAAGTTATTTGTGTTTTTAGGTTTGCGTTGCGTAATGTTGTTAATGATATCCCATGTTTTTTTAGGATTTTTGTGCGCTTTAGAAAGTTGAACTCTGTCATGTTTTCGTTTTTGTTTTCTGATAATGGTATTGCAGTAATTACGATACCTTTTGTATGTGATCTTTAGTACTTCGTTGAATGGGTCAAGCCTCAGTCTCCTTTGCATACAATTTCTATTCAAAATACAGCGCAATAAGCCAATAGTCATCCATGGTTTTAAGATTCTATTTTTCAACGGTATATTCAGAGTTATTGTACTGAGTGTGACACAATTTTGTAGTATTTCAATTAGATTATTGGTAAGCGTGTTAGGGTTATCTAGTTTTAATAGGTCTGACAGGTTACTAGCTTTGAGGAGCTCAAGCCCCTTCTCCAAATTAAAAACCGTTTTTGTTTTTGAGCATCTTATTAAGTTTGGATGGTTTGTGATTTTTAAGAAAGTCATGAAGTGGTCAGTAATAGTTGTGTGAATAATTGCAATGGTTGCAGTCTGGGTGCCAGGTTTGAGTTTTAAAATGAAATGATCAAGACAGGTTTTGTCTCTCGTGGGGAGATAGTGACCAGGGAGCAGACCATGCATGGCTAACATATTAAGATAATTAAG
Source organism: Phlogophora meticulosa (assembly GCA_905147745.2). Taxonomy (NCBI): domain Eukaryota; kingdom Metazoa; phylum Arthropoda; class Insecta; order Lepidoptera; family Noctuidae; genus Phlogophora; species Phlogophora meticulosa. The sequence continues at coordinate 15,410,474 of LR990530.1, read as the reverse complement.
TCTATTTGTGCGTTCGTGTGATTGCTCATTTTGATTGAATGTCAGATTAATATTTATATCTCCAGTGATTATTACGTTTTTAATTGACGCGATGGTAGCTAGGTGATTGTTTAATGAATGAATAAATTGGTCTGCGTTCGCAGTTGAGGGGGACCTATAAATTGCAATAACTATAAGGTCAGGCACAATATGAATCTCTAAGCAAGACGCGTGAGCTAACTTTACTTCTCTTGTTTTATTTTTATGTGTGTTTTTAATGTAGGCGACAACTCCGTCAGCCTTATTCAGATGATTTGTAGTACGGAACGAGTTATAGTTAGTTATTTGAGGTATTGGTTTATTTGAGTTCAACCTACATTCGGTTAGGATTAACAGATCGATATCTGTTTTAAGAATTGCTAAGTTTAATTGAAGGTCATCAAAGTTAGAGTAAATAGATCTGATATTCTGCGAAACAATGGCAAAGTCAGAAGAGTTGGGCGCTATATGCTTAGCGAAGTCGTCAATGCGACAATCAAACACTTGGGCTATTTCAGAGTTGTCTATGTCATTCAGAGTTAGTAAAGTATTATTCATATTTATGAGTTTTAAAGGTGCAGGATATCGTAACTATATTCGTATTATTATTTCGTGTGTGGGTGTGAGTGGATGTATGTATCTGTAAGTGTGTAGAGGTATGTGTGGTTTGAAAGTTTGTGAATTTGGTTTCCGGATTGAATGTAGGTTTGAGTGATGAAGAAAGAGCGTTACAGCGCGATTGGTTAACAAAATATAACTTATTATTTAACTTATAGTTTAACTTAATTCTAAATAACTTTGATAGTTTAAAATAACAATGAAAGTGTAACAAATAGGTGAAATAGGGTAAGGAAATATAATTGCAACGATAGGTCGTTCGCAAGATGACAACTAGTCATTTAAGTTGTAAAAGATTATGTACCTGTGACTCACTATTTATAACAATAGTAGGAGAATCATCATCCTTCTTAATATGTACTTTCCCGTAGGCTGTCCAACAGTACTTATATTCCTTCGACTTTGCCAGGTCACGCGCGAGAAAGTGTAGTCGCGCTCCTTTTGTAGTTAACTGCTCCGAGACATATATTGGTGTATTCTCGTCTGTCTTAAATCCGAGATGCTTCGCACATAGTTTTCCGTTTTGCTTTCTATTAAAGACTTTAGTCGACTTCAAGAAGTCAGACTTAAGAATAGTCGACTTTAGCTCAACCACAATAGGGCTATTATTTGCGTTAGTTCGTTTGCTCTTCACTCTAAATATGTCACTTATATCCGGTTTTGTGATATTACAGCCTACTTCGTTTGATAAGGAAATGGTCATTTTTATTAGGTCTTCTTTGGATTCCGCAGCTAACTTTGGTGCATTTTTGATCTCGAAATTTGCCTTTCGGCTACCTCTTTGTAGGTCTTCTATTTTGTCCTCTAATATTGTGATGTGATTTCTATCCTTTGCAGATTGAGCTTCGAGATGATCGATTTTAGACTTTAAATCTTCATTTTGTGCTGCCAGAAAAGCCATGGAGGATTCTATGTTACCATTGGTGGTTTTGATTTCCATTAGAGTCGTGTAAATCTTCTTAATCTCTTCTTGTTGTGGTGACATTAAAGATGATATGAGAGCTTTGACTTCCTCTTTGAAAGTGGAGAAGTCGGAGTCGTGGTCATAGTAATCCTCTCGTGGCCTCTTGTAACGTTGAGATACGAAGTTAGGTGGGGTGTCTTGTTCAAGTTGCTTGGAAATGTTCGATTCAGAAAGGGATTTGCCACTCGTGTCATCCATTTCGAGTAACAGGAGATATTAAAACAGTATAGATATAATTCAGTTGGTTAGCAGTTGTATTTGTTGCCTTGCTGGCCGACACTGTTATCCGTAAGACAGCGTACTGCACAACTTTGGTTGAGTAAAACCGGTCCAAATACTAGGAGAATATAAATGCAAGGAGGTCCTTCACGGGCTGACGTGCGCAGAGATAAGGTATTGTATCTGTGTGATGTGCAGAATTGTGAACGCACACAGCGGCGGTCAACACCACACGGTAGGTGACCTTGACGGTCCAATGACGCGTGGGTAGGCGGGGCTTTGCAGTTCTCAAGGGCGTAGCCGTGCGCGTGGGCAGGTAGGTGAAGAGATCGTAGCTTATGAATGGTCGACTTACTTCGATGTACCAGGGCACTAGAAGTAGCGAAGAGGTCGGTGAATGTAGCAACTCGTCGGTCGGGCTGTGGCTCCTCCGGTTTATGCACTCCTATTTTTACGTGCGAATTAACTGAGTTGACTTTTGAATTTATTAATTATTAAATAAAGAAATACGGATTGTGAACACGTCTACACCAGTTGGCGGTCCGAGGGGAAGGGGGAATATGAATGGTATGATTATATTACTAAAATCTTTTCAAATAAAGTTTAGTAAGATAAGATATGTATTATTGTATCATCTCGGGGTCATCGGTTGTGGTACGAGGAACAGGGTGTATTGTTCCTCATCCACCATTGAAAAGGAGAGTTGAGGATCCTCCGAGTAGAGCAGGGTGTTGTGTTTGGTGGACTACTGCCCGACGGTTGTTGTACCCGACAGCAACCGAAGGGCTTGTGCGATGTTAAAACGCGAGGATAACTTTGATATCACATGTAGGAACAGTCAGATTTAGTTCCTATATGGCGACATAGATGTCGCTTAACATGAGTACATAATAACAAATAATGGTCTTCAAATGAGATACAGTATATGAATGTTCTGCCGTTTCTGCCGTTGTATGGATCAGAATGTTGGGCCGCAAAAGGGATGAATGAAAGGCAGTTACATGCAGCTGAGATGATAATGCTGAGGGGGACGTGTGGTGTTACGCGAATGGATAGAATAAGAAATAGTATGTAAGAGGAAGTCTGGCGCCAGTGACTAAGAAGTTGTGTGGAAATCGGTTGTCATGGTATGGGCATGTCATGCGAAGGAATGAGGACCGTGTTGTGAGGAAAGTTTTGAGTATGAATATGCAGGGTTACACGAGTAGAGGGAGACCAAAGAAAAGATGGATGGATTGTGTGATTGATGATATGGTTAGAAAAGAGGTGACTCTTGATATGACGGCAAATAGAGATGTATGGAAGAAGAAAACATGCTCCGCCGACCCCAAATAACTTGGGATAAGGGCAGGAAGATGTTGATGATGATGTGCATGTTCTGCCGTTTAATAAACAATAAAAAGCAGTACAAACCTGCGTGTCATCGTTCGGGTGCGAGGAGCAGGCGGCGGGCTCCAGCCGCATGTTGTCGGACGCGGCCAGCAGGCGGAACGACGCCGGCGCCGCGCGCCGCATGCGGCTGCGGCCACACACCTGCACAAGCACGCACGTTAGCTGCCAGCTGCCCGGGTGCATCGAGACGGGGGTCCTGATTCATTATCCTCAAAGAGGGTCCACCAGCGCAGCTGGACTGCTGATAGGCAGTATCAGGGAGGTTTATCCACTTACATGTGACAACGTGATGTTAAATGAAATTGTGAAATTACTAAATAAGAGTTATAAAACCTTTGTAACCAACAATATAGAGACATGTGGTCAGAAAAAAGCGAATTCATAATTGGTGGTCGCTCAGTAGTCAAAATTAGACCGTTTCAGTTTTCTGTCTCGTTTCACTTTAACTATATCAAATCTTACACTCTTCCGTGCGCAATATTCTTAAAATGGAATCCCAAACTTTCGCGTCTCATATCATTAACATATATATTACTAACTTTTGCCCGCGGCTTCGCTCGCTTTAGGAAGTGGGTGGTTAGAAAGAGAGAAAAAGTAGCCTATGTCACTCTCCATCCCTTCAACTATCTCCACTTAAAAAAACACATCAATTCGTCGCTCCGTTTTGCCGTAGTGACTGGTGGAAGTAAGAAAAATAGTAAAACAAGAATCATGGAGTTTAACATTTATAGACCGGAATTCGATGAGCATAAATTGAATCTGAACACAAAAAATCATCATCGTCATCATCATTTTAGCAAAGATTTCCACAACGATCGTTCCCACGCTGCCCTCATCTATCGGCTCCTGCAATCTTCACCAGATCGTCGGTCCACCTTGTGCGGGCCCCACACTGCGTCTGCTGGTATTTGGAGCCACACTAGTGCCATTCCGCCCCATCGGCCCGATTGCCGTTGGGACGGCATGGTACTAGTGTGTACTGCCAGGAATGTGCCCCGCCAACTGCCACTTAAGTTCGGCATCTCTTCATTTCCGATTCGATCCCGCAGAGAATCTTCAAGCATAGCTATTTCCGTTGCCCTTACGCTTTAAATATGATGTGATTGCTATTACCTGCCGTCCCGGTTCCTTGGCCGGTGTCCGCGCGCGCGTGTTCCGGTCCCGGCGCGGCATGCTGGCCGGCAGCTCGCGCACCACGCGGTGAGAGTTCCCGCTCTCCATCAGCACGCCGCCTCTTATTTCTACTGGGGCGGCTATAATAATAATAAACAATCAACTCTTTACCCCCAACGATTTGCAACTAATGGAGCAACTGAAGGTAAAACCTTTAGTAGCGCCATCAGGATGGAATTAGGAGTGGACAAATGTGCAGTCATGCATGTGAAGAGAGGGAGAATTGTGGAATACGTGGAAAGCCGACTCACGGATTTCATAAGCCTTACAACCCAGAGAGGGTTGTAAGGCCAATCGAAACCTATAAGTATCTGAGTATGTCGGAAGCGTTAAGCATTAAAGTTGCTAACAAGGTGCGCGCCTTCAACGGTTGGGTCATGTCAGTCTTGATCTACTCTTTCGGCATACTCAAATGGACTCACCATGAAGACCATCTCCGTCAGAAAGACGGAACTTGTAGCCCTGGATAGGAGTCTGTACATTGCTGACAGCATCTCGAATGCATCACCCACGTTCATGGTTATGGGGTTGAATATCGCGCGAAAGTGTGCATAGTTGCTGATGGATAATCCTGGCTACGAGGTTGTACACCTTGTAGTTAGGATTATCCATCAGCAATTTGCTCTAAAATACAGTATTGTGGAATACGAAGTGCCGTACTACAAGTAGGTATGTGCCAAACCTAGTTCTAGAAAACGGCAGTATCACATTTTATGGAGAGCGATCCCTTAACACTGACAGTAAGCCTGATATAGTAGTGATGGTTCGAATCGAGAGGCGCGCAACGATTGTTGACATAACGGTTTTGACATGGCTCGCGAGGTTGTCGACATGTGGGACGTGGACTCAGCAATCGTTGTACCGATATTTTTTTAACGTTGCCTAGGAATACCTCCTGTTTCTGGGGTAAAACATTAAAACTCACATAATGTCACTACAATATCAATCTACAATAAATATAACTACATAGTACAAATACCACTTACAGTTATAAATCTTCAATATATCTAATCCTTTTGTGTAAGCACGAAGAAATTAATTATATTAATAAATTACCGATACTCCAATGATAGTTTTCTAAGTATCCATGATAGCCACAAGCTCAGTTGTCTTTTTACAAGCATAATTTATTTTTAAATGTACCACAGGTAACATACCAGTATCATCGTGAGTAGTCCTCTCATGAGAATGTTCTCGGAGTAGACCAGCTAGCGATGCAAGTGTCGATGACGTCGGCTTTCCTGCACTAGCTAAACTGCCGCGCGTGCCTGCTACAGAATACAAAGTTTTGAGTGTAATTATAGAATGTGTTTTTTAATTATTACCAAAATATTAGTCAGGATTTGAGTAAAATTATAAAATGGCAAGGTAAAGATTTTTTTTCAAAATATTTTTCACGCATGCTTTTCAATACGCGTGTTTTTTCACCCTGTCACGATTCGGAAGGCTTGTTAAGCAGTTGGTTGCCATTCGCAGACCTTTGACAATGATTATAGGTTGTCAGAAGTCCAAAAATCTGACAACTAATAATCACCTTACCTAAAAGTATCTATCGTTTTTCCCAATAACTGGATTACGCGGTTCAGATAGGTAGCTCCATTTAAAATAGTGGTGTTCAGCTGTTGGGATAGGGTTAGGCAATAGAAGTTACCCAGCGATGTCCTGGACAGATGCAGCGTGTTGTGGCGCGGCGTGGCCGTGCGCGCCGCGCCCGCCTCGGCCGCGCCCGCGTCGCACGCCGCGCCGCCCGACGAGCAGCCCTCGCCGCAGCGCCGCCGGATGCTGCGGGCAGGGGGTTAGCATCGCAGTAGGGCTAACACTGACTAATACAAATAAAAAAGGAACAAGCACAAGATGCTATTGGAATATTTTGCGACCTTTCGATGGCATTCGATTGCGTAAACCATTAGATAATTCGGTTGAAGCTGGATCACAGTGGAATAGAAATACAGCTCTTGATTTACTAAGACCAAACCTGAAAGACAGACAGGTCAAAGTTTAAGTTAGAGGCATAAACTCACTAAGATCTGAAATGACAATAGGCGTTCCTCAAGGTTCAATATTAGGTCCTCTTTTATGTGTATAAAAATTATTAGACATCATTGTATCCAAATTTGTTTTCGGATGATGATGATAAATGAGGTGTTGCTATCATAACGGCTAGCCAAACCACGTCTCACTCGAACAATTCGTGCGTTGGTCCACCAGATACTTTTTATATTTACGTACACTTTGAAAGAATTCGTTTGAGTTTTACTTAATGTTTTTACATATTTATGGAAATATAGAAAGCTCTGTTTTTAATTTGAATATTGTTTTAAGTAGATACTAAAGTAATTTGTATTTATTTATCATTTTAAGTATATTGGGTACAGTTGTCGCATTAGGCAAAGGCCTGTAAATAGACAGATAAAGAGTTCCTTACCGTCGCCATGCAGCAGCTAGTCTGGCCCTAATGGCGGAAACAGTGAGGGGGCCTCCGAGTAAAGAGCACAACTGTGGGGATGTGTCGGCGTATGACGTCGTAAGCGGCGACACGTAGATAGGGTAGCCTATCGGCTGGTCGCATGAAGAGTTTATTATGTTTCGGAGAGCCTGCGGAAGAGAAACAGTAAGATTAAAAGACCTATGAACAGAAGTACGGAGTTTTAAGGATTAGGTACTTTCTGGAAGTTCTTTTCAAGTTTGGCTTGTTGGTTGTTTGTGTGGTTTTTTTTTTAAAAGTTTCGTCATAATCGTCGCAATTAAAGCGCACTTGACCATTTCATTTGTCCCATCTATATTCATTCCAGAAACTGGTTGTCACTTGGTTTCTAGTCAGTTTTTTATTTAATGAAAACTTTACATCGCCGGATATAGTTCCTCTCACCTGCTTGGCATTCTGTATAGATCCTCGCTCGGGATTCCTGTTCCTTAGATACACGAGTTCCTGCTGCTGTCCAGCCCACAACCCGCGTACACACTCGCGGTTCAACTTGATCACGCGGAAGCCTAGGTGTCGCTTGTTCAGCATTATGATCTTGTAGTCATCGTTTCCTTCATCCATGACATGCCTAGGAAGTGGAAAAAAGTTTATCGCAATAGTTTATTTGGCTGTTTTTACAAAACAATCTCGAATGGTCAACTACGCTACATTGATATAAAAATTTGTTTCAAACTTCATGATTATCTTCAAAAATAAATTCTTATTTGCCAAATTACCGCGCAAAACAGTCCACGTAATAAAGGAGCTGACTTTTGTCAATGTTTGTTTACTACCTTGTGACGTCATTTGAGATTCAAACGACGCTTTATTGTATCCCTTTACAGACTTATCTGTTTTCTAACAAGCTTATTTATAACCACAGAGCACGTTGACGCCTCCACTGCTGTGAAGGCAATCCGTGCAAGAAGTTTGGCGCTCAACGCACTTCCGCAATTTTATGAGTACTGCCGGTTTTAGAGAGCCGGGCTGGCTAATACCTTAGCGCTAACAGATGCGGAGCGCCCCGCAGCACGTTGTACCGCCAGGCCGGCGCCGCCTCGTGGCAGATGACGAGGCGCTGCGCGTGCGACGCGATGGCGCAGTACAGCGCTGAGCTGCTGCAGTACTCCTCCGGGAACATGAAGTGGTCCTGCGGAGGGACAGATACTATACTAACACTATTTTAGTATAGTTTCACTGGAACGAAGAACAGTCATCTGTGAATCAGGTCTGACAGGTATTACCAAACCCAGTTTTAGTAAAAATATGATCTATATCCCATAAATATATTGCTTCGTGTGTTTCTTCAGGCAGAGTAAGGAAATTAAGTTTTTTTACTCTCTCCTAGTAGTATACCCAACGTCTTTGGGCTACTTGCGGATAAGTTTCGTTTGGACGGTGACCCTTCTTCTATAGGGACAAAATTGTATTTCAAAGCAAGTTCTGAAATTTGTGTCTCGTTTTTGATCAAAGTGATCGTCACCAGACTTGATGTCAAATCGAGTGTTGCTGAAATAAGATCGTGTGTTCGCTGGTTTTTTTTTTTTTTTTTTTTTTTTTTTTTTTTTTTTTTTTTTTTTTTTTTTTTTTTTTTTTTTTAAAAAAACGTTGCCCCACACTAGGAATTTCTTCCTGTATCGTGGGTGCGTTTACAAACATTTAAACTCACATACACAAACAGCCAGACCCGGAACAACTACCTGTAGGTCATACAAATATTTGTTCCGTGCGGGGATCGAACCCACAACACGCGGCGCAGCAGCCGATGGCTCAACCACTGCGCCAACCGTGTCGTCGTGTCGTCGTCGTCGTGGTTTTTACAAATATAATTTGAATTTAAATACATATGGGCACGCAAGATAAGAGTATATCGATGCACTATTTACCTGGTGCAACTTGAGCGCCATGCGTATGGCGGGCGCAAGCACGGAGTGTAACAGCGACATGTCGGTGAACACCCACTCGTCGCGCGCGCACGTGATGCGAAAGTCGCCCTTGAACAGCGAGTGGAGACCGTAGAGAAAGAACTCCACGCTGCAATAGAAGCACGGTTTTATTAGCACTAAAAACATATAGAAAAATCTTGTTCAATTTCTTTATCAGCTATGGCCCAGCAGGCTGAGCGCGAAGCACAGCGTGGTGAGCGGCCCGTGCGGGTGGGGTGGGGTGCGCGATCACAATATACAGTTACCTGGACGCAGACAGATGTTGCGCCGCGGCCAGCGCGCGCCGTCCCAGCAGGCTGAGCGCGAAGCACAGCGTGGTGAGCGGCCCGTGCGGGTGTGCGGCGCGGCGTCGCCAGCTTGCACCACGCCGCGCTCCGCAGTGCGCGATCCACTCGCCGTAGATCGCGCAGAAACGACTCCTGCGCACGAATGTAATTTTTGAAAATACTTAGGCTATATTTATTTTAGAAAAAGAATAAGTACCCCGCAATAAAATGAAAACCCAATGAAAATGTTTTGTTACATTACACGCGGGAATCGCGGGCACAGCAAGTTTTTTATTAAACTAGCTGTGCCCGCCACTTAATCTGCCGGTTACGGCGCGAGCGTGAGGTTAAATACAGTGATGGACGCGCTTGCCCCTCTCACTCACACATCTATGTTTACGCAGTGTGTAAAAGGCAAGTTTTGCAGAAAACTTCATAAGCCGCGTTGAGTGAGTTTTGGTTGGGGCGAAACATACGGTTTCGGGACCGATTCGCCAACGCATAATGCGTCACCGACATGCTAATTTGCCAACTTATTGTCACGGGTGTCATTTCCGTGGTTTCCGGGGTCCATAATAACGATTTTGAGGTTAAAATCAAAATCCAAGATGAAACATGTTGTCATGGGTCTTACTTTCGAGGTTTTCAGGGTCCCCAATAATGATAACGTGGTCAAACTCGAAATCTAAGATAGCGCCATCAAAATTTTCTAACTTTTCTTCATGGTTGTCATTTTCGTGGTTACCGAGGTCGCTACTAGCGCCTATGGGGTCAAAATCGAAATCCAAGCTGACGTCGACGATTTTTACTGACATTTCGTCAGTTTGCCACGTATTTGCGAAAACGAAAAGCGACGTGCTCTCACGTTGAGAACAACAGTCTACTGACTCCGTCCGTAGAATAAGCTCTCGTCCAAACAACGTGTAAACTAGTAATTTTAGATGAAGATTTTTGGCGTGAATATTCAGAAAATTTCCGTTTATAGTAATATTCAAAGTCTTTTTAACAATCATCTACAAAGTTTATCCTAAATCAGATTTTACTTCCTGACTGGTGAAACTCTTGAGCTAGCCAGACGTTTTTTTCAGGACCTTTACAACATCGTAATAAGAGCTCAAGTATTGATACTAACGTACGGTAGACCGCACGTAAATGGTATCTAACCCGTATAGTCTGGCCTAGCAATATATTGAAATTCCTTAATACGCTAGGCCAACTCTATACTATATATATATATATTATATACTAGCTATAGTGATATCAATGACCGATGAACTTTGAAGATTCATTTTTCAGTGAGTAAAATTGCCAATATTTACAACACAGCTTCTTGTCACAGGGACAGCAGAAGATGGTCAAATTTAATAATACTGGCCGGTGTCGCAAAGTGTATTGAATGATGAATATGGTTCTTCAGGATTTTTTTGTAAATTAACGTGGGTTCTAGATCTACTCAGAAAAAATTGCGGGTAAAAGCTAATAAATAACTTTTTTACAAAAAATTCAAGCGACTCCAAATAAACCAAAAAAGTGTAAAATGACTTCGTTTCAGAAGTCTTCTTTGGTTGTTTTGTTAGATTCATTTTATGCACCATCACCTCCACTTCACTATATGCATTGTTATGAGCATAAGTTGCTGCGACCCACGAATTACTGTTTATTATTACGTCATTCTGGTGACCACGTGTGGTCTTCACCATCAGTTTCAGCAAATCGTGCTTTACGAGGGCAAATTCACGTGTTACTATAAAAATCCTAAATAGGTGTGCCTATAATTTATGAAGAGTTCCCTCGATTGCTCCACGATTCCATCATCAGATCCTGACTTGGTGACAATGGGACCACCTTGGGTATAGCCTTTACACAAAAGAATAATTTCCAAACTCGGTTCGTTATTGATGGAGAAATCGGTAAACATACAAAAAAAATACACGCATTCGAACTTAGATCCTTCTCCTTTTTTGAAGTAGGTAAAAAATTAAAAATCATACCTGGTAATACCCGAAGCTCTAAAATCATAATCCTCATCCAAGTTGACATTGAATATGGGGTCCAGGTCCACAAAGCTCCTCTCGTTCATTGGTTTCAGAGCGTCCGCTATCATGGTGGAAGCTAACCACTCTTCCAGCTTCGCAGACTGCATCGTATAGTAGATGATACTCTGTCGGTGGAAATTTTGTGATGGATGGGATGCTTAAGAGGCCGTTTAAGTTAACGTAAGCAAATTTAATACAATTATTAACCCCCAATCCCCCTTGTCAGCAAAAGTAAGCAAGGTTCTTACCCCCCTCCCCCCCATGCTAACATAAACTTTTTTTCAATTAATGTATTGTTCTATGTGTGCTTACAATACGTCTACTCGCTAATGTATCCAAACGAAAGAATAGACTGCCAGAGGAAATTTAGACCAGTGAATAGCGTGCGGTAATTCCCCTACTCGGTTCTAAAGCGAGTGCCTAAACGTATGCATTATTTGCGGGAATCCCCGAAAATTTGTTTCGTTTTCAAGCAAAGACAATGTGAGGGTTGCCATTCGTGTAAAAAAGTAAATAACTACCGATGACGTAATCATCATCTAGACTCCCCTAAC